>JAWMAG010000035.1:4100857-5394477 GCA_037013455.1 Ceratitis rosa | reverse complement strand
GTTTTTAATAAAACTATCCATATGCAATGCACTGAGTTATATCAGTTTTCAATAAAACTATCCATATGCAATGCACTGAGTTATATCCGTTTTTAATAAAACTAACCATATGCAATGCACTGAGTTATATCAATTTTTAATAAAACTAACCATATGCAATGCACTGAGTTATATCAGTTTTTAATAAAACTATCCATATGCAATGCACTGAGTTATATCAGTTTTCAATAAAACTATCCATATGCAATGCACTGAGTTATATCCGTTTTTAATAAAACTAACCATATGCAATGCACTGAGTTATATCAGTTTTTAATAAAACTATCCATATGCAATGCACTGAGTTATATCAGTCTTTAATAAAACTATCCATATGCAATGCACTGAGTTATATCAGTTTTTAATAAAACTATCCATATGCAATGCACTGAGTTATATCAGTTTTTAATAAAACTATCCATATGCAATGCACTGTGTTATATCAGTTTTTAATAAAACTATCCATATGCAATGCACTGTGTTATATCAGTTTTTAATAAAACTATCCATATGCAATGCACTGAGTTATATCAGTTTTTAATAAAACTAACCATATGCAATGCACTGAGTTATATCAGTTTTTAATAAAACTAACCGTATGCAATGCACTGAGTTATATCAGTTTTCAATAAAACTATCCATATGCAATGCACTGAGTTATATCAGTTTTTAATAAAACTAACCGTATGCAATGCACTGAGTTATATCAGTTTTCAATAAAACTATCCATATGCAATGCACTGAGTATATCAGTTTTTAATAAAACTAACCATATGCAATGCACTGAGTTAGATCAGTTTTCAATAAAACTATCCATATGCAATGCACTGAGTTATATCCGTTTTAATACAACTAACCATATGCAATGCTCTGAGTTATATCAGTTTTTAATAAAACTAACCATATGCAATGCACTGAGTTATATCAGTTTTTAATAAAACTAACCATATGCAATGCACTGAGTTATATCCGTTTTTAATAAAACTATCTCTTGCAATGCAGTGAGTTATATCAGTTTTTAATAAAACTAACCATATGCAATGCACTGAATTATATCCGTTTTTAATAAAACTAACCATATGCAATGCACTGAGTTATATCAGTTTTTAATAAAACTATCCATATGCAATGCACTGAGTTATATCAGTTTTTAATAAAACTAACCATATGCAATGCACTGAGTTATATCAGTTTTCAATAAAACTATCCATATGCAATGCACTGAGTTATATCCGTTTTTAATAAAACTAACCATATGCAATGCAGTGAGTTATATCAGTTTTTAATAAAACTAACCATATGCAATGCACTGAGTTATATCAGTTTTCAATAAAACTATCCATATGCAATGCACTGAGTTATATCCGTTTTTAATAAAACTAACCATATGCAATGCACTGAGTTAGATCAGTTTTCAATAAAACTATCCATATGCAATGCACTGAGTTATATCCGTTTTTAATACAACTAACCATATGCAATGCTCTGAGTTATATCAGTTTTTAATAAAACTATCCATATGCAATGCACTGAGTTATATCCGTTTTTAATAAAACTAACCATATGCAATGCACTGAGTTAGATCAGTTTTCAATAAAACTATCCATATGCAATGCACTGAGTTATATCCGTTTTTAATACAACTAACCATATGCAATGCACTGAGTTATATCCGTTTTTAATAAAACTAACCATATGCAATGCACTGAGTTAGATTAGTTTTCAATAAAAACTATCCATATGCAATGCACTGAGTTATATCCGTTTTTAATAAAACTAACCATATGCAATGCACTGAGTTATATCAGTTTTCAATAAAACTATCCATATGCAATGCACTGAGTTATATCAGTTTTTAATAAAACTAACCATATGCAATGCACTGAGTTATTTCAGTTTTAATAAAACTAACCATATGCAATGCACTGAGTTATATCAGTTTTTAATAAAACTAACCGTATGCAATGCACTGAATTATATCAGTTTTCAATAAAACTATCCATATGCAATGCACTGAGTTATATCAGTTTTAATAAAACTAACCATATGCAATGCACTGAGTTAGATCAGTTTTCAATAAAACTATCCATATGCAATGCACTGAGTTATATCAGTTTTTAATAAAACTAACCATATGCAATGCACTGAGTTATATCAGTTTTCAATAAAACTATCCATATGCAATGCACTGAGTTATATCCGTTTTTAATAAAACTAACCATATGCAATGCAGTGAGTTATATCAGTTTTTAATAAAACTAACCATATGCAATGCACTGAGTTATATCCGTTTTTAATAAAACTCTCCCTATGCATTGCACTGTGTTATATCAGTTTTTAATAAAACTATCCATATGCAATGCACTGAGTTATATCAGTTTTTAATAAAACTAACCGTATGCAATGCACTGAGTTATATCAGTTTTCAATAAAACTATCCATATGCAATGCACTGAGTTATATCAGTTTTAATAAAACTAACCATATGCAATGCACTGAGTTAGATCAGTTTTCAATAAAACTATCCATATGCAATGCACTGAGTTATATCCGTTTTTAATACAACTAACCATATGCAATGCTCTGAGTTATATCAGTTTTTAATAAAACTAACCATATGCAATGCACTGAGTTATATCAGTTTTTAATAAAACTAACCATATGCAATGCACTGAGTTATATCCGTTTTTAATAAAACTATCCCTTGCAATGCAGTGAGTTATATCAGTTTTTAATAAAACTAACCATATGCAATGCACTGAATTATATCCGTTTTTAATAAAACTAACCATATGCAATGCACTGAGTTATATCAGTTTTTAATAAAACTATCCATATGCAATGCACTGAGTTATATCAGTTTTTAATAAAACTAACCATATGCAATGCACTGAGTTATATCAGTTTTCAATAAAACTATCCATATGCAATGCACTGAGTTATATCCGTTTTTAATAAAACTAACCATATGCAATGCAGTGAGTTATATCAGTTTTTAATAAAACTAACCATATGCAATGCACTGAGTTATATCAGTTTTCAATAAAACTATCCATATGCAATGCACTGAGTTATATCCGTTTTTAATAAAACTAACCATATGCAATGCACTGAGTTAGATCAGTTTTCAATAAAACTATCCATATGCAATGCACTGAGTTATATCCGTTTTTAATACAACTAACCATATGCAATGCTCTGAGTTATATCAGTTTTTAATAAAACTATCCATATGCAATGCACTGAGTTATATCCGTTTTTAATAAAACTAACCATATGCAATGCACTGAGTTAGATCAGTTTTCAATAAAACTATCCATATGCAATGCACTGAGTTATATCCGTTTTTAATAAAACTAACCATATGCAATGCACTGAGTTATATCAGTTTTCAATAAAACTATCCATATGCAATGCACTGAGTTATATCAGTTTTTAATAAAACTATCCATATGCAATGCACTGAGTTATATCCGTTTTTAATAAAACTAACCATATGCAATGCACTGAGTTATATCAGTTTTTAATAAAACTATCCATATGCAATGCACTGAGTTATATCCGTTTTTAATAAAACTAACCATATGCAATGCAGTGAGTTATATCAGTTTTTAATAAAACTAACCATATGCAATGCACTGAGTTATATCAGTTTTCAATAAAACTATCCATATGCAATGCACTGAGTTATATCCGTTTTTAATAAACTAACCATATGCAATGCAGTGAGTTATATCAGTTTTTAATAAAACTAACCATATGCAATGCACTGAGTTACATCAGTTTTTAATAAAACTAACCATATGCAATGCACTGAGTTATATCAGTTTTTAATAAAACTATCCATATGCAATGCACTGAGTTATATCAGTTTTTAATAAAACTAACCATATGCAATGCACTGAGTTATATCAGTTTTTAATAAAACTAACCATATGCAATGCACTGAGTTATATCAGTTTTTAATAAAACTATCCATATGCAATGCACTGAGTTATATCCGTTTTTAATAAAACTAACCATATGCAATGCAGTGAGTTATATCAGTTTTTAATAAAACTAACCATATGCAATGCACTGAGTTATATCAGTTTTCAATAAAACTATCCATATGTAATGCACTGAGTTATATCCGTTTTTAATAAAACTAACCATATGCAATGCAGTGAGTTATATCAGTTTTCAATAAAACTATCCATATGCAATGCACTGAGTTATATCCGTTTTTAATAAAACTAACCATATGCAATGCAGTGAGTTATATCAGTTTTTAATAAAACTAACCATATGCAATGCACTGAGTTATATCAGTTTTCAATAAAACTATCCATATGCAATGCACTGAGTTATATCAGTTTTTAATAAAACTAACCATATGCAATGCACTGAGTTATATCAGTTTTCAATAAAACTATCCATATGCAATGCACTGAGTTATATCCGTTTTTAATAAAACTAACCATATGCAATGCAGTGAGTTATATCAGTTTTTAATAAAACTAACCATATGCAATGCACTGAGTTATATCCGTTTTTAATAAAACTCTCCCTATGCATTGCAGTGAGTTATATCAGTTTTTAATAAAACTAACCATATGCAATGCACTGAATTATATCCGTTTTTAATAAAACTAACCATATGCAATGCACTGAATTATATCCGTTTTTAATAAAACTAACCATATGCAATGCACTGAGTTATATCAGTTTTTAATAAACTATCCATATGCAATGCACTGAGTTATATCAGTTTTTAATAAAACTATCCATATGCAATGCACTGAGTTATATCAGTTTTCAATAAAACTATCCATATGCAATGCACTGAGTTATATCCGTTTTTAATAAAACTAACCATATGCAATGCACTGAGTTATATCAATTTTTAATAAAACTAACCATATGCAATGCACTGAGTTATATCAGTTTTTAATAAAACTATCCATATGCAATGCACTGAGTTATATCAGTTTTCAATAAAACTATCCATATGCAATGCACTGAGTTATATCCGTTTTTAATAAAACTAACCATATGCAATGCACTGAGTTATATCAGTTTTTAATAAAACTATCCATATGCAATGCACTGAGTTATATCAGTTTTTAATAAAACTAACCATATGCAATGCACTGAGTTATATCAGTTTTCAATAAAACTATCCATATGCAATGCACTGAGTTATATCCGTTTTTAATAAAACTAACCATATGCAATGCAGTGAGTTATATCAGTTTTTAATAAAACTAACCATATGCAATGCACTGAGTTATATCCGTTTTTAATAAAACTCTCCCTATGCATTGCAGTGAGTTATATCAGTTTTTAATAAAACTAACCATATGCAATGCACTGAATTATATCCGTTTTTAATAAAACTAACCATATGCAATGCACTGAGTTAGATCAGTTTTCAATAAAACTATCCATATGCAATGCACTGAGTTATATCCGTTTTTAATACAACTAACCATATGCAATGCTCTGAGTTATATCAGTTTTTAATAAAACTATCCATATGCAATGCACTGAGTTATATCCGTTTTTAATAAAACTAACCATATGCAATGCACTGAGTTAGATCAGTTTTCAATAAAACTATCCATATGCAATGCACTGAGTTATATCCGTTTTTAATAAAACTAACCATATGCAATGCACTGAGTTATATCAGTTTTCAATAAAACTATCCATATGCAATGCACTGAGTTATATCAGTTTTTAATAAAACTAACCATATGCAATGCACTGAGTTATATCAGTTTTTAATAAAACTAACCATATGCAATGCACTGAGTTATATCAGTTTTTAATAAAACTATCCATATGCAATGCACTGAGTTATATCCGTTTTTAATAAAACTAACCATATGCAATGCAGTGAGTTATATCAGTTTTTAATAAAACTAACCATATGCAATGCACTGAGTTATATCAGTTTTCAATAAAACTATCCATATGCAATGCACTGAGTTATATCCGTTTTTAATAAAACTAACCATATGCAATGCAGTGAGTTATATCAGTTTTTAATAAAACTAACCATATGCAATGCACTGAGTTATATCAGTTTTTAATAAAACTAACCATATGCAATGCACTGAGTTATATCAGTTTTTAATAAAACTATCCATATGCAATGCACTGAGTTATATCAGTTTTTAATAAAACTAAACATATGCAATGCACTGAGTTATATCAGTTTTTAATAAAACTAACCATATGCAATGCACTGAGTTATATCAGTTTTTAATAAAACTATCCATATGCAATGCACTGAGTTATATCCGTTTTTAATAAAACTAACCATATGCAATGCAGTGAGTTATATCAGTTTTTAATAAAACTAACCATATGCAATGCACTGAGTTATATCAGTTTTCAATAAAACTATCCATATGTAATGCACTGAGTTATATCCGTTTTTAATAAAACTAACCATATGCAATGCAGTGAGTTATATCAGTTTTCAATAAAACTATCCATATGCAATGCACTGAGTTATATCCGTTTTTAATAAAACTAACCATATGCAATGCAGTGAGTTATATCAGTTTTTAATAAAACTAACCATATGCAATGCACTGAGTTATATCAGTTTTCAATAAAACTATCCATATGCAATGCACTGAGTTATATCAGTTTTTAATAAAACTAACCATATGCAATGCACTGAGTTATATCAGTTTTCAATAAAACTATCCATATGCAATGCACTGAGTTATATCCGTTTTTAATAAAACTAACCATATGCAATGCAGTGAGTTATATCAGTTTTTAATAAAACTAACCATATGCAATGCACTGAGTTATATCCGTTTTTAATAAAACTCTCCCTATGCATTGCAGTGAGTTATATCAGTTTTTAATAAAACTAACCATATGCAATGCACTGAATTATATCCGTTTTTAATAAAACTAACCATATGCAATGCACTGAATTATATCCGTTTTTAATAAAACTAACCATATGCAATGCACTGAGTTATATCAGTTTTTAATAAAACTATCCATATGCAATGCACTGAGTTATATCAGTTTTTAATAAAACTATCCATATGCAATGCACTGAGTTATATCAGTTTTCAATAAAACTATCCATATGCAATGCACTGAGTTATATCCGTTTTTAATAAAACTAACCATATGCAATGCACTGAGTTATATCAATTTTTAATAAAACTAACCATATGCAATGCACTGAGTTATATCAGTTTTTAATAAAACTATCCATATGCAATGCACTGAGTTATATCAGTTTTCAATAAAACTATCCATATGCAATGCACTGAGTTATATCCGTTTTTAATAAAACTAACCATATGCAATGCACTGAGTTATATCAGTTTTTAATAAAACTATCCATATGCAATGCACTGAGTTATATCAGTTTTTAATAAAACTATCCATATGCAATGCACTGAGTTATATCAGTTTTTAATAAAACTATCCATATGCAATGCACTGAGTTATATCAGTTTTAAATAAAACTATCCATATGCAATGCACTGTGTTATATCAGTTTTTAATAAAACTATCCATATGCAATGCACTGTGTTATATCAGTTTTTAATAAAACTATCCATATGCAATGCACTGAGTTATATCAGTTTTTAATAAAACTAACCATATGCAATGCACTGAGTTATATCAGTTTTTAATAAAACTAACCGTATGCAATGCACTGAGTTATATCAGTTTTCAATAAAACTATCCATATGCAATGCACTGAGTTATATCAGTTTTTAATAAAACTAACCATATGCAATGCACTGAGTTAGATCAGTTTCAATAAAACTATCCATATGCAATGCACTGAGTTATATCCGTTTTTAATACAACTAACCATATGCAATGCTCTGAGTTATATCAGTTTTTAATAAAACTAACCATATGCAATGCACTGAGTTATATCAGTTTTTAATAAAACTAACCATATGCAATGCACTGAGTTATATCCGTTTTTAATAAAACTATCCATATGCAATGCACTGAGTTATATCCGTTTTTAATAAAACTAACCATATGCAATGCAGTGAGTTATATCAGTTTTTAATAAAACTAACCATATGCAATGCACTGAGTTATATCAGTTTTCAATAAAACTATCCATATGCAATGCACTGAGTTATATCCGTTTTAATAAAACTAACCATATGCAATGCACTGAGTTAGATCAGTTTTCAATAAAACTATCCATATGCAATGCACTGAGTTATATCCGTTTTTAATACAACTAACCATATGCAATGCTCTGAGTTATATCAGTTTTTAATAAAACTATCCATATGCAATGCACTGAGTTATATCCGTTTTTAATAAAACTAACCATATGCAATGCACTGAGTTAGATCAGTTTTCAATAAAACTATCCATATGCATTGCACTGAGTTATATCCGTTTTTAATACAACTAACCATATGCAATGCACTGAGTTATATCCGTTTTTAATAAAACTAACCATATGCAATGCACTGAGTTAGATCAGTTTTCAATAAAACTATCCATATGCAATGCACTGAGTTATATCCGTTTTTAATAAAACTAACCATATGCAATGCACTGAGTTATATCAGTTTTCAATAAAACTATCCATATGCAATGCACTGAGTTATATCAGTTTTTAATAAAACTAACCATATGCAATGCACTGAGTTATATCAGTTTTTAATAAAACTAACCATATACAAGGCACTGAGTTATATCAGTTTTTAATAAAACTAACCGTATGCAATGCACTGAGTTATATCAGTTTTCAATAAAACTATCCATATGCAATGCACTGAGTTATATCAGTTTTTAATAAAACTATCCATATGCAATGCACTGAGTTATATCAGTTTTCAATAAAACTATCCATATGCAATGCACTGAGTTATATCAGTTTTTAATAAAACTATCCATATGCAATGCACTGAGTTATATCAGTTTTTAATAAAACTAACCATATGCAATGCACTGAGTTATATCAGTTTTCAATAAAACTATCCATATGCAATGCACTGAGTTATATCCGTTTTTAATAAAACTAACCATATGCAATGCAGTGAGTTATATCAGTTTTTAATAAAACTAACCATATGCAATGCACTGAGTTATATCAGTTTTCAATAAAACTATCCATATGCAATGCACTGAGTTATATCCGTTTTTAATAAAACTAACCATATGCAATGCACTGAGTTAGATCAGTTTTCAATAAAACTATCCATATGCAATGCACTGAGTTATATCCGTTTTTAATAAAACTAACCATATGCAATGCACTGAGTTAGATCAGTTTTCAATAAAACTATCCATATGCAATGCACTGAGTTATATCCGTTTTTAATAAAACTAACCATATGCAATGCACTGAGTTATATCAGTTTTCAATAAAACTATCCATATGCAATGCACTGAGTTATATCAGTTTTTAATAAAACTAACCATATGCAATGCACTGAGCTATATCAGTTTTTAATAAAACTAACCATATGCAATGCACTGAGTTATATCAGTTTTTAATAAAACTAACCGTATGCAATGCACTGAGTTATATCAGTTTTCAATAAAACTATCCATATGCAATGCACTGAGTTATATCAGTTTTTAATAAAACTAACCATATGCAATGCACTGAGTTAGATCAGTTTTCAATAAAACTATCCATATGCAATGCACTGAGTTATATCAGTTTTTAATAAAACTAACCATATGCAATGCACTGAGTTATATCAGTTTTTAATAAAACTATCCATATGCAATGCACTGAGTTATATCAGTTTTTAATAAAACTAACCATATGCAATGCACTGAGTTAGATCAGTTTTCAATAAAACTATTCATATGCAATGCACTGAGTTATATCCGTTTTTAATACAACTAACCATATGCAATGCTCTGAGTTATATCAGTTTTTAATAAAACTAACCATATGCAATGCATTGAGTTATATCAGTTTTTAATAAAACTAACCATATGCAATGCAGTGAGTTATATCCGTTTTTAATAAAACTATCCCTATGCAATGCACTGAGTTATATCAGTTTTTAATAAAACTAACCATATGCAATGCACTGAATTATATCCGTTTTTAATAAAACTAACCATATGCAATGCACTGAGTTATATCAGTTTTTAATAAAACTATCCATATGCAATGCACTGAGTTATATCCGTTTTTAATAAAACTAACCATATGCAATGCACTGAGTTATATCAGTTTTTAATAAAACTAACCATATGCAATGAACTGAGTTATATCAGTTTTTAATAAAACTATCCATATGCAATGCACAGAGTTAAATCAGTTTTCAATAAAACTATCCTTATGCAATGCACTGAGTTATATCCGTTTTTAATAAACCTAACAAAAGGCAATGCACTGAGTTATATCAGTTTTTAATAAAACTATCTATATGCAATGCACTGAGTTATATCAGTTTTTAATAAAACTAACCATATGCAATGCACTGAATTATATCCGTTTTTAATAAAACTAACCATATGCAATGCACTGAGTTATATCAGTTTTCAATAAAACTATCCATATGCAATGCACTGAGTTATATCCGTTTTTAATAAAACTAACCATATGCAATGCACTGAGTTATATCAGTTTTTAATAAAACTAACCATATGCAATGAACTGAGTTATATCAGTTTTTAATAAAACTATCCATATGCAATGCACTGAGTTATATCAGTTTTTAATAAAACTAACCATATGCAATGAACTGAGTTATATCAGTTTTTAATAAAACTATCCATATGCAATGCACAGAGTTAAATCAGTTTTCAATAAAACTATCCTTATGCAATGCACTGAGTTATATCCGTTTTTAATAAACCTAACAAAAGGCAATGCACTGAGTTATATCAGTTTTTAATAAAACTATCTATATGCAATGCACTGAGTTATAACAGTTTTTAATAAAACTAACCATATGCAATGCACTGAATTATATCCGTTTTTAATAAAACTAACCATATGCAATGAACTGAGTTATATCAGTTTTTAATAAAACTATCCATATGCAATGCACAGAGTTAAATCAGTTTTCAATAAAACTATCCTTATGCAATGCACTGAGTTATATCCGTTTTTAATAAACCTAACAAAAGGCAATGCACTGAGTTATATCCGTTTTTAATAAAACTATCCCTATGCAATGCACTGAGTTATATCAGTTTTTAATAAAACTAACCATATGCAATGCACTGAATTATATCCGTTTTTAATAAAACTAACCATATGCAATGCACTGAGTTATATCAGTTTTCAATAAAACTATCCATATGCAATGCACTGAGTTATATCCGTTTTTAATAAAACTAACCATATGCAATGCACTGAGTTATATCAGTTTTTAATAAAACTAACCATATGCAATGAACTGAGTTATATCAGTTTTTAATAAAACTATCCATATGCAATGCACAGAGTTAAATCAGTTTTCAATAAAACTATCCTTATGCAATGCACTGAGTTATATCCGTTTTTAATAAACCTAACAAAAGGCAATGCACTGAGTTATATCAGTTTTTAATAAAACTATCTATATGCAATGCACTGAGTTATAACAGTTTTCAATAAAACTAGCCATATGCAATGCACTGAGTTATATCAGTTTTCAATAAAACTATCCATATGCAATGCACTGAGTTATATCAGTTTTTAATAAAACTAACCAGATGCAATGCACTGAGTTAGATCAGTTTTCAATAAAACTATCCATATGCAATGCACTGAGTTATATCAGTTTTTATTAAAACTATCCATATGCAATGCACTGAGTTATGTCAGTTTTTAATAAAACTAACCATATGCAATGCACTGAGTTATATCAGGTTTTAATAAAACTAACCATATGCAATGCACTGAGTTATATCAGTTTTTAATAAAACTAACCATATGCAATGCACTGAGTTATATCCGTTTTTAATAAAACTATCCCTATGCAATGCAGTGAGTTATATCAGTTTTTAATAAAACTAACCATATGCAATGCAATGAGTTATATCCGTTTTTAATAAACCTAACCAAATGCAATGCAGTGAGTTATATCAGTTTTTATAAAACTATCTATATGCAATGTACTGAGTTATATCCGTTTTTAATAAAACTATCCATATGCAATGCACTGAGTTATGTATATCCGTTTTTAATAAACCTAACAGAATGCAATGCAGTGAGTTATATCAGTTTTTAATAAAACTAACCATATGCAATGTACTGAGTTATATCCGTTTTTAATAAAACTATCCATATGCAATGCAGTGAGTTATATCAGTTTTTAATAAAACTAACCATATGCAATGCACTGAATTATATCCGTTTTTAATAAACCTAACCAATTGCAATGCAGTGAGTTATATCAGTTTTTAATAAAACTAACCATATGCAATGCACTGAGTTATATGAGTTTTTAATAAAACTAACCATATGCAATGTACTGAGTTATATCCGTTTTTAATAAAACTATCCATATGAAATGCACTGAGTTATGTATATCCGTTTTTAATATACCTAACAAAATGCAATACAGTGAGTTATATCAGTTTTTTATAAAACTAACCATATGCAATGCACTGAGTTATATCCGTTTTTAATAAACCTAACAAACTGCAATGCAGTGAGTTATATCAGTTTTTAATAAAACTATCCATAAGCAATGCAGTGAGTTATATCAGTTTTTAATAAAACTAACCATATGCAATGCACTGAGTTATATCAGTTTTTAATAAAACTAACCATATGCAATGCACTGAGTTATATCCGTTTTTAATAAACCTAACAAAATGCAATGCACTGAGTTATATGAGTTTTTAATAAAACTAACCATATGCAGTGTACTGAGTTATATCAGTTTTTAATAAAACTAACCATATGCAATGCACTGAGTTATATGAGTTTTTAATAAAACTAACCATATGCAATGTACTGAGTTATATCCGTTTTTAATAAAACTATCCATATGCAATGCACTGAGTTATGTATATCCGTTTTTAATATACCTAACAAAATGCAATGCAGTGAGTTATATCAGTTTTTTATAAAACTAACCATATGCAATGCACTGAGTTATATCCGTTTTTAATAAACCTAACAAACTGCAATGCAGTGAGTTATATCAGTTTTTAATAAAACTATCCATAAGCAATGCACTGAGTTAGATCCGTTTTTAATAAAACTATCCATATGCAATGCAGTGAGTTATATCAGTTTTTAATAAAACTAACAAAATGCAATGCAGTAAGTTATATCAGTTTTTAATAAAACTAACCTTATGCAATGCACTGAGTTATATCCGTTTTTAATAAAACTATCCTTATGCAATGCACTGAGTTATATCCGTTTTTAATAAACCTAACAAAATGCAATGCAGTGAGTTATATCAGTTTTCAATAAAACTATCCATATGCAATGCACTGAGTTATATCCGTTTTTAATACACCTAACAAAATGCAATGCAGTGAGTTATATCAGTTTTTAATAAAACTATCTATATGCAATGCACTGAGTTATAACAGTTTTTAATAAAACTAACCATATGCAATGCGCTGAGTTATATCAGTTTTTAATAAAACTAACCATATGCAATGCACTGAGTTATATCAGTTGTCAATAAAACTATCCATATGCAATGCACTGAGTTATATCGGTTTTTAATAAAACTAACCATATGCAATGCACTGAGTTATATCAGTTTTCAATAAAACTATCCATATGCAATGCACTGAGTTATATCAGGTTTTAATAAAACTAACCATATGCAACGCACTGAGTTATATCAGTTTTTAATAAAACTAACCATATGCAATGCACTGAGTTATATCAGTTTTTAAAAAACTAACCATATGCAATGCACTGAGTTATATCAGTTTTCAATAAAACTATCCATATGCAATGCACTGAGTTATATCAGTTTTTAATAAAACTAACCATATGCAATGCACTGAGTTATATCGGTTTTCAATAAAACTATCCATATGCAATGCACTGAGTTATGTCCGTTTTTAATAAAACTAACCATATGCAATGCACTGAGTTATATCAGTTTTTAATAAAACTAACCATATGCAATGCACTGAGTTATATCAGTTTTTAATAAAACTAACCATATGCAATGCACTGAGTTATATCAGTTTTTAATAAAACTAACCATATGCAATGCACTGAGTTATATCAGTTTTTAATAAAACTAACCATATGCAATGCACTGAGTTATATCAGTTTTTAAGAAAACTAACCATATGCAATGCACGGAGTTATATCAGTTTTCAATAAAACTCTTTATATGCACTGCACTGAGTTATATCCGTTTTTAATAAAACTAACCATATGCAATGCAGTGAGTTATATCAGTTTTTAATAAAACTAACCATATGCAATGCACTGAGTTATATCCGTTTTTAATAAACCTAACCAAATGCAATGCAGTGAGTTATATCAGTTTTTATAAAACTATCTATATGCAATGTACTGAGTTATATCCGTTTTTAATAAAACTATCCATATGCAATGCACTGAGTTATGTATATCCGTTTTTAATAAACCTAACAGAATGCAATGCAGTGAGTTATATCAGTTTTTAATAAAACTAACCATATGCAATGCACTGAGTTATATCCGTTTTTAATAAAACTATCCATATGCAATGCAGTGAGTTATATCAGTTTTTAATAAAACTAACCATATGCAATGCACTGAATTATATCCGTTTTTAATAAACCTAACCAATTGCAATGCAGTGAGTTATATCAGTTTTTAATAAAACTAACCATATGCAATGTACTGAGTTATATCAGTTTTTAATAAAACTAACCATATGCAATGCACTGAGTTATATGAGTTTTTAATAAAACTAACCATATGCAATGTACTGAGTTATATCCGTTTTTAATAAAACTATCCATATGAAATGCACTGAGTTATGTATATCCGTTTTTAATATACCTAACAAAATGCAATACAGTGAGTTATATCAGTTTTTTATAAAACTAACCATATGCAATGCACTGAGTTATATCCGTTTTTAATAAACCTAACAAACTGCAATGCAGTGAGTTATATCAGTTTTTAATAAAACTATCCATAAGCAATGCAGTGAGTTATATCAGTTTTTAATAAAACTAACCATATGCAATGCACTGAGTTATATCAGTTTTTAATAAAACTAACTATATGCAATGCACTGAGTTATATCCGTTTTTAATAAACCTAACAAAATGCAATGCACTGAGTTATATGAGTTTTTAATAAAACTAACCATATGCAGTGTACTGAGTTATATCAGTTTTTAATAAAACTAACCATATGCAATGCACTGAGTTATATGAGTTTTTAATAAAACTAACCATATGCAATGTACTGAGTTATATCCGTTTTTAATAAAACTATCCATATGCAATGCACTGAGTTATGTATATCCGTTTTTAATATACCTAACAAAATGCAATGCAGTGAGTTATATCAGTTTTTTATAAAACTAACCATATGCAATGCACTGAGTTATATCCGTTTTTAATAAACCTAACAAACTGCAATGCAGTGAGTTATATCAGTTTTTAATAAAACTATCCATAAGCAATGCACTGAGTTAGATCCGTTTTTAATAAAACTATCCATATGCAATGCAGTGAGTTATATCAGTTTTTAATAAAACTAACAAAATGCAATGCAGTAAGTTATATCAGTTTTTAATAAAACTAACCTTATGCAATGCACTGAGTTATATCCGTTTTTAATAAAACTATCCTTATGCAATGCACTGAGTTATATCCGTTTTTAATAAACCTAACAAAATGCAATGCAGTGAGTTATATCAGTTTTCAATAAAACTATCCATATGCAATGCACTGAGTTATATCCGTTTTTAATACACCTAACAAAATGCAATGCAGTGAGTTATATCAGTTTTTAATAAAACTATCTATATGCAATGCACTGAGTTATAACAGTTTTTAATAAAACTAACCATATGCAATGCACTGAGTTATATCAGTTTTTAATAAAACTAACCATATGCAATGCACTGAGTTATATCAGTTGTCAATAAAACTATCCATATGCAATGCACTGAGTTATATCGGTTTTTAATAAAACTAACCATATGCAATGCACTGAGTTATATCAGTTTTCAATAAAACTATCCATATGCAATGCACTGAGTTATATCAGGTTTTAATAAAACTAACCATATGCAACGCACTGAGTTATATCAGTTTTTAATAAAACTAACCATATGCAATGCACTGAGTTATATCAGTTTTTAAAAAACTAACCATATGCAATGCACTGAGTTATATCAGTTTTCAATAAAACTATCCATATGCAATGCACTGAGTTATATCAGTTTTTAATAAAACTAACCATATGCAATGCACTGAGTTATATCAGTTTTCAATAAAACTATCCATATGCAATGCACTGAGTTATGTCCGTTTTTAATAAAACTAACCATATGCAATGCACTGAGTTATATCAGTTTTTAATAAAACTAACCATATGCAATGCACTGAGTTATATCAGTTTTTAATAAAACTAACCATATGCAATGCACTGAGTTATATCAGTTTTTAATAAAACTAACCATATGCAATGCACTGAGTTATATCAGTTTTTAAGAAAACTAACCATATGCAATGCACGGAGTTATATCAGTTTTCAATAAAACTATTTATATGCACTGCACTGAGTTATATCCGTTTTTAATAAAACTAACCATATGCAATGCACTGAGTTATATCAGTTTTCAATAAAGCTATCTATATGCAATGCACTGAGTTATATCAGTTTTTAATAAAGCTAACCATATGCAATGAACTGAGTTATATCAGTTTTTACTAAAACTAACCATATGCAATGCACTGAGTTATATCCGTTTTTAATAAAACTATCCATATGCAATGCACTGAGTTATGTATATCCGTTTTTAATATACCTAACAAAATGCAATGCAGTGAGTTATATCAGTTTTTTATAAAACTAACCATATGCAATGCACTGAGTTATATCCGTTTTTAATAAACCTAACAAACTGCAGTGCAGTGAGTTATATCAGTTTTTAATAAAACTATCCATAAGCAATGCACTGAGTTATATCCGTTTTTAATAAAACTATCCATATGCAATGCAGTGAGTTATATCAGTTTTTAATAAAACTAACAAAATGCAATGCAGTAAGTTATATCAATTTTTAATAAAACTAACCTTATGCAATGTACTGAGTTATACCCGTTTTTAATAAAACTATCCTTATGCAATGCACTGAGTTATATCCGTTTTTAATAAACCTAACAAAATGCAATGCAGTGAGTTATATCCGTTTTCAATAAAACTATCCATATGCAATGCACTTAGTTATATCCGTTTTTAATAAACCGAACAAAATGCAATGCAGTGAGTTATATCAGTTTTTAATAAAACTAACCATATGCAATGCACTGAGTTATATCAGTTTTTAATAAAACTAACCATATGCAATGCACTGAGTTATATCAGTTTTTAATAAACCTAACAAAATGCAATGCACTGAGTTATATCAGTTTTTACTAAAACTATCTATATGCAATGCACTGAGTTATATCCGTTGTCAATAAAACTATCCATATGCAATGCACTGAGTTATATCGGTTTTTAAAAAACTAACCATATGCAATGCACTGAGTTATATCAGTTTTCAATAAAACTATCCATATGCAATGCACTAAGTTATATCAGTTTTTAATAAAACTAACCATATGCAATGCACTGAGTTATATCAGTTTTCAATAAAACTATCCATATGCAATGCACTGAGTTATGTCCGTTTTTAATAAAACTAACCATATGCAATGCACTGAGTTATATCAGTTTTTAAGAAAACTAACCATATGCAATGCACTGAGTTATATCAGTTTTCAATAAAACTATCCATATGCACTGCACTGAGTTATATCCGTTTTTAATAAAACTAACCATATGCAAGGCCCTGAGTTATATCAGTTTTTAATAAAACTAACCATATGCAATGCACTGAGTTATATCAGTTTTCAATAAAACTATCCATATGCAATGCAATGAGTTATATCAGTTTTTAATAAAACTAGCCATATGCAATGCACTGAGTTATATCAGTTTTCAATAAAACTAACCATATGCAATGCACTGAATTATATCCGTTTTTAATAAAACTAACCATATGCAATGCACTGAGTTATATCAGTTTTCAATAAAACTATCCATATGCACTGCACTGTGCTATATCAGTTTTTAATAAAACTATCCATATGCAATGCACTGAGTTATATCCGTTTTTAATAAAACTATCCATATGCAATGCACTGTGTTATATCAGTTTTTAATAAAACTAACCATATGCAATGCACTGAGTTATATCAGTTTTTAATAAAACTAACCATATGCAATGCACTGAATTATATCCGTTTTTATAAACCTAACAAAATGCAATGCATTGAGTTATATCAGTTTTTAATAAAACTAACCATATGCAATGCACTGAGTTATATCAGTGTTGAAGACATGGATGAGGATGATCTCATCATCCTGTAAAATAATAAGTTGTACCTATAATAAAATATAAGAAAAAGAAATGAATTAAGAAAATAATTATAAAATTAAAAGTTATTATATTATAACTTATAATTAAATTTATGATTACTTACCCGAAAAATAACCTCCCTGCTTTTACTCAAACGCACTTACCTGCAACCCTACTCCGTTCTGTTACTCCTTCCAATGTATGTATATACAAATAGTATAAATAAAGAGAATATTAGCGAGTTAAGTTAAGTTCGTTTTGTATGTGCGAATAGAATTATATGGTTCAATAAAATTATTAAATTATACGGTTTCGTAAAATAATATAAAATTATACGGTTTAAGAAAATTACAAAATTATACAGTTCATAAAATAATAAAAAAAATTGTACGGTTTTCACAAAATATTTTATATAAAATTACACGGCTTTTTGAAACAATAAATAAAGAGTGGGATTCGATCCAAATTTGAAAATACATATTTCGCGTTTCTTTTGAAATTAACACGGAATATTTTACATGGTGCCGAAACTCGGTTAAAACGAACGATAACTAGCTATTTCGATATAAAAAAAAAAAACGAAAAACGAAAATATTGTGTTGTGAAAAAAAAGAAATAAAATCGCAAAAATTTTTCCCGCGCGGTAAACATCTCAAAATTGAAATTAAAATTAATACAAAAAAATTTATACATATAAAAAAAAAAAAAAATACATATCAATAGAATTTATAACAATAAGATAGCAATTGCAGTGTGTTATTTGGTATTGATACAAGTTACACGATTTACATATAAAAAATCTATATTTCCATTATTGAGAAAAATTGCGAAATTATATACCGGTAGGACAAAGTTAAAATAAAAATAAATAAAAGGTGGCCGAACGGAGAACAAATACCGGTAGAACAAAGTTAAAAAAAAAAATAAATAAAAATAAATAAATAATAATAGCAAAGGTGCACACAATCAAAGACGAAACACATAAAACACATATCTAACGCTAAGATATAATAAAAAAAATTTTTAAAGTAAAAAAAAAAAAACAAGATTTAAAGTGAATTTTAAATTCCGGTTTCCGAAAAAATAATCTATTCTCATTTCACCTGTGCTACGGATACAATTCTCCAATCAAATCTGAAGGAATATTATCTGGTCTGAAGTGCTTTCAGATGATCAGACAATTTTTTTGTGTTTTTATTATATTCATGATTCCTTTTGTGCATAAAATATATAAGTAAAACAAACAAAAAATACATATAATACAAAAAAATTTTTTAAGAAACACAGCTCCAAACTAAAGTTTTCCCAATATTTTAAAAAAAAAAAAAAAAAACAAAAACAAAAAAAAAACAAAGTAAGCAAAAATATCTTGTGGACTTATCGAAGGGAGGTCAAGGAAATAAATCGAGTGAAGGACCACCCAACATCCCCCCGCCCCTCCTCCAGGTAATAATAAAAGGATCAAAGCCAGGATGTCCAAGTAAGTCACAAGATTCTCAAATATATATATTGATATTAGTTTAGCGGACATCTCAAACCGTGGTTCCAAATACACAGCATCCGCTAAACTAAATACACTCATACATATTTATATAAACATATGTATAAATATATAAATATATAAACTTTGCGGTTTGTCTCTCAATTTCCCCTCACAAAATATATACATACATATATTTAAATACTAATACACAAATCCGCTAAGTATATATACATATATATTTACTCTCTTCATATACTTGAAAGACTATACCCCACATAGCAATCAATAGTATATCAACTGGTCCGCAACCCATTCCCACAGGACCAGGAAAACTCCACTCATATATATATAAGTCGCTAAGCGTAGACTCATCCGCACACCCTCTCGGGTAAAAGACTATACCCCACATAGCAACACATAGTATCTCAACTGGTCCGCAAACCCATTCCCACAGGACCAGTAATACCCCACTCATATTGCATTTGCACGAATTATTCTCACGTCACCGGTTCCCATTGGCGGTGCATCCACACTATCTCGCTATAAAATATAGCAATATTTCCGAACATAAGCTAAGCAAAGCACCCAGCATACAAACGGGGTATAACAAAAACCCAGTATACATTTATACATTGCTGTGCTCAGACGCGCTGAGACAGTACATTATTAACATAAAAGCTACCCCCTAAATAAATTAATTATAAATAATATATATATACTTAAATATATATATATATATAAATATAAATAAATATTTTATATTAAAATTAAATAAAATATCTCACAATGGAGGATAAAATGGAGAAGCCCCAATCACTCCACCCCCTTACAGGACCCCGAACTCGCTCGAAATCCCAGGCAGAAGAAGAGGAATTCTCCCAGCTACACAAAAAATTTCTATATGAGCTCTCCAGGATGGAAAAATTCTGCGGAAAATGGTGGGACACCAGCGAAGAGACTCACTCCGAAGAAGCCCTCAAAATTTTCAAGGACCATCTGGAAAGGCACATGGAACTAGTGGAGGCAGCCAGCCAAAACCTACAGATGAGCAACGTGGAGGATGAAAGGACACGCTCAGCATGTGCAGAGGCCTACGAGACAACCAATGACAACGCAATGCTCACGAAAATCAGGATAAGTGAGTTACTTGGCCGAATCCAACAAAGTATGGATTCCTCCCGGTCAATTACCCCCATCACAAAGATGCCCCCCCCCCCCCAACACAATCTGACTCACTCAGCTTTCTCAAGGTACCTGCGTGTGACACAGAAACCTGCTATGGAGGATATGAAGATTGGCCCTCATTTAGGGACATGTTCACAGCAGTGTACATCAACCACCCCCAATTATCCGAAGTGCAGAAACTATACCACTTGAGACAAAAAACAAGAGGTAAGCTGCACTCCTAATAAAAAATTACCCTCTCAGTGGCCACAATTTCTCATTAGCATGGGATGCACTCAAGGCACGCTACGAAAACAGAAGAATAGTAGTGGATGGCCAAATAAAAACGTTGTTCAACATCCAACCTGCCCACACAGAGAACGGAGAGAAGATTCAACAGATCCAGACGACAATAAATAATTGTCTTTCCACCCTACAGGCAAATGGAGTATCAACAGACAGCTGGGACCCAATGCTTGTCTACCTCTGCTCATCAAAACTGCCGGACGAGACACTAGCTCTCTGGGAGCAATCACTCAACTCAAGGAAGGAGTTACCTCGATGGTCAGAAATGGACCAATTTCTGACAGCTCGGTACGAAGTCGTGGAGCGACTCAGCACATACAGACCCAATAAGCCGAAGATCAGTCAGCCCGGCTACCCCCAACGGACACCAGCGGTCCCTCCTCCAACATTTAATTATCGGAACAAAACCCAATCGTTCCATACTCAAAACAAAAGGCAAGTTTCATGTAAACTATGCCAATCAAACCACTCGATGACAACGTGCGTCAAATTTCGAGAACTGTCCGTCTCAGACCGGAACAAGTTTATTAAAGAAAACAACTACTGCAAAAATTGCCTGGCGTACTCGCATTTGGAGAAAGATTGCAAAAGCAACTTTACGTGCGTGTATTGTCAAAGACGTCACCACTCCCTTCTCCATTATACTGCGAGCAACCCCACGCCTTACCCCCCAAAACCTGAAGAGAACTTTACTACTTCTCAAGTGACAGTCGAGGAAGAACAGCCCTGCACCTCTAAGCAGGCATCCAAAAACTCAAAGGCAAATGAAAGCAGTAGAACAAAAACTCTATCTCACTATTCGAGTAACAAGGAGAGGACATTGCTTCCCACAGCAAATATTCCCATTATCCACAAAGGAGAGTTAACTCACATCAGAGCTCTCATTGACCAAGGCTCTCAAAAAACTTTTGTAACATCCCGTATACAAAAGTTACTTGGTCTCCCCACCACAAAAGCCAACTACCAAATTCTTGGCATGGGCGGTAACACAGTCCAAAACTCGAATAGAATATGCTCTATTACAATATGCTCAGCTAATCAAACAGTAAAAATCGCGGCACAAGCGATAATACTGCCTCAATTGACGCACACTCTCCCATCCTTCAAAATAAAAGAATTAGATCTAACAGAATATCTCACGCTACCCTTAGCAGACCCCAACTGCTTTACACCAGCTAGAATAGACATGGTCATTGGTAGCGATATAATCCCGAAAATACTCACCCCAGGCCTTAAAATTAATGTAGGCGGCAGCTTAATAGCCCAAAACACAATATTTGGGTGGATATTAAGTGGACCAGTTGTGGAAGAAATCTCCTCATTCTCTACTCAGGTGATTGAAACCCCTTCAGAATCACTAGGAGATTTACTCAGGAAATTCTGGGAACAAGAAGAGGTACCACCGGCCCCCACATACACAGACGATGATGAATACTGTGAAGCGCTCTACAAAAAAACCACTCATCGACGAGAAGACGGCCGATATGTAGTAAAGCTGCCATTCAAGTCAGCTTTCCCGGACTCCATTGCACTCGGGCACTCAAGACCCGCAGCACAGCAGCAATACCTCAGCGTGGAACGAACCAACGAAAAGAAAGATGAGCTTCGGAACACTTATTCAGAAGTCTTAGAGGAATACCTAACGCTAGACCACATGGAACCCACCCATTCACGAGAAATCATACGCGATGGTAAATATCTCTCCTTTTACCTACCCCATCACGCGGTGATTAAACCTGGAAGCAAAACTACTAAAGTCCGTGTAGTTTTCAATGCCTCAAAAACCTCGCATTCCGGTCTCTCACTCAATGACGTATTACATACTGGCCCCGTTCTCCAAAATGACTTAATGCTCGTTATTCTAAAATGGAGATTATATAAGTATGTATTTAACGGCGACATTGAAAAAATGTACCGCCAAATATACGTCCATAAGGAAGACCAAAACTTCCAACGTGTTCTATTCCGCAGAACCCCCCATAGTCCGATAGAAGACTTTAAACTAAAAACAGTGACATTCGGTGTCAACTGCGCTCCATACTTGGCAATAAGGACACTCCACCAATTAGCCGAGGACTCTAAGGAGACATACCCCCATGTCTCAAAAATATTAAGAGGAGAGACATACGTAGATGACATCCTCTCAGGCGGACATAATCTCGACTCAGCTGGCGAATCGATACATCAAGTTATCGAAGTACTCAAGTCAGCCGGATTCCCGTTAAAAAAGATCACAGCAAACCACAAGTCACTGCTGAAAGACATCCCCCCGTCTGATCTTTTAGATGAAGAATTTCTCGAATTCCAAGAGGCAAGTTCTACAAAAACCCTCGGAATAAAATGGAATGCTCTCACTGATACATTCTCGTACTCAGTTGACCCCCCCTTATCCTCAGACACTGCCACGAAACGACAGATCCTCTCATCTGTCGCGAAACTTTTCGACCCGGCAGGATGGCTATCGCCCATAATGATAGCAGCGAAAACTCTTCTTCAGCAACTATGGATGGAAAGAACAGAATGGGACGAAACCGTGAAGCCGATCTCACTCCACAAATGGAACACCTTCAGGAGAAATCTCGCCGCAATCGAAGAAATAAGGATACCGCGATGGGTGCAATTCAGCCCAAACAGTTCCATTCAGCTACTCGGATTCTCAGATGCTTCCGAGAAGGCATTCTGCGCTTGCGTATACTTACGAGTCCAGCAAGGTGAATCTGCTACATCCCACTTACTCGCAGCCAAGAGTAAAGTAGCCCCCTTACAAACCGTCTCTCTCTCTAGGCTGGAACTTTGCGGCACAGTTTTACTCGCAAAATTAGTAAAGCAGATCCGATCCTCCCTAAATCTGCCATCTCATGAACTAAATTTGTGGACAGACTCCTCAATCGTATTAGCATGGCTGGAAAAACCCCCATGGACGTGGAAAACATACGTAGCGAACAGGACATCTCAGATCCTCGAACTCGTAAACAATGCTACGTGGCGACATGTCTCCAGCGCTGACAACCCAGCTGATCTAGGTACGCGTGGAGTCAAACCCCAAGAGCTCGTCAACTGTTCACTCTGGTGAAAAGGCCCCGAGTGGTTGACTAGGCCATCCCCACTTTGGCCGAAAAGTTCACCAACTCATTCGTCCCCCCCCGAACAGAGACACATAGAAGTACTCTATGCTTTAGAAGATACGGACTTCTTAGACCGTTTCTCCTCCTTCTCAAGAGCCCTTATAGTGACGGCTTTCATATTAAGATTCTCACAAAAGGCACGGAAACTGCCTCCTCCCAATACTTCTAGCCTCACACAAGCGGAAATAAAACAAGCAAAAACTCGTCTCATTTTATGTACGCAAAGAAGATATTTTGCAAAAACTATTACAGCGTTAGAAGCAAAATCCCCGGTCGGTAAAAGGGACCCACTGCTTTCCCTCAACCCATTCATAGATTCGTCTGGCATTCTACGCGCGAATGGACGACTAAGCTATGCGGCTCTCAGTTATAGTGAGCGCCATCCAATTATCATCCCAGATAACTCTAGATTTTGCACTCTTCTCCTCGCATTTCTCCACGCTACCCTTTTGCACGGTGAAAAACAGCTTATGACACGAATGATTCAGCAGGAATATTACATCCCACGAATGAGGCAGAAGATCAAGACGTGTATATTCAACTGCAAAGTTTGTACAATTTACAAACAAAAAATGAAATCCCAAATCATGTCGGCGCTCCCTCCTGAACCTGAATTGACTTTGCAGGTCCATTTCTTGTGAAAACTTCTATACTCCGTCGAGCATTTCACTCAAAAGCCTATGTATGCGTTTTCATATGCTTCTCCACAAAGGCTATTCATCTCGAAGTGTGCTCCGACTTGACCACCGAATCTTTCAAAGCCGCGTTTGCACGTTTCGTCGGACGCAGAGGCATCCCACATAAAGTCATGTCCGACAACGGTAAGACGTTTGTAGGAGCACAACGTAGTTTCTCACGTGAATTATCCTCCTTCCTTGCAGAAGCCTCCGAGGATATAGCAAAAAAATACGCCATTCACGGATTCACATGGCAATTCATCCCGCCATACGCCCCTCACATGGGCGGACTTTGGGAGGCTGCAGTGAAAAGTTTCAAAACTCACTTTACGAAGGTAGCCGGCAGCCAAAAATTTACGTTCGAGGAGTTCACTACGCTCCTTATTCGTATCGAAGCGGTTCTTAACTCCAGACCGCTCTCCCCAATGTCTCAAGATCCCGACGACTTAAAAGCTCTGACCCCAGGCCACTTTCTGCGTGGAGCTCCCCTACTCTCCATCCCGGAACCGAACTCGGAAGAGCTAACTCTAATGAATAAATGGGAAAAATTGAAAGTGCTCTACCACCAATTCAGTAAACGCTGGAAGTCGGAATATCTCCAAGAGCTCCACAAACGGCATAAATGGAAAGGCCAAGAGCTCAATCTCACTGAAGGAGATCTCGTTGTCATTAAAGACGACCTCCTGCCCCCCAACGCATGGCGTTTAGGACGCGTCATACAACTTCATCCCGCTCCCGACCAAAATATCCGAGTGGTAGATATCCGAACTCAAAACGGAGTCGTTACTCGCAATATCACAAAACTCTGTGTATTACCACCCCCTTAGCTTATACGTTTTCAATTTATTTATCTCGTTTCCCACACGATCCCACATGCTTCTTAACAAATACTGCAACTCTATATTTACAGATCTCAAGGTTTCCGAAAGTGTCGCCTCTGTTGCCGCACCCATTCGCTGCGCTTTTGCCGAGCTTTCATAGCAATGACTCCCGAAGAGCGATATGAATCGGCCAAGGTCCATCGCTACTGTTTAAATTGCTTGGCGACCTCGCATACCACGGGATGCTGTGATAGCCCCGACAGTTGCCACCGCTGCGGCCTGGCTCATCACACAATGCTCCATCGGCCAATACGCGACCTCCCCGAGGGTAAACCGACAACGAAAAAGGTAACCTTTCAACCGGCTGACACTCGGCGCACCAATCCACCTTCAAGGAAAACAAGGAAAGAGCAACCGTCAACCCGGCGAAACCAAAAAGCTGTTTCCCGCAATGCTCCTGCTGTAAAGAGGAAAATACGCGGGTTGGTGCAGAAAGCGAGAGAAACGCTAAATCAGCTCGAAAACCTCGTCGAAGCATCGTCGCCGCAGGCCCGCCGGCATGTTGAAGACATGGATGAGGATGATCTCATCATCCTGTAAAATAATAAGTTATACCTATAATAAAATATAAGAAAAGAAATGAATTAAGAAAATAATTATAAAATTAAAAGTTATTATATTATAACTTATAATTAAATTTATGATTACTTACCCGAAAAATAACCTCATTGCTTTTACTCAAACGCACTTACCTGCAACCCTACTCCGTTCCGTTACTCCTTCCAATGTATGTATATACAAATAGTATAAATAAAGAGAATATTAGCGAGTTAAGTTAAGTTCGTTTTGTATGTGCGAATAGAATTATACGGTTCAATAAAATTATTAAATTATACGGTTTCGTAAAATAATATAAAATTATACGGTTTAAGAAAATTACAAAATTATACAGTTCATAAAATAATAAAAAAATTGTACGGTTTTCCCAAAATATTTAATATAAAATTATACGGCTTTTTGAAACAATAAATAAAGAGTGGGATTCGATCCAAATTTGAAAATAAATATTTTGCGTTTCTTTTGAAATTAACACGGAATATTTTACAATCAGTTTTAATAAAACTATCCATATGCAATGCACTGAGTTATATCAGTTTTTAATAAAACTATCTATATGCAATGCACTGAGTTATATCAGTTTTTAATAAAACTATCCATATGCAATGCACTGAGTTATGTATATCCGTTTTTAATAAACCTAACAGAATGCAATGCAGTGAGTTATATCAGTTTTTAATAAAACTAACCATATGCAATGCACTGAGTTATATGAGTTTTTAGTAAAACTAACCATATGCAATGTACTGAGTTATATCCGTTTTTAATAAAACTAACCATATGTAATGCACTGAGTTATATCAGTTTTTAATAAAACTAACCATATGCAATGCACTGAGTTATATCAGTTTTTAGTAAAACTAACCATATGCAATGCACTGAGTTATATCAGTTTTTAATAAAACTAACCATATGCAATGCACTGAGTTATATCAGTTTTTAGTAAAACTAACCATATGCAATGCACTGAGTTATATCAGTTTTTAATAAAACTAACCACACGCAATGCACTGAGTTATATCAGTTTTTAATAAAACTAACCATATGCAATGCACTGAGCTATATCAGTTTTTAATAAAACTAACCATATGAAATGCACTGAGTTATATCAGTTTTTAATAAAACTACCCATATGCAATGCACTGAGTTATATCCGTTCTTAATAAAACTATCCATATGCAATGCAGTGAGTTATATCAGTTTTTAATAAAACTAACCATATGCAATGCACTGAATTATATCCGTTTTTAATAAACCTAACCAAATGCAATGCAGTGAGTTATATCCGTTTTTAATAAAACTAACCATATGCAATGTACTGAGTTATATCCGTTTTTAATAAAACTATCCATATGCAATGCACTGAGTTATGTATATCCGTTTTTAATAAACCTAACAGAATGCAATGCAGTGAGTTATATCAGTTTTTAATAAAACTATCCATATGCAATGCGCTGAGTTATATCAGTTTTTAATAAAACTATCCATATGCAATGCGCTGAGTTATATCAGTTTTTAATAAAACTATCCATATGCAATGCACTGAGTTATATCAGTTTTTAATAAAACTATCCATATGCAATGCACTGAGTTATATCAGTTTTAAATAAAACTATCCATATGCAATGCGCTGAGTTATATGAGTTTTTAGTAAAACTAACCATATGCAATGTACTGAGTTATATCCGTTTTTAATAAAACTATCCATATGCAATGCACTGAATTATGTATATCCGTTTTTAATAAACCTAACAGAATGCAATGCAGTGAGTTATATCAGTTTTTAATAAAACTAACCATATGCAATGCACTGAGTTATATGAGTTTTTAATAAAACTAACCATATGCAATGTACTGAGTTATATCCGTTTTTAATAAAACCATCCATATGCAATGCAGTGAGTTATGTATATCCGTTTTTAATAAACCTAACAGAATGCAATGCAGTGAGTTATATCAGTTTTTAATAAAACTAACCATATGCAATGCACTGAGTTATATCAGTTTTCAATAAAACTATCCATATGCAATGCCCTGAGTTAGATCAGTTTTTAAAAAAACTAACCATATGCAATGCACTGAGTTATATCAGTTTTCAATAAAACTATCTATATGCAATGCACTGAGTTATATCAGTTTTCAATAAAACTATCCATATGCACTGCACTGAGTTATATCAGTTTTCAATAAAACTATCCATATGCAATGCACTGAGTTATATCAGGTTTTAATAAAACTAACCATATGCAATGCACTGAGTTATATCAGTTTTTAATAAAACTACCCTTATGCAATGCACTGAGTTATATCAGTTTTTAAAAAACTAACCATATGCAATGCACTGAGTTATATCAGTTTTCAATAAAACTATCCATATGCAATGCACTGAGTTATATCAGTTTTTAATAAAACTAACCATATGCAATGCACTGAGTTATATCAGTTTTTAATAAAACTAACCATATGCAATGCACTGAGTTATATCAGTTTTTAAAAAAACTAACCATATGCAATGCACTGAGTTATATCAGGTTTTAATAAAACTATCTATATGCAATGCACTGAGTTATATCAGTTTTTAATAAAACTATCCTTATGCAATGCACTGAGTTATATCCGTTTTTAATAAACCTCACAAAATGCAATGCACTGAGTTATATCAGTTTTTAATAAAACTATCTATATGCAATGCACTGAGTTATAACAGTTTTTAATAAAACTAACCATATGCAATGCACTGAGTTATATCAGTTTTTAAGAAAACTAACCATATGCAATGCAGTGAGTTATATCAGTTTTCAATAAAACTATCCATATGCAATGCACTGAGTTGTATCAGTTTTTAATAAACCTAACAGAGTGCAATGCACTGAGTTATATCAGTTTTTAATAAAACTAACCATATGCAATGCACTGAGTTATATCAGTTTTTAATAAAACTAACCATATGCAATGCACTGAGTTATATCAGTTTTTAATAAAACTACCCATATGCAATGCACTGAGTTATATCCGTTTTTAATAAAACTATCCATATGCAATGCAGTGAGTTATAACAGTTTTTAATAAAACTAACCATATGCAATGCACTGAGTTATATCAGTTTTTAAGAAAACTAACCATATGCAATGCAGTGAGTTATATCAGTTTTCAATAAAACTATCCATATGCAATGCACTGAGTTGTATCAGTTTTTAATAAACCTAACAGAGTGCAGTGCAGTGAGTTATATCAGTTTTTAATAAAACTAACCATATGCAATGCACTGAGTTATATCAGTTTTTAATAAAACTAACCATATGCAATGCACTGAGTTATATCAGTTTTTAATAAACCTCACAAAATGCAATGCACTGAGTTATATCAGTTTTTAATAAAACTATCTATATGCAATGCACTGAGTTATAACAGTTTTTAAAAAAACTAACCATATGCAATGCACTGAGTTATATCAGTTTTTAAGAAAACTAACCATATGCAATGCAGTGAGTTATATCAGTTTTCAATAAAACTATCCATATGCAATGCACTGAGTTGTATCAGTTTTTAATAAACCTAACAGAGTGCAGTGCAGTGAGTTATATCAGTTTTTAATAAAACTAACCATATGCAATGCACTGAGTTATATCAGTTTTTAATAAAACTAACCATATGCAATGCACTGAGTTATATCAGTTTTTAATAAAACTAACCATATGCAATGCACTGAGTTATATCAGTTTTTAATAAAACTATCCTTATGCAATGCACTGAGTTATAACAGTTTTTAATAAACCTCACAAAATGCAATGCACTGAGTTATATCAGTTTTTAATAAAACTATCCATATGCAATGCACTGAGTTATGTATATCCGTTTTTAATAAACCTAACAGAATGCAATGCAGTGAGTTATATCAGTTTTTAATAAAACTAACCATATGCAATGCACTGAGTTATATGAGTTTTTAGTAAAACTAACCATATGCAATGTACTGAGTTATATCCGTTTTTAATAAAACTAACCATATGTAATGCACTGAGTTATATCAGTTTTTAATAAAACTAACCATATGCAATGCACTGAGTTATATCAGTTTTTAGTAAAACTAACCATATGCAATGCACTGAGTTATATCAGTTTTTAATAAAACTAACCATATGCAATGCACTGAGTTATATCAGTTTTTAGTAAAACTAACCATATGCAATGCACTGAGTTATATCAGTTTTTAATAAAACTAACCACACGCAATGCACTGAGTTATATCAGTTTTTAATAAAACTAACCATATGCAATGCACTGAGCTATATCAGTTTTTAATAAAACTAACCATATCAAATGCACTGAGTTATATCAGTTTTTAATAAAACTACCCATATGCAATGCACTGAGTTATATCCGTTCTTAATAAAACTATCCATATGCAATGCAGTGAGTTATATCAGTTTTTAATAAAACTAACCATATGCAATGCACTGAATTATATCCGTTTTTAATAAACCTAACCAAATGCAATGCAGTGAGTTATATCCGTTTTTAATAAAACTAACCATATGCAATGTACTGAGTTATATCCGTTTTTAATAAAACTATCCATATGCAATGCACTGAGTTATGTATATCCGTTTTTAATAAACCTAACAGAATGCAATGCAGTGAGTTATATCAGTTTTTAATAAAACTATCCATATGCAATGCGCTGAGTGATATCAGTTTTTAATAAAACTATCCATATGCAATGCGCTGAGTTATATCAGTTTTTAATAAAACTATCCATATGCAATGCACTGAGTTATATCAGTTTTTAATAAAACTATCCATATGCAATGCACTGAGTTATATCAGTTTTAAATAAAACTATCCATATGCAATGCGCTGAGTTATATGCGTTTTTAGTAAAACTAACCATATGCAATGTACTGAGTTATATCCGTTTTTAATAAAACTATCCATATGCAATGCACTGAGTTATGTATATCCGTTTTTAATAAACCTAACAGAATGCAATGCAGTGAGTTATATCAGTTTTTAATAAAACTAACCATATGCAATGCACTGAGTTATATGAGTTTTTAATAAAACTAACCATATGCAATGTACTGAGTTATATCCGTTTTTAATAAAACCATCCATATGCAATGCAGTGAGTTATGTATATCCGTTTTTAATAAACCTAACAGAATGCAATGCAGTGAGTTATATCAGTTTTTAATAAAACTAACCATATGCAATGCACTGAGTTATATCAGTTTTCAATAAAACTATCCATATGCAATGCCCTGAGTTAGATCAGTTTTTAAAAAAACTAACCATATGCAATGCACTGAGTTATATCAGTTTTCAATAAAACTATCTATATGCAATGCACTGAGTTATATCAGTTTTCAATAAAACTATCCATATGCACTGCACTGAGTTATATCAGTTTTCAATAAAACTATCCATATGCAATGCACTGAGTTATATCAGGTTTTAATAAAACTAACCATATGCAATGCACTGAGTTATATCAGTTTTTAATAAAACTAACCTTATGCAATGCACTGAGTTATATCAGTTTTTAAAAAACTAACCATATGCAATGCACTGAGTTATATCAGTTTTCAATAAAACTATCCATATGCAATGCACTGAGTTATATCAGTTTTTAATAAAACTAACCATATGCAATGCACTGAGTTATATCAGTTTTTAATAAAACTAACCATATGCAATGCACTGAGTTATATCAGTTTTTAAAAAAACTAACCATATGCAATGCACTGAGTTATATCAGGTTTTAATAAAACTATCTATATGCAATGCACTGAGTTATATCAGTTTTTAATAAAACTATCCTTATGCAATGCACTGAGTTATATCCGTTTTTAATAAACCTCACAAAATGCAATGCACTGAGTTATATCAGTTTTTAATAAAACTATCTATATGCAATGCACTGAGTTATAACAGTTTTTAATAAAACTAACCATATGCAATGCACTGAGTTATATCAGTTTTTAAGAAAACTAACCATATGCAATGCAGTGAGTTATATCAGTTTTCAATAAAACTATCCATATGCAATGCACTGAGTTGTATCAGTTTTTAATAAACCTAACAGAGTGCAATGCACTGAGTTATATCAGTTTTTAATAAAACTAACCATATGCAATGCACTGAGTTATATCAGTTTTTAATAAAACTAACCATATGCAATGCACTGAGTTATATCAGTTTTTAATAAAACTACCCATATGCAATGCACTGAGTTATATCCGTTTTTAATAAAACTATCCATATGCAATGCAGTGAGTTATAACAGTTTTTAATAAAACTAACCATATGCAATGCACTGAGTTATATCAGTTTTTAAGAAAACTAACCATATGCAATGCAGTGAGTTATATCAGTTTTCAATAAAACTATCCATATGCAATGCACTGAGTTGTATCAGTTTTTAATAAACCTAACAGAGTGCAGTGCAGTGAGTTATATCAGTTTTTAATAAAACTAACCATATGCAATGCACTGAGTTATATCAGTTTTTAATAAAACTAACCATATGCAATGCACTGAGTTATATCAGTTTTTAATAAACCTCACAAAATGCAATGCACTGAGTTATATCAGTTTTTAATAAAACTATCTATATGCAATGCACTGAGTTATAACAGTTTTTAAAAAAACTAACCATATGCAATGCACTGAGTTATATCAGTTTTTAAGAAAACTAACCATATGCAATGCAGTGAGTTATATCAGTTTTCAATAAAACTCTCCATATGCAATGCACTGAGTTGTATCAGTTTTTAATAAACCTAACAGAGTGCAGTGCAGTGAGTTATATCAGTTTTTAATAAAACTAACCATATGCAATGCACTGAGTTATATCAGTTTTTAATAAAACTAACCATATGCAATGCACTGAGTTATATCAGTTTTTAATAAAACTAACCATATGCAATGCACTGAGTTATATCAGTTTTTAATAAAACTATCCTTATGCAATGCACTGAGTTATAACAGTTTTTAATAAACCTCACAAAATGCAATGCACTGAGTTATATCAGTTTTTAATAAAACTATCTATATGCAATGCACTGAGTTATAACAGTTTTTAATAAAACTAACCATATGCAATGCACTGAGTTATATCAGTTTTTAAAAAAACTAACCATATGCAATGCACTGAGTTATATCAGTTTTTAATAAAACTATCTATATGCAATGCACTGAGTTATATCAGTTTTTAATAAAACTATCCTTATGCAATGCACTAAATTATATCCGTTATTAATAAACCTCACAAAATGCAATGCACTGAGTTATATCAGTTTTTAATAAAACTATCTATACTCAATGCACTGAGTTATAACAGTTTTTAATAAAACTAACCATATGCAATGCACTGAGTTATATCAGTTTTTAAGAAAACTAACCATATGCAATGCAGTGAGTTATATCAGTTTTCAATAAAACTATCCATATGCAATGCAATGAGTTGTATCAGTTTTTAATAAACCTAACAGAGTGCAATGCAGTGAGTTATATCAATTTTTAATAAAACTAACCATATGCAATGCACTGAGTTATATCAGTTTTTAATAAAACTATCCATATGCAATGCACTGTGTTATATCAGTTTTTAATAAAACTATCCATATGCAATGCCCTGAGTTATATCAGTTTTTAATAAAACTATCCATATGCAATGCACTGTGTTATATCAGTTTTTAATAAAACTATCTATATGCAATGCACTGTTTTATATCAGTTTTTAATAAAACTATCCATATGCAATGCACTGAGTTATAACAGTTTTTAATAAAACTAACCATATGCAATGCACTGAGTTATATCAGTTTTTAAAAAAACTAACCATATGCAATGCACTGAGTTATATCAGTTTTTAATAAAACTATCTATATGCAATGCACTGAGTTATATCAGTTTTTAATAAAACTATCCTTATGCAATGCACTAAATTATATCCGTTTTTAATAAACCTCACAAAATGCAATGCACTGAGTTATATCAGTTTTTAATAAAACTATCTATACTCAATGCACTGAGTTATAACAGTTTTTAATAAAACTAACCATATGCAATGCACTGAGTTATATCAGTTTTTAAGAAAACTAACCATATGCAATGCAGTGAGTTATATCAGTTTTCAATAAAACTATCCATATGCAATGCACTGAGTTGTATCAGTTTTTAATAAACCTAACAGAGTGCAATGCAGTGAGTTATATCAATTTTTAATAAAACTAACCATATGCAATGCACTGAGTTATATCAGTTTTTAATAAACCTCACAAAATGCAATGCACTGAGTTATATCAGTTTTTAATAAAACTATCTATATGCAATGCACTGAGTTATATCCGTTTTTAATAAACCTCACAAAGTGCAATGCACTGAGTTATATCAGTTTTTAATAAAACTATCTATACTCAATGCACTGAGTTATAACAGTTTTTAATAAAACTAACCATATGCAATGCACTGAGTTATATCAGTTTTTAAGAAAACTAACCATATGCAATGCAGTGAGTTATATCAGTTTTCAATAAAACTATCCATATGCAATGCACTGAGTTGTATCACTTTTTAATAAACCTAACAGAGTGCAATGCAGTGAGTTATATCAGTTTTTAATAAAACTAACCATATGCAATGCACTGAGTTATATCAGTTTTTAATAAAACTAACCATATGCAATGCACTGAGTTATATCAGTTTTTAATAAACCTCACAAAATGCAATGCACTGAGTTATATCAGTTTTTAATAAAACTATCTATATGCAATGCACTGAGTTATATCCGTTTTTAATAAACCTCACAAAATGCAATGCACTGAGTTATATCAGTTTTTAATAAAACTATCTATACTCAATGCACTGAGTTATAACAGTTTTTAATAAAACTAACCATATGCAATGCACTGAGTTATATGAGTTTTTAAGAAAACTAACCATATGCAATGCAGTGAGTTATATCAGTTTTCAATAAAACTATCCATATGCAATGCAATGAGTTGTATCAGTTTTTAATAAACCTAACAGAGTGCAATGCAGTGAGTTATATCAGTTTTTAATAAAACTAACCATATGCAATGCCCTGAGTTAGATCAGTTTTTAAAAAAACTAACCATATGCAATGCACTGAGTTATATCAGTTTTCAATAAAACTATCTATATGCAATGCACTGAGTTATATCAGTTTTCAATAAAACTATCCTTATGCAATGCACTGAGTTATATCCGTTTTTAATAAACCTCACAAAATGCAATGCACTGAGTTATATCAGTTTTTAATAAAACTATCTATACTCAATGCACTGAGTTATAACAGTTTTTAATAAAACTAACCATATGCAATGCACTGAGTTATATCAGTTTTTAGGAAAACTAACCATATGCAATGCAGTGAGTTATATCAGTTTTCAATAAAACTATCCATATGCAATGCACTGAGTTGTATCAGTTTTTAATAAACCTAACAGAGTGCAATGCAGTGAGTTATATCAGTTTTTAATAAAACTAACCATATGCAATGCACTGAGTTATATCAGTTTTTAAAAAAACTAACCATATGCAATGCACTGAGTTATATCAGTTTTTAATAAACCTCACAAAATGCAATGCACTGAGCTATATCAGTTTTTAATAAAACTATCTATATGCAATGCACTGAGTTATAACAGTTTTTAGTAAAACTAACCATATGCAATGCACTGAGTTATATCAGTTTTTAAGAAAACTAACCATATGCAATGCAGTGAGTTATATCAGTTTTCAATAAAACTATCCATATGCAATGCACTGAGTTGTATCAGTTTTTAATAAACCTAACAGAGTGCAGTGCAGTGAGTTATATCAGTTTTTAATAAAACTAACCATATGCAATGCACTGAGTTATATCAGTTTTTAATAAAACTAACCATATGCAATGCACTGAGTTATATCAGTTTTTAATAAACCTCACAAAATGCAATGCACTGAGTTATATCAGTTTTTAATAAAACTATCTATATGCAATGCACTGCGTTATAACAGTTTTTAAAAAAACTAACCATATGCAATGCACTGAGTTATATCAGTTTTTAAGGAAACTAACCATATGCAATGCAGTGAGTTATATCAGTTTTCAATAAAACTATCCATATGCAATGCACTGAGTTGTATCAGTTTTTAATAAAACTAACCATATGCAATGCACTGAGTTATATCAGTTTTTAATAAAACTAACCATATGCAATGCACTGAGTTATATCAGTTTTTAATAAAACTAACCATATGCAATGCACTGAGTTATATCAGTTTTTAATAAAACTATCCTTATGCAATGCACTGAGTTATAACAGTTTTTAATAAACCTCACAAAATGCAATGCACTGAGTTATATCAGTTTTTAATAAAACTATCTATATGCAATGCACTGAGTTATAACAGTTTTTAATAAAACTAACCATATGCAATGCACTGAGTTATATCAGTTTTTAAAAAAACTAACCATATGCAATGCACTGAGTTATATCAGTTTTTAATAAAACTATCTATATGCAATGCACTGAGTTATATCAGTTTTTAATAAAACTATCCTTATGCAATGCACTGAGTTATATCCGTTTTTAATGAACCTCACAAAATGCAATGCACTGAGTTATATCAGTTTTTAATAAAACTATCTATACTCAATGCACTGAGTTATAACAGTTTTTAATAAAACTAACCATATGCAATGCACTGAGTTATATCAGTTTTTAAGAAAACTAACCATATGCAATGCAGTGAGTTATATCAGTTTTCAATAAAACTATCCATATGCAATGCACTGAGTTGTATCAGTTTTTAATAAACCTAACAGAGTGCAATGCAGTGAGTTATATCAGTTTTTAATAAAACTAACCATATGCAATGCACTGAGTTATATCAGTTTTTAATAAAACTATCCATATGCAATGCACTGAGTTATATCAGTTTTTAATAAAACTAACCATATGCAATGCACTGAGTTATATCAGTTTTTAATAAAACTATCCTAATGCAATGCACTGAGTTATAACAGTTTTTAATAAACCTCACAAAATGCAATGCACTGAGTTATATCAGTTTTTAATAAAACTATCTATATGCAATGCACTGAGTTATAACAGTTTTTAATAAAACTAACCATATGCAATGCACTGAGTTATATCAGTTTTTAATAAAACTAACCATATGCAATGCACTGAGGTATATCAGTTTTTAATAAAACTATCTATATGCAATGCACTGAGTTATATCAGTTTTTAATAAAACTATCTTTATGCAATGCACTGAGTTATATCCGTTTTTAATAAACCTCACAAAATGCAATGCACTGAGTTATATCAGTTTTTAATAAAACTATCCATACGCAATGCACTGAGTTATAACAGTTTTTAATAAAACTAACCATATGCAATGCACTGAGTTATATCAGTTTTTAAGGAAACTAACCATATGCAATGCAGTGAGTTATATCAGTTTTCAATAAAACTATCCATATGCAATGCACTGAGTTGTATCAGTTTTTAATAAACCTAACAGAGTGCAATGCAGTGAGTTATATCAGTTTTTAATAAAACTAACCATATGCAATGCACTGAGTTATATCAGTTTTTAATAAAACTAACCATATGCAATGCACTGAGTTATATCAGTTTTTAATAAAACTAACCATATGCAATGCACTGAGTTATATCAGTTTTTAATAAAACTAACCATATGCAATGCACTGAGTTATATCCGTTTTTAATAAAATTATCCATATGCAATGCACTGAATTATATCCGTTTTTAATAAAACTAACCATATGCAATGCACTGAGTTATATCAGTTTTTAATAAAACTAACCATATGCAATGCACTGAGTTATATCCGTTTTTAATAAAATTATCCATATGCAATGCACTGAGTTATATCCGTTTTTAATAAAACTAACCATATGCAATGCAGCGAGTTATATCAGTTTTTAATAAAACTAACCATATGCAATGCACTGAGTTATATCCGTTTTTAATAAAATTATCTATATGCAATGCACTGAGTTACATCCGTTTTTAATAAAACTAACCATATGCAATGCAGTGAGTTATATCAGTTTTTAATAAAACTAACCATATGCAATGCACTGAGTTATATCCGTTTTTAATAAAACTATCCATATGCAATGCAGTGAGTTATATCAGTTTTTAATAAAACTAACCATATGCAATGCACTGAATTATATCCGTTTTTAATATACCTAACAAAATGCAATGCAGTGAGTTATATCAGTTTTTAATAAAACTAACCATATGCAATGCACTGAGTTATATCCGTTTTTAATAAAACTATCCTTATGCAATGCACTGAGTTATATCCGTTTTTAATAAACCTAACAAAATGCAATGCAGTGAGTTGTATCAGTTTTAAATAAAACTATCCATATGCAATGCACTGAGTTATATCAGTTTTTAATAAACCTAACAAAATGCAATGCACTGAGTTATATCCGTTTTTAATAAAACTAACCATATGCAATGCACTGAGTTATATCCGTTTTTAATAAAATTATCCATATGCAATGCACTGAGTTATATCCGTTTTTAATAAAACTAACCATATGCAATGCAGTGAGTTATATCAGTTTTTAATAAAACTAACCATATGCAATGCACTGAGTTATATCCGTTTTTAATAAAACTATCCATATGCAATGCAGTGAGTTATATCAGTTTTTAATAAAACTATCCATGTGCAATGCACTGAATTATATCCGTTTTTAATAAACCTAACCAAATGCAAGGCAGTGAGTTATATCAGTTTTTAATAAAACTATCCATATGCAATGCACTGAGTTATATCAGTTTTTAATAAAACTATCCATATGCAATGCACTGAGTTATATCAGTTTTAAATAAAACTATCCATATGCAATGCGCTGAGTTATATGAGTTTTTAGTAAAACTAACCATATGCAATGTACTGAGTTATATCCGTTTTTAATAAAACTATCCATATGCAATGCACTGAGTTATGTATATCCGTTTTTAATAAACCTAACAGAATGCAATGCAGTGAGTTATATCAGTTTTTAATAAAACTAACCATATGCAATGCACTGAGTTATATGAGTTTTTAATAAAACTAACCATATGCAATGTACTGAGTTATATCCGTTTTTAATAAAACCATCCATATGCAATGCAGTGAGTTATGTATATCCGTTTTTAATAAACCTAACAGAATGCAATGCAGTGAGTTATATCAGTTTTTAATAAAACTAACCATATGCAATGCACTGAGTTATATCAGTTTTCAGTAAAACTATCCATATGCAATGCCCTGAGTTAGATCAGTTTTTAAAAAAACTAACCATATGCAATGCACTGAGTTATATCAGTTTTCAATAAAACTATCTATATGCAATGCACTGAGTTATATCAGTTTTCAATAAAACTATCCATATGCACTGCACTGAGTTATATCAGTTTTCAATAAAACTATCCATATGCAATGCACTGAGTTATATCAGGTTTTAATAAAACTAACCATATGCAATGCACTGAGTTATATCAGTTTTTAATAAAACTAACCTTATGCAATGCACTGAGTTATATCAGTTTTTAAAAAACTAACCATATGCAATGCACTGAGTTATATCAGTTTTCAATAAAACTATCCATATGCAATGCACTGAGTTATATCAGTTTTTAATAAAACTAACCATATGCAATGCACTGAGTTATATCAGTTTTTAATAAAACTAACCATATGCAATGCACTGAGTTATATCAGTTTTTAAAAAAACTAACCATATGCAATGCACTGAGTTATATCAGGTTTTAATAAAACTATCTATATGCAATGCACTGAGTTATATCAGTTTTTAATAAAACTATCCTTATGCAATGCACTGAGTTATATCCGTTTTTAATAAACCTCACAAAATGCAATGCACTGAGTTATATCAGTTTTTAATAAAACTATCTATATGCAATGCACTGAGTTATAACAGTTTTTAATAAAACTAACCATATGCAATGCACTGAGTTATATCAGTTTTTAAGAAAACTAACCATATGCAATGCAGTGAGTTATATCAGTTTTCAATAAAACTATCCATATGCAATGCACTGAGTTGTATCAGTTTTTAATAAACCTAACAGAGTGCAATGCACTGAGTTATATCAGTTTTTAATAAAACTAACCATATGCAATGCACTGAGTTATATCAGTTTTTAATAAAACTAACCATATGCAATGCACTGAGTTATATCAGTTTTTAATAAAACTACCCATATGCAATGCACTGAGTTATATCCGTTTTAAATAAAACTATCCATATGCAATGCAGTGAGTTATAACAGTTTTTAATAAAACTAACCATATGCAATGCACTGAGTTATATCAGTTTTTAAGAAAACTAACCATATGCAATGCAGTGAGTTATATCAGTTTTCAATAAAACTATCCATATGCAATGCACTGAGTTGTATCAGTTTTTAATAAACCTAACAGAGTGCAGTGCAGTGAGTTATATCAGTTTTTAATAAAACTAACCATATGCAATGCACTGAGTTATATCAGTTTTTAATAAAACTAACCATATGCAATGCACTGAGTTATATCAGTTTTTAATAAACCTCACAAAATGCAATGCACTGAGTTATATCAGTTTTTAATAAAACTATCTATATGCAATGCACTGAGTTATAACAGTTTTTAAAAAAACTAACCATATGCAATGCACTGAGTTATATCAGTTTTTAAGAAAACTAACCATATGCAATGCAGTGAGTTATATCAGTTTTCAATAAAACTATCCATATGCAATGCACTGAGTTGTATCAGTTTTTAATAAACCTAACAGAGTGCAGTGCAGTGAGTTATATCAGTTTTTAATAAAACTAACCATATGCAATGCACTGAGTTATATCAGTTTTTAATAAAACTAACCATATGCAATGCACTGAGTTATATCAGTTTTTAATAAAACTAACCATATGCAATGCACTGAGTTATATCAGTTTTTAATAAAACTATCCTTATGCAATGCACTGAGTTATAACAGTTTTTAATAAACCTCACAAAATGCAATGCACTGAGTTATATCAGTTTTTAATAAAACTATCTATATGCAATGCACTGAGTTATAACAGTTTTTAATAAAACTAACCATATGCAATGCACTGAGTTATATCAGTTTTTAAAAAAACTAACCATATGCAATGCACTGAGTTATATCAGTTTTTAATAAAACTATCTATATGCAATGCACTGAGTTATATCAGTTTTTAATAAAACTATCCTTATGCAATGCACTAAATTATATCCGTTTTTAATAAACCTCACAAAATGCAATGCACTGACTTATATCAGTTTTTAATAAAACTATCTATACTCAATGCACTGAGTTATAACAGTTTTTAATAAAACTAACCATATGCAATGCACTGAGTTATATCAGTTTTTAAGAAAACTAACCATATGCAATGCAGTGAGTTATATCAGTTTTCAATAAAACTATCCATATGCAATGCAATGAGTTGTATCAGTTTTTAATAAACCTAACAGAGTGCAATGCAGTGAGTTATATCAATTTTTAATAAAACTAACCATATGCAATGCACTGAGTTATATCAGTTTTTAATAAAACTATCCATATGCAATGCACTGTGTTATATCAGTTTTTAATAAAACTATCCATATGCAATGCCCTGAGTTATATCAGTTTTTAATAAAACTATCCATATGCAATGCACTGTGTTATATCAGTTTTTAATAAAACTATCTATATGCAATGCACTGTTTTATATCAGTTTTTAATAAAACTATCCATATGCAATGCACTGAGTTATATAAATTTTTAATAAAACTATCCATATGCAATGCACTGAGTTATATCAGTTTTTAATAAAACTATCCATATGCAATGCACTGAGTTATATCAGTTTTTAATAAAACTATCCATATGCAATGCACTGAGTTATATCAGGTTTTAATAAAACTATCCATATGCAATGCACGGAGTTATATCAGTTTTTAATAAAACTATCCATATGCAATGCACTGAGTTATATCAGTTTTTAATAAAACTATCCATATGCAATGCACTGAGTTATATCAGGTTTTAATAAAACTATCCATATGCAATGCACTGAGTTATAGCAGTTTTTAATAAAACTATCCATATGCAATGCACTGAGTTATATCAGGTTTTAATAAAACTATCCATATGCAATGCACTGAGTTATATCAGGTTTTAATAAAACTATCCATATGCAATGCACTGAGTTATATCAGTTTTTAATAAAACTATCTATACTCAATGCACTGAGTTATAACAGTTTTTAATAAAACTAACCATATGCAATGCACTGAGTTATATCAGTTTTTAAGAAAACTAACCATATGCAATGCAGTGAGTTATATCAGTTTTCAATAAAACTATCCATATGCAATGCACTGAGTTGTATCAGTTTTTAATAAACCTAACAGAGTGCAATGCAGTGAGTTATATCAATTTTTAATAAAACTAACCATATGCAATGCACTGAGTTATATCAGTTTTTAATAAACCTCACAAAATGCAATGCACTGAGTTATATCAGTTTTTAATAAAACTATCTATATGCAATGCACTGAGTTATATCCGTTTTTAATAAACCTCACAAAGTGCAATGCACTGAGTTATATCAGTTTTTAATAAAACTATCTATACTCAATGCACTGAGTTATAACAGTTTTTAATAAAACTAACCATATGCAATGCACTGAGTTATATCAGTTTTTAAGAAAACTAACCATATGCAATGCAGTGAGTTATATCAGTTTTCAATAAAACTATCCATATGCAATGCACTGAGTTGTATCACTTTTTAATAAACCTAACAGAGTGCAATGCAGTGAGTTATATCAGTTTTTAATAAAACTAACCATATGCAATGCACTGAGTTATATCAGTTTTTAATAAAACTAACCATATGCAATGCACTGAGTTATATCAGTTTTTAATAAACCTCACAAAATGTAATGCACTGAGTTATATCAGTTTTTAATAAAACTATCTATATGCAATGCACTGAGTTATATCCGTTTTTAATAAACCTCACAAAATGCAATGCACTGAGTTATATCAGTTTTTAATAAAACTATCTATACTCAATGCACTGAGTTATAACAGTTTTTAATAAAACTAACCATATGCAATGCACTGAGTTATATGAGTTTTTAAGAAAACTAACCATATGCAATGCAGTGAGTTATATCAGTTTTCAATAAAACTATCCATATGCAATGCACTGAGTTGTATCAGTTTTTAATAAACCTAACAGAGTGCAATGCAGTGAGTTATATCAGTTTTTAATAAAACTAACCATATGCAATGCCCTGAGTTAGATCAGTTTTTAAAAAAACTAACCATATGCAATGCACTGAGTTATATCAGTTTTCAATAAAACTATCTATATGCAATGCACTGAGTTATATCAGTTTTCAATAAAACTATCCTTATGCAATGCACTGAGTTATATCCGTTTTTAATAAACCTCACAAAATGCAATGCACTGAGTTATATCAGTTTTTAATAAAACTATCTATACTCAATGCACTGAGTTATAACAGTTTTTAATAAAACTAACCATATGCAATGCACTGAGTTATATCAGTTTTTAGGAAAACTAACCATATGCAATGCAGTGAGTTATATCAGTTTTCAATAAAACTATCCATATGCAATGCACTGAGTTGTATCAGTTTTTAATAAACCTAACAGAGTGCAATGCAGTGAGTTATATCAGTTTTTAATAAAACTAACCATATGCAATGCACTGAGTTATATCAGTTTTTAAAAAAACTAACCATATGCAATGCACTGAGTTATATCAGTTTTTAATAAACCTCACAAAATGCAATGCACTGAGCTATATCAGTTTTTAATAAAACTATCTATATGCAATGCACTGAGTTATAACAGTTTTTAGTAAAACTAACCATATGCAATGCACTGAGTTATATCAGTTTTTAAGAAAACTAACCATATGCAATGCAGTGAGTTATATCAGTTTTCAATAAAACTATCCATATGCAATGCACTGAGTTGTATCAGTTTTTAATAAACCTAACAGAGTGCAGTGCAGTGAGTTATATCAGTTTTTAATAAAACTAACCATATGCAATGCACTGAGTTATATCAGTTTTTAATAAAACTAATCATATGCAATGCACTGAGTTATATCAGTTTTTAATAAACCTCACAAAATGCAATGCACTGAGTTATATCAGTTTTTAATAAAACTATCTATATGCAATGCACTGAGTTATAACAGTTTTTAAAAAAACTAACCATATGCAATGCACTGAGTTATATCAGTTTTTAAGGAAACTAACCATATGCAATGCAGTGAGTTATATCAGTTTTCAATAAAACTATCCATATGCAATGCACTGAGTTGTATCAGTTTTTAATAAAACTAACCATATGCAATGCACTGAGTTATATCAGTTTTTAATAAAACTAACCATATGCAATGCACTGAGTTATATCAGTTTTTAATAAAACTAACCATATGCAATGCACTGAGTTATATCAGTTTTTAATAAAACTATCCTTATGCAATGCACTGAGTTATAACAGTTTTTAATAAACCTCACAAAATGCAATGCACTGAGTTATATCAGTTTTTAATAAAACTATCTATATGCAATGCACTGAGTTATAACAGTTTTTAATAAAACTAACCATATGCAATGCACTGAGTTATATCAGTTTTTAAAAAAACTAACTATATGCAATGCACTGAGTTATATCAGTTTTTAATAAAACTATCTATATGCAATGCACTGAGTTATATCAGTTTTTAATAAAACTATCCTTATGCAATGCACTGAGTTATATCCGTTTTTAATAAACCTCACAAAATGCAATGCACTGAGTTATATCAGTTTTTAATAAAACTATCTATACTCAATGCACTGAGTTATAACAGTTTTTAATAAAACTAACCATATGCAATGCACTGAGTTATATCAGTTTTTAAGAAAACTAACCATATGCAATGCAGTGAGTTATATCAGTTTTCAATAAAACTATCCATATGCAATGCACTGAGTTGTATCAGTTTTTAATAAACCTAACAGAGTGCAGTGCAGTGAGTTATATCAGTTTTTAATAAAACTAACCATATGCAATGCACTGAGTTATATCAGTTTTTAATAAAACTAATCATATGCAATGCACTGAGTTATATCAGTTTTTAATAAACCTCACAAAATGCAATGCACTGAGTTATATCAGTTTTTAATAAAACTAACCATATGCAATGCACTGAGTTATATCAGTTTTTAATAAAACTATCCATATGCAATGCACTGAGTTATATCAGTTTTTAATAAAACTAACCATATGCAATGCACTGAGTTATATCAGTTTTTAATAAAACTATCCTTATGCAATGCACTGAGTTATAACAGTTTTTAATAAACCTCACAAAATGCAATGCACTGAGTTATATCAGTTTTTAATAAAACTATCTATATGCAATGCACTGAGTTATAACAGTTTTTAATAAAACTAACCATATGCAATGCACTGAGTTATATCAGTTTTTAATAAAACTAACCATATGCAATGCACTGAGGTATATCAGTTTTTAATAAAACTATCTATATGCAATGCACTGAGTTATATCAGTTTTTAATAAAACTATCTTTATGCAATGCACTGAGTTATATCCGTTTTTAATAAACCTCACAAAATGCAATGCACTGAGTTATATCAGTTTTTAATAAAACTATCCATACGCAATGCACTGAGTTATAACAGTTTTTAATAAAACTAACCATATGCAATGCACTGAGTTATATCAGTTTTTAAGGAAACTAACCATATGCAATGCAGTGAGTTATATCAGTTTTCAATAAAACTATCCATATGCAATGCACTGAGTTGTATCAGTTTTTAATAAACCTAACAGAGTGCAATGCAGTGAGTTATATCAGTTTTTAATAAAACTAACCATATGCAATGCACTGAGTTATATCAGTTTTTAATAAAACTAACCATATGCAATGCACTGAGTTATATCAGTTTTTAATAAAACTAACCATATGCAATGCACTGAGTTATATCAGTTTTTAATAAAACTAACCATATGCAATGCCCTGAGTTATATCCGTTTTTAATAAAATTAGCCATATGCAATGCACTGAATTATATCCGTTTTTAATAAAACTAACCATATGCAATGCACTGAGTTATATCAGTTTTTAATAAAACTAACCATATGCAATGCACTGAGTTATATCCGTTTTTAATAAAATTATCCATATGCAATGCACTGAGTTATATATGTTTTTAATAAAACTAACCATATGCAATGCAGTGAGTTATATCAGTTTTTAATAAAACTAACCATATGCAATGCACTGAGTTATATCCGTTTTTAATAAAATTATCCATATGCAATGCACTGAGTTACATCCGTTTTTAATAAAACTAACCATATGCAATGCAGTGAGTTATATCAGTTTTTAATAAAACTAACCATATGCAATGCACTGAGTTATATCCGTTTTTAATAAAACTATCCATATGCAATGCAGTGAGTTATATCAGTTTTTAATAAAACTAACCATATGCAATGCACTGAATTATATCCGTTTTTAATAAACCTCACAAAATGCAATGCACTGAGTTATATCAGTTTTTAATAAAACTATCTATACTCAATGCACTGAGTTATAACAGTTTTTAATAAAACTAACCATATGCAATGCACTGAGTTATATCAGTTTTTAAGAAAACTAACCATATGCAATGCAGTGAGTTATATCAGTTTTCAATAAAACTATCCATATGCAATGCACTGAGTTGTATCAGTTTTTAATAAACCTAACAGAGTGCAATGCAGTGAGTTATATCAGTTTTTAATAAAACTAACCATATGCAATGCACTGAGTTATATCAGTTTTTAATAAAACTAACCATATGCAATGCACTGAGTTATATCAGTTTTTAATAAAACTAACCATATGCAATGCACTGAGTTATATCAGTTTTTAATAAAACTAACCATATGCAATGCACTGAGTTATATCCGTTTTTAATAAAATTATCCATATGCAATGCACTGAATTATATCCGTTTTTAATAAAACTAACCATATGCAATGCACTGAGTTATATCAGTTTTTAATAAAACTAACCATATGCAATGCACTGAGTTATATCCGTTTTTAATAAAATTATCCATATGCAATGCACTGAGTTATATCCGTTTTTAATAAAACTAACCATTTGCAATGCAGTGAGTTATATCAGTTTTTAATAAAACTAACCATATGCAATGCACTGAGTTATATCCGTTTTTAATAAAATTATCCATATGCAATGCACTGAGTTACATCCGTTTTTAATAAAACTAACCATATGCAATGCAGTGAGTTATATCAGTTTTTAATAAAACTAACCATATGCAATGCACTGAGTTATATCCGTTTTTAATAAAACTATCCATATGCAATGCAGTGAGTTATATCAGTTTTTAATAAAACTAACCATATGCAATGCACTGAATTATATCCGTTTTTAATATACCTAACAAAATGCAATGCAGTTTTTAATAAAACTAACCATATGCAATGCACTGAGTTATATCCGTTTTTAATAAAACTAACCATATGCAATGTACTGAGTTATATCCGTTTTTAATAAAACTATCCATATGCAATGCACTGAGTTATGTATATCCGTTTTTAATAAACCTAACAGAATGCAATGCAGTGAGTTATATCAGTTTTTAATCAAACTAACTATACGCAATGCACTGAGTTATATGAGTTTTTAATAAAACTATCCATATGCCATGCACTGAGTTATATCCGTTTTTAATAAAACTATCCATATGCAATGCAGTGAGTTATATCAGTTTTTAATAAAACTAACAAAATGCAATGCAGTAAGTTATATCAGTTTTTAATAAAACTAACCATATGCAATGCACTGAGTTATAACAGTTTTTAATAAAACTAACCATATGCAATGCACTGAGTTATATCAGTTTTTAATAAAACTAACCATATGCAATGCACTGAGTTATATCAGTTTTCAATAAAACTATCCATATGCAATGCACTGAGTTGTATCAGTTTTTAATAAAACTATCCATATGCAATGCAGTGAGTTATATCAGTTTTTAATAAAACTAACCATATGCAATGCACTGAATTATATCAGTTTTTAAAAAAACTAACCATATGCAATGCACTGAGTTATATCAGTTTTCAATAAAACTATCCATATGCAATGCACTGAGTTATATCCGTTTTTAATAAAACTAACCATATGCAATGCAGTGAGTTATATCAGTTTTTAATAAAACTAACCATATGCAATGCACTGAGTTATATCCGTTTTTAATAAAACTATCCATATGCAATGCAGTGAGTTATACCAGTTTTTAATAAAACTAACCATATGCAATGCACTGAATTATATCAGTTTTTAAAAAAAACTAACCATATGCAATGCACTGAGTTATATCAGTTTTCAATAAAACTATCCATATGCAATGCACTGAGTTATATCAGTTTTTAATAAAACTAACCATATGCAATGCACTGAGTTATATCAGTTTTTAATAAAACTAACCATATGCAATGCACTGAGTTATATCAGTTTTTAATAAAACTAACCATATGCAATGCACTGAGTTATATCAGTTTTTAAAAAAACTAACCATATGCAATGCACTGAGTTATATCAGTTTTTAATAAAACTATCTATATGCAATGCACTGAGTTATATCAGTTTTTAATAAAACTATCCTTATGCAATGCACTGAGTTATATCCGTTTTTAATAAACCTCACAAAATGCAATGCACTGAGTTATATAAGTTTTTAATAAAACTATCTATATGCAATGCACTGAGTTATAACAGTTTTTAATAAAACTAACCATATGCAATGCACTGAGTTATATCAGTTTTTAATAAAACTAACCATATGCAATGCACTGAGTTATATCAGTTTTCAATAAAACTATCCATATGCAATGCACTGAGTTGTATCAGTTTTTAATAAACATAACAGAGTGCAATGCAGTGAGTTATATCAGTTTTTAATAAAACTAACCATATGCAATGCACTGAGTTATAATGAGTTTTTAAAAAAAATTAACCATATGCAATGCACTGAGTTATATCAAGTTTTAATAAAAATAACCATATGCAATGCACTGAGTTATATCAGTTTTTAATAAAACTAACCATATGCAATGCACTGAGTTATATCAGTTTTTAATAAAACTAACCATATGCAATGCACTGAGTTATATCAGTTTTTAATAAAACTAACCATATGCAATGCACTGAGTTATATCCGTTTTTAATAAAATTATCCATATGCAATGCACTGAGTTATATCCGTTTTTAATAAAACTAACCATATGCAATGCAGTGAGTTATATCAGTTTTTAATAAAACTAACCATATGCAATGCACTGAGTTATATCCGTTTTTAATAAAACTATCCATATTCAATACAGTGAGTTATATCAGTTTTTAATAAAACTAACCATATGCAATGCACTGAGTTATGTATATCCGTTTTTAATATTTCTAACAAAATGCAATGCAGTGAGTTATATCAGTTTTTTATCAAACTAACCATATGCAATGCACTGAGTTATATCCGTGTTTAATAAACCTAACCAAATGCAATGCAGTGAGTTATATCCGTTTTTAATAAAACTAACCATATGCAATGTACTGAGTTATATCCGTTTTTAATAAAACTATCCATATGCAATGCACTGAGTTATGTATATCCGTTTTTAATAAACCTAACAGAATGCAATGCAGTGAGTTATATCAGTTTTTAATAAAACTATCCATATGCAATGCACTGAGTTATATCAGGTCTTAATAAAACTATCCATATGCAATGCACTGAGTTATATCAGTTTTTAATAAAACTATCCATATGCAATGCACTGAGTTATATCAGGTTTTAATAAAACTATCCATATGCAATGCACTGAGTTATATCAGTTTTTAATAAAACTATCCATATGCAATGCACTGAGTTATATCAGTTTTTAATAAAACTATCCATATGCAATGCACTGAGTTATATCAGTTTTTAATAAAACTATCCATATGCAATGCACTGAGTTATATCAGGTTTTAATAAAACTATCCATATGAAATGCACTGAGTTATATCAGTTTTTAATAAAACTATCCATATGCAATGCACTGAGTTATATTAGTTTTTAATAAAACTATCCATATGCAATGCACTGAGTTATATCAGTTTTTAATAAAACTATCCATATGCAATGCACTGAGTTATATCAGGTTTTAATAAAACTATCCATATGCAATGCACTGAGTTATATCAGTTTTTAATAAAACTATCCATATGCAATGCACTGAGTTATATTAGTTTTTAATAAAACTATACATATGCAATGCACTGAGTTATATCAGGTTTTAAAAAAACTATCCATATGCAATGCACTGAGTTATATCAGTTTTTAATAAAACTAACCATATGCAATGCACTGAATTATATCCGTTTTTAATAAACCTAACCAAATGCAATGCAGTGAGTTATATTCCTTTTTAATAAACCTAACAAAATGCAATGCAGTGAGTTGTATCAGTTTTTAATAAAACTATCCATATGCAATGCACTGAGTTATATCAGTTTTTAATAAAACTAACCATATGCAATGCATTGAGTTATATCCGTTTTTAATAAAACTATCCATATGCAATGCAGTGAGTTATATCAGTTTTTAATAAAACTAACCATATGCAATGCACTGAATTATATCCGTTTTTAATAAACCTAACCAAATGCAATGCAGTGAGTTATATCCGTTTTTAATAAAACTAACCATATGCAATGTACTGAGTTATATCCGTTTTTAATAAAACTATCCATATGCAATGCATTGAGTTATGTATATCCGTTTTTAATAAACCTAACAGAATGCAATGCAGTGAGTTATATCAGTTTTTAATAAAACTATCCATATGCAATGCACTGAGTTATATGAGTTTTTAATAAAACTATCCATATGCCATGCACTGAGTTATATCCGTTTTTAATAAAACTATCCATATGCAATGCAGTGAGTTATATCAGTTTTTAATAAAACTAACAAAATGCAATGCAGTAAGTTATATCAGTTTTTAATAAAACTAACCATATGCAATGCACTGAGTTATATCCGTTTTTAATAAAACTAACCATATGCAATGCAGTGAGTTATATCAGTTTTTAATAAAACTAACCATATGCAATGCCCTGAGTTATATCCGTTTTTAATAAAACTATCCATATGCAATGCAGTGAGTTGTATCAGTTTTTAATAAAACTATCCATATGCAATGCACTAAGTTATATCAGTTTTTAATAAAACTAACAAAATGCAATGCACTGAGTGATATCCGTTTTTAATAAAACTAACCATATGCAATGCACTGAGTTATATCCGTTTTAATAAAACTATCCATATGCAGTGCACTGAGTTATATCAGTTTTTAATAAAACTAACCATATGCAATGCACTGAATTATATCCGTTTTTAATAAACCTAACCAAATGCAATGCAGTGAGTTATATCCGTTTTTAATAAAACTAACCATATGCAATGTACTGAGTTATATCCGTTTTTAATAAAACTATCCATATGCAATGCATTGAGTTATGTATATCCGTTTTTAATAAACCTAACAGAATGCAATGCAGTGAGTTATATCAGTTTTTAATAAAACTATCCATATGCAATGCACTGAGTTATATGAGTTTTTAATAAAACTATCCATATGCCATGCACTGAGTTATATCCGTTTTTAATAAAACTATCCATATGCAATGCAGTGAGTTATATCAGTTTTTAATAAAACTAACAAAATGCAATGCAGTAAGTTATATCAGTTTTTAATAAAACTAACCATATGCAATGCACTGAGTTATATCCGTTTTTAATAAAACTAACCATATGCAATGCAGTGAGTTATATCAGTTTTTAATAAAACTAACCATATGCAATGCCCTGAGTTATATCCGTTTTTAATAAAACTATCCATATGCAATGCAGTGAGTTGTATCAGTTTTTAATAAAACTATCCATATGCAATGCACTAAGTTATATCAGTTTTTAATAAAACTAACAAAATGCAATGCACTGAGTGATATCCGTTTTTAATAAAACTAACCATATGCAATGCACTGAGTTATATCCGTTTTAATAAAACTATCCATATGCAGTGCACTGAGTTATATCAGTTTTTAATAAAACTAACCATATGCAATGCCCTGAGTTATATCCGTTTTTAATAAAATTAGCCATATGCAATGCACTGAATTATATCCGTTTTTAATAAAACTAACCATATGCAATGCACTGAGTTATATCAGTTTTTAATAAAACTAACCATATGCAATGCACTGAGTTATATCCGTTTTTAATAAAATTATCCATATGCAATGCACTGAGTTATATATGTTTTTAATAAAACTAACCATATGCAATGCAGTGAGTTATATCAGTTTTTAATAAAACTAACCATATGCAATGCACTGAGTTATATCCGTTTTTAATAAAATTATCCATATGCAATGCACTGAGTTACATCCGTTTTTAATAAAACTAACCATATGCAATGCAGTGAGTTATATCAGTTTTTAATAAAACTAACCATATGCAATGCACTGAGTTATATCCGTTTTTAATAAAACTATCCATATGCAATGCAGTGAGTTATATCAGTTTTTAATAAAACTAACCATATGCAATGCACTGAATTATATCCGTTTTTAATAAACCTCACAAAATGCAATGCACTGAGTTATATCAGTTTTTAATAAAACTATCTATACTCAATGCACTGAGTTATAACAGTTTTTAATAAAACTAACCATATGCAATGCACTGAGTTATATCAGTTTTTAAGAAAACTAACCATATGCAATGCAGTGAGTTATATCAGTTTTCAATAAAACTATCCATATGCAATGCACTGAGTTGTATCAGTTTTTAATAAACCTAACAGAGTGCAATGCAGTGAGTTATATCAGTTTTTAATAAAACTAACCATATGCAATGCACTGAGTTATATCAGTTTTTAATAAAACTAACCATATGCAATGCACTGAGTTATATCAGTTTTTAATAAAACTAACCATATGCAATGCACTGAGTTATATCAGTTTTTAATAAAACTAACCATATGCAATGCACTGAGTTATATCCGTTTTTAATAAAATTATCCATATGCAATGCACTGAATTATATCCGTTTTTAATAAAACTAACCATATGCAATGCACTGAGTTATATCAGTTTTTAATAAAACTAACCATATGCAATGCACTGAGTTATATCCGTTTTTAATAAAATTATCCATATGCAATGCACTGAGTTATATCCGTTTTTAATAAAACTAACCATTTGCAATGCAGTGAGTTATATCAGTTTTTAATAAAACTAACCATATGCAATGCACTGAGTTATATCCGTTTTTAATAAAATTATCCATATGCAATGCACTGAGTTACATCCGTTTTTAATAAAACTAACCATATGCAATGCAGTGAGTTATATCAGTTTTTAATAAAACTAACCATATGCAATGCACTGAGTTATATCCGTTTTTAATAAAACTATCCATATGCAATGCAGTGAGTTATATCAGTTTTTAATAAAACTAACCATATGCAATGCACTGAATTATATCCGTTTTTAATATACCTAACAAAATGCAATGCAGTTTTTAATAAAACTAACCATATGCAATGCACTGAGTTATATCCGTTTTTAATAAAACTAACCATATGCAATGTACTGAGTTATATCCGTTTTTAATAAAACTATCCATATGCAATGCACTGAGTTATGTATATCCGTTTTTAATAAACCTAACAGAATGCAATGCAGTGAGTTATATCAGTTTTTAATCAAACTAACTATACGCAATGCACTGAGTTATATGAGTTTTTAATAAAACTATCCATATGCCATGCACTGAGTTATATCCGTTTTTAATAAAACTATCCATATGCAATGCAGTGAGTTATATCAGTTTTTAATAAAACTAACAAAATGCAATGCAGTAAGTTATATCAGTTTTTAATAAAACTAACCATATGCAATGCACTGAGTTATAACAGTTTTTAATAAAACTAACCATATGCAATGCACTGAGTTATATCAGTTTTTAATAAAACTAACCATATGCAATGCACTGAGTTATATCAGTTTTCAATAAAACTATCCATATGCAATGCACTGAGTTGTATCAGTTTTTAATAAAACTATCCATATGCAATGCAGTGAGTTATATCAGTTTTTAATAAAACTAACCATATGCAATGCACTGAATTATATCAGTTTTTAAAAAAACTAACCATATGCAATGCACTGAGTTATATCAGTTTTCAATAAAACTATCCATATGCAATGCACTGAGTTATATCCGTTTTTAATAAAACTAACCATATGCAATGCAGTGAGTTATATCAGTTTTTAATAAAACTAACCATATGCAATGCACTGAGTTATATCCGTTTTTAATAAAACTATCCATATGCAATGCAGTGAGTTATACCAGTTTTTAATAAAACTAACCATATGCAATGCACTGAATTATATCAGTTTTTAAAAAAACTAACCATATGCAATGCACTGAGTTATATCAGTTTTCAATAAAACTATCCATATGCAATGCACTGAGTTATATCAGTTTTTAATAAAACTAACCATATGCAATGCACTGAGTTATATCAGTTTTTAATAAAACTAACCATATGCAATGCACTGAGTTATATCAGTTTTTAATAAAACTAACCATATGCAATGCACTGAGTTATATCAGTTTTTAAAAAACTAACCATATGCAATGCACTGAGTTATATCAGTTTTTAATAAAACTATCTATATGCAATGCACTGAGTTATATCAGTTTTTAATAAAACTATCCTTATGCAATGCACTGAGTTATATCCGTTTTTAATAAACCTCACAAAATGCAATGCACTGAGTTATATAAGTTTTTAATAAAACTATCTATATGCAATGCACTGAGTTATAACAGTTTTTAATAAAACTAACCATATGCAATGCACTGAGTTATATCAGTTTTTAATAAAACTAACCATATGCAATGCACTGAGTTATATCAGTTTTCAATAAAACTATCCATATGCAATGCACTGAGTTGTATCAGTTTTTAATAAACATAACAGAGTGCAATGCAGTGAGTTATATCAGTTTTTAATAAAACTAACCATATGCAATGCACTGAGTTATAATGAGTTTTTAAAAAAAATTAACCATATGCAATGCACTGAGTTATATCAAGTTTTAATAAAAATAACCATATGCAATGCACTGAGTTATATCAGTTTTTAATAAAACTAACCATATGCAATGCACTGAGTTATATCAGTTTTTAATAAAACTAACCATATGCAATGCACTGAGTTATATCAGTTTTTAATAAAACTAACCATATGCAATGCACTGAGTTATATCCGTTTTTAATAAAATTATCCATATGCAATGCACTGAGTTATATCCGTTTTTAATAAAACTAACCATATGCAATGCAGTGAGTTATATCAGTTTTTAATAAAACTAACCATATGCAATGCACTGAGTTATATCCGTTTTTAATAAAACTATCCATATTCAATACAGTGAGTTATATCAGTTTTTAATAAAACTAACCATATGCAATGCACTGAGTTATGTATATCCGTTTTTAATATTTCTAACAAAATGCAATGCAGTGAGTTATATCAGTTTTTTATCAAACTAACCATATGCAATGCACTGAGTTATATCCGTGTTTAATAAACCTAACCAAATGCAATGCAGTGAGTTATATCCGTTTTTAATAAAACTAACCATATGCAATGTACTGAGTTATATCCGTTTTTAATAAAACTATCCATATGCAATGCACTGAGTTATGTATATCCGTTTTTAATAAACCTAACAGAATGCAATGCAGTGAGTTATATCAGTTTTTAATAAAACTATCCATATGCAATGCACTGAGTTATATCAGGTCTTAATAAAACTATCCATATGCAATGCACTGAGTTATATCAGTTTTTAATAAAACTATCCATATGCAATGCACTGAGTTATATCAGGTTTTAATAAAACTATCCATATGCAATGCACTGAGTTATATCAGTTTTTAATAAAACTATCCATATGCAATGCACTGAGTTATATCAGTTTTTAATAAAACTATCCATATGCAATGCACTGAGTTATATCAGTTTTTAATAAAACTATCCATATGCAATGCACTGAGTTATATCAGGTTTTAATAAAACTATCCATATGAAATGCACTGAGTTATATCAGTTTTTAATAAAACTATCCATATGCAATGCACTGAGTTATATTAGTTTTTAATAAAACTATCCATATGCAATGCACTGAGTTATATCAGTTTTTAATAAAACTATCCATATGCAATGCACTGAGTTATATCAGGTTTTAATAAAACTATCCATATGCAATGCACTGAGTTATATCAGTTTTTAATAAAACTATCCATATGCAATGCACTGAGTTATATTAGTTTTTAATAAAACTATACATATGCAATGCACTGAGTTATATCAGGTTTTAAAAAAACTATCCATATGCAATGCACTGAGTTATATCAGTTTTTAATAAAACTAACCATATGCAATGCACTGAATTATATCCGTTTTTAATAAACCTAACCAAATGCAATGCAGTGAGTTATATTCCTTTTTAATAAACCTAACAAAATGCAATGCAGTGAGTTGTATCAGTTTTTAATAAAACTATCCATATGCAATGCACTGAGTTATATCAGTTTTTAATAAAACTAACCATATGCAATGCATTGAGTTATATCCGTTTTTAATAAAACTATCCATATGCAATGCAGTGAGTTATATCAGTTTTTAATAAAACTAACCATATGCAATGCACTGAATTATATCCGTTTTTAATAAACCTAACCAAATGCAATGCAGTGAGTTATATCCGTTTTTAATAAAACTAACCATATGCAATGTACTGAGTTATATCCGTTTTTAATAAAACTATCCATATGCAATGCATTGAGTTATGTATATCCGTTTTTAATAAACCTAACAGAATGCAATGCAGTGAGTTATATCAGTTTTTAATAAAACTATCCATATGCAATGCACTGAGTTATATGAGTTTTTAATAAAACTATCCATATGCCATGCACTGAGTTATATCCGTTTTTAATAAAACTATCCATATGCAATGCAGTGAGTTATATCAGTTTTTAATAAAACTAACAAAATGCAATGCAGTAAGTTATATCAGTTTTTAATAAAACTAACCATATGCAATGCACTGAGTTATATCCGTTTTTAATAAAACTAACCATATGCAATGCAGTGAGTTATATCAGTTTTTAATAAAACTAACCATATGCAATGCCCTGAGTTATATCCGTTTTTAATAAAACTATCCATATGCAATGCAGTGAGTTGTATCAGTTTTTAATAAAACTATCCATATGCAATGCACTAAGTTATATCAGTTTTTAATAAAACTAACAAAATGCAATGCACTGAGTGATATCCGTTTTTAATAAAACTAACCATATGCAATGCACTGAGTTATATCCGTTTTAATAAAACTATCCATATGCAGTGCACTGAGTTATATCAGTTTTTAATAAAACTAACCATATGCAATGCACTGAGTTATATCAGTTTTTAATAAAACTAACAAACTGCAATGCAGTAAGTTATATCAGTTTTTAATAAAACTAGTCATATGCAATGCACTGAGTTATATCCGTTTTTAATAAAACTATCCTTATGCAATGCACTGAGTTATATCCGTTATTAATAAACCTAACAGAGTGCAATGCAGTGAGTTATATCAGTTTTTAATAAAACTAACCATATGCAATGCACTGAGTTATAATGAGTTTTTAAAAAAAAATTAACCATATGCAATGCACTGAGTTATATCAAGTTTTAATAAAAATAACCATATGCAATGCACTGAGTTATATCAGTTTTTAATAAAACTAACCATATGCAATGCACTGAGTTATATCAGTTTTTAATAAAACTAACCATATGCAATGCACTGAGTTATATCAGTTTTTAATAAAACTAACCATATGCAATGCACTGAGTTATATCAGTTTTTAATTAAACTATCCATATGCAATGCATTGTGTTATATCAGTTTTTAATAAACCTATCCATATGCAATGCACTGAGTTATATCCGTTTTTAATAAACCTAACCAAATGCAATGCAGTGAGTTATATCCGTTTTTAATAAAACTAACCATATGCAATGTACTGAGTTATATCCGTTTTTAATAAAACTATCCATATGCAATGCACTGAGTTATGTATATCCGTTTTTAATAAACCTAACAGAATGCAATGCAGTGAGTTATATCAGTTTTTAATAAAACTAACCATATGCAATGCACTGAGTTATATCCGTTTTTAATAAAATTATCCATATGCAATGCACTGAGTTATATCCGTTTTTAATAAAACTAACCATATGCAATGCAGTGAGTTATATCAGTTTTTAATAAAACTAACCATATGCAATGCACTGAGTTATATCCGTTTTTAATAAAACTATCCATATTCAATACAGTGAGTTATATCAGTTTTTAATAAAACTAACCATATGCAATGCACTGAGTTATGTATATCCGTTTTTAATATACCTAACAAAATGCAATGCAGTGAGTTATATCAGTTTTTTATCAAACTAACCATATGCAATGCACTGAGTTATATCCGTTTTTAATAAACCTAACAGAATGCAATGCAGTGAGTTATATCAGTTTTTAATAAAACTAACCATACGCAATGCACTGAGTTATATGAGTTTTTAATAAAACTATCCATATGCCATGCACTGAGTTATATCCGTTTTTAATAAAACTATCCATATGCAATGCAGTGAGTTATATCAGTTTTTAATAAAACTAACAAAATGCAATGCAGTAAGTTATATCAGTTTTTAATAAAACTAACCATATGCAATGCAGTGAGTTATATCAGTTTTTAATAAAACTAACCATATGCAATGCCCTGAGTTATATCCGTTTTTAATAAAACTATCCATATGCAATGCAGTGAGTTGTATCAGTTTTTAATAAAACTATCCATATGCAATGCACTAAGTTATATCAGTTTTTAATAAAACTAACAAAATGCAATGCACTGAGTGATATCCGTTTTTAATAAAACTAACCATATGCAATGCACTGAGTTATATCCGTTTTAATAAAACTATCCATATGCAGTGCACTGAGTTATATCAGTTTTTAATAAAACTAACCATATGCAATGCACTGAGTTATATCAGTTTTTAATAAAACTAACAAACTGCAATGCAGTAAGTTATATCAGTTTTTAATAAAACTAGTCATATGCAATGCACTGAGTTATATCCGTTTTTAATAAAACTATCCTTATGCAATGCACTGAGTTATATCCGTTATTAATAAACCTAACAGAGTGCAATGCAGTGAGTTATATCAGTTTTTAATAAAACTAACCATATGCAATGCACTGAGTTATAATGAGTTTTTAAAAAAAAATTAACCATATGCAATGCACTGAGTTATATCAAGTTTTAATAAAAATAACCATATGCAATGCACTGAGTTATATCAGTTTTTAATAAAACTAACCATATGCAATGCACTGAGTTATATCAGTTTTTAATAAAACTAACCATATGCAATGCACTGAGTTATATCAGTTTTTAATAAAACTAACCATATGCAATGCACTGAGTTATATCAGTTTTTAATTAAACTATCCATATGCAATGCATTGTGTTATATCAGTTTTTAATAAACCTATCCATATGCAATGCACTGAGTTATATCCGTTTTTAATAAACCTAACCAAATGCAATGCAGTGAGTTATATCCGTTTTTAATAAAACTAACCATATGCAATGTACTGAGTTATATCCGTTTTTAATAAAACTATCCATATGCAATGCACTGAGTTATGTATATCCGTTTTTAATAAACCTAACAGAATGCAATGCAGTGAGTTATATCAGTTTTTAATAAAACTAACCATATGCAATGCACTGAGTTATATCCGTTTTTAATAAAATTATCCATATGCAATGCACTGAGTTATATCCGTTTTTAATAAAACTAACCATATGCAATGCAGTGAGTTATATCAGTTTTTAATAAAACTAACCATATGCAATGCACTGAGTTATATCCGTTTTTAATAAAACTATCCATATTCAATACAGTGAGTTATATCAGTTTTTAATAAAACTAACCATATGGAATGCACTGAGTTATGTATATCCGTTTTTAATATACCTAACAAAATGCAATGCAGTGAGTTATATCAGTTTTTTATCAAACTAACCATATGCAATGCACTGAGTTATATCCGTTTTTAATAAACCTAACCAAATGCAATGCAGTGAGTTATATCCGTTTTTAATAAAACTAACCATATGCAATGTACTGAGTTATATCAGTTTTTAATAAAACTAACCATATGCAATGCACTGAGTTATATCAGTTTTTAATAAAACTAACCATATGCAATGCACTGAGTTATATCAGTTTTTAATAAAACTAACCATATGCAATGCACTGAGTTATATCAGTTTTTAAAAAAACTAACCATATGCAATGCACTGAGTTATATCAGTTTTTAATAAAACTATCTATATGCAATGCACTGAGTTATATCAGTTTTTAATAAAACTATCCTTATGCAATGCACTGAGTTATATCCGTTTTTAATAAACCTCACAAAATGCAATGCACTGAGTTATATAAGTTTTTAATAAAACTATCTATATGCAATGCACTGAGTTATAACAGTTTTTAATAAAACTAACCATATGCAATGCACTGAGTTATATCAGTTTTTAATAAAACTAACCATATGCAATGCACTGAGTTATATCAGTTTTCAATAAAACTATCCATATGCAATGCACTGAGTTGTATCAGTTTTTAATAAACATAAAATAGTGCAATGCAGTGAGTTATATCAGTTTTTAATAAAACTAACCATATGCAATGCACTGAGTTATAATGAGTTTTTAAAAAAAATTAACCATATGCAATGCACTGAGTTATATCAAGTTTTAATAAAAATAACCATATGCAATGCACTGAGTTATATCAGTTTTTAATAAAACTAACCATATGCAATGCACTGAGTTATATCAGTTTTTAATAAAACTAACCATATGCAATGCACTGAGTTATATCAGTTTTTAATAAAACTAACCATATGCAATGCACTGAGTTATATCCGTTTTTAATAAAATTATCCATATGCAATGCACTGAGTTATATCCGTTTTTAATAAAACTAACCATATGCAATGCAGTGAGTTATATCAGTTTTTAATAAAACTAACCATATGCAATGCACTGAGTTATATCCGTTTTTAATAAAACTATCCATATTCAATACAGTGAGTTATATCAGTTTTTAATAAACCTAACAGAATGCAATGCAGTGAGTTATATCAGTTTTTAATAAAACTAACCATACGCAATGCACTGAGTTATATGAGTTTTTAATAAAACTATCCATATGCCATGCACTGAGTTATATGAGTTTTTAATAAAACTATCCATATGCCATGCACTGAGTTATATCCGTTTTTAATAAAACTATCTATATGCAATGCAGTGAGTTATATCAGTTTTTAATAAAACTAACAAAATGCAATGCAGTAAGTTATATCAGTTTTTAATAAAACTAACCATATGCAATGCACTGAGTTATATCAGTTTTTAATAAAACTATCCATATGCAATGCACTGAGTTATATCCGTTTTTAATAAAACTAACCATATGCAATGCACTGAGTTATATCCGTTTTAATAAAACTATCCATATGCAATGCACTGAGTTATATCAGTTTTTAATAAAACTAACCATATGCAATGCACTGAATTATATCCGTTTTTAATAAACCTAACCAAATGCAATGCAGTGAGTTATATTCCTTTTTAATAAACCTGACAAAATGCAATGCAGTGAGTTGTATCAGTTTTTAATAAAACTATCCATATGCAATGCACTGAGTTATATCAGTTTTTAATAAAACTAACCATATGCAATGCATTGAGTTATATCCGTTTTTAATAAAACTATCCATATGCAATGCAGTGAGTTATATCAGTTTTTAATAAAACTAACCATATGCAATGCACTGAATTATATCCGTTTTTAATAAACCTAACCAAATGCAATACAGTGAGTTATATCCGTTTTTAATAAAACTAACCATATGCAATGTACTGAGTTATATCCGTTTTTAATAAAACTATCCATATGCAATGCATTGAGTTATGTATATCCGTTTTTAATAAACCTAACAGAATGCAATGCAGTGAGTTATATCAGTTTTTAATAAAACTAACCATACGCAATGCACTGAGTTATATGAGTTTTTAATAAAACTATCCATATGCCATGCACTGAGTTATATCCGTTTTTAATAAAACTATCCATATGCAATGCAGTGAGTTATATCAGTTTTTAATAAAACTAACAAAATGCAATGCACTGAGTTATATCAGTTTTTAATAAAACTATCCATATGCAATGCACTGAGTTATATCCGTTTTTAATAAAACTAACCATATGCAATGCAGTGAGTTATATCAGTTTTTAATAAAACTAACCATATGCAATGCCCTGAGTTATATCCGTTTTTAATAAAACTATCCATATGCAATGCAGTGAGTTGTATCAGTTTTTAATAAAACTATCCATATGCAATGCACTAAGTTATATCAGTTTTTAATAAAACTAACAAAATGCAATGCACTGAGTGATATCCGTTTTTAATAAAACTAACCATATGCAATGCACTGAGTTATATCCGTTTTAATAAAACTATCCATATGCAGTGCACTGAGTTATATCAGTTTTTAATAAAACTAACCATATGCAATGCACTGAGTTATATCAGTTTTTAATAAAACTAACAAACTGCAATGCAGTAAGTTATATCAGTTTTTAATAAAACTAGCCATATGCAATGCACTGAGTTATATCCGTTTTTAATAAAACTATCCTTATGCAATGCACTGAGTTATATCCGTTTTTAATAAACCTAACAGAGTGCAATGCAGTGAGTTATATCAGTTTTTAATAAAACTAACCATATGCAATGCACTGAGTTATAATGAGTTTTTAAAAAAAAATTAACCATATGCAATGCACTGAGTTATATCAAGTTTTAATAAAAATAACCATATGCAATGCACTGAGTTATATCAGTTTTTAATAAAACTAACCATATGCAATGCACTGAGTTATATCAGTTTTTAATAAAACTAACCATATGCAATGCACTGAGTTATATCAGTTTTTAATAAAACTAACCATATGCAATGCACTGAGTTATATCCGTTTTTAATAAAATTATCCATATGCAATGCACTGAGTTATATCCGTTTTTAATAAAACTAACCATATGCAATGCAGTGAGTTATATCAGTTTTTAATAAAACTAACCATATGCAATGCACTGAGTTATATCCGTTTTTAATAAAACTATCCATATTCAATACAGTGAGTTATATCAGTTTTTAATAAAACTAACCATATGCAATGCACTGAGTTATGTATATCCGTTTTTAATATACCTAACAAAATGCAATGCAGTGAGTTATATCAGTTTTTTATCAAACTAACCATATGCAATGCACTGAGTTATATCCGTTTTTAATAAACCTAACCAAATGCAATGCAGTGAGTTATATCCGTTTTTAACAAAACTAACCATATGCAATGTACTGAGTTATATCCGTTTTTAATAAAACTATCCATATGCAATGCACTGAGTTATGTATATCCGTTTTTAATAAACCTAACAGAATGCAATGCAGTGAGTTATATCAGTTTTTAATAAAACTAACCATACGCAATGCACTGAGTTATATGAGTTTTTAATAAAACTATCCATATGCCATGCACTGAGTTATATGAGTTTTTAATAAAACTATCCATATGCCATGCACTGAGTTATATCCGTTTTTAATAAAACTATCCATATGCAATGCAGTGAGTTATATCAGTTTTTAATAAAACTAACCATATGCAATGCACTGAGTTATATCAGTTTTTAATAAAACTATCCATATGCAATGCACTGAGTTATATCCGTTTTTAATAAAACTAACCATATGCAATGCACTGAGTTATATCCGTTTTAATAAAACTATCCATATGCAATGCACTGAGTTATATCAGTTTTTAATAAAACTAACCATATGCAATGCATTGAATTATATCCGTTTTTAATAAACCTAACCAAATGCAATGCAGTGAGTTATATTCCTTTTTAATAAACCTAACAAAATGCAATGCGGTGAGTTGTATCAGTTTTTAATAAAACTATCCATATGCAATGCACTGAGTTATATCAGTTTTTAATAAAACTAACCATATGCAATGCATTGAGTTATATCCGTTTTTAATAAAACTATCCATATGCAATGCAGTGAGTTATATCAGTTTTTAATAAAACTAACCATATGCAATGCACTGAATTATATCCGTTTTTAATAAACCTAACCAAATGCAATGCAGTGAGTTATATCCGTTTTTAATAAAACTAACCATATGCAATGTACTGAGTTATATCCGTTTTTAATAAAACTATTCATATGCAATGCATTGAGTTATGTATATCCGTTTTTAATAAACCTAACAAAATGCAATGCAGTGAGTTATATCAGTTTTTAATAAAACTAACAAAATGCAATGCAGTAAGTTATATCAGTTTTTAATAAAACTAACCATATGCAATGCACTGAGTTATATCCGTTTTTAATAAAACTAACCATATGCAATGCAGTGAGTTATATCAGTTTTTAATAAAACTAACCATATGCAATGCACGGAGTTATATCCGTTTTTAATAAAACTATCCATATGCAATGCAGTGAGTTATATCAGTTTTTAATAAAACTAACCATATGCAATGCACTGAATTATATCCGTTTTTAATAAACCTAACCAAATGCAATGCAGTGAGTTATATCCGTTTTTAATAAAACTAACCATATGCAATGTACTGAGTTATATCCGTTTTTAATAAAACTATCCATATGCAATGCACTGAGTTATGTATATCCGTTTTTAATAAACCTAACAGAATGCAATGCAGTGAGTTATATCAGTTTTTAATAAAACTAACTATACGCAATGCACTGAGTTATATGAGTTTTTAATAAAACTATCCATATGCCATGCACTGAGTTATATCCGTTTTTAATAAAACTATCCATATGCAATGCAGTGAGTTATATCAGTTTTTAATAAAACTAACAAAATGCAATGCAGTAAGTTATATCAGTCTTTAATAAAACTAACCATATGCAATGCACTGAGTTATATCAGTTTTTAATAAAACTAACCATATGCAATGCACTGAGTTATATCCGTTTTAATAAAACTATCCATATGCAATGCACTGAGTTATATCAGTTTTTAATAAAACTAACCATATGCAATGCACTGAGTTATATCCGTTTTTAATAAAACTATCCATATGCAATGCACTGAGTTATATTCCTTTTTAATAAACCTAACAAAATGCAATGCAGTGAGTTGTATCAGTTTTTAATAAAACTATCCATATGCAATGCACTAAGTTATATCAGTTTATAATAAAACTAACAAAATGCAATGCACTGAGTGATATCCGTTTTTAATAAAACTAACCATATGCAATGCACTGAGTTATATCCGTTTTAATAAAACTAACCATATGCAATGCACTAAGTTATATCAGTTTTTAATAAAACTAACCATATGCAATGCACTAAGTTATATCAGTTTTTAATAAAACTAACAAACTGCAATGCAGTAAGTTATATCAGTTTTTAATAAAACTAGCCATATGCAATGCACTGAGTTATATCCGTTTTTAATAAAACTATCCTTATGCAATGCACTGAGTTATATCCGTTTTTAATAAACCTAACAAAATGCAATGCAGTGAGTTGTATCAGTTTTTAATAAAACTATCCATATGCAATGCACTGAGTTATATCAGTTTTTAATAAACCTAACAAAATGCAATGCACTGAGTTATATCCGTTTTTAATAAAACTAACCATATGCAATGCACTGAGTTATATCAGTTTTTAACAAAACTATCCATATGCAATGCACTGAGTTATATCCGTTTTTAATAAAACTAACCATATGCAATGCAGTGAGTTATATCAGTTTTTAATAAAACTAACCATATGCAATGCACTGAGTTATATCCGTTTTTAATAAAACTATCCACATGCAATGCAGTGAGTTATATCAGTTTTTAATAAAACTATCCATATGCAATGCACTGAATTATATCCGTTTTTAATAAACCTAACCAAATGCAATGCAGTGAGTTATATCCGTTTTTAATAAAACTTACCATATGCAATGTACTGATTTATATCCGTTTTTAATAAAACTATCCATATGCAATGCACTGAGTTATATATTTCCGCTTTTAATAAACCTAACAGAATGCAATGCAGTGAGTTATATCAGTTTTTAATAAAACTAACCATACGCAATGCACTGAGTTATATGAGTTTTTAATAAAACTAACCATAAGCAATGTACTGAGTTAAATCCGTTTTTAATAAAACTATCCATATGCAATGCACTGAGTTATGTATATCCGTTTTTAATATACCTAACAAAATGCAATGCAGTGAGTTATATCAGTTTTTTATAAAACTAGCCATATGCAATGCACTGAGTTATATCCGTTTTAATAAAACTATCCATATGCAATGCACTGAGTTATATCAGTTTTTAATAAAACTAACCATATGCAATGCACTGAGTTATATCCGTTTTTAATAAAACTATCCATATGCAATGCACTGAGTTATATTCCTTTTTAATAAACCTAACAAAATGCAATGCAGTGAGTTGTATCAGTTTTTAATAAAACTAACCATATGCAATGCACTGAGTTATATCCGTTTTTAATAAAACTTTCCTTATGCAATGCACTGAGTTATATCCGTTTTTAATAAACCTAACAAAATGCAATGCAGTGAGTTGTATCAATTTTTAATAAAACTATCCTTATGCAATGCACTGAGTTATATCCGCTTTTAATAAAACTAACCATATGCAATGCACTGAGTTATATCCGTTTTAATAAAACTATCCATATGCAATGCACTGAGTTATATCCGTTTTTAATAAAACTAACCATATGCAATGCACTGAGTTATATCCGTTTTAATAAAACTATCCATATGCAATGCACTGAGTTATATCAGTTTTTAATAAAACTAACCATATGCAATGCACTGAATTATATCAGTTTTTAATAAAACTAACCATATGCAATGCACTGAGTTATATCAGTTTTCAATAAAACTATCCATATGCAATGCATTGAGTTATGTATATCCGTTTTTAATAAACCTAACAGAATGCAATGCAGTGAGTTATATAAGTTTTTAATAAAACTAACCGTACGCAATGCACTGAGTTATATGAGTTTTTAATAAAACTATCCATATGCCATGCACTGAGTTATATCCGTTTTTAATAAAACTATCCATATGCAATGCAGTGAGTTATATCAGTTTTTAATAAAACTAACAAAATGCAATGCAGTAAGTTATATCAGTTTTTAATAAAACTAACCATATGCAATGCACTGAGTTATATCCGTTTTTAATAAAACTATCCATATGCAATGCACTGAGTTATATTCCTTTTTAATAAACCTAACAAAATGCAATGCAGTGAGTTGTATCAGTTTTTAATAAAACTAACCATATGCAATGCACTGAGTTATATCCGTTTTTAATAAAACTTTCCTTATGCAATGCACTGAGTTATATCCGTTTTTAATAAACCTAACAAAATGCAATGCAGTGAGTTGTATCAATTTTTAATAAAACTAACCGTACGCAATGCACTGAGTTATATGAGTTTTTAATAAAACTATCCATATGCCATGCACTGAGTTATATCCGTTTTTAATAAAACTATCCATATGCAATGCAGTGAGTTATATCAGTTTTTAATAAAACTAACAAAATGCAATGCAGTAAGTTATATCAGTTTTTAATAAAACTAACCATATGCAATGCACTGAATTATATCCGTTTTTAATAAACCTAACCAAATGCAATGCAGTGAGTTATATCCGTTTTTAATAAAACTAACCATATGCAATGTACTGAGTTATATCCGTTTTTAATAAAACTATCCATATTCAATGCACTGAGTTATGTATATCTGTTTTTAATAAACCTAACAGAATGCAATGCAGTGAGTTATATCAGTTTTTAATAAAACTAACTATACGCAATGCACTGAGTTATATGAGTTTTTAATAAAACTATCCATATGCCATGCACTGAGTTATATCCGTTTTTAATAAAACTATCCATATGCAATGCAGTGAGTTATATCAGTTTTTAATAAAACTAACAAAATGCAATGCAGTAAGTTATATCAGTTTTTAATAAAACTAACCATATGCAATGCACTGAGTTATATCCGTTTTTAAAAAAACTAACCATATGCAATGCACTGAGTTATATCCGTTTTAATAAAACTATCCATATGCAATGCACTGAGTTATATCAGTTTTTAATAAAACTATCCATATGCAATGCACTGAGTTATGTATATCCGTTTTTAATAAACCTAAAAGAATGCAATGCAGTGAGTTATATCAGTTTTTAATAAAACTAACCATATGCAATGCACTGAGTTATATGAGTTTTTAATAAAACTAACCATATGCAATGTACTGAGTTATATCCGTTTTTAATAAAACCATCCATATGCAATGCAGTGAGTTATGTATATCCGTTTTTAATAAACCTAACAGAATGCAATGCAGTGAGTTGTATCAGTTTTTAATAAAACTAACCATATGCAATGCACTGCGTCATATCAGTTTTTAATAAAACTATCCATATGCAATGCACTGAGTTATATCAGGTTTTAATAAAACTATCCATATGCAATGCACTGCGTTATATCAGTTTTTAATAAAACTATCCATATGCAATGCACTGAGTTATATCAGTTTTTAATAAAACTAACAAAATGCGATGCAATGAGTTGTATCAGTTTTTAATAAAACTATCCATATGCAATGCACTGAGTTATATTCCTTTTTAATAAACCTAACAAAATGCAATGCAGTGAGTTGTATCAGTTTTTAATAAAACTATCCATATGCAATGCACTAAGTTATATCAGTTTTTAATAAAACTAACAAAATGCAATGCACTGAGTGATATCCGTTTTTAATAAAACTAACCATATGCAATGCACTGAATTAAATCCGTTTTAATAAAACTAACCATATGCAATGCACTGAGTTATATCCGTTTTTAATAAAACTATCCACATGCAATGCAGTGAGTTATATCAGTTTTTAATAAAACTAACCATATGCAATGCACTGAATTATATCCGTTTTTAATAAAACTATCCATATGCAAGGCACTGAGTTATATATAACCGTTTTTAATAAACCTAACAGAATGCAATGCAGTGAGTTGTATCAGTTTTTAATAAAACTATCCATATGCAATGCACTGAGTTATATCAGTTTTTAATAAAACTATCCATTTGCAATGCACTGAGTTATATCAGTTTTTAATAAAACTATCCATATGCAATGCACTGAGTTATATCCGTTTTTAATAAAACTATCCACATGCAATGCAGTGAGTTATATCAGTTTTTAATAAAACTAACCATATGCAATGCACTGAATTATATCCGTTTTTAATAAAACTATCCATATGCAAGGCACTGAGTTATATATAACCGTTTTTAATAAACCTAACAGAATGCAATGCAGTGAGTTGTATCAGTTTTTAATAAAACTATCCATATGCAATGCACTGAGTTATATCAGTTTTTAATAAAACTATCCATATGCAATGCACTGAGTTATATCAGTTTTTAATAAAACTATCCATATGCAATGCAGTGAGTTATATCAGTTTTTAATAAAACTATCCATATGCAATGCACTGAGTTATATCAGTTTTTAATAAAACTATCCATATGCAATGCAGTGAGTTATATCAGTTTTTAATAAAACTATCCATATGCAATGCACTGAATTATATCCGTTTTTAATAAACCTAACCAAATGCAATGCATTGAGTTATATCAGTTTTTAATAAAACTATCCATATGCAATGCAGTGAGTTATATCAGTTTTTAATAAAACTATCCATATGCAATGCACTGAGTTATATCAGTTTTTAATAAAACTATCCATATGCAATGCAGTGAGTTATATCAGTTTTTAATAAAACTATCCATATGCAATGCACTGAGTTATATCAGGTTTTAATAAAACTAACCATATGCAATGTACTGAGTTAAATTCGTTTTTAATAAAACTATCCATATGCAATGCACTGAGTTATGTATATCCGTTTTTAATATACCTAACAAAATGCAATGCAGTGAGTTATATCAGTTTTTTATAAAACTAGCCATATGCAATGCACTGAGTTATATCCGTTTTAATAAAACTATCCATATGCAATGCACTGAGTTATATCAGTTTTTAATAAAACTAACCATATGCAATGCACTGAGTTATATCCGTTTTTAATAAAACTATCCATATGCAATGCACTGAGTTATATTCCTTTTTAATAAACCTAACAAAATGCAATGCAGTGAGTTGTATCAGTTTTTAATAAAACTAACCATATGCAATGCACTGAGTTATATCCGGTTTTAATAAAACTATCCTTATGCAATGCACTGAGTTATATCCGTTTTTAATAAACCTAACAAAATGCAATGCAGTGAGTTGTATCAGTTTTTAATAAAACTATCCTTATGCAATGCACTGAGTTATATCCGTTTTTAATAAAACTAACCATATGCAATGCACTGAGTTATATCCGTTTTAATAAAACTACCCATATGCAATGCACTGAGTTGTATCAGTTTTTAATAAAACTAACCATATGCAATGCACTGAGTTATATCCGTTTTTAATAAAACTATCCATATGCAATGCACTGAGTTATATCAGTTTTTAATAAAACTAACAAAATGCAATGCACTGAGTTATATCCGTTTTTAATAAAACTAACCATATGCAATGCACTGAGTTATATCCGTTTTTAATAAACCTAACAAAATGCAATGCACTGAGTTATATCCGTTTTTAATAAAACTAACCATATGCAATGCACTGAGTTATATCCGTTTTAATAAAACTATCCATATGCAATGCACTGAGTTATATCCGTTTTTAATAAACCTAACAAAATGCAATGCACTGAGTTATATCCGTTTTTAATAAAACTATCCATATGCACTGCACTGAGTTATATTCCTTTTTAATAAACCTAACAAAATGCAATGCAGTGAGTTGTATCAGTTTTTAATAAAACTAACCATATGCAATGCACTGAGTTATATCCGTTTTTAATAAAACTATCCATATGCAATGCACTGAGTTATATTCAGTTTTAATAATACCTAACAAAATGCAATGCAGTGAGTTGTATCAGTTTTTAATAAAACTATCCATATGCAATGCACTGAGTTATATCAGTTTTTAATAAAACTATCAATATGCAATGCACTGAGTTATATCAGTTTTTAATAAAACTATCCATATGCAATGCACTGAGTTATATCAGTTTTTAATAAACCTAACAAAATGCAATGCACTGAGTTATATCCGTTTTTAATAAAACTAACCATATGCAATGCACTGAGTTATATCCGTTTTAATAAAACTATCCATATGCAATGCACTGAGTTATATCAGTTTTTAATAAAACTAACCATATGCAATGCACTGAGTTATATCCGTTTTTAATAAAACTAACCATATGCAATGCACTGAGTTATATCAGTTTTCAATAAAACTATCCATATGCAATGCACTGAGTTATATCAGTTTTTAATAAAACTAACCATATGCAATGCACTGAGTTATATCCGTTTTTAATAAAACTAACCATATGCAATGCACTGAGTTATATCAGTTTTTAATAAACCTAACAAAATGCAATGCACTGAGTTATATCCGTTTTTAATAAAACTAACCATATGCAATGCACTGAGTTATATCCGTTTTTAATAAACCTAACAAAATGCAATGCACTGAGTTTTATCAGTTTTTAATAAAACTATCCATATGCAATGCACTGAGTTATATCCGTTTTTAATAAACCTAACAAAATGCAATGCAGTGAGTTGTATCAGTTTTTAATAAAACTAACCATATGCAATGCAATGAGTTATATCAGTTTTCAATAAAACTATCCATATGCAATGCACTGAGTTATATTCGTTTTTAATAAACCTAACAAAATGCAATGCAGTGAGTTGTATCAGTTTTTAATAAAACTATCCATATGCAATGCACTGAGTTATATCAGTTTTTAATAAACCTAACAAAATGCAATGCACTGAGTTATATCCGTTTTTAATAAAACTAACCATATGCAAAGCACTGAGTTATATCCGTTTTTAAGAAACCTAACAAAATGCAATGCACTGAGTTTTATCAGTTTTTAATAAAACTATCCATATGCAATGCACTGAGTTATATCCGTTTTTAATAAACCTAACAAAATGCAATGCAGTGAGTTGTATCAGTTTTTAATAAAACTAACCATATGCAATGCAATGAGTTATATCAGTTTTCAATAAAACTATCCATATGCAATGCACTGAGTTATATTCGTTTTTAATAAACCTAACAAAATGCAATGCAGTGAGTTGTATCAGTTTTTAATAAAACTATCCATATGCAATGCACTGAGTTATATCAGTTTTTAATAAACCTAACAAAATGCAATGCACTGAGTTATATCCGTTTTTAATAAAACTAACCATATGCAAAGCACTGAGTTATATCCGTTTTTAAGAAACCTAACAAAATGCAATGCACTGAGTTGTATCAGTTTTTAATAAAACTATCCATATGCAATGCACTGAGTTATATCAGTTTTTAATAAAACTATCCATTTGCAATGCACTGAGTTATATCAGTTTTTAATAAAACTATCCATATGCAATGCACTGAGTTATATCCGTTTTTAATAAAACTATCCACATGCAATGCAGTGAGTTATATCAGTTTTTAATAAAACTAACCATATGCAATGCACTGAATTATATCCGTTTTTAATAAAACTATCCATATGCAAGGCACTGAGTTATATATAACCGTTTTTAATAAACCTAACAGAATGCAATGCAGTGAGTTGTATCAGTTTTTAATAAAACTATCCATATGCAATGCACTGAGTTATATCAGTTTTTAATAAAACTATCCATATGCAATGCACTGAGTTATATCAGTTTTTAATAAAACTATCCATATGCAATGCAGTGAGTTATATCAGTTTTTAATAAAACTATCCATATGCAATGCACTGAGTTATATCAGTTTTTAATAAAACTATCCATATGCAATGCAGTGAGTTATATCAGTTTTTAATAAAACTATCCATATGCAATGCACTGAATTATATCCGTTTTTAATAAACCTAACCAAATGCAATGCATTGAGTTATATCAGTTTTTAATAAAACTATCCATATGCAATGCAGTGAGTTATATCAGTTTTTAATAAAACTATCCATATGCAATGCACTGAGTTATATCAGTTTTTAATAAAACTATCCATATGCAATGCAGTGAGTTATATCAGTTTTTAATAAAACTATCCATATGCAATGCACTGAGTTATATCAGGTTTTAATAAAACTAACCATATGCAATGTACTGAGTTAAATTCGTTTTTAATAAAACTATCCATATGCAATGCACTGAGTTATGTATATCCGTTTTTAATATACCTAACAAAATGCAATGCAGTGAGTTATATCAGTTTTTTATAAAACTAGCCATATGCAATGCACTGAGTTATATCCGTTTTAATAAAACTATCCATATGCAATGCACTGAGTTATATCAGTTTTTAATAAAACTAACCATATGCAATGCACTGAGTTATATCCGTTTTTAATAAAACTATCCATATGCAATGCACTGAGTTATATTCCTTTTTAATAAACCTAACAAAATGCAATGCAGTGAGTTGTATCAGTTTTTAATAAAACTAACCATATGCAATGCACTGAGTTATATCCGGTTTTAATAAAACTATCCTTATGCAATGCACTGAGTTATATCCGTTTTTAATAAACCTAACAAAATGCAATGCAGTGAGTTGTATCAGTTTTTAATAAAACTATCCTTATGCAATGCACTGAGTTATATCCGTTTTTAATAAAACTAACCATATGCAATGCACTGAGTTATATCCGTTTTAATAAAACTACCCATATGCAATGCACTGAGTTGTATCAGTTTTTAATAAAACTAACCATATGCAATGCACTGAGTTATATCCGTTTTTAATAAAACTATCCATATGCAATGCACTGAGTTATATCAGTTTTTAATAAAACTAACAAAATGCAATGCACTGAGTTATATCCGTTTTTAATAAAACTAACCATATGCAATGCACTGAGTTATATCCGTTTTTAATAAACCTAACAAAATGCAATGCACTGAGTTATATCCGTTTTTAATAAAACTAACCATATGCAATGCACTGAGTTATATCCGTTTTAATAAAACTATCCATATGCAATGCACTGAGTTATATCCGTTTTTAATAAACCTAACAAAATGCAATGCACTGAGTTATATCCGTTTTTAATAAAACTATCCATATGCACTGCACTGAGTTATATTCCTTTTTAATAAACCTAACAAAATGCAATGCAGTGAGTTGTATCAGTTTTTAATAAAACTAACCATATGCAATGCACTGAGTTATATCCGTTTTTAATAAAACTATCCATATGCAATGCACTGAGTTATATTCAGTTTTAATAATACCTAACAAAATGCAATGCAGTGAGTTGTATCAGTTTTTAATAAAACTATCCATATGCAATGCACTGAGTTATATCAGTTTTTAATAAAACTATCAATATGCAATGCACTGAGTTATATCAGTTTTTAATAAAACTATCCATATGCAATGCACTGAGTTATATCAGTTTTTAATAAACCTAACAAAATGCAATGCACTGAGTTATATCCGTTTTTAATAAAACTAACCATATGCAATGCACTGAGTTATATCCGTTTTAATAAAACTATCCATATGCAATGCACTGAGTTATATCAGTTTTTAATAAAACTAACCATATGCAATGCACTGAGTTATATCCGTTTTTAATAAAACTAACCATATGCAATGCACTGAGTTATATCAGTTTTCAATAAAACTATCCATATGCAATGCACTGAGTTATATCAGTTTTTAATAAAACTAACCATATGCAATGCACTGAGTTATATCCGTTTTTAATAAAACTAACCATATGCAATGCACTGAGTTATATCAGTTTTTAATAAACCTAACAAAATGCAATGCACTGAGTTATATCCGTTTTTAATAAAACTAACCATATGCAATGCACTGAGTTATATCCGTTTTTAATAAACCTAACAAAATGCAATGCACTGAGTTTTATCAGTTTTTAATAAAACTATCCATATGCAATGCACTGAGTTATATCCGTTTTTAATAAACCTAACAAAATGCAATGCAGTGAGTTGTATCAGTTTTTAATAAAACTAACCATATGCAATGCAATGAGTTATATCAGTTTTCAATAAAACTATCCATATGCAATGCACTGAGTTATATTCGTTTTTAATAAACCTAACAAAATGCAATGCAGTGAGTTGTATCAGTTTTTAATAAAACTATCCATATGCAATGCACTGAGTTATATCAGTTTTTAATAAACCTAACAAAATGCAATGCACTGAGTTATATCCGTTTTTAATAAAACTAACCATATGCAAAGCACTGAGTTATATCCGTTTTTAAGAAACCTAACAAAATGCAATGCACTGAGTTTTATCAGTTTTTAATAAAACTATCCATATGCAATGCACTGAGTTATATCCGTTTTTAATAAACCTAACAAAATGCAATGCAGTGAGTTGTATCAGTTTTTAATAAAACTAACCATATGCAATGCAATGAGTTATATCAGTTTTCAATAAAACTATCCATATGCAATGCACTGAGTTATATTCGTTTTTAATAAACCTAACAAAATGCAATGCAGTGAGTTGTATCAGTTTTTAATAAAACTATCCATATGCAATGCACTGAGTTATATCAGTTTTTAATAAACCTAACAAAATGCAATGCACTGAGTTATATCCGTTTTTAATAAAACTAACCATATGCAAAGCACTGAGTTATATCCGTTTTTAAGAAACCTAACAAAATGCAATGCACTGAGTTTTATCAGTTTTTAATAAAACTAACCATATGCAAAGCACTGAGTTATATCCGTTTTTAAGAAACCTAACAAAATGCAATGCACTGAGTTTTATCAGTTTTTAATAAAACTATCCATATGCAATGCACTGAGTTATATCCGTTTTTAATAAACCTAACAAAATGCAATGCAGTGAGTTGCATCAGTTTTTAATAAAACTAACCATATGCAATGCACTGAATTATATCCGTTTTTAATAAAACTATCCATATGCAAGGCACTGAGTTATATATAACCGTTTTTAATAAACCTAACAGAATGCAATGCAGTGAGTTGTATCAGTTTTTAATAAAACTATCCATATGCAATGCACTGAGTTATATCAGTTTTTAATAAAACTATCCATATGCAATGCACTGAGTTATATCAGTTTTTAATAAAACTATCCATATGCAATGCACTGAGTTATATCAGTTTTTAATAAAACTATCCATATGCAATGCAGTGAGTTATATCAGTTTTTAATAAAACTATCCATATGCAATGCACTGAGTTATATCAGTTTTTAATAAAACTATCCATATGCAATGCAGTGAGTTATATCAGTTTTTAATAAAACTATCCATATGCAATGCACTGAATTATATCCGTTTTTAATAAACCTAACCAAATGCAATGCATTGAGTTATATCAGTTTTTAATAAAACTATCCATATGCAATGCAGTGAGTTATATCAGTTTTTAATAAAACTATCCATATGCAATGCACTGAGTTATATCAGTTTTTAATAAAACTATCCATATGCAATGCAGTGAGTTATATCAGTTTTTAATAAAACTATCCATATGCAATGCACTGAGTTATATCAGGTTTTAATAAAACTAACCATATGCAATGTACTGAGTTAAATTCGTTTTTAATAAAACTATCCATATGCAATGCACTGAGTTATGTATATCCGTTTTTAATATACCTAACAAAATGCAATGCAGTGAGTTATATCAGTTTTTTATAAAACTAGCCATATGCAATGCACTGAGTTATATCCGTTTTAATAAAACTATCCATATGCAATGCACTGAGTTATATCAGTTTTTAATAAAACTAACCATATGCAATGCACTGAGTTATATCCGTTTTTAATAAAACTATCCATATGCAATGCACTGAGTTATATTCCTTTTTAATAAACCTAACAAAATGCAATGCAGTGAGTTGTATCAGTTTTTAATAAAACTAACCATATGCAATGCACTGAGTTATATCCGGTTTTAATAAAACTATCCTTATGCAATGCACTGAGTTATATCCGTTTTTAATAAACCTAACAAAATGCAATGCAGTGAGTTGTATCAGTTTTTAATAAAACTATCCTTATGCAATGCACTGAGTTATATCCGTTTTTAATAAAACTAACCATATGCAATGCACTGAGTTATATCCGTTTTAATAAAACTACCCATATGCAATGCACTGAGTTGTATCAGTTTTTAATAAAACTAACCATATGCAATGCACTGAGTTATATCCGTTTTTAATAAAACTATCCATATGCAATGCACTGAGTTATATCAGTTTTTAATAAAACTAACAAAATGCAATGCACTGAGTTATATCCGTTTTTAATAAAACTAACCATATGCAATGCACTGAGTTATATCCGTTTTTAATAAACCTAACAAAATGCAATGCACTGAGTTATATCCGTTTTTAATAAAACTAACCATATGCAATGCACTGAGTTATATCCGTTTTAATAAAACTATCCATATGCAATGCACTGAGTTATATCCGTTTTTAATAAACCTAACAAAATGCAATGCACTGAGTTATATCCGTTTTTAATAAAACTATCCATATGCACTGCACTGAGTTATATTCCTTTTTAATAAACCTAACAAAATGCAATGCAGTGAGTTGTATCAGTTTTTAATAAAACTAACCATATGCAATGCACTGAGTTATATCCGTTTTTAATAAAACTATCCATATGCAATGCACTGAGTTATATTCAGTTTTAATAATACCTAACAAAATGCAATGCAGTGAGTTGTATCAGTTTTTAATAAAACTATCCATATGCAATGCACTGAGTTATATCAGTTTTTAATAAAACTATCAATATGCAATGCACTGAGTTATATCAGTTTTTAATAAAACTATCCATATGCAATGCACTGAGTTATATCAGTTTTTAATAAACCTAACAAAATGCAATGCACTGAGTTATATCCGTTTTTAATAAAACTAACCATATGCAATGCACTGAGTTATATCCGTTTTAATAAAACTATCCATATGCAATGCACTGAGTTATATCAGTTTTTAATAAAACTAACCATATGCAATGCACTGAGTTATATCCGTTTTTAATAAAACTAACCATATGCAATGCACTGAGTTATATCAGTTTTCAATAAAACTATCCATATGCAATGCACTGAGTTATATCAGTTTTTAATAAAACTAACCATATGCAATGCACTGAGTTATATCCGTTTTTAATAAAACTAACCATATGCAATGCACTGAGTTATATCAGTTTTTAATAAACCTAACAAAATGCAATGCACTGAGTTATATCCGTTTTTAATAAAACTAACCATATGCAATGCACTGAGTTATATCCGTTTTTAATAAACCTAACAAAATGCAATGCACTGAGTTTTATCAGTTTTTAATAAAACTATCCATATGCAATGCACTGAGTTATATCCGTTTTTAATAAACCTAACAAAATGCAATGCAGTGAGTTGTATCAGTTTTTAATAAAACTAACCATATGCAATGCAATGAGTTATATCAGTTTTCAATAAAACTATCCATATGCAATGCACTGAGTTATATTCGTTTTTAATAAACCTAACAAAATGCAATGCAGTGAGTTGTATCAGTTTTTAATAAAACTATCCATATGCAATGCACTGAGTTATATCAGTTTTTAATAAACCTAACAAAATGCAATGCACTGAGTTATATCCGTTTTTAATAAAACTAACCATATGCAAAGCACTGAGTTATATCCGTTTTTAAGAAACCTAACAAAATGCAATGCACTGAGTTTTATCAGTTTTTAATAAAACTATCCATATGCAATGCACTGAGTTATATCCGTTTTTAATAAACCTAACAAAATGCAATGCAGTGAGTTGTATCAGTTTTTAATAAAACTAACCATATGCAATGCAATGAGTTATATCAGTTTTCAATAAAACTATCCATATGCAATGCACTGAGTTATATTCGTTTTTAATAAACCTAACAAAATGCAATGCAGTGAGTTGTATCAGTTTTTAATAAAACTATCCATATGCAATGCACTGAGTTATATCAGTTTTTAATAAACCTAACAAAATGCAATGCACTGAGTTATATCCGTTTTTAATAAATTTAACCATATGCAAAGCACTGAGTTATATCCGTTTTTAAGAAACCTAACAAAATGCAATGCACTGAGTTTTATCAGTTTTTAATAAAACTAACCATATGCAAAGCACTGAGTTATATCCGTTTTTAAGAAACCTAACAAAATGCAATGCACTGAGTTTTATCAGTTTTTAATAAAACTATCCATATGCAATGCACTGAGTTATATCCGTTTTTAATAAACCTAACAAAATGCAATGCAGTGAGTTGCATCAGTTTTTAATAAAACTAACCATATGCAATGCACTGAGTTATATCCGTTTTTAATAAAACTATCCATATGCAATGCACTGAGTTATATTCGTTTTTAATAAACCTAACAAAATGCAATGCAGTGAGTTGTATCAGTTTTTAATAAAACTATCCATATGCAATGCACTGAGTTATATCAGTTTTTAATAAAACTATCGATATGCAATGCACTGAGTTATATCCGTTTTTAATAAAACTAACCATATGCAATGCACTGAGTTATATCCGTTTTTAAGAAACCTAACAAAATGCACTGCAGTGTGTTGTATCAGTTTTTAAACAAATTATCCATATGCAATGCACTGAGTTATATCAGTTTTTAATAAACCTAACAAAATGCAATGCACTGAGTTATATCCGTTTTTAATAAAACTATCCTTATGCAATGCACTGAGTTATATCCGTTTTTAATAAACGTAACAAAATGCAATGCAGTGAGTTGTATCAGTTTTTAATAAAACTATCCATATGCAATGCACTGAGTTATATCAGTTTTTAATAAACCTAACAAAATGCAATGCACTGAGTTATATCCGTTTTTAATAAAACTAACCATATGCAATGCACTGAGTTATATCCGTTTTTAATAAAACTAACCATATGCAATGCACTGAGTTATATCCGTTTTTAATAAAACTATCCATATGCAATGCACTGTGTTATATTCCTTTTTAATAAACCTAACAAAATGCAATGCAGTGAGTTGTATCCGTTTTTAATAAAACTATCCATATGCAATGCACTAAGTTATATCAGTTTTTAATAAAACTAACAAAATGCAATGCACTGAGTGATATCCGTTTTTAATAAAACTAACCATATGCAATGCACTGAGTTATATCCGTTTTAATAAAACTATCCATAGGCAATGCAGTGAGCTATATCAGTTTTTAATAAAACTAACCATATGCAATGCACTAAGTTATATCAGTTTTTAATAAAACTAACAAACTGCAATGCAGTAAGTTATATCAGTTTTTAATAAAACTAGCCATATGCAATGCACTGAGTTATATCCGTTTTTAATAAAACTATCCTTATGCAATGCACTGAGTTATATCCGTTTTTAATAAACCTAACAAAATGCAATGCAGTGAGTTGTATCAGTTTTTAATAAAACTATCCATATGCAATGCACTGAGTTATATCAGTTTTTAATAAACCTAACAAAATGCAATGCACTGAAATATATCCGTTTTTAATAAAACTAACCATATGCAATGCACTGAGTTATATCAGTTTTTAACAAAACTATCCATATGCAATGCACTGAGTTATATCCGTTTTTAATAAAACTAACCATATGCAATGCAGTGAGTTATATCAGTTTTTAATAAAACTAACCATATGCAATGCACTGAGTTATATCCGTTTTTAATAAAACTATCCACATGCAATGCAGTGAGTTATATCAGTTTTTAATAAAACTAACCATATGCAATGCACTGAATTATATCCGTTTTTAATAAACCTAACCAAATGCAATGCAGTGAGTTGTATCAGTTTTTAATAAAACTATCCATATGCAATGCACTGAGTTATATCAGTTTTTAATAAACCTAACAAAATGCAATGCACTGAGTTATATCCGTTTTTAATAAAACTAACCATATGCAAAGCACTGAGTTATATCCGTTTTTAAGAAACCTAACAAAATGCAATGCACTGAGTTTTATCAGTTTTTAATAAAACTATCCATATGCAATGCACTGAGTTATATCCGTTTTTAATAAACCTAACAAAACGCAATGCAGTGAGTTGTATCAGTTTTTAATAAAACTAACCATATGCAATGCAATGAGTTATATCAGTTTTCAATAAAACTATCCATATGCAATGCACTGAGTTATATTCGTTTTTAATAAACCTAACAAAATGCAATGCAGTGAGTTGTATCAGTTTTTAATAAAACTATCCATATGCAATGCACTGAGTTATATCAGTTTTTAATAAACCTAACAAAATGCAATGCACTGAGTTATATCCGTTTTTAATAAAACTAACCATATGCAAAGCACTGAGTTATATCCGTTTTTAAGAAACCTAACAAAATGCAATGCACTGAGTTTTATCAGTTTTTAATAAAACTAACCATATGCAAAGCACTGAGTTATATCCGTTTTTAAGAAACCTAACAAAATGCAATGCACTGAGTTTTATCAGTTTTTAATAAAACTATCCATATGCAATGCACTGAGTTATATCCGTTTTTAATAAACCTAACAAAATGCAATGCAGTGAGTTGCATCAGTTTTTAATAAAACTAACCATATGCAATGCACTGAGTTATATCCGTTTTTAATAAAACTATCCATATGCAATGCACTGAGTTATATTCGTTTTTAATAAACCTAACAAAATGCAATGCAGTGAGTTGTATCAGTTTTTAATAAAACTATCCATATGCAATGCACTGAGTTATATCAGTTTTTAATAAAACTATCGATATGCAATGCACTGAGTTATATCCGTTTTTAATAAAACTAACCATATGCAATGCACTGAGTTATATCCGTTTTTAAGAAACCTAACAAAATGCACTGCAGTGTGTTGTATCAGTTTTTAAACAAATTATCCATATGCAATGCACTGAGTTATATCAGTTTTTAATAAACCTAACAAAATGCAATGCACTGAGTTATATCCGTTTTTAATAAAACTATCCTTATGCAATGCACTGAGTTATATCCGTTTTTAATAAACCTAACAAAATGCAATGCAGTGAGTTGTATCAGTTTTTAATAAAACTATCCATATGCAATGCACTGAGTTATATCAGTTTTTAATAAACCTAACAAAATGCAATGAACTGAGTTATATCCGTTTTTAATAAAACTAACCATATGCAATGCACTGAGTTATATCCGTTTTTAATAAAACTAACCATATGCAATGCACTGAGTTATATCCGTTTTTAATAAAACTATCCATATGCAATGCACTGTGTTATATTCCTTTTTAATAAACCTAACAAAATGCAATGCACTGAGTTGTATCAGTTTTTAATAAAACTATCCATATGCAATGCACTAAGTTATATCAGTTTTTAATAAAACTAACAAAATGCAATGCACTGAGTGATATCCGTTTTTAATAAAACTAACCATATGCAATGCACTGAGTTATATCCGTTTTAATAAAACTATCCATATGCAATGCACTGAGTTATATCAGTTTTTAATAAAACTAACCATATGCAATGCACTAAGTTATATCAGTTTTTAATAAAACTAACAAACTGCAATGCAGTAAGTTATATCAGTTTTTAATAAAACTAGCCATATGCAATGCACTGAGTTATATCCGTTTTTAATAAAACTATCCTTATGCAATGCACTGAGTTATATCCGTTTTTAATAAACCTAACAAAATGCAATGCAGTGAGTTGTATCAGTTTTTAATAAAACTATCCATATGCAATGCTCTGAGTTATATCAGTTTTTAATAAACCTAACAAAATGCAATGCACTGAGTTATATCCGTTTTTAATAAAACTAACCATATGCAATGCACTGAGTTATATCAGTTTTTAACAAAACTATCCATATGCAATGCACTGAGTTATATCCGTTTTTAATAAAACTAACCATATGCAATGCAGTGAGTTATATCAGTTTTTAATAAAACTAACCATATGCAATGCACTGAGTTATATCCGTTTTTAATAAAACTATCCACATGCAATGCAGTGAGTTATATCAGTTTTTAATAAAACTAACCATATGCAATGCACTGAATTATATCCGTTTTTAATAAACCTAACCAAATGCAATGCAGTGAGTTATATCCGTTTTTAATAAAACTTACCATATGCAATGGACTGAGTTATATCCGTTGTTAATAAAACTATCCATATGCAATGCACTGAGTTATATATATCCGCTTTTAATAAACCTAACAGAATGCAATGCAGTGAGTTATATCAGTTTTTAATAAAACTAACCATACGCAATGCACTGAGTTATATGAGTTTTTAATAAAACTAACCATATGCAATGTACTGAGTTAAATCCGTTTTTAATAAAACTATCCATATGCAATGCACTGAGTTATGTAAATCCGTTTTTAATATACCTAACAAAATGCAATGCAGTGAGTTATATCAGTTTTTTATAAAACTAGCCATATGCAATGCACTGAGTTATATCCGTTTTAATAAAACTATCCATATGCAATGCACTGAGTTATATCAGTTTTTAATAAAACTAACCATATGCAATGCACTGAGTTATATCCGTTTTTAATAAAACTATCCATATGCAATGCACTGAGTTATATTCCTTTTTAATAAACCTAACAAAATGCAATGCAGTGAGTTGTATCAGTTTTTAATAAAACTAACCATATGCAATGCACTGAGTTATATCCGTTTTTAATAAAACTTTCCTTATGCAATGCACTGAGTTATATCCGTTTTTAATAAACCTAACAAAATGCAATGCAGTGAGTTGTATCAATTTTTAATAAAACTATCCTTATGCAATGCACTGAGTTATATCCGCTTTTAATAAAACTAACCATATGCAATGCACTGAGTTATATCCGTTTTAATAAAACTATCCATATGCAATGCACTGAGTTATATCCGTTTTTAATAAAACTAACCATATGCAATGCACTGAGTTATATCCGTTTTAATAAAACTATCCATATGCAATGCACTGAGTTATATCAGTTTTTAATAAAACTAACCATATGCAATGCACTGAATTATATCAGTTTTTAATAAAACTAACCATATGCAATGCACTGAGTTATATCAGTTTTCAATAAAACTATCCATATGCAATGCACTGAGTTATGTATATCCGTTTTTAATAAACCTAACAGAATGCAATGCAGTGAGTTATATCAGTTTTTAATAAAACTAACCATACGCAATGGACTGAGTTATATGAGTTTTTAATAAAACTATCCATATGCCATGCACTGAGTTATATCCGTTTTTAATATAACTATCCATATGCAATGCAGTGAGTTACATCAGTTTTTAATAAAACTAACAAAATGCAATGCAGTAAGTTATATCAGTTTTTAATAAAACTAACCATATGCAATGCACTGAGTTATATCAGTTTTCAATAAAACTATCCATATGCAATGCACTGAGTTATATCAGTTTTTAATAAAACTAACCATATGCAATGCACTGAGTTATATCCGTTTTAATAAAACTATCCATATGCAATGCACTGAGTTATATCAGTTTTTAATAAAACTAACCATATGCAATGCACTGAATTATATCAGTTTTTAATAAAACTAACCATATGCAATGCACTGAGTTATATCAGTTTTCAATAAAACTATCCATATGCAATGCACTGAGTTATGTATATCCGTTTTTAATAAACCTAACAGAATGCAATGCAGTGAGTTATATCAGTTTTTAATAAAACTAACCATACGCAATGGACTGAGTTATATGAGTTTTTAATAAAACTATCCATATGCCATGCACTGAGTTATATCCGTTTTTAATATAACTATCCATATGCAATGCAGTGAGTTACATCAGTTTTTAATAAAACTAACAAAATGCAATGCAGTAAGTTATATCAGTTTTTAATAAAACTAACCATATGCAATGCACTGAGTTATATCAGTTTTCAATAAAACTATCCATATGCAATGCACTGAGTTATATCCGTTTTTAATAAAACTAACCATATGCAATGCACTGAGTTATATCCGTTTTAATAAAACTATCCATATGCAATGCACAGATATATATCAGTTTTTAATAAAACTAACCATATGCAATGCACTGAATTATATCCGTTTTTAATAAACCTAACCAAATGCAATGCAGTGAGTTATATTCCTTTTTAATAAACCTAACAAAATGCAATGCAGTGAGTTGTATCAGTTTTTAATAAAACTATCCATATGCAATGCACTGAGTTATATCAGTTTTTAATAAAACTAACCATATGCAATGCATTGAGTTATATCCGTTTTTAATAAAACTATCCATATGCAATGCAGTGAGTTATATCAGTTTTTAATAAAACTAACCATATGCAATGCACTGAATTATATCCGTTTTTAATAAACCTAACCAAATGCAATGCAGTGAGTTATATCCGTTTTTAATAAAACTAACCATATGCAATGTACTGAGTTATATCCATTTTTAATAAAACTATCCATATGCAATGCATTGAGTTATGTATATCCGTTTTTAATAAACCTAACAGAATGCAATGCAGTGAGTTATATCAGTTTTTAATAAAACTAACCATACGCAATGCACTGAGTTATATGAGTTTTTAATAAAACTATCCATATGCCATGCACTGAGTTATATCCGTTTTTAATAAAACTATCCATATGCAATGCAGTGAGTTATATCAGTTTTTAATAAAACTAACAAAATGCAATGCAGTAAGTTATATCAGTTTTTAATAAAACTAACCATATGCAATGCACTGAGTTATATCCGTTTTTAATAAAACTAACCATATGCAATGCAGTGAGTTATATCAGTTTTTAATAAAACTAACCATATGCAATGCACTGAGTTATATCCGTTTTTAATAAAACTATCCATATGCAATGCAGTGAGTTATATCAGTTTTTAATAAAACTAACCATATGCAATGCACTGAATTATATCCGTTTTTAATAAACCTAACCAAATGCAATGCAGTGAGTTATATCCGTTTTTAATAAAACTAACCATATGCAATGTACTGAGTTATATCCGTTTTTAATAAAACTATCCATATTCAATGCACTGAGTTATGTATATCTGTTTTTAATAAACCTAACAGAATGCAATGCAGTGAGTTATATCAGTGTTTAATAAAACTAACTATACGCAATGCACTGAGTTATATGAGTTTTTAATAAAACTATCCATATGCCATGCACTGAGTTATATCCGTTTTTAATAAAACTATCCATATGCAATGCAGTGAGTTATATCAGTTTTTAATAAAACTAACAAAATGCAATGCAGTAAGTTATATCAGTTTTTAATAAAACTAACCATATGCAATGCACTGAGTTATATCCGTTTTTAAAAAAACTAACCATATGCAATGCACTGAGTTATATCCGTTTTAATAAAACTATCCATATGCAATGCACTGAGTTATATCAGTTTTTAATAAAACTATCCATATGCAATGCACTGAGTTATGTATATCCGTTTTTAAAAAACCTAAAAGAATGCAATGCAGTGAGTTATATCAGTTTTTAATAAAACTAACCATATGCAATGCACTGAGTTATATGAGTTTTTAATAAAACTAACCATATGCAATGTACTGAGTTATATCCGTTTTTAATAAAACCATCCATATGCAATGCAGTGAGTTATGTATATCCGTTTTTAATAAACCTAACAGAATGCAATGCAGTGAGTTGTATCAGTTTTTAATAAAACTAACCATATGCAATGCACTGCGTTATATCAGTTTTTAATAAAACTATACATATGCAATGCACTGAGTTATATCAGGTTTTAATAAAACTATACATATGCAATGCACTGCGTTATATCAGTTTTTAATAAAACTATCCATATGCAATGCACTGAGTTATATCAGTTTTTAATAAAACTAACCATATGCAATGCACTGAGTTATATCCGTTTTTAATAAAACTATCCATATGCAATGCACTGAGTTATATTCCTTTTTAATAAACCTAACAAAATGCAATGCAGTGAGTTGTATCAGTTTTTAATAAAACTATCCATATGCAATGCACTAAGTTATATCAGTTTTTAATAAAACTAACAAAATGCAATGCACTGAGTGATATCCGTTTTTAATAAAACTAACCATATGCAATGCACTGAATTAAATCCGTTTTAATAAAACTATCCATATACAATGCAGTGAGTTGTATCAGTTTTTAATAAAACTATCCATATGCAATGCACTGAGTTATATCAGTTTTTAATAAACCTAACAAAATGCAATGCACTGAGTTATATCCGTTTTTAATAAAACTAACCATATGCAATGCACTGAGTTATATCTGTTTTTAATAAAACTAACCATATGCAATGCACTGAGTTATATCCGTTTTTAATAAAACTATCCACATGCAATGCAGTGAGTTATATCAGTTTTTAATAAAACTAACCATATGCAATGCACTGAATTATATCCGTTTTTAATAAAACTATCCATATGCAAGGCACTGAGTTATATATAACCGTTTTTAATAAACCTAACAGAATGCAATGCAGTGAGTTGTATCAGTTTTTAATAAAACTATCCATATGCAATGCACTGAGTTATATCAGTTTTTAATAAAACTATACATATGCAATGCACTGAGTTATATCAGTTTTTAATAAAACTATCCATATGCAATGCACTGAGTTATATCAGTTTTTAATAAAACTATCCATATGCAATGCAGTGAGTTATATCAGTTTTTAATAAAACTATCCATATGCAATGCACTGAGTTATATCAGTTTTTAATAAAACTATCCATATGCAATGCAGTGAGTTATATCAGTTTTTAATAAAACTATCCATATGCAATGCACTGAATTATATCCGTTTTTAATAAACCTAACCAAATGCAATGCATTGAGTTATATCAGTTTTTAATAAAACTATCCATATGCAATGCAGTGAGTTATATCAGTTTTTAATAAAACTATCCATATGCAATGCACTGAGTTATATCAGTTTTTAATAAAACTATCCATATGCAATGCAGTGAGTTATATCAGTTTTTAATAAAACTATCCATATGCAATGCACTGGGTTATATCAGGTTTTAATAAAACTAACCATATGCAATGTACTGAGTTAAATCCGTTTTTAATAAAACTATCCATATGCAATGCACTGAGTTATGTATATCCGTTTTTAATATACCTAACAAAATGCAATGCAGTGAGTTATATCAGTTTTTTATAAAACTAGCCATATGCAATGCACTGAGTTATATCCGTTTTAATAAAACTATCCATATGCAATGCACTGAGTTATATCAGTTTTTAATAAAACTAACCATATGCAATGCACTGAGTTATATCCGTTTTTAATAAAACTATCCATATGCAATGCACTGAGTTATATTCCTTTTTAATAAACCTAACAAAATGCAATGCAGTGAGTTGTATCAGTTTTTAATAAAACTAACCATATGCAATGCACTGAGTTATATCCGGTTTTAATAAAACTATCCTTATGCAATGCACTGAGTTATATCCGTTTTTAATAAACCTAACAAAATGCAATGCAGTGAGTTGTATCAGTTTTTAATAAAACTATCCTTATGCAATGCACTGAGTTATATCCGTTTTTAATAAAACTAACCATATGCAATGCAGTGAGTTATATCAGTTTTCAATAAAACTACCCATATGCAATGCACTGAGTTGTATCAGTTTTTAATAAAACTAACCATATGCAATGCACTGAGTTATATCCGTTTTTAATAAAACTATCCATATGCAATGCACTGAGTTATATCAGTTTTTAATAAAACTAACAAAATGCAATGCACTGAGTTATATCCGTTTTTAATAAAACTAACCATATGCAATGCACTGAGTTATATCCGTTTTTAATAAACCTAACAAAATGCAATGCACTGAGTTATATCCGTTTTTAATAAAACTAACCATATGCAATGCACTGAGTTATATCCGTTTTAATAAAACTATCCATATGCAATGCACTGAGTTATATCCGTTTTTAATAAACCTAACAAAATGCAATGCACTGAGTTATATCCGTTTTTAATAAAACTATCCATATGCACTGCACTGAGTTATATTCCTTTTTAATAAACCTAACAAAATGCAATGCAGTGAGTTGTATCAGTTTTTAATAAATCTAACCATATGCAATGCACTGAGTTATATCCGTTTTTAATAAAACTATCCATATGCAATGCACTGAGTTATATTCAGTTTTAATAATACCTAACAAAATGCAATGCAGTGAGTTGTATCAGTTTTTAATAAAACTATCCATATGCAATGCACTGAGTTATATCAGTTTTTAATAAATCTATCAATATGCAATGCACTGAGTTATATCAGTTTTTAATAAAACTATCCATATGCAATGCACTGAGTTATATCAGTTTTTAATAAACCTAACAAAATGCAATGCACTGAGTTATATCCGTTTTTAATAAAACTAACCATATGCAATGCACTGAGTTATATCCGTTTTAATAAAACTATCCATATGCAATGCACTGAGTTATATCAGTTTTTAATAAAACTAACCATATGCAATGCACTGAGTTATATCCGTTTTTAATAAAACTAACCATATGCAATGCACTGAGTTATATCAGTTTTCAATAAAACTATCCATATGCAATGCACTGAGTTATATCAGTTTTTAATAAAACTAACCATATGCAATGCACTGAGTTATATCCGTTTTTAATAAAACTAACCATATGCAATGCACTGAGTTATATCCGTTTTTACTAAAACTATCCATATGCAATGCACTGAGTTATATCAGTTTTTAATAAACCTAACAAAATGCAATGCACTGAGTTATATCCGTTTTTAATAAAACTAACCATATGCAATGCACTGAGTTATATCCGTTTTTAATAAACCTAACAAAATGCAATGCACTGAGTTTTATCAGTTTTTAATAAAACTATCCATATGCAATGCACTGAGTTATATCCGTTTTTAATAAACCTAACAAAATGCAATGCAGTGAGTTGTATCAGTTTTTAATAAAACTAACCATATGCAATGCAATGAGTTATATCCGTTTTTAATGAAACTATCCATATGCAATGCACTGAGTTATATTCGTTTTTAATAAACCTAACAAAATGCAATGCAGTGAGTTGTATCAGTTTTTAATAAAACTATCCATATGCAATGCACTGAGTTATATCAGTTTTTAATAAACCTAACAAAATGCAATGCACTGAGTTATATCCGTTTTTAATAAAACTAACCATATGCAAAGCACTGAGTTATATCCGTTTTTAAGAAACCTAACAAAATGCAATGCACTGAGTTTTATCAGTTTTTAATAAAACTAACCATATGCAAAGCACTGAGTTATATCCGTTTTTAAGAAACCTAACAAAATGCAATGCACTGAGTTTTATCAGTTTTTAATAAAACTATCCATATGCAATGCACTGAGTTATATCCGTTTTTAATAAACCTAACAAAATGCAATGCAGTGAGTTGCATCAGTTTTTAATAAAACTAACCATATGCAATGCACTGAGTTTTATCAGTTTTTAATAAAACTAACCATATGCAAAGCACTGAGTTATATCCGTTTTTAAGAAACCTAACAAAATGCACTGCAGTGTGTTGTATCAGTTTTTAAACAAATTATCCATATGCAATGCACTGAGTTATATCAGTTTTTAATAAACCTAACAAAATGCAATGCACTGAGTTATATCCGTTTTTAATAAAACTATCCTTATGCAATGCACTGAGTTATATCCGTTTTTAATAAACCTAACAAAATGCAATGCAGTGAGTTGTATCAGTTTTAAATAAAACTATCCATATGCAATGCACTGAGTTATATCAGTTTTTAATAAACCTAACAAAATGCAATGCACTGAGTTATATCCGTTTTTAATAAAACTAACCATATGCAATGCACTGAGTTATATCCGTTTTTAATAAAACTAACCATATGCAATGCACTGAGTTATATCCGTTTTAATAAAACTATCCATATGCAATGCACTGAGTTATATCAGTTTTTAATAAAACTAACCATATGCAAGGCACTGAGTTATATCCGTTTTTAATAAAACTATCCATATGCAATGCACTGAGTTATATTCCTCTTTAATAAACCTAACAAAATGCAATGCAGTGAGTTGTATCAGTTTTTAATAAAACTATCCATATGCAATGCACTGAGTTATATCAGTTTTTAATAAAACTAACAAAATGCAATGCACTGAGTTATATCCGTTTTTAATAAAACTAACCATATGCAATGCACTGAGTTATATCCGTTTTTAATAAACCTAACCAAATGCAATGCACTAAGTTGTATCAGTTTTTAATAAAACTATCCATATGCAATGCACTGAGTTATATCAATTTTTAATAAACCTAACAAAATGCAATGCACTGAGTTATATCCGTTTTTAATAAAACTAACCATATGCAATGCACTGAGTTATATCCGTTTTTAATAAACCTAACCATATGCAATGCACTGAGTTATATCCGTTTTAATAAAACTATCCATATGCAATGCACTGAGTTATATCAGTTTTTAATAAAACTAACCATATGCAATGCACTGAGTTATATCCGTTTTTAATAAAACTAACCATATGCAATGCACTGAGTTATATCAGTTTTCAATAAAACTATCCATATGCAATGCACTGAGTTATATCAGTTTTTAATAGAACTAACCATATGCAATGCACTGAGTTATATCCGTTTTTAATAAAACTAACCATATGCAATGCACTCAGTTATATCCGTTTTTAATAAAACTATCCATATGCAATGCACTGAGTTATATCAGTTTTTAATAAACCTAACAAAATGCAATGCACTGAGTTATATCCGTTTTTAATAAAACTAACCATATGCAATGCACTGAGTTATATCAGTTGTTAATAAAACTATCCATATGCAATGCACTGAGTTATATCCGTTTTTAATAAACCTAACAAAATGCAATGCAATGAGTTGCATCAGTTTTTAATAAAACTAACCATATGCAATGCACTGAGTTATATCTGTTTTTAATAAAACTAACCATATGCAATGCACTGAGTTATATCCGTTTTTAATAAAACTATCCATATGCAATGCAGTGAGTTATATCAGTTTTTAATAAAACTAACCATATGCAATGCACTGAATTATATCCGTTTTTAATAAACCTAACCAAATGCAATGCAGTGAGTTATATCCGTTTTTAATAAAACTAACCATATGCAATGTACTGAGTTATATCCGTTTTTAATAAAACTATCCATATGCAATGCACTGAGTTATGTATATCCGTTTTTCGTAAACCTAACAGAATGCAATGCAGTGAGTTATATCAGTTTTTAATCAAACTAACTATACGCAATGCACTGAGTTATATGAGTTTGTAATAAAACTTTCCATATGCCATGCACTGAGTTATATCCGTTTTTAATAAAACTAACCATATGCAATGCACTGAGTTATATCCGTTTTTAATAAAACTATCCATATGCAATGCACTGAGTTATATTCGTTTTTAATAAACCTAACAAAATGCAATGCAGTGAGTTGTATCAGTTTTTAATAAAACTATCCATATGCAATGCACTGAGTTATATCAGTTTTTAATAAAACTATCGATATGCAATGCACTGAGTTATATCCGTTTTTAATAAAACTAACCATATGCAATGCACTGAGTTATATCCGTTTTTAAGAAACCTAACAAAATGCACTGCAGTGTGTTGTATCAGTTTTAATAAAATTATCCATATGCAATGCACTGAGTTATATCAGTTTATAATAAACCTAACAAAATGCAATGCACTGGGTTATATCCGTTTTTAATAAAACTATCCATATGCAATGCACTGAGTTATATCAGTTTTTAATAAACCTAACAAAATGCAATGCACTGAGTTATATCCGTTTTTAATAAAACTAACCATATGCAATGCACTGGGTTATATCCGTTTTTAATAAAACTAACCATATGCAATGCACTGAGTTATATCCGTTTTAATAAAACTATCCATATACAATGCACTGAGTTATATCAGTTTTTAATAAACCTAACAAAATGCAAGGCACTGAGTTATATCCGTTTTTAATAAAACTATCCATATGCAATGCACTGAGTTATATTCGTTTTTAATAAAACTAACAAAATGCAATGCACTGAGTTATATCCGTTTTTAATAAAACTAACCATATGCAATGCACTGAGTTATATCCGTTTTTAATAAACCTAACCAAATGCAATGCACTGAGTTGTATCAGTTTTTAATAAAACTATCCATATGCAATGCACTGAGTTATATCAGTTTTTAATAAAGATAACAAAATGCAATGCACTGAGTTATATCCGTTTTTAATAAAACTAACCATATGCAATGCACTGAGTTATATCCGTTTTTAATAAACCTAACCATATGCAATGCACTGAGTTATATCCGTTTTAGTAAAACTATCCATATGCAATGCACTGAGTTATATCAGTTTTTAATAAAACTAACCATATGCAATGCACTGAGTTATATCCGTTTTTAATAAAACTAACCATATGCAATGCACTGAGTTATATCAGTTTTCAATAAAACTATCCATACGCAATGCACTGAGTTATATCAGTTTTTAATAAAACTAACCATATGCAATGCACTGAGTTATATCCGTTTTTAATAAAACTAACCATATGCAATGCACTGAGTTATATCAGTTTTTAATAAACCTAACAAAATGCAATGCACTGAGTTATATCCGTTTTTAATAAAACTAACCATATGCAATGCACTGAGTTATATCAGTTTTTAATAAAACTATCCATATGCAATGCACTGAGTTATATCAGTTTTTAATAAACCTAACAAAATGCAATGCAATGAGTTGCATCAGTTTTTAATAAAACTAACCATATGCAATGCACTGAGTTGTATCTGTTTTTAATAAAACTAACCATATGCAATGCACTGAGTTATATCCGTTTTTAATAAAACTATCCATATGCAATGCAGTGAGTTATATCAGTTTTTATTAAAACTAACCATATGCAATGCACTGAATTATATCCGTTTTTAATAAACCTAACAAAATGCAATGCAGTGAGTTGTATCAGTTTTTAATAAAACTATCCATATGCAATGCACTGAGTTATATCAGTTTTTAATAAACCTAACAAAATGCAATGCACTGAGTTATATCCGTTTTTAATAAAACTAACCATATGCAATGCACTGAGTTATATCAGTTTTTAACAAAACTATCCATATGCAATGCACTGAGTTATATCAGGTTTTAATAAAACTAACCATATGCAATGCAGTGAGTTATATCAGTTTTTAATAAAACTAACCATATGCAATGCACTGAGTTATATCCGTTTTTAATAAAACTATCCACATGCAATGCAGTGAGTTATATCAGTTTTTAATAAAACTAACCATATGCAATGCACTGAATTATATCCGTTTTTAATAAACCTAACCAAATGCAATGCAGTGAGTTATATCCGTTTTTAATAAAACTTACCATATGCAATGTACTGAGTTATATCCGTTTTTAATAAAACTATCCATATGCAATGCACTGAGTTATATATATCCGCTTTTAATAAACCTAACAGAATGCAATGCAGTGAGTTATATCAGTTTTTAATAAAACTAACCATACGCAATGCACTGAGTTATATGAGTTTTTAATAAAACTAACCATATGCAATGTACTGAGTTAAATCCGTTTTTAATAAAACTATCCATATGCAATGCACTGAGTTATGTATATCCGTTTTTAATATACCTAACAAAATGCAATGCAGTGAGTTATATCAGTTTTTTATAAAACTAGCCATATGCAATGCACTGAGTTATATCCGATTTAATAAAACTATCCATATGCAATGCACTGAGTTATATCAGTTTTTAATAAAACTAACCATATGCAATGCACTGAGTTATATCCGTTTTTAATAAAACTATCCATATGCAATGCACTGAGTTATATTCCTTTTTAATAAACCTAACAAAATGCAATGCAGTGAGTTGTATCAGTTTTTAATAAAACTAACCATATGCAATGCACTGAGTTATATCCGTTTTTAATAAAACTTTCCTTATGCAATGCACTGAGTTATATCCGTTTTTAATAAACCTAACAAAATGCAATGCAGTGAGCTGTATCAATTTTTAATAAAACTATCCTTATGCAATGCACTGAGTTATATCCGCTTTTAATAAAACTAACCATATGCAATGCACTGAGTTATATCCGTTTTAATAAAACTATCCATATGCAATGCACTGAGTTATATCCGTTTTTAATAAAACTAACCATATGCAATGCACTGAGTTATATCCGTTTTAAAAAAACTATCCATATGCAATGCACTGAGTTATATCAGTTTTTAATAAAACTAACCATATGCAATGCACTGAATTATATCAGTTTTTAATAAAACTAACCATATGCAATGCACTGAGTTATATCAGTTTTCAATAAAACTATCCATATGCAATGCACTGAGTTATGTATATCCCTTTTTAATAAACCTAACAGAATGCAATGCAGTGAGTTATATCAGTTTTTAATAAAACTAACCATACGCAATGGACTGAGCTATATGAGTTTTTAATAAAACTATCCATATGCCATGCACTGAGTTATATCCGTTTTTATTATAACTATCCATATGCAATGCAGTGAGTTACATCAGTTTTTAATAAAACTAACAAAATGCAATGCAGTAAGTTATATCAGTTTTTAATAAAACTAACCATATGCAATGCACTGAGTTATATCAGTTTTCAATAAAACTATCCATATGCAATGCACTGAGTTATATCCGTTTTTAATAAAACTAACCATATGCAATGCACTGAGTTATATCCGTTTTAATAAAACTATCCATATGCAATGCACTGAGTTATATCAGTTTTTAATAAAACTAACCATATGCAATGCACTGAATTATATCCGTTTTTAATAAACCTAACCAAATGCAATGCAGTGAGTTATATTCCTTTTTAATAAACCTAACAAAATGCAATGCAGTGAGTTGTATCAGTTTTTAATAAAACTATCCATATGCAATGCACTGAGTTATATCAGTTTTTAATAAAACTAACCATATGCAATGCATTGAGTTATATCCGTTTTTAATAAAACTATCCATATGCAATGCAGTGAGTTATATCAGTTTTTAATAAAACTAACCATATGCAATGCACTGAATTATATCCGTTTTTAATAAACCTAACCAAATGCAATGCAGTGAGTTATATCAGTTTTTAATAAAACTAACCATATGCAATGCACTGAATTATATCCGTTTTTAATAAACCTAACCAAATGCAATGCAGTGAGTTATATCCGTTTTTAATAAAACTTACCATATGCAATGTACTGAGTTATATCCGTTTTTAATAAAACTATCCATATGCAATGCACTGAGTTATATATATCCGCTTTTAATAAACCTAACAGAATGCAATGCAGTGAGTTATATCAGTTTTTAATAAAACTAACCATACGCAATGCACTGAGTTATATGAGTTTTTAATAAAACTAACCATATGCAATGTACTGAGTTAAATCCGTTTTTAATAAAACTATCCATATGCAATGCACTGAGTTATGTATATCCGTTTTTAATATACCTAACAAAATGCAATGCAGTGAGTTATATCAGTTTTTTATAAAACTAGCCATATGCAATGCACTGAGTTATATCCGATTTAATAAAACTATCCATATGCAATGCACTGAGTTATATCAGTTTTTAATAAAACTAACCATATGCAATGCACTGAGTTATATCCGTTTTTAATAAAACTATCCATATGCAATGCACTGAGTTATATTCCTTTTTAATAAACCTAACAAAATGCAATGCAGTGAGTTGTATCAGTTTTTAATAAAACTAACCATATGCAATGCACTGAGTTATATCCGTTTTTAATAAAACTTTCCTTATGCAATGCACTGAGTTATATCCGTTTTTAATAAACCTAACAAAATGCAATGCAGTGAGCTGTATCAATTTTTAATAAAACTATCCTTATGCAATGCACTGAGTTATATCCGCTTTTAATAAAACTAACCATATGCAATGCACTGAGTTATATCCGTTTTAATAAAACTATCCATATGCAATGCACTGAGTTATATCCGTTTTTAATAAAACTAACCATATGCAATGCACTGAGTTATATCCGTTTTAAAAAAACTATCCATATGCAATGCACTGAGTTATATCAGTTTTTAATAAAACTAACCATATGCAATGCACTGAATTATATCAGTTTTTAATAAAACTAACCATATGCAATGCACTGAGTTATATCAGTTTTCAATAAAACTATCCATATGCAATGCACTGAGTTATGTATATCCCTTTTTAATAAACCTAACAGAATGCAATGCAGTGAGTTATATCAGTTTTTAATAAAACTAACCATACGCAATGGACTGAGCTATATGAGTTTTTAATAAAACTATCCATATGCCATGCACTGAGTTATATCCGTTTTTATTATAACTATCCATATGCAATGCAGTGAGTTACATCAGTTTTTAATAAAACTAACAAAATGCAATGCAGTAAGTTATATCAGTTTTTAATAAAACTAACCATATGCAATGCACTGAGTTATATCAGTTTTCAATAAAACTATCCATATGCAATGCACTGAGTTATATCCGTTTTTAATAAAACTAACCATATGCAATGCACTGAGTTATATCCGTTTTAATAAAACTATCCATATGCAATGCACTGAGTTATATCAGTTTTTAATAAAACTAACCATATGCAATGCACTGAATTATATCCGTTTTTAATAAACCTAACCAAATGCAATGCAGTGAGTTATATTCCTTTTTAATAAACCTAACAAAATGCAATGCAGTGAGTTGTATCAGTTTTTAATAAAACTATCCATATGCAATGCACTGAGTTATATCAGTTTTTAATAAAACTAACCATATGCAAAGCACTGAGTTATATCCGTTTTTAAGAAACCTAACAAAATGCAATGCACTGAGTTTTATCAGTTTTTAATAAAACTATCCATATGCAATGCACTGAGTTATATCCGTTTTTAATAAACCTAACAAAATGCAATGCAGTGAGTTGCATCAGTTTTTAATAAAACTAACCATATGCAATGCACTGAGTTTTATCAGTTTTTAATAAAACTAACCATATGCAAAGCACTGAGTTATATCCGTTTTTAAGAAACCTAACAAAATGCACTGCAGTGTGTTGTATCAGTTTTTAAACAAATTATCCATATGCAATGCACTGAGTTATATCAGTTTTTAATAAACCTAACAAAATGCAATGCACTGAGTTATATCCGTTTTTAATAAAACTATCCTTATGCAATGCACTGAGTTATATCCGTTTTTAATAAACCTAACAAAATGCAATGCAGTGAGTTGTATCAGTTTTAAATAAAACTATCCATATGCAATGCACTGAGTTATATCAGTTTTTAATAAACCTAACAAAATGCAATGCACTGAGTTATATCCGTTTTTAATAAAACTAACCATATGCAATGCACTGAGTTATATCCGTTTTTAATAAAACTAACCATATGCAATGCACTGAGTTATATCCGTTTTAATAAAACTATCCATATGCAATGCACTGAGTTATATCAGTTTTTAATAAAACTAACCATATGCAAGGCACTGAGTTATATCCGTTTTTAATAAAACTATCCATATGCAATGCACTGAGTTATATTCCTCTTTAATAAACCTAACAAAATGCAATGCAGTGAGTTGTATCAGTTTTTAATAAAACTATCCATATGCAATGCACTGAGTTATATCAGTTTTTAATAAAACTAACAAAATGCAATGCACTGAGTTATATCCGTTTTTAATAAAACTAACCATATGCAATGCACTGAGTTATATCCGTTTTTAATAAACCTAACCAAATGCAATGCACTAAGTTGTATCAGTTTTTAATAAAACTATCCATATGCAATGCACTGAGTTATATCAATTTTTAATAAACCTAACAAAATGCAATGCACTGAGTTATATCCGTTTTTAATAAAACTAACCATATGCAATGCACTGAGTTATATCCGTTTTTAATAAACCTAACCATATGCAATGCACTGAGTTATATCCGTTTTAATAAAACTATCCATATGCAATGCACTGAGTTATATCAGTTTTTAATAAAACTAACCATATGCAATGCACTGAGTTATATCCGTTTTTAATAAAACTAACCATATGCAATGCACTGAGTTATATCAGTTTTCAATAAAACTATCCATATGCAATGCACTGAGTTATATCAGTTTTTAATAGAACTAACCATATGCAATGCACTGAGTTATATCCGTTTTTAATAAAACTAACCATATGCAATGCACTCAGTTATATCCGTTTTTAATAAAACTATCCATATGCAATGCACTGAGTTATATCAGTTTTTAATAAACCTAACAAAATGCAATGCACTGAGTTATATCCGTTTTTAATAAAACTAACCATATGCAATGCACTGAGTTATATCAGTTGTTAATAAAACTATCCATATGCAATGCACTGAGTTATATCCGTTTTTAATAAACCTAACAAAATGCAATGCAATGAGTTGCATCAGTTTTTAATAAAACTAACCATATGCAATGCACTGAGTTATATCTGTTTTTAATAAAACTAACCATATGCAATGCACTGAGTTATATCCGTTTTTAATAAAACTATCCATATGCAATGCAGTGAGTTATATCAGTTTTTAATAAAACTAACCATATGCAATGCACTGAATTATATCCGTTTTTAATAAACCTAACCAAATGCAATGCAGTGAGTTATATCCGTTTTTAATAAAACTAACCATATGCAATGTACTGAGTTATATCCGTTTTTAATAAAACTATCCATATGCAATGCACTGAGTTATGTATATCCGTTTTTCGTAAACCTAACAGAATGCAATGCAGTGAGTTATATCAGTTTTTAATCAAACTAACTATACGCAATGCACTGAGTTATATGAGTTTGTAATAAAACTTTCCATATGCCATGCACTGAGTTATATCCGTTTTTAATAAAACTAACCATATGCAATGCACTGAGTTATATCCGTTTTTAATAAAACTATCCATATGCAATGCACTGAGTTATATTCGTTTTTAATAAACCTAACAAAATGCAATGCAGTGAGTTGTATCAGTTTTTAATAAAACTATCCATATGCAATGCACTGAGTTATATCAGTTTTTAATAAAACTATCGATATGCAATGCACTGAGTTATATCCGTTTTTAATAAAACTAACCATATGCAATGCACTGAGTTATATCCGTTTTTAAGAAACCTAACAAAATGCACTGCAGTGTGTTGTATCAGTTTTAATAAAATTATCCATATGCAATGCACTGAGTTATATCAGTTTATAATAAACCTAACAAAATGCAATGCACTGGGTTATATCCGTTTTTAATAAAACTATCCATATGCAATGCACTGAGTTATATCAGTTTTTAATAAACCTAACAAAATGCAATGCACTGAGTTATATCCGTTTTTAATAAAACTAACCATATGCAATGCACTGGGTTATATCCGTTTTTAATAAAACTAACCATATGCAATGCACTGAGTTATATCCGTTTTAATAAAACTATCCATATACAATGCACTGAGTTATATCAGTTTTTAATAAACCTAACAAAATGCAAGGCACTGAGTTATATCCGTTTTTAATAAAACTATCCATATGCAATGCACTGAGTTATATTCGTTTTTAATAAAACTAACAAAATGCAATGCACTGAGTTATATCCGTTTTTAATAAACCTAACCAAATGCAATGCACTGAATTATATCCGTTTTTAATAAACCTAACCAAATGCAATGCAGTGAGTTATATCAGTTTTTAATAAAACTAACCATATGCAATGCACTGAATTATATCCGTTTTTAATAAACCTAACCAAATGCAATGCAGTGAGTTATATCAGTTTTTAATAAAACTAACCATATGCAATGCACTGAATTATATCCGTTTTTAATAAACCTAACCAAATGCAATGCAGTGAGTTATATCCGTTTTTAATAAAACTTACCATATGCAATGTACTGAGTTATATCCGTTTTTAATAAAACTATCCATATGCAATGCACTGAGTTATATATATCCGCTTTTAATAAACCTAACAGAATGCAATGCAGTGAGTTATATCAGTTTTTAATAAAACTAACCATACGCAATGCACTGAGTTATATGAGTTTTTAATAAAACTAACCATATGCAATGTACTGAGTTAAATCCGTTTTTAATAAAACTATCCATATGCAATGCACTGAGTTATGTATATCCGTTTTTAATATACCTAACAAAATGCAATGCAGTGAGTTATATCAGTTTTTTATAAAACTAGCCATATGCAATGCACTGAGTTATATCCGATTTAATAAAACTATCCATATGCAATGCACTGAGTTATATCAGTTTTTAATAAAACTAACCATATGCAATGCACTGAGTTATATCCGTTTTTAATAAAACTATCCATATGCAATGCACTGAGTTATATTCCTTTTTAATAAACCTAACAAAATGCAATGCAGTGAGTTGTATCAGTTTTTAATAAAACTAACCATATGCAATGCACTGAGTTATATCCGTTTTTAATAAAACTTTCCTTATGCAATGCACTGAGTTATATCCGTTTTTAATAAACCTAACAAAATGCAATGCAGTGAGCTGTATCAATTTTTAATAAAACTATCCTTATGCAATGCACTGAGTTATATCCGCTTTTAATAAAACTAACCATATGCAATGCACTGAGTTATATCCGTTTTAATAAAACTATCCATATGCAATGCACTGAGTTATATCCGTTTTTAATAAAACTAACCATATGCAATGCACTGAGTTATATCCGTTTTAAAAAAACTATCCATATGCAATGCACTGAGTTATATCAGTTTTTAATAAAACTAACCATATGCAATGCACTGAATTATATCAGTTTTTAATAAAACTAACCATATGCAATGCACTGAGTTATATCAGTTTTCAATAAAACTATCCATATGCAATGCACTGAGTTATGTATATCCCTTTTTAATAAACCTAACAGAATGCAATGCAGTGAGTTATATCAGTTTTTAATAAAACTAACCATACGCAATGGACTGAGCTATATGAGTTTTTAATAAAACTATCCATATGCCATGCACTGAGTTATATCCGTTTTTATTATAACTATCCATATGCAATGCAGTGAGTTACATCAGTTTTTAATAAAACTAACAAAATGCAATGCAGTAAGTTATATCAGTTTTTAATAAAACTAACCATATGCAATGCACTGAGTTATATCAGTTTTCAATAAAACTATCCATATGCAATGCACTGAGTTATATCCGTTTTTAATAAAACTAACCATATGCAATGCACTGAGTTATATCCGTTTTAATAAAACTATCCATATGCAATGCACTGAGTTATATCAGTTTTTAATAAAACTAACCATATGCAATGCACTGAATTATATCCGTTTTTAATAAACCTAACCAAATGCAATGCAGTGAGTTATATTCCTTTTTAATAAACCTAACAAAATGCAATGCAGTGAGTTGTATCAGTTTTTAATAAAACTATCCATATGCAATGCACTGAGTTATATCAGTTTTTAATAAAACTAACCATATGCAAAGCACTGAGTTATATCCGTTTTTAAGAAACCTAACAAAATGCAATGCACTGAGTTTTATCAGTTTTTAATAAAACTATCCATATGCAATGCACTGAGTTATATCCGTTTTTAATAAACCTAACAAAATGCAATGCAGTGAGTTGCATCAGTTTTTAATAAAACTAACCATATGCAATGCACTGAGTTTTATCAGTTTTTAATAAAACTAACCATATGCAAAGCACTGAGTTATATCCGTTTTTAAGAAACCTAACAAAATGCACTGCAGTGTGTTGTATCAGTTTTTAAACAAATTATCCATATGCAATGCACTGAGTTATATCAGTTTTTAATAAACCTAACAAAATGCAATGCACTGAGTTATATCCGTTTTTAATAAAACTATCCTTATGCAATGCACTGAGTTATATCCGTTTTTAATAAACCTAACAAAATGCAATGCAGTGAGTTGTATCAGTTTTAAATAAAACTATCCATATGCAATGCACTGAGTTATATCAGTTTTTAATAAACCTAACAAAATGCAATGCACTGAGTTATATCCGTTTTTAATAAAACTAACCATATGCAATGCACTGAGTTATATCCGTTTTTAATAAAACTAACCATATGCAATGCACTGAGTTATATCCGTTTTAATAAAACTATCCATATGCAATGCACTGAGTTATATCAGTTTTTAATAAAACTAACCATATGCAAGGCACTGAGTTATATCCGTTTTTAATAAAACTATCCATATGCAATGCACTGAGTTATATTCCTCTTTAATAAACCTAACAAAATGCAATGCAGTGAGTTGTATCAGTTTTTAATAAAACTATCCATATGCAATGCACTGAGTTATATCAGTTTTTAATAAAACTAACAAAATGCAATGCACTGAGTTATATCCGTTTTTAATAAAACTAACCATATGCAATGCACTGAGTTATATCCGTTTTTAATAAACCTAACCAAATGCAATGCACTAAGTTGTATCAGTTTTTAATAAAACTATCCATATGCAATGCACTGAGTTATATCAATTTTTAATAAACCTAACAAAATGCAATGCACTGAGTTATATCCGTTTTTAATAAAACTAACCATATGCAATGCACTGAGTTATATCCGTTTTTAATAAACCTAACCATATGCAATGCACTGAGTTATATCCGTTTTAATAAAACTATCCATATGCAATGCACTGAGTTATATCAGTTTTTAATAAAACTAACCATATGCAATGCACTGAGTTATATCCGTTTTTAATAAAACTAACCATATGCAATGCACTGAGTTATATCAGTTTTCAATAAAACTATCCATATGCAATGCACTGAGTTATATCAGTTTTTAATAGAACTAACCATATGCAATGCACTGAGTTATATCCGTTTTTAATAAAACTAACCATATGCAATGCACTCAGTTATATCCGTTTTTAATAAAACTATCCATATGCAATGCACTGAGTTATATCAGTTTTTAATAAACCTAACAAAATGCAATGCACTGAGTTATATCCGTTTTTAATAAAACTAACCATATGCAATGCACTGAGTTATATCAGTTGTTAATAAAACTATCCATATGCAATGCACTGAGTTATATCCGTTTTTAATAAACCTAACAAAATGCAATGCAATGAGTTGCATCAGTTTTTAATAAAACTAACCATATGCAATGCACTGAGTTATATCTGTTTTTAATAAAACTAACCATATGCAATGCACTGAGTTATATCCGTTTTTAATAAAACTATCCATATGCAATGCAGTGAGTTATATCAGTTTTTAATAAAACTAACCATATGCAATGCACTGAATTATATCCGTTTTTAATAAACCTAACCAAATGCAATGCAGTGAGTTATATCCGTTTTTAATAAAACTAACCATATGCAATGTACTGAGTTATATCCGTTTTTAATAAAACTATCCATATGCAATGCACTGAGTTATGTATATCCGTTTTTCGTAAACCTAACAGAATGCAATGCAGTGAGTTATATCAGTTTTTAATCAAACTAACTATACGCAATGCACTGAGTTATATGAGTTTGTAATAAAACTTTCCATATGCCATGCACTGAGTTATATCCGTTTTTAATAAAACTAACCATATGCAATGCACTGAGTTATATCCGTTTTTAATAAAACTATCCATATGCAATGCACTGAGTTATATTCGTTTTTAATAAACCTAACAAAATGCAATGCAGTGAGTTGTATCAGTTTTTAATAAAACTATCCATATGCAATGCACTGAGTTATATCAGTTTTTAATAAAACTATCGATATGCAATGCACTGAGTTATATCCGTTTTTAATAAAACTAACCATATGCAATGCACTGAGTTATATCCGTTTTTAAGAAACCTAACAAAATGCACTGCAGTGTGTTGTATCAGTTTTAATAAAATTATCCATATGCAATGCACTGAGTTATATCAGTTTATAATAAACCTAACAAAATGCAATGCACTGGGTTATATCCGTTTTTAATAAAACTATCCATATGCAATGCACTGAGTTATATCAGTTTTTAATAAACCTAACAAAATGCAATGCACTGAGTTATATCCGTTTTTAATAAAACTAACCATATGCAATGCACTGGGTTATATCCGTTTTTAATAAAACTAACCATATGCAATGCACTGAGTTATATCCGTTTTAATAAAACTATCCATATACAATGCACTGAGTTATATCAGTTTTTAATAAACCTAACAAAATGCAAGGCACTGAGTTATATCCGTTTTTAATAAAACTATCCATATGCAATGCACTGAGTTATATTCGTTTTTAATAAAACTAACAAAATGCAATGCACTGAGTTATATCCGTTTTTAATAAAACTAACCATATGCAATGCACTGAGTTATATCCGTTTTTAATAAACCTAACCAAATGCAATGCACTGAGTTGTATCAGTTTTTAATAAAACTATCCATATGCAATGCACTGAGTTATATCAGTTTTTAATAAAGATAACAAAATGCAATGCACTGAGTTATATCCGTTTTTAATAAAACTAACCATATGCAATGCACTGAGTTATATCCGTTTTTAATAAACCTAACCATATGCAATGCACTGAGTTATATCCGTTTTAGTAAAACTATCCATATGCAATGCACTGAGTTATATCAGTTTTTAATAAAACTAACCATATGCAATGCACTGAGTTATATCCGTTTTTAATAAAACTAACCATATGCAATGCACTGAGTTATATCAGTTTTCAATAAAACTATCCATATGCAATGCACTGAGTTATATCAGTTTTTAATAAAACTAACCATATGCAATGCACTGAGTTATATCCGTTTTTAATAAAACTAACCATATGCAATGCACTGAGTTATATCAGTTTTTAATAAACCTAACAAAATGCAATGCACTGAGTTATATCCGTTTTTAATAAAACTAACCATATGCAATGCACTGAGTTATATCAGTTTTTAATAAAACTATCCATATGCAATGCACTGAGTTATATCAGTTTTTAATAAACCTAACAAAATGCAATGCAATGAGTTGCATCAGTTTTTAATAAAACTAACCATATGCAATGCACTGAGTTGTATCTGTTTTTAATAAAACTAACCATATGCAATGCACTGAGTTATATCCGTTTTTAATAAAACTATCCATATGCAATGCAGTGAGTTATATCAGTTTTTATTAAAACTAACCATATGCAATGCACTGAATTATATCCGTTTTTAATAAACCTAACAAAATGCAATGCAGTGAGTTGTATCAGTTTTTAATAAAACTATCCATATGCAATGCACTGAGTTATATCAGTTTTTAATAAACCTAACAAAATGCAATGCACTGAGTTATATCCGTTTTTAATAAAACTAACCATATGCAATGCACTGAGTTATATCAGTTTTTAACAAAACTATCCATATGCAATGCACTGAGTTATATCAGGTTTTAATAAAACTAACCATATGCAATGCAGTGAGTTATATCAGTTTTTAATAAAACTAACCATATGCAATGCACTGAGTTATATCCGTTTTTAATAAAACTATCCACATGCAATGCAGTGAGTTATATCAGTTTTTAATAAAACTAACCATATGCAATGCACTGAATTATATCCGTTTTTAATAAACCTAACCAAATGCAATGCAGTGAGTTATATCCGTTTTTAATAAAACTTACCATATGCAATGTACTGAGTTATATCCGTTTTTAATAAAACTATCCATATGCAATGCACTGAGTTATATATATCCGCTTTTAATAAACCTAACAGAATGCAATGCAGTGAGTTATATCAGTTTTTAATAAAACTAACCATACGCAATGCACTGAGTTATATGAGTTTTTAATAAAACTAACCATATGCAATGTACTGAGTTAAATCCGTTTTTAATAAAACTATCCATATGCAATGCACTGAGTTATGTATATCCGTTTTTAATATACCTAACAAAATGCAATGCAGTGAGTTATATCAGTTTTTTATAAAACTAGCCATATGCAATGCACTGAGTTATATCCGATTTAATAAAACTATCCATATGCAATGCACTGAGTTATATCAGTTTTTAATAAAACTAACCATATGCAATGCACTGAGTTATATCCGTTTTTAATAAAACTATCCATATGCAATGCACTGAGTTATATTCCTTTTTAATAAACCTAACAAAATGCAATGCAGTGAGTTGTATCAGTTTTTAATAAAACTAACCATATGCAATGCACTGAGTTATATCCGTTTTTAATAAAACTTTCCTTATGCAATGCACTGAGTTATATCCGTTTTTAATAAACCTAACAAAATGCAATGCAGTGAGCTGTATCAATTTTTAATAAAACTATCCTTATGCAATGCACTGAGTTATATCCGCTTTTAATAAAACTAACCATATGCAATGCACTGAGTTATATCCGTTTTAATAAAACTATCCATATGCAATGCACTGAGTTATATCCGTTTTTAATAAAACTAACCATATGCAATGCACTGAGTTATATCCGTTTTAAAAAAACTATCCATATGCAATGCACTGAGTTATATCAGTTTTTAATAAAACTAACCATATGCAATGCACTGAATTATATCAGTTTTTAATAAAACTAACCATATGCAATGCACTGAGTTATATCAGTTTTCAATAAAACTATCCATATGCAATGCACTGAGTTATGTATATCCCTTTTTAATAAACCTAACAGAATGCAATGCAGTGAGTTATATCAGTTTTTAATAAAACTAACCATACGCAATGGACTGAGCTATATGAGTTTTTAATAAAACTATCCATATGCCATGCACTGAGTTATATCCGTTTTTATTATAACTATCCATATGCAATGCAGTGAGTTACATCAGTTTTTAATAAAACTAACAAAATGCAATGCAGTAAGTTATATCAGTTTTTAATAAAACTAACCATATGCAATGCACTGAGTTATATCAGTTTTCAATAAAACTATCCATATGCAATGCACTGAGTTATATCCGTTTTTAATAAAACTAACCATATGCAATGCACTGAGTTATATCCGTTTTAATAAAACTATCCATATGCAATGCACTGAGTTATATCAGTTTTTAATAAAACTAACCATATGCAATGCACTGAATTATATCCGTTTTTAATAAACCTAACCAAATGCAATGCAGTGAGTTATATTCCTTTTTAATAAACCTAACAAAATGCAATGCAGTGAGTTGTATCAGTTTTTAATAAAACTATCCATATGCAATGCACTGAGTTATATCAGTTTTTAATAAAACTAACCATATGCAATGCATTGAGTTATATCCGTTTTTAATAAAACTATCCATATGCAATGCAGTGAGTTATATCAGTTTTTAATAAAACTAACCATATGCAATGCACTGAATTATATCCGTTTTTAATAAACCTAACCAAATGCAATGCAGTGAGTTATATCCGTTTTTAATAAAACTAACCATATGCAATGTACTGAGTTATATCCATTTTTAATAAAACTATCCATATGCAATGCATTGAGTTATGTATATCCGTTTTTAATAAACCTAACACGAATGCAATGCAGTGAGTTATATCAGTTTTTAATAAAACTAACCATATGCAATGCACTGAATTATATCCGTTTTTAATAAACCTAACCAAATGCAATGCAGTGAGTTATATCAGTTTTTAATAAAACTAACCATATGCAATGCACTGAGTTATATCCGTTTTTAATAAAACTATCCACATGCAATGCAGTGAGTTATATCAGTTTTTAATAAAACTAACCATATGCAATGCACTGAATTATATCCGTTTTTAATAAACCTAACCAAATGCAATGCAGTGAGTTATATCCGTTTTTAATAAAACTTACCATATGCAATGTACTGAGTTATATCCGTTTTTAATAAAACTATCCATATGCAATGCACTGAGTTATATATATCCGCTTTTAATAAACCTAACAGAATGCAATGCAGTGAGTTATATCAGTTTTTAATAAAACTAACCATACGCAATGCACTGAGTTATATGAGTTTTTAATAAAACTAACCATATGCAATGTACTGAGTTAAATCCGTTTTTAATAAAACTATCCATATGCAATGCACTGAGTTATGTATATCCGTTTTTAATATACCTAACAAAATGCAATGCAGTGAGTTATATCAGTTTTTTATAAAACTAGCCATATGCAATGCACTGAGTTATATCCGATTTAATAAAACTATCCATATGCAATGCACTGAGTTATATCAGTTTTTAATAAAACTAACCATATGCAATGCACTGAGTTATATCCGTTTTTAATAAAACTATCCATATGCAATGCACTGAGTTATATTCCTTTTTAATAAACCTAACAAAATGCAATGCAGTGAGTTGTATCAGTTTTTAATAAAACTAACCATATGCAATGCACTGAGTTATATCCGTTTTTAATAAAACTTTCCTTATGCAATGCACTGAGTTATATCCGTTTTTAATAAACCTAACAAAATGCAATGCAGTGAGCTGTATCAATTTTTAATAAAACTATCCTTATGCAATGCACTGAGTTATATCCGCTTTTAATAAAACTAACCATATGCAATGCACTGAGTTATATCCGTTTTAATAAAACTATCCATATGCAATGCACTGAGTTATATCCGTTTTTAATAAAACTAACCATATGCAATGCACTGAGTTATATCCGTTTTAAAAAAACTATCCATATGCAATGCACTGAGTTATATCAGTTTTTAATAAAACTAACCATATGCAATGCACTGAATTATATCAGTTTTTAATAAAACTAACCATATGCAATGCACTGAGTTATATCAGTTTTCAATAAAACTATCCATATGCAATGCACTGAGTTATGTATATCCCTTTTTAATAAACCTAACAGAATGCAATGCAGTGAGTTATATCAGTTTTTAATAAAACTAACCATACGCAATGGACTGAGTTATATGAGTTTTTAATAAAACTATCCATATGCCATGCACTGAGTTATATCCGTTTTTATTATAACTATCCATATGCAATGCAGTGAGTTACATCAGTTTTTAATAAAACTAACAAAATGCAATGCAGTAAGTTATATCAGTTTTTAATAAAACTAACCATATGCAATGCACTGAGTTATATCAGTTTTCAATAAAACTATCCATATGCAATGCACTGAGTTATATCCGTTTTTAATAAAACTAACCATATGCAATGCACTGAGTTATATCCGTTTTAATAAAACTATCCATATGCAATGCACTGAGTTATATCAGTTTTTAATAAAACTAACCATATGCAATGCACTGAATTATATCCGTTTTTAATAAACCTAACCAAATGCAATGCAGTGAGTTATATTCCTTTTTAATAAACCTAACAAAATGCAATGCAGTGAGTTGTATCAGTTTTTAATAAAACTATCCATATGCAATGCACTGAGTTATATCAGTTTTTAATAAAACTAACCATATGCAATGCATTGAGTTATATCCGTTTTTAATAAAACTATCCATATGCAATGCAGTGAGTTATATCAGTTTTTAATAAAACTAACCATATGCAATGCACTGAATTATATCCGTTTTTAATAAACCTAACCAAATGCAATGCAGTGAGTTATATCCGTTTTTAATAAAACTAACCATATGCAATGTACTGAGTTGTATCCATTTTTAATAAAACTATCCATATGCAATGCATTGAGTTATGTATATCCGTTTTTAATAAACCTAACACGAATGCAATGCAGTGAGTTATATCAGTTTTTAATAAAACTAACCATATGCAATGCACTGAATTATATCCGTTTTTAATAAACCTAACCAAATGCAATGCAGTGAGTTATATCAGTTTTTAATAAAACTAACCATATGCAATGCACTGAGTTATATCCGTTTTTAATAAAACTATCCACATGCAATGCAGTGAGTTATATCAGTTTTTAATAAAACTAACCATATGCAATGCACTGAATTATATCCGTTTTTAATAAACCTAACCAAATGCAATGCAGTGAGTTATATCCGTTTTTAATAAAACTTACCATATGCAATGTACTGAGTTATATCCGTTTTTAATAAAACTATCCATATGCAATGCACTGAGTTATATATATCCGCTTTTAATAAACCTAACAGAATGCAATGCAGTGAGTTATATCAGTTTTTAATAAAACTAACCATACGCAATGCACTGAGTTATATGAGTTTTTAATAAAACTAACCATATGCAATGTACTGAGTTAAATCCGTTTTTAATAAAACTATCCATATGCAATGCACTGAGTTATGTATATCCGTTTTTAATATACCTAACAAAATGCAATGCAGTGAGTTATATCAGTTTTTTATAAAACTAGCCATATGCAATGCACTGAGTTATATCCGATTTAATAAAACTATCCATATGCAATGCACTGAGTTATATCAGTTTTTAATAAAACTAACCATATGCAATGCACTGAGTTATATCCGTTTTTAATAAAACTATCCATATGCAATGCACTGAGTTATATTCCTTTTTAATAAACCTAACAAAATGCAATGCAGTGAGTTGTATCAGTTTTTAATAAAACTAACCATATGCAATGCACTGAGTTATATCCGTTTTTAATAAAACTTTCCTTATGCAATGCACTGAGTTATATCCGTTTTTAATAAACCTAACAAAATGCAATGCAGTGAGCTGTATCAATTTTTAATAAAACTATCCTTATGCAATGCACTGAGTTATATCCGCTTTTAATAAAACTAACCATATGCAATGCACTGAGTTATATCCGTTTTAATAAAACTATCCATATGCAATGCACTGAGTTATATCCGTTTTTAATAAAACTAACCATATGCAATGCACTGAGTTATATCCGTTTTAAAAAAACTATCCATATGCAATGCACTGAGTTATATCAGTTTTTAATAAAACTAACCATATGCAATGCACTGAATTATATCAGTTTTTAATAAAACTAACCATATGCAATGCACTGAGTTATATCAGTTTTCAATAAAACTATCCATATGCAATGCACTGAGTTATGTATATCCCTTTTTAATAAACCTAACAGAATGCAATGCAGTGAGTTATATCAGTTTTTAATAAAACTAACCATACGCAATGGACTGAGTTATATGAGTTTTTAATAAAACTATCCATATGCCATGCACTGAGTTATATCCGTTTTTATTATAACTATCCATATGCAATGCAGTGAGTTACATCAGTTTTTAATAAAACTAACAAAATGCAATGCAGTAAGTTATATCAGTTTTTAATAAAACTAACCATATGCAATGCACTGAGTTATATCAGTTTTCAATAAAACTATCCATATGCAATGCACTGAGTTATATCCGTTTTTAATAAAACTAACCATATGCAATGCACTGAGTTATATCCGTTTTAATAAAACTATCCATATGCAATGCACTGAGTTATATCAGTTTTTAATAAAACTAACCATATGCAATGCACTGAATTATATCCGTTTTTAATAAACCTAACCAAATGCAATGCAGTGAGTTATATTCCTTTTTAATAAACCTAACAAAATGCAATGCAGTGAGTTGTATCAGTTTTAATAAAACTATCCATATGCAATGCACTGAGTTATATCAGTTTTTAATAAAACTAACCATATGCAATGCATTGAGTTATATCCGTTTTTAATAAAACTATCCATATGCAATGCAGTGAGTTATATCAGTTTTTAATAAAACTAACCATATGCAATGCACTGAATTATATCCGTTTTTAATAAACCTAACCAAATGCAATGCAGTGAGTTATATCCGTTTTTAATAAAACTAACCATATGCAATGTACTGAGTTATATCCATTTTTAATAAAACTATCCATATGCAATGCATTGAGTTATGTATATCCGTTTTTAATAAACCTAACAGAATGCAATGCAGTGAGTTATATCAGTTTTTAATAAAACTAACCATACGCAATGCACTGAGTTATATGAGTTTTTAATAAAACTATCCATATGCCATGCACTGAGTTATATCCGTTTTTAATAAAACTATCCATATGCAATGCAGTGAGTTATATCAGTTTTTAATAAAACTAACAAAATGCAATGCAGTAAGTTATATCAGTTTTTAATAAAACTAACCATATGCAATGCACTGAGTTATATCCGTTTTTAATAAAACTAACCATATGCAATGCAGTGAGTTATATCAGTTTTTAATAAAACTAACCATATGCAATGCACTGAGTTATATCCGTTTTTAATAAAACTATCCATATGCAATGCAGTGAGTTATATCAGTTTTTAATAAAACTAACCATATGCAATGCACTGAATTATATCCGTTTTTAATAAACCTAACCAAATGCAATGCAGTGAGTTATATCCGTTTTTAATAAAACTAAAGATATGCAATGTACTGAGTTATATCCGTTTTTAATAAAACTATCCATATTCAATGCACTGAGTTATGTATATCTGTTTTTAATAAACCTAACAGAATGCAATGCAGTGAGTTATATCAGTTTTTAATAAAACTAACTATACGCAATGCACTGAGTTATATGAGTTTTTAATAAAACTATCCATATGCCATGCACTGAGTTATATCCGTTTTTAATAAAACTATCCATATGCAATGCAGTGAGTTATATCAGTTTTTAATAAAACTAACAAAATGCAATGCAGTAAGTTTTATCAGTTTTTAATAAAACTAACCATATGCAATGCACTGAGTTATATCCGTTTTTAAAAAAACTAACCATATGCAATGCACTGAGTTATATCCGTTTTAATAAAACTATCCATATGCAATGCACTGAGTTATATCAGTTTTTAATAAAACTATCCATATGCAATGCACTGAGTTATGTATATCCGTTTTTAATAAACCTAAAAGAATGCAATGCAGTGAGTTATATCAGTTTTTAATAAAACTAACCATATGCAATGCACTGAGTTATATGAGTTTTTAATAAAACTAACCATATGCAATGTACTGAGTTATATCCGTTTTTAATAAAACCATCCATATGCAATGCAGTGAGTTATGTATATCCGTTTTTAATAAACCTAACAGAATGCAATGCAGTGAGTTGTATCAGTTTTTAATAAAACTAACCATATGCAATGCACTGCGTTATATCAGTTTTTAATAAAACTATCCATATGCAATGCACTGAGTTATATCAGTTTTTAATAAAACTAACCATATGCAATGCACTGAGTTATATCCGTTTTTAATAAAACTATCCATATGCAATGCACTGAGTTATATTCCTTTTTAATAAACCTAACAAAATGCAATGCAGTGAGTTGTATCAGTTTTTAATAAAACTATCCATATGCAATGCACTAAGTTATATCAGTTTTTAATAAAACTAACAAAATGCAATGCACTGAGTGATATCCGTTTTTAATAAAACTAACCATATGCAATGCACTGAATTAAATCCGTTTTAATAAAACTATCCATATACAATGCAGTGAGTTGTATCAGTTTTTAATAAAACTATCCATATGCAATGCACTGAGTTATATCAGTTTTTAATAAACCTAACAAAATGCAATGCACTGAGTTATATCCGTTTTTAATAAAACTAACCATATGCAATGCACTGAGTTATATCTGTTTTTAATAAAACTAACCATATGCAATGCACTGAGTTATATCCGTTTTTAATAAAACTATCCACATGCAATGCAGTGAGTTATATCAGTTTTTAATAAAACTAACCATATGCAATGCACTGAATTATATCCGTTTTTAATAAAACTATCCATATGCAAGGCACTGAGTTATATATAACCGTTTTTAATAAACCTAACAGAATGCAATGCAGTGAGTTGTATCAGTTTTTAATAAAACTATCCATATGCAATGCACTGAGTTATATCAGTTTTTAATAAAACTATCCATATGCAATGCACTGAGTTATATCAGTTTTTAATAAAACTATCCATATGCAATGCACTGAGTTATATCAGTTTTTAATAAAACTATCCATATGCAATGCAGTGAGTTATATCAGTTTTTAATAAAACTATCCATATGCAATGCACTGAGTTATATCAGTTTTTAATAAAACTATCCATATGCAATGCAGTGAGTTATATCAGTTTTTAATAAAACTATCCATATGCAATGCACTGAATTATATCCGTTTTTAATAAACCTAACCAAATGCAATGCATTGAGTTATATCAGTTTTTAATAAAACTATCCATATGCAATGCAGTGAGTTATATCAGTTTTTAATAAAACTATCCATATGCAATGCACTGAGTTATATCAGTTTTTAATAAAACTATCCATATGCAATGCACTGAGTTATATCAGTTTTTAATAAAACTATCCATATGCAATGCACTGAGTTATATCGGGTTTTAATAAAACTAACCATATGCAATGTACTGAGTTAAATCCGTTTTTAATAAAACTATCCATATGCAATGCACTGAGTTATGTATATCCGTTTTTAATATACCTAACAAAATGCAATGCAGTGAGTTATATCAGTTTTTTATAAAACTAGCCATATGCAATGCACTGAGTTATATCCGTTTTAATAAAACTATCCATATGCAATGCACTGAGTTATATCAGTTTTTAATAAAACTAACCATATGCAATGCACTGAGTTATATCCGTTTTTAATAAAACTATCCATATGCAATGCACTGAGTTATATTCCTTTTTAATAAACCTAACAAAATGCAATGCAGTGAGTTGTATCAGTTTTTAATAAAACTAACCATATGCAATGCACTGAGTTATATCCGTTTTTAATAAAACTATCCTTATGCAATGCACTGAGTTATATCCGTTTTTAATAAACCTAACAAAATGCAATGCAGTGAGTTGTATCAGTTTTTAATAAAACTATCCTTATGCAATGCACTGAGTTATATCCGTTTTTAATAAAACTAACCATATGCAATGCACTGAGTTATATCCGTTTTAATAAAACTACCCATATGCAATGCACTGAGTTGTATCAGTTTTTAATAAAACTAACCATATGCAATGCACTGAGTTATATCCGTTTTTAATAAAACTATCCATATGCAATGCACTGAGTTATATCCGTTTTTAATAAACCTAACAAAATGCAATGCACTGAGTTATATCCGTTTTTAATAAAACTAACCATATGCAATGCACTGAGTTATATCCGTTTTAATAAAACTATCCATATGCAATGCACTGAGTTATATCCGTTTTTAATAAACCTAACAAAATGCAATGCACTGAGTTATATCCGTTTTTAATAAAACTATCCATATGCAATGCACTGAGTTATATTCCTTTTTAATAAAACTATCCATATGCAATGCACTGAGTTATATTCAGTTTTAATAATACCTAACAAAATGCAATGCAGTGAGTTGTATCAGTTTTTAATAAAACTATCCATATGCAATGCACTGAGTTGTATCAGTTTTTAATAAAACTAACCATATGCAATACACTGAGTTATATCCGTTTTTAATAAAACTATCCATATGCAATGCACTGAGTTATATCCGTTTTTAATAAACCTAACCAAATGCAATGCACTGAGTTATATCCGTTTTTAATAAAACTAACCATATGCAATGCACTGAGTTATATCCGTTTTAATAAAACTATCCATATGCAATGCACTGAGTTATATCCGTTTTTAATAAACCTAACAAAATGCAATGCAGTGAGTTGTATCAGTTTTTAATAAAACTAACCATATGCAATGCACTGAGTTATATCCGTTTTTAATAAAACTATCCATATGCAATGCACTGAGTTATATTCAGTTTTAATAATACCTAACAAAATGCAATGCAGTGAGTTGTATCAGTTTTTAATAAAACTATCCATATGCAATGCACTGAGTTATATCAGTTTTTAATAAAACTATCAATATGCAATGCACTGAGTTATATCAGTTTTTAATAAAACTATCCATATGCAATGCACTGAGTTATATCAGTTTTTAATAAACCTAACAAAATGCAATGCACTGAGTTATATCCGTTTTTAATAAAACTAACCATATGCAATGCACTGAGTTATATCAGTTTTCAATAAAACTATCCATATGCAATGCACTGAGTTATATCAGTTTTTAATAAAACTAACCATATGCAATGCACTGAGTTATATCCGTTTTTAATAAAACTAACCATATGCAATGCACTGAGTTATATCCGTTTTTACTAAAACTATCCATATGCAATGCACTGAGTTATATCAGTTTTTAATAAACCTAACAAAATGCAATGCACTGAGTTATATCCGTTTTTAATAAAACTAACCATATGCAATGCACTGAGTTATATCCGTTTTTAATAAACCTAACAAAATGCAATGCACTGAGTTTTATCAGTTTTTAATAAAACTATCCATATGCAATGCACTGAGTTATATCCGTTTTTAATAAACCTAACAAAATGCAATGCAGTGAGTTGTATCAGTTTTTAATAAAACTAACCATATGCAATGCAATGAGTTATATCCGTTTTTAATGAAACTATCCATATGCAATGCACTGAGTTATATTCGTTTTTAATAAACCTAACAAAATGCAATGCAGTGAGTTGTATCAGTTTTTAATAAACCTAACAAAATGCAATGCAGTGAGTTGCATCAGTTTTTAATAAAACTAACCATATGCAATGCACTGAGTTATATCCGTTTTTAATAAAACTATCCATATGCAATGCAATGAGTTATATTCGTTTTTAATAAACCTAACAAAATGCAATGCAGTGAGTTGTATCAGTTTTTAATAAAACTATCCATATGCAATGCACTGAGTTATATCAGTTTTTAAGAAAACTATCGATATGCAATGCACTGAGTTATATCCGTTTTTAATAAAACTAACCATATGCAATGCACTGAGTTATATCCGTTTTTAAGAAACCTAACAAAATGCACTGCAGTGTGTTGTATCAGTTTTTAATAAAACTATCCATATGCAATGCACTGAGTTATATCAGTTTTTAATAAACCTAACAAAATGCAATGCACTGAGTTATATCCGTTTTTAATAAAACTATCCTTATGCAATGCACTGAGTTATATCCGTTTTTAATAAACCTAACAAAATGCAATGCAGTGAGTTGTATCAGTTTTTAATAAAACTATCCATATGCAATGCACTGAGTTATATCAGTTTTTAATAAACCTAACAAAATGCAATGCACTGAGTTATATCCGTTTTTAATAAAACTAACCATATGCAATGCACTGAGTTATATCCGTTTTTAATAAACCTAACAAAATGCAATGCACTGAGTTATATCCGTTTTTAATAAAACTAACCATATGCAATGCACTGAGTTATATCCGTTTTAATAAAACTATCCATATGCAATGCACTGAGTTATATCAGTTTTTAATAAAACTATCCATATGCAATGCACTGAGTTATATCAGTTTTTAATAAAACTATCCATATGCAATGCACTGAGTTATATCAGGTTTTAATAAAACTATCCATATGCAATGCACTGAGTTATATCAGTTTTTAATAAAACTATCCACATGCAATGCACTGAGTTATATCAGTTTTTAATAAAACTATCCATATGCAATGCACTGAGTTATATCAGTTTTTAATAAAACTATCCATATGCAATGCACTGAGTTATATCCGTTTTTAATAAACCTAACAAAATGCAATGCAGTGAGTTGTATCAGTTTTTAATAAACCTAACAAAATGCAATGCAGTGAGTTGCATCAGTTTTTAATAAAACTAACCATATGCAATGCACTGAGTTATATCCGTTTTTAATAAAACTATCCATATGCAAAGCACTGAGTTATATCCGTTTTTAAGAAACCTAACAAAATGCAATGCACTGAGTTTTATCAGTTTTTAATAAAACTAACCATATGCAAAGCACTGAGTTATATCCGTTTTTAAGAAACCTAACAAAATGCAATGCACTGAGTTTTATCAGTTTTTAATAAAACTATCCATATGCAATGCACTGAGTTATATCCGTTTTTAATAAACCTAACAAAATGCAATGCAGTGAGTTGCATCAGTTTTTAATAAAACTAACCATATGCAATGCACTGAGTTATATCCGTTTTTAATAAAACTAACCATATGCAATGCACTGAGTTATATCCGTTTTAATAAAACTATCCATATGCAATGCACTGAGTTATATCAGTTTTTAATAAAATTAACCATATGCAATGCACTGAGTTATATCCGTTTTTAATAAAACTAACCATATGCAATGCACTGAGTTATATCCGTTTTTAATAAAACTAACCATATGCAATGCACTGAGTTATATCCGTTTTTACTAAAACTATCCATATGCAATGCACTGAGTTATATCAGTTTTTAAACAAATTATCCATATGCAATGCACTGAGTTATATCAGTTTTTAATAAACCTAACAAAATGCAATGCACTGAGTTATATCCGTTTTTAATAAAACTATCCTTATGCAATGCACTGAGTTATATCCGTTTTTAATAAACCTAACAAAATGCAATGCAGTGAGTTGTATCAGTTTTTAATAAAACTATCCATATGCAATGCGCTGAGTTATATCAGTTTTTAATAAACCTAACAAAATGCAATGCACTGAGTTATATCCGTTTTTAATAAAACTAACCATATGCAATGCACTGAGTTATATCCGTTTTTAATAAAACTAACCATATGCAATGCACTGAGTTATATCCGTTTTAATAAAACTATCCATATGCAATGCACTGAGCTATATCAGTTTTTAATAAAACTAACCATATGCAAGGCACTGAGTTATATCCGTTTTTAATAAAACTATCCATATGCAATGCACTGAGTTATATTCCTCTTTAATAAACCTAACAAAATGCAATGCAGTGAGTTGTATCAGTTTTTAATAAAACTATCCATATGCAATGCACTGAGTTATATCAGTTTTTAATAAAACTAACAAAATGCAATGCACTGAGTTATATCCGTTTTTAATAAAACTAACCATATGCAATGCACTGAGTTATATCCGTTTTTAATAAACCTAACCAAATGCAATGCACTGAGTTGTATCAGTTTTTAATAAAACTATCCATATGCAATGCACTGAGTTATATCAGTTTTCAATAAAACTATCCATATGCAATGCACTGAGTTATATCCGTTTTTAATAAAACTAACCATATGCAATGCACTGAGTTATATCAGTTGTTAATAAAACTATCCATATGCAATGCACTGAGTTATATCCGTTTTTAATAAACCTAACAAAATGCAATGCAATGAGTTGCATCAGTTTTTAATAAAACTAACCATATGCAATGCACTTAGTTATATCTGTTTTTAATAAAACTAACCATATGCAATGCACTGAGTTATATCCGTTTTAATAAAACTATCCATATGCAATGCACTGAGTTATATCAGTTTTTAATAGAACTAACCATATGCAATGCACTGAGTTATATCCGTTTTTAATAAAACTAACCATATGCAATGCACTCAGTTATATCCGTTTTTAATAAAACTATCCATATGCAATGCACTGAGCTATATCAGTTTTTAATAAACCTAACAAAATGCAATGCACTGAGTTATATCCGTTTTTAATAAAACTAACCATATGCAATGCACTGAGTTATATCCGCTTTAATAAAACTATCCATATGCAATGCACTGAGTTATATCAGTTTTTAATAAAACTAACCATATGCAATGCACTGAGTTATATCCGTTTTTAATAAAACTAACCATATGCAATGCACTGAGTTATATCAGTTTTCAATAAAACTATCCATATGCAATGCACTGAGTTATATCCGTTTTTAATAAAACTAACCATATGCAATGCACTGAGTTATATCAGTTGTTAATAAAACTATCCATATGCAATGCACTGAGTTATATCCGTTTTTAATAAACCTAACAAAATGCAATGCAATGAGTTGCATCAGTTTTTAATAAAACTAACCATATGCAATGCACTTAGTTATATCTGTTTTTAATAAAACTAACCATATGCAATGCACTGAGTTATATCCGTTTTTAATAAAACTATCCATATGCAATGCAGTGAGTTATATCCGTTTTTAATAAAACTATCCATACGCAATTCCCTGAGTTATATTAGTTTTTAATAAAACTATCCATATGCAATGCACTGAGTTATGTATATCCGTTTTTCGTAAACCTAACAGAATGCAATGCAGTGAGTTATATCAGTTTTTAATCAAACTGACTATACGCAATGCACTGAGTTATATGAGTTTTTAATAAAACTTTCCATATGCCATGCACTGAGTTATATCCGTTTTTAATAAAACTAACCATATGCAATGCACTGAGTTATATCCGTTTTTAATAAAACTATCCATATGCAATGCACTGAGTTATATTCGTTTTTAATAAACCTAACAAAATGCAATGCAGTGAGTTGTATCAGTTTTTAATAAAACTATCCATATGCAATGCACTGAGTTATATCAGTTTTTAATAAAACTATCGATATGCAATGCACTGAGTTATATCCGTTTTTAATAAAACTAACCATATGCAATGCACTGAGTTATATCCGTTTTTAAGAAACCTAACAAAATGCACTGCAGTGTGTTGTATCAGTTTTAATAAAATTATCCATATGCAATGCACTGAGTTATATCAGTTTTTAATAAACCTAACAAAATGCAATGCACTGAGTTATATCCGTTTTTAATAAAACTATCCTTATGCAATGCACTGAGTTATATCCGTTTTTAATAAACCTAACAAAATGCAATGCAGTGAGTTGTATCAGTTTTTAATAAAACTATCCATATGCAATGCACTGAGTTATATCAGTTTTTAATAAACCTAACAAAATGCAATGCACTGAGTTATATCCGTTTTTAATAAAACTAACCATATGCAATGCACTGGGTTATATCCGTTTTTAATAAAACTAACCATATGCAATGCACTGAGTTATATCCGTTTTAATAAAACTATCCATATACAATGCACTGAGGTATATCAGTTTTTAATAAAACTAACCATATGCAAGGCACTGAGTTATATCCGTTTTTAATAAAACTATCCATATGCAATGCACTGAGTTATATTCGTTTTTAATAAACCTAACAAAATGCAATGCAGTGAGTTGTATCAGTTTTTAATAAAACTATCCATATGCAATGCACTGAGTTATATCAGTTTTTAATAAAACTAACAAAATGCAATGCACTGAGTTATATCCGTTTTTAATAAAACTAACCATATGCAATGCACTGAGTTATATCCGTTTTTAATAAACCTAACCAAATGCAATGCACTGAGTTGTATCAGTTTTTAATAAAACTATCCATATGCAATGCACTGAGTTATATCAGTTTTTAATAAAGATAACAAAATGCAATGCACTGAGTTATATCCGTTTTTAATAAAACTAACCATATGCAATGCACTGAGTTATATCCGTTTTTAATAAACCTAACCATATGCAATGCACTGAGTTATATCCGTTTTAATAAAACTATCCATATGCAATGCACTGAGTTATATCAGTTTTTAATAAAACTAACCATATGCAATGCACTGAGTTATATCCGTTTTTAATAAAACTAACCATATGCAATGCACTGAGTTATATCAGTTTTCAATAAAACTATCCATATGCAATGCACTGAGTTATATCAGTTTTTAATAAAATTAACCATATGCAATGCACTGAGTTATATCCGTTTTTAATAAAACTAACCATATGCAATGCACTGAGTTATATCCGTTTTTAATAAAACTATCCATATGCAATGCACTGAGTTATATCAGTTTTTAATAAACCTAACAAAATGCAATGCACTGAGTTATATCCGTTTTTAATAAAACTAACCATATGCAATGCACTGAGTTATATCAGTTTTTAATAAAACTATCCATATGCAATGCACTGAGTTATATCAGTTTTTAATAAACCTAACAAAATGCAATGCAATGAGTTGCATCAGTTTTTAATAAAACTAACCATATGCAATGCACTGAGTTATATCTGTTTTTAATAAAACTAACCATATGCAATGCACTGAGTTATATCCGTTTTTAATAAAACTATCCATATGCAATGCAGTGAGTTATATCAGTTTTTAATAAAACTAACCATATGCAATGCACTGAATTATATCCGTTTTTAATAAACCTAACCAAATGCAATGCAGTGAGTTATATCCGTTTTTAATAAAACTAACCATATGCAATGCACTGAGTTATATCCGTTTTTAAGAAACCTAACAAAATGCACTGCAGTGTGTTGTATCAGTTTTAATAAAATTATCCATATGCAATGCACTGAGTTATATCAGTTTTTAATAAACCTAACAAAATGCAATGCACTGAGTTATATCCGTTTTTAATAAAACTATCCTTATGCAATGCACTGAGTTATATCCGTTTTTAATAAACCTAACAAAATGCAATGCAGTGAGTTGTATCAGTTTTTAATAAAACTATCCATATGCAATGCACTGAGTTATATCAGTTTTTAATAAACCTAACAAAATGCACTGCACTGAGTTATATCCGTTTTTAATAAAACTAACCATATGCAATGCACTGAGTTATATCCGTTTTTAATAAAACTAACCATATGCAATGCACTGAGTTATATCCGTTTTAATAAAACTATCCATATACAATGCACTGAGTTATATCAGTTTTTAATAAAACTAACCATATGCAAGGCACTGAGTTCTATCTGTTTTTAATAAAACTATCCATATGCAATGCACTGAGTTATATTCCTTTTTAATAAACCTAACAAAATGCAATGCAGTGGGTTGTATCAGTTTTTAATAAAACTATCCATATGCAATGCACTGAGTTATATCAGTTTTTAATAAAACTAACAAAATGCAATGCACTGAGTTATATCCGTTTTTAATAAAACTAACCATATGCAATGCACTGAGTTATATCCGTTTTTAATAAACCTAACCAAATGCAATGCACTGAGTTGTATCAGTTTTTAATAAAACTATCCATATGCAATGCACTGAGTTATATCAGTTTTTAATAAACCTAACAAAATGCAATGCACTGAGTTATATCCGTTTTTAATAAAACTAACCATATGCAATGCACTGAGTTATATCCGTTTTAATAAAACTATCCATATGCAATGCACTGAGTTATATCCGTTTTTAATAAAACTAACCATATGCAATGCACTGAGTTATATCAGTTTTCAATAAAACTTTCCATATGCAATGCACTGACTTATATCAGTTTTTAATAAAACTAACCATATGCAATGCACTGAGTTATATCCGTTTTTAATAAAACTAACCATATGCAATGCACTGAGTTATATCCGTTTTTAATAAAACTATCCATATGCAATGCACTGAGTTATATCAGTTTTTAATAAACCTAACAAAATGCAATGCACTGAGTAATATCCGTTTTTAATAAAACTAACCATATGCAATGCACTGAGTTATATCAGTTTTTAATAAACCTAACAAAATGCAATGCAATGAGTTGCATCAGTTTTTAATAAAACTAACCATATGCAATGCACTGAGTTATATCTGTTTTTAATAAAACTAACCATATGCAATGCACTGAGTTATATCCGTTTTTAATAAAACTATCCATATGCAATGCAGTGAGTTATATCAGTTTTTAATAAAACTAACCATATGCAATGCACTGAATTATATCCGTTTTTAATAAACCTAACCAAATGCAATGCAGTGAGTTATATCCGTTTTTAATAAAACTAACCATATGCAATGCACTGAGTTATATCCGTTTTTAAGAAACCTAACAAAATGCACTGCAGTGTGTTGTATCAGTTTTAATAAAATTATCCATATGCAATGCACTGAGTTATATCAGTTTTTAATAAACCTAACAAAATGCAATGCACTGAGTTATATCCGTTTTTAATAAAACTATCCTTATGCAATGCACTGAGTTATATCCGTTTTTAATAAACCTAACAAAATGCAATGCAGTGAGTTGTATCAGTTTTTAATAAAACTATCCATATGCAATGCACTGAGTTATATCAGTTTTTAATAAACCTAACAAAATGCACTGCACTGAGTTATATCCGTTTTTAATAAAACTAACCATATGCAATGCACTGAGTTATATCCGTTTTTAATAAAACTAACCATATGCAATGCACTGAGTTATATCCGTTTTAATAAAACTATCCATATACAATGCACTGAGTTATATCAGTTTTTAATAAAACTAACCATATGCAATGCACTGAGTTCTATCTGTTTTTAATAAAACTATCCATATGCAATGCACTGAGTTATATTCCTTTTTAATAAACCTAACAAAATGCAATGCAGTGAGTTGTATCAGTTTTTAATAAAACTATCCATATGCAATGCACTGAGTTATATCAGTTTTTAATAAAACTAACAAAATGCAATGCACTGAGTTATATCCGTTTTTAATAAAACTAACCATATGCAATGCACTGAGTTATATCCGTTTTTAATAAAACTATCCATATGCAATGCAGTGAGTTATATCAGTTTTTAATAAAACTAACCATATGCAATGCACTGAATTATATCCGTTTTTAATAAACCTAACCAAATGCAATGCAGTGAGTTATATCCGTTTTTAATAAAACTAACCATATGCAATGCACTGAGTTATATCCCTTTTTAATAAACCTAACAAAATGCAATGCAATGAGTTGCATCAGTTTTTAATAAAACTAACCATATGCAATGCACTTAGTTATATCTGTTTTTAATAAAACTAACCATATGCAATGCACTGAGTTATATCCGTTTTTAATAAAACTATCCATATGCAATGCAGTGAGTTATATCCGTTTTTAATAAAACTATCCATACGCAATTCCCTGAGTTATATTAGTTTTTAATAAAACTATCCATATGCAATGCACTGAGTTATGTATATCCGTTTTTCGTAAACCTAACAGAATGCAATGCAGTGAGTTATATCAGTTTTTAATCAAACTAACTATACGCAATGCACTGAGTTATATGAGTTTTTAATAAAACTTTCCATATGCCATGCACTGAGTTATATCCGTTTTTAATAAAACTAACCATATGCAATGCACTGAGTTATATCCGTTTTTAATAAAACTATCCATATGCAATGCACTGAGTTATATTCGTTTTTAATAAACCTAACAAAATGCAATGCAGTGAGTTGTATCAGTTTTTAATAAAACTATCCATATGCAATGCACTGAGTTATATCAGTTTTTAATAAAACTATCGATATGCAATGCACTGAGTTATATCCGTTTTTAATAAAACTAACCATATGCAATGCACTGAGTTATATCCGTTTTTAAGAAACCTAACAAAATGCACTGCAGTGTGTTGTATCAGTTTTAATAAAATTATCCATATGCAATGCACTGAGTTATATCAGTTTTTAATAAACCTAACAAAATGCAATGCACTGAGTTATATCCGTTTTTAATAAAACTATCCTTATGCAATGCACTGAGTTATATCCGTTTTTAATAAACCTAACAAAATGCAATGCAGTGAGTTGTATCAGTTTTTAATAAAACTATCCATATGCAATGCACTGAGTTATATCAGTTTTTAATAAACCTAACAAAATGCAATGCACTGAGTTATATCCGTTTTTAATAAAACTAACCATATGCAATGCACTGGGTTATATCCGTTTTTAATAAAACTAACCATATGCAATGCACTGAGTTATATCCGTTTTAATAAAACTATCCATATACAATGCACTGAGTTATATCAGTTTTTAATAAAACTAACCATATGCAAGGCACTGAGTTATATCCGTTTTTAATAAAACTATCCATATGCAATGCACTGAGTTATATTCGTTTTTAATAAACCTAACAAAATGCAATGCAGTGAGTTGTATCAGTTTTTAATAAAACTATCCATATGCAATGCACTGAGTTATATCAGTTTTTAATAAAACTAACAAAATGCAATGCACTGAGTTATATCCGTTTTTAATAAAACTAACCATATGCAATGCACTGAGTTATATCCGTTTTTAATAAACCTAACCAAATGCAATGCACTGAGTTGTATCAGTTTTTAATAAAACTATCCATATGCAATGCACTGAGTTATATCAGTTTTTAATAAAGATAACAAAATGCAATGCACTGAGTTATATCCGTTTTTAATAAAACTAACCATATGCAATGCACTGAGTTATATCCGTTTTTAATAAACCTAACCATATGCAATGCACTGAGTTATATCCGTTTTAATAAAACTATCCATATGCAATGCACTGAGTTATATCAGTTTTTAATAAAACTAACCATATGCAATGCACTGAGTTATATCCGTTTTTAATAAAACTAACCATATGCAATGCACTGAGTTATATCAGTTTTCCATAAAACTATCCATATGCAATGCACTGAGTTATATCAGTTTTTAATAAAATTAACCATATGCAATGCACTGAGTTATATCCGTTTTTAATAAAACTAACCATATGCAATGCACTGAGTTATATCCGTTTTTAATAAAACTATCCATATGCAATGCACTGAGTTATATCAGTTTTTAATAAACCTAACAAAATGCAATGCACTGAGTTATATCCGTTTTTAATAAAACTAACCATATGCAATGCACTGAGTTATATCAGTTTTTAATAAAACTATCCATATGCAATGCACTGAGTTATATCAGTTTTTAATAAACCTAACAAAATGCAATGCAATGAGTTGCATCAGTTTTTAATAAAACTAACCATATGCAATGCACTGAGTTATATCTGTTTTTAATAAAACTAACCATATGCAATGCACTGAGTTATATCCGTTTTTAATAAAATTATCCATATGCAATGCAGTGAGTTATATCAGTTTTTAATAAAACTAACCATATGCAATGCACTGAATTATATCCGTTTTTAATAAACCTAACCAAATGCAATGCAGTGAGTTATATCCGTTTTTAATAAAACTAACCATATGCAATGCACTGAGTTATATCCGTTTTTAAGAAACCTAACAAAATGCACTGCAGTGTGTTGTATCAGTTTTAATAAAATTATCCATATGCAATGCACTGAGTTATATCAGTTTTTAATAAACCTAACAAAATGCAATGCACTGAGTTATATCCGTTTTTAATAAAACTATCCTTATGCAATGCACTGAGTTATATCCGTTTTTAATAAACCTAACAAAATGCAATGCAGTGAGTTGTATCAGTTTTTAATAAAACTATCCATATGCAATGCACTGAGTTATATCAGTTTTTAATAAACCTAACAAAATGCACTGCACTGAGTTATATCCGTTTTTAATAAAACTAACCATATGCAATGCACTGAGTTATATCAGTTTTCCATAAAACTATCCATATGCAATGCACTGAGTTATATCAGTTTTTAATAAACCTAACAAAATGCAATGCACTGAGTTATATCCGTTTTTAATAAAACTATCCTTATGCAATGCACTGAGTTATATCCGTTTTTAATAAACCTAACCATATGCAATGCACTGAGTTATATCCGTTTTTAATAAAACTAACCATATGCAATGCACTGAGTTATATCAGTTTTCCATAAAACTATCCATATGCAATGCACTGAGTTATATCCGTTTTTAATAAAACTAACCATATGCAATGCACTGAGTTATATCAGTTTTCCATAAAACTATCCATATGCAATGCACTGAGTTATATCAGTTTTTAATAAAATTAACCATATGCAATGCACTGAGTTATATCCGTTTTTAATAAAACTAACCATATGCAATGCACTGAGTTATATCCGTTTTTAATAAAACTATCCATATGCAATGCACTGAGTTATATCAGTTTTTAATAAACCTAACAAAATGCAATGCACTGAGTTATATCCGTTTTTAATAAAACTAACCATATGCAATGCACTGAGTTATATCAGTTTTTAATAAAACTATCCATATGCAATGCACTGAGTTATATCAGTTTTTAATAAACCTAACAAAATGCAATGCAATGAGTTGCATCAGTTTTTAATAAAACTAACCATATGCAATGCACTGAGTTATATCTGTTTTTAATAAAACTAACCATATGCAATGCACTGAGTTATATCCGTTTTTAATAAAACTATCCATATGCAATGCAGTGAGTTATATCAGTTTTTAATAAAACTAACCATATGCAATGCACTGAATTATATCCGTTTTTAATAAACCTAACCAAATGCAATGCAGTGAGTTATATCCGTTTTTAATAAAACTAACCATATGCAATGCACTGAGTTATATCCGTTTTTAAGAAACCTAACAAAATGCACTGCAGTGTGTTGTATCAGTTTTAATAAAATTATCCATATGCAATGCACTGAGTTATATCAGTTTTTAATAAACCTAACAAAATGCAATGCACTGAGTTATATCCGTTTTTAATAAAACTATCCTTATGCAATGCACTGAGTTATATCCGTTTTTAATAAACCTAACAAAATGCAATGCAGTGAGTTGTATCAGTTTTTAATAAAACTATCCATATGCAATGCACTGAGTTATATCAGTTTTTAATAAACCTAACAAAATGCACTGCACTGAGTTATATCCGTTTTTAATAAAACTAACCATATGCAATGCACTGAGTTATATCCGTTTTTAATAAAACTAACCATATGCAATGCACTGAGTTATATCCGTTTTAATAAAACTATCCATATACAATGCACTGAGTTATATCAGTTTTTAATAAAACTAACCATATGCAAGGCACTGAGTTCTATCTGTTTTTAATAAAACTATCCATATGCAATGCACTGAGTTATATTCCTTTTTAATAAACCTAACAAAATGCAATGCAGTGAGTTGTATCAGTTTTTAATAAAACTATCCATATGCAATGCACTGAGTTATATCAGTTTTTAATAAAACTAACAAAATGCAATGCACTGAGTTATATCCGTTTTTAATAAAACTAACCATATGCAATGCACTGAGTTATATCCGTTTTTAATAAACCTAACCAAATGCAATGCACTGAGTTGTATCAGTTTTTAATAAAACTATCCATATGCAATGCACTGAGTTATATCAGTTTTTAATAAACCTAACAAAATGCAATGCACTGAGTTATATCCGTTTTTAATAAAACTAACCATATGCAATGCACTGAGTTATATCCGTTTTTAATAAACCTAACCATATGCAATGCACTGAGTTATATCCGTTTTAATAAAACTATCCATATGCAATGCACTGAGTTATATCAGTTTTTAATAAAACTAACCATATGCAATGCACTGAGTTATATCCGTTTTTAATAAAACTAACCATATGCAATGCACTGAGTTATATCAGTTTTCAGTAAAACTTTCCATATGCAATGCATTGACTTATATCAGTTTTTAATAAAACTAACCATATGCAATGCACTGAGTTATATCCGTTTTTAATAAAACTAACCATATGCAATGCACTGAGTTATATCCGTTTTTAATAAAACTATCCATATGCAATGCACTGAGTTATATCAGTTTTTAATAAACCTAACAAAATGCAATGCACTGAGTAATATCCGTTTTTAATAAAACTAACCATATGCAATGCACTGAGTTATATCAGTTTTTAATAAACCTAACAAAATGCAATGCAATGAGTTGCATCAGTTTTTAATAAAACTAACCATATGCAATGCACTGAGTTATATCTGTTTTTAATAAAACTAACCATATGCAATGCACTGAGTTATATCCGTTTTTAATAAAACTATCCATATGCAATGCAGTGAGTTATATCAGTTTTTAATAAAACTAACCATATGCAATGCACTGAATTATATCCGTTTTTAATAAACCTAACCAAATGCAATGCAGTGAGTTATATCCGTTTTTAATAAAACTAACCATATGCAATGCACTGAGTTATATCCGTTTTTAAGAAACCTAACAAAATGCACTGCAGTGTGTTGTATCAGTTTTAATAAAATTATCCATATGCAATGCACTGAGTTATATCAGTTTTTAATAAACCTAACAAAATGCAATGCACTGAGTTATATCCGTTTTTAATAAAACTATCCTTATGCAATGCACTGAGTTATATCCGTTTTTAATAAACCTAACAAAATGCAATGCAGTGAGTTGTATCAGTTTTTAATAAAACTATCCATATGCAATGCACTGAGTTATATCAGTTTTTAATAAACCTAACAAAATGCACTGCACTGAGTTATATCCGTTTTTAATAAAACTAACCATATGCAATGCACTGAGTTATATCCGTTTTTAATAAAACTAACCATATGCAATGCACTGAGTTATATCCGTTTTAATAAAACTATCCATATACAATGCACTGAGTTATATCAGTTTTTAATAAAACTAACCATATGCAATGCACTGAGTTCTATCTGTTTTTAATAAAACTATCCATATGCAATGCACTGAGTTATATTCCTTTTTAATAAACCTAACAAAATGCAATGCAGTGAGTTGTATCAGTTTTTAATAAAACTATCCATATGCAATGCACTGAGTTATATCAGTTTTTAATAAAACTAACAAAATGCAATGCACTGAGTTATATCCGTTTTTAATAAAACTAACCATATGCAATGCACTGAGTTATATCCGTTTTTAATAAAACTATCCATATGCAATGCAGTGAGTTATATCAGTTTTTAATAAAACTAACCATATGCAATGCACTGAATTATATCCGTTTTTAATAAACCTAACCAAATGCAATGCAGTGAGTTATATCCGTTTTTAATAAAACTAACCATATGCAATGCACTGAGTTATATCCGTTTTTAAGAAACCTAACAAAATGCACTGCAGTGTGTTGTATCAGTTTTCAATAAAACTATCCATATGCAATGCACTGAGTTATATCAGTTTTTAATAAAATTAACCATATGCAATGCACTGAGTTATATCCGTTTTTAATAAAACTAACCATATGCAATGCACTGAGTTATATCCGTTTTTAATAAAACTATCCATATGCAATGCACTGAGTTATATCAGTTTTTAATAAACCTAACAAAATGCAATGCACTGAGTTATATCCGTTTTTAATAAAACTAACCATATGCAATGCACTGAGTTATATCAGTTTTTAATAAAACTATCCATATGCAATGCACTGAGTTATATCAGTTTTTAATAAACCTAACAAAATGCAATGCAATGAGTTGCATCAGTTTTTAATAAAACTAACCATATGCAATGCACTGAGTTATATCTGTTTTTAATAAAACTAACCATATGCAATGCACTGAGTTATATCCGTTTTTAATAAAATTATCCATATGCAATGCAGTGAGTTATATCAGTTTTTAATAAAACTAACCATATGCAATGCACTGAATTATATCCGTTTTTAATAAACCTAACCAAATGCAATGCAGTGAGTTATATCCGTTTTTAATAAAACTAACCATATGCAATGCACTGAGTTATATCCGTTTTTAAGAAACCTAACAAAATGCACTGCAGTGTGTTGTATCAGTTTTAATAAAATTATCCATATGCAATGCACTGAGTTATATCAGTTTTTAATAAACCTAACAAAATGCAATGCACTGAGTTATATCCGTTTTTAATAAAACTATCCTTATGCAATGCACTGAGTTATATCCGTTTTTAATAAACCTAACAAAATGCAATGCAGTGAGTTGTATCAGTTTTTAATAAAACTATCCATATGCAATGCACTGAGTTATATCAGTTTTTAATAAACCTAACAAAATGCACTGCACTGAGTTATATCCGTTTTTAATAAAACTAACCATATGCAATGCACTGAGTTATATCCGTTTTTAATAAAACTAACCATATGCAATGCACTGAGTTATATCCGTTTTTAATAAACCTAACCATATGCAATGCACTGAGTTATATCCGTTTTAATAAAACTATCCATATGCAATGCACTGAGTTATATCAGTTTTTAATAAAACTAACCATATGCAATGCACTGAGTTATATCCGTTTTTAATAAAACTAACCATATGCAATGCACTGAGTTATATCAGTTTTCCATAAAACTATCCATATGCAATGCACTGAGTTATATCAGTTTTTAATAAAATTAACCATATGCAATGCACTGAGTTATATCCGTTTTTAATAAAACTAACCATATGCAATGCACTGAGTTATATCCGTTTTTAATAAAACTATCCATATGCAATGCACTGAGTTATATCAGTTTTTAATAAACCTAACAAAATGCAATGCACTGAGTTATATCCGTTTTTAATAAAACTAACCATATGCAATGCACTGAGTTATATCAGTTTTTAATAAAACTATCCATATGCAATGCACTGAGTTATATCAGTTTTTAATAAACCTAACAAAATGCAATGCAATGAGTTGCATCAGTTTTTAATAAAACTAACCATATGCAATGCACTGAGTTATATCTGTTTTTAATAAAACTAACCATATGCAATGCACTGAGTTATATCCGTTTTTAATAAAACTATCCATATGCAATGCAGTGAGTTATATCAGTTTTTAATAAAACTAACCATATGCAATGCACTGAATTATATCCGTTTTTAATAAACCTAACCAAATGCAATGCAGTGAGTTATATCCGTTTTTAATAAAACTAACCATATGCAATGCACTGAGTTATATCCGTTTTTAAGAAACCTAACAAAATGCACTGCAGTGTGTTGTATCAGTTTTAATAAAATTATCCATATGCAATGCACTGAGTTATATCAGTTTTTAATAAACCTAACAAAATGCAATGCACTGAGTTATATCCGTTTTTAATAAAACTATCCTTATGCAATGCACTGAGTTATATCCGTTTTTAATAAACCTAACAAAATGCAATGCAGTGAGTTGTATCAGTTTTTAATAAAACTATCCATATGCAATGCACTGAGTTATATCAGTTTTTAATAAACCTAACAAAATGCACTGCACTGAGTTATATCCGTTTTTAATAAAACTAACCATATGCAATGCACTGAGTTATATCCGTTTTTAATAAAACTAACCATATGCAATGCACTGAGTTATATCCGTTTTAATAAAACTATCCATATACAATGCACTGAGTTATATCAGTTTTTAATAAAACTAACCATATGCAAGGCACTGAGTTCTATCTGTTTTTAATAAAACTATCCATATGCAATGCACTGAGTTATATTCCTTTTTAATAAACCTAACAAAATGCAATGCAGTGAGTTGTATCAGTTTTTAATAAAACTATCCATATGCAATGCACTGAGTTACATCAGTTTTTAATAAAACTAACAAAATGCAATGCACTGAGTTATATCCGTTTTTAATAAAACTAACCATATGCAATGCACTGAGTTATATCCGTTTTTAATAAACCTAACCAAATGCAATGCACTGAGTTGTATCAGTTTTTAATAAAACTATCCATATGCAATGCACTGAGTTATATCAGTTTTTAATAAACCTAACAAAATGCAATGCACTGAGTTATATCCGTTTTTAATAAAACTAACCATATGCAATGCACTGAGTTATATCCGTTTTTAATAAACCTAACCATATGCAATGCACTGAGTTATATCCGTTTTAATAAAACTATCCATATGCAATGCACTGAGTTATATCAGTTTTTAATAAAACTAACCATATGCAATGCACTGAGTTATATCCGTTTTTAATAAAACTAACCATATGCAATGCACTGAGTTATATCAGTTTTCAGTAAAACTTTCCATATGCAATGCATTGACTTATATCAGTTTTTAATAAAACTAACCATATGCAATGCACTGAGTTATATCCGTTTTTAATAAAACTAACCATATGCAATGCACTGAGTTATATCCGTTTTTAATAAAACTATCCATATGCAATGCACTGAGTTATATCAGTTTTTAATAAACCTAACAAAATGCAATGCACTGAGTAATATCCGTTTTTAATAAAACTAACCATATGCAATGCACTGAGTTATATCAGTTTTTAATAAACCTAACAAAATGCAATGCAATGAGTTGCATCAGTTTTTAATAAAACTAACCATATGCAATGCACTGAGTTATATCTGTTTTTAATAAAACTAACCATATGCAATGCACTGAGTTATATCCGTTTTTAATAAAACTATCCATATGCAATGCAGTGAGTTATATCAGTTTTTAATAAAACTAACCATATGCAATGCACTGAATTATATCCGTTTTTAATAAACCTAACCAAATGCAATGCAGTGAGTTATATCCGTTTTTAATAAAACTAACCATATGCAATGCACTGAGTTATATCCGTTTTTAAGAAACCTAACAAAATGCACTGCAGTGTGTTGTATCAGTTTTAATAAAATTATCCATATGCAATGCACTGAGTTATATCAGTTTTTAATAAACCTAACAAAATGCAATGCACTGAGTTATATCCGTTTTTAATAAAACTATCCTTATGCAATGCACTGAGTTATATCCGTTTTTAATAAACCTAACAAAATGCAATGCAGTGAGTTGTATCAGTTTTTAATAAAACTATCCATATGCAATGCACTGAGTTATATCAGTTTTTAATAAACCTAACAAAATGCACTGCACTGAGTTATATCCGTTTTTAATAAAACTAACCATATGCAATGCACTGAGTTATATCCGTTTTTAATAAAACTAACCATATGCAATGCACTGAGTTATATCCGTTTTAATAAAACTATCCATATACAATGCACTGAGTTATATCAGTTTTTAATAAAACTAACCATATGCAATGCACTGAGTTCTATCTGTTTTTAATAAAACTATCCATATGCAATGCACTGAGTTATATTCCTTTTTAATAAACCTAACAAAATGCAATGCAGTGAGTTGTATCAGTTTTTAATAAAACTATCCATATGCAATGCACTGAGTTATATCAGTTTTTAATAAAACTAACAAAATGCAATGCACTGAGTTATATCCGTTTTTAATAAAACTAACCATATGCAATGCACTGAGTTATATCCGTTTTTAATAAAACTATCCATATGCAATGCAGTGAGTTATATCAGTTTTTAATAAAACTAACCATATGCAATGCACTGAATTATATCCGTTTTTAATAAACCTAACCAAATGCAATGCAGTGAGTTATATCCGTTTTTAATAAAACTAACCATATGCAATGCACTGAGTTATATCCGTTTTTAAGAAACCTAACAAAATGCACTGCAGTGTGTTGTATCAGTTTTCAATAAAACTATCCATATGCAATGCACTGAGTTATATCAGTTTTTAATAAAATTAACCATATGCAATGCACTGAGTTATATCCGTTTTTAATAAAACTAACCATATGCAATGCACTGAGTTATATCCGTTTTTAATAAAACTATCCATATGCAATGCACTGAGTTATATCAGTTTTTAATAAACCTAACAAAATGCAATGCACTGAGTTATATCCGTTTTTAATAAAACTAACCATATGCAATGCACTGAGTTATATCAGTTTTTAATAAAACTATCCATATGCAATGCACTGAGTTATATCAGTTTTTAATAAACCTAACAAAATGCAATGCAATGAGTTGCATCAGTTTTTAATAAAACTAACCTTATGCAATGCACTGAGTTATATCTGTTTTTAATAAAACTAACCATATGCAATGCACTGAGTTATATCCGTTTTTAATAAAACTATCCATATGCAATGCAGTGAGTTATATCAGTTTTTAATAAAACTAACCATATGCAATGCACTGAATTATATCCGTTTTTAATAAACCTAACCAAATGCAATGCAGTGAGTTATATCCGTTTTTAATAAAACTAACCATATGCAATGCACTGAGTTATATCCGTTTTTAAGAAACCTAACAAAATGCACTGCAGTGTGTTGTATCAGTTTTAATAAAATTATCCATATGCAATGCACTGAGTTATATCAGTTTTTAATAAACCTAACAAAATGCAATGCACTGAGTTATATCCGTTTTTAATAAAACTATCCTTATGCAATGCACTGAGTTATATCCGTTTTTAATAAACCTAACAAAATGCAATGCAGTGAGTTGTATCAGTTTTTAATAAAACTATCCATATGCAATGCACTGAGTTATATCAGTTTTTAATAAACCTAACAAAATGCACTGCACTGAGTTATATCCGTTTTTAATAAAACTAACCATATGCAATGCACTGAGTTATATCCGTTTTTAATAAAACTAACCATATGCAATGCACTGAGTTATATCCGTTTTAATAAAACTATCCATATACAATGCACTGAGTTATATCAGTTTTTAATAAAACTAACCATATGCAAGGCACTGAGTTCTATCTGTTTTTAATAAAACTATCCATATGCAATGCACTGAGTTATATTCCTTTTTAATAAACCTAACAAAATGCAATGCAGTGAGTTGTATCAGTTTTTAATAAAACTATCCATATGCAATGCACTGAGTTATATCAGTTTTTAATAAAACTAACAAAATGCAATGCACTGAGTTATATCCGTTTTTAATAAAACTAACCATATGCAATGCACTGAGTTATATCCGTTTTTAATAAACCTAACCAAATGCAATGCACTGAGTTGTATCAGTTTTTAATAAAACTATCCATATGCAATGCACTGAGTTATATCAGTTTTTAATAAACCTAACAAAATGCAATGCACTGAGTTATATCCGTTTTTAATAAAACTAACCATATGCAATGCACTGAGTTATATCCGTTTTTAATAAACCTAACCATATGCAATGCACTGAGTTATATCCGTTTTAATAAAACTATCCATATGCAATGCACTGAGTTATATCAGTTTTTAATAAAACTAACCATATGCAATGCACTGAGTTATATCCGTTTTTAATAAAACTAACCATATGCAATGCACTGAGTTATATCAGTTTTCAATAAAACTTTCCATATGCAATGCACTGACTTATATCAGTTTTTAATAAAACTAACCATATGCAATGCACTGAGTTATATCCGTTTTTAATAAAACTAACCATATGCAATGCACTGAGTTATATCCGTTTTTAATAAAACTATCCATATGCAATGCACTGAGTTATATCAGTTTTTAATAAACCTAACAAAATGCAATGCACTGAGTAATATCCGTTTTTAATAAAACTAACCATATGCAATGCACTGAGTTATATCAGTTTTTAATAAACCTAACAAAATGCAATGGAATGAGTTGCATCAGTTTTTAATAAAACTAACCATATGCAATGCACTGAGTTATATCTGTTTTTAATAAAACTAACCATATGCAATGCACTGAGTTATATCCGTTTTTAATAAAACTATCCATATGCAATGCAGTGAGTTATATCAGTTTTTAATAAAACTAACCATATGCAATGCACTGAATTATATCCGTTTTTAATAAGCCTAACCAAATGCAATGCAGTGAGTTATATCCGTTTTTAATAAAACTAACCATATGCAATGCACTGAGTTATATCCGTTTTTAAGAAACCTAACAAAATGCACTGCAGTGTGTTGTATCAGTTTTAATAAAATTATCCATATGCAATGCACTGAGTTATATCAGTTTTTAATAAACCTAACAAAATGCAATGCACTGAGTTATATCCGTTTTTAATAAAACTATCCTTATGCAATGCACTGAGTTATATCCGTTTTTAATAAACCTAACAAAATGCAATGCAGTGAGTTGTATCCGTTTTTAATAAACCTAACCAAATGCAATGCAGTGAGTTATATCCGTTTTTAATAAAACTAACCATATGCAATGCACTGAGTTATATCCGTTTTTAAGAAACCTAACAAAATGCACTGCAGTGTGTTGTATCAGTTTTAATAAAATTATCCATATGCAATGCACTGAGTTATATCAGTTTTTAATAAACCTAACAAAATGCAATGCACTGAGTTATATCCGTTTTTAATAAAACTATCCTTATGCAATGCACTGAGTTATATCCGTTTTTAATAAACCTAACAAAATGCAATGCAGTGAGTTGTATCAGTTTTTAATAAAACTATCCATATGCAATGCACTGAGTTATATCAGTTTTTAATAAACCTAACAAAATGCACTGCACTGAGTTATATCCGTTTTTAATAAAACTAACCATATGCAATGCACTGAGTTATATCCGTTTTTAATAAAACTAACCATATGCAATGCACTGAGTTATATCCGTTTTAATAAAACTATCCATATACAATGCACTGAGTTATATCAGTTTTTAATAAAACTAACCATATGCAAGGCACTGAGTTCTATCTGTTTTTAATAAAACTATCCATATGCAATGCACTGAGTTATATTCCTTTTTAATAAACCTAACAAAATGCAATGCAGTGAGTTGTATCAGTTTTTAATAAAACTATCCATATGCAATGCACTGAGTTATATCAGTTTTTAATAAAACTAACAAAATGCAATGCACTGAGTTATATCCGTTTTTAATAAAACTAACCATATGCAATGCACTGAGTTATATCCGTTTTTAATAAACCTAACCAAATGCAATGCACTGAGTTGTATCAGTTTTTAATAAAACTATCCATATGCAATGCACTGAGTTATATCAGTTTTTAATAAACCTAACAAAATGCAATGCACTGAGTTATATCCGTTTTTAATAAAACTAACCATATGCAATGCACTGAGTTATATCCGTTTTTAATAAACCTAACCATATGCAATGCACTGAGTTATATCCGTTTTAATAAAACTATCCATATGCAATGCACTGAGTTATATCAGTTTTTAATAAAACTAACCATATGCAATGCACTGAGTTATATCCGTTTTTAATAAAACTAACCATATGCAATGCACTGAGTTATATCAGTTTTCAATAAAACTTTCCATATGCAATGCACTGACTTATATCAGTTTTTAATAAAACTAACCATATGCAATGCACTGAGTTATATCCGTTTTTAATAAAACTAACCATATGCAATGCACTGAGTTATATCCGTTTTTAATAAAACTATCCATATGCAATGCACTGAGTTATATCAGTTTTTAATAAACCTAACAAAATGCAATGCACTGAGTAATATCCGTTTTTAATAAAACTAACCATATGCAATGCACTGAGTTATATCAGTTTTTAATAAACCTAACAAAATGCAATGCAATGAGTTGCATCAGTTTTTAATAAAACTAACCATATGCAATGCACTGAGTTATATCTGTTTTTAATAAAACTAACCATATGCAATGCACTGAGTTATATCCGTTTTTAATAAAACTATCCATATGCAATGCAGTGAGTTATATCAGTTTTTAATAAAACTAACCATATGCAATGCACTGAATTATATCCGTTTTTAATAAACCTAACCAAATGCAATGCAGTGAGTTATATCCGTTTTTAATAAAACTAACCATATGCAATGCACTGAGTTATATCCGTTTTTAAGAAACCTAACAAAATGCACTGCAGTGTGTTGTATCAGTTTTAATAAAATTATCCATATGCAATGCACTGAGTTATATCAGTTTTTAATAAACCTAACAAAATGCAATGCACTGAGTTATATCCGTTTTTAATAAAACTGTCCTTATGCAATGCACTGAGTTATATCCGTTTTTAATAAACCTAACAAAATGCAATGCAGTGAGTTGTATCAGTTTTTAATAAAACTATCCATATGCAATGCACTGAGTTATATCAGTTTTTAATAAACCTAACAAAATGCACTGCACTGAGTTATATCCGTTTTTAATAAAACTAACCATATGCAATGCACTGAGTTATATCCGTTTTTAATAAAACTAACCATATGCAATGCACTGAGTTATATCCGTTTTAATAAAACTATCCATATACAATGCACTGAGTTATATCAGTTTTTAATAAACCTAACAAAATGCACTGCACTGAGTTATATCCGTTTTTAATAAAACTAACCATATGCAATGCACTGAGTTATATCCGTTTTTAATAAAACTAACCATATGCAATGCACTGAGTTATATCAGTTTTCAATAAAACTTTCCATATGCAATTCACTGACTTATATCAGTTTTTAATAAAACTAACCATATGCAATGCACTGAGTTATATCCGTTTTTAATAAAACTAACCATATGCAATGCACTGAGTTATATCCGTTTTTAATAAAACTATCCATATGCAATGCACTGAGTTATATCAGTTTTTAATAAACCTAACAAAATGCAATGCACTGAGTAATATCCGTTTTTAATAAAACTAACCATATGCAATGCACTGAGTTATATCAGTTTTTAATAAACCTAACAAAATGCAATGCAATGAGTTGCATCAGTTTTTAATAAAACTAACCATATGCAATGCACTGAGTTATATCTGTTTTTAATAAAACTAACCATATGCAATGCACTGAGTTATATCCGTTTTTAATAAAACTATCCATATGCAATGCAGTGAGTTATATCAGTTTTTAATAAAACTAACCATATGCAATGCACTGAATTATATCCGTTTTTAATAAACCTAACCAAATGCAATGCAGTGAGTTATATCCGTTTTTAATAAAACTAACCATATGCAATGCACTGAGTTATATCCGTTTTTAATAAACCTAACAAAATGCAATGCAGTGAGTTGTATCAGTTTTTAATAAAACTATCCATATGCAATGCACTGAGTTATATCAGTTTTTAATAAACCTAACAAAATGCACTGCACTGAGTTATATCCGTTTTTAATAAAACTAACCATATGCAATGCACTGAGTTATATCCGTTTTTAATAAAACTAACCATATGCAATGCACTGAGTTATATCCGTTTTAATAAAACTATCCATATACAATGCACTGAGTTATATCAGTTTTTAATAAACCTAACAAAATGCACTGCACTGAGTTATATCCGTTTTTAATAAAACTAACCATATGCAATGCACTGAGTTATATCCGTTTTTAATAAAACTAACCATATGCAATGCACTGAGTTATATCAGTTTTCAATAAAACTTTCCATATGCAATTCACTGACTTATATCAGTTTTTAATAAAACTAACCATATGCAATGCACTGAGTTATATCCGTTTTTAATAAAACTAACCATATGCAATGCACTGAGTTATATCCGTTTTTAATAAAACTATCCATATGCAATGCACTGAGTTATATCAGTTTTTAATAAACCTAACAAAATGCAATGCACTGAGTAATATCCGTTTTTAATAAAACTAACCATATGCAATGCACTGAGTTATATCAGTTTTTAATAAACCTAAAAAAATGCAATGCAATGAGTTGCATCAGTTTTTAATAAAACTAACCATATGCAATGCACTGAGTTATATCTGTTTTTAATAAAACTAACCATATGCAATGCACTGAGTTATATCCGTTTTTAATAAAACTATCCATATGCAATGCAGTGAGTTATATCAGTTTTTAATAAAACTAACCATATGCAATGCACTGAATTATATCCGTTTTTAATAAACCTAACCAAATGCAATGCAGTGAGTTATATCCGTTTTTAATAAAACTAACCATATGCAATGCACTGAGTTATATCCGTTTTTAAGAAACCTAACAAAATGCACTGCAGTGTGTTGTATCAGTTTTAATAAAATTATCCATATGCAATGCACTGAGTTATATCAGTTTTTAATAAACCTAACAAAATGCAATGCACTGAGTTATATCCGTTTTTAATAAAACTATCCTTATGCAATGCACTGAGTTATATCCGTTTTTAATAAACCTAACAAAATGCAATGCAGTGAGTTGTATCAGTTTTTAATAAAACTATCCATATGCAATGCACTGAGTTATATCAGTTTTTAATAAACCTAACAAAATGCACTGCACTGAGTTATATCCGTTTTTAATAAAACTAACCATATGCAATGCACTGAGTTATATCCGTTTTTAATAAAACTAACCATATGCAATGCACTGAGTTATATCCGTTTTAATAAAACTATCCATATACAATGCACTGAGTTATATCAGTTTTTAATAAACCTAACAAAATGCACTGCACTGAGTTATATCCGTTTTTAATAAAACTAACCATATGCAATGCACTGAGTTATATCCGTTTTTAATAAAACTAACCATATGCAATGCACTGAGTTATATCCGTTTTAATAAAACTATCCATATACAATGCACTGAGTTATATCCGTTTTTAATAAAACTAACCATATGCAAGGCACTGAGTTCTATCTGTTTTTAATAAAACTATCCATATGCAATGCACTGAGTTATATTCCTTTTTAATAAACCTAACAAAATGCAATGCAGTGAGTTGTATCAGTTTTTAATAAAACTATCCATATGCAATGCACTGAGTTATATCAGTTTTTAATAAAACTAACAAAATGCAATGCACTGAGTTATATCCGTTTTTAATAAAACTAACCATATGCAATGCACTGAGTTATATCCGTTTTTAATAAACCTAACCAAATGCAATGCACTGAGTTGTATCAGTTTTTAATAAAACTATCCATATGCAATGCACTGACTTATATCAGTTTTTAATAAACCTAACAAAATGCAATGCACTGAGTTATATCCGTTTTTAATAAAACTAACCATATGCAATGCACTGAGTTATATCCGTTTTTAATAAACCTAACCATATGCAATGCACTGAGTTATATCCGTTTTAATAAAACTATCCATATGCAATGCACTGAGTTATATCAGTTTTTAATAAAACTAACCATATGCAATGCACTGAGTTATATCCGTTTTTAATAAACCTAACAAAATGCAATGCAGTGAGTTGTATCAGTTTTTAATAAAACTATCCATATGCAATGCACTGAGTTGTATCAGTTTTTAATAAAACTAACCATATGCAATGCACTGAGTTATATCCGTTTTAAATAAAACTAACCATATGCAATGCACTGAGTTATATCCGTTTTTAATAAAACTATCCATATGCAATGCACTGAGTTATATCAGTTTTTAATAAACCTAACAAAATGCAATGCACTGAGTAATATCCGTTTTTAATAAAACTAACCATATGCAATGCACTGAGTTATATCAGTTTTTAATAAACCTAACAAAATGCAATGCAATGAGTTGCATCAGTTTTTAATAAAACTAACCATATGCAATGCACTGAGTTATATCTGTTTTTAATAAAACTAACCATATGCAATGCACTGAGTTATATCCGTTTTTAATAAAACTATCCATATGCAATGCAGTGAGTTATATCAGTTTTTAATAAAACTAACCATATGCAATGCACTGAATTATATCCGTTTTTAATAAACCTAACCAAATGCAATGCAGTGAGTTATATCCGTTTTTAATAAAACTAACCATATGCAATGCACTGAGTTATATCCGTTTTTAAGAAACCTAACAAAATGCACTGCATTGTGTTGTATCAGTTTTAATAAAATTATCCATATGCAATGCACTGAGTTATATCAGTTTTTAATAAACCTAACAAAATGCAATGCACTGAGTTATATCCGTTTTTAATAAAACTATCCATATGCAATGCACTGAGTTATATCAGTTTTTAATAAACCTAACAAAATGCACTGCACTGAGTTATATCCGTTTTTAATAAAACTATCCTTATGCAATGCACTGAGTTATATCCGTTTTTAATAAACCTAACAAAATGCAATGCAGTGAGTTGTATCAGTTTTTAATAAAACTATCCATATGCAATGCACTGAGTTATATCAGTTTTTAATAAACCTAACAAAATGCACTGCACTGAGTTATATCCGTTTTTAATAAAACTATCCATATGCAATGCACTGAGTTATATCAGTTTTTAATAAAACTATCCATATGCAATTCAGTGAGTTATATCAGTTTTTAATAAAACTATCCATATACAATGCACTGAGTTATATCAGTTTTTAATAAAACTAACCATATGCAATGCACTGAGTTCTATCTGTTTTTAATAAAACTATCCATATGCAATGCACTGAGTTATATTCCTTTTTAATAAACCTAACAAAATGCAATGCAGTGAGTTGTATCAGTTTTTAATAAAACTATCCATATGCAATGCACTGAGTTATATCAGTTTTTAATAAAACTAACAAAATGCAATGCACTGAGTTATATCCGTTTTTAATAAAACTAACCATATGCAATGCACTGAGTTATATCCGTTTTTAATAAAACTATCCATATGCAATGCAGTGAGTTATATCAGTTTTTAATAAAACTAACCATATGCAATGCACTGAATTATATCCGTTTTTAATAAACCTAACCAAATGCAATGCAGTGAGTTATATCCGTTTTTAATAAAACTAACCATATGCAATGTACTGAGTTATATCCGTTTTTAATAAAACTATCCATATGCAATGCACTGAGTTATGTATATCCGTTTTTCGTAAACCTAACAGAATGCAATGCAGTGAGTTATATCAGTTTTTAATCAAACTAACTATACGCAATGCACTGAGTTATATGAGTTTTTAATAAAACTTTCCATATGCCATGCACTGAGTTAAATCCGTTTTTATTAAAACTAACCATATGCAATGCACTGAGTTATATCCGTTTTTAATAAAACTATCCATATGCAATGCACTGAGTTATATTCGTTTTTAATAAACCTAACAAAATGCAATGCAGTGAGTTGTATCAGTTTTTAATAAAACTATCCATATGCAATGCACTGAGTTATATCAGTTTTTAATAAAACTATCGATATGCAATGCACTGAGTTATATCCGTTTTTAATAAAACTAACCATATGCAATGCACTGAGTTATATCCGTTTTTAAGAAACCTAACAAAATGCACTGCAGTGTGTTGTATCAGTTTTAATAAAATTATCCATATGCAATGCACTGAGTTATATCAGTTTTTAATAAACCTAACAAAATGCAATGCACTGAGTTATATCCGTTTTTAATAAAACTATCCTTATGCAATGCACTGAGTTATATCCGTTTTTAATAAACCTAACAAAATGCAATGCAGTGAGTTGTATCAGTTTTTAATAAAACTATCCATATGCAATGCACTGAGTTATATCAGTTTTTAATAAACCTAACAAAATGCAATGCACTGAGTTATATCCGTTTTTAATAAAACTAACCATATGCAATGCACTGAGTTATATCCGTTTTAATAAAACTATCCATATACAATGCACTGAGTTATATCAGTTTTTAATAAAACTAACCATATGCAAGGCACTGAGTTATATCCGTTTTTAATAAAACTATCCATATGCAATGCACTGAGTTATATTCGTTTTTAATAAACCTAACAAAATGCAATGCAGTGAGTTGTATCAGTTTTTAATAAAACTATCCATATGCAATGCACTGAGTTATATCAGTTTTTAATAAAACTAACAAAATGCAATGCACTGAGTTATATCCGTTTTTAATAAAACTAACCATATGCAATGCACTGAGTTATATCCGTTTTTAATAAACCTAACCAAATGCAATGCACTGAGTTGTATCAGTTTTTAATAAAACTATCCATATGCAATGCACTGAGTTATATCAGTTTTTAATAAACCTAACAAAATGCAATGCACTGAGTTATATCCGTTTTTAATAAAACTAACCATATGCAATGCACTGAGTTATATCCGTTTTTAATAAACCTAACCATATGCAATGCACTGAGTTATATCCGTTTTAATAAAACTATCCATATGCAATGCACTGAGTTATATCAGTTTTTAATAAAACTAACCATATGCAATGCACTGAGTTATATCCGTTTTTAATAAAACTAACCATATGCAATGCACTGAGTTATATCAGTTTTCAATAAAACTTTCCATATGCAATGCACTGACTTATATCAGTTTTTAATAAAACTAACCATATGCAATGCACTGAGTTATATCCGTTTTTAATAAAACTAACCATATGCAATGCACTGAGTTATATCCGTTTTTAATAAAACTATCCATATGCAATGCACTGAGTTATATCAGTTTTTAATAAACCTAACAAAATGCAATGCACTGAGTAATATCCGTTTTTAATAAAACTAACCATATGCAATGCACTGAGTTATATCAGTTTTTAATAAACCTAACAAAATGCAATGCAATGAGTTGCATCAGTTTTTAATAAAACTAACCATATGCAATGCACTGAGTTATATCTGTTTTTAATAAAACTAACCATATGCAATGCACTGAGTTATATCCGTTTTTAATAAAACTATCCATATGCAATGCAGTGAGTTATATCAGTTTTTAATAAAACTAACCATATGCAATGCACTAAATTATATCCGTTTTTAATAAACCTAACCAAATGCAATGCAGTGAGTTATATCAGTTTTTAATAAAACTATCCATATGCAATGCACTGAGTTATATCAGTTTTTAATAAACCTAACAAAATGCACTGCACTGAGTTATATCCGTTTTTAATAAAACTAACCATATGCAATGCACTGAGTTATATCCGTTTTTAATAAAACTAACCATATGCAATGCACTGAGTTATATCCGTTTTAATAAAACTATCCATATACAATGCACTGAGTTATATCAGTTTTTAATAAAACTAACCATATGCAATGCACTGAGTTATATCCGTTTTAATAAAACTATCCATATACAATGCACTGAGTTATATCAGTTTTTAATAAAACTAACCATATGCAATGCACTGAGTTATATCCGTTTTAATAAAACTATCCATATACAATGCACTGAGTTATATCAGTTTTTAATAAAACTAACCATATGCAAGGCACTGAGTTATATCCGTTTTTAATAAAACTATCCATATGCAATGCACTGAGTTATATTCGTTTTTAATAAACCTAACAAAATGCAATGCAGTGAGTTGTATCAGTTTTTAATAAAACTATCCATATGCAATGCACTGAGTTATATCAGTTTTTAATAAAACTAACAAAATGCAATGCACTGAGTTATATCCGTTTTTAATAAAACTAACCATATGCAATGCACTGAGTTATATCCGTTTTTAATAAACCTAACCAAATGCAATGCACTGAGTTGTATCAGTTTTTAATAAAACTATCCATATGCAATGCACTGAGTTATATCAGTTTTTAATAAACCTAACAAAATGCAATGCACTGAGTTATATCCGTTTTTAATAAAACTAACCATATGCAATGCACTGAGTTATATCCGTTTTTAATAAACCTAACCATATGCAATGCACTGAGTTATATCCGTTTTAATAAAACTATCCATATGCAATGCACTGAGTTATATCAGTTTTTAATAAAACTAACCATATGCAATGCACTGAGTTATATCCGTTTTTAATAAAACTAACCATATGCAATGCACTGAGTTATATCAGTTTTCAATAAAACTTTCCATATGCAATGCACTGACTTATATCAGTTTTTAATAAAACTAACCATATGCAATGCACTGAGTTATATCCGTTTTTAATAAAACTAACCATATGCAATGCACTGAGTTATATCCGTTTTTAATTAAACTATCCATATGCAATGCACTGAGTTATATCAGTTTTTAATAAACCTAACAAAATGCAATGCACTGAGTAATATCCGTTTTTAATAAAACTAACCATATGCAATGCACTGAGTTATATCAGTTTTTAATAAACCTAACAAAATGCAATGCAATGAGTTGCATCAGTTTTTAATAAAACTAACCATATGCAATGCACTGAGTTATATCTGTTTTTAATAAAACTAACCATATGCAATGCACTGAGTTATATCCGTTTTTAATAAAACTATCCATATGCAATGCAGTGAGTTATATCAGTTTTTAATAAAACTAACCATATGCAATGCACTAAATTATATCCGTTTTTAATAAACCTAACCAAATGCAATGCAGTGAGTTATATCAGTTTTTAATAAAACTATCCATATGCAATGCACTGAGTTATATCAGTTTTTAATAAACCTAACAAAATGCACTGCACTGAGTTATATCCGTTTTTAATAAAACTAACCATATGCAATGCACTGAGTTATATCCGTTTTTAATAAAACTAACCATATGCAATGCACTGAGTTATATCCGTTTTAATAAAACTATCCATATACAATGCACTGAGTTATATCAGTTTTTAATAAAACTAACCATATGCAATGCACTGAGTTCTATCTGTTTTTAATAAAACTATCCATATGCAATGCACTGAGTTATATTCCTTTTTAATAAACCTAACAAAATGCAATGCAGTGAGTTGTATCAGTTTTTAATAAAACTATCCATATGCAATGCACTGAGTTATATCAGTTTTTAATAAAACTAACAAAATGCAATGCACTGAGTTATATCCGTTTTTAATAAAACTAACCATATGCAATGCACTGAGTTATATCCGTTTTTAATAAAACTATCCATATGCAATGCAGTGAGTTATATCAGTTTTTAATAAAACTAACCATATGCAATGCACTGAATTATATCCGTTTTTAATAAACCTAACCAAATGCAATGCAGTGAGTTATATCCGTTTTTAATAAAACTAACCATATGCAATGTACTGAGTTATATCCGTTTTTAATAAAACTATCCATATGCAATGCACTGAGTTATGTATATCCGTTTTTCGTAAACCTAACAGAATGCAATGCAGTGAGTTATATCAGTTTTTAATCAAACTAACTATACGCAATGCACTGAGTTATATGAGTTTTTAATAAAACTTTCCATATGCCATGCACTGAGTTATATCCGTTTTTAATAAAACTAACCATATGCAATGCACTGAGTTATATCCGTTTTTAATAAAACTATCCATATGCAATGCACTGAGTTATATTCGTTTTTAATAAACCTAACAAAATGCAATGCAGTGAGTTGTATCAGTTTTTAATAAAACTATCCATATGCAATGCACTGAGTTATATCCGTTTTTAATAAAACTAACCATATGCAATGCACTGAGTTATATCCGTTTTTAATAAAACTATCCATATGCAATGCACTGAGTTATATTCGTTTTTAATAAACCTAACAAAATGCAATGCAGTGAGTTGTATCAGTTTTTAATAAAACTATCCATATGCAATGCACTGAGTTATATCCGTTTTTAATAAAACTAACCATATGCAATGCACTGAGTTATATCCGTTTTTAATAAAACTATCCATATGCAATGCACTGAGTTATATCAGTTTTTAATAAACCTAACAAAATGCAATGCACTGAGTAATATCCGTTTTTAATAAAACTAACCATATGCAATGCACTGAGTTATATCAGTTTTTAATAAACCTAACAAAATGCAATGCAATGAGTTGCATCAGTTTTTAATAAAACTAACCATATGCAATGCACTGAGTTATATCTGTTTTTAATAAAACTAACCATATGCAATGCACTGAGTTATATCCGTTTTTAATAAAACTATCCATATGCAATGCAGTGAGTTATATCAGTTTTTAATAAAACTAACCATATGCAATGCAGTGAGTTATATCCGTTTTTAATAAAACTAACCATATGCAATGCACTGAGTTATATCCGTTTTTAAGAAACCTAACAAAATGCACTGCAGTGTGTTGTATCAGTTTTAATAAAATTATCCATATGCAATGCACTGAGTTATATCAGTTTTTAATAAACCTAACAAAATGCAATGCACTGAGTTATATCCGTTTTTAATAAAACTATCCTTATGCAATGCACTGAGTTATATCCGTTTTTAATAAACCTAATAAAATGCAATGCAGTGAGTTGTATCAGTTTTTAATAAAACTATCCATATGCAATGCACTGAGTTATATCAGTTTTTAATAAACCTAACAAAATGCACTGCACTGAGTTATATCCGTTTTTAATAAAACTAACCATATGCAATGCACTGAGTTATATCCGATTTTAATAAAACTAACCATATGCAATGCACTGAGTTATATCCGTTTTAATAAAACTATCCATATACAATGCACTGAGTTATATCAGTTTTTAATAAAACTAACCATATGCAATGCACTGAGTTCTATCTGTTTTTAATAAAACTATCCATATGCAATGCACTGAGTTATATTCCTTTTTAATAAACCTAACAAAATGCAATGCAGTGAGTTGTATCAGTTTTTAATAAAACTATCCATATGCAATGCACTGAGTTATATCAGTTTTTAATAAAACTAACAAAATGCAATGCACTGAGTTATATCCGTTTTTAATAAAACTAACCATATGCAATGCACTGAGTTATATCCGTTTTTAATAAAACTATCCATATGCAATGCAGTGAGTTATATCAGTTTTTAATAAAACTAACCATATGCAATGCACTGAATTATATCCGTTTTTAATAAACCTAACCAAATGCAATGCAGTGAGTTATATCCGTTTTTAATAAAACTAACCATATGCAATGTACTGAGTTATATCCGTTTTAAATAAAACTATCCATATGCAATGCACTGAGTTATGTATATCCGTTTTTCGTAAACCTAACAGAATGCAATGCAGTGAGTTATATCAGTTTTTAATCAAACTAACTATACGCAATGCACTGAGTTATATGAGTTTTTAATAAAACTTTCCATATGCCATGCACTGAGTTATATCCGTTTTTAATAAAACTAACCATATGCAATGCACTGAGTTATATCCGTTTTTAATAAAACTATCCATATGCAATGCACTGAGTTATATTCGTTTTTAATAAACCTAACAAAATGCAATGCAGTGAGTTGTATCAGTTTTTAATAAAACTATCCATATGCAATGCACTGAGTTATATCAGTTTTTAATAAAACTATCGATATGCAATGCACTGAGTTATATCCGTTTTTAATAAAACTAACCATATGCAATGCACTGAGTTATATCCGTTTTTAAGAAACCTAACAAAATGCACTGCAGTGTGTTGTATCAGTTTTAATAAAATTATCCATATGCAATGCACTGAGTTATATCAGTTTTTAATAAACCTAACAAAATGCAATGCACTGAGTTATATCCGTTTTTAATAAAACTATCCTTATGCAATGCACTGAGTTATATCCGTTTTTAATAAACCTAACAAAATGCAATGCAGTGAGTTGTATCAGTTTTTAATAAAACTATCCATATGCAATGCACTGAGTTATATCAGTTTTTAATGAACCTAACAAAATGCAATGCACTGAGTTATATCCGTTTTTAATAAAACTAACCATATGCAATGCACTGGGTTATATCCGTTTTTAATAAAACTAACCATATGCAATGCACTGAGTTATATCCGTTTTAATAAAACTATCCATATACAATGCACTGAGTTATATCAGTTTTTAATAAAACTAACCATATGCAAGGCACTGAGTTATATCCGTTTTTAATAAAACTATCCATATGCAATGCACTGAGTTATATTCGTTTTTAATAAACCTAACAAAATGCAATGCAGTGAGTTGTATCAGTTTTTAATAAAACTATCCATATGCAATGCACTGAGTTATATCAGTTTTTAATAAAACTAACAAAATGCAATGCACTGAGTTATATCCGTTTTTAATAAAACTAACCATATGCAATGCACTGAGTTATATCCGTTTTTAATAAACCTAACCAAATGCAATGCACTGAGTTGTATCAGTTTTTAATAAAACTATCCATATGCAATGCACTGAGTTATATCAGTTTTTAATAAACCTAACAAAATGCAATGCACTGAGTTATATCCGTTTTTAATAAAACTAACCATATGCAATGCACTGAGTTATATCCGTTTTTAATAAACCTAACCATATGCATTGCACTGAGTTATATCCGTTTTAATAAAACTATCCATATGCAATGCACTGAGTTATATCAGTTTTTAATAAAACTAACCATATGCAATGCACTGAGTTATATCCGTTTTTAATAAAACTAACCATATGCAATGCACTGAGTTATATCAGTTTTCAATAAAACCATCCATATGCAATGCACTGAGTTATATCAGTTTTTAATAAAACTAACCATATGCAATGCACTGAGTTATATCCGTTTTTAATAAAACTAACCATATGCAATGCACTGAGTTATATCCGTTTTTAATAAAACTATCCATATGCAATGCACTGAGTTATATCAGTTTTTAATAAACCTAACAAAATGCAATGCACTGAGTTATATCCGTTTTTAATAAAACTAACCATATGCAATGCACTGAGTTATATCAGTTTTTAATAAAACTATCCATATGCAATGCACTGAGTTATATCAGTTTTTAATAAACCTAACAAAATGCAATGCAATGAGTTGCATCAGTTTTTAATAAAACTAACCATATGCAATGCACTGAGTTATATCTGTTTTTAATAAAACTAACCATATGCAATGCACTGAGTTATATCCGTTTTTAATAAAACTATCCATATGCAATGCAGTGAGTTATATCAGTTTTTAATAAAACTAACCATATGCAATGCACTGAATTATATCCGTTTTTAATAAACCTAACCAAATGCAATGCAGTGAGTTATATCCGTTTTTAATAAAACTAACCATATGCAATGCACTGAGTTATATCCGTTTTTAAGAAACCTAACAAAATGCACTGCAGTGTGTTGTATCAGTTTTAATAAAATTATCCATATGCAATGCACTGAGTTATATCAGTTTTTAATAAACCTAACAAAATGCAATGCACTGAGTTATATCCGTTTTTAATAAAACTATCCTTATGCAATGCACTGAGTTATATCCGTTTTTAATAAACCTAACAAAATGCAATGCAGTGAGTTGTATCAGTTTTTAATAAAACTATCCATATGCAATGCACTGAGTTATATCAGTTTTTAATAAACCTAACAAAATGCACTGCACTGAGTTATATCCGTTTTTAATAAAACTAACCATATGCAATGCACTGAGTTATATCCGTTTTTAATAAAACTAACCATATGCAATGCACTGAGTTATATCAGTTTTTAATAAAACTAACCATATGCAATGCACTGAATTATATCCGTTTTTAATAAACCTAACCAAATGCAATGCAGTGAGTTATATCCGTTTTTAATAAAACTAACCATATGCAATGTACTGAGTTATATCCGTTTTAAATAAAACTATCCATATGCAATGCACTGAGTTATGTATATCCGTTTTTCGTAAACCTAACAGAATGCAATGCAGTGAGTTATATCAGTTTTTAATCAAACTAACTATACGCAATGCACTGAGTTATATGAGTTTTTAATAAAACTTTCCATATGCCATGCACTGAGTTATATCCGTTTTTAATAAAACTAACCATATGCAATGCACTGAGTTATATCCGTTTTTAATAAAACTATCCATATGCAATGCACTGAGTTATATTCGTTTTTAATAAACCTAACAAAATGCAATGCAGTGAGTTGTATCAGTTTTTAATAAAACTATCCATATGCAATGCACTGAGTTATATCAGTTTTTAATAAAACTATCGATATGCAATGCACTGAGTTATATCCGTTTTTAATAAAACTAACCATATGCAATGCACTGAGTTATATCCGTTTTTAAGAAACCTAACAAAATGCACTGCAGTGTGTTGTATCAGTTTTAATAAAATTATCCATATGCAATGCACTGAGTTATATCAGTTTTTAATAAACCTAACAAAATGCAATGCACTGAGTTATATCCGTTTTTAATAAAACTATCCTTATGCAATGCACTGAGTTATATCCGTTTTTAATAAACCTAACAAAATGCAATGCAGTGAGTTGTATCAGTTTTTAATAAAACTATCCATATGCAATGCACTGAGTTATATCAGTTTTTAATGAACCTAACAAAATGCAATGCACTGAGTTATATCCGTTTTTAATAAAACTAACCATATGCAATGCACTGGGTTATATCCGTTTTTAATAAAACTAACCATATGCAATGCACTGAGTTATATCCGTTTTAATAAAACTATCCATATACAATGCACTGAGTTATATCAGTTTTTAATAAAACTAACCATATGCAAGGCACTGAGTTATATCCGTTTTTAATAAAACTATCCATATGCAATGCACTGAGTTATATTCGTTTTTAATAAACCTAACAAAATGCAATGCAGTGAGTTGTATCAGTTTTTAATAAAACTATCCATATGCAATGCACTGAGTTATATCAGTTTTTAATAAAACTAACAAAATGCAATGCACTGAGTTATATCCGTTTTTAATAAAACTAACCATATGCAATGCACTGAGTTATATCCGTTTTTAATAAACCTAACCAAATGCAATGCACTGAGTTGTATCAGTTTTTAATAAAACTATCCATATGCAATGCACTGAGTTATATCAGTTTTTAATAAACCTAACAAAATGCAATGCACTGAGTTATATCCGTTTTTAATAAAACTAACCATATGCAATGCACTGAGTTATATCCGTTTTTAATAAACCTAACCATATGCATTGCACTGAGTTATATCCGTTTTAATAAAACTATCCATATGCAATGCACTGAGTTATATCAGTTTTTAATAAAACTAACCATATGCAATGCACTGAGTTATATCCGTTTTTAATAAAACTAACCATATGCAATGCACTGAGTTATATCAGTTTTCAATAAAACTATCCATATGCAATGCACTGAGTTATATCAGTTTTTAATAAAACTAACCATATGCAATGCACTGAGTTATATCCGTTTTTAATAAAACTAACCATATGCAATGCACTGAGTTATATCCGTTTTTAATAAAACTATCCATATGCAATGCACTGAGTTATATCAGTTTTTAATAAACCTAACAAAATGCAATGCACTGAGTTATATCCGTTTTTAATAAAACTAACCATATGCAATGCACTGAGTTATATCAGTTTTTAATAAAACTATCCATATGCAATGCACTGAGTTATATCAGTTTTTAATAAACCTAACAAAATGCAATGCAATGAGTTGCATCAGTTTTTAATAAAACTAACCATATGCAATGCACTGAGTTATATCTGTTTTTAATAAAACTAACCATATGCAATGCACTGAGTTATATCCATTTTTAATAAAACTATCCATATGCAATGCAGTGAGTTATATCAGTTTTTAATAAAACTAACCATATGCAATGCACTGAATTATATCCGTTTTTAATAAACCTAACCAAATGCAATGCAGTGAGTTATATCCGTTTTTAATAAAACTAACCATATGCAATGCACTGAGTTATATCCGTTTTTAAGAAACCTAACAAAATGCACTGCAGTGTGTTGTATCAGTTTTAATAAAATTATCCATATGCAATGCACTGAGTTATATCAGTTTTTAATAAACCTAACAAAATGCAATGCACTGAGTTATATCCGTTTTTAATAAAACTATCCTTATGCAATGCACTGAGTTATATCCGTTTTTAATAAACCTAACAAAATGCAATGCAGTGAGTTGTATCAGTTTTTAATAAAACTATCCATATGCAATGCACTGAGTTATATCAGTTTTTAATAAACCTAACAAAATGCACTGCACTGAGTTATATCCGTTTTTAATAAAACTAACCATATGCAATGCACTGAGTTATATCCGTTTTTAATAAAACTAACCATATGCAATGCACTGAGTTATATCCGTTTTAATAAAACTATCCATATACAATGCACTGAGTTATATCAGTTTTTAATAAAACTAACCATATGCAAGGCACTGAGTTCTATCTGTTTTTAATAAAACTATCCATATGCAATGCACTGAGTTATATTCCTTTTTAATAAACCTAACAAAATGCAATGCAGTGAGTTGTATCAGTTTTTAATAAAACTATCCATATGCAATGCACTGAGTTATATCAGTTTTTAATAAAACTAACAAAATGCAATGCACTGAGTTATATCCGTTTTTAATAAAACTAACCATATGCAATGCACTGAGTTATATCCGTTTTTAATAACCCTAACCAAATGCAATGCACTGAGTTGTATCAGTTTTTAATAAAACTATCCATATGCAATGCACTGAGTTATATCAGTTTTTAATAAACCTAACAAAATGCAATGCACTGAGTTATATCCGTTTTTAACAAAACTAACCATATGCAATGCACTGAGTTATATCCGTTTTTAATAAACCTAACCATATGCAATGCACTGAGTTATATCCGTTTTAATAAAACTATCCATATGCAATGCACTGAGTTATATCAGTTTTTAATAAAACTAACCATATGCAATGCACTGAGTTATATCCGTTTTTAATAAAACTAACCACATGCAATGCACTGAGTTATATCAGTTTTCAATAAAACTTTCCATATGCAATGCACTGACTTATATCAGTTTTTAATAAAACTAACCATATGCAATGCACTGAGTTATATCCGTTTTTAATAAAACTAACCATATGCAATGCACTGAGTTATATCCGTTTTTAATAAAACTATCCATATGCAATGCACTGAGTTATACCAGTTTTTAATAAACCTAACAAAATGCAATGCACTGAGTAATATCCGTTTTTAATAAAACTAACCATATGCAATGCACTGAGTTATATCAGTTTTTAATAAAACTATCCATATGCAATGCACTGAGTTATATCCGTTTTTAATAAACCTAACAAAATGCAATGCAATGAGTTGCATCAGTTTTTAATAAAACTAACCATATGCAATGCACTGAGTTATATCTGTTTTTAATAAAACTAACCATATGCAATGCACTGAGTTATATCCGTTTTTAATAAAACTATCCATATGCAATGCAGTGAGTTATATCAGTTTTTAATAAAACTAACCATATGCAATGCACTGAGTTATATCCGTTTTAATAAAACTATCCATATACAATGCACTGAGTTATATCAGTTTTTAATAAAACTAACCATATGCAAGGCACTGAGTTCTATCTGTTTTTAATAAAACTATCCATATGCAATGCACTGAGTTATATTCCTTTTTAATAAACCTAACAAAATGCAATGCAGTGAGTTGTATCAGTTTTTAATAAAACTATCCATATGCAATGCACTGAGTTATATCAGTTTTTAATAAAACTAACAAAATGCAATGCACTGAGTTATATCCGTTTTTAATAAAACTAACCATATGCAATGCACTGAGTTATATCCGTTTTTAATAAAACTATCCATATGCAATGCAGTGAGTTATATCAGTTTTTAATAAAACTAACCATATGCAATGCACTGAATTATATCCGTAAACCTAACCAAATGCAATGCAGTGAGTTATATCCGTTTTTAATAAAACTAACCATATGCAAGGCACTGAGTTATATCAGTTTTTAATAAAACTAACCATATGCAAGGCACTGAGTTCTATCTGTTTTTAATAAAACTATCCATATGCAATGCACTGAGTTATATTCCTTTTTAATAAACCTAACAAAATGCAATGCAGTGAGTTGTATCAGTTTTTAATAAAACTAACCATATGCAATGCACTGAGTTATATCCGTTTTTAATAAAACTATCCATATGCAATGCAGTGAGTTATATCAGTTTTTAATAAAACTAACCATATGCAATGCACTGAATTATATCCGTAAACCTAACCAAATGCAATGCAGTGAGTTATATCCGTTTTTAATAAAACTAACCATATGCAATGTACTGAGTTATATCCGTTTTTAATAAAACTATCCATATGCAATGCACTGAGTTATGTATATCCGTTTTTCGTAAACCTAACAGAATGCAATGCAGTGAGTTATATCAGTTTTTAATCAAACTAAATATACGCAATGCACTGAGTTATATGAGTTTTTAATAAAACTTTCCATATGCCATGCACTGAGTTATATCCGTTTTTAATAAAACTAACCATATGCAATGCACTGAGTTATATCCGTTTTTAATAAAACTATCCATATGCAATGCACTGAGTTATATTCGTTTTTAATAAACCTAACAAAATGCAATGCAGTGAGTTGTATCAGTTTTTAATAAAACTATCCATATGCAATGCACTGAGTTATATCAGTTTTTAATAAAACTATCGATATGCAATGCACTGAGTTATATCCGTTTTTAATAAAACTAACCATATGCAATGCACTGAGTTATATCCGTTTTTAAGAAACCTAACAAAATGCACTGCAGGGTGTTGTATCAGTTTTAATAAAATTATCCATATGCAATGCACTGAGTTATATCAGTTTTTAATAAACCTAACAAAATGCAATGCACTGAGTTATATCCGTTTTTAATAAAACTATCCTTATGCAATGCACTGAGTTATATCCGTTTTTAATAAACCTAACAAAATGCAATGCAGTGAGTTGTATCAGTTTTTAATAAAACTATCCATATGCAATGCACTGAGTTATATCAGTTTTTAATAAACCTAACAAAATGCAATGCACTGAGTTATATCCGTTTTTAATAAAACTAACCATATGCAATGCACTGGGTTATATCCGTTTTTAATAAAACTAACCATATGCAATGCACTGAGTTATATCCGTTTTAATAAAACTATCCATATACAATGCACTGAGTTATATCAGTTTTTAATAAAACTAACCATATGCAAGGCACTGAGTTATATCCGTTTTTAATAAAACTATCCATATGCAATGCACTGAGTTATATTCGTTTTTAATAAACCTAACAAAATGCAATGCAGTGAGTTGTATCAGTTTTTAATAAAACTATCCATATGCAATGCACTGAGTTATATCAGTTTTTAATAAAACTAACAAAATGCAATGCACTGAGTTATATCCGTTTTTAATAAAACTAACCATATGCAATGCACTGAGTTATATCCGTTTTTAATAAACCTAACCAAATGCAATGCACTGAGTTGTATCAGTTTTTAATAAAACTATCCATATGCAATGCACTTAGTTATATCAGTTTTTAATAAACCTAACAAAATGCAATGCACTGAGTTATATCCGTTTTTAATAAAACTAACCATATGCAATGCACTGAGTTATATCCGTTTTTAATAAACCTAACCATATGCAATGCACTGAGTTATATCCGTTTTAATAAAACTATCCATATGCAATGCACTGAGTTATATCAGTTTTTAATAAAACTAACCATATGCAATGCACTGAGTTATATCCGTTTTTAATAAAACTAACCATATGCAATGCACTGAGTTATATCAGTTTTCAATAAAACTATCCATATGCAATGCACTGAGTTATATCAGTTTTTAATAAAACTAACCATATGCAATGCACTGAGTTATATCCGTTTTTAATAAAACTAACCATATGCAATGCACTGAGTTATATCCGTTTTTAATAAAACTATCCATATGCAATGCACTGAGTTATATCAGTTTTTAATAAACCTAACAAAATGCAATGCACTGAGTTATATCCGTTTTTAATAAAACTATCCTTATGCAATGCACTGAGTTATATCCGTTTTTAATAAACCTAACAAAATGCAATGCAGTGAGTTGTATCAGTTTTTAATAAAACTATCCATATGCAATGCACTGAGTTATATCAGTTTTTAATAAACCTAACAAAATGCACTGCACTGAGTTATATCCGTTTTTAATAAAACTAACCATATGCAATGCACTGAGTTATATCCGATTTTAATAAAACTATCCATATGCAATGCAGTGAGTTATATCAGTTTTTAATAAAACTAACCATATGCAATGCACTGAATTATATCCGTAAACCTAACCAAATGCAATGCAGTGAGTTATATCCGTTTTTAATAAAACTAACCATATGCAATGTACTGAGTTATATCCGTTTTTAATAAAACTATCCATATGCAATGCACTGAGTTATGTATATCCGTTTTTCGTAAACCTAACAGAATGCAATGCAGTGAGTTATATCAGTTTTTAATCAAACTAAATATACGCAATGCACTGAGTTATATGAGTTTTTAATAAAACTTTCCATATGCCATGCACTGAGTTATATCCGTTTTTAATAAAACTAACCATATGCAATGCACTGAGTTATATCCGTTTTTAATAAAACTATCCATATGCAATGCACTGAGTTATATTCGTTTTTAATAAACCTAACAAAATGCAATGCAGTGAGTTGTATCAGTTTTTAATAAAACTATCCATATGCAATGCACTGAGTTATATCAGTTTTTAATAAAACTATCGATATGCAATGCACTGAGTTATATCCGTTTTTAATAAAACTAACAATATGCAATGCACTGAGTTATATCCGTTTTTAAGAAACCTAACAAAATGCACTGCAGGGTGTTGTATCAGTTTTAATAAAATTATCCATATGCAATGCACTGAGTTATATCAGTTTTTAATAAACCTAACAAAATGCAATGCACTGAGTTATATCCGTTTTTAATAAAACTATCCTTATGCAATGCACTGAGTTATATCCGTTTTTAATAAACCTAACAAAATGCAATGCAGTGAGTTGTATCAGTTTTTAATAAAACTATCCATATGCAATGCACTGAGTTATATCAGTTTTTAATAAACCTAACAAAATGCAATGCACTGAGTTATATCCGTTTTTAATAAAACTAACCATATGCAATGCACTGGGTTATATCCGTTTTTAATAAAACTAACCATATGCAATGCACTGAGTTATATCCGTTTTAATAAAACTATCCATATACAATGCACTGAGTTATATCAGTTTTTAATAAAACTAACCATATGCAAGGCACTGAGTTATATCCGTTTTTAATAAAACTATCCATATGCAATGCACTGAGTTATATTCGTTTTTAATAAACCTAACAAAATGCAATGCAGTGAGTTGTATCAGTTTTTAATAAAACTATCCATATGCAATGCACTGAGTTATATCAGTTTTTAATAAAACTAACAAAATGCAATGCACTGAGTTATATCCGTTTTTAATAAAACTAACCATATGCAATGCACTGAGTTATATCCGTTTTTAATAAACCTAACCAAATGCAATGCACTGAGTTGTATCAGTTTTTAATAAAACTATCCATATGCAATGCACTTAGTTATATCAGTTTTTAATAAACCTAACAAAATGCAATGCACTGAGTTATATCCGTTTTTAATAAAACTAACCATATGCAATGCACTGAGTTATATCCGTTTTTAATAAACCTAACCATATGCAATGCACTGAGTTATATCCGTTTTAATAAAACTATCCATATGCAATGCACTGAGTTATATCAGTTTTTAATAAAACTAACCATATGCAATGCACTGAGTTATATCCGTTTTTAATAAAACTAACCATATGCAATGCACTGAGTTATATCAGTTTTCAATAAAACTATCCATATGCAATGCACTGAGTTATATCAGTTTTTAATAAAACTAACCATATGCAATGCACTGAGTTATATCCGTTTTTAATAAAACTAACCATATGCAATGCACTGAGTTATATCCGTTTTTAATAAAACTATCCATATGCAATGCACTGAGTTATATCAGTTTTTAATAAACCTAACAAAATGCAATGCACTGAGTTATATCCGTTTTTAATAAAACTATCCTTATGCAATGCACTGAGTTATATCCGTTTTTAATAAACCTAACAAAATGCAAGGCAGTGAGTTGTATCAGTTCTTAATAAAACTATCCATATGCAATGCACTGAGTTATATCAGTTTTTAATAAACCTAACAAAATGCACTGCACTGAGTTATATCCGTTTTTAATAAAACTAACCATATGCAATGCACTGAGTTATATCCGATTTTAATAAAACTAACCATATGCAATGCACTGAGTTATATCCGTTTTAATAAAACTATCCATATACAATGCACTGAGTTATATCAGTTTTTAATAAAACTAACCATATGCAATGCACTGAGTTCTATCTGTTTTTAATAAAACTATCCATATGCAATGCACTGAGTTATATTCCTTTTTAATAAACCTAACAAAATGCAATGCAGTGAGTTGTATCAGTTTTTAATAAAACTATCCATATGCAATGCACTGAGTTATATCAGTTTTTAATAAAACTAACAAAATGCAATGCACTGAGTTATATCCGTTTTTAATAAAACTAACCATATGCAATGCACTGAGTTATATCCGTTTTTAATAAAACTATCCATATGCAATGCAGTGAGTTATATCAGTTTTTAATAAAACTAACCATATGCAATGCACTGAATTATATCCGTTTTTAATAAACCTAACCAAATGCAATGCAGTGAGTTATATCCGTTTTTAATAAAACTAACCATATGCAATGTAGTGAGTTATATCCGTTTTTAATAAAACTATCCATATGCAATGCACTGAGTTATGTATATCCGTTTTTCGTAAACCTAACAGAATGCAATGCAGTGAGTTATATCAGTTTTTAATCAAACTAACTATACGCAATGCACTGAGTTATATGAGTTTTTAATAAAACTTTCCATATGCCATGCACTGAGTTATATCCGTTTTTAATAAAACTAACCATATGCAATGCACTGAGTTATATCAGTTTTTAATAAAACTATCCATATGCAATGCACTGAGTTATATCAGTTTTTAATAAAACTATCGATATGCAATGCACTGAGTTATATCCGTTTTTAATAAAACTAACCATATGCAATGCACTGAGTTATATCCGTTTTTAAGAAACCTAACAAAATGCACTGCAGTGTGTTGTATCAGTTTTTAATAAAACTATCCATATGCAATGCACTGAGTTATATCAGTTTTTAATGAACCTAACAAAATGCAATGCACTGAGTTATATCCGTTTTTAATAAAACTATCCTTATGCAATGCACTGAGTTATATCCGTTTTTAATAAACCTAACAAAATGCAATGCAGTGAGTTGTATCAGTTTTGAATAAAACTATCCATATGCAATGCACTGAGTTATATCAGTTTTTAATGAACCTAACAAAATGCAATGCACTGAGTTATATCCGTTTTTAATAAAACTAACCATATGCAATGCACTGGGTTATATCCGTTTTTAATAAAACTAACCATATGCAATGCACTGAGTTATATCCGTTTTAATAAAACTATCCATATACAATGCACTGAGTTATATCAGTTTTTAATAAAACTAACCATATGCAAGGCACTGAGTTATATCCGTTTTTAATAAAACTATCCATATGCAATGCACTGAGTTATATTCGTTTTTAATAAACCTAACAAAATGCAATGCAGTGAGTTGTATCAGTTTTTAATAAAACTATCCATATGCAATGCACTGAGTTATATCAGTTTTTAATAAAACTAACAAAATGCAATGCACTGAGTTATATCCGTTTTTAATAAAACTAACCATATGCAATGCACTTAGTTATATCCGTTTTTAATAAACCTAACCAAATGCAATGCACTGAGTTGTATCAGTTTTTAATAAAACTATCCATATGCAATGCACTGAGTTATATCAGTTTTTAATAAACCTAACAAAATGCAATGCACTGAGTTATATCCGTTTTTAATAAAACTAACCATATGCAATGCACTGAGTTATATCCGTTTTTAATAAACCTAACCATATGCATTGCACTGAGTTATATCCGTTTTAATAAAACTATCCATATGCAATGCACTGAGTTATATCAGTTTTTAATAAAACTAACCATATGCAATGCACTGAGTTATATCCGTTTTTAATAAAACTAACCATATGCAATGCACTGAGTTATATCAGTTTTCAATAAAACTATCCATATGCAATGCACTGAGTTATATCAGTTTTTAATAAAACTAACCATATGCAATGCACTGAGTTATATCCGTTTTTAATAAAACTAACCATATGCAATGCACTGAGTTATATCCGTTTTTAATAAAACTATCCATATGCAATGCACTGAGTTATATCAGTTTTCAATAAATCTATCCATATGCAATGCACTGAGTTATATCAGTTTTTAATAAAACTAACCATATGCAATGCACTGAGTTATATCCGTTTTTAATAAAACTAACCATATGCAATGCACTGAGTTATATCCGTTTTTAATAAAACTATCCATATGCAATGCACTGAGTTATATCAGTTTTTAATAAACCTAACAAAATGCAATGCACTGAGTTATATCCGTTTTTAATAAAACTATCCTTATGCAATGCACTGAGTTATATCCGTTTTTAATAAACCTAACAAAATGCAATGCAGTGAGTTGTATCAGTTTTTAATAAAACTATCCATATGCAATGCACTGAGTTATATCAGTTTTTAATAAACCTAACAAAATGCACTGCACTGAGTTATATCCGTTTTTAATAAAACTAACCATATGCAATGCACTGAGTTATATCCGATTTTAATAAAACTAACCATATGCAATGCACTGAGTTATATCCGTTTTAATAAAACTATCCATATACAATGCACTGAGTTATATCAGTTTTTAATAAAACTAACCATATGCAATGCACTGAGTTCTATCTGTTTTTAATAAAACTATCCATATGCAATGCACTGAGTTATATTCCTTTTTAATAAACCTAACAAAATGCAATGCAGTGAGTTGTATCAGTTTTTAATAAAACTATCCATATGCAATGCACTGAGTTATATCAGTTTTTAATAAAACTAACAAAATGCAATGCACTGAGTTATATCCGTTTTTAATAAAACTAACCATATGCAATGCACTGAGTTATATCCGTTTTTAATAAAACTATCCATATGCAATGCAGTGAGTTATATCAGTTTTTAATAAAACTAACCATATGCAATGCACTGAATTATATCCGTTTTTAATAAACCTAACCAAATGCAATGCAGTGAGTTATATCCGTTTTTAATAAAACTAACCATATGCAATGTACTGAGTTATATCCGTTTTTAATAAAACTATCCATATGCAATGCACTGAGTTATGTATATCCGTTTTTCGTAAACCTAACAGAATGCAATGCAGTGAGTTATATCAGTTTTTAATCAAACTAACTATACGCAATGCACTGAGTTATATGAGTTTTTAATAAAACTTTCCATATGCCATGCACTGAGTTATATCCGTTTTTAATAAAACTAACCATATGCAATGCACTGAGTTATATCCGTTTTTAATAAAACTATCCATATGCAATGCACTGAGTTATATTCGTTTTTAATAAACCTAACAAAATGCAATGCAGTGAGTTGTATCAGTTTTTAATAAAACTATCCATATGCAATGCACTGAGTTATATCAGTTTTTAATAAAACTATCGATATGCAATGCACTGAGTTATATCCGTTTTTAATAAAACTAACCATATGCAATGCACTGAGTTATATCCGTTTTTAAGAAACCTAACAAAATGCACTGCAGTGTGTTGTATCAGTTTTTAATAAAACTATCCATATGCAATGCACTGAGTTATATCAGTTTTTAATGAACCTAACAAAATGCAATGCACTGAGTTATATCCGTTTTTAATAAAACTATCCTTATGCAATGCACTGAGTTATATCCGTTTTTAATAAACCTAACAAAATGCAATGCAGTGAGTTGTATCAGTTTTTAATAAAACTATCCATATGCAATGCACTGAGTTATATCAGTTTTTAATGAACCTAACAAAATGCAATGCACTGAGTTATATCCGTTTTTAATAAAACTAACCATATGCAATGCACTGGGTTATATCCGTTTTTAATAAAACTAACCATATGCAATGCACTGAGTTATATCCGTTTTAATAAAACTATCCATATACAATGCACTGAGTTATATCAGTTTTTAATAAAACTAACCATATGCAAGGCACTGAGTTATATCCGTTTTTAATAAAACTATCCATATGCAATGCACTGAGTTATATTCGTTTTTAATAAACCTAACAAAATGCAATGCAGTGAGTTGTATCAGTTTTTAATAAAACTATCCATATGCAATGCACTGAGTTATATCAGTTTTTAATAAAACTAACAAAATGCAATGCACTGAGTTATATCCGTTTTTAATAAAACTAACCATATGCAATGCACTTAGTTATATCCGTTTTTAATAAACCTAACCAAATGCAATGCACTGAGTTGTATCAGTTTTTAATAAAACTATCCATATGCAATGCACTGAGTTATATCAGTTTTTAATAAACCTAACAAAATGCAATGCACTGAGTTATATCCGTTTTTAATAAAACTAACCATATGCAATGCACTGAGTTATATCCGTTTTTAATAAACCTAACCATATGCATTGCACTGAGTTATATCCGTTTTAATAAAACTATCCATATGCAATGCACTGAGTTATATCAGTTTTTAATAAAACTAACCATATGCAATGCACTGAGTTATATCCGTTTTTAATAAAACTAACCATATGCAATGCACTGAGTTATATCAGTTTTCAATAAAACTATCCATATGCAATGCACTGAGTTATATCAGTTTTTAATAAAACTAACCATATGCAATGCACTGAGTTATATCCGTTTTTAATAAAACTAACCATATGCAATGCACTGAGTTATATCCGTTTTTAATAAAACTATCCATATGCAATGCACTGAGTTATATCAGTTTTTAATAAACCTAACAAAATGCAATGCACTGAGTTATATCCGTTTTTAATAAAACTAACCATATGCAAGGCACTGAGTTATATCAGTTTTTAATAAAACTATCCATATGCAATGCACTGAGTTATATCAGTTTTTAATAAACCTAACAAAATGCAATGCAATGAGTTGCATCAGTTTTTAATAAAACTAACCATATGCAATGCACTGAGTTATATCTGTTTTTAATAAAACTAACCATATGCAATGCACTGAGTTATATCCGTTTTTAATAAAACTATCCATATGCAATGCAGTGAGTTATATCAGTTTTTAATAAAACTAACCATATGCAATGCACTGAATTATATCCGTTTTTAATAAACCTAACCAAATGCAATGCAGTGAGTTATATCCGTTTTTAATAAAACTAACCATATGCAATGCACTGAGTTATATCCGTTTTTAAGAAACCTAACAAAATGCACTGCAGTGTGTTGTATCAGTTTTAATAAAATTATCCATAAGCAATGCACTGAGTTATATCAGTTTTTAATAAACCTAACAAAATGCAATGCACTGAGTTATATCCGTTTTTAATAAAACTATCCTTATGCAATGCACTGAGTTATATCCGTTTTTAATAAACCTAACAAAATGCAATGCAGTGAGTTGTATCAGTTTTTAATAAAACTATCCATATGCAATGCACTGAGTTATATCAGTTTTTAATAAACCTAACAAAATGCACTGCACTGAGTTATATCCGTTTTTAATAAAACTAACCATATGCAATGCACTGAGTTATATCCGTTTTTAATAAAACTAACCATATGCAATGCACTGAGTTATATCCGTTTTAATAAAACTATCCATATACAATGCACTGAGTTATATCAGTTTTTAATAAAACTAACCATATGCAAGGCACTGAGTTCTATCTGTTTTTAATAAAACTAACCATATGCAATGCAGTGAGTTATATTCCTTTTTAATAAACCTAACAAAATGCAATGCAGTGAGTTGTATCAGTTTTTAATAAAACTATCCATATGCAATGCACTGAGTTATATCAGTTTTTAATAAAACTAACAAAATGCAATGCACTGAGTTATATCCGTTTTTAATAAAACTAACCATATGCAATGCACTGAGTTATATCCGTTTTTAATAAACCTAACCAAATGCAATGCACTGAGTTGTATCAGTTTTTAATAAAACTATCCATATGCAATGCACTGAGTTATATCAGTTTTTAATAAACCTAACAAAATGCAATGCACTGAGTTATATCCGTTTTTAACAAAACTAACCATATGCAATGCACTGAGTTATATCCGTTTTTAATAAACCTAACCATATGCAATGCACTGAGTTATATCCGTTTTAATAAAACTATCCATATGCAATGCACTGAGTTATATCAGTTTTTAATAAAACTAACCATATGCAATGCACTGAGTTATATCCGTTTTTAATAAAACTAACCATATGCAATGCACTGAGTTATATCAGTTTTCAATAAAACTTTCCATATGCAATGCACTGACTTATATCAGTTTTTAATAAAACTAACCATATGCAATGCACTGAGTTATATCCGTTTTTAATAAAACTAACCATATGCAATGCACTGAGTTATATCCGTTTTTAAAAAAACTATCCATATGCAATGCACTGAGTTATATCAGTTTTTAATAAACCTAACAAAATGCAATGCACTGAGTAATATCCGTTTTTAATAAAACTAACCATATGCAATGCACTGAGTTATATCAGTTTTTAATAAAACTATCCATATGCAATGCACTGAGTTATATCCGTTTTTAATAAACCTAACAAAATGCAATGCAATGAGTTGCATCAGTTTTTAATAAAACTAACCATATGCAATGCACTGAGTTATATCTGTTTTTAATAAAACTAACCATATGCAATGCACTGAGTTATATCCGTTTTTAATAAAACTATCCATATGCAATGCAGTGAGTTATATCAGTTTTTAATAAAACTAACCATATGCAATGCACTGAGTTATATCCGTTTTAATAAAACTATCCATATACAATGCACTGAGTTATATCAGTTTTTAATAAAACTAACCATATGCAAGGCACTGAGTTCTATCTGTTTTTAATAAAGCTATCCATATGCAATGCACTGAGTTATATTCCTTTTTAATAAACCTAACAAAATGCAATGCAGTGAGTTGTATCAGTTTTTAATAAAACTATCCATATGCAATGCACTGAGTTATATCAGTTTTTAATAAAACTAACAAAATGCAATGCACTGAGTTATATCCGTTTTTAATAAAACTAACCATATGCAATGCACTGAGTTATATCCGTTTTTAATAAAACTATCCATATGCAATGCAGTGAGTTATATCAGTTTTTAATAAAACTAACCATATGCAATGCACTGAATTATATCCGTTTTTAATAAACCTAACCAAATGCAATGCAGTGAGTTATATCCGTTTTTAATAAAACTAACCATATGCAATGTACTGAGTTATATCCGTTTTTAATAAAACTATCCATATGCAATGCACTGAGTTATGTATATCCGTTTTTCGTAAACCTAACAGAATGCAATGCAGTGAGTTATATCAGTTTTTAATCAAACTAAATATACGCAATGCACTGAGTTATATGAGTTTTTAATAAAACTTTCCATATGCCATGCACTGAGTTATATCCGTTTTTAATAAAACTAACCATATGCAATGCACTGAGTTATATCCGTTTTTAATAAAACTATCCATATGCAATGCACTGAAATATATTCGTTTTTAATAAACCTAACAAAATGCAATGCAGTGAGTTGTATCAGTTTTTAATAAAACTATCCATATGCAATGCACTGAGTTATATCAGTTTTTAATAAAACTATCGATATGCAATGCACTGAGTTATATCCGTTTTTAATAAAACTAACCATATGCAATGCACTGAGTTATATCCGTTTTTAAGAAACCTAACAAAATGCACTGCAGTGTGTTGTATCAGTTTTAATAAAATTATCCATACGCAATGCACTGAGTTATATCAGTTTTTAATAAACCTAACAAAATGCAATGCACTGAGTTATATCCGTTTTTAATAAAACTATCCTTATGCCATGCACTGAGTTATATCCGTTTTTAATAAACCTAACAAAATGCAATGCAATGAGTTGCATCAGTTTTTAATAAAACTAACCATATGCAATGCACTGAGTTATATCTGTTTTTAATAAAACTAACCATATGCAATGCACTGAGTTATATCCGTTTTTAATAAAACTATCCATATGCAATGCAGTGAGTTATATCAGTTTTTAATAAAACTAACCATATGCAATGCACTGAGTTATATCCGTTTTAATAAAACTATCCATATACAATGCACTGAGTTATATCAGTTTTTAATAAAACTAACCATATGCAAGGCACTGAGTTCTATCTGTTTTTAATAAAACTATCCATATGCAATGCACTGAGTTATATTCCTTTTTAATAAACCTAACAAAATGCAATGCAGTGAGTTGTATCAGTTTTTAATAAAACTATCCATATGCAATGCACTGAGTTATATCAGTTTTTAATAAAACTAACAAAATGCAATGCACTGAGTTATATCCGTTTTTAATAAAACTAACCATATGCAATGCACTGAGTTATATCCGTTTTTAATAAAACTATCCATATGCAATGCAGTGAGTTATATCAGTTTTTAATAAAACTAACCATATGCAATGCACTGAATTATATCCGTAAACCTAACCAAATGCAATGCAGTGAGTTATATCCGTTTTTAATAAAACTAACCATATGCAATGTACTGAGTTATATCCGTTTTTAATAAAACTATCCATATGCAATGCACTGAGTTATGTATATCCGTTTTTCGTAAACCTAACAGAATGCAATGCAGTGAGTTATATCAGTTTTTAATCAAACTAAATATACGCAATGCACTGAGTTATATGAGTTTTTAATAAAACTTTCCATATGCCATGCACTGAGTTATATCCGTTTTTAATAAAACTAACCATATGCAATGCACTGAGTTATATCCGTTTTTAATAAAACTATCCATATGCAATGCACTGAGTTATATTCGTTTTTAATAAACCTAACAAAATGCAATGCAGTGAGTTGTATCAGTTTTTAATAAAACTATCCATATGCAATGCACTGAGTTATATCAGTTTTTAATAAAACTATCGATATGCAATGCACTGAGTTATATCCGTTTTTAATAAAACTAACCATATGCAATGCACTGAGTTATATCCGTTTTTAAGAAACCTAACAAAATGCACTGCAGGGTGTTGTATCAGTTTTAATAAAATTATCCATATGCAATGCACTGAGTTATATCAGTTTTTAATAAACCTAACAAAATGCAATGCACTGAGTTATATCCGTTTTTAATAAAACTATCCTTATGCAATGCACTGAGTTATATCCGTTTTTAATAAACCTAACAAAATGCAATGCAGTGAGTTGTATCAGTTTTTAATAAAACTATCCATATGCAATGCACTGAGTTATATCAGTTTTTAATAAACCTAACAAAATGCAATGCACTGAGTTATATCCGTTTTTAATAAAACTAACCATATGCAATGCACTGGGTTATATCCGTTTTTAATAAAACTAACCATATGCAATGCACTGAGTTATATCCGTTTTAATAAAACTATCCATATACAATGCACTGAGTTATATCAGTTTTTAATAAAACTAACCATATGCAAGGCACTGAGTTATATCCGTTTTTAATAAAACTATCCATATGCAATGCACTGAGTTATATTCGTTTTTAATAAACCTAACAAAATGCAATGCAGTGAGTTGTATCAGTTTTTAATAAAACTATCCATATGCAATGCACTGAGTTATATCAGTTTTTAATAAAACTAACAAAATGCAATGCACTGAGTTATATCCGTTTTTAATAAAACTAACCATATGCAATGCACTGAGTTATATCTGTTTTTAATAAACCTAACCAAATGCAATGCACTGAGTTGTATCAGTTTTTAATAAAACTATCCATATGCAATGCACTTAGTTATATCAGTTTTTAATAAACCTAACAAAATGCAATGCACTGAGTTATATCCGTTTTTAATAAAACTAACCATATGCAATGCACTGAGTTATATCCGTTTTTAATAAACCTAACCATATGCAATGCACTGAGTTATATCCGTTTTAATAAAACTATCCATATGCAATGCACTGAGTTATATCAGTTTTTAATAAAACTAACCATATGCAATGCACTGAGTTATATCCGTTTTTAATAAAACTAACCATATGCAATGCACTGAGTTATATCAGTTTTCAATAAAACTATCCATATGCAATGCACTGAGTTATATCAGTTTTTAATAAAACTAACCATATGCAATGCACTGAGTTATATCCGTTTTTAATAAAACTAACCATATGCAATGCACTGAGTTATATCCGTTTTTAATAAAACTATCCATATGCAATGCACTGAGTTATATCAGTTTTTAATAAACCTAACAAAATGCAATGCACTGAGTTATATCCGTTTTTAATAAAACTATCCTTATGCAATGCACTGAGTTATATCCGTTTTTAATAAACCTAACAAAATGCAATGCAGTGAGTTGTATCAGTTTTTAATAAAACTATCCATATGCAATGCACTGAGTTATATCAGTTTTTAATAAACCTAACAAAATGCACTGCACTGAGTTATATCCGTTTTTAATAAAACTAACCATATGCAATGCACTGAGTTATATCCGATTTTAATAAAACTAACCATATGCAATGCACTGAGTTATATCCGTTTTAATAAAACTATCCATATACAATGCACTGAGTTATATCAGTTTTTAATAAAACTAACCATATGCAATGCACTGAGTTCTATCTGTTTTTAATAAAACTATCCATATGCAATGCACTGAGTTATATTCCTTTTTAATAAACCTAACAAAATGCAATGCAGTGAGTTGTATCAGTTTTTAATAAAACTATCCATATGCAATGCACTGAGTTATATCAGTTTTTAATAAAACTAACAAAATGCAATGCACTGAGTTATATCCGTTTTTAATAAAACTAACCATATGCAATGCACTGAGTTATATCCGTTTTTAATAAAACTATCCATATGCAATGCAGTGAGTTATATCAGTTTTTAATAAAACTAACCATATGCAATGCACTGAATTATATCCGTTTTTAATAAACCTAACCAAATGCAATGCAGTGAGTTATATCCGTTTTTAATAAAACTAACCATATGCAATGTACTGAGTTATATCCGTTTTTAATAAAACTATCCATATGCAATGCACTGAGTTATGTATATCCGTTTTTCGTAAACCTAACAGAATGCAATGCAGTGAGTTATATCAGTTTTTAATCAAACTAACTATACGCAATGCACTGAGTTATATGAGTTTTTAATAAAACTTTCCATATGCCATGCACTGAGTTATATCCGTTTTTAATAAAACTAACCATATGCAATGCACTGAGTTATATCCGTTTTTAATAAAACTATCCATATGCAATGCACTGAGTTATATTCGTTTTTAATAAACCTAACAAAATGCAATGCAGTGTGTTGTATCAGTTTTTAATAAAACTATCCATATGCAATGCACTGAGTTATATCAGTTTTTATTGAACCTAACAAAATGCAATGCACTGAGTTATATCCGTTTTTAATAAAACTATCCTTATGCAATGCATTGAGTTATATCCGTTTTTAATAAACCTAACAAAATGCAATGCAGTGAGTTGTATCAGTTTTTAATAAAACTATCCATATGCAATGCACTGAGTTATATCAGTTTTTAATGAACCTAACAAAATGCAATGCACTGAGTTATATCCGTTTTTAATAAAACCAACCATATGCAATGCACTGGGTTATATCCGTTTTTAATAAAACTAACCATATGCAATGCACTGAGTTATATCCGTTTTAATAAAACTATCCATATACAATGCACTGAGTTATATCAGTTTTTAATAAAACTAACCATATGCAAGGCACTGAGTTATATCCGTTTTTAATAAAACTATCCATATGCAATGCACTGAGTTATATTCGTTTTTAATAAACCTAACAAAATGCAATGCAGTGAGTTGTATCAGTTTTTAATAAAACTATCCATATGCAATGCACTGAGTTATATCAGTTTTTAATAAAACTAACAAAATGCAATGCACTGAGTTATATCCGTTTTTAATAAAACTAACCATATGCAATGCACTTAGTTATATCCGTTTTTAATAAACCTAACCAAATGCAATGCACTGAGTTGTATCAGTTTTTAATAAAACTATCCATATGCAATGCACTGAGTTATATCAGTTTTTAATAAACCTAACAAAATGCAATGCACTGAGTTATATCCGTTTTTAATAAAACTAACCATATGCAATGCACTGAGTTATATCCGTTTTTAATAAACCTAACCATATGCATTGCACTGAGTTATATCCGTTTTAATAAAACTATCCATATGCAATGCACTGAGTTATATCAGTTTTTAATAAAACTAACCATATGCAATGCACTGAGTTATATCCGTTTTTAATAAAACTAACCATATGCAATGCACTGAGTTATATCAGTTTTCAATAAAACTATCCATATGCAATGCACTGAGTTATATCAGTTTTTAATAAAACTAACCATATGCAATGCACTGAGTTATATCCGTTTTTAATAAAACTAACCATATGCAATGCACTGAGTTATATCCGTTTTTAATAAAACTATCCATATGCAATGCACTGAGTTATATCAGTTTTTAATAAACCTAACAAAATGCAATGCACTGAGTTATATCCGTTTTTAATAAAACTAACCATATGCAATGCACTGAGTTATATCAGTTTTTAATAAAACTATCCATATGCAATGCACTGAGTTATATCAGTTTTTAATAAACCTAACAAAATGCAATGCAATGAGTTGCATCAGTTTTTAATAAAACTAACCATATGCAATGCACTGAGTTATATCTGTTTTTAATAAAACTAACCATATGCAATGCACTGAGTTATATCCGTTTTTAATAAAACTATCCATATGCAATGCAGTGAGTTATATCAGTTTTTAATAAAACTAACCATATGCAATGCACTGAATTATATCCGTTTTTAATAAACCTAACCAAATGCAATGCAGTGAGTTATATCCGTTTTTAATAAAACTAACCATATGCAATGCACTGAGTTATATCCGTTTTTAAGAAACCTAACAAAATGCACTGCAGTGTGTTGTATCAGTTTTAATAAAATTATCCATATGCAATGCACTGAGTTATATCAGTTTTTAATAAACCTAACAAAATGCAATGCACTGAGTTATATCCGTTTTTAATAAAACTATCCTTATGCAATGCACTGAGTTATATCCGTTTTTAATAAACCTAACAAAATGCAATGCAGTGAGTTGTATCAGTTTTTAATAAAACTATCCATATGCAATGCACTGAGTTATATCAGTTTTTAATAAACCTAACAAAATGCACTGCACTGAGTTATATCCGTTTTTAATAAAACTAACCATATGCAATGCACTGAGTTATATCCGTTTTTAATAAACCTAACCATATGCAATGCACTGAGTTATATCCGTTTTAATAAAACTATCCATATACAATGCACTGAGTTATATCAGTTTTTAATAAAACTAACCATATGCAAGGCACTGAGTTCTATCTGTTTTTAATAAAACTAACCATATGCAATGCAGTGAGTTATATTCCTTTTTAATAAACCTAACAAAATGCAATGCAGTGAGTTGTATCAGTTTTTAATAAAACTATCCATATGCAATGCACTGAGTTATATCAGTTTTTAATAAAACTAACAAAATGCAATGCACTGAGTTATATCCGTTTTTAATAAAACTAACCATATGCAATGCACTGAGTTATATCCGTTTTTAATAAACCTAACCAAATGCAATGCACTGAGTTGTATCAGTTTTTAATAAAACTATCCATATGCAATGCACTGAGTTATATCAGTTTTTAATAAACCTAACAAAATGCAATGCACTGAGTTATATCCGTTTTTAACAAAACTAACCATATGCAATGCACTGAGTTATATCCGTTTTTAATAAACCTAACCATATGCAATGCACTGAGTTATATCCGTTTTAATAAAACTATCCATATGCAATGCACTGAGTTATATCAGTTTTTAATAAAACTAACCATATGCAATGCACTGAGTTATATCCGTTTTTAATAAAACTAACCATATGCAATGCACTGAGTTATATCAGTTTTCAATAAAACTTTCCATATGCAATGCACTGACTTATATCAGTTTTTAATAAAACTAACCATATGCAATGCACTGAGTTATATCCGTTTTTAATAAAACTATCCTTATGCAATGCACTGAGTTATATCCGTTTTTAATAAACCTCACAAAATGCAATGCAGTGAGTTATATCAGTTTTTAATAAACCTAACAAAATGCAATGCACTGAGTAATATCCGTTTTTAATAAAACTAACCATATGCAATGCACTGAGTTATATCAGTTTTTAATAAAACTATCCATATGCAATGCACTGAGTTATATCCGTTTTTAATAAACCTAACAAAATGCAATGCAATGAGTTGCATCAGTTTTTAATAAAACTAACCATATGCAATGCACTGAGTTATATCTGTTTTTAATAAAACTAACCATATGCAATGCACTGAGTTATATCCGTTTTTAATAAAACTATCCATATGCAATGCAGTGAGTTATATCAGTTTTTAATAAAACTAACCATATGCAATGCACTGAGTTATATCCGTTTCAATAAAACTATCCATATACAATGCACTGAGTTATATCAGTTTTTAATAAAACTAACCATATGCAAGGCACTGAGTTCTATCTGTTTTTAATAAAGCTATCCATATGCAATGCACTGAGTTATATTCCTTTTTAATAAACCTAACAAAATGCAATGCAGTGAGTTGTATCAGTTTTTAATAAAACTAACCATATGCAATGCACTGAGTTATATCTGTTTTTAATAAAACTAACCATATGCAATGCACTGAGTTATATCCGTTTTTAATAAAACTATCCATATGCAATGCAGTGAGTTATATCAGTTTTTAATAAAACTAACCATATGCAATGCACTGAATTATATCCGTTTTTAATAAACCTAACCAAATGCAATGCAGTGAGTTATATCCGTTTTTAATAAAACTAACCATATGCAATGCACTGAGTTATATCCGTTTTTAAGAAACCTAACAAAATGCACTGCAGTGTGTTGTATCAGTTTTAATAAAATTATCCATATGCAATGCACTGAGTTATATCAGTTTTTAATAAACCTAACAAAATGCAATGCACTGAGTTATATCCGTTTTTAATAAAACTATCCTTATGCAATGCACTGAGTTATATCCGTTTTTAATAAACCTAACAAAATGCAATGCAGTGAGTTGTATCAGTTTTTAATAAAACTATCCATATGCAATGCACTGAGTTATATCAGTTTTTAATAAACCTAACAAAATGCACTGCACTGAGTTATATCCGTTTTTAATAAAACTAACCATATGCAATGCACTGAGTTATATCCGTTTTTAATAAACCTAACCATATGCAATGCACTGAGTTATATCCGTTTTAATAAAACTATCCATATACAATGCACTGAGTTATATCAGTTTTTAATAAAACTAACCATATGCAAGGCACTGAGTTCTATCTGTTTTTAATAAAACTAACCATATGCAATGCAGTGAGTTATATTCCTTTTTAATAAACCTAACAAAATGCAATGCAGTGAGTTGTATCAGTTTTTAATAAAACTATCCATATGCAATGCACTGAGTTATATCAGTTTTTAATAAAACTAACAAAATGCAATGCACTGAGTTATATCCGTTTTTAATAAAACTAACCATATGCAATGCACTGAGTTATATCCGTTTTTAATAAACCTAACCAAATGCAATGCACTGAGTTGTATCAGTTTTTAATAAAACTATCCATATGCAATGCACTGAGTTATATCAGTTTTTAATAAACCTAACAAAATGCAATGCACTGAGTTATATCCGTTTTTAACAAAACTAACCATATGCAATGCACTGAGTTATATCCGTTTTTAATAAACCTAACCATATGCAATGCACTGAGTTATATCCGTTTTAATAAAACTATCCATATGCAATGCACTGAGTTATATCAGTTTTTAATAAAACTAACCATATGCAATGCACTGAGTTATATCCGTTTTTAATAAAACTAACCATATGCAATGCACTGAGTTATATCAGTTTTCAATAAAACTTTCCATATGCAATGCACTGACTTATATCAGTTTTTAATAAAACTAACCATATGCAATGCACTGAGTTATATCCGTTTTTAATAAAACTATCCTTATGCAATGCACTGAGTTATATCCGTTTTTAATAAACCTCACAAAATGCAATGCAGTGAGTTATATCAGTTTTTAATAAACCTAACAAAATGCAATGCACTGAGTAATATCCGTTTTTAATAAAACTAACCATATGCAATGCACTGAGTTATATCAGTTTTTAATAAAACTATCCATATGCAATGCACTGAGTTATATCCGTTTTTAATAAACCTAACAAAATGCAATGCAATGAGTTGCATCAGTTTTTAATAAAACTAACCATATGCAATGCACTGAGTTATATCTGTTTTTAATAAAACTAACCATATGCAATGCACTGAGTTATATCCGTTTTTAATAAAACTATCCATATGCAATGCAGTGAGTTATATCAGTTTTTAATAAAACTAACCATATGCAATGCACTGAGTTATATCCGTTTCAATAAAACTATCCATATACAATGCACTGAGTTATATCAGTTTTTAATAAAACTAACCATATGCAAGGCACTGAGTTCTATCTGTTTTTAATAAAGCTATCCATATGCAATGCACTGAGTTATATTCCTTTTTAATAAACCTAACAAAATGCAATGCAGTGAGTTGTATCAGTTTTTAATAAAACTATCCATATGCAATGCACTGAGTTATATCAGTTTTTAATAAAACTAACAAAATGCAATGCACTGAGTTATATCCGTTTTTAATAAAACTAACCATATGCAATGCACTGAGTTATATCCGTTTTTAATAAAACTATCCATATGCAATGCAGTGAGTTATATCAGTTTTTAATAAAACTAACCATATGCAATGCACTGAATTATATCCGTTTTTAATAAACCTAACCAAATGCAATGCAGTGAGTTATATCCGTTTTTAATAAAACTAACCATATGCAATGTACTGAGTTATATCCGTTTTAAATAAAACTATCCATATGCAATGCACTGAGTTATGTATATCCGTTTTTCGTAAACCTAACAGAATGCAATGCAGTGAGTTATATCAGTTTTTAATCAAACTAAATATACGCAATGCACTGAGTTATATGAGTTTTTAATAAAACTTTCCATATGCCATGCACTGAGTTATATCCGTTTTTAATAAAACTAACCATATGCAATGCACTGAGTTATATCCGTTTTTAATAAAACTATCCATATGCAATGCACTGAAATATATTCGTTTTTAATAAACCTAACAAAATGCAATGCAGTGAGTTGTATCAGTTTTTAATAAAACTATCCATATGCAATGCACTGAGTTATATCAGTTTTTAATAAAACTATCGATATGCAATGCACTGAGTTATATCCGTTTTTAATAAAACTAACCATATGCAATGCACTGAGTTATATCCGTTTTTAAGAAACCTAACAAAATGCACTGCAGTGTGTTGTATCAGTTTTAATAAAATTATCCATATGCAATGCACTGAGTTATATCAGTTTTTAATAAACCTAACAAAATGCAATGCACTGAGTTATATCCGTTTTTAATAAAACTATCCTTATGCAATGCACTGAGTTATATCCGTTTTTAATAAACCTAACAAAATGCAATGCAGTGAGTTGTATCAGTTTTTAATAAAACTATCCATATGCAATGCACTGAGTTATATCAGTTTTTAATAAACCTAACAAAATGCAATGCACTGATTTATATCCGTTTTTAATAAAACTAACCATATGCAATGCACTGGGTTATATCCGTTTTTAATAAAACTAACCATATGCAATGCACTGAGTTATATCCGTTTTAATAAAACTATCCATATACAATGCACTGAGTTATATCAGTTTTTAATAAAACTAACCATATGCAAGGCACTGAGTTATATCCGTTTTTAATAAAACTATCCATATGCAATGCACTGAGTTATATTCGTTTTTAATAAACCTAACAAAATGCAATGCAGTGAGTTGTATCAGTTTTTAATAAAACTATCCATATGCAATGCACTGAGTTATATCAGTTTTTAATAAAACTAACAAAATGCAATGCACTGAGTTATATCCGTTTTTAATAAAACTAACCATATGCAATGCACTGAGTTATATCCGTTTTTAATAAACCTAACCAAATGCAATGCACTGAGTTGTATCAGTTTTTAATAAAACTATCCATATGCAATGCACTTAGTTATATCAGTTTTTAATAAACCTAACAAAATGCAATGCACTGAGTTATATCCGTTTTTAATAAAACTAACCATATGCAATGCACTGAGTTATATCCGTTTTTAATAAACCTAACCATATGCAATGCACTGAGTTATATCCGTTTTAATAAAACTATCCATATGCAATGCTCTGAGTTATATCAGTTTTTAATAAAACTAACCATATGCAATGCACTGAGTTATATCCGTTTTTAATAAAACTAACCATATGCAATGCACTGAGTTATATCAGTTTTCAATAAAACTATCCATATGCAATGCACTGAGTTATATCAGTTTTTAATAAAACTAACCATATGCAATGCACTGAGTTATATCCGTTTTTAATAAAACTAACCATATGCAATGCACTGAGTTATATCCGTTTTTAATAAAACTATCCATATGCAATGCACTGAGTTATATCAGTTTTTAATAAACCTAACAAAATGCAATGCACTGAGTTATATCCGTTTTTAATAAAACTAACCATATGCAATGCACTGAGTTATATCAGTTTTTAATAAAACTATCCATATGCAATGCACTGAGTTATATCAGTTTTTAATAAACCTAACAAAATGCAATGCAATGAGTTGCATCAGTTTTTAATAAAACTAACCATATGCAATGCACTGAGTTATATCTGTTTTTAATAAAACTAACAATATGCAATGCACTGAGTTATATCCGTTTTTAATAAAACTATCCATATGCAATGCAGTGAGTTATATCAGTTTTTAATAAAACTAACCATATGCAATGCACTGAATTATATCCGTTTTAAATAAACCTAACCAAATGCAATGCAGTGAGTTATATCCGTTTTTAATAAAACTAACCATATGCAATGCACTGAGTTATATCCGTTTTTAAGAAACCTAACAAAATGCACTGCAGTGTGTTGTATCAGTTTTAATAAAATTATCCATATGCAATGCACTGAGTTATATCAGTTTTTAATAAACCTAACAAAATGCAATGCACTGAGTTATATCCGTTTTTAATAAAACTATCCTTATGCAATGCACTGAGTTATATCCGTTTTTAATAAACCTAACAAAATGCAATGCAGTGAGTTGTATCAGTTTTTAATAAAACTATCCATATGCAATGCACTGAGTTATATCAGTTTTTAATAAACCTAACAAAATGCACTGCACTGAGTTATATCCGTTTTTAATAAAACTAACCATATGCAATGCACTGAGTTATATCCGTTTTTAATAAAACTAACCATATGCAATGCACTGAGTTATATCCGTTTTAATAAAACTATCCATATACAATGCACTGAGTTATATCAGTTTTTAATAAAACTAACCATATGCAAGGCACTGAGTTCTATCTGTTTTTAATAAAACTATCCATATGCAATGCACTGAGTAATATTCCTTTTTAATAAACCTAACAAAATGCAATGCAGTGAGTTGTATCAGTTTTTAATAAAACTATCCATATGCAATGCACTGAGTTATATCAGTTTTTAATAAAACTAACAAAATGCAATGCACTGAGTTATATCCGTTTTTAATAAAACTAACCATATGCAATGCACTGAGTTATATCCGTTTTTAATAAACCTAACCAAATGCAATGCACTGAGTTGTATCAGTTTTTAATAAAACTATCCATATGCAATGCACTGAGTTATATCAGTTTTTAATAAACCTAACAAAATGCAATGCACTGAGTTATATCCGTTTTTAATGAAACTAACCATATGCAATGCACTGAGTTATATCCGTTTTTAATAAACCTAACCATATGCAATGCACTGAGTTATATCCGTTTTAATAAAACTATCCATATGCAATGCACTGAGTTATATCAGTTTTTAATAAAACTAACCATATGCAATGCACTGAGTTATATCCGTTTTTAATAAAACTAACCATATGCAATGCACTGAGTTATATCAGTTTTCAATAAAACTTTCCATATGCAATGCACTGACTTATATCAGTTTTTAATAAAACTAACCATATGCAATGCACTGAGTTATATCCGTTTTTAATAAAACTAACCATATGCAATGCACTGAGTTATATCCGTTTTTAATAAAACTATCCATATGCAATGCACTGAGTTATATCAGTTTTTAATAAACCTAACAAAATGCAATGCACTGAGTAATATCCGTTTTTAATAAAACTAACCATATGCAATGCACTGAGTTATATCAGTTTTTAATAAAACTATCCATATGCAATGCACTGAGTTATATCCGTTTTTAATAAACCTAACAAAATGCAATGCAATGAGTTGCATCAGTTTTAATAAAACTAACCATATGCAATGTACTGAGTTATATCCGTTTTTAATAAAACTATCCATATCCAATGCACTGAGTTATATATATCCGTTTTTAATAAACTTAACAGAATGCAATGCAGTGAGTTATATCAGTTTTTAATAAAACTAACCATACGCAATGCAGTAAGTTATATCAGTTTTTAATAAAACTAACCATATGCAATGCACTGAGTTATATCCGTTTTTAATAAAACTAACCATATGCAATGCACTGAGTTATATCCGTTTTAATAAAACTATCCATATGCAATGCACTGAGTTATATCAGTTTTTAATAAAACTAACCATATGCAATGCACTGAGTTATATCCGTTTTTAATAAAACTATCCATATGCAATGCACTGAGTTATATTCCTTTTTAATAAACCTTACAAAATGCAATGCAGTGAGTTGTATCAGTTTTTAATAAAACTATCCATATGCAATGCACTAAGTTATATCAGTTTTTAATAAAACTAACAAAATGCAATGCACTGAGTTATATCCGTTTTTAATAAAACTAACCATATGCAATGCACTGAGTTATATCCGTTTTAATAAAACTATCCATATGCAATGCACTGAGTTAGATCCGTTTTTAATAAAACTATCCTTATGCAATGCACTGAGTTATATCCGTTTTCAATAAACCTAACAAAATGCAATGCAGTGAGTTGTATCAGTTTTTAATAAAACTATCCATATGCAATGCACTGAGTTATATCAGTTTTTAATAAACCTAACAAAATGCAATGCACTGAGTTATATCCATTTTTAATAAAACTAACCATATGCAATGCACTGAGTTATATCCGTTTTTAATAAAATTATCCATATGCAATGCACTGAGTTATATCCGTTTTTAATAAAACTAACCATATGCAATGCAGTGAGTTATATCAGTTTTTAATAAAACTAACCATATGCAATGCACTGAGTTATATCCGTTTTTAATAAAACTATCCATATGCAATGCAGTGAGTTATATCAGTTTTTAATAAAACTAACCATATGCAATGCACTGAATTATATCAGTTTTTAAAAAAACTAACCATATGCAATGCACTGAGTTATATCAGTTTTCAATAAAACTATCCATATGCAATGCACTGAGTTATATCAGTTTTTAATAAAACTAACCATATGCAATGCACTGAGTTATATCAGTTTTTAATAAAACTAACCATATGCAATGCACTGAGTTATATCAGTTTTTAATAAAACTAACCATATGCAAGGCACTGAGTTATATCAGTTTTTAAAAAAACTAACCATATGCAATGCACTGAGTTATATCAGTTTTTAATAAAACTATCTATATGCAATGCAGTGAGTTATATCAGTTTTTAATAAAACTATCCTTATGCAATGCACTGAGTTATATCCGTTTTTAATAAACCTCACAAAATGCAATGCAGTGAGTTATATCAGTTTTTAATAAAACTATCTATATGCAATGCACTGAGTTATAACAGTTTTTAATAAAACTAACCATATGAAATGCACTGAGTTATATCAGTTTTTAATAAAACTAACCATATGCAATGCACTGAGTTTTATCCGTTTTTAATAAAACTAACCATATGCAATGCACTGAGTTATATCAGTTTTCAATAAAACTATCCATATGCAATGCACTGAGTTATATCAGTTTTTAATAAAACTAACCATATGCAATGCACTGAGTTTTATCCGTATTTAATAAAACTAACCATATGCAATGCACTGAGTTATATCCGTTTTTAATAAAACTATCCATATGCAATGCACTGAGTTATATCAGTTTTTAATAAACCTAACAAAATGCAATGCACTGAGTTATATCCGTTTTTAATAAAACTAACCATATGCAATGCACTGAGTTATATCAGTTTTTAATAAAACTATCCATATGCAATGCACTGAGTTATATCCGTTTTTAATAAACCTAACAAAATGCAATGCAATGAGTTGCATCAGTTTTTAATAAAACTAACCATATGCAATGCACTGAGTTATATCTGTTTTTAATAAAACTAACCATATGCAATGCACTGAGTTATATCCGTTTTTAATAAAACTATCCATATGCAATGCAGTGAGTTATATCAGTTTTTAATAAAACTAACCATATGCAATGCACTGAATTATATCCGTTTTTAATAAACCTAACCAAATGCAATGCAGTGAGTTATATCCGTTTTTAATAAAACTAACCATATGCAATGTACTGAGTTATATCCGTTTTTAATAAAACTATCCGTATGCAATGCACTGAGTTATGTATATCCGTTTTTAGTAAACCTAACAGAATGCAATGCAGTGAGTTATATCAGTTTTTAATCAAACTAACTATACGCAATGCACTGAGTTATATGAGTTTTTAATAAAACTATCCATATGCCATGCACTGAGTTATATCCGTTTTTAATAAAACTATCCATATGCAATGCAGTGAGTTATATCAGTTTTTAATAAAACTATTAAAATGCAATGCAGTAAGTTATATCAGTTTTTAATAAAACTAACCATATGCAATGCACTGAGTTATATCCGTTTTTAATAAAACTAACCATATGCAATGCACTGAGTTATATCCGTTTTAATAAAACTAACCATATGCAATGCACTGAGTTATATCCGTTTTTAATAAAACTATCCATATGCAATGCACTGAGTTATATTCCTTTTTAATAAACCTAACAAAATGCAATGCAGTGAGTTGTATCAGTTTTTAATAAAACTATCCATATGCAATGCACTAAGTTATATCAGTTTTTAATAAAACTAACAAAATGCAATGCACTGAGTTATATCCGTTTTTAATAAAACTAACCATATGCAATGCACTGAGTTATATCCGTTTTAATAAAACTATCCATATGCAATGCACTGAGTTATATCCGTTTTTAATAAAACTATCCTTATGCAAAGCACTCAGTTATATCCATTTTAATAAACCTAACAAAATGCAATGCAGTGAGTTGTATCAGTTTTTAATAAAACTATCCATATGCAATGCACTGAGTTATATCAGTTTTTAATAAACCTAACAAAATGCAATGCACTGAGTTATATCCGTTTTTAATAAAACTAACCATATGCAATGCACTGAGTTATATCCGTTTTTAATAAAATTATCCATATGCAATGCACTGAGTTATATCCGTTTTTAATAAAACTAACCATATGCAATGCAGTGAGTTATATCAGTTTTTAATAAAACTAACCATATGCAATGCACTGAGTTATATCCGTTTTTAATAAAACTAACCATCTGCAATGCACTGAATTATATCAGTTTTTAAAAAAACTAACCATATGCAATGCACTGAGTTATATCAGTTTTTAATAAAACTAACCATATGCAATGCACTGAGTTATATCAGTTTTTAATAAAACTAACCATATGCAATGCACTGAGTTATATCAGTTTTTAATAAAACTAACCATATGCAATGCACTGAGTTATATCAGTTTTTAAAAAAACTAACCATATGCAATGCACTGAGTTATATCAGTTTTTACTAAAACTATCTATATGCAATGCACTGAGTTATATCAGTTTTTAATAAAACTATCCTTATGCAATGCACTGAGTTATATCCGTTTTTAATAAACCTCACAAAATGCAATGCACTGAGTTATATCAGTTTTTAATAAAACTAACCATATGCAATGCACTGAGTTATATGAGTTTTTAAAAAAAAATTAACCATATGCAATGCACTGAGTTATATCAGTTTTTAATAAAACTAACCATATGCAATGCACTGAGTTATATCCGTTTTTAATAAAACTATCCATATGCAATGCACTGAGTTATGTATATCCGTTTTTAATAAACCTAACAGAATGCAATGCAGTGAGTTATATCAGTTTTTAATAAAACTAACCATACGCAATGCACTGAGTTATATGAGTTTTTAATAAAACTATCCATATGCCATGCACTGAGTTATATCCGTTTTTAATAAAACTATCCATATGCAATGCAGTGAGTTATATCAGTTTTTAATAAAACTAACAAAATGCAATGCAGTAAGTTATATCAGTTTTAATAAAACTAACCATATGCAATGCACTGAGTTATATCAGTTTTTAATAAAACTATCCATATGCAATGCACTGAAATATATCCGTTTTTAATAAAACTAACCATATGCAATGCACTGAGTTATATCCGTTTTAATAAAACTATCCATATGCAATGCAGTGAGTTATATCAGTTTTTAATTAAACTAACCATATGCAATGCACTGAATTATATCCGTTTTTAATAAACCTAGCCAAATGCAATGCAGTGAGTTATATTCCTTTTTAATAAACCTAACAAAATGCAATGCAGTGAGTTGTATCAGTTTTTAATAAAACTATCCATATGCAATGCACTGAGTTATATCAGTTTTTAATAAAACTATCCATATGCAATGCATTGAGTTATATCCGTTTTTAATAAAACTATCCATATGCAATGCAGTGAGCTATATCAGTTTTTAATAAAACTATCCATATGCAATGCACTGAATTATATCCGTTTTTAATAAACCTAACCAAATGCAATGCAGTGAGTTATATCCGTTTTTAATAAAACTAACCATATGCAATGTACTGAGTTATATCCGTTTTTAATAAAACTATCCATATGCAATGCATTGAGTTATGTATATCTGTTTTTAATAAACCTAACAGAATGCAATGCAGTGAGTTATATCAGTTTTTAATAAAACTAACCATACGCAATGCACTGAGTTATATGAGTTTTTAATAAAACTATCCATATGCCATGCACTGAGTTATATCCGTTTTTAATAAAACTATCCATATGCAATATAGTGAGTTATATCAGTTTTTAATAAAACTATCTATATGCAATGCACTGAGTTATAACAGTTTTTAATAAAACTAACCATATGAAATGCACTGAGTTATATCAGTTTTTAATAAAACTAACCATATGCAATGCACTGAGTTATATCCGTTTTTAATAAAACTAACCATATGCAATGCACTGAGTTATATCAGTTTTCAATAAAACTATCCATATGCAATGCACTGAGTTATATCAGTTCTTAATAAAACTAACCATATGCAATGCACTGAGTTATATCCGTATTTAATAAAACTAACCATATGCAATGCACTGAGTTATATCCGTTTTTAATAAAACTATCCATATGCAATGCACTGAGTTATATCAGTTTTTAATAAACCTAACAAAATGCAATGCACTGAGTTATATCCGTTTTTAATAAAACTAACCATATGCAATGCACTGAGTTATATCAGTTTTTAATAAAACTATCCATATGCAATGCACTGAGTTATATCCGTTTTTAATAAACCTAACAAAATGCAATGCAATGAGTTGCATCAGTTTTTAATAAAACTAACCATATGCAATGCACTGAGTTATATCTGTTTTTAATAAAACTAACCATATGCAATGCACTGAGTTATATCCGTTTTTAATAAAACTATCCATATGCAATGCAGTGAGTTATATCAGTTTTTAATAAAACTAACCATATGCAATGCACTGAATTATATCCGTTTTTAATAAACCTAACCAAATGCAATGCAGTGAGTTATATCCGTTTTTAATAAAACTAACCATATGCAATGTACTGAGTTATATCCGTTTTTAATAAAACTATCCATATGCAATGCACTGAGTTATGTATATCCGTTTTTAGTAAACCTAACAGAATGCAATGCAGTGAGTTATATCAGTTTTTAATCAAACTAACTATACGCAATGCACTGAGTTATATGAGTTTTTAATAAAACTATCCATATGCCATGCACTGAGTTATATCCGTTTTTAATAAAACTATCCATATGCAATGCAGTGAGTTATATCAGTTTTTAATAAAACTATTAAAATGCAATGCAGTAAGTTATATCAGTTTTTAATAAAACTAACCATATGCAATGCACTGAGTTATATCCGTTTTTAATAAAACTAACCATATGCAATGCACTGAGTTATATCCGTTTTTAATAAAACTAACCATATGCAATGCACTGAGTTATATCAGTTTTTAATAAAACTAACAAAATGCAATGCACTGAGTTATATTCCTTTTTAATAAACCTAACAAAATGCAATGCAGTGAGTTGTATCAGTTTTTAATAAAACTATCCATATGCAATGCACTAAGTTATATCAGTTTTTAATAAAACTAACAAAATGCAATGCACTGAGTTATATCCGTTTTTAATAAAACTAACCATATGCAATGCAGTGAGTTATATCAGTTTTTAATAAAACTAACCATCTGCAATGACCTGAGTTATATCCGTTTTTAATAAAACTATCCATATGCAATGCAGTGAGTTATATCAGTTTTTAATAAAACTAACCATATGCAATGCACTGAATTATATCCGTTTTTAATAAACCTAACCAAATGCAATGCAGTGAGTTATATCCGTTTTTAATAAAACTAACCATATGCAATGTACTGAGTTATATCCGTTTTTAATAAAACTATCCTTATGCAATGCACTGAGTTATATCCGTTTTTAATAAACCTAACCAAATGCAATGCAGTGAGTTATATCCGTTTTTAATAAAACTAACCATATGCAATGCACTGAGTTATATCCGTTTTTAATAAAACTATCCTTATGCAATGCACTGAGTTATATCCGTTTTTAATAAACCTAACAAAATGCAATGCAGTGAGTTGTATCAATTTTTAATAAAACTATCCATATGCAATGCACTGAGTTATATCAGTTTTTAATAAACCTAACAAAATGCAATGCACTGAGTTATATCCGTTTTTAATAAAACTAACCATATGCAATGCACTGAGTTATATCCGTTTTTAATAAAAGTATCCATATGCAATGCACTGAGTTATATCCGTTTTTAATAAAACTAACCATATGCAATGCAGTGAGTTATATCAGTTTTTAATAAAACTAACCATATGCAATGCACTGAGTTATATCCGTTTTTAATAAAACTATCCACATGCAATGCAGTGAGTTATATCAGTTTTTAATAAAACTAACCATATGCAATGCACTGAATTATATCCGTTTTTAATAAACCTAACCAAATGCAATGCAGTGAGTTATATCCGTTTTTAATAAAACTAACCATATGCAATGTACTGAGTTATATCCGTTTTTAATAAAACTATCCATATGCAATGCACTGAGTTATATATATCCGTTTTTAATAAACCTAACAGAATGCAATGCAGTGAGTTATATCAGTTTTTAATAAAACTAACCATACGCAATGCACTGAGTTATATGAGTTTTTAATAAAACTAACCATATGCAATGTACTGAGTTAAATCCGTTTTTAATAAAACTATCCATATGCAATGCACTGAGTTATGTATATCCGTTTTTAATATACCTAACAAAATGCAATGCAGTGAGTTATATCAGTTTTTTATAAAACTGGCCATATGCAATGCACTGAGTTATATCCGTTTTTAATAAACCTAACCAAATGCAATGCAGTGAGTTATATCCGTTTTTAATAAAACTAACCATATGCAATGTACTGAGTTATATCCGTTTTTAATAAAACTATCCATATGCAATGCATTGAGTTATGTATATCCGTTTTTAATAAACCTAACAGAATGCAATGCAGTGAGTTATATCAGTTTTTAATAAAACTAACCATACGCAATGCACTGAGTTATATGAGTTTTTAATAAAACTAACAAAATGCAATGCAGTAAATTATATCAGTTTTTAATAAAACTAACCATATGCAATGCACTGAGTTATATCCGTTTTTAATAAAACTAACCATATGCAATGCAGTGAGTTATATCAGTTTTTAATAAAACTAACTATCTGCAATGCACTGAGTTATATCCGTTTTTAATAAAACTATCCATATGCAATGCAGTGAGTTATATCAGTTTTTAATAAAACTAACCATATGCAATGCACTGAATTATATCCGTTTTTAATAAACCTAACCAAATGCAATGCAGTGAGTTATATCGGTTTTTAATAAAACTAACCATATGCAATGTACTGAGTTATATCCGTTTTTAATAAAACTATCCATATGCAATGCACTGAGTTATGTATATCCGTTTTTAATAAACCTAACAGAATGCAATGCAGTGAGTTATATCAGTTTTTAATAAAACTAACTATACGTAATGCACTGAGTTATATGAGTTTTTAATAAAACTATCCATATGCCATGCACTGAGTTATATCCGTTTTTAATAAAACTATCCTTATGCAATGCAGTGAGTTATATCAGTTTTTAATAAAACTAACAAAATGCAATGCAGTAAGTTATATCAGTTTTTAATAAAACTAACCATATGCAATGCACTGAGTTATATCCGTTTTTAATAAAACTATCCTTATGCAATGCACTGAGTTATATCCGTTTTTAATAAACCTAACAAAATGCAATGCAGTGAGTTGTATCAGTTTTTAATAAAACTATCCATATGCAATGCACTGAGTTATATCAGTTTTTAATAAACCTAACAAAATGCAATGCACTGAGTTATATCCGTTTTTAATAAAACTAACCATATGCAATGCACTGAGTTATACCCGTTTTTAATAAAATTATCCATATGCAATGCACTGAGTTATATCCGTTTTTAATAAAACTAACCATATGCAATGCAGTGAGTTATATCAGTTTTTAATAAAACTAACCATATGCAATGCACTGAGTTATATCCGTTTTTAATAAAACTATCCACATGCAATGCAGTGAGTTATATCAGTTTTTAATAAAACTAACCATATGCAATGCACTGAATTATATCCGTTTTTAATAAACCTAACCAAATGCAATGCAGTGAGTTATATCCGTTTTTAATAAAACTAACCATATGCAATGTACTGAGTTATATCCGTTTTTAATAAAACTATCCATATGCAATGCACTGAGTTATATATATCCGTTTTTAATAAACCTAACAGAATGCAATGCAGTGAGTTATATCAGTTTTTAATAAAACTAACCATACGCAATGCACTGAGTTATATGAGTTTTTAATAAAACTAACCATATGCAATGTACTGAGTTAAATCCGTTTTTAATAAAACTATCCATATGCAATGCACTGAGTTATGTATATCCGTTTTTAATATACCTAACAAAATGCAATGCAGTGAGTTATATCAGTTTTTTATAAAACTAGCCATATGCAATGCACTGAGTTATATCCGTTTTAATAAAACTATCCATATGCAATGCAGTGAGTTGTATCAGTTTTTAATAAAACTAACCATATGCAATGCACTGAGTTATATCCGTTTTTAATAAAACTAACCATATGCAATAAACTGAGTTATATCCGTTTTTAATAAACCTAACAAAATGCAATGCAGTGAGTTGTATCAGTTTTTAATAAAACTAACCATATGCAATGCAGTGAGTTATATCAGTTTTTAATAAAACTATCCATATGCAATGCACTGAGTTATATCCGTTTTTATTAAAACTATCCATATGCAATGCACTGAGTTATATCCGTTTTTAATAAACCTAACAAAATGCAATGCAGTGAGTTGTATCAGTTTTTAATAAAACTAACCATATGCAATGCACTGAGTTATATCCGTTTTTAATAAAACTATCCTTATGTAATGCACTAAGTTATATCCGTTTTTAATAAACCTAACCAAATGCAATGCAGTGAGTTATATCCGTTTTTAATAAAACTAACCATATGCAATGTACTGAGTTATATCCGTTTTTAATAAAACTATCCATTTGCAATGCACTGAGTTATGTATATCCGTTTTTAATAAACCTAACAGAATGCAATGCAGTGAGTTATATCAGTTTTTAATAAAACTAACCATACGCAATGCACTGAGTTATATGAGTTTTTAATAAAACTATCCATATGCCATGCACTGAGTTATATCCGTTTTTAATAAAACTATCCATATGCAATGCAGTGAGTTATATCAGTTTTTAATAAAACTAACAAAATGCAATGCAGTAAGTTATATCAGTTTTTAATAAAACTAACCATATGCAATGCACTGAGTTATATCAGTTTTTAATAAAACTATCCATATGCAATGCACTGAGTTATATCCGTTTTTAATAAAACTAACCATATGCAATGCACTGCGTTATTTCCGTTTTAATAAAACTATCCATATGCAATGCACTGAGTTATATCAGTTTTGAATAAAACTAACCATATGCAATGCACTGAATTATATCCGTTTTTAATAAACCTAACCAAATGCAATGCAGTGAGTTATATTCCTTTTTAATAAACCTAACAAAATGCAATGCAGTGAGTTGTATCAGTTTTTAATAAAACTATCCATATGCAATGCACTGAGTTATATCAGTTTTTAATAAAACTAACCATATGCAATGCATTGAGTTATATCCGTTTTTAATAAAACTATCCATATGCAATGCAGTGAGTTATATCAGTTTTTAATAAAACTATCCATATGCAATGCACTGAATTATATCCGTTTTTAATAAACCTAACCAAATGCAATGCAGTGAGTTATATCCGTTTTTAATAAAACTAACCATATGCAATGTACTGAGTTATATCCGTTTTTAATAAAACTATCCATATGCAATGCATTGAGTTAAGTATATCCGTTTTTAATAAACCTAACAGAATGCAATGCAGTGAGTTATATCAGTTTTTAATAAAACTAACCATACGCAATGCACTGAGTTATATGAGTTTTTAATAAAACTATCCATATGCCATGCACTGAGTTATATCCGTTTTTAATAAAACTAACAAAATGCAATGTAGTGAGTTATATCAGTTTTTAATAAAACTAACAAAATGCAATGCACTGATTTATATCCGTTTTAATAAAACTAACCATATGCAATGCACTGAGTTATATCCGTTTTTAATAAAACTAACCATATGCAATGCACTGAGTTATATCCGTTTTAATAAAACTATCCATATGCAATGCACTGAGTTATATCAGTTTTTAATAAAACTAACCATATGCAATGCACTGAGTTATATCCGTTTTTAATAAAACTATCCATATGCAATGCACTGAGTTATATTCCTTTTTAATAAACCTAACAAAATGCAATGCAGTGAGTTGTATCAGTTTTTAATAAAACAATCCATATGCAATGCACTAAGTTATATCCGTTTTTAATAAAACTAACAAAATGCAATGCACTGAGTGATATCCGTTTTTAATAAAACTAACCATATGCAATGCACTGAGTTATATCCGTTTTAATAAAACTATCCATATGCAATGCACTGTGTTATATCAGTTTTTAATAAAACTAACCATATGCAATGCACTGAGTTATATCAGTTTTTAATAAAACTAACAAAATGCAATGCACTGAGTTATATCCGTTTTTAATAAAATTATCCATATGCAATGCACTGAGTTATATCCGTTTTTAATAAAACTAACCATATGCAATGCAGTGAGTTATATCCGTTTTTAATAAACCTAACAAAATGCAATGCACTGAGTTATATCAGTTTTTAATAAAACTAACCATATGCAATGCACTGAGTTATATCCGTTTTAAATAAAATTATCCATATGCAATGCACTGAGTTATATCCGTTTTTAATAAAACTAACCATATGCAATGCACTGAGTTATATCCGTTTTTAATAAAACTATCCTTGTGCAATGCACTGAGTTATATCCGTTTTTAATAAACCTAACAAAATGCAATGCAGTGAGTTGTATCAGTTTTTAATAAAACTATCCTTATGCAATGCACTGAGTTATATCCGTTTTTAATAAAACTAACCATATGCAATGCACTGAGTTATATCCGTTTTAATAAAACTACGCATATGCAATGCACTGAGTTGTATCAGTTTTTAATAAAACTAACCATATGCAATGCACTGAGTTATATCCGTTTTTAATAAAGCTATCCATATGCAATGCACTGAGTTATATCAGTTTTTAATAAAACTAACAAAATGCAATGCACTGAGTTATATCCGTTTTTAATAAAACTATCCATATGCAATGCACTGAGTTATATCCGTTTTTAATAAACCTAACAAAATGCAATGCACTGAGTTATATCCGTTTTTAATAAAACTAACCATATGCAATGCACTGATTTATATCCGTTTTAATAAAACTATCCATATGCAATGCACTGAGTTATATTCCTTTTTAATAAACCTAACAAAATGCAATGCAGTGAGTTGTATCAGTTTTTAATAAAACTAACCATATGCAATGCACTGAGTTATATCCGTTTTTAATAAAACTATCCATATGCAGTGCACTGAGTTATATTCAGTTTTAATAATACCTAACAAAATGCAATGCAGTGAGTTGTATCAGTTTTTAATAAAACTATCCATTTGCAATGCACTGAGTTATATCAGTTTTTAATAAAACTATCAATATGCAATGCACTGAGCTATATCAGTTTTTAATAAAACTATCCATATGCAATGCACTGAGTTATATCAGTTTTTAATAAACCTAACAAACTGCAATGCACTGAGTTATATCCGTTTTTAATAAAACTAACCATATGCAATGCACTGAGTTATATCCGTTTTATTAAAACTATCCATATGCAATGCACTGAGTTATATCAGTTTTTAATAAAATTAACCATATGCAATGCACTGAGTTATATCCGTTTTTAATAAAACTAACCATATGCAATGCACTGAGTTATATCCGTTTTTAATAAAACTAACCATATGCAATGCACTGAGTTATATCCGTTTTTACTAAAACTATCCATATGCAATGCACTGAGTTATATCAGTTTTTAATAAACCTAACAAAATGCAATGCACTGAGTTATATCCGTTTTTAATAAAACTAACCATATGCAATGCACTGAGTTATATCCGTTTTTATTAAACCTAACAAAACGCAATGCACTGAGTTTTATCAGTTTTTAATAAAACTATCCATATGCAATGCACTGAGTTATATCCGTTTTTAAAAAACCTAACAAAATGCAATGCAGTGAGTTGTATCAGTTTTTAATAAAACTAACCATATGCAATGGAATGAGTTATATCCGTTTTTAATAAAACTATCCATATGCAATGCACTGAGTTATATTCGTTTTTAATAAACCTAACAAAATTCAATGCAGTGAGTTGTATCAGTTTTTAATAAAACTATCCATATGCAATGCACTGAGTTATATCAGTTTTTAATAAACCTAACAAAATGCAATGCACTGAGTTATATCCGTTTTTAATAAAACTAACCATATGCAATGCACTGAGTTATATCCGTTTTTAAGAAACCTAACAAAATGCAATGCACTGAGTTTTATCAGTTTTTAATAAAACTATCCATATGCAATGCACTGAGTTATATCCGTTTTTAGTAAAACTAACCATATGCAATGCACTGAGTTATATCCGTTTTTAATAAACCTAACAAAATGCAATGCACTGAGTTATATCCGTTTTTAATAAAACTAACCATATGCAATGCACTGAGTTATATCCGTTTTAATAAAACTATCCATATGCAATGCACTGAGTTATATCAGTTTTTAATAAAACTAACCATATGCAATGCACTGAGTTATATCCGTTTTTAATAAAACTATCCATATGCAATGCACTGAGTTATATTCCTTTTTAATAAACCTAACAAAATGCAATGCAGTGAGTTGTATAAGTTTTTAATAAAACTATCCATATGCAATGCACTGAGTTATATCAGTTTTTAATAAAACTAACAAAATGCAATGCAGTGAGTTGTATCAGTTTTTAATAAAACTATCCATATGCAATGCGCTGAGTTATATCAGTTTTTAATAAACCTAACAAAATGCAATGCACTGAGTTATATCCGTTTTTAATAAAACTAACCATATGCAATGCACTGAGTTATATCCGTTTTTAATAAAATTATCCATATGCAATGCACTGAGTTATATCCGTTTTTAATAAAACTAACCATATGCAATGCAGTGAGTTATATCAGTTTTTAATAAAACTAACCATATGCAATGCACTGAGTTATATCCGTTTTTAATAAAACTATCCACATGCAATGCAGTGAGTTATATCAGTTTTTAATAAAACTAACCATATGCAATGCACTGAATTATATCCGTTTTTAATAAACCTAACCAAATGCAATGCACTGAGTTATATCCGTTTTTAATAAAACTAACCATATGCAATAAACTGAGTTATATCCGTTTTTAATAAACCTAACAAAATGCAATGCAGTGAGTTGTATCAGTTTTTAATAAAACTAACCATATGCAATGCAGTGAGTTATATCAGTTTTTAATAAAACTATCCATATGCAATGCACTGAGTTATATCCGTTTTTATTAAAACTATCCATATGCAATGCACTGAGTTATATCCGTTTTTAATAAACCTAACAAAATGCAATGCAGTGAGTTGTATCAGTTTTTAATAAAACTAACCATATGCAATGCACTGAGTTATATCCGTTTTTAATAAAACTATCCTTATGTAATGCACTAAGTTATATCCGTTTTTAATAAACCTAACCAAATGCAATGCAGTGAGTTATATCCGTTTTTAATAAAACTAACCATATGCAATGTACTGAGTTATATCCGTTTTTAATAAAACTATCCATTTGCAATGCACTGAGTTATGTATATCCGTTTTTAATAAACCTAACAGAATGCAATGCAGTGAGTTATATCAGTTTTTAATAAAACTAACCATACGCAATGCACTGAGTTATATGAGTTTTTAATAAAACTATCCATATGCCATGCACTGAGTTATATCCGTTTTTAATAAAACTATCCATATGCAATGCAGTGAGTTATATCAGTTTTTAATAAAACTAACAAAATGCAATGCAGTAAGTTATATCAGTTTTTAATAAAACTAACCATATGCAATGCACTGAGTTATATCAGTTTTTAATAAAACTATCCATATGCAATGCACTGAGTTATATCCGTTTTTAATAAAACTAACCATATGCAATGCACTGCGTTATTTCCGTTTTAATAAAACTATCCATATGCAATGCACTGAGTTATATCAGTTTTGAATAAAACTAACCATATGCAATGCACTGAATTATATCCGTTTTTAATAAACCTAACCAAATGCAATGCAGTGAGTTATATTCCTTTTTAATAAACCTAACAAAATGCAATGCAGTGAGTTGTATCAGTTTTTAATAAAACTATCCATATGCAATGCACTGAGTTATATCAGTTTTTAATAAAACTAACCATATGCAATGCATTGAGTTATATCCGTTTTTAATAAAACTATCCATATGCAATGCAGTGAGTTATATCAGTTTTTAATAAAACTATCCATATGCAATGCACTGAATTATATCCGTTTTTAATAAACCTAACCAAATGCAATGCAGTGAGTTATATCCGTTTTTAATAAAACTAACCATATGCAATGTACTGAGTTATATCCGTTTTTAATAAAACTATCCATATGCAATGCATTGAGTTAAGTATATCCGTTTTTAATAAACCTAACAGAATGCAATGCAGTGAGTTATATCAGTTTTTAATAAAACTAACCATACGCAATGCACTGAGTTATATGAGTTTTTAATAAAACTATCCATATGCCATGCACTGAGTTATATCCGTTTTTAATAAAACTAACAAAATGCAATGTAGTGAGTTATATCAGTTTTTAATAAAACTAACAAAATGCAATGCACTGATTTATATCCGTTTTAATAAAACTAACCATATGCAATGCACTGAGTTATATCCGTTTTTAATAAAACTAACCATATGCAATGCACTGAGTTATATCCGTTTTAATAAAACTATCCATATGCAATGCACTGAGTTATATCAGTTTTTAATAAAACTAACCATATGCAATGCACTGAGTTATATCCGTTTTTAATAAAACTATCCATATGCAATGCACTGAGTTATATTCCTTTTTAATAAACCTAACAAAATGCAATGCAGTGAGTTGTATCAGTTTTTAATAAAACAATCCATATGCAATGCACTAAGTTATATCCGTTTTTAATAAAACTAACAAAATGCAATGCACTGAGTGATATCCGTTTTTAATAAAACTAACCATATGCAATGCACTGAGTTATATCCGTTTTAATAAAACTATCCATATGCAATGCACTGTGTTATATCAGTTTTTAATAAAACTAACCATATGCAATGCACTGAGTTATATCAGTTTTTAATAAAACTAACAAAATGCAATGCACTGAGTTATATCCGTTTTTAATAAAATTATCCATATGCAATGCACTGAGTTATATCCGTTTTTAATAAAACTAACCATATGCAATGCAGTGAGTTATATCCGTTTTTAATAAACCTAACAAAATGCAATGCACTGAGTTATATCAGTTTTTAATAAAACTAACCATATGCAATGCACTGAGTTATATCCGTTTTAAATAAAATTATCCATATGCAATGCACTGAGTTATATCCGTTTTTAATAAAACTAACCATATGCAATGCACTGAGTTATATCCGTTTTTAATAAAACTATCCTTGTGCAATGCACTGAGTTATATCCGTTTTTAATAAACCTAACAAAATGCAATGCAGTGAGTTGTATCAGTTTTTAATAAAACTATCCTTATGCAATGCACTGAGTTATATCCGTTTTTAATAAAACTAACCATATGCAATGCACTGAGTTATATCCGTTTTAATAAAACTACGCATATGCAATGCACTGAGTTGTATCAGTTTTTAATAAAACTAACCATATGCAATGCACTGAGTTATATCCGTTTTTAATAAAGCTATCCATATGCAATGCACTGAGTTATATCAGTTTTTAATAAAACTAACAAAATGCAATGCACTGAGTTATATCCGTTTTTAATAAAACTATCCATATGCAATGCACTGAGTTATATCCGTTTTTAATAAACCTAACAAAATGCAATGCACTGAGTTATATCCGTTTTTAATAAAACTAACCATATGCAATGCACTGATTTATATCCGTTTTAATAAAACTATCCATATGCAATGCACTGAGTTATATTCCTTTTTAATAAACCTAACAAAATGCAATGCAGTGAGTTGTATCAGTTTTTAATAAAACTAACCATATGCAATGCACTGAGTTATATCCGTTTTTAATAAAACTATCCATATGCAATGCACTGAGTTATATTCAGTTTTAATAATACCTAACAAAATGCAATGCAGTGAGTTGTATCAGTTTTTAATAAAACTATCCATTTGCAATGCACTGAGTTATATCAGTTTTTAATAAAACTATCAATATGCAATGCACTGAGCTATATCAGTTTTTAATAAAACTATCCATATGCAATGCACTGAGTTATATCAGTTTTTAATAAACCTAACAAACTGCAATGCACTGAGTTATATCCGTTTTTAATAAAACTAACCATATGCAATGCACTGAGTTATATCCGTTTTATTAAAACTATCCATATGCAATGCACTGAGTTATATCAGTTTTTAATAAAATTAACCATATGCAATGCACTGAGTTATATCCGTTTTTAATAAAACTAACCATATGCAATGCACTGAGTTATATCCGTTTTTAATAAAACTAACCATATGCAATGCACTGAGTTATATCCGTTTTTACTAAAACTATCCATATGCAATGCACTGAGTTATATCAGTTTTTAATAAACCTAACAAAATGCAATGCACTGAGTTATATCCGTTTTTAATAAAACTAACCATATGCAATGCACTGAGTTATATCCGTTTTTATTAAACCTAACAAAACGCAATGCACTGAGTTTTATCAGTTTTTAATAAAACTATCCATATGCAATGCACTGAGTTATATCCGTTTTTAAAAAACCTAACAAAATGCAATGCAGTGAGTTGTATCAGTTTTTAATAAAACTAACCATATGCAATGGAATGAGTTATATCCGTTTTTAATAAAACTATCCATATGCAATGCACTGAGTTATATTCGTTTTTAATAAACCTAACAAAATTCAATGCAGTGAGTTGTATCAGTTTTTAATAAAACTATCCATATGCAATGCACTGAGTTATATCAGTTTTTAATAAACCTAACAAAATGCAATGCACTGAGTTATATCCGTTTTTAATAAAACTAACCATATGCAATGCACTGAGTTATATCCGTTTTTAAGAAACCTAACAAAATGCAATGCACTGAGTTTTATCAGTTTTTAATAAAACTATCCATATGCAATGCACTGAGTTATATCCGTTTTTAGTAAAACTAACCATATGCAATGCACTGAGTTATATCCGTTTTTAATAAACCTAACAAAATGCAATGCACTGAGTTATATCCGTTTTTAATAAAACTAACCATATGCAATGCACTGAGTTATATCCGTTTTAATAAAACTATCCATATGCAATGCACTGAGTTATATCAGTTTTTAATAAAACTAACCATATGCAATGCACTGAGTTATATCCGTTTTTAATAAAACTATCCATATGCAATGCACTGAGTTATATTCCTTTTTAATAAACCTAACAAAATGCAATGCAGTGAGTTGTATAAGTTTTTAATAAAACTATCCATATGCAATGCACTGAGTTATATCAGTTTTTAATAAAACTAACAAAATGCAATGCAGTGAGTTGTATCAGTTTTTAATAAAACTATCCATATGCAATGCGCTGAGTTATATCAGTTTTTAATAAACCTAACAAAATGCAATGCACTGAGTTATATCCGTTTTTAATAAAACTAACCATATGCAATGCACTGAGTTATATCCGTTTTTAATAAAATTATCCATATGCAATGCACTGAGTTATATCCGTTTTTAATAAAACTAACCATATGCAATGCAGTGAGTTATATCAGTTTTTAATAAAACTAACCATATGCAATGCACTGAGTTATATCCGTTTTTAATAAAACTATCCACATGCAATGCAGTGAGTTATATCAGTTTTTAATAAAACTAACCATATGCAATGCACTGAATTATATCCGTTTTTAATAAACCTAACCAAATGCAATGCAGTGAGTTATATCCGTTTTTAATAAAACTAACCATATGCAATGTACTGAGTTATATCCGTTTTTAATAAAACTATCCATATGCAATGCACTGAGTTATATATATCCGTTTTTAATAAACCTAACAGAATGCAATGCAGTGAGTTATATCAGTTTTTAATAAAACTAACCATACGCAATGCACTGAGTTATATGAGTTTTTAATAAAACTAACCATATGCAATGTACTGAGTTAAATCCGTTTTAAATAAAACTATCCATATGCAATGCACTGAGTTATGTATATAAGTTTTTAATATACCTAACAAAATGCAATGCAGTGAGTTATATCAGTTTTTTATAAAACTAGCCATATGCAATGCACTGAGTTATATCCGTTTTTAATAAACCTAACCAAATGCAATGCAGTGAGTTATATCCGTTTTTAATAAAACTAACCATATGCAATGTACTGAGTTATATCCGTTTTTAATAAAACTGTCCATATGCAATGCATTGAGTTATGTAAATCCGTTTTTAATAAACCTAACCAAATGCAATGCAGTGGGTTATATCCGTTTTTAATAAAACTAACCATATGCAATGTACTGAGTTATATCCGTTTTTAATAAAACTATCCATATGCAATGCACTGAGTTATGTATATCCGTTTTTAATAAACCTAACAGAATGCAATGCAGTGAGTTATATCAGTTTTTAATAAAACTAACTATACGTAATGCACTGAGTTATATGAGTTTTTAATAAAACTAACCATATGCAATGCAGTGAGTTATATCAGTTTTTAATAAAACTAACCATCTGCAATGCACTGAGTTATATCCGTTTTTAATAAAACTATCCATATGCAATGCAGTGAGTTATATCAGTTTTTAATAAAACTAACCATATGCAATGCACTGAGTTATATCCGTTTTTAATAAAACTAACCATATGCAATGCAGTGAGTTATATCAGTTTTTAATAAAACTAACCATCTGCAATGCACTGAGTTATATCCGTTTTTAATAAAACTATCCATATGCAATGCAGTGAGTTATATCAGTTTTTAATAAAACTAACCATATGCAATGCACTGAATTATATCCGTTTTTAATAAACCTAACCAAATGCAATGCAGTGGGTTATATCCGTTTTTAATAAAACTAACCATATGCAATGTACTGAGTTATATCCGTTTTTAATAAAACTATCCATATGCAATGCACTGAGTTATGTATATCCGTTTTTAATAAACCTAACAGAATGCAATGCAGTGAGTTATATCAGTTTTTAATAAAACTAACTATACGTAATGCACTGAGTTATATGAGTTTTTAATAAAACTATCCATATGCCATGCACTGAGTTATATCCGTTTTTAATAAAACTATCCATATGCAATGCAGTGAGTTATATCAGTTTTTAATAAAACTAACAAAATGCAATGCAGTAAGTTATATCAGTTTTTAATAAAACTAACCATATGCAATGCACTGAGTTATATCCGTTTTTAATAAAACTGTCCTTATGCAATGCACTGAGTTATATCCGTTTTTAATAAACCTAACAAAATGCAATGCAGTGAGTTGTATCAGTTTTTAATAAAACTATCCATATGCAATGCACTGAGTTATATCAGTTTTTAATAAACCTAACAAAATGCAATGCACTGAGTTATATCCGTTTTTAATAAAACTAACCATATGCAATGCACTGAGTTATATCCGTTTTTAATAAAATTATCCATATGCAATGCACTGAGTTATATCCGTTTTTAATAAAACTAACCATATGCAATGCAGTGAGTTATATCAGTTTTTAATAAAACTAACCATATGCAATGCACTGAGTTACATCCGTTTTTAATAAAACTATCCACATGCAATGCAGTGAGTTATATCAGTTTTTAATAAAACTAACCATATGCAATGCACTGAATTATATCCGTTTTTAATAAACCTAACCAAATGCAATGCAGTGAGTTATATCCGTTTTTAATAAAACTAACCATATGCAATGTACTGAGTTATATCCGTTTTTAATAAAACTATCCATATGCAATGCACTGAGTTATATATATCCGTTTTTAATAAACCTAACAGAATGCAATGCAGTGAGTTATGTCAGTTTTTAATAAAACTAACCATACGCAATGCACTGAGTTATATGAGTTTTTAATAAAACTAACCATATGCAATGTACTGAGTTAAATCCGTTTTTAATAAAACTATCCATATGCAATGCACTGAGTTATGTATATCCGTTTTTAATATACCTAACAAAATGCAATGCAGTGAGTTATATCAGTTTTTTATAAAACTAGCCAAATGCAATGCACTGAGTTATAACCGTTTTAATAAAACTATCCATATGCAATGCAGTGAGTTGTATCAGTTTTTAATAAAACTAACCATATGCAAAGCACTGAGTTATATCCGTTTTTAATAAAACTAACCATATGCAATAAACTGAGTTATATCCGTTTTTAATAAACCTAACAAAATGCAATGCAGTGAGTTGTATCAGTTTTTAATAAAACTAACCATATGCAATGCAGTGAGTTATATCAGTTTTTAATAAAACTATCCATATGCAATGCACTGAGTTATATCCGTTTTTATTAAAACTATCCATATGCAATGCACTGAGTTATATCCGTTTTTAATAAACCTAACAAAATGCAATGCAGTGAGTTGTATCAGTTTTTAATAAAACTAACCATATGCAATGCACTGAGTTATATCCGTTTTTAATAAAACTATCCTTATGCAATGCACTGAGTTATATCCGTTTTTAATAAACCTAACCAAATGCAATGCAGTGAGTTATATCCGTTTTTAATAAAACTAACCATATGCAATGTACTGAGTTATATCCGTTTTTAATAAAACTATCCATATGCAATGCACTGAGTTATGTATATCCGTTTTTAATAAACCTAACAGAATGCAATGCAGTGAGTTATATCAGTTTTTAATAAAACTAACCATACGCAATGCACTGAATTATATCCGTTTTTAATAAACCTAACCAAATGCAATGCAGTGAGTTATATTCCTTTTTAATAAACCTAACAAAATGCAATGCAGTGAGTTGTATCAGTTTTTAATAAAACTATCCATATGCAATGCACTGAGTTATATCAGTTTTTAATAAAACTAACCATATGCAATGCATTGAGTTATATCCGTTTTTAATAAAACTATCCATATGCAATGCAGTGAGTTATATCAGTTTTTAATAAAACTATCCATATGCAATGCACTGAATTATATCCGTTTTTAATAAACCTAACCAAATGCAATGCAGTGAGTTATATCCGTTTTTAATAAAACTAACCATATGCAATGTACTGAGTTATATCTGTTTTTAATAAAACTATCCATATGCAATGCATTGAGTTAAGTATATCCGTTTTTAATAAACCTAACAGAATGCAATGCAGTGAGTTATATCAGTTTTTAATAAAACTAACCATAAGCAATGCACTGAGTTATATGAGTTTTTAATAAAACTATCCATATGCCATGCACTGAGTTATATCCGTTTTAATAAAACTATCCATATGCAATGCACTGAGTTATATTCCTTTTTAATAAACCTAACAAAATGCAATGCAGTGAGTTGTATCAGTTTTTAATAAAACAATCCATATGCAATGCACTAAGTTATATCCGTTTTTAATAAAACTAACAAAATGCAATGCACTGAGTGATATCCGTTTTTAATAAAACTAACCATATGCAATGCACTGAGTTATTTACGTTTTAATAAAACTATCCATATGCAATGCACTGAGTTATATCAGTTTTTAATAAAACTAACCATATGCAATGCACTGAGTTATATCAGTTTTTAATAAAACTAACAAAATGCAATGCACTGAGTTATATCCGTTTTTAATAAAATTATCCATATGCAATGCACTGAGTTATATCCGTTTTTAATAAAACTAACCATATGCAATGCAGTGAGTTATATCCGTTTTTAATAAACCTAACAAAATGCAATGCACTGAGTTATATCAGTTTTTAATAAAACTAACCATATGCAATGCACTGAGTTATATCAGTTTTTAATAAAACTAACAAAATGCAATGCACTGAGTTATATCCGTTTTTAATAAAATTATCCATATGCAATGCACTGAGTGATATCCGTTTTTAATAAAACTAACCATATGCAATGCACTGAGTTATATCCGTTTTTAATAAAACTATCCATATGCAATGCACTGAGTTATATATATCCGTTTTTAATAAACCTAACAGAATGCAATGCAGTGAGTTATATCAGTTTTTAATAAAACTAACCATACGCAATGCACTGAGTTATATGAGTTTTTAATAAAACTAACCATATGCAATGTACTGAGTTAAATCCGTTTTTAATAAAACTATCCATATGCAATGCACTGAGTTATGTATATCCGTTTTTAATATACCTAACAAAATGCAATGCAGTGAGTTATATCAGTTTTTTATAAAACTAGCCAAATGCAATGCACTGAGTTATAACCGTTTTAATAAAACTATCCATATGCAATGCAGTGAGTTGTATCAGTTTTTAATAAAACTAACCATATGCAAAGCACTGAGTTATATCCGTTTTTAATAAAACTAACCATATGCAATAAACTGAGTTATATCCGTTTTTAATAAACCTAACAAAATGCAATGCAGTGAGTTGTATCAGTTTTTAATAAAACTAACCATATGCAATGCAGTGAGTTATATCAGTTTTTAATAAAACTATCCATATGCAATGCACTGAGTTATATCCGTTTTTATTAAAACTATCCATATGCAATGCACTGAGTTATATCCGTTTTTAATAAACCTAACAAAATGCAATGCAGTGAGTTGTATCAGTTTTTAATAAAACTAACCATATGCAATGCACTGAGTTATATGCGTTTTTAATAAAACTATCCTTATGCAATGCACTGAGTTATATCCGTTTTTAATAAACCTAACCAAATGCAATGCAGTGAGTTATATCCGTTTTTAATAAAACTAACCATATGCAATGTACTGAGTTATATCCGTTTTTAATAAAACTATCCATATGCAATGCACTGAGTTATGTATATCCGTTTTTAATAAACCTAACAGAATGCAATGCAGTGAGTTATATCAGTTTTTAATAAAACTAACCATACGCAATGCACTGAGTTATATGAGTTTTTAATAAAACTATCCATATGCCATGCACTGAGTTATATCCGTTTTTAATAAAACTATCCATATGCAATGCAGTGAGTTATATCAGTTTTTAATAAAACTAACAAAATGCAATGCAGTAAGTTATATCAGTTTTTAATAAAACTAACCATATGCAATGCACTGAGTTATATCAGTTTTTAATAAAACTATCCATATGCAATGCACTGAGTTATATCCGTTTTTAATAAAACTAACCATATGCAATGCACTGAGTTATATCCGTTTTAATAAAACTATCCATATGCAATGCACTGAGTTATATCAGTTTTGAATAAAACTAACCATATGCAATGCACTGAATTATATCCGTTTTTAATAAACCTAACCAAATGCAATGCAGTGAGTTATATTCCTTTTTAATAAACCTAACAAAATGCAATGCAGTGAGTTGTATCAGTTTTTAATAAAACTATCCATATGCAATGCACTGAGTTATATCAGTTTTTAATAAAACTAACCATATGCAATGCATTGAGTTATATCCGTTTTTAATAAAACTATCCATATGCAATGCAGTGAGTTATATCAGTTTTTAATAAAACTATCCATATGCAATGCACTGAATTATATCCGTTTTTAATAAACCTAACCAAATGCAATGCAGTGAGTTATATCCGTTTTTAATAAAACTAACCATATGCAATGTACTGAGTTATATCTGTTTTTAATAAAACTATCCATATGCAATGCATTGAGTTAAGTATATCCGTTTTTAATAAACCTAACAGAATGCAATGCAGTGAGTTATATCAGTTTTTAATAAAACTAACCATAAGCAATGCACTGAGTTATATGAGTTTTTAATAAAACTATCCATATGCCATGCACTGAGTTATATCCGTTTTTAATAAAACTAACAAAATGCAATGTAGTGAGTTATATCAGTTTTTAATAAAACTAACAAAATGCAATGCAGTAAGTTATATCAGTTTTTAATAAAACTAACCATATGCAATGCACTGAGTTATATCCGTTTTTAATAAAACTAACCATATGCAATGCACTGAGTTATATCCGTTTTAATAAAACTATCCATATGCAATGCACTGAGTTATATCAGTTTTTAATAAAACTAACCATATGCAATGCACTGAGTTATATCCGTTTTTAATAAAACTGTCCATATGCAATGCACTGAGTTATATTCCTTTTTAATAAACCTAACAAAATGCAATGCAGTGAGTTGTATCAGTTTTTAATAAAACAATCCATATGCAATGCACTAAGTTATATCCGTTTTTAATAAAACTAACAAAATGCAATGCACTGAGTGATATCCGTTTTTAATAAAACTAACCATATGCAATGCACTGAGTTATATCCGTTTTAATAAAACTATCCATATGCAATGCACTGAGTTATATCAGTGTTTAATAAAACTAACCATATGCAATGCACTGAGTTATATCAGTTTTTAATAAAACTAACAAAATGCAATGCACTGAGTTATATCCGTTTTTAATAAAATTATCCATATGCAATGCACTGAGTTATATCCGTTTTTAATAAAACTAACCATATGCAATGCAGTGAGTTATATCCGTTTTTAATAAACCTAACAAAATGCAATGCACTGAGTTATATCAGTTTTTAATAAAACTAACCATATGCAATGCACTGAGTTATATCAGTTTTTAATAAAACTAACAAAATGCAATGCACTGAGTTATATCCGTTTTTAATAAAATTATCCATATGCAATGCACTGAGTGATATCCGTTTTTAATAAAACTAACCATATGCAATGCACTGAGTTATATCCGTTTTTAATAAAACTATCCATATGCAATGCACTGAGTTATATATATCCGTTTTTAATAAACCTAACAGAATGCAATGCAGTGAGTTATATCAGTTTTTAATAAAACTAACCATACGCAATGCACTGAGTTATATCCGTTTTTAATAAAACTAACCATATGCAATGTACTGAGTTAAATCCGTTTTTAATAAAACTATCCATATGCAATGCACTGAGTTATGTATATCCGTTTTTAATATACCTAACAAAATGCAATGCAGTGAGTTATATCAGTTTTTTATAAAACTAGCCAAATGCAATGCACTGAGTTATAACCGTTTTAATAAAACTATCCATATGCAATGCAGTGAGTTGTATCAGTTTTTAATAAAACTAACCATATGCAAAGCACTGAGTTAAATCCGTTTTTAATAAAACTAACCATATGCAATAAACTGAGTTATATCCGTTTTTAATAAACCTAACAAAATGCAATGCAGTGAGTTGTATCAGTTTTTAATAAAACTAACCATATGCAATGCAGTGAGTTATATCAGTTTTTAATAAAACTATCCATATGCAATGCACTGAGTTATATCCGTTTTTATTAAAACTATCCATATGCAATGCACTGAGTTATATCCGTTTTTAATAAACCTAACAAAATGCAATGCAGTGAGTTGTATCAGTTTTTAATAAAACTAACCATATGCAATGCACTGAGTTATATCCGTTTTTAATAAAACTATCCTTATGCAATGCACTGAGTTATATCCGTTTTTAATAAACCTAACCAAATGCAATGCAGTGAGTTATATCCGTTTTTAATAAAACTAACCATATGCAATGTACTGAGTTATATCCGTTTTTAATAAAACTATCCATATGCAATGCACTGAGTTATGTATATCCGTTTTTAATAAACCTAACAGAATGCAATGCAGTGAGTTATATCAGTTTTTAATAAAACTAACCATACGCAATGCACTGAGTTATATGAGTTTTTAATAAAACTATCCATATGCCATGCACTGAGTTATATCCGTTTTTAATAAAACTATCCATATGCAATGCAGTGAGTTATATCAGTTTTTAATAAAACTAACAAAATGCAATGCAGTAAGTTATATCAGTTTTTAATAAAACTAACCATATGCAATGCACTGAGTTATATCAGTTTTTAATAAAACTATCCATATGCAATGCACTGAGTTATATCCGTTTTTAATAAAACTAACCATATGCAATGCACTGAGTTATATCCGTTTTAAAAAAACTATCCATATGCAATGCACTGAGTTATATCAGTTTTGAATAAAACTAACCATATGCAATGCAGTGAGTTATATTCCTTTTTAATAAACCTAACAAAATGCAATGCAGTGAGTTGTATCAGTTTTTAATAAAACTATCCATATGCAATGCACTGAGTTATATCAGTTTTTAATAAAACTAACCATATGCATTGCATTGAGTTATATCCGTTTTTAATAAAACTATCCATATGCAATGCAGTGAGTTATATCAGTTTTTAATAAAACTATCCATATGCAATGCACTGAATTATATCCGTTTTTAATAAACCTAACCAAATGCAATGCAGTGAGTTATATCCGTTTTTAATAAAACTAACCATATGCAATGTACTGAGTTATATCTGTTTTTAATAAAACTATCCATATGCAATGCATTGAGTTAAGTATATCCGTTTTTAATAAACCTAACAGAATGCAATGCAGTGAGTTATATCAGTTTTTAATAAAACTAACCATAAGCAATGCACTGAGTTATATGAGTTTTTAATAAAACTATCCATATGCCATGCACTGAGTTATATCCGTTTTTAATAAAACTAACAAAATGCAATGTAGTGAGTTATATCAGTTTTTAATAAAACTAACCATATGCAATGTACTGAGTTATATCTGTTTTTAATAAAACTATCCATATGCAATGCATTGAGTTAAGTATATCCGTTTTTAATAAACCTAACAGAATGCAATGCAGTGAGTTATATCAGTTTTTAATAAAACTAACCATAAGCAATGCACTGAGTTATATGAGTTTTTAATAAAACTATCCATATGCAATGCACTGAGTTATATCCGTTTTTAATAAAACTAACCATATGCAATGCACTGAGTTATATCCGTTTTAATAAAACTATCCATATGCAATGCACTGAGTTATATCAGTTTTGAATAAAACTAACCATATGCAATGCAGTGAGTTATATTCCTTTTTAATAAACCTAACAAAATGCAATGCAGTGAGTTGTATCAGTTTTTAATAAAACTATCCATATGCAATGCACTGAGTTATATCAGTTTTTAATAAAACTAACCATATGCAATGCATTGAGTTATATCCGTTTTTAATAAAACTATCCATATGCAATGCAGTGAGTTATATCAGTTTTTATTAAAACTATCCATATGCAATGCACTGAGTTATATCCGTTTTTAATAAACCTAACCAAATGCAATGCAGTGAGTTATATCCGTTTTTAATAAAACTAACCATATGCAATGTACTGAGTTATATCTGTTTTTAATAAAACTATCCATATGCAATGCATTGAGTTAAGTATATCCGTTTTTAATAAACCTAACAGAATGCAATGCAGTGAGTTATATCAGTTTTTAATAAAACTAACCATAAGCAATGCACTGAGTTATATGAGGTTTTAATAAAACTATCCATATGCCATGCACTGAATTATATCCGTTTTTAATAAACCTAACCAAATGCAATGCAGTGAGTTATATCCGTTTTTAATAAAACTAACCATATGCAATGTACTGAGTTATATCTGTTTTTAATAAAACTATCCATATGCAATGCATTGAGTTAAGTATATCCGTTTTTAATAAACCTAACAGAATGCAATGCAGTGAGTTATATCAGTTTTTAATAAAACTAACCATAAGCAATGCACTGAGTTATATGAGTTTTTAATAAAACTATCCATATGCCATGCACTGAGTTATATCCGTTTTTAATAAAACTAACAAAATGCAATGTAGTGAGTTATATCAGTTTTTAATAAAACTAACAAAATGCAATGCAGTAAGTTATATCAGTTTTTAATAAAACTAACCATATGCAATGCACTGAGTTATATCCGTTTTTAATAAAACTAACCATATGCAATGCACTGAGTTATATCCGTTTTAATAAAACTATCCATATGCAATGCACTGAGTTATATCAGTTTTTAATAAAACTAACCATATGCAATGCACTGAGTTATATCCGTTTTTAATAAAACTATCCATATGCAATGCACTGAGTTATATTCCTTTTTAATAAACCTAACAAAATGCAATGCAGTGAGTTGTATCAGTTTTTAATAAAACAATCCATATGCAATGCACTAAGTTATATCCGTTTTTAATAAAACTAACAAAATGCAATGCACTGAGTGATATCCGTTTTTAATAAAACTAACCATATGCAATGCACTGAGTTATATCCGTTTTAATAAAACTATCCATATGCAATGCACTGAGTTATATCAGTTTTTAATAAAACTAACCATATGCAATGCACTGAGTTATATCAGTTTTTAATAAAACTAACAAAATGCAATGCACTGAGTTATATCCGTTTTTAATAAAATTATCCATATGCAATGCACTGAGTTATATCCGTTTTTAATAAAACTAACCATATGCAATGCAGTGAGTTATATCCGTTTTTAATAAACCTAACAAAATGCAATGCACTGAGTTATATCAGTTTTTAATAAAACTAACCATATGCAATGCACTGAGTTATATCAGTTTTTAATAAAACTAACAAAATGCAGTGCACTGAGTTATATCCGTTTTTAATAAAATTATCCATATGCAATGCACTGAGTTATATCCGTTTTTAATAAAACTAACCATATGCAATGCACTGAGTTATATCCGTTTTTAATAAAACTATCCTTATGCAATGCACTGAGTTATATCCGTTTTTAATAAACCTAACAAAATGCAATGCAGTGAGTTTTATCAGTTTTTAATAAAACTATCCTTATGCAATGCACTGAGTTATATCCGTTTTTAATAAAACTAACCATATGCAATGCACTGAGTTATATCCGTTTTAATAAAACTACGCATATGCAATGCACTGAGTTGTATCAGTTTTTAATAAAACTAACCATATGCAATGCACTGAGTTATATCCGTTTTTAATAAAGCTATCCATATGCAATGCACTGAGTTATATCAGTTTTTAATAAAACTAACAAAATGCAATGCACTGAGTTATATCCGTTTTTAATAAGACTATCCATATGCAATGCACTGAGTTATATCCGTTTTTAATAAACCTAACAAAATGCAATACACTGAGTTATATCCGTTTTTAATAAAACTAACCATATGCAATGCACTGAGTTATATCCGTTTTAATAAAACTATCCATATGCAATGCACTGAGTTATATCCGTTTTTAATAAACCTAACAAAATGCAATGCACTGAGTTATATCCGTTTTTAATAAAACTATCCATATGCAATGCACTGAGTTATATTCCTTTTTAATAAACCTAACAAAATGCAATGCAGTGAGTTGTATCAGTTTTTAATAAAACTAACCATATGCAATGCACTGAGTTATATCCGTTTTTAATAAAACTATCCATATGCAATGCACTGAGTTATATCAGTTTTTAATAAAACTAACCATATGCAATGCACTGAGTTATATCCGTTTTTAATAAAACTATCCATATGCAATGCACTGAGTTATATTCCTTTTTAATAAACCTAACAAAATGCAATGCAGTGAGTTGTATCAGTTTTTAATAAAACAATCCATATGCAATGCACTAAGTTATATCCGTTTTTAATAAAACTAACAAAATGCAATGCACTGAGTGATATCCGTTTTTAATAAAACTAACCATATGCAATGCACTGAGTTATATCCGTTTTAATAAAACTATCCATATGCAATGCACTGAGTTATATCAGTTTTTAATAAAACTAACCATATGCAATGCACTGAGTTATATCAGTTTTTAATAAAACTAACAAAATGCAATGCACTGAGTTATATCCGTTTTTAATAAAATTATCCATATGCAATGCACTGAGTTATATCCGTTTTTAATAAAACTAACCATATGCAATGCAGTGAGTTATATCCGTTTTTAATAAACCTAACAAAATGCAATGCACTGAGTTATATCAGTTTTTAATAAAACTAACCATATGCAATGCACTGAGTTATATCAGTTTTTAATAAAACTAACAAAATGCAATGCACTGAGTTATATCCGTTTTTAATAAAATTATCCATATGCAATGCACTGAGTTATATCCGTTTTTAATAAAACTAACCATATGCAATGCACTGAGTTATATCCGTTTTTAATAAAACTATCCTTATGCAATGCACTGAGTTATATCCGTTTTTAATAAACCTAACAAAATGCAATGCAGTGAGTTGTATCAGTTTTTAATAAAACTATCCTTATGCAATGCACTGAGTTATATCCGTTTTTAATAAAACTAACCATATGCAATGCACTGAGTTAAATCCGTTTTAATAAAACTACGCATATGCAATGCACTGAGTTGTATCAGTTTTTAATAAAACTAACCATATGCAATGCACTGAGTTATATCCGTTTTTAATAAAGCTATCCATATGCAATGCACTGAGTTATATCAGTTTTTAATAAAACTAACAAAATGCAATGCACTGAGTTATATCCGTTTTTAATAAGACTATCCATATGCAATGCACTGAGTTATATCCGTTTTTAATAAACCTAACAAAATGCAATACACTGAGTTATATCCGTTTTTAATAAAACTAACCATATGCAATGCACTGAGTTATATCCGTTTTAATAAAACTATCCATATGCAATGCACTGAGTTATATCCGTTTTTAATAAACCTAACAAAATGCAATGCACTGAGTTATATCCGTTTTTAATAAAACTATCCATATGCAATGCACTGAGTTATATTCCTTTTTAATAAACCTAACAAAATGCAATGCAGTGAGTTGTATCAGTTTTTAATAAAACTAACCATATGCAATGCACTGAGTTATATCCGTTTTTAATAAAACTATCCATATGCAATGCACTGAGTTATATTCAGTTTTAATAATACCTAACAAAATGCAATGCAGTGAGTTGTATCAGTTTTTAATAAAACTATCCATGTGCAATGCACTGAGTTATATCAGTTTTTAATAAAACTATCAATATGCAATGCACTGAGTTATATCAGTTTTTAATAAAACTATCCATATGCAATGCACTGAGTTATATCAGTTTTTAATAAACCTAACAAAATGCAATGCACTGAGTTATATCCGTTTTTAATAAAACTAACCATATGCAATGCACTGAGTTATATCCGTTTTATTAAAACTATCCATATGCAATGCACTGAGTTATATCAGTTTTTAATAAAATTAACCATATGCAATGCACTGAGTTATATCCGTTTTTAATAAAACTAACCATATGCAATGCACTGAGTTATATCCGTTTTTAATAAAACTAACCATATGCAATGCACTGAGTTATATCCGTTTTTACTAAAACTCTCCATATGCAATGCACTGAGTTATATCAGTTTTTAATAAACCTAACAAAATGCAATGCACTGAGTTATATCCGTTTTTAATAAAACTAACCATATGCAATGCACTGAGTTATATCCGTTTTTAATAAACCTAACAAAATGCAATGCACTGAGTTTTATCAGTTTTTAATAAAACTATCCATATGCAATGCACTGAGTTATATCCGTTTTTAATAAACCTAACAAAAGCCAATGCAGTGAGTTGTATCAGTTTTTAATAAAACTAACCATATGCAATGCAATGAGTTATATCCGTTTTTAATAAAACTATCCATATGCAATGCACTGAGTTATATTCGTTTTTAATAAACCTAACAAAATGCAATGCACTGAGTTTTATCAGTTTTTAATAAAACTATCCATATGCAATGCACTGAGTTATATCCGTTTTTAATAAACCTAACAAAATGCAATGCAGTGAGTTGCATCAGTTTTTAATAAAACTAACCATATGCAATGCACTGAGTTATATCCGTTTTTAATAAAACTATCCATATGCAATGCACTGAGTTATATTCGTTTTTAATAAACCTAACAAAATGCAATGCAGTGAGTTGTATCAGTTTTTAATAAAACTATCCATATGCAATGCACTGAGTTATATCAGTTTTTAAGAAAACTATCGATATGCAATGCACTGAGTTATATCCGTTTTTAATAAAACTAACCATATGCAATGCACTGAGTTATATCCGTTTTTAAGAAACCTAACAAAATGCACTGCAGTGTGTTGTATCAGTTTTTAATAAAACTATCCATATGCAATACACTGAGTTATATCCGTTTTTAATAAAACTAACCATATGCAATGCACTGAGTTATATCCGTTTTTAATAAAACTATCCTTATGCAATGCACTGAGTTATATCCGTTTTTAATAAACCTAACAAAATGCAATGCAGTGAGTTGTATCAGTTTTTAATAAAACTATCCATATGCAATGCACTGAGTTATATCAGTTTTTAATAAACCTAACAAAATGCAATGCACTGAGTTATATCCGTTTTTAATAAAACTAACCATATGCAATGCACTGAGTTATATCCGTTTTTAATAAACCTAACAAAATGCAATGCACTGAGTTATATCCGTTTTTAATAAAACTAACCATATGCAATGCACTGAGTTATATCCGTTTTAATAAAACTATCCATATGCAATGCACTGAGTTATATCAGTTTTTAATAAAACTAACCATATGCAATGCACTGAGTTATATCCGTTTTTAATAAAACTATCCATATGCAATGCACTGAGTTATATTCCTTTTTAATAAACCTAACAAAATGCAATGCAGTGAGTTGTATAAGTTTTTAATAAAACTATCCATATGCAATGCACTGAGTTATATCAGTTTTTAATAAAACTAACAAAATGCAATGCACTGAGTTATATCCGTTTTTAATAAAACTAACCATATGCAATGCACTGAGTTATATCCGTTTTTAATAAACCTAACCAAATGCAATGCACTGAGTTGTATCAGTTTTTAATAAAACTATCCATATGCAATGCACTGAGTTATATCAGTTTTTAATAAACCTAACAAAATGCAATGCACTGAGTTATATCCGTTTTTAATAAAACTAACCATATGCAATGCGCTGAGTTATATCCGTGTTTAATAAACCTAACCATATGCAATGCACTGAGTGATATCCGTTTTAATAAAACTAACCATATGCAATGCACTGAGTTATATCCGTTTTTAATAAAACTAACCATATGCAATGCACTGAGTTATATCAGTTTTCAATAAAACTATCCATATGCAATGCACTGAGTTATATCAGTTTTTAATAAAACTAACCATATGCAATGCACTGAGTTATATCCGTTTTTAATAAAACTATCTATATGCAATGCACTGAGTTATATCAGTTTTTAATAAAACTAACCATATGCAATGCACTGAGTTATATCCGTTTTTAATAAAACTATCCATATGCAATGCACTGAGTTATATCAGTTTTTAATAAACCTAACAAAATGCAATGCACTGAGTTATATCCGTTTTTAATAAAACTAACCATATGCAATGCACTGAGTTATATCAGTTTTTAATAAAACTATCCATATGCAATGCACTGAGTTATATCCGTTTTTAATAAACCTAACAAAATGCAATGCAATGAGTTGCATCAGTTTTTAATAAAACTAACCATATGCAATACACTGAGTTATATCTGTTTTTAATAAAACTATCCATATGCAATGCACTGAGTTATATTCGTTTTTAATAAACCTAACAAAATGCAATGCAGTGAGTTGTATCAGTTTTTAATAAAACTATCCATATGCAATGCACTAAGTTATATCAGTTTTTAATAAACCTAACAAAATGCAATGCACTGAGTTATATCCGTTTTTAATAAAACTAACCATATGCAATGCACTGAGTTATATCCGTTTTTAAGAAACCTAACAAAATGCAATGCAGTGTGTTGTATCAGTTTTTAATAAAACTATCCATATGCAATGCACTGAGTTATATCAGTTTTTAATAAAACTAACCATATGCAATGCACTGAGTTATATCAGTTTTTAATAAAACTAACAAAATACAATGCACTGAGTTATATCCGTTTTTAATAAAATTATCCATATGCAATGCACTGAGTTATATCCGTTTTTAATAAAACTAACCATATGCAATGCACTGAGTTATATCCGTTTTTAATAAAACTATCCTTATGCAATGCACTGAGTTATATCCGTTTTTAATAAACCTAACAAAATGCAATGCAGTGAGTTGTATCAGTTTTTAATAAAACTATCCTTATGCAATGCACTGAGTTATATCCGTTTTTAATAAAACTAACCATATGCAATGCACTGAGTTATATCCGTTTTAATAAAACTACGCATATGCAATGCACTGAGTTGTATCAGTTTTTAATAAAACTAACCATATGCAATGCACTGAGTTATATCCGTTTTTAATAAAGCTATCCATATGCAATGCACTGAGTTATATCAGTTTTTAATAAAACTAACAAAATGCAATGCACTGAGTTATATCCGTTTTTAATAAGACTATCCATATGCAATGCACTGAGTTATATCCGTTTTTAATAAACCTAACAAAATGCAATGCACTGAGTTATATCCGTTTTTAATAAAACTAACCATATGCAATGCACTGAGTTATATCCGTTTTAATAAAACTATCCATATGCAATGCACTGAGTTATATCCGTTTTTAATAAACCTAACAAAATGCAATGCACTGAGTTATATCCGTTTTTAATAAAACTATCCATATGCAATGCACTGAGTTATATTCCTTTTTAATAAACCTAACAAAATGCAATGCAGTGAGTTGTATCAGTTTTTAATAAAACTAACCATATGCAATGCACTGAGTTATATCCGTTTTTAATAAAACTATCCATATGCAATGCACTGAGTTATATTCAGTTTTAATAATACCTAACAAAATGCAATGCAGTGAGTTGTATCAGTTTTTAATAAAACTATCCATATGCAATGCACTGAGTTATATCAGTTTTTAATAAAACTATCAATATGCAATGCACTGAGTTATATCAGTTTTTAATAAAACTATCCATATGCAATGCACTGAGTTATATCAGTTTTTAATAAACCTAACAAAATGCAATGCACTGAGTTATATCCGTTTTTAATAAAACTAACCTTATGCAATGCACTGAGTTATATCCGTTTTATTAAAACTATCCATATGCAATGCACTGAGTTATATCAGTTTTTAATAAAATTAACCATATGCAATGCACTGAGTTATATCCGTTTTTAATAAAACTAACCATATGCAATGCACTGAGTTATATCCGTTTTTAATAAAACTAACCATATGCAATGCACTGAGTTATATCCGTTTTTACTAAAACTATCCATATGCAATGCACTGAGTTATATCAGTTTTTAATAAACCTAACAAAATGCAATGCACTGAGTTATATCCGTTTTTAATAAAACTAACCATATGCAATGCACTGAGTTATATCCGTTTTTAATAAACCTAACAAAATGCAATGCACTGAGTTTTATCAGTTTTTAATAAAACTATCCATATGCAATGCACTGTGTTATATCCGTTTTTAATAAACCTAACAAAATGCAATGCAGTGAGTTGTATCAGTTTTTAATAAAACTAACCATATGCAATGCAATGAGTTATATCCGTTTTTAATAAAACTATCCATATGCAATGCACTGAGTTATATTCGTTTTTAATAAACCTAACAAAATGCAATGCACTGAGTTTTATCAGTTTTTAATAAAACTATCCATATGCAATGCACTGAGTTATATCCGTTTTTAATAAACCTAACAAAATGCAATGCAGTGAGTTGCATCAGTTTTTAATAAAACTAACCATATGCAATGCACTGAGTTATATCCGTTTTTAATAAAACTATCCATATGCAATGCACTGAGTTATATTCGTTTTTAATAAACCTAACAAAATGCAATGCAGTGAGTTGTATCAGTTTTTAATAAAACTATCCATATGCAATGCACTGAGTTATATCCGTTTTAATAAAACTATCCATATGCAATGCAGTGAGTTGTATCAGTTTTTAATAAAACTAACCATATGCAATGCACTGAGTTATATCCGTTTTAATAAAACTATCCATATGCAATGCACTGAGTTATATCCGTTTTAATAAAACTATCCATATGCAATGCAGTGAGTTATATCCGTTTTATTAAAACTATCCATATGCAATGCACTGAGTTATATCCGTTTTTAATAAAATTATCCATATGCAATGCACTGAGTTATATCCGTTTTTAATAAAACTAACCATATGCAATGCAGTGAGTTATATCCGTTTTTAATAAACCTAACAAAATGCAATGCACTGAGTTATATCAGTTTTTAATAAAACTAACCATATGCAATGCACTGAGTTATATCAGTTTTTAATAAAACTAACAAAATGCAATGCACTGAGTTATATCCGTTTTTAATAAAATTATCCATATGCAATGCACTGAGTTATATCCGTTTTTAATAAAACTAACCATATGCAATGCACTGAGTTATATCCGTTTTTAATAAAACTATCCTTATGCAATGCACTGAGTTATATCCGTTTTTAATAAACCTAACAAAATGCAATGCAGTGAGTTGTATCAGTTTTTAATAAAACTATCCTTATGCAATGCACTGAGTTATATCCGTTTTTAATAAAACTAACCATATGCAATGCACTGAGTTATATCCGTTTTAATAAAACTACGCATATGCAATGTACTGAGTTGTATCAGTTTTTAATAAAACTAACCATATGCAATGCACTGAGTTATATCCGTTTTTAATAAAGCTATCCATATGCAATGCACTGAGTTATATCAGTTTTCAATAAAACTAACAAAATGCAATGCACTGAGTTATATCCGTTTTTAATAAGACTATCCATATGCAATGCACTGAGTTATATCCGTTTTTAATAAACCTAACAAAATGCAATACACTGAGTTATATCCGTTTTTAATAAAACTAACCATATGCAATGCACTGAGTTATATCCGTTTTAATAAAACTATCCATATGCAATGCACTGAGTTATATCCGTTTTTAATAAACCTAACAAAATGCAATGCACTGAGTTATATCCGTTTTTAATAAAACTATCCATATGCAATGCACTGAGTTATATTCCTTTTTAATAAACCTAACAAAATGCAATGCAGTGAGTTGTATCAGTTTTTAATAAAACTAACCATATGCAATGCACTGAGTTATATCCGTTTTTAATAAAACTATCCATATGCAATGCACTGAGTTATATTCAGTTTTAATAATACCTAACAAAATGCAATGCAGTGAGTTGTATCAGTTTTTAATAAAACTATCCATATGCAATGCACTGAGTTATATCAGTTTTTAATAAAACTATCAATATGCAATGCACTGAGTTATATCAGTTTTTAATAAAACTATCCATATGCAATGCACTGAGTTATATCAGTTTTTAATAAACCTAACAAAATGCAATGCACTGAGTTATATCCGTTTTTAATAAAACTAACCATATGCAATGCACTGAGTTATATCCGTTTTATTAAAACTATCCATATGCAATGCACTGAGTTATATCAGTTTTTAATAAAATTAACCATATGCAATGCACTGAGTTATATCCGTTTTTAATAAAACTAACCATATGCAATGCACTGAGTTATATCCGTTTTTAATAAAACTAACCATATGCAATGCACTGAGTTATATCCGTTTTTACTAAAACTCTCCATATGCAATGCACTGAGTTATATCAGTTTTTAATAAACCTAACAAAATGCAATGCACTGAGTTATATCCGTTTTTAATAAAACTAACCATATGCAATGCACTGAGTTATATCCGTTTTTAATAAACCTAACAAAATGCAATGCACTGAGTTTTATCAGTTTTTAATAAAACTATCCATATGCAATGCACTGAGTTATATCCGTTTTTAATAAACCTAACAAAATGCAATGCAGTGAGTTGTATCAGTTTTTAATAAAACTAACCATATGCAATGCAATGAGTTATATCCGTTTTTAATAAAACTATCCATATGCAATGCACTGAGTTATATTCGTTTTTAATAAACCTAACAAAATGCAATGCACTGAGTTTTATCAGTTTTTAATAAAACTATCCATATGCAATGCACTGAGTTATATCCGTTTTTAATAAACCTAACAAAATGCAATGCAGTGAGTTGCATCAGTTTTTAATAAAACTAACCATATGCAATGCACTGAGTTATATCCGTTTTTAATAAAACTATCCATATGCAATGCACTGAGTTATATTCGTTTTTAATAAACCTAACAAAATGCAATGCAGTGAGTTGTATCAGTTTTTAATAAAACTATCCATATGCAATGCACTGAGTTATATCAGTTTTTAAGAAAACTATCGATATGCAATGCACTGAGTTATATCCGTTTTTAATAAAACTAACCATATGCAATGCACTGAGTTATATCCGTTTTTAAGAAACCTAACAAAATGCACTGCAGTGTGTTGTATCAGTTTTTAATAAAACTATCCATATGCAATGCACTGAGTTATATCCGTTTTTAATAAAACTAACCATATGCAATGCACTGAGTTATATCCGTTTTTAATAAAACTATCCTTATGCAATGCACTGAGTTATATCCGTTTTTAATAAACCTAACAAAATGCAATGCAGTGAGTTGTATCAGTTTTTAATAAAACTATCCATATGCAATGCACTGAGTTATATCAGTTTTTAATAAACCTAACAAAATGCAATGCACTGAGTTATATCCGTTTTTAATAAAACTAACCATATGCAATGCACTGAGTTATATCCGTTTTTAATAAACCTAACAAAATGCAATGCACTGAGTTATATCCGTTTTTAATAAAACTAACCATATGCAATGCACTGAGTTATATCCGTTTTAATAAAACTATCCATATGCAATGCACTGAGTTATATCAGTTTTTAATAAAACTAACCATATGCAATGCACTGAGTTATATCCGTTTTTAATAAAACTATCCATATGCAATGCACTGAGTTATATTCCTTTTTAATAAGCCTAACAAAATGCAATGCAGTGAGTTGTATAAGTTTTTAATAAAACTATCCATATGCAATGCACTGAGTTATATCAGTTTTTAATAAAACTAACAAAATGCAATGCACTGAGTTATATCCGTTTTTAATAAAACTAACCATATGCAATGCACTGAGTTATATCCGTTTTTAATAAACCTAACCAAATGCAATGCACTGAGTTGTATCAGTTTTTAATAAAACTATCCATATGCAATGCACTGAGTTATATCAGTTTTTAATAAACCTAACAAAATGCAATGCACTGAGTTATATCCGTTTTTAATAAAACTAACCATATGCAATGCGCTGAGTTATATCCGTGTTTAATAAACCTAACCATATGCAATGCACTGAGTGATATCCGTTTTAATAAAACTAACCATATGCAATGCACTGAGTTATATCCGTTTTTAATAAAACTAACCATATGCAATGCACTGAGTTATATCAGTTTTCAATAAAACTATCTATATGCAATGCACTGAGTTATATCAGTTTTTAATAAAACTAACCATATGCAATGCACTGAGTTATATCCGTTTTTAATAAAACTATCTATATGCAATGCACTGAGTTATATCAGTTTTTAATAAAACTAACCATATGCAATGCACTGAGTTATATCCGTTTTTAATAAAACTATCCATATGCAATGCACTGAGTTATATCAGTTTTTAATAAACCTAACAAAATGCAATGCACTGAGTTATATCCGTTTTTAATAAAACTAACCATATGCAATGCACTGATTTATATCAGTTTTTAATAAAACTATCCATATGCAATGCACTGAGTTATATCCGTTTTTAATAAACCTAACAAAATGCAATGCAATGAGTTGCATCAGTTTTTAATAAAACTAACCATATGCAATACACTGAGTTATATCTGTTTTTAATAAAACTATCCATATGCAATGCACTGAGTTATATTCGTTTTTAATAAACCTAACAAAATGCAATGCAGTGAGTTGTATCAGTTTTTAATAAAACTATCCATATGCAATGCACTAAGTTATATCAGTTTTTAATAAACCTAACAAAATGCAATGCACTGAGTTATATCCGTTTTTAATAAAACTAACCATATGCAATGCACTGAGTTATATCCGTTTTTAAGAAACCTAACAAAATGCAATGCAGTGTGTTGTATCAGTTTTTAATAAAACTATCCATATGCAATGCACTGAGTTATATCAGTTTTTAATAAAACTAACCATATGCAATGCACTGAGTTATATCAGTTTTTAATAAAACTAACAAAATACAATGCACTGAGTTATATCCGTTTTTAATAAAATTATCCATATGCAATGCACTGAGTTATATCCGTTTTTAATAAAACTAACCATATGCAATGCACTGAGTTATATCCGTTTTTAATAAAACTATCCTTATGCAATGCACTGAGTTATATCCGTTTTTAATAAACCTAACAAAATGCAATGCAGTGAGTTGTATCAGTTTTTAATAAAACTATCCTTATGCAATGCACTGAGTTATATCCGTTTTTAATAAAACTAACCATATGCAATGCACTGAGTTATATCCGTTTTAATAAAACTACGCATATGCAATGCACTGAGTTGTATCAGTTTTTAATAAAACTAACCATATGCAATGCACTGAGTTATATCCGTTTTTAATAAAGCTATCCATATGCAATGCACTGAGTTATATCAGTTTTTAATAAAACTAACAAAATGCAATGCACTGAGTTATATCCGTTTTTAATAAGACTATCCATATGCAATGCACTGAGTTATATCCGTTTTTAATAAACCTAACAAAATGCAATGCACTGAGTTATATCCGTTTTTAATAAAACTAACCATATGCAATGCACTGAGTTATATCCGTTTTAATAAAACTATCCATATGCAATGCACTGAGTTATATCCGTTTTTAATAAACCTAACAAAATGCAATGCACTGAGTTATATCCGTTTTTAATAAAACTATCCATATGCAATGCACTGAGTTATATTCCTTTTTAATAAACCTAACAAAATGCAATGCAGTGAGTTGTATCAGTTTTTAATAAAACTAACCATATGCAATGCACTGAGTTATATCCGTTTTTAATAAAACTATCCATATGCAATGCACTGAGTTATATTCAGTTTTAATAATACCTAACAAAATGCAATGCAGTGAGTTGTATCAGTTTTTAATAAAACTATCCATATGCAATGCACTGAGTTATATCAGTTTTTAATAAAACTATCAATATGCAATGCACTGAGTTATATCAGTTTTTAATAAAACTATCCATATGCAATGCACTGAGTTATATCAGTTTTTAATAAACCTAACAAAATGCAATGCACTGAGTTATATCCGTTTTTAATAAAACTAACTTTATGCAATGCACTGAGTTATATCCGTTTTATTAAAACTATCCATATGCAATGCACTGAGTTATATCAGTTTTTAATAAAATTAACCATATGCAATGCACTGAGTTATATCCGTTTTTAATAAAACTAACCATATGCAATGCACTGAGTTATATCCGTTTTTAATAAAACTAACCATATGCAATGCACTGAGTTATATCCGTTTTTACTAAAACTATCCATATGCAATGCACTGAGTTATATCAGTTTTTAATAAACCTAACAAAATGCAACGCACTGAGTTATATCCGTTTTTAATAAAACTAACCATATGCAATGCACTGAGTTATATCCGTTTTTAATAAACCTAACAAAATGCAATGCACTGAGTTTTATCAGTTTTTAATAAAACTATCCATATGCAATGCACTGAGTTATATCCGTTTTTAATAAACCTAACAAAATGCAATGCAGTGAGTTGTATCAGTTTTTAATAAAACTAACCATATGCAATGCAATGAGTTATATCCGTTTTTAATAAAACTATCCATATGCAATGCACTGAGTTATATTCGTTTTTAATAAACCTAACAAAATGCAATGCACTGAGTTTTATCAGTTTTTAATAAAACTATCCATATGCAATGCACTGAGTTATATCCGTTTTTAATAAACCTAACAAAATGCAATGCAGTGAGTTGCATCAGTTTTTAATAAAACTAACCATATGCAATGCACTGAGTTATATCCGTTTTTAATAAAACTATCCATATGCAATGCACTGAGTTATATTCGTTTTTAATAAACCTAACAAAATGCAATGCAGTGAGTTGTATCAGTTTTTAATAAAACTATCCATATGCAATGCACTGAGTTATATCAGTTTTTAAGAAAACTATCGATATGCAATGCACTGAGTTATATCCGTTTTTAATAAAACTAACCATATGCAATGCACTGAGTTATATCCGTTTTTAAGAAACCTAACAAAATGCACTGCAGTGTGTTGTATCAGTTTTTAATAAAACTATCCATATGCAATGCACTGAGTTATATCCGTTTTTAATAAAACTAACCATATGCAATGCACTGAGTTATATCCGTTTTTAATAAAACTATCCTTATGCAATGCACTGAGTTATATCCGTTTTTAATAAACCTAACAAAATGCAATGCAGTGAGTTGTATCAGTTTTTAATAAAACTATCCATATGCAATGCACTGAGTTATATCAGTTTTTAATAAACCTAACAAAATGCAATGCACTGAGTTATATCCGTTTTTAATAAAACTAACCATATGCAATGCACTGAGTTATATCCGTTTTTAATAAACCTAACAAAATGCAATGCACTGAGTTATATCCCTTTTTAATAAAACTAACCATATGCAATGCACTGAGTTATATCCGTTTTAATAAAACTATCCATATGCAATGCACTGAGTTATATCAGTTTTTAATAAAACTAACCATATGCAATGCACTGAGTTATATCCGTTTTTAATAAAACTATCCATATGCAATGCACTGAGTTATATTCCTTTTTAATAAACCTAACAAAATGCAATGCAGTGAGTTGTATAAGTTTTTAATAAAACTATCCATATGCAATGCACTGAGTTATATCAGTTTTTAATAAAACTAACAAAATGCAATGCACTGAGTTATATCCGTTTTTAATAAAACTAACCATATGCAATGCACTGAGTTATATCCGTTTTTAATAAACCTAACCAAATGCAATGCACTGAGTTGTATCAGCTTTTAATAAAACTATCCATATGCAATGCACTGAGTTATATCAGTTTTTAATAAACCTAACAAAATGCAATGCACTGAGTTATATCCGTTTTTAATAAAACTAACCATATGCAATGCGCTGAGTTATATCCGTGTTTAATAAACCTAACCATATGCAATGCACTGAGTGATATCCGTTTTAATAAAACTAACCATATGCAATGCACTGAGTTATATCCGTTTTTAATAAAACTGACCATATGCAATGCACTGAGTTATATCAGTTTTCAATAAAACTATCCATATGCAATGCACTGAGTTATATCAGTTTTTAATAAAACTAACCATATGCAATGCACTGAGTTATATCCGTTTTTAATAAAACTATCTATATGCAATGCACTGAGTTATATCAGTTTTTAATAAAACTAACCATATGCAATGCACTGAGTTATATCCGTTTTTAATAAAACTATCCATATGCAATGCACTGAGTTATATCAGTTTTTAATAAACCTAACAAAATGCAATGCACTGAGTTATATCCGTTTTTAATAAAACTAACCATATGCAATGCACTGAGTTATATCAGTTTTTAATAAAACTATCCATATGCAATGCACTGAGTTATATCCGTTTTTAATAAACCTAACAAAATGCAATGCAATGAGTTGCATCAGTTTTTAATAAAACTAACCATATGCAATGCACTGAGTTATATCTATTTTTAATAAAACTATCCATATGCAATGCACTGAGTTATATTCGTTTTTAATAAACCTAACAAAATGCAATGCAGTGAGTTGTATCAGTTTTTAATAAAACTATCCATATGCAATGCACTAAGTTATATCAGTTTTTAATAAACCTAACAAAATGCAATGCACTGAGTTATATCCGTTTTTAATAAAACTAACCATATGCAATGCACTGAGTTATATCCGTTTTTAAGAAACCTAACAAAATGCAATGCAGTGTGTTGTATCAATTTTTAATAAAACTATCCATATGCAATGCACTGAGTTATATCCGTTTTTATTAAACCTAACAAAATGCAATGCAGTGAGTTGTATCAGTTTTTAATAAAACTAACCATATGCAATGCACTGAGTTATATCCGTTTTAATAAAACTATCCATATGCAATGCACTGAGTTATATCCCTTTTTAATAAAACTAACCATATGCAATGCACTGAGTTATATCTGTTTTTAATAAAACTAGCCATATGCAATGCACTGAGTTATATCCGTTTTTAATAAACCTAACAAAATGCAATGCACTGAGTTTTATCAGTTTTTAATAAAACTATCCATATGCAATGCACTGAGTTATATCCGTTTTTAATAAACCTAACAAAATGCAATGCAGTGAGTTGTATCAGTTTTTAATAAAACTATCCATATGCAATGCACTGAGTTATATTCCTTTTTAATAAACCTAACAAAATGCAATGCAGTGAGTTGTATCAGTTTTTAATAAAACTATCCATATGCAATGCACTGAGTTATATCCGTTTTTAATAAACCTAACAAAATGCAATGCAGTGAGTTGTATCAGTTTTTAATAAAACTATCCATATGCAATGCACTGAGTTATATCCGTTTTTAATAAAACTATACATATGCAATGCAGTGAGTTATATCAGTTTTTAATAAAACTGACCAAAAGCAATGCAGCGAGTTATATACGCCTTTAATAAAATTAGCAAAATGCAATACAGTAGGTTACTTCGGTTTTTAATAAAACTGACCAAATGCAAAACAGTGAGTTATATCCGATTTAATTAAAACTAACAAAATGCAATGCAGTGAGTTATATCAGTTTTTAATTAAACTAACCATATGCAATGCACTAAGTTATATCCGTTTTTAATAAAACTATCCATATGCAATGCACTGAGTTATATCCGTTTTTAATAAACATAACAAAATGCAATGCAGTGAGTTGTATCAGTTTTTAATAAAACTAATCATATGCAATGCACTGAGTTATATCAGTTTTTAATAAACCTAACAAAATGCAATGCAGTGAGTTATACCAGGTTTTAATAAAACTATCCATATGCAGTGCACTGAGTTATATCCGTTTATAATAAAACTAACCATATGCAATGCACTGAGTTATATCCGTTTTAATAAAACTATCCATATGCAATGCAGTGAGTTATATCAGTTTTTAATAAAACTAACCATATGCAATGCACTGAATTATATCCGTTTTTAATAAACCTAACCAAATGCAATGCAGTGAGTTATATTCCTTTTTAATAAACCTAACAAAACGCAATGCAGTGAGTTGTATCAGTTTTTAATAAAACTATCCATATGCAATGCATTGAGTTATATCCGTTTTTAATAAAACTATCCATATGCAATGCAGTGAGTTATATCAGTTTTTAATAAATATATCCATATGCAATGCACTGAATTATATCCGTTTTTAATAAACCTAACCAAATGCAATGCAGTGAGTTATATCCGTTTTTAATAAAACTAACCATATGCAATGTACTGAGTTATATCCGTTTTTAATAAAACTATCCATATGCAATGCATTGAGTTATGTATATCCGTTTTTAATAAACCTAACAGAATGCAATGCAGTGAGTTATATCAGTTTTTAATAAAACTAACCATACGCAATGCACTGAGTTATATGAGTTTTTAATAAAACTATCCATATGCCATGCACTGAGTTATATCCGTTTTTAATAAAACTATCCATATGCAATGTAGTGAGTTATATCAGTTTTTAATAAAACTAACAAAATGCAATGCAGTAAGTTATATCAGTTTTTAATAAAACTAACCATATGCAATGCACTGAGTTATATCCGTTTTTAATAAAACTAACCATATGCAATGCAGTGAGTTATATCAGTTTTTAATAAAACTAACCATCTGCAATGCACTGAGTTATATCCGTTTTTAATAAAACTATCCATATGCAATGCAGTGAGTTATATCAGTTTTTAATAAAACTAACCATATGCAATGCACTGAATTATATCCGTTTTTAATAAACCTAACCAAATGCAATGCAGTGAGTTATATCCGTTTTTAATAAAACTAACCATATGCAATGTACTGAGTTATATCCGTTTTTAATAAAACTATCCATATGCAATGCACTGAGTTATGTATATCCGTTTTTAATAAACCTAACAGAATGCAATGCAGTGAGTTATATCAGTTTTTAATAAAACTAACTATACGTAATGCACTGAGTTATATGAGTTTTTAATAAAACTATCCATATGCCATGCACTGAGTTATATCCGTTTTTAATAAAACTATCCATATGCAATGCAGTGAGTTATATCAGTTTTTAATAAAACTATCCATATGCAATGCATTAAGTTATATCAGTTTTTAATAAAACTAACCATATGCAATGCACTGAGTTATATCCGTTTTTAATAAAACTATCCTTATGCAATGGACTGAGTTATATCCGTTTTTAATAAACCTAACAAAATGCAATGTAGTGAGTTGTATCAGTTTTTAATAAAACTATCCATATGCAATGCACTGAGTTATATCAGTTTTTAATAAACCTAACAAAATGCAATGCACTGAGTTATATCCGTTTTTAATAAAACTAACCGTATGCAATGCACTGAGTTACATCCGTTTTTAATAAAATTATCCATATGCAATGCACTGAGTTATATCCGTTTTTAATAAAACTAACCATATGCAATGCAGTGAGTTATATCAGTTTTAAATAAAACTAACCATATGCAATGCACTGAGTTATATCCGTTTTTAATAAAACTATCCACATGCAATGCAGTGAGTTATATCAGTTTTTAATAAAACTAACCATATGCAATGCACTGAATTATATCCGTTTTTAATAAACCTAACCAAATGCAATGCAGTGAGTTATATCCGTTTTTAATAAAACTAACCATATGCAATGTACTGAGTTATATCCGTTTTTAATAAAACTATCCATATGCAATGCACTGAGTTATATATATCCGTTTTTAATAAACCTAACAGAATGCAATGCAGTGAGTTATATCAGTTTTTAATAAAACTAACCATACGCAATGCACTGAGTTATATGAGTTTTTAATAAAACTAACCATATGCAATGTACTGAGTTAAATCCGTTTTTAATAAAACTATCCATATGCAATGCACTGAGTTATGTATATCCGTTTTTAATATACCTAACAAAATGCAATGCAGTGAGTTATATCAGTTTTTTATAAAACTAGCCATATGCAATGCACTGAGTTATATCCGTTTTAATAAAACTATCCATATGCAATGCACTGAGTTATATCAGTTTTTAATTAAACTAACCATATGCAATGCACTGAGTTATATCCGTTTTTAATAAAACTATCCATATGCAATGCACTGAGTTATATTCCTTTTTATTAAACCTAACAAAATGCAATGCAGTGAGTTATATCAGTTTTTAATAAAACTAACCATATGCAATGCACTGAATTATATCCGTTTTTAATAAAACTGACCAAATGCAATGCAGCGAGTTATATACGCCTTTAATAAAATTAGCAAAATGCAATACAGTAGGTTACTTCGGTTTTTAATAAAACTGACCAAATGCAAAACAGTGAGTTATATCCGATTTAATTAAAACTAACAAAATGCATTGCAGTGAGTTATATCCGCTTTCATTAAAACTAACAAAATGCAATGCAGTGAGTTATATCAGTTTTTAAAAAACCTAACAAAATGCAATGCAGTGAGTTATATCCATTTTTATTAAAACTAACAAAATGCAATGCAGTGAGTTATATCAGTTTTTAATAAAACTAACCATACGCAATGCACTGAGTTATATGAGTTTTTAATAAAACTAACCATATGCAATGTACTGAGTTAAATCCGTTTTTAATAAAACTATCCATATGCAATGCACTGAGTTATATCCGTTTTTAATAAACATAACAAAATGCAATGCAGTGAGTTGTATCAGTTTTTAATAAAACTAATCATATGCAATGCACTGAGTTATATCAGTTTTTAATAAACCTAACAAAATGCAATGCAGTGAGTTATACCAGGTTTTAATAAAACTATCCATATGCAGTGCACTGAGTTATATCCGTTTTTAATAAAACTAACCATATGCAATGCACTGAGTTATATCCGTTTTAATAAAACTATCCATATGCAATGCAGTGAGTTATATCAGTTTTTAATAAAACTAACCATATGCAATGCACTGAATTATATCCGTTTTTAATAAACCTAACCAAATGCAATGCAGTGAGTTATATTCCTTTTTAATAAACCTAACAAAATGCAATGCAGTGAGTTGTATCAGTTTTTAATAAAACTATCCATATGCAATGCACTGAGTTATATCAGTTTTTAATAAAACTATCCATATGCAATGCATTGAGTTATATCCGTTTTTAATAAAACTATCCATATGCAATGCAGTGAGTTATATCAGTTTTTAATAAAACTATCCATATGCAATGCACTGAATTATATCCGTTTTTAATAAACCTAACCAAATGCAATGCAGTGAGTTATATCCGTTTTTAATAAAACTAACCATATGCAATGTACTGAGTTATATCCGTTTTTAATAAAACTATCCATATGCAATGCATTGAGTTATGTATATCCGTTTTTAATAAACCTAACAGAATGCAATGCAGTGAGTTGTATCAGTTTTTAATAAAACTAATCATATGCAATGCACTGAGTTATATCAGTTTTTAATAAACCTAACAAAATGCAATGCAGTGAGTTATACCAGGTTTTAATAAAACTATCCATATGCAGTGCACTGAGTTATATCCGGTTATAATAAAACTAACCATATGCAATGCACTGAGTTATATCCGTTTTAATAAAACTATCCATATGCAATGCAGTGAGTTATATCAGTTTTTAATAAAACTAACCATATGCAATGCACTGAATTATATCCGTTTTTAATAAACCTAACCAAATGCAATGCAGTGAGTTATATTCCTTTTTAATAAACCTAACAAAATGCAATGCAGTGAGGTGTATCAGTTTTTAATAAAACTAACCATATGCAATGCACTGAATTAAATCCGTTTTTAATAAAACTGACCAAATGCAATGCAGCGAGTTATATACGCCTTTAATAAAATTAGCAAAATGCAATACAGTAGGTTACTTCGGTTTTTAATAAAACTGACCAAATGCAAAACAGTGAGTTATATCCGATTTAATTAAAACTAACAAAATGCATTGCAGTGAGTTATATCCGCTTTTATTAAAACTAACAAAATGCAATGCAGTGAGTTATATCAGTTTTTAAAAAACCTAACAAAATGCAATGCAGTGAGTTATATCCATTTTTATTAAAACTAACAAAATGCAATGCAGTGAGTTATATCAGTTTTTAATTAAACTAACCATATGCAATGCACTAAGTTATATCCGTTTTTAATAAAACTATCCATATGCAATGCACTGAGTTATATCCGTTTTTAATAAACATAACAAAATGCAATGCAGTGAGTTGTATCAGTTTTTAATAAAACTAATCATATGCAATGCACTGAGTTATATCAGTTTTTAATAAACCTAACAAAATGCAATGCAGTGAGTTATACCAGGTTTTAATAAAACTATCCATATGCAGTGCACTGAGTTATATCCGTTTATAATAAAACTAACCATATGCAATGCACTGAGTTATATCCGTTTTAATAAAACTATCCATATGCAATGCAGTGAGTTATATCAGTTTTTAATAAAACTAACCATATGCAATGCACTGAATTATATCCGTTTTTAATAAACCTAACCAAATGCAATGCAGTGAGTTATATTCCTTTTTAATAAACCTAACAAAATGCAATGCAGTGAGTTGTATCAGTTTTTAATAAAACTATCCATATGCAATGCACTGAGTTATATCAGTTTTTAATAAAACTATCCATATGCAATGCATTGAGTTATATCCGTTTTTAATAAAACTATCCATATGCAATGCAGTGAGTTATATCAGTTTTTAATAAAACTATCCATATGCAATGCACTGAATTATATCCGTTTTTAATAAACCTAACCAAATGCAATGCAGTGAGTTATATCAGTTTTTAATAAAACTAACCATACGCAATGCACTGAGTTATATGAGTTTTTAATAAAACTATCCATATGCCATGCACTGAGTTATATCCGTTTTTAATAAAACTATCCATATGCAATGTAGTGAGTTATATCAGTTTTTAATAAAACTAACAAAATGCAATGCAGTAAGTTATATCAGTTTTTAATAAAACTAACCATATGCAATGCACTGAGTTATATCCGTTTTTAATAAAACTAACCATATGCAATGCAGTGAGTTATATCAGTTTTTAATAAAACTAACCATCTGCAATGCACTGAGTTTTTAATAAAACTATCCATATGCAATGCAGTGAGTTATATCAATTTTTAATAAAACTAACCATATGCAATGCACTGAATTATATCCGTTTTTAATAAACCTAACCAAATGCAATGCAGTGAGTTATATCCGTTTTTAATAAAACTATCCTTATGCAATGGACTGAGTTATATCCGTTTTTAATAAACCTAACAAAATGCAATGCAAAGAGTTGTATCAGTTTTTAATAAAACTATCCATATGCAATGCACTGAGTTATATCAGTTTTTAATAAACCTAACAAAATGCAATGCACTGAGTTATATCCGTTTTTAATAAAACTAACCATATGCAATGCACTGAGTTAAATCCGTTTTTAATAAAATTATCCATATGCAATGCACTGAGTTATATCCGTTTTTAATAAAACTAACCATATGCAATGCAGTGAGTTATATCAGTTTTTAATAAAACTAACCATATGCAATGCACTGAGTTATATCCGTTTTTAATAAAACTATCCACATGCAATGCAGTGAGTTATATCAGTTTTTAATAAAACTAACCATATGCAATGCACTGAATTATATCCGTTTTTAATAAACCTAACCAAATGCAATGCAGTGAGTTATATCCGTTTTTAATAAAACTAACCATATGCAATGTACTGAGTTATATCCGTTTTTAATAAAACTATCCATATGCAATGCACTGAGTTATATATATCCGTTTTTAATAAACCTAACAGAATGCAATGCAGTGAGTTATATCAGTTTTTAATAAAACTAACCATACGCAATGCACTGAGTTATATGAGTTTTTAATAAAACTAACCATATGCAATGTACTGAGTTAAATCCGTTTTTAATAAAACTATCCATATGCAATGCACTGAGTTATGTATATCCGTTTTTAATATACCTTACAAAATGCAATGCAGTGAGTTATATCAGTTTTTTATAAAACTAGCCATATGCAATGCACTGAGTTATATCCGTTTTAATGAAACTATCCATATGCAATGCACTGAGTTATATCAGTTTTTAATTAAACTAACCATATGCAATGCACTGAGTTATATCCGTTTTTAATAAAACTATCCATATGCAATGCACTGAGTTATATTCCTTTTTAATAAACCTAACAAAATGCAATGCAGTGAGTTGTATCAGTTTTTAATAAAACTAACCATATGCAATGCACTGAGTTATATCCGTTTTTAATAAAACTATCCTTATGCAATGCACTGAGTTATATCCGTTTTTAATAAACCTAACCAAATGCAATGCAGTGAGTTATATCCGTTTTTAATAAAACTAACCATATGCAATGTACTGAGTTATATCCGTTTTTAATAAAACTATCCATATGCAATGCACTGAGTTATGTATATCCGTTTTTAATAAACCTAACAGAATGCAATGCAGTGATTTATATCAGTTTTTAATAAAACTAACCATACGCAATGCACTGAGTTATATGAGTTTTTAATAAAACTATCCATATGCCATGCACTGAGTTATATCCGTTTTTAATAAAACTATCCATATGCAATGCAGTGAGTTATATCAGTTTTTAATAAAACTAACAAAATGCAATGCAGTAAGTTATATCAGTTTTTAATAAAACTAACCATATGCAATGCACTGAGTTATATCAGTTTTTAATAAAACTATCCATATGCAATGCACTGAGTTATATCCGTTTTTAATAAAACTAACCATATGCAATGCACTGAGTTATATCCGTTTTAATAAAACTATCCATATGCAATGCACTGAGTTATATCAGTTTTGAATAAAACTAACCATATGCAATGCACTGAATTATATCCGTTTTTAATAAACCTAACCAAATGCAATGCAGTGAGTTATATTCTTTTTTAATAAACCTGCAGTGAGTTGTATCAGTTTCTAATAAAACTATCCATATGCAATGCACTGAGTTATATCAGTTTTTAATAAAACTAACCATATGCAATGCATTGAGTTATATCCGTTTTTAATAAAACTATCCATATGCAATGCAGTGAGTTATATCAGTTTTTAATAAAACTATCCATATGCAATGCACTGAATTATATCCGTTTTTAATAAACCTAACCAAATGCAATGCAGTGAGTTATATCCGTTTTTAATAAAACTAACCATATGCAATGTACTGAGTTATATCCGTTTTTAATAAAACTATCCATATGCAATGCATTGAGTTATGTATATCCGTTTTTAATAAACCTAACAGAATGCAAATCAGTGAGTTATATCAGTTTTTAATAAAACTAACCATACGCAATGCACTGAGTTATATGAGTTTTTAATAAAACTATCCATATGCCATGCACTGAGTTATATCCGTTTTTAATAAAACTAACAAAATGCAATGTAGTGAGTTATATCAGTTTTTAATAAAACTAACAAAATGCAATGCAGTAAGTTATATCAGTTTTTAATAAAACTAACCATATGCAATGCACTGAGTTATATCCGTTTTTAATAAAACCAACCATATGCAATGCACTGAGTTATATCCGTTTTAATAAAACTATCCATATGCAATGCACTGAGTTATATCAGTTTTTAATAAAACTAACCACATGCAATGCACTGAGTTATATCCGTTTTTAATAAAACTATCCATATGCAATGCACTGAGTTATATTCCTTTTTAATAAACCTAACAAAATGCAATGCAGTGAGTTGTATCAGTTTTTAATAAAACAATCCATATGCAATGCGCTAAGTTATATCCGTTTTTAATAAAACTAACAAAATGCAATGCACTGAGTGATATCCGTTTTTAATAAAATTAACCATATGCAATGCACTGAGTTATATCCGTTTTAATAAAACTATCCATATGCAATGCACTGAGTTATATCAGTTTTTAATAAAACTAACCATATGCAATGCACTGAGTTATATCAGTTTTTAATAAAACTAACAAAATGCAATGCACTGAGTTATATCCGTTTTTAATAAAATTATCCATATGCAATGCACTGAGTTATATCCGTTTTTAATAAAACTAACCATATGCAATGCAGTGAGTTATATCCGTTTTTAATAAACCTAACAAAATGCAATGCACTGAGTTATATCAGTTTTTAATAAAACTAACCATATGCAATGCACTGAGTTATATCAGTTTTTAATAAAACTAACAAAATGCAATGCACTGAGTTATATCCGTTTTTAATAAAATTATCCATATGCAATGCACTGAGTTATATCCGTTTTTAATAAAACTAACCATATGCAATGCACTGAGTTATATCCGTTTTTAATAAAACTATCCTTATGCAATGCACTGAGTTATATCCGTTTTTAATAAACCTAACAAAATGCAATGCAGTGAGTTGTATCAGTTTTTAATAAAACTATCCTTATGCAATGCACTGAGTTATATCCGTTTTTAATAAAACTAACCATATGCAATGCACTGAGTTATATCCGTTTTTAATAAAACTAACCATATGCAATGCACTGAGTTATATCCGTTTTTAAGAAACCTAACAAAATGCAATGCACTGAGTTTTATCAGTTTTTAATAAAACTATCCATATGCAATGCACTGAGTTATATCCGTTTTTAATAAACCTAACAAAATGCAATGCAGTGAGTTGCATCAGTTTTTAATAAAACTAACCATATGCAATGCACTGAGTTATATCAGTTTTTAATAAACCTAACAAAATGCAATGCAGTGAGTTGTATCAGTTTTTAATAAAACTATCCATATGCAATGCACTGAGTTGTATCAGTTTTTAATAAAACTAACCATATGCAATGCACTGAGTTATATCCGTTTTTAATAAAACTATCCATATGCAATGCACTGAGTTATATCAGTTTTTAATAAAACTAACAAAATGCAATGCACTGAGTTATATCCGTTTTTAATAAAACTAACCATATGCAATGCACTGAGTTATATCCGTTTTTAATAAACCTAACAAAATGCAATGCACTGAGTTATATCCGTTTTTAATAAAACTAACCATATGCAATGCACTGAGTTATATCCGTTTTAATAAAACTATCCATATGCAATGCACTGAGTTATATCCGTTTTTAATACAGCTAACAAAATGCAATGCACTGAGTTATATCCGTTTTTAATAAAACTATCCATATGCAATGCACTGAGTTATATTCCTTTTTAATAAACCTAACAAAATGCAATGCAGTGAGTTGTATCAGTTTTTAATAAAACTAACCATATGCAATGCACTGAGTTATATCCGTTTTTAATAAAACTATCCATATGCAATGCACTGAGTTATATTCAGTTTTAATAATACCTAACAAAATGCAATGCAGTGAGTTGTATCAGTTTTTAATAAAACTATCCATATGCAATGCACTGAGTTATATCTGTTTTTAATAAAACTATCAAAATGCAATGCACTGAGTTATATCAGTTTTTAATAAAACTATCCATATGCAATGCACTGAGTTATATCAGTTTTTAATAAACCTAACAAAATGCAATGCACTGAGTTATATCCGTTTTTAATAAAACTAACAAAATGCAATGTAGTGAGTTATATCAGTTTTTAATAAAACTAACAAAATGCAATGCAGTAAGTTATATCAGTTTTTAATAAAACTAACCATATGCAATGCACTGAGTTATATCCGTTTTTAATAAAACCAACCATATGCAATGCACTGAGTTATATCCGTTTTAATAAAACTATCCATATGCAATGCACTGAGTTATATCAGTTTTTAATAAAACTAACCACATGCAATGCACTGAGTTATATCCGTTTTTAATAAAACTATCCATATGCAATGCACTGAGTTATATTCCTTTTTAATAAACCTAACAAAATGCAATGCAGTGAGTTGTATCAGTTTTTAATAAAACAATCCATATGCAATGCGCTAAGTTATATCCGTTTTTAATAAAACTAACAAAATGCAATGCACTGAGTGATATCCGTTTTTAATAAAATTAACCATATGCAATGCACTGAGTTATATCCGTTTTAATAAAACTAACCATATGCAATGCAGTGAGTTATATCAGTTTTTAATAAAACTAACCATATGCAATGCCCTGAGTTATATCCGTTTTAATAAAACTATCCATATGCAATGCACTGAGTTATATCAGTTTTTAATAAAATTAACCATATGCAATGCACTGAGTTATATCCGTTTTTAATAAAACTAACCATATGCAATGCACTGAGTTATATCCGTTTTTAATAAAACTAACCATATGCAATGCACTGAGTTATATCCGTTTTTACTAAAACTATCCATATGCAATGCACTGAGTTATATCAGTTTTTAATAAACCTAACAAAATGCAATGCACTGAGTTATATCCGTTTTTAATAAAACTAACCATATGCAATGCACTGAGTTATATCCGTTTTTAAGAAACCTAACAAAATGCAATGCACTGAGTTTTATCAGTTTTTAATAAAACTATCCATATGCAATGCACTGAGTTATATCCGTTTTTAATAAACCTAACAAAATGCAATGCAGTGAGTTGCATCAGTTTTTAATAAAACTAACCATATGCAATGCACTGAGTTATATCAGTTTTTAATAAACCTAACAAAATGCAATGCAGTGAGTTGTATCAGTTTTTACTAAAACTATCCATATGCAATGCACTGAGTTATATCAGTTTTTAATAAACCTAACAAAATGCAATGCACTGAGTTATATCCGTTTTTAATAAAACTAACCATATGCAATGCACTGAGTTATATCCGTTTTTAAGAAACCTAACAAAATGCAATGCACTGAGTTTTATCAGTTTTTAATAAAACTATCCATATGCAATGCACTGAGTTATATCCGTTTTTAATAAACCTAACAAAATGCAATGCAGTGAGTTGCATCAGTTTTTAATAAAATTAACCATATGCAATGCACTGAGTTATATCCGTTTTTAATAAACCTAACAAAATGCAATGCAGTGAGTTGTATCAGTTTTTAATAAAACTATCCATATGCAATGCACTGAGTTATATCAGTTTTTAATAAACCTAACAAAATGCAATGCACTGAGTTATATCCGTTTTTAATAAAACTAACCATATGCAATGCACTGAGTTATATCCGTTTTTAAGAAACCTAACAAAATGCAATGCACTGAGTTTTATCAGTTTTTAATAAAACTATCCATATGCAATGCACTGAGTTATATCCGTTTTTAATAAACCTAACAAAATGCAATGCAGTGAGTTGCATCAGTTTTTAATAAAACTAACCATATGCAATGCACTGAGTTATATCCGTTTTTAATAAAACTATCCATATGCAATGCACTGAGTTATATTCGTTTTTAATAAACCTAACAAAATGCAATGCAGTGAGTTGTATCAGTTTTTAATAAAACTATCCATATGCAATGCACTGAGTTATATCAGTTTTTAAGAAAACTATCGATATGCAATGCACTGAGTTATATCCGTTTTTAATAAAACTAACCATATGCAATGCACTGAGTTATATCCGTTTTTAAGAAACCTAACAAAATGCACTGCAGTGTGTTGTATCAGTTTTTAATAAAACTATCCATATGCAATGCACTGAGTTATATCAGTTTTTAATAAACCTAACAAAATGCAATGCACTGAGTTATATCCGTTTTTAATAAAACTATCCTTATGCAATGCACTGAGTTATATCCGTTTTTAATAAACCTAACAAAATGCAATGCAGTGAGTTGTATCAGTTTTTAATAAAACTATCCATATGCAATGCACTGAGTTATATCAGTTTTTAATAAACCTAACAAAATGCAATGCACTGAGTTATATCCGTTTTTAATAAAACTAACCATATGCAATGCACTGAGTTATATCCGTTTTTAATAAACCTAACAAAATGCAATGCACTGAGTTATATCCGTTTTTAATAAAACTAACCATATGCAATGCACTGAGTTATATCCGTTTTAATAAAACTATCCATATGCAATGCACTGAGTTATATCAGTTTTTAATAAAACTAACCATATGCAATGCACTGAGTTATATCCGTTTTTAATAAAACTATCCATATGCAATGCACTGAGTTATATCCGTTTTTAATAAACCTAACAAAATGCAATGCAGTGAGTTGTATAAGTTTTTAATAAAACTATCCATATGCAATGCACTGAGTTATATCAGTTTTTAATAAAACTAACAAAATGCAATGCACTGAGTTATATCCGTTTTTAATAAAACTAACCATATGCAATGCACTGAGTTATATCCGTTTTTAATAAACCTAACCAAATGCAATACACTGAGTTGTATCAGTTTTTAATAAAACTATCCATATGCAATGCACTGAGTTATATCAGTTTTTAATAAACCTAACAAAATGCAATGCACTGAGTTATATCCGTTTTTAATAAAACTAACCATATGCAATGCGCTGAGTTATATCCGTGTTTAATAAGCCTAACCATATGCAATGCACTGAGTGATATCCGTTTTAATAAAACTAACCATACGCAATGCACTGAGTTATATGAGTTTTTAATAAAACTATCCATATGCCATGCACTGAGTTATATCCGTTTTTAATAAAACTATCCATATGCAATGCAGTGAGTTATATCAGTTTTTAATAAAACTAACAAAATGCAATGCAGTAAGTTATATCAGTTTTTAATAAAACTAACCATATGCAATGCACTGAGTTATATCCGTTTTTAATAAAACTAACCATATGCAATGCACTGAGTTATATCAGTTTTCAATAAAACTATCAATATGCAATGCACTGAGTTATATCAGTTTTTAATAAAACTAACCATATGCAATGCACTGAGTTATATTCCTTTTTAATAAACCTAACAAAATGCAATGCAGTTAGTTGTATCAGTTTTTAATAAAACTAACCATATGCAATGCACTGAGTTATATCCGTTTTTAATAAACCTAACAGAATGCAATGCAGTGAGTTATATCAGTTTTTAATAAAACTAACCATACGCAATGCACTGAGTTATATGAGTTTTTAATAAAACTATCCATATGCCATGCACTGAGTTATATCCGTTTTTAATAAAACTATCCATATGCAATGCAGTGAGTTATATCAGTTTTTAATAAAACTAACAAAATGCAATGCAGTAAGTTATATCAGTTTTTAATAAAACTAACCATATGCAATGCACTGAGTTATATCAGTTTTTAATAAAACTATCCATATGCAATGCACTGAGTTATATCCGTTTTTAATAAAACTAACCATATGCAATGCACTGAGTTATATCCGTTTTTAATAAAACTAACAAAATGCAATGCACTGAGTTATATCCGTTTTTAATAAAACTAACCATATGCAATGCACTGAGTTATATCCGTTTTTAATAAACCTAACCAAATGCAATGCACTGAGTTATATCCGTTTTTAATAAAACTAACCATATGCAATGCACTGAGTTATATCAGTTTTTAATAAAACTATCCATATGCAATGCACTGAGTTATATCCGTTTTTAATAAAACTAACCATATGCAATGCACTGAGTTATATCAGTTTTTAATAAAACTAACAAAATGCAATGCACTGAGTTATATCCGTTTTTAATAAAACTAACCATATGCAATGCACTGAGTTATATCAGTTTTTAATAAAACTAACAAAATGCAATGCACTGAGTTATATCCGTTTTTAATAAAACTAACCATATGCAATGCACTGAGTTATATCAGTTTTTAATAAAACTATCCATATGCAATGCACTGAGTTATATCCGTTTTTAATAAAACTAACCATATGCAATGCACTGAGTTATATCAGTTTTTAATAAAACTAACAAAATGCAATGCACTGAGTTATATCCGTTTTTAATAAAACTAACCATATGCAATGCACTGAGTTATATCAGTTTTTAATAAAACTATCCATATGCAATGCACTGAGTTATATCCGTTTTTAATAAAACTAACCATATGCAATGCACTGAGTTATATCAGTTTTTAATAAACCTAACAAAATGCAATGCACTGAGTTATATCCGTTTTTAATAAAACTAACCATATGCAATGCGCTGAGTTATATCCGTGTTTAATAAACCTAACCATATGCAATGCACTGAGTGATATCCGTTTTAATAAAACTAACCATATGCAAAGCACTGAGTTATATCCGTTTTTAATAAAACTAACCATATGCAATGCACTGAGTTATATCAGTTTTCAATAAAACTATCCATATGCAATGCACTGAGTTATATCAGTTTTTAATAAAACTAACCATATGCAATGCACTGAGTTATATTCCTTTTTAATAAACCTAACAAAATGCAATGCAGTGAGTTGTATCAGTTTTTAATAAAACTAACCATATGCAATGCACTGAGTTATATCCGTTTTTAATAAACCTAACAGAATGCAATGCAGTGAGTTATATCAGTTTTTAATAAAACTAACCATACGCAATGCACTGAGTTATATGAGTTTTTAATAAAACTATCCATATGCCATGCACTGAGTTATATGAGTTTTTAATAAAACTATCCATATGCCATGCACTGAGTTATATCCGTTTTTAATAAAACTATCCTTATGCAATGCACTGAGTTATATCCGTTTTTAATAAACCTAACCAAATGCAATGCAGTGAGTTATATCCGTTTTTAATAAAACTAACCATATGCAATGCACTGAGTTATGTATATCCGTTTTTAATAAACCTAACAGAATGCAATGCAGTGAGTTATATCAGTTTTTAATAAAACTAACCATACGCAATGCACTGAGTTATATGAGTTTTTAATAAAACTATCCATATGCCATGCACTGAGTTATATCCGTTTTTAATAAAACTATCCATATGCAATGCAGTGAGTTATATCAGTTTTTAATAAAACTAACAAAATGCAATGCAGTAAGTTATATCAGTTTTTAATAAAACTAACCATATGCAATGCACTGAGTTATATCAGTTTTTAATAAAACTATCCATATGCAATGCACTGAGTTATATCCGTTTTTAATAAAACTAACCATATGCAATGCACTGAGTTATATCCGTTTTAATAAAACTATCCATGTGCAATGCACTGAGTTATATCAGTTTTGAATAAAACTAACCATATGCAATGCACTGAATTATATCCGTTTTTAATAAACCTAACCAAATGCAATGCAGTGAGTTATATTCCTTTTTAATAAACCTAACAAAATGCAATGCAGTGAGTTGTATCAGTTTTTAATAAAACTATCCATATGCAATGCACTGAGTTATATCAGTTTTTAATAAAACTAACCATATGCAATGCATTGAGTTATATCCGTTTTTAATAAAACTATCCATATGCAATGCACTGAGTTATATTCCTTTTTAATAAACCTAACAAAATGCAATGCAGTGAGTTGTATCAGTTTTTAATAAAACAATCCATATGCAATGCACTAAGTTATATCCGTTTTTAATAAAACTAACAAAATGCAATGCACTGAGTGATATCCGTTTTTAATAAAACTAACCATATGCAATGCACTGAGTTATATCCGTTTTTAATAAAACTATCCTTATGCAATGCACTGAGTTATATCCGTTTTTAATAAACCTAACAAAATGCAATGCAGTGAGTTGTATCAGTTTTTAATAAAACTATCCTTATGCAATGCACTGAGTTATATCCGTTTTTAATAAAACTAACCATATGCAATGCGCTGAGTTATATCCGTTTTAATAAAACTACGCATATGCAATGCACTGAGTTGTATCAGTTTTTAATAAAACTAACCATATGCAATGCACTGAGTTATATCCGTTTTTAATAAAACTATCCATATGCAATGCACTGAGTTATATCAGTTTTTAATAAAACTAACAAAATGCAATGCACTGAGTTATATCCGTTTTTAATAAAATTATCCATATGCAATGCACTGAGTTATATCCGTTTTTAATAAAACTAACCATATGCAATGCAGTGTGTTATATCCGTTTTTAATAAACCTAACAAAATGCAATGCACTGAGTTATATCAGTTTTTAATAAAACTAACCATATGCAATGCACTGAGTTATATCAGTTTTTAATAAAACTAACAAAATGCAATGCACTGAGTTATATCCGTTTTTAATCAAATTATCCATATGCAATGCACTGAGTTATATCCGTTTTTAATAAAACTAACCATATGCAATGCACTGAGTTATATCCGTTTTTAATAAAACTATCCTTATGCAATGCACTGAGTTATATCCGTTTTTAATAAACCTAACAAAATGCAATGCAGTGAGTTGTATCAGTTTTTAATAAAACTAACCTTATGCAATGCACTGAGTTATATCCGTTTTTAATAAAACTAACCATATGCAATGCACTGAGTTATATCCGTTTTAATAAAACTACGCATATGCAATGCACTGAGTTGTATCAGTTTTTAATAAAACTAACCATATGCAATGCACTGAGTTATATCCGTTTTTAATAAAACTATCCATATGCAATGCACTGAGTTATATCAGTTTTTAATAAAACTAACAAAATGCAATGCACTGAGTTATATCCGTTTTTAATAAAACTAACCATATGCAATGCACTGAGTTATATCCGTTTTTAATAAACCTAACAAAATGCAATGCACTGAGTTATATCCGTTTTTAATAAAACTAACCATATGCAATGCACTGAGTTATATCCGTTTTAATAAAACTATCCATATGCAATGCACTGAGTTATATCCGTTTTTAATAAACCTAACAAAATGCAATGCAGTGAGTTGTATCAGTTTTTAATAAAACTAACCATATGCAATGCAATGAGTTATATCCGTTTTTAATAAAACTATCCATATGCAATGCACTGAGTTACATTCGTTTTTAATAAACCTAACAAAATGCAATGCAGTGAGTTGTATCAGTTTTTAATAAAACTATCCATATGCAATGCACTGAGTTATATCCGTTTTTAATAAATCTATCCATATGCAATGCACTGAGTTATATCCGTTTTTAATAAAACTAACCATATGCAATGCACTGAGTTATATCCGTTTTTAAGAAACCTGACAAAATGCAATGCACTGAGTTTTATCAGTTTTTAATAAAACTATCCATATGCAATGCACTGAGTTATATCCGTTTTTAATAAACCTAACAAAATGCAATGCAGTGAGTTGCATCAGTTTTTAATAAAACTAACCATATGCAATGCACTGAGTTATATCCGTTTTTAATAAAACTATCCATATGCAATGCACTGAGTTATATTCGTTTTTAATAAACCTAACAAAATGCAATGCAGTGAGTTGTATCAGTTTTTAATAAAACTATCCATATGCAATGCACTGAGTTATATCAGTTTTTAAGAAAACTATCGATATGCAATGCACTGAGTTATATCCGTTTTTAATAAAACTAACCATATGCAATGCACTGAGTTATATCCGTTTTTAAGAAACCTAACAAAATGCACTGCAGTGTGTTGTATCAGTTTTTAATAAAACTATCCATATGCAATGCACTGAGTTATATCAGTTTTTAATAAACCTAACAAAATGCAATGCACTGAGTTATATCCGTTTTTAATAAAACTATCCTTATGCAATGCACTGAGTTATATCCGTTTTTAATAAACCTAACAAAATGCAATGCAGTGAGTTGTATCAGTTTTTAATAAAACTATCCATATGCAATGCACTGAGTTATATCAGTTTTTAATAAACCTAACAAAATGCAATGCACTGAGTTATATCCATTTTTAATAAAACTAACCATATGCAATGCACCGAGTTATATCCGTTTTTAATAAACCTAACAAAATGCAATGCACTAAGTTATATCCGTTTTTAATAAAACTAACCATATGCAATGCACTGAGTTATATCAGTTTTTAATAAACCTAACAAAATGCAATGCAGTGAGTTGTATCAGTTTTTAATAAAACTATCCATATGCAATGCACTGAGTTGTATCAGTTTTTAATAAAACTAACCATATGCAATGCACTGAGTTATATCAGTTTTTAATAAAACTAACAAAATGCAATGCACTGAGTTATATCCGTTTTTAATAAAACTAACCATATGCAATGCACTGAGTTATATCCGTTTTTAATAAACCTAACAAAATGCAATGCACTGAGTTATATCCGTTTTTAATAAAACTAACCATATGCAATGCACTGAGTTATATCCGTTTTAATAAAACTATCCATATGCAATGCACTGAGTTATATCCGTTTTTAATAAACCTAACAAAATGCAATGCACTGAGTTATATCCGTTTTTAATAAAACTATCCATATGCAATGCACTGAGTTATATTCCTTTTTAATACACCTAACAAAATGCAATGCAGTGAGTTGTATCAGTTTTTAATAAAACTAACCATATGCAATGCACTGAGTTATATCCGTTTTTAATAAAACTATCCATATGCAATGCACTGAGTTATATTCAGTTTTAATAATACCTAACAAAATGCAATGCAGTGAGTTGTATCAGTTTTTAATAAAACTATCCATATGCAATGCACTGAGTTATATCAGTTTTTAATAAAACTATCAAAATGCAATGCACTGAGTTATATCAGTTTTTAATAAAACTATCCATATGCAATGCACTGAGTTATATCAGTTTTTAATAAACCTAACAAAATGCAATGCACTGAGTTATATCCGTTTTTAATAAAACTATCCATATGCAATGCACTGAGTTATATCCGTTTTAATAAAACTATCCATATGCAATGCACTGAGTTATATCAGTTTTTAATAAAATTAACCATATGCAATGCACTGAGTTATATCCGTTTTTAATAAAACTAACCATATGCAATGCACTGAGTTATATCCGTTTTTAATAAAACTAACCATATGCAATGCACTGAGTTATATCCGTTTTTACTAAAACTATCCATATGCAATGCACTGAGTTATATCAGTTTTTAATAAACCTAACAAAATGCAATGCACTGAGTTATATCCGTTTTTAATAAAACTAACCATATGCAATGCACTGAGTTATATCCGTTTTTAAGAAACCTAACAAAATGCAATGCACTGAGTTTTATCAGTTTTTAATAAAACTATCCATATGCAATGCACTGAGTTATATCCGTTTTTAATAAACCTAACAAAATGCAATGCAGTGAGTTGCATCAGTTTTTAATAAAACTAACCATATGCAATGCACTGAGTTATATCAGTTTTTAATAAACCTAACAAAATGCAATGCAGTGAGTTGTATCAGTTTTTAATAAAACTATCCATATGCAATGCACTGAGTTATATCAGTTTTTAATAAACCTAACAAAATGCAATGCACTGAGTTATATCCGTTTTTAATAAAACTAACCATATGCAATGCACTGAGTTATATCAGTTTTTAATAAACCTAACAAAATGCAATGCAGTGAGTTGTATCAGTTTTTAATAAAACTATCCATATGCAATGCACTGAGTTGTATCAGTTTTTAATAAAACTAACCATATGCAATGCACTGAGTTATATCCGTTTTTAATAAAACTATCCATATGCAATGCACTGAGTTATATCAGTTTTTAATAAAACTAACAAAATGCAATGCACTGAGTTATATCCGTTTTTAATAAAACTAACCATATGCAATGCACTGAGTTATATCCGTTTTTAATAAACCTAACAAAATGCAATGCACTGAGTTATATCCGTTTTTAATAAAACTAACCATATGCAATGCACTGAGTTATATCCGTTTTAATAAAACTATCCATATGCAATGCACTGAGTTATATCCGTTTTTAATAAACCTAACAAAATGCAATGCACTGAGTTATATCCGTTTTTAATAAAACTATCCATATGCAATGCACTGAGTTATATTCCTTTTTAATACACCTAACAAAATGCAATGCAGTGAGTTGTATCAGTTTTTAATAAAACTAACCATATGCAATGCACTGAGTTATATCCGTTTTTAATAAAACTATCCATATGCAATGCACTGAGTTATATTCAAATTTAATAATACCTAACAAAATGCAATGCAGTGAGTTGTATCAGTTTTTAATAAAACTATCCATATGCAATGCACTGAGTTATATCAGTTTTTAATAAAACTATCAAAATGCAATGCACTGAGTTATATCAGTTTTTAATAAAACTATCCATATGCAATGCACTGAGTTATATCAGTTTTTAATAAACCTAACAAAATGCAATGCACTGAGTTATATCCGTTTTTAATAAAACTATCCATATGCAATGCACTGAGTTATATCCGTTTTAATAAAACTATCCATATGCAATGCACTGAGTTATATCAGTTTTTAATAAAATTAACCATATGCAATGCACTGAGTTATATCCGTTTTTAATAAAACTAACCATATGCAATGCACTGAGTTATATCCGTTTTTAATAAAACTAACCATATGCAATGCACTGAGTTATATCCGTTTTTACTAAAACTATCCATATGCAATGCACTGAGTTATATCAGTTTTTAATAAACCTAACAAAATGCAATGCACTGAGTTATATCCGTTTTTAATAAAACTAACCATATGCAATGCACTGAGTTATATCCGTTTTTAAGAAACCTAACAAAATGCAATGCACTGAGTTTTATCAGTTTTTAATAAAACTATCCATATGCAATGCACTGAGTTATATCCGTTTTTAATAAACCTAACAAAATGCAATGCAGTGAGTTGCATCAGTTTTTAATAAAACTAACCATATGCAATGCACTGAGTTATATCAGTTTTTAATAAACCTAACAAAATGCAATGCAGTGAGTTGTATCAGTTTTTAATAAAACTATCCATATGCAATGCACTGAGTTATATCAGTTTTTAATAAACCTAACAAAATGCAATGCACTGAGTTATATCCGTTTTTAATAAAACTAACCATATGCAATGCACTGAGTTATATCCGTTTTTAAGAAACCTAACAAAATGCAATGCACTGAGTTTTATCAGTTTTTAATAAAACTATCCATATGCAATGCACTGAGTTATATCCGTTTTTAATAAACCTAACAAAATGCAATGCAGTGAGTTGCATCAGTTTTTAATAAAATTAACCATATGCAATGCACTGAGTTATATCCGTTTTTAATAAACCTAACAAAATGCAATGCAGTGAGTTGTATCAGTTTTTAATAAAACTATCCATATGCAATGCACTGAGTTATATCCGTTTTTAATAAACCTAACAAAATGCAATGCAGTGAGTTGCATCAGTTTTTAATAAAACTAACCATATGCAATGTACTGAGTTATATCCGTTTTTAATAAAACTATCCATATGCAATGCACTGAGTTATATTCGTTTTTAATAAACCTAACAAAATGCAATGCAGTGAGTTGTATCAGTTTTTAATAAAACTATCCATATGCAATGCACTGAGTTATATCAGTTTTTAAGAAAACTATCGATATGCAATGCACTGAGTTATATCCGTTTTTAATAAAACTAACCATATGCAATGCACTGAGTTATATCCGTTTTTAAGAAACCTAACAAAATGCACTGAAGTGTGTTGTATCAGTTTTTAATAAAACTATCCATATGCAATGCACTGAGTTATATCAGTTTTTAATAAACCTAACAAAATGCAATGCACTGAGTTATATCCGTTTTTAATAAAACTATCCTTATGCAATGCACTGAGTTATATCCGTTTTTAATAAACCTAACAAAATGCAATGCAGTGAGTTGTATCAGTTTTTAATAAAACTATCCATATGCAATGCACTGAGTTATATCAGTTTTTAATAAACCTAACAAAATGCAATGCACTGAGTTATATCCGTTTTTAGTAAAACTAACCATATGCAATGCACTGAGTTATATCCGTTTTTAATAAACCTAACAAAATGCAATGCACTGAGTTATATCCGTTTTTAATAAAACTATCCATATGCAATGCACTGAGTTATATTCAAATTTAATAATACCTAACAAAATGCAATGCAGTGAGTTGTATCAGTTTTTAATAAAACTATCCATATGCAATGCACTGAGTTATATCAGTTTTTAATAAAACTATCAAAATGCAATGCACTGAGTTATATCAGTTTTTAATAAAACTATCCATATGCAATGCACTGAGTTATATCAGTTTTTAATAAACCTAACAAAATGCAATGCACTGAGTTATATCCGTTTTTAATAAAACTATCCATATGCAATGCACTGAGTTATATCCGTTTTAATAAAACTATCCATATGCAATGCACTGAGTTATATCAGTTTTTAATAAAATTAACCATATGCAATGCACTGAGTTATATCCGTTTTTAATAAAACTAACCATATGCAATGCACTGAGTTATATCCGTTTTTAATAAAACTAACCATATGCAATGCACTGAGTTATATCCGTTTTTACTAAAACTATCCATATGCAATGCACTGAGTTATATCAGTTTTTAATAAACCTAACAAAATGCAATGCACTGAGTTATATCCGTTTTTAATAAAACTAACCATATGCAATGCACTGAGTTATATCCGTTTTTAAGAAACCTAACAAAATGCAATGCACTGAGTTTTATCAGTTTTTAATAAAACTATCCATATGCAATGCACTGAGTTATATCCGTTTTTAATAAACCTAACAAAATGCAATGCAGTGAGTTGCATCAGTTTTTAATAAAACTAACCATATGCAATGCACTGAGTTATATCAGTTTTTAATAAACCTAACAAAATGCAATGCAGTGAGTTGTATCAGTTTTTAATAAAACTATCCATATGCAATGCACTGAGTTATATCAGTTTTTAATAAACCTAACAAAATGCAATGCACTGAGTTATATCCGTTTTTAATAAAACTAACCATATGCAATGCACTGAGTTATATCCGTTTTTAAGAAACCTAACAAAATGCAATGCACTGAGTTTTATCAGTTTTTAATAAAACTATCCATATGCAATGCACTGAGTTATATCCGTTTTTAATAAACCTAACAAAATGCAATGCAGTGAGTTGCATCAGTTTTTAATAAAATTAACCATATGCAATGCACTGAGTTATATCCGTTTTTAATAAACCTAACAAAATGCAATGCAGTGAGTTGTATCAGTTTTTAATAAAACTATCCATATGCAATGCACTGAGTTATATCAGTTTTTAATAAACCTAACAAAATGCAATGCACTGAGTTATATCCGTTTTTAATAAAACTAACCATATGCAATGCACTGAGTTATATCCGTTTTTAAGAAACCTAACAAAATGCAATGCACTGAGTTTTATCAGTTTTTAATAAAACTATCCATATGCAATGCACTGAGTTATATCCGTTTTTAATAAACCTAACAAAATGCAATGCAGTGAGTTGCATCAGTTTTTAATAAAACTAACCATATGCAATGTACTGAGTTATATCCGTTTTTAATAAAACTATCCATATGCAATGCACTGAGTTATATTCGTTTTTAATAAACCTAACAAAATGCAATGCAGTGAGTTGTATCAGTTTTTAATAAAACTATCCATATGCAATGCACTGAGTTATATCAGTTTTTAAGAAAACTATCGATATGCAATGCACTGAGTTATATCCGTTTTTAATAAAACTAACCATATGCAATGCACTGAGTTATATCCGTTTTTAAGAAACCTAACAAAATGCACTGAAGTGTGTTGTATCAGTTTTTAATAAAACTATCCATATGCAATGCACTGAGTTATATCAGTTTTTAATAAACCTAACAAAATGCAATGCACTGAGTTATATCCGTTTTTAATAAAACTATCCTTATGCAATGCACTGAGTTATATCCGTTTTTAATAAACCTAACAAAATGCAATGCAGTGAGTTGTATCAGTTTTTAATAAAACTATCCATATGCAATGCACTGAGTTATATCAGTTTTTAATAAACCTAACAAAATGCAATGCACTGAGTTATATCCGTTTTTAGTAAAACTAACCATATGCAATGCACTGAGTTATATCCGTTTTTAATAAACCTAACAAAATGCAATGCACTGAGTTATATCCGTTTTTAATAAAACTAACCATATGCAATGCACTGAGTTATATCCGTTTTAATAAAACTATCCATATGCAATGCACTGAGTTATATCAGTTTTTAATAAAACTAACCATATGCAATGCACTGAGTTATATCCGTTTTTAATAAAACTATCCATATGCAATGCACTGAGTTATATTCCTTTTTAATAAACCTAACAAAATGCAATGCAGTGAGTTGTATAAGTTTTTAATAAAACTATCCATATGCAATGCACTGAGTTATATCAGTTTTTAATAAACCTAACCAAATGCAATGCACTGAGTTGTATCAGTTTTTAATAAAACTATCCATATGCAATGCACTGAGTTATATCAGTTTTTAATAAACCTAACCAAATGCAATGCACTGAGTTATATCCGTTTTTAATAAAACTAACCATATGCAATGCACTGAGTTATATCCGTTTTAATAAAACTAACCATATGCAATGCACTGAGTTATATCCGTTTTTAATAAAACTAACCATATGCAATGCACTGAGTTATATCAGTTTTCAATAAAACTATCCATATGCAATGCACTGAGTTATATCAGTTTTTAATAAAACTAACCATATGCAATGCACTGAGTTATATTCCTTTTTAATAAACCTAACAAAATGCAATGCAGTGAGTTGTATCAGTTTTTAATAAAACTAACCATATGCAATGCACTGAGTTATATCCGTTTTTAATAAACCTAACAGAATGCAATACAGTGAGTTATATCAGTTTTTAATAAAACTAACCATACGCAATGCACTGAGTTATATGAGTTTTTAATAAAACTATCCATATGCCATGCACTGAGTTATATCCGTTTTTAATAAAACTATCCATATGCAATGCAGTGAGTTATATCAGTTTTTAATAAAACTAACAAAATGCAATGCAGTAAGTTATATCAGTTTTTAATAAAACTAACCATATGCAATGCACTGAGTTATATCAGTTTTTAATAAAACTATCCATATGCAATGCACTGAGTTATATCCGTTTTTAATAAAACTAACCATATGCAATGCACTGAGTTATATCAGTTTTTAATAAAACTAACAAAATGCAATGCACTGAGTTATATCCGTTTTTAATAAAACTAACCATATGCAATGCACTGAGTTATATCCGTTTTTAATAAACCTAACCAAATGCAATGCACTGAGTTATATCCGTTTTTAATAAAACTAACCATATGCAATGCACTGAGTTATATCAGTTTTTAATAAAACTATCCATATGCAATGCACTGAGTTATATCCGTTTTTAATAAAACTAACCATATGCAATGCACTGAGTTATATCAGTTTTTAATAAAACTAACAAAATGCAATGCACTGAGTTATATCCGTTTTTAATAAAACTAACCATATGCAATGCACTGAGTTATATCAGTTTTTAATAAAACTAACAAAATGCAATGCACTGAGTTATATCCGTTTTTAATAAAACTAACCATATGCAATGCACTGAGTTATATCAGTTTTTAATAAAACTATCCATATGCAATGCACTGAGTTATATCCGTTTTTAATAAAACTAACCATATGCAATGCACTGAGTTATATCAGTTTTTAATAAAAACTAACAAAATGCAATGCACTGAGTTATATCCGTTTTTAATAAAACTAACCATATGCAATGCACTGAGTTATATCAGTTTTTAATAAAACTATCCATATGCAATGCACTGAGTTATATCCGTTTTTAATAAAACTAACCATATGCAATGCACTGAGTTATATCAGTTTTTAATAAACCTAACAAAATGCAATGCACTGAGTTATATCCGTTTTTAATAAAACTAACCATATGCAATGCGCTGAGTTATATCCGTGTTTAATAAACCTAACCATATGCAATGCACTGAGTGATATCCGTTTTAATAAAACTAACCATATGCAATGCACTGAGTTATATCCGTTTTTAATAAAACTAACCATATGCAATGCACTGAGTTATATCAGTTTTCAATAAAACTATCCATATGCAATGCACTGAGTTATATCAGTTTTTAATAAAAACTAACCATATGCAATGCACTGAGTTATATTCCTTTTTAATAAACCTAACAAAATGCAATGCAGTGAGTTGTATCAGTTTTTAATAAAACTAACCATATGCAATGCACTGAGTTATATCCGTTTTTAATAAACCTAACAGAATGCAATGCAGTGAGTTATATCAGTTTTTAATAAAACTAACCATACGCAATGCACTGAGTTATATGAGTTTTTAATAAAACTATCCATATGCCATGCACTGAGTTATATGAGTTTTTAATAAAACTATCCATATGCCATGCACTGAGTTATATCCGTTTTTAATAAAACTATCCTTATGCAATGCACTGAGTTATATCCGTTTTTAATAAACCTAACCAAATGCAATGCAGTGAGTTATATCCGTTTTTAATAAAACTAACCATATGCAATGCACTGAGTTATGTATATCCGTTTTTAATAAACCTAACAGAATGCAATGCAGTGAGTTATATCAGTTTTTAATAAAACTAACCATACGCAATGCACTGAGTTATATGAGTTTTTAATAAAACTATCCATATGCCATGCACTGAGTTATATCCGTTTTTAATAAAACTATCCATATGCAATGCAGTGAGTTATATCAGTTTTTAATAAAACTAACAAAATGCAATGCAGTAAGTTATATCAGTTTTTAATAAAACTAACCATATGCAATGCACTGAGTTATATCAGTTTTTAATAAAACTATCCATATGCAATGCACTGAGTTATATCCGTTTTTAATAAAACTAACCATATGCAATGCACTGAGTTATATCCGTTTTAATAAAACTATCCATATGCAATGCACTGAGTTATATCAGTTTTGATCAAAACTAACCATATGCAATGCACTGAATTATATCCGTTTTTAATAAACCTAACCAAATGCAATGCAGTGAGTTATATTCCTTTTTAATAAACCTAACAAAATGCAATGCAGTGAGTTGTATCAGTTTTTAATAAAACTATCCATATGCAATGCACTGAGTTATATCAGTTTTTAATAAAACTAACCATATGCAATGCACTGAGTTATATCCGTTTTAATAAAACTATCCATATGCAATGCACTGAGTTATATCAGTTTTTAATAAAACTAACCATATGCAATGCACTGAGTTATATCAGTTTTTAATAAAACTAACAAAATGCAATGCACTGAGTTATATCCGTTTTTAATAAAATTATCCATATGCAATGCACTGAGTTATATCCGTTTTTAATAAAATTATCCATATGCAATGCACTGAGTTATATCCGTTTTTAATAAAACTAACCATATGCAATGCAGTGAGTTATATCCGTTTTTAATAAACCTAACAAAATGCAATGCACTGAGTTATATCAGTTTTTAATAAAACTAACCATATGCAATGCACTGAGTTATATCAGTTTTTAATAAAACTAACAAAATGCAATGCACTGAGTTATATCCGTTTTTAATCAAATTATCCATATGCAATGCACTGAGTTATATCCGTTTTTAATAAAACTAACCATATGCAATGCACTGAGTTATATCCGTTTTTAATAAAACTATCATTATGCAATGCACTGAGTTATATCCGTTTTTAATAAACCTAACAAAATGCAATGCAGTGAGTTGTATCAGTTTTTAATAAAACTATCCTTATGCAATGCACTGAGTTATATCCGTTTTTAATAAAACTAACCATATGCAATGCACTGAGTTATATCCGTTTTAATAAAACTACGCATATGCAATGCACTGAGTTGTATCAGTTTTTAATAAAACTAACCATATGCAATGCACTGAGTTATATCCGTTTTTAATAAAACTATCCATATGCAATGCACTGAGTTATATCAGTTTTTAATAAAACTAACAAAATGCAATGCACTGAGTTATATCCGTTTTTAATAAAACTAACCATATGCAATGCACTGAGTTATATCCGTTTTTAATAAACCTAACAAAATGCAATGCACTGAGTTATATCCGTTTTTAATAAAACTAACCATATGCAATGCACTGAGTTATATCCGTTTTAATAAAACTATCCATATGCAATGCACTGAGTTATATCCGTTTTTAATAAACCTAACAAAATGCAATGCAGTGAGTTGTATCAGTTTTTAATAAAACTAACCATATGCAATGCAATGAGTTATATCCGTTTTTAATAAAACTATCCATATGCAATGCACTGAGTTACATTCGTTTTTAATAAACCTAACAAAATGCAATGCAGTGAGTTGTATCAGTTTTTAATAAAACTATCCATATGCAATGCACTGAGTTATATCAGTTTTTAATAAACCTAACAAAATGCAATGCACTGAGTTATATCCGTTTTTAATAAAACTAACCATATGCAATGCACTGAGTTATATCCGTTTTTAAGAAACCTAACAAAATGCAATGCACTGAGTTTTATCAGTTTTTAATAAAACTATCCATATGCAATGCACTGAGTTATATCCGTTTTTAATAAACCTAACAAAATGCAATGCAGTGAGTTGCATCAGTTTTTAATAAAACTAACCATATGCAATGCACTGAGTTATATCCGTTTTTAATAAAACTATCCATATGCAATGCACTGAGTTATATTCGTTTTTAATAAACCTAACAAAATGCAATGCAGTGAGTTGTATCAGTTTTTAATAAAACTATCCATATGCAATGCACTGAGTTATATCAGTTTTTAAGAAAACTATCGATATGCAATGCACTGAGTTATATCCGTTTTTAATAAAACTAACCATATGCAATGCACTGAGTTATATCCGTTTTTAAGAAACCTAACAAAATGCACTGCAGTGTGTTGTATCAGTTTTTAATAAAACTATCCATATGCAATGCACTGAGTTATATCAGTTTTTAATAAACCTAACAAAATGCAATGCACTGAGTTATATCCGTTTTTAATAAAACTATCCTTATGCAATGCACTGAGTTATATCCGTTTTTAATAAACCTAACAAAATGCAATGCAGTGAGTTGTATCAGTTTTTTATAAAACTATCCATATGCAATGCACTGAGTTATATCAGTTTTTAATAAACCTAACAAAATGCAATGCACTGAGTTATATCCGTTTTTAATAAAACTAACCATATGCAATGCACCGAGTTATATCCGTTTTTAATAAACCTAACAAAATGCAATGCACTGAGTTATATCAGTTTTTAATAAAACTAACCATATGCAATGCACTGAGTTATATCCGTTTTTAATAAAACTATCCATATACAATGCACTGAGTTATATTCCTTTTTAATAAACCTAACAAAATGCAATGCAGTGAGTTGTATAAGTTTTTAATAAAACTATCCATATGCAATGCACTGAGTTATATCAGTTTTTAATAAAACTAACAAAATGCAATGCACTGAGTTATATCCGTTTTTAATAAAACTAACCATATGCAATGCACTGAGTTATATCCGTTTTTAATAAACCTAACCAAATGCAATGCACTGAGTTGTATCAGTTTTTAATAAAACTATCCATATGCAATGCACTGAGTTATATCAGTTTTTAATAAACCTAACAAAATGCAATGCACTGAGTTATACCCGTTTTTAATAAAACTAACCATATGCAATGCGCTGAGTTATATCCGTGTTTAATAAACCTAACCATATGCAATGCACTGAGTGATATCCGTTTTAATAAAACTAACCATATGCAATGCACTGAGTTATATCCGTTTTTAATAAAACTAACCATATGCAATGCACTGAGTTATATCAGTTTTCAATAAAACTATCCATATGCAATGCACTGAGTTATATCAGTTTTTAATAAAACTAACCATATGCAATGCACTGAGTTATATTCCTTTTTAATAAACCTAACAAAATGCAATGCAGTGAGTTGTATCAGTTTTTAATAAAACTAACCATATGCAATGCACTGAGTTATATCCGTTTTTAATAAAACTATCCTTATGCAATGCACTGAGTTATATCCGTTTTTAATAAACCTAACCAAATGCAATGCAGTGAGTTATATCCGTTTTTAATAAAACTAACCATATGCAATGTACTTAGTTATATCCGTTTTTAATAAAACTATCCATATGCAATGCACTGAGTTATGTATATCCGTTTTTAATAAACCTAACAGAATGCAATGCAGTGAGTTATATCAGTTTTTAATAAAACTAACCATACGCAATGCACTGAGTTATATGAGTTTTTAATAAAACTATCCATGTGCCATGCACTGAGTTATATCCGTTTTTAATAAAACTATCCATATGCAATGCAGTGAGTTATATCAGTTTTTAATAAAACTAACAAAATGCAATGCAGTAAGTTATATCAGTTTTTAATAAAACTAACCATATGCAATGCACTGAGTTATATCAGTTTTTAATAAAACTATCCATATGCAATGCACTGAGTTATATCCGTTTTTAATAAAACTAACCATATGCAATGCACTGAGTTATATCCGTTTTAATAAAACTATCCATATGCAATGCACTGAGTTATATCAGTTTTGAATAAAACTAACCATATGCAATGCACTGAATTATATCCGTTTTTAATAAACCTAACCAAATGCAATGCAGTGAGTTATATTCCTTTTTAATAAACCAAACAAAATGCAATGCAGTGAGTTGTATCAGTTTTTAATAAAACTATCCATATGCAATGCACTGAGTTATATCAGTTTTTAATAAAACTAACCATATGCAATGCATTGAGTTATATCCGTTTTTAATAAAACTATCCATATGCAATGCAGTGAGTTATATCAGTTTTTAATAAAACTATCCATATGCAATGCACTGAATTATATCCGTTTTTAATAAACCTAACCAAATGCAATGCAGTGAGTTGTATAAGTTTTTAATAAAACTATCCATATGCAATGCACTGAGTTATATCAGTTTTTAATAAAACTAACAAAATGCAATGCACTGAGTTATATCCGTTTTTAATAAGACTAACCATATGCAATGCACTGAGTTATATCCGTTTTTAATAAACCTAACCAAATGCAATGCACTGAGTTGTATCAGTTTTTAATAAAACTATCCATATGCAATGCACTGAGTTATATCAGTTTTTAATAAACCTAACAAAATGCAATGCACTGAGTTATATCCGTTTTTAATAAAACTAACCATATGCAATGCGCTGAGTTATATCCGTGTTTATTATACCTAACCATATGCAATGCACTGAGTGATATCCGTTTTAATAAAACTAACCATATGCAATGCACTGAGTTATATCCGTTTTTAATAAAACTAACCATATGCAATGCACTGAGTTATATCAGTTTTCAATAAAACTATCCATATGCAATGCACTGAGTTATATCAGTTTCTAATAAAACTAACCATATGCAATGCACTGAGTTATATCCGTTTTTAATAAAACTATCTATATGCAATGCACTGAGTTATATCAGTTTTTAATAAAACTAACAAAATGCAATGCACTGAGTTATATCCGTTTTTAATAAAATTATCCATATGCAATGCACTGAGTTATATCCGTTTTTAATAAAACTAACCATATGCAATGCACTGAGTTATATCCGTTTTTAATAAAACTATCCTTATGCAATGCACTGAGTTATATCCGTTTTTAATAAACCTAACAAAATGCAATGCAGTGAGTTGTATCAGTTTTTAATAAAACTATCCTTATGCAATGCACTGAGTTATATCCGTTTTTAATAAAACTATCAATATGCAATGCACTGAGTTATATCAGTTTTTAATAAAACTATCCATATGCAATGCACTGAGTTATATCAGTTTTTAATAAACCTAACAAAATGCAATGCACTGAGTTATATCCGTTTTTAATAAAACTAACCATATGCAATGCACTGAGTTATATCCGTTTTAATAAAACTATCCATATGCAATGCACTGAGTTATATCAGTTTTTAATAAAATTAACCATATGCAATGCACTGAGTTATATCCGTTTTTAATAAAACTAACCATATGCAATGCACTGAGTTATATCCGTTTTTAATAAAACTAACCATATGCAATGCACTGAGTTATATCCGTTTTTACTAAAACTATCCATATGCAATGCACTGAGTTATATCAGTTTTTAATAAACCTAACAAAATGCAATGCACTGAGTTATATCCGTTTTTAATAAAACTAACCATATGCAATGCGCTGAGTTATATCCGTGTTTATTATACCTAACCATATGCAATGCACTGAGTGATATCCGTTTTAATAAAACTAACCATATGCAATGCACTGAGTTATATCCGTTTTTAATAAAACTAACCATATGCAATGCACTGAGTTATATCAGTTTTCAATAAAACTATCCATATGCAATGCACTGAGTTATATCAGTTTCTAATAAAACTAACCATATGCAATGCACTGAGTTATATCCGTTTTTAATAAAACTATCTATATGCAATGCACTGAGTTATATCAGTTTTTAATAAAACTAACAAAATGCAATGCACTGAGTTATATCCGTTTTTAATAAAATTATCCATATGCAATGCACTGAGTTATATCCGTTTTTAATAAAACTAACCATATGCAATGCACTGAGTTATATCCGTTTTTAATAAAACTATCCTTATGCAATGCACTGAGTTATATCCGTTTTTAATAAACCTAACCATATGCAATGCACTGAGTTATATCAGTTTTTAATAAAACTATCCATATGCAATGCACTGAGTTATATCCGTTTTTAATAAAACTAACCATATGCAATGCACTGAGTTATATCCGTTTTAATAAAACTATCCATATGCAATGCACTGAGTTATATCAGTTTTGAATAAAACTAACCATATGCAATGCACTGAATTATATCCGTTTTTAATAAACCTAACCAAATGCAATGCAGTGAGTTATATTCCTTTTTAATAAACCAAACAAAATGCAATGCAGTGAGTTGTATCAGTTTTTAATAAAACTATCCATATGCAATGCACTGAGTTATATCAGTTTTTAATAAAACTAACCATATGCAATGCATTGAGTTATATCCGTTTTTAATAAAACTATCCATATGCAATGCAGTGAGTTATATCAGTTTTTAATAAAACTATCCATATGCAATGCACTGAATTATATCCGTTTTTAATAAACCTAACCAAATGCAATGCAGTGAGTTGTATAAGTTTTTAATAAAACTATCCATATGCAATGCACTGAGTTATATCAGTTTTTAATAAAACTAACAAAATGCAATGCACTGAGTTATATCCGTTTTTAATAAGACTAACCATATGCAATGCACTGAGTTATATCCGTTTTTAATAAACCTAACCAAATGCAATGCACTGAGTTGTATCAGTTTTTAATAAAACTATCCATATGCAATGCACTGAGTTATATCAGTTTTTAATAAACCTAACAAAATGCAATGCACTGAGTTATATCCGTTTTTAATAAAACTAACCATATGCAATGCGCTGAGTTATATCCGTGTTTATTATACCTAACCATATGCAATGCACTGAGTGATATCCGTTTTAATAAAACTAACCATATGCAATGCACTGAGTTATATCCGTTTTTAATAAAACTAACCATATGCAATGCACTGAGTTATATCAGTTTTCAATAAAACTATCCATATGCAATGCACTGAGTTATATCAGTTTCTAATAAAACTAACCATATGCAATGCACTGAGTTATATCCGTTTTTAATAAAACTATCTATATGCAATGCACTGAGTTATATCAGTTTTTAATAAAACTAACAAAATGCAATGCACTGAGTTATATCCGTTTTTAATAAAATTATCCATATGCAATGCACTGAGTTATATCCGTTTTTAATAAAACTAACCATATGCAATGCACTGAGTTATATCCGTTTTTAATAAAACTATCCTTATGCAATGCACTGAGTTATATCCGTTTTTAATAAACCTAACAAAATGCAATGCAGTGAGTTGTATCAGTTTTTAATAAAACTATCCTTATGCAATGCACTGAGTTATATCCGTTTTTAATAAAACTATCAATATGCAATGCACTGAGTTATATCAGTTTTTAATAAAACTATCCATATGCAATGCACTGAGTTATATCAGTTTTTAATAAACCTAACAAAATGCAATGCACTGAGTTATATCCGTTTTTAATAAAACTAACCATATGCAATGCACTGAGTTATATCCGTTTTAATAAAACTATCCATATGCAATGCACTGAGTTATATCAGTTTTTAATAAAATTAACCATATGCAATGCACTGAGTTATATCCGTTTTTAATAAAACTAACCATATGCAATGCACTGAGTTATATCCGTTTTTAATAAAACTAACCATATGCAATGCACTGAGTTATATCCGTTTTTACTAAAACTATCCATATGCAATGCACTGAGTTATATCAGTTTTTAATAAACCTAACAAAATGCAATGCACTGAGTTATATCCGTTTTTAATAAAACTAACCATATGCAATGCACTGAGTTATATCCGTTTTTAATAAACCTAACAAAATGCAATGCACTGAGTTTTATCAGTTTTTAATAAAACTATCCATATGCAATGCACTGAGTTATATTCGTTTTTAATAAACCTAACAAAATGCAATGCAGTGAGTTGTATCAGTTTTTAATGAAACTATCCATATGCAATGCACTGAGTTATATCCGTTTTTAAGAAACCTAACAAAATGCAATGCACTGAGTTTTATCAGTTTTTAATAAAACTATCCATATGCAATGCACTGAGTTATATCTGTTTTTAATAAACCTAACAAAATGCAATGCAGTGAGTTGCATCAGTTTTTAATAAAACTTACCATATGCAATGCACTGAGTTATATCCGTTTTTAATAAAACTATCCATATGCAATGCACTGAGTTATATTCGTTTTTAATAAACCTAACAAAATGCAATGCAGTGAGTTGTATCAGTTTTTAATAAAACTATCCATATGCAATGCGCTGAGTTATATCAGTTTTTAAGAAAACTATCGATATGCAATGCACTGAGTTATATCCGTTTTTAATAAAACTAACCATATGCAATGCACTGAGTTATATCCGTTTTTAAGAAACCTAACAAAATGCACTGCAGTGTGTTGTATCAGTTTTTAATAAAACTATCCATATGCATTGCACTGAGTTATATCAGTTTTTAATAAACCTAACAAAATGCAATGCACTGAGTTATATCCGTTTTTAATAAAACTATCCTTATGCAATGCACTGAGTTATATCCGTTTTTAATAAACCTAACAAAATGCAATGCAGTGAGTTGTATCAGTTTTTAATAAAACTATCCATATGCAATGCACTGAGTTATATCAGTTTTTAATAAACCTAACAAAATGCAATGCACTGAGTTATATCCGTTTTTAATAAAACTAACCATATGCAATGCACTGAGTTATATCCGTTTTTAATAAACCTAACAAAATGCAATGCACTGAGTTATATCCGTTTTTAATAAACCTAACCATATGCAATGCACTTAGTTATAACAGTTTTTAATAAACCTAACAAAATGCAATGCACTGAGTTATATCCGTTTTTAATAAAACTAACCATATGCAATGCACTGAGTTATATCCGTTTTTAATAATCCTAACAAAATGCAATGCACTGAGTTTTATCAGTTTTTAATAAAACTATCCACATGCAATGCACTGAGTTATATCCGTTTTTAATAAACCTAACAAAATGCAATGCAGTGAGTTGTATCAGTTTTTAATAAAACTAACCATATGCAATGCAATGAGTTATATCCGTTTTTAATAAAACTATCCATATGCAATGCACTGAGTTATATTCGTTTTTAATAAACCTAACAAAATGCAATGCAGTGAGTTGTATCAGTTTTTAATGAAACTATCCATATGCAATGCACTGAGTTATATCAATTTTTAATAAACCTAACAAAATGCAATGCACTGAGTTATATCCGTTTTTAATAAAACTAACCATATGCAATGCACTAAGTTATATCCGTTTTTAAGAAACCTAACAAAATGCAATGCACTGAGTTTTATCAGTTTTTAATAAAACTATCCATATGCAATGCACTGAGTTATATCCGTTTTTAATAAACCTAACAAAATGCAATGCAGTGAGTTGCATCAGTTTTTAATAAAACTAACCATATGCAATGCACTGAGTTATATCCGTTTTTAATAAAACTATCCATATGCAATGCACTGAGTTATATTCGTTTTTAATAAACCTAACAAAATGCAATGCAGTGAGTTGTATCAGTTTTTAATAAAACTATCCATATGCAATGCACTGAGTTATATCAGTTTTTAAGAAAACTATCGATATGCAATGCACTGAGTTATATCCGTTTTTAATAAAACTAACCATATGCAATGCACTGAGTTATATCCGTTTTTAAGAAACCTAACAAAATGCACTGCAGTGTGTTGTATCAGTTTTTAATAAAACTATCCATATGCAATGCACTGAGTTATATTCGTTTTTAATAAACCTAACAAAATGCAATGCAGTGAGTTGTATCAGTTTTTAATAAAACTATCCATATGCAATGCACTGAGTTATATCAGTTTTTAATAAACCTAACAAAATGCAATGCACTGAGTTATATCCGTTTTTAATAAAACTAACCATATGCAATGCACTGAGTTATATCCGTTTTTAATAAACCTAACAAAATGCAATGCACTGAGTTATATCCGTTTTTAATAAAACTAACCATATGCAATGCACTGAGTTATATCCGTTTTAATAAAATAATCCATATGCAATGCACTGAGTTATATCCGTTTTTAATAAAACTAACCATATGCAATGCACTGAGTTATATCCGTTTTTAATAAAACTATCCATATGCAATGCACTGAGTTATATTCCTTTTTAATAAACCTAACAAAATGCAATGCAGTGAGTTGTATAAGTTTTTAATAAAACTATCCATATGCAATGCACTGAGTTATATCAGTTTTTAATAAAACTAACAAAATGCAATGCACTGAGTTATATCCGTTTTTAATAAAACTATCCATATGCAATGCACTGAGTTATATTCCTTTTTAATAAACCTAACAAAATGCAATGCAGTGAGTTGTATAAGTTTTTAATAAAACTATCCATATGCAATGCACTGAGTTATATCAGTTTTTAATAAAACTAACAAAATGCAATGCACTGAGTTATATCCGTTTTTAATAAAACTAACCATATGCAATGCACTGAGTTATATCCGTTTTTAATAAACCTAACCAAATGCAATGCACTGAGTTGTATCAGTTTTTAATAAAACTATCCATATGCAATGCACTGAGTTATATCAGTTTTTAATAAACCTAACAAAATGCAATGCACTGAGTTATACCCGTTTTTAATAAACCTAACCATATGCAATGCACTTAGTTATAACAGTTTTTAATAAACCTAACAAAATGCAATGCACTGAGTTATATCCGTTTTTAATAAAACTAACCATATGCAATGCACTGAGTTATATCCGTTTTTAATAATCCTAACAAAATGCAATGCACTGAGTTTTATCAGTTTTTAATAAAACTATCCATATGCAATGCACTGAGTTATATCCGTTTTTAATAAACCTAACAAAATGCAATGCAGTGAGTTGTATCAGTTTTTAATAAAACTAACCATATGCAATGCAATGAGTTATATCCGTTTTTAATAAAACTATCCATATGCAATGCACTGAGTTATATTCGTTTTTAATAAACCTAACAAAATGCAATGCAGTGAGTTGTATCAGTTTTTAATGAAACTATCCATATGCAATGCACTGAGTTATATCAATTTTTAATAAACCTAACAAAATGCAATGCACTGAGTTATATCCGTTTTTAATAAAACTAACCATATGCAATGCACTAAGTTATATCCGTTTTTAAGAAACCTAACAAAATGCAATGCACTGAGTTTTATCAGTTTTTAATAAAACTATCCATATGCAATGCACTGAGTTATATCCGTTTTTAATAAACCTAACCAAATGCAATGCACTGAGTTGTATCAGTTTTTAATAAAACTATCCATATGCAATGCACTGAGTTATATCAGTTTTTAATAAACCTAACAAAATGCAATGCACTGAGTTATACCCGTTTTTAATAAAACTAACCATATGCAATGCGCTGAGTTATATCCGTGTTTAATAAACCTAACCATATGCAATGCACTGAGTGATATCCGTTTTAATAAAACTAACCATATGCAATGCACTGAGTTATATCCGTTTTTAAGAAACCTAACAAAATGCACTGCAGTGTGTTGTATCAGTTTTTAATAAAACTATCCATATGCAATGCACTGAGTTATATCAGTTTTTAATAAACCTAACAAAATGCAATGCACTGAGTTATATCCGTTTTTAATAAAACTATCCTTATGCAATGCACTGAGTTATATCCGTTTTTAATAAACCTAACAAAATGCAATGCAGTGAGTTGTATCAGTTTTTAATAAAACTATCCATATGCAATGCACTGAGTTATATCAGTTTTTAATAAACCTAACAAAATGCAATGCACTGAGTTATATCCGTTTTTAATAAAACTAACCATATGCAATGCGCTGAGTTATATCCGTGTTTAATATACCTAACCATATGCAATGCACTGAGTGATATCCGTTTTAATAAAACTAACCATATGCAATGCACTGAGTTATATCCGTTTTTAATAAAACTAACCATATGCAATGCACTGAGTTATATCAGTTTTCAATAAAACTATCCATATGCAATGCACTGAGTTATATCAGTTTTTAATAAAACTAACCATATGCAATGCACTGAGTTATATCCGTTTTTAATAAAACTATCTATATGCAATGCACTGAGTTATATCAGTTTTTAATAAAACTAACAAAATGCAATGCACTGAGTTATATCCGTTTGTAATAAAATTATCCATATGCAATGCACTGAGTTATATCCGTTTTTAATAAAACTAACCATATGCAATGCACTGAGTTATATCCGTTTTTAATAAAACTATCCTTATGCAATGCACCGAGTTATATCCGTTTTTAATAAACCTAACAAAATGCAATGCAGTGAGTTGTATCAGTTTTTAATAAAACTATCCTTATGCAATGCACTGAGTTATATCCGTTTTTAGTAAAACTATCAATATGCAATGCACTGAGTTATATCAGTTTTTAATAAAACTATCCATATGCAATGCACTGAGTTATATCAGTTTTTAATAAACCTAACAAAATGCAATGCACTGAGTTATATCCGTTTTTAATAAAACTAACCATATGCAATGCACTGAGTTATATCCGTTTTAATAAAACTATCCATATGCAATGCACTGAGTTATATCAGTTTTTAATAAAATTAACCATATGCAATGCACTGAGTTATATCCGTTTTTAATAAAACTAACCATATGCAATGCACTGAGTTATATCCGTTTTTAATAAAACTAACCATATGCAATGCACTGAGTTATATCCGTTTTTACTAAAACTATCCATATGCAATGCACTGAGTTATATCAGTTTTTAATAAACCTAACAAAATGCAATGCACTGAGTTATATCCGTTTTTAATAAAACTAACCATATGCAATGCACTGAGTTATATCCGTTTTTAATAAACCTAACAAAATGCAATGCACTGAGTTTTATCAGTTTTTAATAAAACTATCCATATGCAATGCACTGAGTTATATTCGTTTTTAATAAACCTAACAAAATGCAATGCAGTGAGTTGTATCAGTTTTTAATGAAACTATCCATATGCAATGCACTGAGTTATATCCGTTTTTAAGAAACCTAACAAAATGCAATGCACTGAGTTTTATCAGTTTTTAATAAAACTCTCCATATGCAATGCACTGAGTTATATCTGTTTTTAATAAACCTAACAAAATGCAATGCAGTGAGTTGCATCAGTTTTTAATAAAACTAACCATATGCAATGCACTGAGTTATATCCGTTTTTAATAAAACTATCCATATGCAATGCACTGAGTTATATTCGTTTTTAATAAACCTAACAAAATGCAATGCAGTGAGTTGTATCAGTTTTTAATAAAACTATCCATATGCAATGCGCTGAGTTATATCAGTTTTTAAGAAAACTATCGATATGCAATGCACTGAGTTATATCCGTTTTTAATAAAACTAACCATATGCAATGCACTGAGTTATATCCGTTTTTAAGAAACCTAACAAAATGCACTGCAGTGTGTTGTATCAGTTTTTAATAAAACTATCCATATGCATTGCACTGAGTTATATCAGTTTTTAATAAACCTAACAAAATGCAATGCACTGAGTTATATCCGTTTTTAATAAAACTATCCTTATGCAATGCACTGAGTTATATCCGTTTTTAATAAACCTAACAAAATGCAATGCAGTGAGTTGTATCAGTTTTTAATAAAACTATCCATATGCAATGCACTGAGTTATATCAGTTTTTAATAAACCTAACAAAATGCAATGCACTGAGTTATATCCGTTTTTAATAAAACTAACCATATGCAATGCACTGAGTTATATCCGTTTTTAATAAACCTAACAAAATGCAATGCACTGAGTTATATCCGTTTTTAATAAACCTAACCATATGCAATGCACTGAGTTATAACAGTTTTTAATAAACCTAACAAAATGCAATGCACTGAGTTATATCCGTTTTTAATAAAACTAACCATATGCAATGCACTGAGTTATATCCGTTTTTAATAAACCTAACAAAATGCAATGCACTGAGTTTTATCAGTTTTTAATAAAACTATCCATATGCAATGCACTGAGTTATATCCGTTTTTAATAAACCTAACAAAATGCAATGCAGTGAGTTATATCAGTTTTTAATAAAACTAACCATACGCAATGCACTGAGTTATATGAGTTTTTAATAAAACTATCCATATGCCATGCACTGAGTTATATGAGTTTTTAATAAAACTATCCATATGCCATGCACTGAGTTATATCCGTTTTTAATAAAACTATCCTTATGCAATGCACTGAGTTATATCCGTTTTTAATAAACCTAACCAAATGCAATGCAGTGAGTTATATCCGTTTTTAATAAAACTAACCATATGCAATGCACTGAGTTATGTATATCCGTTTTTAATAAACCTAACAGAATGCAATGCAGTGAGTTATATCAGTTTTTAATAAAACTAACCATACGCAATGCACTGAGTTATATGAGTTTTTAATAAAACTATCCATATGCCATGCACTGAGTTATATCCGTTTTTAATAAAACTATCCATATGCAATGCAGTGAGTTATATCAGTTTTTAATAAAACTAACAAAATGCAATGCAGTAAGTTATATCAGTTTTTAATAAAACTAACCATATGCAATGCACTGAGTTATATCAGTTTTTAATAAAACTATCCATATGCAATGCACTGAGTTATATCCGTTTTTAATAAAACTAACCATATGCAATGCACTGAGTTATATCCGTTTTAATAAAACTATCCATATGCAATGCACTGAGTTATATCAGTTTTGATCAAAACTAACCATATGCAATGCACTGAATTATATCCGTTTTTAATAAACCTAACCAAATGCAATGCAGTGAGTTATATTCCTTTTTAATAAACCTAACAAAATGCAATGCAGTGAGTTGTATCAGTTTTTAATAAAACTATCCATATGCAATGCACTGAGTTATATCAGTTTTTAATAAAACTAACCATATGCAATGCACTGAGTTATATCCGTTTTAATAAAACTATCCATATGCAATGCACTGAGTTATATCAGTTTTTAATAAAACTAACCATATGCAATGCACTGAGTTATATCAGTTTTTAATAAAACTAACAAAATGCAATGCACTGAGTTATATCCGTTTTTAATAAAATTATCCATATGCAATGCACTGAGTTATATCCGTTTTTAATAAAATTATCCATATGCAATGCACTGAGTTATATCCGTTTTTAATAAAACTAACCATATGCAATGCAGTGAGTTATATCCGTTTTTAATAAACCTAACAAAATGCAATGCACTGAGTTATATCAGTTTTTAATAAAACTAACCATATGCAATGCACTGAGTTATATCAGTTTTTAATAAAACTAACAAAATGCAATGCACTGAGTTATATCCGTTTTTAATCAAATTATCCATATGCAATGCACTGAGTTATATCCGTTTTTAATAAAACTAACCATATGCAATGCACTGAGTTATATCCGTTTTTAATAAAACTATCATTATGCAATGCACTGAGTTATATCCGTTTTTAATAAACCTAACAAAATGCAATGCAGTGAGTTGTATCAGTTTTTAATAAAACTATCCTTATGCAATGCACTGAGTTATATCCGTTTTTAATAAAACTAACCATATGCAATGAACTGAGTTATATCCGTTTTAATAAAACTACGCATATGCAATGCACTGAGTTGTATCAGTTTTTAATAAAACTAACCATATGCAATGCACTGAGTTATATCCGTTTTTAATAAAACTATCCATATGCAATGCACTGAGTTATATCAGTTTTTAATAAAACTAACAAAATGCAATGCACTGAGTTATATCCGTTTTTAATAAAACTAACCATATGCAATGCACTGAGTTATATCCGTTTTTAATAAACCTAACAAAATGCAATGCACTGAGTTATATCCGTTTTTAATAAAACTAACCATATGCAATGCACTGAGTTATATCCGTTTTAATAAAACTATCCATATGCAATGCACTGAGTTATATCCGTTTTTAATAAACCTAACAAAATGCAATGCAGTGAGTTATATCAGTTTTTAATAAAACTATCCATATGCACTGCACTGGTTATATCAGTTTTTAATAAAACTATCCATATGCAATGCACTGAGTTATATCAGTTTTTAATAAAACTATCCATATGCAATGCACTGAGTTATATCAGGTTTTAATAAAGCTATCCATATGCAATGCACTGAGTTATATCAGTTTTTAATAAACCTAACAAAATGCAATGCACTGAGTTATATCCGTTTTTAATAAAACTAACCATATGCAATGCACTGAGTTATATCCGTTTTTAAGAAACCTAACAAAATGCAATGCACTGAGTTTTATCAGTTTTTAATAAAACTATCCATATGCAATGCACTGAGTTATATCCGTTTTTAATAAACCTAACAAAATGCAATGCAGTGAGTTGCATCAGTTTTTAATAAAACTAACCATATGCAATGCACTGAGTTATATCCGTTTTTAATAAAACTATCCATATGCAATGCACTGAGTTATATTCGTTTTTAATAAACCTAACAAAATGCAATGCAGTGAGTTGTATCAGTTTTTAATAAAACTATCCATATGCAATGCACTGAGTTATATCAGTTTTTAAGAAAACTATCGATATGCAATGCACTGAGTTATATCCGTTTTTAATAAAACTAACCATATGCAATGCACTGAGTTATATCCGTTTTTAAGAAACCTAACAAAATGCACTGCAGTGTGTTGTATCAGTTTTTAATAAAACTATCCATATGCAATGCACTGAGTTATATCAGTTTTTAATAAACCTAACAAAATGCAATGCACTGAGTTATATCCGTTTTTAATAAAACTATCCTTATGCAATGCACTGAGTTATATCCGTTTTTAATAAACCTAACAAAATGCAATGCAGTGAGTTGTATCAGTTTTTTATAAAACTATCCATATGCAATGCACTGAGTTATATCAGTTTTTAATAAACCTAACAAAATGCAATGCACTGAGTTATATCCGTTTTTAATAAAACTAACCATATGCAATGCACCGAGTTATATCCGTTTTTAATAAACCTAACAAAATGCAATGCACTGAGTTATATCAGTTTTTAATAAAACTAACCATATGCAATGCACTGAGTTATATCCGTTTTTAATAAAACTATCCATATACAATGCACTGAGTTATATTCCTTTTTAATAAACCTAACAAAATGCAATGCAGTGAGTTGTATAAGTTTTTAATAAAACTATCCATATGCAATGCACTGAGTTATATCAGTTTTTAATAAAACTAACAAAATGCAATGCACTGAGTTATATCCGTTTTTAATAAAACTAACCATATGCAATGCACTGAGTTATATCCGTTTTTAATAAACCTAACCAAATGCAATGCACTGAGTTGTATCAGTTTTTAATAAAACTATCCATATGCAATGCACTGAGTTATATCAGTTTTTAATAAACCTAACAAAATGCAATGCACTGAGTTATACCCGTTTTTAATAAAACTAACCATATGCAATGCGCTGAGTTATATCCGTGTTTAATAAACCTAACCATATGCAATGCACTGAGTGATATCCGTTTTAATAAAACTAACCATATGCAATGCACTGAGTTATATCCGTTTTTAATAAAACTAACCATATGCAATGCACTGAGTTATATCAGTTTTCAATAAAACTATCCATATGCAATGCACTGAGTTATATCAGTTTTTAATAAAACTAACCATATGCAATGCACTGAGTTATATTCCTTTTTAATAAACCTAACAAAATGCAATGCAGTGAGTTGTATCAGTTTTTAATAAAACTAACCATATGCAATGCACTGAGTTATATCCGTTTTTAATAAAACTATCCTTATGCAATGCACTGAGTTATATCCGTTTTTAATAAACCTAACCAAATGCAATGCAGTGAGTTATATCCGTTTTTAATAAAACTAACCATATGCAATGTACTTAGTTATATCCGTTTTTAATAAAACTATCCATATGCAATGCACTGAGTTATGTATATCCGTTTTTAATAAACCTAACAGAATGCAATGCAGTGAGTTATATCAGTTTTTAATAAAACTAACCATACGCAATGCACTGAGTTATATGAGTTTTTAATAAAACTATCCATGTGCCATGCACTGAGTTATATCCGTTTTTAATAAAACTATCCATATGCAATGCAGTGAGTTATATCAGTTTTTAATAAAACTAACAAAATGCAATGCAGTAAGTTATATCAGTTTTTAATAAAACTAACCATATGCAATGCACTGAGTTATATCAGTTTTTAATAAAACTATCCATATGCAATGCACTGAGTTATATCCGTTTTTAATAAAACTAACCATATGCAATGCACTGAGTTATATCCGTTTTAATAAAACTATCCATATGCAATGCACTGAGTTATATCAGTTTTGAATAAAACTAACCATATGCAATGCACTGAATTATATCCGTTTTTAATAAACCTAACCAAATGCAATGCAGTGAGTTATATTCCTTTTTAATAAACCAAACAAAATGCAATGCAGTGAGTTGTATCAGTTTTTAATAAAACTATCCATATGCAATGCACTGAGTTATATCAGTTTTTAATAAAACTAACCATATGCAATGCATTGAGTTATATCCGTTTTTAATAAAACTATCCATATGCAATGCAGTGAGTTATATCAGTTTTTAATAAAACTATCCATATGCAATGCACTGAATTATATCCGTTTTTAATAAACCTAACCAAATGCAATGCAGTGAGTTGTATAAGTTTTTAATAAAACTATCCATATGCAATGCACTGAGTTATATCAGTTTTTAATAAAACTAACAAAATGCAATGCACTGAGTTATATCCGTTTTTAATAAGACTAACCATATGCAATGCACTGAGTTATATCCGTTTTTAATAAACCTAACCAAATGCAATGCACTGAGTTGTATCAGTTTTTAATAAAACTATCCATATGCAATGCACTGAGTTATATCAGTTTTTAATAAACCTAACAAAATGCAATGCACTGAGTTATATCCGTTTTTAATAAAACTAACCATATGCAATGCGCTGAGTTATATCCGTGTTTATTATACCTAACCATATGCAATGCACTGAGTGATATCCGTTTTAATAAAACTAACCATATGCAATGCACTGAGTTATATCCGTTTTTAATAAAACTAACCATATGCAATGCACTGAGTTATATCAGTTTTCAATAAAACTATCCATATGCAATGCACTGAGTTATATCAGTTTCTAATAAAACTAACCATATGCAATGCACTGAGTTATATCCGTTTTTAATAAAACTATCTATATGCAATGCACTGAGTTATATCAGTTTTTAATAAAACTAACAAAATGCAATGCACTGAGTTATATCCGTTTTTAATAAAATTATCCATATGCAATGCACTGAGTTATATCCGTTTTTAATAAAACTAACCAAATGCAATGCACTGAGTTATATCCGTTTTTAATAAAACTATCCTTATGCAATGCACTGAGTTATATCCGTTTTTAATAAACCTAACAAAATGCAATGCAGTGAGTTGTATCAGTTTTTAATAAAACTATCCTTATGCAATGCACTGAGTTATATCCGTTTTTAATAAAACTATCAATATGCAATGCACTGAGTTATATCAGTTTTTAATAAAACTATCCATATGCAATGCACTGAGTTATATCAGTTTTTAATAAACCTAACAAAATGCAATGCACTGAGTTATATCCGTTTTTAATAAAACTAACCATATGCAATGCACTGAGTTATATCCGTTTTAATAAAACTATCCATATGCAATGCACTGAGTTATATCAGTTTTTAATAAAATTAACCATATGCAATGCACTGAGTTATATCCGTTTTTAATAAAACTAACCATATGCAATGCACTGAGTTATATCCGTTTTTAATAAAACTAACCATATGCAATGCACTGAGTTATATCCGTTTTTACTAAAACTATCCATATGCAATGCACTGAGTTATATCAGTTTTTAATAAACCTAACAAAATGCAATGCACTGAGTTATATCCGTTTTTAATAAAACTAACCATATGCAATGCACTGAGTTATATCCGTTTTTAATAAACCTAACAAAATGCAATGCACTGAGTTTTATCAGTTTTTAATAAAACTATCCATATGCAATGCACTGAGTTATATTCGTTTTTAATAAACCTAACAAAATGCAATGCAGTGAGTTGTATCAGTTTTTAATGAAACTATCCATATGCAATGCACTGAGTTATATCCGTTTTTAAGAAACCTAACAAAATGCAATGCACTGAGTTTTATCAGTTTTTAATAAAACTATCCATATGCAATGCACTGAGTTATATCTGTTTTTAATAAACCTAACAAAATGCAATGCAGTGAGTTGCATCAGTTTTTAATAAAACTTACCATATGCAATGCACTGAGTTATATCCGTTTTTAATAAAACTATCCATATGCAATGCACTGAGTTATATTCGTTTTTAATAAAACTATCCATATGCAATGCACTGAATTATATCCGTTTTTAATAAACCTAACCAAATGCAATGCAGTGAGTTGTATAAGTTTTTAATAAAACTATCCATATGCAATGCACTGAGTTATATCAGTTTTTAATAAAACTAACAAAATGCAATGCACTGAGTTATATCCGTTTTTAATAAGACTAACCATATGCAATGCACTGAGTTATATCCGTTTTTAATAAACCTAACCAAATGCAATGCACTGAGTTGTATCAGTTTTTAATAAAACTATCCATATGCAATGCACTGAGTTATATCAGTTTTTAATAAACCTAACAAAATGCAATGCACTGAGTTATATCCGTTTTTAATAAAACTAACCATATGCAATGCGCTGAGTTATATCCGTGTTTATTATACCTAACCATATGCAATGCACTGAGTGATATCCGTTTTAATAAAACTAACCATATGCAATGCACTGAGTTATATCCGTTTTTAATAAAACTAACCATATGCAATGCACTGAGTTATATCAGTTTTCAATAAAACTATCCATATGCAATGCACTGAGTTATATCAGTTTCTAATAAAACTAACCATATGCAATGCACTGAGTTATATCCGTTTTTAATAAAACTATCTATATGCAATGCACTGAGTTATATCAGTTTTTAATAAAACTAACAAAATGCAATGCACTGAGTTATATCCGTTTTTAATAAAATTATCCATATGCAATGCACTGAGTTATATCCGTTTTTAATAAAACTAACCAAATGCAATGCACTGAGTTATATCCGTTTTTAATAAAACTATCCTTATGCAATGCACTGAGTTATATCCGTTTTTAATAAACCTAACAAAATGCAATGCAGTGAGTTGTATCAGTTTTTAATAAAACTATCCTTATGCAATGCACTGAGTTATATCCGTTTTTAATAAAACTATCAATATGCAATGCACTGAGTTATATCAGTTTTTAATAAAACTATCCATATGCAATGCACTGAGTTATATCAGTTTTTAATAAACCTAACAAAATGCAATGCACTGAGTTATATCCGTTTTTAATAAAACTAACCATATGCAATGCACTGAGTTATATCCGTTTTAATAAAACTATCCATATGCAATGCACTGAGTTATATCAGTTTTTAATAAAATTAACCATATGCAATGCACTGAGTTATATCCGTTTTTAATAAAACTAACCATATGCAATGCACTGAGTTATATCCGTTTTTAATAAAACTAACCATATGCAATGCACTGAGTTATATCCGTTTTTACTAAAACTATCCATATGCAATGCACTGAGTTATATCAGTTTTTAATAAACCTAACAAAATGCAATGCACTGAGTTATATCCGTTTTTAATAAAACTAACCATATGCAATGCACTGAGTTATATCCGTTTTTAATAAACCTAACAAAATGCAATGCACTGAGTTTTATCAGTTTTTAATAAAACTATCCATATGCAATGCACTGAGTTATATTCGTTTTTAATAAACCTAACAAAATGCAATGCAGTGAGTTGTATCAGTTTTTAATGAAACTATCCATATGCAATGCACTGAGTTATATCCGTTTTTAAGAAACCTAACAAAATGCAATGCACTGAGTTTTATCAGTTTTTAATAAAACTATCCATATGCAATGCACTGAGTTATATCTGTTTTTAATAAACCTAACAAAATGCAATGCAGTGAGTTGCATCAGTTTTTAATAAAACTTACCATATGCAATGCACTGAGTTATATCCGTTTTTAATAAAACTATCCATATGCAATGCACTGAGTTATATTCGTTTTTAATAAACCTAACAAAATGCAATGCAGTGAGTTGTATCAGTTTTTAATAAAACTATCCATATGCAATGCGCTGAGTTATATCAGTTTTTAAGAAAACTATCGATATGCAATGCACTGAGTTATATCCGTTTTTAATAAAACTAACCATATGCAATGCACTGAGTTATATCCGTTTTTAAGAAACCTAACAAAATGCACTGCAGTGTGTTGTATCAGTTTTTAATAAAACTATCCATATGCATTGCACTGAGTTATATCAGTTTTTAATAAACCTAACAAAATGCAATGCACTGAGTTATATCCGTTTTTAATAAAACTATCCTTATGCAATGCACTGAGTTATATCCGTTTTTAATAAACCTAACAAAATGCAATGCAGTGAGTTGTATCAGTTTTTAATAAAACTATCCATATGCAATGCACTGAGTTATATCAGTTTTTAATAAACCTAACAAAATGCAATGCACTGAGTTATATCCGTTTTTAATAAAACTAACCATATGCAATGCACTGAGTTATATCCGTTTTTAATAAACCTAACAAAATGCAATGCACTGAGTTATATCCGTTTTTAATAAACCTAACCATATGCAATGCACTTAGTTATAACAGTTTTTAATAAACCTAACAAAATGCAATGCACTGAGTTATATCCGTTTTTAATAAAACTAACCATATGCAATGCACTGAGTTATATCCGTTTTTAATAAACCTAACAAAATGCAATGCACTGAGTTTTATCAGTTTTTAATAAAACTATCCATATGCAATGCACTGAGTTATATCCGTTTTTAATAAACCTAACAAAATGCAATGCAGTGAGTTGTATCAGTTTTTAATAAAACTAACCATATGCAATGCAATGAGTTATATCCGTTTTTAATAAAACTATCCATATGCAATGCACTGAGTTATATTCGTTTTTAATAAACCTAACAAAATGCAATGCAGTGAGTTGTATCAGTTTTTAATGAAACTATCCATATGCAATGCACTGAGTTATATCAATTTTTAATAAACCTAACAAAATGCAATGCACTGAGTTATATCCGTTTTTAATAAAACTAACCATATGCAATGCACTAAGTTATATCCGTTTTTAAGAAACCTAACAAAATGCAATGCACTGAGTTTTATCAGTTTTTAATAAAACTATCCATATGCAATGCACTGAGTTATATCCGTTTTTAATAAACCTAACAAAATGCAATGCAGTGAGTTGCATCAGTTTTTAATAAAACTAACCATATGCAATGCACTGAGTTATATCCGTTTTTAATAAAACTATCCATATGCAATGCACTGAGTTATATTCGTTTTTAATAAACCTAACAAAATGCAATGCAGTGAGTTGTATCAGTTTTTAATAAAACTATCCATATGCAATGCACTGAGTTATATCAGTTTTTAAGAAAACTATCGATATGCAATGCACTGAGTTATATCCGTTTTTAATAAAACTAACCATATGCAATGCACTGAGTTATATCCGTTTTTAAGAAACCTAACAAAATGCACTGCAGTGTGTTGTATCAGTTTTTAATAAAACTATCCATATGCAATGCACTGAGTTATATTCGTTTTTAATAAACCTAACAAAATGCAATGCAGTGAGTTGTATCAGTTTTTAATAAAACTATCCATATGCAATGCACTGAGTTATATCAGTTTTTAATAAACCTAACAAAATGCAATGCACTGAGTTATATCCGTTTTTAATAAAACTAACCATATGCAATGCACTGAGTTATATCCGTTTTTAATAAACCTAACAAAATGCAATGCACTGAGTTATATCCGTTTTTAATAAAACTAACCATATGCAATGCACTGAGTTATATCCGTTTTAATAAAATAATCCATATGCAATGCACTGAGTTATATCCGTTTTTAATAAAACTAACCATATGCAATGCACTGAGTTATATCCGTTTTTAATAAAACTATCCATATGCAATGCACTGAGTTATATTCCTTTTTAATAAACCTAACAAAATGCAATGCAGTGAGTTGTATAAGTTTTTAATAAAACTATCCATATGCAATGCACTGAGTTATATCAGTTTTTAATAAAACTAACAAAATGCAATGCACTGAGTTATATCCGTTTTTAATAAAACTATCCATATGCAATGCACTGAGTTATATTCCTTTTTAATAAACCTAACAAAATGCAATGCAGTGAGTTGTATAAGTTTTTAATAAAACTATCCATATGCAATGCACTGAGTTATATCAGTTTTTAATAAAACTAACAAAATGCAATGCACTGAGTTATATCCGTTTTTAATAAAACTAACCATATGCAATGCACTGAGTTATATCCGTTTTTAATAAACCTAACCAAATGCAATGCACTGAGTTGTATCAGTTTTTAATAAAACTATCCATATGCAATGCACTGAGTTATATCAGTTTTTAATAAACCTAACAAAATGCAATGCACTGAGTTATACCCGTTTTTAATAAAACTAACCATATGCAATGCGCTGAGTTATATCCGTGTTTAATAAACCTAACCATATGCAATGCACTGAGTGATATCCGTTTTAATAAAACTAACCATATGCAATGCACTGAGTTATATCCGTTTTTAAGAAACCTAACAAAATGCACTGCAGTGTGTTGTATCAGTTTTTAATAAAACTATCCATATGCAATGCACTGAGTTATATCAGTTTTTAATAAACCTAACAAAATGCAATGCACTGAGTTATATCCGTTTTTAATAAAACTATCCTTATGCAATGCACTGAGTTATATCCGTTTTTAATAAACCTAACAAAATGCAATGCAGTGAGTTGTATCAGTTTTTAATAAAACTATCCATATGCAATGCACTGAGTTATATCAGTTTTTAATAAACCTAACAAAATGCAATGCACTGAGTTATATCCGTTTTTAATAAAACTAACCATATGCAATGCGCTGAGTTATATCCGTGTTTAATATACCTAACCATATGCAATGCACTGAGTGATATCCGTTTTAATAAAACTAACCATATGCAATGCACTGAGTTATATCCGTTTTTAATAAAACTAACCATATGCAATGCACTGAGTTATATCAGTTTTCAATAAAACTATCCATATGCAATGCACTGAGTTATATCAGTTTTTAATAAAACTAACCATATGCAATGCACTGAGTTATATCCGTTTTTAATAAAACTATCTATATGCAATGCACTGAGTTATATCAGTTTTTAATAAAACTAACAAAATGCAATGCACTGAGTTATATCCGTTTGTAATAAAATTATCCATATGCAATGCACTGAGTTATATCCGTTTTTAATAAAACTAACCATATGCAATGCACTGAGTTATATCCGTTTTTAATAAAACTATCCTTATGCAATGCACCGAGTTATATCCGTTTTTAATAAACCTAACAAAATGCAATGCAGTGAGTTGTATCAGTTTTTAATAAAACTATCCTTATGCAATGCACTGAGTTATATCCGTTTTTAGTAAAACTATCAATATGCAATGCACTGAGTTATATCAGTTTTTAATAAAACTATCCATATGCAATGCACTGAGTTATATCAGTTTTTAATAAACCTAACAAAATGCAATGCACTGAGTTATATCCGTTTTTAATAAAACTAACCATATGCAATGCACTGAGTTATATCCGTTTTAATAAAACTATCCATATGCAATGCACTGAGTTATATCAGTTTTTAATAAAATTAACCATATGCAATGCACTGAGTTATATCCGTTTTTAATAAAACTAACCATATGCAATGCACTGAGTTATATCCGTTTTTAATAAAACTAACCATATGCAATGCACTGAGTTATATCCGTTTTTACTAAAACTATCCATATGCAATGCACTGAGTTATATCAGTTTTTAATAAACCTAACAAAATGCAATGCACTGAGTTATATCCGTTTTTAATAAAACTAACCATATGCAATGCACTGAGTTATATCCGTTTTTAATAAACCTAACAAAATGCAATGCACTGAGTTTTATCAGTTTTTAATAAAACTATCCATATGCAATGCACTGAGTTATATTCGTTTTTAATAAACCTAACAAAATGCAATGCAGTGAGTTGTATCAGTTTTTAATGAAACTATCCATATGCAATGCACTGAGTTATATCCGTTTTTAAGAAACCTAACAAAATGCAATGCACTGAGTTTTATCAGTTTTTAATAAAACTCTCCATATGCAATGCACTGAGTTATATCTGTTTTTAATAAACCTAACAAAATGCAATGCAGTGAGTTGCATCAGTTTTTAATAAAACTAACCATATGCAATGCACTGAGTTATATCCGTTTTTAATAAAACTATCCATATGCAATGCACTGAGTTATATTCGTTTTTAATAAACCTAACAAAATGCAATGCAGTGAGTTGTATCAGTTTTTAATAAAACTATCCATATGCAATGCGCTGAGTTATATCAGTTTTTAAGAAAACTATCGATATGCAATGCACTGAGTTATATCCGTTTTTAATAAAACTAACCATATGCAATGCACTGAGTTATATCCGTTTTTAAGAAACCTAACAAAATGCACTGCAGTGTGTTGTATCAGTTTTTAATAAAACTATCCATATGCATTGCACTGAGTTATATCAGTTTTTAATAAACCTAACAAAATGCAATGCACTGAGTTATATCCGTTTTTAATAAAACTATCCTTATGCAATGCACTGAGTTATATCCGTTTTTAATAAACCTAACAAAATGCAATGCAGTGAGTTGTATCAGTTTTTAATAAAACTATCCATATGCAATGCACTGAGTTATATCAGTTTTTAATAAACCTAACAAAATGCAATGCACTGAGTTATATCCGTTTTTAATAAAACTAACCATATGCAATGCACTGAGTTATATCCGTTTTTAATAAACCTAACAAAATGCAATGCACTGAGTTATATCCGTTTTTAATAAACCTAACCATATGCAATGCACTGAGTTATAACAGTTTTTAATAAACCTAACAAAATGCAATGCACTGAGTTATATCCGTTTTTAATAAAACTAACCATATGCAATGCACTGAGTTATATCCGTTTTTAATAAACCTAACAAAATGCAATGCACTGAGTTTTATCAGTTTTTAATAAAACTATCCATATGCAATGCACTGAGTTATATCCGTTTTTAATAAACCTAACAAAATGCAATGCAGTGAGTTGTATCAGTTTTTAATAAAACTAACCATATGCAATGCAATGAGTTATATCCGTTTTTAATAAAACTATCCATATGCAATGCACTGAGTTATATTCGTTTTTAATAAACCTAACAAAATGCAATGCAGTGAGTTGTATCAGTTTTTAATGAAACTATCCATATGCAATGCACTGAGTTATATCAGTTTTTAATAAACCTAACAAAATGCAATGCACTGAGTTATATCCGTTTTTAATAAAGCTAACCATATGCAATGCACTAAGTTATATCCGTTTTTAAGAAACCTAACAAAATGCAATGCACTGAGTTTTATCAGTTTTTAATAAAACTATCCATATGCAATGCACTGAGTTATATCCGTTTTTAATAAACCTAACAAAATGCAATGCAGTGAGTTGCATCAGTTTTTAATAAAACTAACCATATGCAATGCACTGAGTTATATCCGTTTTTAATAAAACTATCCATATGCAATGCACTGAGTTATATTCGTTTTTAATAAACCTAACAAAATGCAATGCAGTGAGTTGTATCAGTTTTTAATAAAACTATCCATATGCAATGCACTGAGTTATATCAGTTTTTAAGAAAACTATCGATATGCAATGCACTGAGTTATATCCGTTTTTAATAAAACTAACCATATGCAATGCACTGAGTTATATCCGTTTTTAAGAAACCTAACAAAATGCACTGCAGTGTGTTGTATCAGTTTTTAATAAAACTATCCATATGCAATGCACTGAGTTATATCAGTTTTTAATAAACCTAACAAAATGCAATGCACTGAGTTATATCCGTTTTTAATAAAACTATCCTTATGCAATGCACTGAGTTATATCCGTTTTTAATAAACCTAACAAAATGCAATGCAGTGAGTTGTATCAGTTTTTAATAAAACTATCCATATGCAATGCACTGAGTTATATCAGTTTTTAATAAACCTAACAAAATGCAATGCACTGAGTTATATCCGTTTTTAATAAAACTAACCATATGCAATGCACTGAGTTATATCCGTTTTTAATAAACCTAACAAAATGCAATGCACTGAGTTATATCCGTTTTTAATAAAACTAACCATATGCAATGCACTGAGTTATATCCGTTTTAATAAAACTATCCATATGCAATGCACTGAGTTATATCCGTTTTTAATAAAACTAACCATATGCAATGCACTGAGTTATATCCGTTTTTAATAAAACTATCCATATGCAATGCACTGAGTTATATTCGTTTTTAATAAACCTAACCAAATGCAATGCACTGAGTTGTATCAGTTTTTAATAAAACTATCCATATGCAATGCACTGAGTTATATCAGTTTTTAATAAACCTAACAAAATGCAATGCACTGAGTTATATCCGTTTTTAATAAAACTAACCATATGCAATGCGCTGAGTTATATCCGTGTTTAATATACCTAACCATATGCAATGCACTGAGTGATATCCGTTTTAATAAAACTAACCATATGCAATGCACTGAGTTATATCCGTTTTTAATAAAACTAACCATATGCAATGCACTGAGTTATATCAGTTTTCAATAAAACTATCCATATGCAATGCACTGAGTTATATCAGTTTTTAATAAAACTAACCATATGCAATGCACTGAGTTATATCCGTTTTTAATAAAACTATCTATATGCAATGCACTGAGTTATATCAGTTTTTAATAAAACTAACAAAATGCAATGCACTGAGTTATATCCGTTTTTAATAAAATTATCCATATGCAATGCACTGAGTTATATCCGTTTTTAATAAAACTAACCATATGCAATGCACTGAGTTATATCCGTTTTTAATAAAACTATCCTTATGCAATGCACTGAGTTATATCCGTTTTTAATAAACCTAACAAAATGCAATGCAGTGAGTTGTATCAGTTTTTAATAAAACTATCCTTATGCAATGCACTGAGTTATATCCGTTTTTAATAAAACTATCAATATGCAATGCACTGAGTTATATCAGTTTTTAATAAACCTAACAAAATGCAATGCACTGAGTTATATCCGTTTTTAATAAAACTAACCATATGCAATGCACTGAGTTATATCCGTTTTAATAAAACTATCCATATGCAATGCACTGAGTTATATCAGTTTTTAATAAAATTAACCATATGCAATGCACTGAGTTATATCCGTTTTTAATAAAACTAACCATATGCAATGCACTGAGTTATATCCGTTTTTACTAAAACTAACCATATGCAATGCACTGAGTTATATCCGTTTTAATAAAACTATCCATATGCAATGCACTGAGTTATATCAGTTTTTAATAAAATTAACCATATGCAATGCACTGAGTTATATCCGTTTTTAATAAAACTAACCATATGCAATGCACTGAGTTATATCCGTTTTAATAAAACTATCCATATGCAATGCACTGAGTTATATCAGTTTTTAATAAAATTAACCATATGCAATGCACTGAGTTATATCCGTTTTAATAAAACTATCCATATGCAATGCACTGAGTTATATCAGTTTTTAATAAAATTAACCATATGCAATGCACTGAGTTATATCCGTTTTAATAAAACTATCCATATGCAATGCACTGAGTTATATCCGTTTTTAATAAAACTATCCTTATGCAATGCACTGAGTTATATCCGTTTTTAATAAAACTAACCATATGCAATGCACTGAGTTATATCCGTTTTTACTAAAACTAACCATATGCAATGCACTGAGTTATATCCGTTTTAATAAAACTATCCATATGCAATGCACTGAGTTATATCAGTTTTTAATAAAATTAACCATATGCAATGCACTGAGTTATATCCGTTTTTAATAAAACTAACCATATGCAATGCACTGAGTTATATCCGTTTTAATAAAACTATCCATATGCAATGCACTGAGTTATATCAGTTTTTAATAAAATTAACCATATGCAATGCACTGAGTTATATCCGTTTTTAATAAAACTAACCATATGCAATGCACTGAGTTATATCCGTTTTTAATAAAACTAACCATATGCAATGCACTGAGTTATATCCGTTTTAATAAAACTATCCATATGCAATGCACTGAGTTATATCAGTTTTTAATAAAATTAACCATATGCAATGCACTGAGTTATATCCGTTTTTAATAAAACTAACCATATGCAATGCACTGAGTTATATCAGTTTTTAATAAACCTAACAAAATGCAATGCACTGAGTTATATCCGTTTTTAATAAAACTAACCATATGCAATGCACTGAGTTATATCCGTTTTTAATAAACCTAACAAAATGCAATGCACTGAGTTTTATCAGTTTTTAATAAAACTATCCATATGCAATGCACTGAGTTATATTCGTTTTTAATAAACCTAACAAAATGCAATGCAGTGAGTTGTATCAGTTTTTAATGAAACTATCCATATGCAATGCACTGAGTTATATCCGTTTTTAAGAAACCTAACAAAATGCAATGCACTGAGTTTTATCAGTTTTTAATAAAACTATCCTTATGCAATGCGCTGAGTTATATCAGTTTTTAAGAAAACTATCGATATGCAATGCACTGAGTTATATCCGTTTTTAATAAAACTAACCATATGCAATGCACTGAGTTATATCCGTTTTTAAGAAACCTAACAAAATGCACTGCAGTGTGTTGTATCAGTTTTTAATAAAACTATCCATATGCATTGCACTGAGTTATATCAGTTTTTAATAAACCTAACAAAATGCAATGCACTGAGTTATATCCGTTTTTAATAAAACTATCCTTATGCAATGCACTGAGTTATATCCGTTTTTAATAAACCTAACAAAATGCAATGCAGTGAGTTGTATCAGTTTTTAATAAAACTATCCATATGCAATGCACTGAGTTATATCAGTTTTTAATAAACCTAACAAAATGCAATGCACTGAGTTATATCCGTTTTTAATAAAACTAACCATATGCAATGCACTGAGTTATATCCGTTTTTAATAAACCTAACAAAATGCAATGCACTGAGTTATATCCGTTTTTAATAAACCTAACCATATGCAATGCACTGAGTTATAACAGTTTTTAATAAACCTAACAAAATGCAATGCACTGAGTTATATCCGTTTTTAATAAAACTAACCATATGCAATGCACTGAGTTATATCCGTTTTTAATAAACCTAACAAAATGCAATGCACTGAGTTTTATCAGTTTTTAATAAAACTATCCATATGCAATGCACTGAGTTATATCCGTTTTTAATAAACCTAACAAAATGCAATGCAGTGAGTTGTATCAGTTTTTAATAAAACTAACCATATGCAATGCAATGAGTTATATCCGTTTTTAATAAAACTATCCATATGCAATGCACTGAGTTATATTCGTTTTTAATAAACCTAACAAAATGCAATGCAGTGAGTTGTATCAGTTTTTAATGAAACTATCCATATGCAATGCACTGAGTTATATCAGTTTTTAATAAACCTAACAAAATGCAATGCACTGAGTTATATCCGTTTTTAATAAAGCTAACCATATGCAATGCACTAAGTTATATCCGTTTTTAAGAAACCTAACAAAATGCAATGCACTGAGTTTTATCAGTTTTTAATAAAACTATCCATATGCAATGCACTGAGTTATATCCGTTTTTAATAAACCTAACAAAATGCAATGCAGTGAGTTGCATCAGTTTTTAATAAAACTAACCATATGCAATGCACTGAGTTATATCCGTTTTTAATAAAACTATCCATATGCAATGCACTGAGTTATATCCGTTTTAATAAAACTAACCATATGCAATGCACTGAGTTATATCCGTTTTAATAAAACTATCCATATGCAATGCACTGAGTTATATCAGTTTTTAATAAAATTAACCATATGCAATGCACTGAGTTATATCCGTTTTAATAAAACTATCCATATGCAATGCACTGAGTTATATCCGTTTTTAATAAAACTATCCTTATGCAATGCACTGAGTTATATCCGTTTTTAATAAACCTAACAAAATGCAATGCAGTGAGTTGTATCAGTTTTTAATAAAACTATCCTTATGCAATGCACTGAGTTATATCCGTTTTTAATAAAACTATCAATATGCAATGCACTGAGTTATATCAGTTTTTAATAAAACTATCCATATGCAATGCACTGAGTTATATCAGTTTTTAATAAACCTAACAAAATGCAATGCACTGAGTTATATCCGTTTTTAATAAAACTAACCATATGCAATGCACTGAGTTATATCCGTTTTAATAAAACTATCCATATGCAATGCACTGAGTTATATCAGTTTTTAATAAAATTAACCACATGCAATGCACTGAGTTATATCCGTTTTTAATAAAACTAACCATATGCAATGCACTGAGTTATATCCGTTTTTACTAAAACTAACCATATGCAATGCACTGAGTTATATCCGTTTTAATAAAACTATCCATATGCAATGCACTGAGTTATATCAGTTTTTAATAAAATTAACCATATGCAATGCACTGAGTTATATCCGTTTTTAATAAAACTAACCATATGCAATGCACTGAGTTATATCCGTTTTAATAAAACTATCCATATGCAATGCACTGAGTTATATCAGTTTTTAATAAAATTAACCATATGCAATGCACTGAGTTATATCCGTTTTTAATAAAACTAACCATATGCAATGCACTGAGTTATATCCGTTTTTAATAAAACTAACCATATGCAATGCACTGAGTTATATCCGTTTTAATAAAACTATCCATATGCAATGCACTGAGTTATATCAGTTTTTAATAAAATTAACCATATGCAATGCACTGAGTTATATCCGTTTTTAATAAAACTAACCATATGCAATGCACTGAGTTATATCAGTTTTTAATAAACCTAACAAAATGCAATGCACTGAGTTATATCCGTTTTTAATAAAACTAACCATATGCAATGCACTGAGTTATATCCGTTTTTAATAAACCTAACAAAATGCAATGCACTGAGTTTTATCAGTTTTTAATAAAACTATCCATATGCAATGCACTGAGTTATATTCGTTTTTAATAAACCTAACAAAATGCAATGCAGTGAGTTGTATCAGTTTTTAATGAAACTATCCATATGCAATGCACTGAGTTATATCCGTTTTTAAGAAACCTAACAAAATGCAATGCACTGAGTTTTATCAGTTTTTAATAAAACTATCTATATGCAATGCACTGAGTTATATCTGTTTTTAATAAACCTAACAAAATGCAATGCAGTGAGTTGCATCAGTTTTTAATAAAACTAACCATATGCAATGCACTGAGTTATATCCGTTTTTAATAAAACTATCCATATGCAATGCACTGAGTTATATTCGTTTTTAATAAACCTAACAAAATGCAATGCAGTGAGTTGTATCAGTTTTTAATAAAACTATCCATATGCAATGCGCTGAGTTACATCAGTTTTTAAGAAAACTATCGATATGCAATGCACTGAGTTATATCCGTTTTTAATAAAACTATCCATATGCAATGCACTGAGTTATATCCGTTTTTAAGAAACCTAACAAAATGCACTGCAGTGTGTTGTATCAGTTTTTAATAAAACTATCCATATGCATTGCACTGAGTTATATCAGTTTTTAATAAACCTAACAAAATGCAATGCACTGAGTTATATCCGTTTTTAATAAACCTAACCATATGCAATGCACTGAGTTATAACAGTTTTTAATAAACCTAACAAAATGCAATGCACTGAGTTATATCCGTTTTTAATAAAACTAACCATATGCAATGCACTGAGTTATATCCGTTTTTAATAAACCTAACAAAATGCAATGCACTGAGTGAGTTGTATCAGTTTTTAATAAAACTAACCATATGCAATGCAATGAGTTATATCCGTTTTTAATAAAACTATCCATATGCAATGCACTGAGTTATATTCGTTTTTAATAAACCTAACAAAATGCAATGCAGTGAGTTGTATCAGTTTTTAATGAAACTATCCATATGCAATGCACTGAGTTATATCAGTTTTTAATAAACCTAACAAAATGCAATGCACTGAGTTATATCCGTGTTTAATAAAACTAACCATATGCAATGCACTAAGTTATATCCGTTTTTAAGAAACCTAACAAAATGCAATGCACTGAGTTTTATCAGTTTTTAATAAAACTATCCATATGCAATGCACTGAGTTATATCCGTTTTTAATAAACCTAACAAAATGCAATGCAGTGAGTTGCATCAGTTTTTAATAAAACTAACCATATGCAATGCACTGAGTTATATCCGTTTTTAATAAAACTATCCATATGCAATGCACTGAGTTATATCCGTTTTTAATAAACCTAACAAAATGCAATGCAGTGAGTTGTATCAGTTTTTAATAAAACTATCCATATGCAATGCACTGAGTTATATCAGTTTTTAATAAACCTAACAAAATGCAATGCACTGAATTATATCCGTTTTTAATAAAACTAACCATATGCAATGCACTGAGTTATATCCGTTTTTAATAAACCTAACAAAATGCAATGCACTGAGTTATATCCGTTTTTAATAAACCTAACCATATGCAATGCACTGAGTTATAACAGTTTTTAATAAACCTAACAAAATGCAATGCACTGAGTTATATCCGTTTTTAATAAAACTAACCATATGCAATGCACTGAGTTATATCCGTTTTTAATAAACCTAACAAAACGCAATGCACTGAGTGAGTTGTATCAGTTTTTAATAAAACTAACCATATGCAATGCAATGAGTTATATCCGTTTTTAATAAAACTATCCATATGCAATGCACTGAGTTATATTCGTTTTTAATAAACCTAACAAAATGCAATGCAGTGAGTTGTATCAGTTTTTAATGAAACTATCCATATGCAATGCACTGAGTTATATCAGTTTTTAATAAACCTAACAAAATGCAATGCACTGAGTTATATCCGTTTTTAATAAAACTAACCATATGCAATGCACTAAGTTATATCCGTTTTTAAGAAACCTAACAAAATGCAATGCACTAAGTTTTATCAGTTTTTAATAAAACTATCCATATGCAATGCACTGAGTTATATCCGTTTTTAATAAACCTAACAAAATGCAATGCAGTGAGTTGCATCAGTTTTTAATAAAACTAACCATATGCAATGCACTGAGTTATATCCGTTTTTAATAAAACTATCCATATGCAATGCACTGAGTTATATTCGTTTTTAATAAACCTAACAAAATGCAATGCAGTGAGTTGTATCAGTTTTTAATAAAACTATCCATATGCAATGCACTGAGTTATATCAGTTTTTAAGAAAAATATCGATATGCAATGCACTGAGTTATATCCGTTTTTAATAAAACTAACCATATGCAATGCACTGAGTTATATCCGTTTTTAAGAAACCTAACAAAATGCACTGCAGTGTGTTGTATCAGTTTTTAATAAAACTATCCATATGCAATGCACTGAGTTATATCAGTTTTTAATAAACCTAACAAAATGCAATGCACTGAGTTATATCCGTTTTTAATAAAACTATCCTTATGCAATGCACTGAGTTATATCCGTTTTTAATAAACCTAACAAAATGCAATGCAGTGAGTTGTATCAGTTTTTAATAAAACTATCCATATGCAATGCACTGAGTTATATCAGTTTTTAATAAACCTAACAAAATGCAATGCACTGAGTTATATCCGTTTTTAATAAAACTAACCATATGCAATGCACTGAGTTATATCCGTTTTTAATACACCTAACAAAATGCAATGCACTGAGTTATATCCGTTTTTAATAAAACTAACCATATGCAATGCACTGAGTTATATCCGTTTTAATAAAACTATCCATATGCAATGCACTGAGTTATATCCGTTTTTAATAAAACTAACCATATGCAATGCACTGAGTTATATCCGTTTTTAATAAAACTATCCATATGCAATGCACTGAGTTATATTCCTTTTTAATAAACCTAACAAAATGCAATGCAGTGAGTTGTATAAGTTTTTAATAAAACTATCCATATGCAATGCACTGAGTTATATCAGTTTTTAATAAAACTAACAAAATGCAATGCACTGAGTTATATCCGTTTTTAATAAAACTAACCATATGCAATGCACTGAGTTATATCCGTTTTTAATAAACCTAACCAAATGCAATGCACTGAGTTGTATCAGTTTTTAATAAAACTATCCATATGCAATGCACTGAGTTATATCAGTTTTTAATAAACCTAACAAAATGCAATGCACTGAGTTATATCCGTTTTTAATAAAACTAACCATATGCAATGCGCTGAGTTATATCCGTGTTTAATAAACCTAACCATATGCAATGCACTGAGTGATATCCGTTTTAATAAAACTAACCATATGCAATGCACTGAGTTATATCAGTTTTCAATAAAACTATCCATATGCAATGCACTGAGTTATATCAGTTTTTAATAAAACTAACCATATGCAATGCACTGAGTTATATCCGTTTTTAATAAAATTATCCATATGCAATGCACTGAGTTATATCCGTTTTTAATAAAACTAACCATATGCAATGCACTGAGTTATATCCGTTTTTAATAAAACTATCCTTATGCAATGCACTGAGTTATATCCGTTTTTAATAAACCTAACAAAATGCAATGCAGTGAGTTGTATCAGTTTGTAATAAAACTATCCTTATGCAATGCACTGAGTTATATCCGTTTTTAATAAAACTATCAATATGCAATGCACTGAGTTATATCAGTTTTTAATAAAACTATCCATATGCAATGCACTGAGTTATATCCGTTTTTACTAAAACTAACCATATGCAATGCACTGAGTTATATCCGTTTTAATAAAACTATCCATATGCAATGCACTGAGTTATATCAGTTTTTAATAAAATTAACCATATGCAATGCACTGAGTTATATCCGTTTTTAATAAAACTAACCATATGCAATGCACTGAGTTATATCCGTTTTAATAAAACTATCCATATGCAATGCACTGAGTTATATCAGTTTTTAATAAACCTAACAAAATGCAATGCACTGAGTTATATCCGTTTTTAATAAAACTATCCTTATGCAATGCACTGAGTTATATCCGTTTTTAATAAACCTAACAAAATGCAATGCAGTGAGTTGTATCAGTTTTTAATAAAACTATCCTTATGCAATGCACTGAGTTATATCCGTTTTTAATAAAACTATCAATATGCAATGCACTGAGTTATATCAGTTTTTAATAAAACTATCCATATGCAATGCACTGAGTTATATCAGTTTTTAATAAACCTAACAAAATGCAATGCACTGAGTTATATCCGTTTTTAATAAAACTAACCATATGCAATGCACTGAGTTATATCCGTTTTAATAAAACTATCCATATGCAATGCACTGAGTTATATCAGTTTTTAATAAAATTAACCATATGCAATGCACTGAGTTATATCCGTTTTTAATAAAACTAACCATATGCAATGCACTGAGTTATATCCGTTTTTACTAAAACTAACCATATGCAATGCACTGAGTTATATCCGTTTTAATAAAACTATCCATATGCAATGCACTGAGTTATATCAGTTTTTAATAAAATTAACCATATGCAATGCACTGAGTTATATCCGTTTTTAATAAAACTAACCATATGCAATGCACTGAGTTATATCCGTTTTAATAAAACTATCCATATGCAATGCACTGAGTTATATCAGTTTTTAATAAAATTAACCATATGCAATGCACTGAGTTATATCCGTTTTTAATAAAACTAACCATATGCAATGCACTGAGTTATATCCGTTTTTAATAAAACTAACCATATGCAATGCACTGAGTTATATCCGTTTTAATAAAACTATCCATATGCAATGCACTGAGTTATATCAGTTTTTAATAAAATTAACCATATGCAATGCACTGAGTTATATCCGTTTTTAATAAAACTAACCATATGCAATGCACTGAGTTATATCAGTTTTTAATAAACCTAACAAAATGCAATGCACTGAGTTATATCCGTTTTTAATAAAACTAACCATATGCAATGCACTGAGTTATATCCGTTTTTAATAAACCTAACAAAATGCAATGCACTGAGTTTTATCAGTTTTTAATAAAACTATCCATATGCAATGCACTGAGTTATATTCGTTTTTAATAAACCTAACAAAATGCAATGCAGTGAGTTGTATCAGTTTTTAATGAAACTATCCATATGCAATGCACTGAGTTATATCCGTTTTTAAGAAACCTAACAAAATGCAATGCACTGAGTTTTATCAGTTTTTAATAAAACTATCTATATGCAATGCACTGAGTTATATCTGTTTTTAATAAACCTAACAAAATGCAATGCAGTGAGTTGCATCAGTTTTTAATAAAACTAACCATATGCAATGCACTGAGTTATATCCGTTTTTAATAAAACTATCCATATGCAATGCACTGAGTTATATTCGTTTTTAATAAACCTAACAAAATGCAATGCAGTGAGTTGTATCAGTTTTTAATAAAACTATCCATATGCAATGCGCTGAGTTACATCAGTTTTTAAGAAAACTATCGATATGCAATGCACTGAGTTATATCCGTTTTTAATAAAACTATCCATATGCAATGCACTGAGTTATATCCGTTTTTAAGAAACCTAACAAAATGCACTGCAGTGTGTTGTATCAGTTTTTAATAAAACTATCCATATGCATTGCACTGAGTTATATCAGTTTTTAATAAACCTAACAAAATGCAATGCACTGAGTTATATCCGTTTTTAATAAACCTAACCATATGCAATGCACTGAGTTATAACAGTTTTTAATAAACCTAACAAAATGCAATGCACTGAGTTATATCCGTTTTTAATAAAACTAACCATATGCAATGCACTGAGTTATATCCGTTTTTAATAAACCTAACAAAATGCAATGCACTGAGTGAGTTGTATCAGTTTTTAATAAAACTAACCATATGCAATGCAATGAGTTATATCCGTTTTTAATAAAACTATCCATATGCAATGCACTGAGTTATATTCGTTTTTAATAAACCTAACAAAATGCAATGCAGTGAGTTGTATCAGTTTTTAATGAAACTATCCATATGCAATGCACTGAGTTATATCAGTTTTTAATAAACCTAACAAAATGCAATGCACTGAGTTATATCCGTGTTTAATAAAACTAACCATATGCAATGCACTAAGTTATATCCGTTTTTAAGAAACCTAACAAAATGCAATGCACTGAGTTTTATCAGTTTTTAATAAAACTATCCATATGCAATGCACTGAGTTATATCCGTTTTTAATAAACCTAACAAAATGCAATGCAGTGAGTTGCTTCAGTTTTTAATAAAACTAACCATATGCAATGCACTGAGTTATATCCGTTTTTAATAAAACTATCCATATGCAATGCACTGAGTTATATCCGTTTTTAATAAACCTAACAAAATGCAATGCAGTGAGTTGTATCAGTTTTTAATAAAACTATCCATATGCAATGCACTGAGTTATATCAGTTTTTAATAAACCTAACAAAATGCAATGCACTGAATTATATCCGTTTTTAATAAAACTAACCATATGCAATGCACTGAGTTATATCCGTTTTTAATAAACCTAACAAAATGCAATGCACTGAGTTATATCCGTTTTTAATAAACCTAACCATATGCAATGCACTGAGTTATAACAGTTTTTAATAAACCTAACAAAATGCAATGCACTGAGTTATATCCGTTTTTAATAAAACTAACCATATGCAATGCACTGAGTTATATCCGTTTTTAATAAAACTATCCATATGCAATGCACTGAGTTATATTCGTTTTTAATAAAACTAACCATATGCAATGCACTGAGTTATATCCGTTTTTAATAAAACTATCCATATGCAATGCACTGAGTTATATTCGTTTTTAATAAACCTAACAAAATGCAATGCAGTGAGTTGTATCAGTTTTTAATAAAACTATCCATATGCAATGCACTGAGTTATATCAGTTTTTAAGAAAAATATCGATATGCAATGCACTGAGTTATATCCGTTTTTAATAAAACTAACCATATGCAATGCACTGAGTTATATCCGTTTTTAAGAAACCTAACAAAATGCACTGCAGTGTGTTGTATCAGTTTTTAATAAAACTATCCATATGCAATGCACTGAGTTATATCAGTTTTTAATAAACCTAACAAAATGCAATGCACTGAGTTATATCCGTTTTTAATAAAACTATCCTTATGCAATGCACTGAGTTATATCCGTTTTTAATAAACCTAACAAAATGCAATGCAGTGAGTTGTATCAGTTTTTAATAAAACTATCCATATGCAATGCACTGAGTTATATCAGTTTTTAATAAACCTAACAAAATGCAATGCACTGAGTTATATCCGTTTTTAATAAAACTAACCATATGCAATGCACTGAGTTATATCCGTTTTTAATACACCTAACAAAATGCAATGCACTGAGTTATATCCGTTTTTAATAAAACTAACCATATGCAATGCACTGAGTTATATCCGTTTTAATAAAACTATCCATATGCAATGCACTGAGTTATATCCGTTTTTAATAAAACTAACCATATGCAATGCACTGAGTTATATCCGTTTTTAATAAAACTATCCATATGCAATGCACTGAGTTATATTCCTTTTTAATAAACCTAACAAAATGCAATGCAGTGAGTTGTATAAGTTTTTAATAAAACTATCCATATGCAATGCACTGAGTTATATCAGTTTTTAATAAAACTAACAAAATGCAATGCACTGAGTTATATCCGTTTTTAATAAAACTAACCATATGCAATGCACTGAGTTATATCCGTTTTTAATAAACCTAACCAAATGCAATGCACTGAGTTGTATCAGTTTTTAATAAAACTATCCATATGCAATGCACTGAGTTATATCAGTTTTTAATAAACCTAACAAAATGCAATGCACTGAGTTATATCCGTTTTTAATAAAACTAACCATATGCAATGCGCTGAGTTATATCCGTGTTTAATAAACCTAACCATATGCAATGCACTGAGTGATATCCGTTTTAATAAAACTAACCATATGCAATGCACTGAGTTATATCAGTTTTCAATAAAACTATCCATATGCAATGCACTGAGTTATATCAGTTTTAAATAAAACTAACCATATGCAATGCACTGAGTTATATCCGTTTTTAATAAAATTATCCATATGCAATGCACTGAGTTATATCCGTTTTTAATAAAACTAACCATATGCAATGCACTGAGTTATATCCGTTTTTAATAAAACTATCCTTATGCAATGCACTGAGTTATATCCGTTTTTAATAAACCTAACAAAATGCAATGCAGTGAGTTGTATCAGTTTGTAATAAAACTATCCTTATGCAATGCACTGAGTTATATCCGTTTTTAATAAAACTATCAATATGCAATGCACTGAGTTATATCAGTTTTTAATAAAACTATCCATATGCAATGCACTGAGTTATATCCGTTTTTACTAAAACTAACCATATGCAATGCACTGAGTTATATCCGTTTTAATAAAACTATCCATATGCAATGCACTGAGTTATATCAGTTTTTAATAAAATTAACCATATGCAATGCACTGAGTTATATCCGTTTTTAATAAAACTAACCATATGCAATGCACTGAGTTATATCCGTTTTAATAAAACTATCCATATGCAATGCACTGAGTTATATCAGTTTTTAATAAACCTAACAAAATGCAATGCACTGAGTTATATCCGTTTTTAATAAAACTATCCTTATGCAATGCACTGAGTTATATCCGTTTTTAATAAACCTAACAAAATGCAATGCAGTGAGTTGTATCAGTTTTTAATAAAACTATCCTTATGCAATGCACTGAGTTATATCCGTTTTTAATAAAACTATCAATATGCAATGCACTGAGTTATATCAGTTTTTAATAAAACTATCCATATGCAATGCACTGAGTTATATCAGTTTTTAATAAACCTAACAAAATGCAATGCACTGAGTTATATCCGTTTTTAATAAAACTAACCATATGCAATGCACTGAGTTATATCCGTTTTAATAAAACTATCCATATGCAATGCACTGAGTTATATCAGTTTTTAATAAAATTAACCATATGCAATGCACTGAGTTATATCCGTTTTTAATAAAACTAACCATATGCAATGCACTGAGTTATATCCGTTTTTACTAAAACTAACCATATGCAATGCACTGAGTTATATCCGTTTTAATAAAACTATCCATATGCAATGCACTGAGTTATATCAGTTTTTAATAAAATTAACCATATGCAATGCACTGAGTTATATCCGTTTTTAATAAAACTAACCATATGCAATGCACTGAGTTATATCCGTTTTAATAAAACTATCCATATGCAATGCACTGAGTTATATCAGTTTTTAATAAAATTAACCATATGCAATGCACTGAGTTATATCCGTTTTTAATAAAACTAACCATATGCAATGCACTGAGTTATATCCGTTTTTAATAAAACTAACCATATGCAATGCACTGAGTTATATCCGTTTTAATAAAACTATCCATATGCAATGCACTGAGTTATATCAGTTTTTAATAAAATTAACCATATGCAATGCACTGAGTTATATCCGTTTTTAATAAAACTAACCATATGCAATGCACTGAGTTATATCAGTTTTTAATAAACCTAACAAAATGCAATGCACTGAGTTATATCCGTTTTTAATAAAACTAACCATATGCAATGCACTGAGTTATATCCGTTTTTAATAAACCTAACAAAATGCAATGCACTGAGTTTTATCAGTTTTTAATAAAACTATCCATATGCAATGCACTGAGTTATATTCGTTTTTAATAAACCTAACAAAATGCAATGCAGTGAGTTGTATCAGTTTTTAATGAAACTATCCATATGCAATGCACTGAGTTATATCCGTTTTTAAGAAACCTAACAAAATGCAATGCACTGAGTTTTATCAGTTTTTAATAAAACTATCTATATGCAATGCACTGAGTTATATCTGTTTTTAATAAACCTAACAAAATGCAATGCAGTGAGTTGCATCAGTTTTTAATAAAACTAACCATATGCAATGCACTGAGTTATATCCGTTTTTAATAAAACTATCCATATGCAATGCACTGAGTTATATTCGTTTTTAATAAACCTAACAAAATGCAATGCAGTGAGTTGTATCAGTTTTTAATAAAACTATCCATATGCAATGCGCTGAGTTACATCAGTTTTTAAGAAAACTATCGATATGCAATGCACTGAGTTATATCCGTTTTTAATAAAACTATCCATATGCAATGCACTGAGTTATATCCGTTTTTAAGAAACCTAACAAAATGCACTGCAGTGTGTTGTATCAGTTTTTAATAAAACTATCCATATGCATTGCACTGAGTTATATCAGTTTTTAATAAACCTAACAAAATGCAATGCACTGAGTTATATCCGTTTTTAATAAACCTAACCATATGCAATGCACTGAGTTATAACAGTTTTTAATAAACCTAACAAAATGCAATGCACTGAGTTATATCCGTTTTTAATAAAACTAACCATATGCAATGCACTGAGTTATATCCGTTTTTAATAAACCTAACAAAATGCAATGCACTGAGTGAGTTGTATCAGTTTTTAATAAAACTAACCATATGCAATGCAATGAGTTATATCCGTTTTTAATAAAACTATCCATATGCAATGCACTGAGTTATATTCGTTTTTAATAAACCTAACAAAATGCAATGCAGTGAGTTGTATCAGTTTTTAATGAAACTATCCATATGCAATGCACTGAGTTATATCAGTTTTTAATAAACCTAACAAAATGCAATGCACTGAGTTATATCCGTGTTTAATAAAACTAACCATATGCAATGCACTAAGTTATATCCGTTTTTAAGAAACCTAACAAAATGCAATGCACTGAGTTTTATCAGTTTTTAATAAAACTATCCATATGCAATGCACTGAGTTATATCCGTTTTTAATAAACCTAACAAAATGCAATGCAGTGAGTTGCTTCAGTTTTTAATAAAACTAACCATATGCAATGCACTGAGTTATATCCGTTTTTAATAAAACTATCCATATGCAATGCACTGAGTTATATCCGTTTTTAATAAACCTAACAAAATGCAATGCAGTGAGTTGTATCAGTTTTTAATAAAACTATCCATATGCAATGCACTGAGTTATATCAGTTTTTAATAAACCTAACAAAATGCAATGCACTGAATTATATCCGTTTTTAATAAAACTAACCATATGCAATGCACTGAGTTATATCCGTTTTTAATAAACCTAACAAAATGCAATGCACTGAGTTATATCCGTTTTTAATAAACCTAACCATATGCAATGCACTGAGTTATAACAGTTTTTAATAAACCTAACAAAATGCAATGCACTGAGTTATATCCGTTTTTAATAAAACTAACCATATGCAATGCACTGAGTTATATCCGTTTTTAATAAACCTAACAAAACGCAATGCACTGAGTGAGTTGTATCAGTTTTTAATAAAACTAACCATATGCAATGCAATGAGTTATATCCGTTTTTAATAAAACTATCCATATGCAATGCACTGAGTTATATTCGTTTTTAATAAACCTAACAAAATGCAATGCAGTGAGTTGTATCAGTTTTTAATGAAACTATACATATGCAATGCACTGAGTTATATCAGTTTTTAATAAACCTAACAAAATGCAATGCACTGAGTTATATCCGTTTTTAATAAAACTAACCATATGCAATGCACTAAGTTATATCCGTTTTTAAGAAACCTAACAAAATGCAATGCACTAAGTTTTATCAGTTTTTAATAAAACTATCCATATGCAATGCACTGAGTTATATCCGTTTTTAATAAACCTAACAAAATGCAATGCAGTGAGTTGCATCAGTTTTTAATAAAACTAACCATATGCAATGCACTGAGTTATATCCGTTTTTAATAAAACTATCCATATGCAATGCACTGAGTTATATTCGTTTTTAATAAACCTAACAAAATGCAATGCAGTGAGTTGCATCAGTTTTTAATAAAACTATCCATATGCAATGCACTGAGTTATATCAGTTTTTAAGAAAAATATCGATATGCAATGCACTGAGTTATATCCGTTTTTAATAAAACTAACCATATGCAATGCACTGAGTTATATCCGTTTTTAAGAAACCTAACAAAATGCACTGCAGTGTGTTGTATCAGTTTTTAATAAAACTATCCATATGCAATGCACTGAGTTATATCAGTTTTTAATAAACCTAACAAAATGCAATGCACTGAGTTATATCCGTTTTTAATAAAACTATCCTTATGCAATGCACTGAGTTATATCCGTTTTTAATAAACCTAACAAAATGCAATGCAGTGAGTTGTATCAGTTTTTAATAAAACTATCCATATGCAATGCACTGAGTTATATCAGTTTTTAATAAACCTAACAAAATGCAATGCACTGAGTTATATCCGTTTTTAATAAAACTAACCATATGCAATGCACTGAGTTATATCCGTTTTTAATACACCTAACAAAATGCAATGCACTGAGTTATATCCGTTTTTAATAAAACTAACCATATGCAATGCACTGAGTTATATCCGTTTTAATAAAACTATCCATATGCAATGCACTGAGTTATATCCGTTTTTAATAAAACTAACCATATGCAATGCACTGAGTTATATCCGTTTTTAATAAAACTATCCATATGCAATGCACTGAGTTATATTCCTTTTTAATAAACCTAACAAAATGCAATGCAGTGAGTTGTATAAGTTTTTAATAAAACTATCCATATGCAATGCACTGAGTTATATCAGTTTTTAATAAAACTAACAAAATGCAATGCACTGAGTTATATCCGTTTTTAATAAAACTAACCATATGCAATGCACTAAGTTATATCCGTTTTTAATAAACCTAACCAAATGCAATGCACTGAGTTGTATCAGTTTTTAATAAAACTATCCATATGCAATGCACTGAGTTATATCAGTTTTTAATAAACCTAACAAAATGCAATGCACTGAGTTATATCCGTTTTTAATAAAACTAACCATATGCAATGCGCTGAGTTATATCCGTGTTTAATAAACCTAACCATATGCAATGCACTGAGTGATATCCGTTTTAATAAAACTAACCATATGCAATGCACTGAGTTATATCAGTTTTCAATAAAACTATCCATATGCAATGCACTGAGTTATATCAGTTTTTAATAAAACTAACCATATGCAATGCACTGAGTTATATCCGTTTTTAATAAAATTATCCATATGCAATGCACTGAGTTATATCCGTTTTTAATAAAACTAACCATATGCAATGCACTGAGTTATATCCGTTTTTAATAAAACTATCCTTATGCAATGCACTGAGTTATATCCGTTTTTAATAAACCTAACAAAATGCAATGCAGTGAGTTGTATCAGTTTGTAATAAAACTATCCTTATGCAATGCACTGAGTTATATCCGTTTTTAATAAAACTATCAATATGCAATGCACTGAGTTATATCAGTTTTTAATAAAACTATCCATATGCAATGCACTGAGTTATATCAGTTTTTAATAAACCTAACAAAATGCAATGCACTGAGTTATATCCGTTTTTAATAAAACTAACCATATGCAATGCACTGAGTTATATCCGTTTTAATAAAACTATCCATATGCAATGCACTGAGTTATATCAGTTTTTAATAAAATTAACCATATGCAATGCACTGAGTTATATCCGTTTTTAATAAAACTAACCATATGCAATGCACTGAGTTATATCCGTTTTTAATAAAACTAACCATATGCAATGCACTGAGTTATATCCGTTTTTACTAAAACTATCCATATGCAATGCACTGAGTTATATCAGTTTTTAATAAACCTAACAAAATGCAATGCACTGAGTTATATCCGTTTTTAATAAAACTAACCATATGCAATGCACTGAGTTGTATCCGTTTTTAATAAACCTAACAAAATGCAATGCACTGAGTTTTATCAGTTTTTAATAAAACTATCCATATGCAATGGACTGGGTTATATCCGTTTTTAATAAACCTAACAAAATGCAATGCAGTGAGTTGTATCAGTTTTTAATAAAACTAACCATATGCAATTCAATGAGTTATATCCGTTTTTAATAAAACTATCCATATGCAATGCACTGAGTTATATTCGTTTTTAATAAACCTAACAAAATGCAATGCAGTGGGTTGTATCAGCTTTTAATGAAACTATCCATATGCAATGCACTGAGTTATATCAGTTTTTAATAAACCTAACAAAATGCAATGCACTGAGTTATATCCGTTTTTAATAAAACTAACCATATGCAATGCACTGAGTTATATCCGTTTTTAAGAAACCTAACAAAATGCACTGCAATGTGTTGTATCAGTTTTTAATAAAACTATCCATATGCAATGCACTGAGTTATATCAGTTTTTAATAAACCTAACAAAATGCAATGCAATGAGTTGTATCAGTTTTTAATAAAACTATCCATATGCATTGCACTGAGTTATATCAGTTTTTAATAAACCTAACAAAATGCAATGCACTGAGTTATATCCGTTTTTAATAAACCTAACCATATGCAATGCACTGAGTTATAACAGTTTTTAATAAACCTAACAAAATGCAATGCACTGAGTTATATCCGTTTTTAATAAAACTAACCATATGCAATGCACTGAGTTATATCCGTTTTTAATAAACCTAACAAAATGCAATGCACTGAGTGAGTTGTATCAGTTTTTAATAAAACTAACCATATGCAATGCAATGAGTTATATCCGTTTTTAATAAAACTATCCATATGCAATGCACTGAGTTATATTCGTTTTTAATAAACCTAACAAAATGCAATGCAGTGAGTTGTATCAGTTTTTAATGAAACTATCCATATGCAATGCACTGAGTTATATCAGTTTTTAATAAACCTAACAAAATGCAATGCACTGAGTTATATCCGTGTTTAATAAAACTAACCATATGCAATGCACTAAGTTATATCCGTTTTTAAGAAACCTAACAAAATGCAATGCACTGAGTTTTATCAGTTTTTAATAAAACTATCCATATGCAATGCACTGAGTTATATCCGTTTTTAATAAACCTAACAAAATGCAATGCAGTGAGTTGCTTCAGTTTTTAATAAAACTAACCATATGCAATGCACTGAGTTATATCCGTTTTTAATAAAACTATCCATATGCAATGCACTGAGTTATATCCGTTTTTAATAAACCTAACAAAATGCAATGCAGTGAGTTGTATCAGTTTTTAATAAAACTATCCATATGCAATGCACTGAGTTATATCAGTTTTTAATAAACCTAACAAAATGCAATGCACTGAATTATATCCGTTTTTAATAAAACTAACCATATGCAATGCACTGAGTTATATCCGTTTTTAATAAACCTAACAAAATGCAATGCACTGAGTTATATCCGTTTTTAATAAACCTAACCATATGCAATGCACTGAGTTATAACAGTTTTTAATAAACCTAACAAAATGCAATGCACTGAGTTATATCCGTTTTTAATAAAACTAACCATATGCAATGCACTGAGTTATATCCGTTTTTAATAAACCTAACAAAACGCAATGCACTGAGTGAGTTGTATCAGTTTTTAATAAAACTAACCATATGCAATGCAATGAGTTATATCCGTTTTTAATAAAACTATCCATATGCAATGCACTGAGTTATATTCGTTTTTAATAAACCTAACAAAATGCAATGCAGTGAGTTGTATCAGTTTTTAATGAAACTATACATATGCAATGCACTGAGTTATATCAGTTTTTAATAAACCTAACAAAATGCAATGCACTGAGTTATATCCGTTTTTAATAAAACTAACCATATGCAATGCACTAAGTTATATCCGTTTTTAAGAAACCTAACAAAATGCAATGCACTAAGTTTTATCAGTTTTTAATAAAACTATCCATATGCAATGCACTGAGTTATATCCGTTTTTAATAAACCTAACAAAATGCAATGCAGTGAGTTGCATCAGTTTTTAATAAAACTAACCATATGCAATGCACTGAGTTATATCCGTTTTTAATAAAACTATCCATATGCAATGCACTGAGTTATATTCGTTTTTAATAAACCTAACAAAATGCAATGCAGTGAGTTGCATCAGTTTTTAATAAAACTATCCATATGCAATGCACTGAGTTATATCAGTTTTTAAGAAAAATATCGATATGCAATGCACTGAGTTATATCCGTTTTTAATAAAACTAACCATATGCAATGCACTGAGTTATATCCGTTTTTAAGAAACCTAACAAAATGCACTGCAGTGTGTTGTATCAGTTTTTAATAAAACTATCCATATGCAATGCACTGAGTTATATCAGTTTTTAATAAACCTAACAAAATGCAATGCACTGAGTTATATCCGTTTTTAATAAAACTATCCTTATGCAATGCACTGAGTTATATCCGTTTTTAATAAACCTAACAAAATGCAATGCAGTGAGTTGTATCAGTTTTTAATAAAACTATCCATATGCAATGCACTGAGTTATATCAGTTTTTAATAAACCTAACAAAATGCAATGCACTGAGTTATATCCGTTTTTAATAAAACTAACCATATGCAATGCACTGAGTTATATCCGTTTTTAATACACCTAACAAAATGCAATGCACTGAGTTATATCCGTTTTTAATAAAACTAACCATATGCAATGCACTGAGTTATATCCGTTTTAATAAAACTATCCATATGCAATGCACTGAGTTATATCCGTTTTTAATAAAACTAACCATATGCAATGCACTGAGTTATATCCGTTTTTAATAAAACTATCCATATGCAATGCACTGAGTTATATTCCTTTTTAATAAACCTAACAAAATGCAATGCAGTGAGTTGTATAAGTTTTTAATAAAACTATCCATATGCAATGCACTGAGTTATATCAGTTTTTAATAAAACTAACAAAATGCAATGCACTGAGTTATATCCGTTTTTAATAAAACTAACCATATGCAATGCACTAAGTTATATCCGTTTTTAATAAACCTAACCAAATGCAATGCACTGAGTTGTATCAGTTTTTAATAAAACTATCCATATGCAATGCACTGAGTTATATCAGTTTTTAATAAACCTAACAAAATGCAATGCACTGAGTTATATCCGTTTTTAATAAAACTAACCATATGCAATGCGCTGAGTTATATCCGTGTTTAATAAACCTAACCATATGCAATGCACTGAGTGATATCCGTTTTAATAAAACTAACCATATGCAATGCACTGAGTTATATCAGTTTTCAATAAAACTATCCATATGCAATGCACTGAGTTATATCAGTTTTTAATAAAACTAACCATATGCAATGCACTGAGTTATATCCGTTTTTAATAAAATTATCCATATGCAATGCACTGAGTTATATCCGTTTTTAATAAAACTAACCATATGCAATGCACTGAGTTATATCCGTTTTTAATAAAACTATCCTTATGCAATGCACTGAGTTATATCCGTTTTTAATAAACCTAACAAAATGCAATGCAGTGAGTTGTATCAGTTTGTAATAAAACTATCCTTATGCAATGCACTGAGTTATATCCGTTTTTAATAAAACTATCAATATGCAATGCACTGAGTTATATCAGTTTTTAATAAAACTATCCATATGCAATGCACTGAGTTATATCAGTTTTTAATAAACCTAACAAAATGCAATGCACTGAGTTATATCCGTTTTTAATAAAACTAACCATATGCAATGCACTGAGTTATATCCGTTTTAATAAAACTATCCATATGCAATGCACTGAGTTATATCAGTTTTTAATAAAATTAACCATATGCAATGCACTGAGTTATATCCGTTTTTAATAAAACTAACCATATGCAATGCACTGAGTTATATCCGTTTTTAATAAAACTAACCATATGCAATGCACTGAGTTATATCCGTTTTTACTAAAACTATCCATATGCAATGCACTGAGTTATATCAGTTTTTAATAAACCTAACAAAATGCAATGCACTGAGTTATATCCGTTTTTAATAAAACTAACCATATGCAATGCACTGAGTTGTATCCGTTTTTAATAAACCTAACAAAATGCAATGCACTGAGTTTTATCAGTTTTTAATAAAACTATCCATATGCAATGGACTGGGTTATATCCGTTTTTAATAAACCTAACAAAATGCAATGCAGTGAGTTGTATCAGTTTTTAATAAAACTAACCATATGCAATTCAATGAGTTATATCCGTTTTTAATAAAACTATCCATATGCAATGCACTGAGTTATATTCGTTTTTAATAAACCTAACAAAATGCAATGCAGTGGGTTGTATCAGCTTTTAATGAAACTATCCATATGCAATGCACTGAGTTATATCAGTTTTTAATAAACCTAACAAAATGCAATGCACTGAGTTATATCCGTTTTTAATAAAACTAACCATATGCAATGCACTGAGTTATATCCGTTTTTAAGAAACCTAACAAAATGCACTGCAATGTGTTGTATCAGTTTTTAATAAAACTATCCATATGCAATGCACTGAGTTATATCAGTTTTTAATAAACCTAACAAAATGCAATGCAATGAGTTGTATCAGTTTTTAATAAAACTATCCATATGCAATGCACTGAGTTATATCAGTTTTTAATAAACCTAACAAAATGCAATGCACTGAGTTATATCCGTTTTTAATAAAACTAACCATATGCAATGCACTGAGTTATATCCGTTTTTAATAAACCTAACAAAATGCAATGCACTGAGTTATATCCGTTTTTAATAAAACTAACCATATGCAATGCACTGAGTTATATCCGTTTTAATAAAACTATCCATATGCACTGCACTGAGTTATATCAGTTTTTAATAAAACTAACCATATGCAATGCACTGAGTTATATCCGTTTTTAATAAAACTATCCATATGCAATGCACTGAGTTATATTCCTTTTTAATAAACCTAACAAAATGCAATGCAGTGAGTTGTATAAGTTTTTAATAAAACTATCCATATGCAATGCACTGAGTTATATCAGTTTTTAATAAAACTAACAAAATGCAATGCACTGAGTTATATCCGTTTTTAATAAAACTAACCATATGCAATGCACTGAGTTATATCCGTTTTTAATAAACCTAACCAAATGCAATGCACTGAGTTGTATCAGTTTTTAATAAAACTATCCATATGCAATGCACTGAGTTATATCAGTTTTTAATAAACCTAACAAAATGCAATGCACTGAGTTATATCCGTTTTTAATAAAACTAACCATATGCAATGCGCTGAGTTATATCCGTGTTTAATAAACCTAACCATATGCAATGCACTGAGTGATATCCGTTTTAATAAAACTAACCATATGCAATGCACTGAGTTTTATCCGTTTTTAATAAAACTAACAATATGCAATGCACTGAGTTATATCAGTTTTCAATAAAACTATCCATATGCAATGCACTGAGTTATATCAGTTTTTAATAAAACTAACCATATGCAATGCACTGAGTTATATCCGTTTTTAATAAAACTATCTATATGCAATGCACTGAGTTATATCAGTTTTTAATAAAACTAACAAAATGCAATGCACTGAGTTATATCCGTTTTTAATAAAATTATCCATATGAAATGCACTGAGTTATATCCGTTTTTAATAAAACTAACCATATGCAATGCACTGAGTTATATCCGTTTTTAATAAAACTGTCCTTATGCAATGCACTGAGTTATATCCGTTTTTAATAAACCTAACAAAATGCAATGCAGTGAGTTGTATCAGTTTTTAATAAAACTATCCTTATGCAATGCACTGAGTTATATCCGTTTTTAATAAAACTATCAATATGCAATGCACTGAGTTATATCAGTTTTTAATAAAACTATCCATATGCAATGCACTGAGTTATATCAGTTTTTAATAAACCTAACAAAATGCAATGCACTGAGTTATATCCGTTTTTAATAAAACTAACCATATGCAATGCACTGAGTTATATCCGTTTTAATAAAACTATCCATATGCAATGCACTGAGTTATATCAGTTTTTAATAAAATTAACCATATGCAATGCACTGAGTTATATCCGTTTTTAATAAAACTAACCATATGCAATGCACTGAGTTATATCCGTTTTTAATAAAACTAACCATATGCAATGCACTGAGTTATATCCGTTTTTACTAAAACTATCCATATGCAATGCACTGAGTTATATCAGTTTTTAATAAACCTAACAAAATGCAATGCACTGAGTTATATCCGTTTTTAATAAAACTAACCATATGCAATGCACTGAGTTATATCCGTTTTTAATAAACCTAACAAAATGCAATGCACTGAGTTTTATCAGTTTTTAATAAAACTATCCATATGCAATGCACTGAGTTATATCCGTTTTTAATAAACCTAACAAAATGCAATGCAGTGAGTTGTATCAGTTTTTAATAAAACTAACCATATGCAATGCAATGAGTTATATCCGTTTTTAATAAAACTATCCATATGCAATGCACTGAGTTATATTCGTTTTTAATAAACCTAACAAAATGCAATGCAGTGAGTTGTATCAGTTTTTAATGAAACTATCCATATGCAATGCACTGAGTTATATCAGTTTTTAATAAACCTAACAAAATGCAATGCACTGAGTTATATCCGTTTTTAATAAAACTAACCATATGCAATGCACTGAGTTATATCCGTTTTTAAGAAACCTAACAAAATGCAATGCACTGAGTTTTATCAGTTTTTAATAAAACTATCCATATGCAATGCACTGAGTTATATCCGTTTTTAATAAACCTAACAAAATGCAATGCAGTGAGTTGCATCAGTTTTTAATAAAACTAACCATATGCAATGCACTGAGTTATATCCGTTTTTAATAAAACTATCCATATGCAATGCACTGAGTTATATTCGTTTTTAATAAACCTAACAAAATGCAATGCAGTGAGTTGTATCAGTTTTTAATAAAACTATCCATATGCAATGCACTGAGTTATATCAGTTTTTAAGAAAACTATCGATATGCAATGCACTGAGTTATATCCGTTTTTAATAAAACTAACCATATGCAATGCACTGAGTTATATCCGTTTTTAAGAAACCTAACAAAATGCACTGCAGTGAGTTGTATCAGTTTTTAATAAAACTATCCATATGCAATGCACTGAGTTATATCAGTTTTTAATAAACCTAACAAAATGCAATGCACTGAGTTATATCCGTTTTTAATAAAACTAACCATATGCAATGCACTGAGTTATATCCGTTTTTAATAAACCTAACAAAATGCAATGCACTGAGTTATATCCGTTTTTAATAAAACTAACCATATGCAATGCACTGAGTTATATCCGTTTTAATAAAACTATCCATATGCAATGCACTGAGTTATATCAGTTTTTAATAAAACTAACCATATGCAATGCACTGGGTTATATCCGTTTTTAATAAAACTATCCATATGCAATGCACTGAGTTATATGCCTTTTTAATAAACCTAACAAAATGCAATGCACTGAGTTGTATCAGTTTTTAATAAAACTATCCATATGCAATGCACTGAGTTATATCAGTTTTTAATAAACCTAACAAAATGCAATGCACTGAGTTATATCCGTTTTTAATAAAACTAACCATATGCAATGCGCTGAGTTATATCCGTTTTTAATAAAACTAACCATATGCAATGCGCTGAGTTATATCCGTGTTTAATAAACCTAACCATATGCAATGCACTGAGTGATATCCGTTTTAATAAAACTAACCATATGCAATGCACTGAGTTATATCCGTTTTTACTAAAACTATCCATATGCAATGCACTGAGTTATATCAGTTTTTAATAAACCTAACAAAATGCAATGCACTGAGTTATATCCGTTTTTAATAAAACTAACCATATGCAATGCACTGAGTTGTATCCGTTTTTAATAAACCTAACAAAATGCAATGCACTGAGTTTTATCAGTTTTTAATAAAACTATCCATATGCAATGGACTGGGTTATATCCGTTTTTAATAAACCTAACAAAATGCAATGCAGTGAGTTGTATCAGTTTTTAATAAAACTAACCATATGCAATGCAATGAGTTATATCCGTTTTTAATAAAACTATCCATATGCAATGCACTGAGTTATATTCGTTTTTAATAAACCTAACAAAATGCAATGCAGTGGGTTGTATCAGCTTTTAATGAAACTATCCATATGCAATGCACTGAGTTATATCAGTTTTTAATAAACCTAACAAAATGCAATGCACTGAGTTATATCCGTTTTTAATAAAACTAACCATATGCAATGCACTGAGTTATATCCGTTTTTAAGAAACCTAACAAAATGCACTGCAATGTGTTGTATCAGTTTTTAATAAAACTATCCATATGCAATGCACTGAGTTATATCAGTTTTTAATAAACCTAACAAAATGCAATGCAATGAGTTGTATCAGTTTTTAATAAAACTATCCATATGCAATGCACTGAGTTATATCAGTTTTTAATAAACCTAACAAAATGCAATGCACTGAGTTATATCCGTTTTTAATAAAACTAACCATATGCAATGCACTGAGTTACATCCGTTTTTAATAAACCTAACAAAATGCAATGCACTGAGTTATATCCGTTTTTAATAAAACTAACCATATGCAATGCACTGAGTTATATCCGTTTTAATAAAACTATCCATATGCACTGCACTGAGTTATATCAGTTTTTAATAAAACTAACCATATGCAATGCACTGAGTTATATCCGTTTTTAATAAAACTATCCATATGCAATGCACTGAGTTATATTCCTTTTTAATAAACCTAACAAAATGCAATGCAGTGAGTTGTATAAGTTTTTAATAAAACTATCCATATGCAATGCACTGAGTTATATCAGTTTTTAATAAAACTAACAAAATGCAATGCACTGAGTTATATCCGTTTTTAATAAAACTAACCATATGCAATGCACTGAGTTATATCCGTTTTTAATAAACCTAACCAAATGCAATGCACTGAGTTGTATCAGTTTTTAATAAAACTATCCATATGCAATGCACTGAGTTATATCAGTTTTTAATAAACCTAACAAAATGCAATGCACTGAGTTATATCCGTTTTTAATAAAACTAACCATATGCAATGCGCTGAGTTATATCCGTGTTTAATAAACCTAACCATATGCAATGCACTGAGTGATATCCGTTTTAATAAAACTAACCATATGCAATGCACTGAGTTTTATCCGTTTTTAATAAAACTAACCATATGCAATGCACTGAGTTATATCAGTTTTCAATAAAACTATCCATATGCAATGCACTGAGTTATATCAGTTTTTAATAAAACTAACCATATGCAATGCACTGAGTTATATCCGTTTTTAATAAAACTATCTATATGCAATGCACTGAGTTATATCAGTTTTTAATAAAACTAACAAAATGCAATGCACTGAGTTATATCCGTTTTTAATAAAATTATCCATATGAAATGCACTGAGTTATATCCGTTTTTAATAAAACTAACCATATGCAATGCACTGAGTTATATCCGTTTTTAATAAAACTGTCCTTATGCAATGCACTGAGTTATATCCGTTTTTAATAAACCTAACAAAATGCAATGCAGTGAGTTGTATCAGTTTTTAATAAAACTATCCTTATGCAATGCACTGAGTTATATCCGTTTTTAATAAAACTATCAATATGCAATGCACTGAGTTATATCAGTTTTTAATAAAACTATCCATATGCAATGCACTGAGTTATATCAGTTTTTAATAAACCTAACAAAATGCAATGCACTGAGTTATATCCGTTTTTAATAAAACTAACCATATGCAATGCACTGAGTTATATCCGTTTTAATAAAACTATCCATATGCAATGCACTGAGTTATATCAGTTTTTAATAAAATTAACCATATGCAATGCACTGAGTTATATCCGTTTTTAATAAAACTAACCATATGCAATGCACTGAGTTATATCCGTTTTTAATAAAACTAACCATATGCAATGCACTGAGTTATATCCGTTTTTACTAAAACTATCCATATGCAATGCACTGAGTTATATCAGTTTTTAATAAACCTAACAAAATGCAATGCACTGAGTTATATCCGTTTTTAATAAAACTAACCATATGCAATGCACTGAGTTATATCCGTTTTTAATAAACCTAACAAAATGCAATGCACTGAGTTTTATCAGTTTTTAATAAAACTATCCATATGCAATGCACTGAGTTATATCCGTTTTTAATAAACCTAACAAAATGCAATGCAGTGAGTTGTATCAGTTTTTAATGAAACTAACCATATGCAATGCAATGAGTTATATCCGTTTTTAATAAAACTATCCATATGCAATGCACTGAGTTATATTCGTTTTTAATAAACCTAACAAAATGCAATGCAGTGAGTTGTATCAGTTTTTAATGAAACTATCCATATGCAATGCACTGAGTTATATCAGTTTTTAATAAACCTAACAAAATGCAATGCACTGAGTTATATCCGTTTTTAATAAAACTAACCATATGCAATGCACTGAGTTATATCCGTTTTTAAGAAACCTAACAAAATGCAATGCACTGAGTTTTATCAGTTTTTAATAAAACTATCCATATGCAATGCACTGAGTTATATCCGTTTTTAATAAACCTAACAAAATGCAATGCAGTGAGTTGCATCAGTTTTTAATAAAACTAACCATATGCAATGCACTGAGTTATATCCGTTTTTAATAAAACTATCCATATGCAATGCACTGAGTTATATTCGTTTTTAATAAACCTAACAAAATGCAATGCAGTGAGTTGTATCAGTTTTTAATAAAACTATCCATATGCAATGCACTGAGTTATATCAGTTTTTAAGAAAACTATCGATATGCAATGCACTGAGTTATATCCGTTTTTAATAAAACTAACCATATGCAATGCACTGAGTTATATCCGTTTTTAAGAAACCTAACAAAATGCACTGCAGTGAGTTGTATCAGTTTTTAATAAAACTATCCATATGCAATGCACTGAGTTATATCAGTTTTTAATAAACCTAACAAAATGCAATGCACTGAGTTATATCCGTTTTTAATAAAACTAACCATATGCAATGCACTGAGTTATATCCGTTTTTAATAAACCTAACAAAATGCAATGCACTGAGTTATATCCGTTTTTAATAAAACTAACCATATGCAATGCACTGAGTTATATCCGTTTTAATAAAACTATCCATATGCAATGCACTGAGTTATATCAGTTTTTAATAAAACTAACCATATGCAATGCACTGGGTTATATCCGTTTTTAATAAAACTATCCATATGCAATGCACTGAGTTATATGCCTTTTTAATAAACCTAACAAAATGCAATGCACTGAGTTGTATCAGTTTTTAATAAAACTATCCATATGCAATGCACTGAGTTATATCAGTTTTTAATAAACCTAACAAAATGCAATGCACTGAGTTATATCCGTTTTTAATAAAACTAACCATATGCAATGCGCTGAGTTATATCCGTTTTTAATAAAACTAACCATATGCAATGCGCTGAGTTATATCCGTGTTTAATAAACCTAACCATATGCAATGCACTGAGTGATATCCGTTTTAATAAAACTAACCATATGCAATGCACTGAGTTATATCCGTTTTTAATAAAACTAACCATATGCAATGCACTGAGTTATATCAGTTTTCAATAAAACTATCCATATGCAATGCACTGAGTTATATCCGTTTTTAATAAACCTAACCAAATGCAATGCACTGAGTTGTATCAGTTTTCAATAAAACTAACCATATGCAATGCACTGAGTGATATCCGTTGTAATAAAACTAACCATATGCAATGCACTGAGTTATATCCGTTTTCAATAAAACTATCCATATGCAATGCACTGAGTTATATCAGTTTTTAATAAAACTAACCATATGCAATGCACTGAGTTATATCCGTTTTTAATAAAATTATCCATATGCAATGCACTGAGTTATATCCGTTTTTAATAAAACTAACCATATGCAATGCACTGAGTTATATCCGTTTTTAATAAAACTATCCTTATGCAATGCACTGAGTTATATCCGTTTTTAATAAACCTAACAAAATGCAATGCAGTGAGTTGTATCAGTTTGTAATAAAACTATCCTTATGCAATGCACTGAGTTATATCCGTTTTTAATAAAACTATCAATATGCAATGCACTGAGTTATATCAGTTTTTAATAAAACTATCCATATGCAATGCACTGAGTTATATCAGTTTTTAATAAACCTAACAAAATGCAATGCACTGAGTTATATCCGTTTTTAATAAAACTAACCATATGCAATGCACTGAGTTATATCCGTTTTAATAAAACTATCCATATGCAATGCACTGAGTTATATCAGTTTTTAATAAAATTAACCATATGCAATGCACTGAGTTATATCCGTTTTTAATAAAACTAACCATATGCAATGCACTGAGTTATATCCGTTTTTAATAAAACTAACCATATGCAATGCACTGAGTTATATCCGTTTTTACTAAAACTATCCATATGCAATGCACTGAGTTATATCAGTTTTTAATAAACCTAACAAAATGCAATGCACTGAGTTATATCCGTTTTTAATAAAACTAACCATATGCAATGCACTGAGTTATATCCGTTTTTAATAAACCTAACAAAATGCAATGCACTGAGTTTTATCAGTTTTTAATAAAACTATCCATATGCAATGGACTGGGTTATATCCGTTTTTAATAAACCTAACAAAATGCAATGCAGTGAGTTGTATCAGTTTTTAATAAAACTAACCATATGCAATGCAATGAGTTATATCCGTTTTTAATAAAACTATCCATATGCAATGCACTGAGTTATATTCGTTTTTAATAAACCTAACAAAATGCAATGCAGTGGGTTGTATCAGCTTTTAATGAAACTATCCATATGCAATGCACTGAGTTATATCAGTTTTTAATAAACCTAACAAAATGCAATGCACTGAGTTATATCCGTTTTTAATAAAACTAACCATATGCAATGCACTGAGTTATATCCGTTTTTAAGAAACCTAACAAAATGCAATGCACTGAGTTTTATCAGTTTTTAATAAAACTATCCATATGCAATGCACTGAGTTATATCCGTTTTTAATAAACCTAACAAAATGCAATGCAGTGAGTTGCATCAGTTTTTAATAAAACTAACCATATGCAATGCACTGAGTTATATCCGTTTTTAATAAAACTATCCATATGCAATGCACTGAGTTATATTCGTTTTTAATAAACCTAACAAAGTGCAATGCAGTGAGTTGTATCAGTTTTTAATAAAACTATCCATATGCAATGCACTGAGTTATATCAGTTTTTAAGAAAACTATCGATATGCAATGCACTGAGTTATATCCGTTTTTAATAAAACTAACCATATGCAATGCACTGAGTTATATCCGTTTTTAAGAAACCTAACAAAATGCACTGCAGTGTGTTGTATCAGTTTTTAATAAAACTATCCATATGCAATGCACTGAGTTATATCAGTTTTTAATAAACCTAACAAAATGCAATGCAATGAGTTGTATCAGTTTTTAATAAAACTATCCATATGCAATGCACTGAGTTATATCAGTTTTTAATAAACCTAACAAAATGCAATGCACTGAGTTATATCCGTTTTTAATAAAACTAACCATATGCAATGCACTGAGTTATATCCGTTTTTAATAAACCTAACAAAATGCAATGCACTGAGTTATATCCGTTTTTAATAAAACTAACCATATGCAATGCACTGAGTTATATCCGTTTTAATAAAACTATCCATATGCACTGCACTGAGTTATATCACTTTTTAATAAAACTAACCATATGCAATGCACTGAGTTATATCCGTTTTTAATAAAACTATCCATATGCAATGCACTGAGTTATATTCCTTTTTAATAAACCTAACAAAATGCAATGCAGTGAGTTGTATAAGTTTTTAATAAAACTATCCATATGCAATGCACTGAGTTATATCAGTTTTTAATAAAACTAACAAAATGCAATGCACTGAGTTATATCCGTTTTTAATAAAACTAACCATATGCAATGCACTGAGTTATATCCGTTTTTAATAAACCTAACCAAATGCAATGCACTGAGTTGTATCAGTTTTTAATAAAACTATCCATATGCAATGCACTGAGTTATATCAGTTTTTAATAAACCTAACAAAATGCAATGCACTGAGTTATATCCGTTTTTAATAAAACTAACCATATGCAATGCGCTGAGTTATATCCGTGTTTAATAAACCTAACCATATGCAATGCACTGAGTGATATCCGTTTTAATAAAACTAACCATATGCAATGCACTGAGTTTTATCCGTTTTTAATAAAACTAACCATATGCAATGCACTGAGTTATATCAGTTTTCAATAAAACTATCCATATGCAATGCACTGAGTTATATCAGTTTTTAATAAAACTAACCATATGCAATGCACTGAGTTATATCCGTTTTTAATAAAACTATCTATATGCAATGCACTGAGTTATATCAGTTTTTAATAAAACTAACAAAATGCAATGCACTGAGTTATATCCGTTTTTAATAAAATTATCCATATGCAATGCACTGAGTTATATCCGTTTTTAATAAAACTAACCATATGCAATGCACTGAGTTATATCCGTTTTTAATAAAACTGTCCTTATGCAATGCACTGAGTTATATCCGTTTTTAATAAACCTAACAAAATGCAATGCAGTGAGTTGTATCAGTTTTTAATAAAACTATCCTTATGAAATGCACTGAGTTATATCCGTTTTTAATAAAACTATCAATATGCAATGCACTGAGTTATATCAGTTTTTAATAAAACTATCCATATGCAATGCACTGAGTTATATCAGTTTTTAATAAACCTAACAAAATGCAATGCACTGAGTTATATCCGTTTTTAATAAAACTAACCATATGCAATGCACTGAGTTATATCCGTTTTAATAAAACTATCCATATGCAATGCACTGAGTTATATCAGTTTTTAATAAAATTAACCATATGCAATGCACTGAGTTATATCCGTTTTTAATAAAACTAACCATATGCAATGCACTGAGTTATATCCGTTTTTAATAAAACTAACCATATGCAATGCACTGAGTTATATCCGTTTTTACTAAAACTATCCATATGCAATGCACTGAGTTATATCAGTTTTTAATAAACCTAACAAAATGCAATGCACTGAGTTATATCCGTTTTTAATAAAACTAACCATATGCAATGCACTGAGTTATATCCGTTTTTAATAAACCTAACAAAATGCAATGCACTGAGTTTTATCAGTTTTTAATAAAACTATCCATATGCAATGCACTGAGTTATATCCGTTTTTAATAAACCTAACAAAATGCAATGCAGTGAGTTGTATCAGTTTCTAATAAAACTAACCATATGCAATGCAATGAGTTATATCCGTTTTTAATAAAACTAATATGCAATGCACTGAGTTATATTCGTTTTTAATAAACCTAACAAAATGCAATGCAGTGAGTTGTATCAGTTTTTAATGAAACTATCCATATGCAATGCACTGAGTTATATCAGTTTTTAATAAACCTAACAAAATGCAATGCACTGAGTTATATCCGTTTTTAATAAAACTAACCATATGCAATGCACTGAGTTATATCCGTTTTTAAGAAACCTAACAAAATGCAATGCACTGAGTTTTATCAGTTTTTAATAAAACTATCCATATGCAATGCACTGAGTTATATCCGTTTTTAATAAACCTAACAAAATGCAATGCAGTGAGTTGCATCAGTTTTTAATAAAACTAACCATATGCAATGCACTGAGTTATATCCGTTTTTAATAAAACTATCCATATGCAATGCACTGAGTTATATTCGTTTTTAATAAACCTAACAAAATGCAATGCAGTGAGTTGTATCAGTTTTTAATAAAACTATCCATATGCAATGCACTGAGTTATATCAGTTTTTAAGAAAACTATCGATATGCAATGCACTGAGTTATATCCGTTTTTAATAAAACTAACCATATGCAATGCACTGAGTTATATCCGTTTTTAAGAAACCTAACAAAATGCACTGCAGTGAGTTGTATCAGTTTTTAATAAAACTATCCATATGCAATGCACTGAGTTATATCAGTTTTTAATAAACCTAACAAAATGCAATGCACTGAGTTATATCCGTTTTTAATAAAACTAACCATATGCAATGCACTGAGTTATATCCGTTTTTAATAAACCTAACAAAATGCAATGCACTGAGTTATATCCGTTTTTAATAAAACTAACCATATGCAATGCACTGAGTTATATCCGTTTTAATAAAACTATCCATATGCAATGCACTGAGTTATATCAGTTTTTAATAAAACTAACCATATGCAATGCACTGGGTTATATCCGTTTTTAATAAAACTATCCATATGCAATGCACTGAGTTATATGCCTTTTTAATAAACCTAACAAAATGCAATGCACTGAGTTGTATCAGTTTTTAATAAAACTATCCATATGCAATGCACTGAGTTATATCAGTTTTTAATAAACCTAACAAAATGCAATGCACTGAGTTATATCCGTTTTTAATAAAACTAACCATATGCAATGCGCTGAGTTATATCCGTTTTTAATAAAACTAACCATATGCAATGCGCTGAGTTATATCCGTGTTTAATAAACCTAACCATATGCAATGCACTGAGTGATATCCGTTTTAATAAAACTAACCATATGCAATGCACTGAGTTATATCCGTTTTTAATAAAACTAACCATATGCAATGCACTGAGTTATATCAGTTTTCAATAAAACTATCCATATGCAATGCACTGAGTTATATCCGTTTTTAATAAACCTAACCAAATGCAATGCACTGAGTTGTATCAGTTTTCAATAAAACTAACCATATGCAATGCACTGAGTGATATCCGTTGTAATAAAACTAACCATATGCAATGCACTGAGTTATATCCGTTTTTAATAAAACTAACCATATGCCATGCACTGAGTTATATCAGTTTTCAATAAAACTATCCATATGCAATGCACTGCGTTATATCAGTTTTTAATAAAACTATCCATATGCAATGCACTGAGTTATATCAGGTTTTAATAAAACTATCCATATGCAATGCACTCAGTTATATCAGTTTTTAATAAAACTATCCATATGCAATGCACTGAGTTATATCAGTTTTTAATAAAACTATCCATATGCAATGCACTGCGTTATATCAGTTTTTAATAAAACTATCCATATGCAATGCACTGAGTTATATCAGTTTTTAATAAAACTAACAAAATGCAATGCACTGAGTTATATCCGTTTTTAATAAAACTAACCATATGCAATGCACTGAGTTATATCCATTTTTAATAAACCTAACCAAATGCAATGCACTGAGTTGTATCAGTTTTTAATAAAACTATCCATATGCAATGCACTGAGTTATATCAGTTTTTAATAAACCTAACAAAATGCAATGCACTGAGTTATATCCGTTTTTAATAAAACTAACCATATGCAATGCGCTGAGTTATATCCGTGTTTAATAAACCTAACCATATGCAATGCACTGAGTGATATCCGTTTTAATAAAACTAACCATATGCAATGCACTGAGTTATATCCGTTTTTAATAAAACTAACCATATGCAATGCACTGAGTTATATCAGTTTTCAATAAAACTATCCATATGCAATGCACTGAGTTATATCAGTTTTTAATAAAACTAACCATATGCAATGCACTGAGTTATATCCGTTTTTAATAAAACTATCTATATGCAATGCACTGAGTTATATCAGTTTTTAATAAAACTAACAAAATGCAATGCACTGAGTTATATCCGTTTTTAATAAAATTATCCATATGCAATGCACTGAGTTATATCCGTTTTTAATAAAACTAACCATATGCAATGCACTGAGTTATATCCGTTTTTAATAAAACTATCCTTATGCAATGTACTGAGTTATATCCGTTTTTAATAAACCTAACAAAATGCAATGCAGTGAGTTGTATCAGTTTTTAATAAAACTATCCTTATGCAATGCACTGAGTTATATCCGTTTTTAATAAAACTAACCATATGCAATGCACTGAGCTATATCCGTTTTAATAACACTACGCATATGCAATGCACTGAGTTGTATCAGTTTTTAATAAAACTAACCATATGCAATGCACTGAGTTATATCCGTTTTTAATAAAACTATCCATATGCAATGCACTGAGTTATATTAGTTTTTAATAAAACTAACAAAATGCAATGCACTGAGTTATATCCGTTTTTAATAAAACTAACCATATGCAATGCACTGAGTTATATCCGTTTTTAATAAACCTAACAAAATGCAATGCACTGAGTTATATCCGTTTTTAATAAAACTAACCATATGCAATGCACTGAGTTATATCCGTTTTAATAAAACTATCCATATGCAATGCACTGAGTTATATCCGTTTTTAATAAACCTAACAAAATGCAATGCACTGAGTTATATCCGTTTTTAATAAAACTATCCATATGCAATGCACTGAGTTATATTCCTTTTTAATAAACCTAACAAAATGCAATGCAGTGAGTTGTATCAGTTTTTAATAAAACTAACCATATGCAATGCACTGAGTTATATCCGTTTTTAATAAAACTATCCATATGCAATGCACTGAGTTATATTCAGTTTTAATAATACCTAACAAAATGCAATGCAGTGAGTTGTATCAGTTTTTAATAAAACTATCCATATGCAATGCACTGAGTTATATCAGTTTTTAATAAAACTATCAATATGCAATGCACTGAGTTATATCAGTTTTTAATAAAACTATCCATATGCAATGCACTGAGTTATATCAGTTTTTAATAAACCTAACAAAATGCAATGCACTGAGTTATATCCGTTTTTAATAAAACTAACCATATGCAATGCACTGAGTTATATCCGTTTTAATAAAACTATCCATATGCAATGCACTGAGTTATATCAGTTTTTAATAAAATTAACCATATGCAATGCACTGAGTTATATCCGTTTTTAATAAAACTAACCATATGCAATGCACTGAGTTATATCCGTTTTTAATAAAACTAACCATATGCAATGCACTGAGTTATATCCGTTTTTACTAAAACTATCCATATGCAATGCACTGAGTTATATCCGTTTTTAATAAACCTAACAAAATGCAATGCACTGAGTTTTATCAGTTTTTAATAAAACTATCCATATGCAATGCACTGAGTTATATCCGTTTTTAATAAACCTAACAAAATGCAATGCAGTGAGTTGTATCAGTTTTTAATAAAACTAACCATATGCAATGCAATGAGTTATATCCGTTTTTAATAAAACTATCCATATGCAATGCACTGAGTTATATTCGTTTTTAATAAACCTAACAAAATGCAATGCAGTGAGTTGTATCAGTTTTTAATGAAACTATCTATATGCAATGCACTGAGTTATATCAGTTTTTAATAAACCTAACAAAATGCAATGCACTGAGTTATATCCGTTTTTAAGAAAAATAAACAATATGCAATGCACTGAGTTATATCCGTTTTTAAGAAACCTAACAAAATGCAATGCACTGAGTTTTATCAGTTTTTAATAAAACTATCCATATGCAATGCACTGAGTTATATCCGTTTTTAATAAACCTAACAAAATGCAATGCAGTGAGTTGCATCAGTTTTTAATAAAACTAACCATATGCAATGCACTGAGTTATATCCGTTTTAAATAAAACTATCCATATGCAATGCACTGAGTTATATTCGTTTTTAATAAACCTAACAAAATGCAATGCAGTGAGTTGTATCAGTTTTTAATAAAACTATCCATATGCAATGCACTGAGTTATATCAGTTTTTAAGAAAACTATCGATATGCAATGCACTGAGTTATATCCGTTTTTAATAAAACTAACCATATGCAATGCACTGAGTTATATCCGTTTTTAAGAAACCTAACAAAATGCACTGCAGTGTGTTGTATCAGTTTTTAATAAAACTATCCACATGCAATGCACTGAGTTATATCAGTTTTTAATAAAACTATCCATATGCAATGCACTGTGTTATATCAGTTTTTAATAAAACTATCCATATGCAATGCACTGTGTTATATCAGTTTTTAATAAAACTATCCATATGCATGGCACTGAGTTATATCAGTTTTTAATAAACCTAACAAAATGCAATGCACTGAGTTATATCCGTTTTTAATAAAACTAACCATATGCAATGCGCTGAGTTATATCCGTGTTTAATAAACCTAACCATATGCAATGCACTGAGTGATATCCGTTTTAATAAAACTAACCATATGCAATGCACTGAGTTATATCCGTTTTTAATAAAACTAACCATATGCAATGCACTGAGTTATATCAGTTTTCAATAAAACTATCCATATGCAATGCACTGAGTTATATCAGTTTTTAATAAAACTAACCATATGCAATGCACTGAGTTATATCCGTTTTTAATAAAACTATCTATATGCAATGCACTGAGTTATATCAGTTTTTAATAAAACTAACCATATGCAATGCACTGAGTTATATCAGTTTTTAATAAAACTATCCATATGCAATGCACTGAGTTATATCAGTTTTTAATAAACCTAACAAAATGCAATGCACTGAGTTATATCCGTTTTTAATAAAACTAACCATATGCAATGCACTGAGTTATATCAGTTTTTAATAAAACTATCCATATGCAATGCACTGAGTTATATCCGTTTTTTATAAAACTATCTATATGCAATGCACTGAGTTATATCAGTTTTTAATAAAACTAACCATATGCAATGCACTGAGTTATATCCGTTTTTAATAAAACTATCCATATGCAATGCACTGAGTTATATCAGTTTTTAATAAACCTAACAAAATGCAATGCACTGAGTTATATCCGTTTTTAATAAAACTAACCATATGCAATGCACTGATTTATATCCGTTTTTAAGAAACCTAACAAAATGCAATGCAGTGTGTTGTATCAGTTTTTAATAAAACTATCCATATGCAATGCACTGAGTTATATCCGTTTTTATTAAACCTAACAAAATGCAATGCAGTGAGTTGTATCAGTTTTTAATAAAACTAACCATATGCAATGCACTGAGTTATATCCGTTTTAATAAAACTATCCATATGCAATGCACTGAGTTATATCCGTTTTTAATAAAACTATCCATATGCAATGCACTGAGTTATATCCGTTTTTAATAAAACTAACCATATGCAATGCACTGAGTTATATCTGTTTTTAATAAAACTAGCCATATGCAATGCACTGAGTTATATCCGTTTTTAATAAACCTAACAAAATGCAATGCACTGAGTTTTATCAGTTTTTAATAAAACTATCCATATGCAATGCACTGAGTTATATCCGTTTTTAATAAACCTAACAAAATGCAATGCAGTGAGTTGCATCAGTTTTTAATAAAACTAACCATATGCAATGCACTGAGTTATATCCGTTTTAAATAAAACTATCCATATGCAATGCACTGAGTTATATTCGTTTTTAATAAACCTAACAAAATGCAATGCAGTGAGTTGTATCAGTTTTTAATAAAACTATCCATATGCAATGCACTGAGTTATATCAGTTTTTAAGAAAACTATCGATATGCAATGCACTGAGTTATATCCGTTTTTAATAAAACTAACCATATGCAATGCACTGAGTTATATCCGTTTTTAAGAAACCTAACAAAATGCACTGCAGTGTGTTGTATCAGTTTTTAATAAAACTATCCACATGCAATGCATTGAGTTATATCAGTTTTTAATAAACCTAACAAAATGCAATGCACTGAGTTATATCCGTTTTTAATAAAACTATCCTTATGCAATGCACTGAGTTGTATCAGTTTTTAATAAAACTATCCATATGCATGGCACTGAGTTATATCAGTTTTTAATAAACCTAACAAAATGCAATGCACTGAGTTATATCCGTTTTTAATAAAACTAACCATATGCAATGCGCTGAGTTATATCCGTGTTTAATAAACCTAACAATATGCAATGCACTGAGTGCTATCCGTTTTAATAAAACTAACCATATGCAATGCACTGAGTTATATCCGTTTTTAATAAAACTAACCATATGCAATGCACTGAGTTATATCAGTTTTCAATAAAACTATCCATATGCAATGCACTGAGTTATATCAGTTTTTAATAAAACTAACCATATGCAATGCACTGAGTTATATCCGTTTTTAATAAAACTATCTATATGCAATGCACTGAGTTATATCAGTTTTTAATAAAACTAACCATATGCAATGCACTGAGTTATATCAGTTTTTAATAAAACTATCCATATACAATGCACTGAGTTATATCAGTTTTTAATAAACCTAACAAAATGCAATGCACTGAGTTATATCCGTTTTTAATAAAACTAACCATATGCAATGCACTGAGTTATATCAGTTTTTAATAAAACTATCCATATGCAATGCACTGAGTTATATCCGTTTTTTATAAAACTATCTATATGCAATGCACTGAGTTATATCAGTTTTTAATAAAACTAACCATATGCAATGCACTGAGTTATATCCGTTTTTAATAAAACTATCCATATGCAATGCACTGAGTTATATCAGTTTTTAATAAACCTAACAAAATGCAATGCACTGAGTTATATCCGTTTTTAATAAAACTAACCATATGCAATGCACTGATTTATATCCGTTTTTAAGAAACCTAACAAAATGCAATGCAGTGTGTTGTATCAGTTTTTAATAAAACTATCCATATGCAATGCACTGAGTTATATCCGTTTTTATTAAACCTAACAAAATGCAATGCAGTGAGTTGTATCAGTTTTTAATAAAACTAACCATATGCAATGCACTGAGTTATATCCGTTTTAATAAAACTATCCATATGCAATGCACTGAGTTATATCCGTTTTTAATAAAACTATCCATATGCAATGCACTGAGTTATATCCGTTTTTAATAAAACTAACCATATGCAATGCACTGAGTTATATCTGTTTTTAATAAAACTAGCCATATGCAATGCACTGAGTTATATCCGTTTTTAATAAACCTAACAAAATGCAATGCACTGAGTTTTATCAGTTTTTAATAAAACTATCCATATGCAATGCACTGAGTTATATCCGTTTTTAATAAACCTAACAAAATGCAATGCAGTGAGTTGTATCAGTTTTTAATAAAACTATCCATATGCAATGCACTGAGTTATATTCCTTTTTAATAAACCTAACAAAATGCAATGCAGTGAGTTGTATCAGTTTTTAATAAAACTATCCATATGCAATGCACTGAGTTATATCAGTTTTTAATAAACCTAACAAAATGCAATGCACTGAGTTATATCCGTTTTTAATAAAACTAACAATATGCAATACACTGAGTTATATCCGTTTTTAATAAACCTAACAAAATGCAATGCAGTGAGTTGTATCAGTTTTTAATAAAACTATCCATATGCAATGCACTGAGTTATATTCCTTTTTAATAAACCTAACAAAATGCAATGCAGTGAGTTGTATCAGTTTTTAATAAAACTATCCATATGCAATGCACTGAGTTATATCAGTTTTTAATAAACCTAACAAAATGCAATGCACTGAGTTATATCCGTTTTTAATAAAACTAACAATATGCAATACACTGAGTTATATCCGTTTTTAATAAACCTAACAAAATGCAATGCAGTGAGTTGTATCAGTTTTTAACCCTCTCATGCGCGATTTAAAATGGGCATGGCTAAAAATTTTTTGAGTATATATATAAGATTTAGTTGACCTCAGTATCAACTGACAAAAATTTCAATGTCCTTGGTATCCTGGTTTGAGAGCTACAGGATGTTGCGTATATGCAACATTGGGCAATGATGTTATAAATTTAAATACAAGTTGATTTTTTTTCAAATACCGTTTATTTCAATTTTTGTATGGTAGGATTCAAAACAATTTTTTTGAGGATTGGAGCACAAGTGCACATTGCATTTGCTGCATTTACAGCTTGGAAACCCAGTGTTGCATACCCTACATCTGCCTCTTGTTCCCCATTCCAGCCAATGATTATAACCATCAAATCGTAGGGATTTTGCAGGCTCTGCAACATATGCTCTTTTATAAGGATTTGATTCAGAACTCGTAGAAGTACCTGCATAGTTTGAAAGGAGTTGTACACTTTTATTATCATACCAACGACAAGCAATCAAGTTATGCGTTGCTTCATATTTGAAATCACTTGATCCTCGTCCTCGTTTTTGAAGCTCCTTCTCACTACTTGGACTACAATTTTTCAATCGGTTGCTTCTAATTGTACCAACGGTTAATATTCCTTTTTCTTTCAAAGAAACCATCAAGCTTATTGAAGAAAACCAATTGTCAAAAACAAGTTGGAAATTTTGATTTACTGGTATGTTGGATGATAAAAATAGCACAATATCTGAAGATATTCCCAAGCCATAAGACTTGCACGTTCCTTCTCCAATGTTAAGAGTAAAATCATAAATCATCCCAAATACACCAGCTCTAGTGAACATCTTGAAACCCCACTTGTGGTTATGGTTATCAAACTATGTTGACCTAAGAAAAGAATGTATTGTTTTATTATTCAAAAATATATTTCATATGTTCATATAAAATAAGATACCTTTATATGCAAGCATTTGCTCATCAATGCTTTGGTATTCTTCCTGTGAAATTTCATTGAATTTTTTTTTATGAAGTCCAACAAAGGCCGAACTTTGTACAACTTATCGTACTCAGGTGTTCCTTTCTGAGGCTGTTTACTATTATTGTTCAAATGGAAAAACTGTTTGATTCTTTCGAATCTGTTCCTTGGTAGTGCACTTGCAACGGCCGCTAGTTTGAAATTGGTCGCCCACGCCATTCTATATGTTGGTATTTTCACAACTGCAAGGTATAGTAGAATTCCAACAAACCTTTTTATTTCAGGCACAGTACATTTCAATTCTATGCCCTCTGTTTGCATGGAATATAAGTTCGTTTCGTCACATATTTTCTGCCACAGTTCATCCGCAAAAAAAAATACTAAAATATTCGATAGGTTTTTTCACCGCATTGATGCATAATTTACTTTTTCAACTGGTCTCGCTTTCTATAAACTCTGTACTACTCCACTTCAAACTTCGTAAATCATTTTTTTCCATCACCTCCTGTGCAACGTTTTCATTTTCACTCACATCTTCATCATTTTCGGTTGTAATAAATTGATCAATCAAACCAACTTGCATCTTTTCAGTTCTGTTATCCAAATTTTCCAAAGTTTCTTATAATTCTGTTAATATTTTCATCTTCTTCTTCTTCATTTTCTTCGTCAGCCGAATCATCCCAATCAAAGTTGGCAAATTTTTCAATTTCAGCCTGAGTCAGACCTTTTGGGCGCATCTTAGAATGTGCATACAAAAATAAGTTTTTATTTTTTGAAAATTACCACAATAGACCAATGTTGCATATACGCAACACTACATTTGCAAAATTATTACAGACAAACTAAATAATATTTTCATGTCGGATTTTTTTTAATTTACTCACTTGCCTTTTATATTTTAGCTTTTGAACTTGGTTTTGAATAAATTAATTCTATTAATGTTTTTCAACACTTTTTCAAAACAACGGTTTTTTGCAAAATAAATTTGTCAACTTCGCCCTCGCGAGAAGAGCTACTAACCGAACAAGTGTACAGTTGACAACGAACTAATAAGGCGTAAGTTTAAACAACACGTGAGGCTATACACTTGCAAAAGGTAAAAAAAAAATGTTTTAAATAGCGGTACTTAGACGCTCATAAACACAATGTTGCATATACGCATATAATAAAACTATACATATGCAATGCAGTGAGTTATATCAGTTTTTAATAAAACTGACCAAATGCAATGCAGCGAGTTATATACGCCTTTAATAAAATTAGCAAAATGCAATACAGTAGGTTACTTCGGTTTTTAATAAAACTGACCAAATGCAAACAGTGAGTTATATCCGATTTAATTAAAACTAACAAAATGCATTGCAGTGAGTTATATCCGCTTTTATTAAAACTAACAAAATGCAATGCAGTGAGTTATATCAGTTTTTAAAAAACCTAACAAAATGCAATGCAGTGAGTTATATCCATTTTTATTAAAACTAACAAAATGCAATGCAGTGAGTTATATCAGTTTTTAATTAAACTAACCATATGCAATGCACTAAGTTATATCCGTTTTTAATAAAACTATCCATATGCAATGCACTGAGTTATATCCGTTTTTAATAAACATAACAAAATGCAATGCAGTGAGTTGTATCAGTTTTTAATAAAACTAATCATATGCAATGCACTGAGTTATATCAGTTTTTAATAAACCTAACAAAATGCAATGCAGTGAGTTATACCAGGTTTTAATAAAACTATCCATATGCAGTGCACTGAGTTATATCCGTTTTTAATAAAACTATCCATATGCAATGCACTGAGTTATATCCGTTTTTAATAAACCTAACAAAATACAATGCAGTGAGTTGTATCAGTTTTTAATAAAACTAACCATATGCAATACAGTGAGTTATATCCGTTTTTAATAAACCTAACCAAATGCAATGCACTGAGTTATATCCGTTTTTAATAAAACTATCCATATGCAATGCACTGAGTTATATCCGTTTTTAATAAAACTGACCAAATGCAATGCAGCGAGTTATATACGCCTTTAATAAAACTAGCAAAATGCAATACTGTAGGTTACTTCGGTTTTTAATAAAACTAACAAAATGCAATGCAGTGAGTTATATCCATTTTTATTAAAACTAACAAAATGCAATGCAGTGAGTTATACCAGTTTTTAATAAAACTGACCAAATGCAATGCAGCGAGTTATATCCGCCTTTAATAAAACTAGCAAAATGCAATACAGTAGGTTACTTCGGTTTTTAATAAAACTGACCAAATGCAAAACAGTTAGTTATATCCGATTTTATTAAAACTAACAAAATGCATTGCAGTGAGTTATATCCGCTTTTATTAAAACTAACAAAATGTAATGCACTAAGTTATATCCGTTTTTAATAAAACTATCCATATGCAATGCACTGAGTTATATCCGTTTTTAATAAACCTAACAAAATGCAATGCAGTGAGTTGTATCAGTTTTTAATAAAACTAACCATATGCAATGCACTGAGTTATATCCGTTTTTAATAAAACTAACCATATGCAATAAACTGAGTTATATCCGTTTTTAATAAAACTATCCATATGCAATGCACTGAGTTATATCCGTTTTTAATAAACCTAACAAAATCCAATGCAGTGAGTTATATTCGTTTTTAATAAACCTAACAAAATGCAATGCAGTGAGTTGTATCAGTTTTTAATAAAACTAATAAAATGCAATGCAGTGAGTTATATCCGCTTTTATTAAAACTAACCAAATGCAATACAGTAGGTTACTTCGGTTTTTAATAAAACTAACAAAATGCAATGCACTGAGTTATATCAGTTTTTAATAAAACTATCCATATGCAATGCACTGAGTTATATCAGTTTTTAATAAAACTATCCATATGCAATGCACTGAGTTATATCAGTTTTTAATAAAACTATCCATATGCAATGCACTGAGTTATATCCGTTTTTAATAAAACTAACCATATGCAATAAACTGAGTTATATCCGTTTTTAATAAAACTATCCATATGCAATGCACTGAGTTATATCCGTTTTTAATAAAACTAACCATATGCAATAAACTGAGTTATATCAGTTTTTAATAAAACTATCCATATGCAATGCACTGAGTTATATCCGTTTTTAATAAAACTATCCATATGCAATGCACTGAGTTATATCCGTTTTTAATAAACCTAACAAAATGCAATGCAATGAGTTGTATCAGTTTTTAATAAAACTGACCATATGCAATGCACTGAGTTATATCCGTTTTTAATAAAACTAACCATATGCAATGCACTGAGTTATATCCGTTTTTAATAAACCTAACAAAATGCAATGCAGTGAGTTATATCAGTTTTTAATAAAACTCTCCATATGCAATGCACTGAGTTATATCCGTTTTTAATAAAACTAACCGTATGCAACGCAGTGAGTTGTATCAGTTTTTAATAAAACTAACCATATGCAATGCACTGAGTTATATCCGTTTTTAATAAAAGTATCCATATGCAATGCACTGAGTTATAACCGTTTTTAATAAATCTAACAAAATGCCACTGCATTGCATTTTGTTAGATTTATTAAAAACGGATATAACTCAGTGCATTGCATATGGAGAGTTTTATTAAAAACTGATATAACTCACTGTTGTATCAGTGTTGTATCAGTTTTTAATAAAACTAACCAATGCACTGAGTTATATCCCTTTTTAATAAAACTATCCATATCCAATGCACTGAGTTATATCCGTTTTTAATAAACCTAACAAAATGCAATGCAGTGAGTTATATCAGTTTTTAATAAAACTATCCATATGCAATGCACTGAGTTATATCCGTTTTTAAAAAAACTAACCATATGTAATGCACTGAGATATATCCGTTTTTAATAAAACTATCCATATGCATTGCACTGAGTTATATCCGTTTTTAATAAACCTAACAAAATGCAATGCAGTGAGTTATATCAGTTTTTAATAAAACTATACATATGCAATGCAGTGAGTTGTATCAGTTTTTAATAAAACTAACCATATGCAATGCACTGAGTTATATCCGTTTTAATAAAACTATCCATATGCAATGCACTGAGTTATATCCGTTTTTAATAAATTTATCCATATGCAATGCACTGAGTTATATCAGTTTTTAATAAACCTAACAAAATGTAGTGCAGTGAGTTGTATCAGTTATTAATAAAACTAACCATATGCAATGCACTGAGTTATATCCGTTTTAATAAAACTATCCATATGCAGTGCACTGAGTTATATCCGTTTTTAATAAAACTAGCCATATGCAATGCACTGAGTTATATCAGTTTTTAATAAACCTAACCAAATGTAATGCAGTGAGTTATATCAGGTTTTAATAAAACTATCCATACGCAAGGCACTGAGTTATATCCGTTTTTAATTAAACTATCTATACGCAATGCACTGAGTAATATCCGTTTTTAATAAAACTATCCATATGCAATGCACTTTGTTATATCCGTTTTTAATAACCCTAACAAAATGCCATGTAGTGAGTTATATCCGTTTTTAATAAAACTAACCATATGCAATAAACTGAGTTATATCCGTTTTTAATAAAACTATCCATATGCAATGCACTGAGTTATATCGGTTTTTAATAAAACTATCCATATGCAATGCACTGAGTTATATCCGTTTTTAATAAACCTAACAAAATGCAATGCAGTGAGTTATATCCGTTTTAATAAAACTATCCATATGCAATGCAGTGAGTTGTATCAGTTTTTAATAAAACTAACCATATGCAATGCACTGAGTTATATCCGTTTTAATAAAACTATCCATATGAAATGCACTGAAATATATCCGTTTTTAATAAAACTATCCATATGCAATGCACTGAGTTATATCAGTTTTTAATAAACCTAACAAAATGTAATGCAGTGAGTTATATCAGTTTTTAATAAAACTATCCATACGCAATGAACTGAGTTATATCCGTTTTGAATAAAACTATCCATACGCAATGCACTGAGTTATATCCGTTTTTAATAAAACTATCCATATGCAATGCACGGAGTTATATCTGTTTTTAATAAACCTAACAAAATGCCATGTAGTGAGTTATATCCGTTTTTAATAAAACTAACCATATGCAATAAACTGAGTTATATCCGTTTTTAATAAAACTATCCATATGCAATGCACTAAGTTATATCCGTTTTTAATAAAACTATCCATATGCAATGCACTGAGTTATATCCGTTTTTAATAAACATAACAAAATGCAATGCAGTGAGTTGTATCAGTTTTTAATAAAACTAATCATATGCAATGTACTGAGTTATATCAGTTTTTAATAAACCTAACAAAATGCAATGCAGTGAGTTATATCAGGTTTTAATAAAACTATCCATATGCAGTGCACTGAGTTATATCCGTTTTTAATAAAACTATCCATATGCAATGCACTGAGTTATATCCGTTTTAATAAAACTATCCATATGCAATGCACTGAGTTATATCCGTTTTTAATAAAACTATCCATATGCAATGCACTGAGTTATATCCGTTTTTAATAAAACTATCCATATGCAATGCACTGAGTTATATCAATTTTTAATAAACCTAACAAAATGTAATGCAGTGAGTTATATCAGTTTTTAATAAAACTATCCATACGCAATGCACTGAGTTATATCCGTTTTTAATAAAACTATCCATACGCAATGCACTGAGTTATATCCGTTTTTAATAAAACTATCCATATGCAATGCACTGAGTTATATCAGTTTTTAATAAACCTAACAAAATGTAATGCAGTGAGTTATATCAGTTTTTAATAAACCTAACAAAATGTAATGCAGTGAGTTATATCAGTTTTTAATAAAACTATCCATATGCAATGCACTGAGTTATATCCGTTTTTAATAAAACTATCCATATGCAATGCACTGAGTTATATCCGTTTTTAATAAAACTATCCATATGCAATGCACTGAGTTATATCAGTTTTTAATAAACCTAACAAAATGTAATGCAGTGAGTTATATCAGTTTTTAATAAAACTATCCATACGCAATGCACTGAGTTATATCCGTTTTAATAAAACTATCCAAATGCAATGCACTGAGTTATATCCGTTTTTAATAAAACTATCCATATGCAATGCACTGAGTTATATCCGTTTTTAATAAAACTATCCATATGCAATGCACTGAGTTATATCCGTTTTTAATAAACATAACAAAATGCAATGCAGTGAGTTGTATCAGTTTTTAATAAAACTAATCATATGCAATGTACTGAGTTATATCAGTTTTTAATAAACCTAACAAAATGCAATGCAGTGAGTTATATCAGGTTTTAATAAAACTATCCATATGCAGTGCACTGAGTTATATCCGTTTTTAATAAAACTATCCATATGCAATGCACTGAGTTATATCCGTTTTAATAAAACTATCCATATGCAATGCACTGAGTTATATCCGTTTTTAATAAAACTAATCATATGCAATGTACTGAGTTATATCAGTTTTTAATAAACCTAACAAAATGCAATGCAGTGAGTTATATCAGGTTTTAATAAAACTATCCATATGCAGTGCACTGAGTTATATCCGTTTTTAATAAAACTATCCATATGCAATGCACTGAGTTATATCCGTTTTAATAAAACTATCCATATGCAATGCACTGAGTTATATCCGTTTTTAATAAAACTATCCATATGCAATGCACTGAGTTATATCCGTTTTTAATAAAACTATCCATATGCAATGCACTGAGTTGTATCAGTTTTTAATAAAACTAATCATATGCAATGTACTGAGTTATATCAGTTTTTAATAAACCTAACAAAATGCAATGCAGTGAGTTATATCAGGTTTTAATAAAAACTATCCATATGCAGTGCACTGAGTTATATCCGTTTTTAATAAAACTATCCATATGCAATGCACTGAGTTATATCCGTTTTAATAAAACTATCCATACGCAATGTACTGAGTTATATCCGTTTTTAATAAAACTATCCATATGCAATGCACTGAGTTATATCCGTTTTTAATAAAACTATCCATATGCAATGCACTGAGTTATATCCGTTTTTAATAAAACTATCCATATGCAATGCACTGAGTTGTATCAGTTTTTAATAAAACTAATCATATGCAATGTACTGAGTTATATCAGTTTTTAATAAACCTAACAAAATGCAATGCAGTGAGTTATATCAGGTTTTAATAAAACTATCCATATGCAGTGCACTGAGTTATATCCGTTTTTAATAAAACTATCCATATGCAATGCACTGAGTTATATCCGTTTTAATAAAACTATCCATATGCAATGCACTGAGTTATATCCGTTTTTAATAAAACTAATCATATGCAATGTACTGAGTTATATCAGTTTTTAATAAACCTAACAAAATGCAATGCAGTGAGTTATATCAGGTTTTAATAAAACTATCCATATGCAGTGCACTGAGTTATATCCGTTTTTAATAAAACTATCCATATGCAATGCACTGAGTTATATCCGTTTTAATAAAACTATCCATATGCAATGCACTGAGTTATATCCGTTTTTAATAAAACTATCCATATGCAATGCACTGAGTTATATCCGTTTTTAATAAAACTATCCATATGCAATGCACTGAGTTGTATCAGTTTTTAATAAAACTAATCATATGCAATGTACTGAGTTATATCAGTTTTTAATAAACCTAACAAAATGCAATGCAGTGAGTTATATCAGGTTTTAATAAAACTATCCATATGCAGTGCACTGAGTTATATCCGTTTTTAATAAAACTATCCATATGCAATGCACTGAGTTATATCCGTTTTAATAAAACTATCCATACGCAATGCACTGAGTTATATCCGTTTTTAATAAAACTATCCATATGCAATGCACTGAGTTATATCCGTTTTTAATAAAACTATCCATATGCAATGCACTGAGTTATATCCGTTTTAATAAAACTATCCATACGCAATGCACTGAGTTATATCCGTTTTTAATAAAACTATCCATATGCAATGCACTGAGTTATATCCGTTTTAATAAAACTATCCATACGCAATGCACTGAGTTATACCCGTTTTTAATAAAACTATCCATATGCAATGCACTGAGTTATATCCGTTTTTAATAAAACTATCCATATGCAATGCACTGAGTTATATCCGTTTTTAATAAAACTATCCATATGCAATGCACTGAGTTGTATCAGTTTTTAATAAAACTAATCATATGCAATGCACTGAGTTGTATCAGTTTTTAATAAAACTAATCATATGCAATGTACTGAGTTATATCAGTTTTTAATAAACCTAACAAAATGCAATGCAGTGAGTTATATCAGGTTTTAATAAAACTATCCATATGCAGTGCACTGAGTTATATCCGTTTTTAATAAAACTATCCATATGCAATGCACTGAGTTATATCCGTTTTAATAAAACTATCCATACGCAATGCACTGAGTTATATCCGTTTTTAATAAAACTATCCATATGCAATGCACTGAGTTATATCCGTTTTTAATAAAACTATCCATATGCAATGCACTGAGTTGTATCAGTTTTTAATAAAACTAATCATATGCAATGTACTGAGTTATATCAGTTTTTAATAAACCTAACAAAATGCAATGCAGTGAGTTATATCAGGTTTTAATAAAACTATCCATATGCAGTGCACTGAGTTATATCCGTTTTTAATAAAACTATCCATATGCAATGCACTGAGTTATATCCGTTTTAATAAAACTATCCATACGCAATGCACTGAGTTATATCCGTTTTTAATAAAACTATCCATATGCAATGCACTGAGTTATATCAGTTTTTAATAAACCTAACAAAATGTAATGCACTGAGTTATATCAGTTTTTAATAAACCTAACAAAATGTAATGCAGTGAGTTATATCAGTTTTTAATAAAACTATCCATACGCAATGCACTGAGTTATATCCGTTTTTAATAAAACTATCCATACGCAATGCACTGAGTTATATCCGTTTTTAATAAAACTATCCATATGCAATGCACTGAGTTATATCAGTTTTTAATAAACCTAACAAAATGTAATGCAGTGAGTTATATCAGTTTTTAATAAACCTAACAAAATGTAATGCAGTGAGTTATAATAGTTATAATAGTTAATAAAACTATCCATATGCAGTGCACTGAGTTATATCCGTTTTTAATAAAACTATCCATATGCAATGCACTGAGTTATATCCGTTTTAATAAAACTATCCATATGCAATGCACTGAGTTATATCCGTTTTTAATAAAACTATCCATATGCAATGCACTGAGTTATATCCGTTTTTAATAAAACTATCCATATGCAATGCACTGAGTTGTATCAGTTTTTAATAAAACTAATCATATGCAATGTACTGAGTTATATCAGTTTTTAATAAACCTAACAAAATGCAATGCAGTGAGTTATATCAGGTTTTAATAAAACTATCCATATGCAGTGCACTGAGTTATATCCGTTTTTAATAAAACTATCCATATGCAATGCACTGAGTTATATCCGTTTTAATAAAACTATCCATACGCAATGCACTGAGTTATATCCGTTTTTAATAAAACTATCCATATGCAATGCACTGAGTTATATCCGTTTTTAATAAAACTATCCATATGCAATGCACTGAGTTATATCCGTTTTAATAAAACTATCCATACGCAATGCACTGAGTTATATCCGTTTTTAATAAAACTATCCATATGCAATGCACTGAGTTATATCCGTTTTAATAAAACTATCCATACGCAATGCACTGAGTTATACCCGTTTTTAATAAAACTATCCATATGCAATGCACTGAGTTATATCCGTTTTTAATAAAACTATCCATATGCAATGCACTGAGTTATATCCGTTTTTAATAAAACTATCCATATGCAATGCACTGAGTTGTATCAGTTTTTAATAAAACTAATCATATGCAATGCACTGAGTTGTATCAGTTTTTAATAAAACTAATCATATGCAATGTACTGAGTTATATCAGTTTTTAATAAACCTAACAAAATGCAATGCAGTGAGTTATATCAGGTTTTAATAAAACTATCCATATGCAGTGCACTGAGTTATATCCGTTTTTAATAAAACTATCCATATGCAATGCACTGAGTTATATCCGTTTTAATAAAACTATCCATACGCAATGCACTGAGTTATATCCGTTTTTAATAAAACTATCCATATGCAATGCACTGAGTTATATCCGTTTTTAATAAAACTATCCATATGCAATGCACTGAGTTGTATCAGTTTTTAATAAAACTAATCATATGCAATGTACTGAGTTATATCAGTTTTTAATAAACCTAACAAAATGCAATGCAGTGAGTTATATCAGGTTTTAATAAAACTATCCATATGCAGTGCACTGAGTTATATCCGTTTTTAATAAAACTATCCATATGCAATGCACTGAGTTATATCCGTTTTAATAAAACTATCCATACGCAATGCACTGAGTTATATCTGTTTTTAATAAAACTATCCATATGCAATGCACTGAGTTATATCAGTTTTTAATAAACCTAACAAAATGTAATGCACTGAGTTATATCAGTTTTTAATAAACCTAACAAAATGTAATGCAGTGAGTTATATCAGTTTTTAATAAAACTATCCATACGCAATGCACTGAGTTATATCCGTTTTTAATAAAACTATCCATACGCAATGCACTGAGTTATAACCGTTTTTAATAAAACTATCCATATGCAATGCACTGAGTTATATCAGTTTTTAATAAACCTAACAAAATGTAATGCAGTGAGTTATATCAGTTTTTAATAAAACTATCCATATGCAATGCACTGAGTTATATCCGTTTTTAATAAAACTATCCATATGCAATGCACTGAGTTATATCCGTTTTTAATAAAACTATCCATATGCAATGCACTGAGTTATATCAGTTTTTAATAAACCTAACAAAATGTAATGCAGTGAGTTATATCAGTTTTTAATAAAACTATCCATACGCAATGCACTGAGTTATATCCGTTTTAATAAAACTATCCATATGCAATGCACTGAGTTATATCCGTTTTTAATAAAACTATCCATATGCAATGCACTGAGTTATATCCGTTTTTAATAAAACTGTCCATATGCAATGCACTGAGTTATATCCGTTTTTAATAAACATAACAAAATGCAATGCAGTGAGTTGTATCAGTTTTTAATAAAACTAATCATATGCAATGTACTGAGTTATATCAGTTTTTAATAAACCTAACAAAATGCAATGCAGTGAGTTATATCAGGTTTTAATAAAACTATCCATATGCAGTGCACTGAGTTATATCCGTTTTTAATAAAACTATCCATATGCAATGCACTGAGTTATATCCGTTTTAATAAAACTATCCATATGCAATGCACTGAGTTATATCCGTTTTTAATAAAACTAATCATATGCAATGTACTGAGTTATATCAGTTTTTAATAAACCTAACAAAATGCAATGCAGTGAGTTATATCAGGTTTTAATAAAACTATCCATATGCAGTGCACTGAGTTATATCCGTTTTTAATAAAACTATCCATATGCAATGCACTGAGTTATATCCGTTTTAATAAAACTATCCATATGCAATGCACTGAGTTATATCAGTTTTTAATAAAACTAATCATATGCAATGTACTGAGTTATATCAGTTTTTAATAAACCTAACAAAATGCAATGCAGTGAGTTATATCAGGTTTTAATAAAATTATCCATATACAGTGCACTGAGTTATATCCGTTTTTAATAAAACTATCCATATGCAATGCACTGAGTTATATCCGTTTTAATAAAACTATCCATATGCAATGCAGTGAGTTGTATCAGTTTTTAATAAAACTAACCATATGCAATGCACTGAGTTATATCCGTTTTAATAAAACTATCCATATGCAATGCACTGAGTTATATCCGTTTTTAATAAAACTATCCATATGCAATGCACTGAGTTATATCAGTTTTTAATAAACCTAACAAAATGTAATGCAGTGAGTTATATCAGTTTTTAATAAAACTATCCATACGCAATGCACTGAGTTATATCCGTTTTTAATAAAACTATCCATACGCAATGCACTGAGTTATATCCGTTTTTAATAAAACTATCCATATGCAATGCACTGAGTTATATCAGTTTTTAATAAAACTATACATATGCAATGCAGTGAGTTGTATCAGTTTTTAATAAAACTAACCATATGCAATGCACTGAGTTATATCCGTTTTAATAAAACTATCCATATGCAATGCACTGAGTTATATCCGTTTTTAATAAAACTATCCATATGCAATGCACTGAGTTATATCAGTTTTTAATAAACCTAACAAAATGTAATGCAGTGAGTTATATCAGGTTTTAATAAAATTATCCATATGCAGTGCACTGAGTTATATCCGTTTTTAATAAAACTATCCATATGCAATGCACTGAGTTATATCCGTTTTAATAAAACTATCCATATGCAATGCAGTGAGTTGTATCAGTTTTTAATAAAACTAACCATATGCAATGCACTGAGTTATATCCGTTTTAATAAAACTATCCATATGCAATGCACTGAGTTATATCCGTTTTAATAAAACTATCCATATGCAATGCAGTGAGTTGTATCAGTTTTTAATAAAACTAACCATATGCAATGCACTGAGTTATATCCGTTTTAATAAAACTATCCATATGCAATGCACTGAGTTATATCCGTTTTTAATAAAACTATCCATATGCAATGCACTGAGTTATATCAGTTTTTAATAAACCTAACAAAATGTAATGCAGTGAGTTATATCCGTTTTTAATAAAACTATCCATACGCAATGCACTGAGTTATATCCGTTTTTAATAAAACTATCCATACGCAATGCACTGAGTTATATCCGTTTTTAATAAAACTATCCATATGCAATGCACTGAGTTTTATCAGTTTTTAATAAAACTATACATATGCAATGTAGTGAGTTGTATCAGTTTTTAATAAAACTAACCATATGCAATGCACTGAGTTATATCCGTTTTAATAAAACTATCCATATGCAATGCACTGAGTTATATCCGTTTTTAATAAAACTATCCATATGCAATGCACTGAGTTATATCAGTTTTTAATAAACCTAACAAAATGTAATGCAGTGAGTTATATCAGTTTTTAATAAAACTATCCATACGCAATGCACTGAGTTATATCCGTTTTGAATAAAACTATCCATACGCAATGCACTGAGTTATATCCGTTTTTAATAAAACTATCCATATGCATTGCACTGAGTTATATCCGTTTTTAATAAACCTAACAAAATGCCATGTAGTGAGTTATATCCGTTTTTAATAAAACTAACCATATGCAATAAACTGAGTTATATCCGTTTTTAATAAAACTATCCATATGCAATGCACTGAGTTATATCGGTTTTTAATAAAACTATCCATATGCAATGCACTGAGTTATATCCGTTTTTAATAAACCTAACAAAATGCAATGCAGTGAGTTGTATCAGTTTTTAATAAAACTAACAAAATGCAATGCAGTGAGTTATATCAGTTTTTAATAAAACTGACCAAATGCAATGCAGCGAGTTATATACGCCTTTAATAAAATTAGCAAAATGCAATACAGTAGGTTACTTCGGTTTGTAATAAAACTGACCAAATGCAAAACAGTGAGTTTTATCCGATTTAATTAAAACTAACAAAATGCATTGCAGTGATTTATATCCGCTTTTATTAAAACTAACAAAATGCAATGCAGTGAGTTATATCAGTTTTTAAAAAACCTCTCAAAATCCAATGCAGTGAGTTATATCAGTTTTTAATAAAACTGACCAAATGCATTGCAGTGAGTTATATCCGCTTTTATTAAAACTATCCATATGCAATGCACTGCGTTATATCCGTTTTTAATAAACCTAACAAAATGCAATGCAGTGAGTTATATCCATTTTTATTAAAACTAACAAAATGCAATGCACTGAGTTATATCCGTTTTTAATTAAACTAACCATATGCAATGCACTGAGTTATATCCGTTTTTAATAAACATAACAAAATGCAATGCAGTGAGTTGTATCAGTTTTTAATAAAACTAATCATATGCAATGCACTGAGTTATATCAGTTTTTAATAAAACTAACAAAATGCAATGCAGTAAGTTATATCAGTTTTTAATAAAACTGACCAAATGCAAAACAGTGAGTTATATCCGCTTTCATTAAAACTAACAAAATGCAATGAAGTGAGTTACATCAGTTTTTAATAAAACTGACCAAATGCAATGCAGTGAGTTGTATCAGTTTTTAATAAAACTAACCATATGCAATGCAGTGAGTTATATCAGTTTTTAATAAAACTATCCATATGCAATGCACTGAGATATATCCGTTTTTAATAAAACTGACCAAATGCAATGCAGCGAGTTATATACGCCTTTAATAAAACTAGCAAAATGCAATACAGTAGGTTACTTCGGTTTTTAATAAAACTAACAAAATGCAATGCAGTGAGTTATATCCATTTTTATTAAAACTAACAAAATGCAATGCAGTGAGTTATATCCGCTTTTATTAAAACTAACCAAATGCAATGAAGTGGGTTACACCAGTTTTTAATAAAACTAACAAAATGCAATGCAATGAGTTATATCCATTTTTATTAAAACTAACAAAATGCAATGCAGTGAGTTATATCAGTTTTTAATAAAACTGACCAAATGCAATGCAGCGAGTTATATCCGCCTTTAATAAAACTAGCGAAATGCAATAGAGTAGGTTACTTCGGTTTTTAATAAAACTAACAAAATGCAATGCAGTGAGTTATATCCATTTTTATTAAAACTAACAAAATGCAATGCAGTGAGTTATATCAGTTTTTAATAAAACTGACCAAATGCAATGCAGCGAGTTATATCCGCCTTTAATAAAACTAGCAAAATACAATACAGTAGGTTACTTCGGTTTTTAATAAAACTAACAAAATGCAATGCAGTGAGTTATATCCATTTTTATTAAAACTAACAAAATGCAATGCAGTGAGTTACATCCATTTTTATTAAAACTAACAAAATGCAATGAAGTGAGTTACATCAGTTTCTAATAAAACTAACAAAATGCAATGCAATGAGTTTTATCCATTTTTATTAAAACTAACAAAATGCAATGCAGTGAGTTATATCAGTTTTTAATAAAACTGACCAAATGCAATGCAGTGAGTTATATCCGCCTTTAATAAAACTAGCGAAATGCAATAGAGTAGGTTACTTCGGTTTTTAATAAAACTAACCAAATGCAATGCAGTGAGTTATATCCATTTTTATTAAAACTAACAAAATGCAATGCAGTGAGTTATATCAGTTTTTAATAAAACTAACAAAATGCAATGCAGTGAGTTATATCCGCTTTTATCAAAACTAACAAAATGCAATGCAGTGAGTTATATCAGTTTTTAATAAAACTCTCCATATGCAATGCAGTGAGTTATATCAGTTTTTAATAAAACTATCCATATGCAATGCACTGAGTTATATCCGTTTTTAATAAACCTAACAAATGCAATGCAGTGAGTTGTATCAATTTTTAATAAAACTAACCATATGCAATGCACTGAGTTATATCCGTTTTTAATAAAACTAACCATATGCAATAAACTGAGTTATATCCGTTTTTAATAAAACTATCCATATGCAATGCACTGAGTTATATCCGTTTTTAATAAAACTAACCATATGCAATAAACAGAGTTGTATCAGTTTTTAATAAAACCAACCATATGCAATGCAGTGAGTTATATCAGTTTTTAATAAAACTATCCATATGCAATGCACTGAGTTATATCCGTTTTTAATAAAACTATCCATATGCAATGCACTGAGTTATATCCGTTTTTAATAAACCTAACAAAATGCAATGCAATGAGTTGTATCAGTTTTTAATAAAACTGACCATATGCAATGCACTGAGTTATATCCGTTTTTAATAAACCTAACAAAATGCCATGTAGTGAGTTATATCCGTTTTTAAGAAAACTAACCATATGCAATAAACTGAGTTATATCCGTTTTTAATAAAACTATCCATATGCAATGCACTGAGTTATATCGGTTTTTAATAAAACTATCCATATGCAATGCACTGAGTTATATCCGTTTTTAATAAACCTAACAAAATGCAATGCAGTGAGTTATATCAGTTTTTAATAAAACTATACATATGCAATGCAGTGAGTTGTATCAGTTTTTAATAAAACTAACCATATGCAATGCACTGAGTTATACCCGTTTTAATAAAACTATCCATATGCAATGCACTGAGTTATATCAGTTTTTAATAAACCTAACAAAATGTAATGCAGTGAGTTATATCAGTTTTTAATAAAACTAACCATATGCAATAAACTGAGTTATATCCGTTTTTAATAAAACTATCCATATGCAATGCACTGAGTTATATCCGTTTTTAATAAAACTAACCATATGCAATAAACAGAGTTGTATCAGTTTTTAATAAAACTAACCATATGCAATACAGTGAGTTATATCAGTTTTTAATAAAACTATCCATATGCAATGCAGTGAGTTGTATCAGTTTTTAATAAAACTAACCATATGCAATGCACTGAGTTATACCCGTTTTAATAAAACTATCCATATGCAATGCACTGAGTTATATCAGTTTTTAATAAACCTAACAAAATGTAATGCAGTGAGTTATATCCGTTTTTAATAAAACTAACCATATGCAATAAACTGAGTTATATCCGTTTTTAATAAAACTATCCATATGCAATGCACTGAGTTATATCGGTTTTTAATAAAACTATCCATATGCAATGCACTGAGTTATATCCGTTTTTAATAAACCTAACAAAATGCAATGCAGTGAGCTATATCAGTTTTTAATAAAACTATACACATGCAATGCAGTGAGTTGTATCAGTTTTTAATAAAACTAACCATATGCAATGCACTGAGTTATATCCGTTTTTAATAAAACTAACCATATGCAATGCACTGAGTTATATCCGTTTTAATAAAACTATCCATATGCAATGCACTGAGTTATATCCGTTTTTAATAAACCTAACAAAATGTAATGCAGTGAGTTATATCAGTTTTTAATAAAACTATCCATACGCAATGCACTGAGTTATATCCGTTTTGAATAAAACTATCCATACGCAATGCACTGAGTTATATCCGTTTTTAATAAAACTATCCATATGCAATGCACTGAGTTATATCCGTTTTTAATAAACCTAACAAAATGCCATGTAGTGAGTTATATCCGTTTTTAATAAAACTAACCATATGCAATAAACTGAGTTATATCGGTTTTTAATAAAACTATCCATATGCAATGCACTGAGTTATATCCGTTTTTAATAAACCTAACAAAATGCAATGCAGTGAGTTGTATCAGTTTTTAATAAAACTAACCATATGCAATGCACTGAGTTATATCCGTTTTTAATAAAACTAACCATATGCAATGCACTGAGTTATATCCGTTTTAATAAAACTATCCATATGCAATGCACTGAGTTATATCCGTTTTTAATAAACCTAACAAAATGTAATGCAGTGAGTTATATCAGTTTTTAATAAAACTATCCATACGCAATGCACTGAGTTATATCCGTTTTGAATAAAACTATCCATACGCAATGCACTGAGTTATATCCGTTTTTAATAAAACTATCCATATGCAATGCACTGAGTTATATCCGTTTTTAATAAACCTAACAAAATGCCATGTAGTGAGTTATATCCGTTTTTAATAAAACTATCCATATGCAATGCACTGAGTTATATCGGTTTTTAATAAAACTATCCATATGCAATGCACTGAGTTATATCCGTTTTTAATAAACCTAACAAAATGCAATGCAGTGAGTTGTATCAGTTTTTAATAAAACTAACAAAATGCAATGCAGTGAGTTATATCAGTTTTTAATAAAACTGACCAAATGCAATGCAGCGAGTTATATACGCCTTTAATAAAATTAGCAAAATGCAATACAGTAGGTTACTTCGGTTTTTAATAAAACTGACCAAATGCAAAACAGTGAGTTTTATCCGATTTAATTAAAACTAACAAAATGCATTGCAGTGATTTACATCCGCTTTTATTAAAACTAACAAAATGCAATGCAGTGAGTTATATCAGTTTTTAAAAAACCTCTCAAAATCCAATGCAGTGAGTTATATCAGTTTTTAATAAAACTGACCAAATGCATTGCAGTGAGTTATATCCGCTTTTATTAAAACTATCCATATGCAATGCACTGCGTTATATCCGTTTTTAATAAACCTAACAAAATGCAATGCAGTGAGTTATATCCATTTTTATTAAAACTAACAAAATGCAATGCACTGAGTTATATCCGTTTTTAATTAAACTAACCATATGCAATGCACTAAGTTATATCCGTTTTTAATAAAACTATCCATATGCAATGCACTGAGTTATATCCGATTTTAATAAACATAACAAAATGCAATGCAGTGAGTTGTATCAGTTTTTAATAAAACTAATCATATGCAATGCACTGAGTTATATCAGTTTTTAATAAAACTAACAAAATGCAATGCAGTAAGTTATATCAGTTTTTAATAAAACTGACCAAATGCAAAACAGTGAGTTATATCCGCTTTCATTAAAACTAACAAAATGCAATGAAGTGAGTTACATCAGTTTTTAATAAAACTGACCAAATGCAATGCAGTGAGTTGTATCAGTTTTTAATAAAACTAACCATATGCAATGCAGTGAGTTATATCAGTTTTTAATAAAACTATCCATATGCAATGCACTGAGTTATATCCGTTTTTAATAAAACTATCCATATGCAATGCACTGAGATATATCCGTTTTTAATAAAACTGACCAAATGCAATGCAGCGAGTTATATCCATTTTTATTAAAACTAACAAAATGCAATGCAGTGAGTTATATCCGCTTTTATTAAAACTAACCAAATGCAATGAAGTGAGTTACATCAGTTTTTAATAAAACTAACAAAATGCAATGCAATGAGTTATATCCATTTTTATTAAAACTAACAAAATGCAATGCAGTGAGTTATATCAGTTTTTAATAAAACTGACCAAATGCAATGCAGCGAGTTATATCCGCCTTTAATAAAACTAGCGAAATGCAATAGAGTAGGTTACTTCGGTTTTTAATAAAACTAACAAAATGCAATGCAGTGAGTTATATCCATTTTTATTAAAACTAACAAAATGCAATGCAGTGAGTTACATCCATTTTTATTAAAACTAACAAAATGCAATGAAGTGAGTTACATCAGTTTTTAATAAAACTAACAAAATGCAATGCAGTGAGTTATATCAGTTTTTAATAAAACTGACCAAATGCAATGGAGTGAGTTATATCCGCCTTTAATAAAACTAGCGAAATGCAATAGAGTAGGTTACTTCGGTTTTTAATAAAACTAACCAAATGCAATGCAGTGAGTTATATCAGTTTTTAATAAAACTAACAAAATGCAATGCAGTGAGTTATATCCGCTTTTATTAAAACTAACAAAATGCAATGCAGTGAGTTATATCAGTTTTTAATAAAACTCTCCATATGCAATGCACTGAGTTATATCCGTTTTTAATAAAACTAACCATATGCAATAAACTGAGTTATATCCGTTTTTAATAAAACTATCCATATGCAATGCACTGAGTTATATCCGTTTTTAATAAAACTATCCATATGCAATGCACTGAGTTATATCCGTTTTTAATAAACCTAACAAAATGCCATGTAGTGAGTTATATCCGTTTTTAATAAAACTAACCATATGCAATGCACTGAGTTATATCCGTTTTTAATAAAACTATCCATATGCAATGCACTGAGTTATATCCGTTTTTAATAAACCTAACAAAATGCCATGTAGTGAGTTATATCCGTTTTTAATAAAACTAACCATATGCAATAAACTGAGTTATATCCGTTTTTAATAAAACTATCCATATGCAATGCACTGAGTTATATCGGTTTTTAATAAAACTATCCATATGCAATGCACTGAGTTATATCCGTTTTTAATAAACCTAACAAAATGCAATGCAGTGAGTTGTATCAGTTTTTAATAAAACTAACAAAATGCAATGCAGTGAGTTATATCAGTTTTTAATAAAACTGACCAAATGCAATGCAGCGAGTTATATACGCCTTTAATAAAATTAGCAAAATGCAATACAGTAGGTTACTTCGGTTTTTAATAAAACTGACCAAATGCAAAACAGTGAGTTTTATCCGATTTAATTAAAACTAACAAAATGCATTGCAGTGATTTACATCCGCTTTTATTAAAACTAACAAAATGCAATGCAGTGAGTTATATCAGTTTTTAAAAAACCTCTCAAAATCCAATGCAGTGAGTTATATCAGTTTTTAATAAAACTGACCAAATGCATTGCAGTGAGTTATATCCGCTTTTATTAAAACTATCCATATGCAATAAACTGAGTTATATCCGTTTTTAATAAAACTATCCATATGCAATGCACTGAGTTATATCCGTTTTTAATAAAACTAACCATATGCAATAAACAGAGTTGTATCAGTTTTTAATAAAACTAACCATATGCAATGCAGTGAGTTATATCAGTTTTTAATAAAACTATCCATTTGCAATGCACTGAGTTATATCCGTTTTTAATAAAACTATCCATATGCAATGCACTGAGTTATATCCGTTTTTAATAAAACTATCCATATGCAATGCACTGAGTTATATCCGTTTTTAATAAACCTAACAAAATGCCATGTAGTGAGTTATATCCGTTTTTAATAAAACTAACCGTATGCAATAAACTGAGTTATATCCATTTTTAATAAAACTATCCATATGCAATGCACTGAGTTATATCGGTTTTTAATAAAACTATCCATATGCAATGCACTGAGTTATATCCGTTTTTAATAAACCTAACAAAATGCAATGCAGTGAGTTGTATCAGTTTTTAATAAAACTATCCATATGCAATGCACTGAGTTATATCAGTTTTTAATAAACCTAACAAAATGCAATGCAATGAGTTGCATCAGTTTTTAATAAAACTGACCAAATGCAATGCAGCGAGTTATATACGCCTTTAATAAAACTAGCGAAATGCAATAGAGTAGGTTACTTCGGTTTTTAATAAAACTAACCAAATGCAATGCAGTGAGTTACATCCATTTTTATTAAAACTAACAAAATGCAATGAAGTGAGTTACAACAGTTTTTAATAAAACTAACAAAATGCAATGCAGTGAGTTATATCAGTTTTTAATAAAACTGACCAAATGCAATGCAGTGAGTTATATCCGCCTTTAATAAAACTAGCGAAATGCAATAGAGTAGGTTACTTCGGTTTTTAATAAAACTAACCAAATGCAATGCAGTGAGTTATATCAGTTTTTAATAAAACTAACAAAATGCAATGCAGTGAGTTATATCCGCTTTTATTAAAACTAACAAAATGCAATGCAGTGAGTTATATCAGTTTTTAATAAAACTCTCCATATGCAATGCAGTGAGTTGTATCAGTTTTTAATAAAACTAACCATATGCAATGCAGTGAGTTATATCAGTTTTTAATAAAACTATCCATATGCAATGCACTGAGTTATATCCGTTTTTAATAAAACTATCCATATGCAATGCACTGAGATATATCCGTTTTTAATAAAACTGACCAAATGCAATGCAGCGAGTTATATCCATTTTTATTAAAACTAACAAAATGCAATGCAGTGAGTTATATCCGCTTTTATTAAAACTAACCAAATGCAATGAAGTGAGTTACATCAGTTTTTAATAAAACTAACAAAATGCAATGCAATGAGTTATATCCATTTTTATTAAAACTAACAAAATGCAATGCAGTGAGTTATATCAGTTTTTAATAAAACTGACCAAATGCAATGCAGCGAGTTATATCCGCCTTTAATAAAACTAGCGAAATGCAATAGAGTAGGTTACTTCGGTTTTTAATAAAACTAACAAAATGCAATGCAGTGAGTTATATCCATTTTTATTAAAACTAACAAAATGCAATGCAGTGAGTTACATCCATTTTTATTAAAACTAACAAAATGCAATGAAGTGAGTTACATCAGTTTTTAATAAAACTAACAAAATGCAATGCAGTGAGTTATATCAGTTTTTAATAAAACTGACCAAATGCAATGGAGTGAGTTATATCCGCCTTTAATAAAACTAGCGAAATGCAATAGAGTAGGTTACTTCGGTTTTTAATAAAACTAACCAAATGCAATGCAGTGAGTTATATCAGTTTTTAATAAAACTAACAAAATGCAATGCAGTGAGTTATATCCGCTTTTATTAAAACTAACAAAATGCAATGCAGTGAGTTATATCAGTTTTTAATAAAACTCTCCATATGCAATGCACTGAGTTATATCCGTTTTTAATAAAACTAACCATATGCAATAAACTGAGTTATATCCGTTTTTAATAAAACTATCCATATGCAATGCACTGAGTTATATCCGTTTTTAATAAAACTATCCATATGCAATGCACTGAGTTATATCCGTTTTTAATAAACCTAACAAAATGCCATGTAGTGAGTTATATCCGTTTTTAATAAAACTAACCATATGCAATGCACTGAGTTATATCCGTTTTTAATAAAACTATCCATATGCAATGCACTGAGTTATATCCGTTTTTAATAAAACTAACCATATGCAATAAACTGAGTTATATCCGTTTTTAATAAAACTATCCATATGCAATGCACTGAGTTATATCGGTTTTTAATAAAACTATCCATATGCAATGCACTGAGTTATATCCGTTTTTAATAAACCTAACAAAATGCAATGCAGTGAGTTGTATCAGTTTTTAATAAAACTCTCCATATGCAATGCACTGAGTTATATCCGTTTTTAATAAAACTAACCATATGCAATAAACTGAGTTATATCCGTTTTTAATAAAACTATCCATATGCAATGCACTGAGTTATATCGGTTTTTATTAAAACTAACAAAATGCAATGCAGTGAGTTATATCGGTTTTTAATAAAACTATCCATATGCAATGCACTGAGTTATATCCGCTTTTATTAAAACTAACAAAATGCAATGCAGTGAGTTATATCAGTTTTTAATAAAACTCTCCATATGCAATGCACTGAGTTATATCCGTTTTTAATAAAACTAACCATATGCAATAAACTGAGTTATATCCGTTTTTAATAAAACTATCCATATGCAATAAACTGAGTTATATCCGTTTTTAATAAAACTATCCATATGCAATGCACTGAGTTATATCCGTTTTTAATAAAACTAACCATATGCAATAAACTGAGTTATATCCGTTTTTAATAAAACTATCCATATGCAATAAACTGAGTTATATCCGTTTTTAATAAAACTATCCATATGCAATGCACTGAGTTATATCCGTTTTTAATAAAACTATCCATATGCAATAAACTGAGTTATATCCGTTTTTAATAAAACTATCCATATGCAATGCACTGAGTTATATCCGTTTTTAATAAAACTAACCATATGCAATAAACTGAGTTATATCAGTTTTTAATAAAACTCTCCATATGCAATGCACTGAGTTATATCCGTTTTTAATAAAACTAACCATATGCAATAAACTGAGTTATATCCGTTTTTAATAAAACTATCCATATGCAATGCACTGAGTTATATCCGTTTTTAATAAAACTAACCATATGCAATAAACTGAGTTATATCCGTTTTTAATAAAACTATCCATATGCAATGCACTGAGTTATATCGGTTTTTATTAAAACTAACAAAATGCAATGCAGTGAGTTATATCGGTTTTTAATAAAACTATCCATATGCAATGCACTGAGTTATATCCGCTTTTATTAAAACTAACAAAATGCAATGCAGTGAGTTATATCAGTTTTTAATAAAACTCTCCATATGCAATGCACTGAGTTATATCCGTTTTTAATAAAACTAACCATATGCAATAAACTGAGTTATATCCGTTTTTAATAAAACTATCCATATGCAATAAACTGAGTTATATCCGTTTTTAATAAAACTATCCATATGCAATGCACTGAGTTATATCCGTTTTTAATAAAACTAACCATATGCAATAAACTGAGTTATATCCGTTTTTAATAAAACTATCCATATGCAATAAACTGAGTTATATCCGTTTTTAATAAAACTATCCATATGCAATGCACTGAGTTATATCCGTTTTTAATAAAACTATCCATATGCAATAAACTGAGTTATATCCGTTTTTAATAAAACTATCCATATGCAATGCACTGAGTTATATCCGTTTTTAATAAAACTAACCATATGCAATAAACTGAGTTATATCAGTTTTTAATAAAACTCTCCATATGCAATGCACTGAGTTATATCCGTTTTTAATAAAACTAACCATATGCAATAAACTGAGTTATATCCGTTTTTAATAAAACTATCCATATGCAATGCACTGAGTTATATCCGTTTTTAATAAAACTATCCATATGCAATGCACTGAGTTATATCCGTTTTTAATAAACCTAACAAAATGCCATGTAGTGAGTTATATCCGTTTTTAATAAAACTAACCATATGCAATGCACTGAGTTATATCCGTTTTTAATAAAACTATCCATATGCAATGCACTGAGTTATATCCGTTTTTAATAAAACTAACCATATGCAATAAACTGAGTTATATCCGTTTTTAATAAAACTATCCATATGCAATGCACTGAGTTATATCGGTTTTTAATAAAACTATCCATATGCAATGCACTGAGTTATATCCGTTTTTAATAAACCTAACAAAATGCAATGCAGTGAGTTGTATCAGTTTTTAATAAAACTCTCCATATGCAATGCACTGAGTTATATCCGTTTTTAATAAAACTAACCATATGCAATAAACTGAGTTATATCCGTTTTTAATAAAACTATCCATATGCAATGCACTGAGTTATATCGGTTTTTATTAAAACTAACAAAATGCAATGCACTGAGTTATATCGGTTTTTAATAAAACTATCCATATGCAATGCACTGAGTTATATCCGCTTTTATTAAAACTAACAAAATGCAATGCAGTGAGTTATATCAGTTTTTAATAAAACTCTCCATATGCAATGCACTGAGTTATATCCGTTTTTAATAAAACTAACCATATGCAATAAACTGAGTTATATCCGTTTTTAATAAAACTATCCATATGCAATGCACTGAGTTATATCGGTTTTTAATAAAACTATCCATATGCAATGCACTGAGTTATATCCGTTTTTAATAAACCTAACAAAATGCAATGCAGTGAGTTGTATCAGTTTTTAATAAAACTAACAAAATGCAATGCAGTGAGTTATATCAGTTTTTAATAAAACTGACCAAATGCAATGCAGCGAGTTATATACGCCTTTAATAAAATTAGCAAAATGCAATACAGTAGGTTACTTCGGTTTTTAATAAAACTGACCAAATGCAAAACAGTGAGTTTTATCCGATTTAATTAAAACTAACAAAATGCATTGCAGTGATTTACATCCGCTTTTATTAAAACTAACAAAATGCAATGCAGTGAGTTATATCAGTTTTTAAAAAACCTCTCAAAATCCAATGCAGTGAGTTATATCAGTTTTTAATAAAACTGACCAAATGCATTGCAGTGAGTTATATCCGCTTTTATTAAAACTATCCATATGCAATAAACTGAGTTATATCCGTTTTTAATAAAACTATCCATATGCAATGCACTGAGTTATATCCGTTTTTAATAAAACTAACCATATGCAATAAACAGAGTTGTATCAGTTTTTAATAAAACTAACCATATGCAATGCAGTGAGTTATATCAGTTTTTAATAAAACTATCCATTTGCAATGCACTGAGTTATATCCGTTTTTAATAAAACTATCCATATGCAATGCACTGAGTTATATCCGTTTTTAATAAAACTATCCATATGCAATGCACTGAGTTATATCCGTTTTTAATAAACCTAACAAAATGCCATGTAGTGAGTTATATCCGTTTTTAATAAAACTAACCGTATGCAATAAACTGAGTTATATCCGTTTTTAATAAAACTATCCATATGCAATGCACTGAGTTATATCGGTTTTTAATAAAACTATCCATATGCAATGCACTGAGTTATATCCGTTTTTAATAAACCTAACAAAATGCAATGCAGTGAGTTGTATCAGTTTTTAATAAAACTATCCATATGCAATGCACTGAGTTATATCAGTTTTTAATAAACCTAACCAAATGCAATGCAATGAGTTGCATCAGTTTTTAATAAAACTGACCAAATGCAATGCAGCGAGTTATATACGCCTTTAATAAAATTAGCAAAATGCAATACAGTAGGTTACTTCGGTTTTTAATAAAACTGACCAAATGCAAAACAGTGAGTTTTATCCGATTTAATTAAAACTAACAAAATGCATTGCAGTGATTTACATCCGCTTTTATTAAAACTAACAAAATGCAATGCAGTGAGTTATATCAGTTTTTAAAAAACCTCTCAAAATCCAATGCAGTGAGTTATATCAGTTTTTAATAAAACTGACCAAATTCATTGCAGTGAGTTATATCCGCTTTTATTAAAACTATCCATATGCAATGCACTGCGTTATATCCGTTTTTAATAAACCTAACAAAATGCAATGCAGTGAGTTATATCCATTTTTATTAAAACTAACAAAATGCAATGCACTGAGTTATATCCGTTTTTAATTAAACTAACCATATGCAATGCACTAAGTTATATCCGTTTTTAATAAAACTATCCATATGCAATGCACTGAGTTATATCCGTTTTTAATAAACATAACAAAATGCAATGCAGTGAGTTGTATCAGTTTTTAATAAAACTAATCATATGCAATGCACTGAGTTATATCAGTTTTTAATAAAACTAACAAAATGCAATGCAGTAAGTTATATCAGTTTTTAATAAAACAGACCAAATGCAAAACAGTGAGTTATATCCGCTTTCATTAAAACTAACAAAATGCAATGAAGTGAGTTACATCAGTTTTTAATAAAACTGACCAAATGCAATGCAGTGAGTTGTATCAGTTTTTAATAAAACTAACCATATGCAGTGAGTTATATCAGTTTTTAATAAAACTATCCATATGGAATGCACTGAGTTATATCCGTTTTTAATAAAACTATCCATATGCAATGCACTGAGATATATCCGTTTTTAATAAAACTGACCAAATGCAATGCAGCGAGTTATATCCATTTTTATTAAATCTAACAAAATGCAATGCAGTGAGTTATATCCGCTTTTATTAAAACTAACCAAATGCAATGAAGTGAGTTACATCAGTTTTTAATAAAACTAACAAAATGCAATGCAATGAGTTATATCCATTTTTATTAAAACTAACAAAATGCAATGCAGTGAGTTATATCAGTTTTTAATAAAACTGACCAAATGCAATGCAGCGAGTTATATCCGCCTTTAATAAAACTAGCGAAATGCAATAGAGTAGGTTACTTCGGTTTTTAATAAAACTAACAAAATGCAATGCAGTGAGTTATATCCATTTTTATTAAAACTAACAAAATGCAATGCAGTGAGTTACATCCATTTTTATTAAAACTAACAAAATGCAATGAAGTGAGTTACAACAGTTTTTAATAAAACTAACAAAATGCAATGCAGTGAGTTATATCAGTTTTTAATAAAACTGACCAAATGCAATGCAGTGAGTTATATCCGCCTTTAATAAAACTAGCGAAATGCAATAGAGTAGGTTACTTCGGTTTTTAATAAAACTAACCAAATGCAATGCAGTGAGTTATATCAGTTTTTAATAAAACTAACAAAATGCAATGCAGTGAGTTATATCCGCTTTTATTAAAACTAACAAAATGCAATGCAGTGAGTTATATCAGTTTTTAATAAAACTCTCCATATGCAATGCAGTGAGTTGTATCAGTTTTTAATAAAACTAACCATATGCAATGCAGTGAGTTATATCAGTTTTTAATAAAACTATCCATATGCAATGCACTGAGTTATATCCGTTTTTAATAAAACTATCCATATGCAATGCACTGAGATATATCCGTTTTTAATAAAACTGACCAAATGCAATGCAGTGAGTTGTATCAATTTTTAATAAAACTAACCATATGCAATGCACTGAGTTATATCCGTTTTTAATAAAACTAACCATATGCAATAAACTGAGTTATATCCGTTTTTAATAAAACTATCCATATGCAATGCGCTGAGTTATATCCGTTTTTAATAAAACTAACCATATGCAATAAACAGAGTTGTATCAGTTTTTAATAAAACTAACCATATGCAATACAGTGAGTTATATCAGTTTTTAATAAAACTATCCATATGCAATGCACTGAGTTATATCCGTTTTTAATAAAACTATCCATATGCAATGCACTGAGTTATATCCGTTTTTAATAAACCTAACAAAATGCAATGCAATGAGTTGTATCAGTTTTTAATAAAACTGACCATATGCAATGCACTGAGTTATATCCGTTTTTAATAAAACTAACCATATGCAATGCACTGAGTTATATCCGTTTTTAATAAACCTAACAAAATGCAATGCAGTGAGTTATATCAGTTTTTAATAAAACTCTCCATATGCAATGCACTGAGTTATATCCGTTTTTAATAAAACTAACCGTATGCAACGCAGTGAGTTGTATCAGTTTTTAATAAAACTAACCATATGCAATGCACTGAGTTATATCCGTTTTTATTAAAACTATCCATATGCAATGCACTGAGTTATATCCGTTTTTAATAAACCTAACAAAATGCAATGCAGTGAGTTGTGTCAGTTTTTAATAAAACTAACCAATGCACTGAGTTATATCCGTTTTTAATAAAACTATCCATATGCAATGCACTGAGTTATATCCGTTTTTAATAAACCTAACAAAATGCAATGCACTGAGTTTTATCCGTTTTTAATAAACCTAACAAAATGCAATGCAGTGAGTTATATCAGTTTTTAATAAAACTATCCATATGCAATGCACTGAGTTATATCCGTTTTTAAAAAAACTAACCATATGTAATGCACTGAGTTATATCCGTTTTAAATAAAACTATCCATATGCAATGCACTGAGTTATACCCGTTTTTAATAAACCTAACAAAATGCAATGCACTGAGTTATATCCGTTTTTAATAAAACTATCCATATGCAATGCACTGAGTTATATCAGTTTTTAATAAAACTATCCATATGCAATGCACTGAGTTATATCCATTTTTAATAAACCTAACAAAATTCACTGCAGTGAGTTGTATCAGTTTTTAATAAAACGAACCTTATGCAATGCACTGAGTTATATCCGTTTTTAATAAAACTAACCATATGCAACGCAGTGAGTTGTATCAGTTTTTAATAAACCTAACAAAATGCAATGCAGTGAGTTGTATCAGTTTTTAATAAAACTAACCATATGCAATGCAGTGAGTTATATCAGTTTTTAATAAAACTATCCATATGCAATGCACTGAGTTCTATCCGTTTTTAATAAACCTAACAAAATGCAATGCAGTGAGTTGTATCAGTTTTTAATAAAACTAACCATATGCAATGCACTGAGTTATATCCGTTTTTAATAAAACTAACCATATGCAATAAACTGAGTTATATCCGTTTTTAATAAACCTAACAAAATGCAATGCAGTGAATTGTATCAGTTTTTAATAAAACTATCCATATGCAATGCACTGAGTTATATCCGTTTTTATTAAAACTATCCATATGCAATGCACTGAGTTATATCCGTTTTTAATAAACCTATCCATATGCAATGCACTGAGTTGTATCAGTTTTTAATAAAACTAGCCATATGCAATGCACTGAGTTATATCCGTTTTTAATAAAACTATCCATATGCAATGCACTGAGTTATATCCGTTTTTAAAAAAACTAACCATATGTAATGCACTGAGTTATATCCGTTTTAAAAAAAACTATCCATATGCAATGCACTGAGTTATATCCGTTTTTAATAAACCTAACAAAATGCAATGCAGTGAGTTGTATCAGTTTTTAATAAAACTAACCATATGCAATGCACTGAGTTATATCCGTTTTTAATAAAACTATCCATATGCAATGCACTGAGTTATATCCGTTTTTAAAAAAACTAACCACATGTAATGCACTGAGTTATATCCGTTTTAAATAAAATTTTCCATATGCAATGCACTGAGTTATATCCGTTCTTAATAAACCTAACAAAATGCAATGCAGTGATTTGTATCAGTTTTTAATAAGACTAACCATATGCAATGCACTGAGTTATATCCGTTTTTAATAAAACTATCCATATGCAATGCACTGAGTTATATCCGTTTTTAAAAAAACTAACCATATGTAATGCACTGAGTTATATCCGTTTTAAATAAAACTATCCATATGCAATGCACTGAGTTATATCCGTTTTTAATAAACCTAACAAAATGCAATGCAGTGAGTTGTATCAGTTTTTAATAAAACTAACCATATGCAATGCACTGAGTTATATCCGTTTTTAATAAACCTAACAAAATGCCATGCAGTGAGTTGTATCAGTTTTTAATAAAGCTAACCATATGCAATGCACTGAGTTATATCATTTTTTAATAAAACTATCCATATGCAATGCACTGAGTTATATCCATTTTTAATAAACCTAACAAAATTCAATGCAGTGAGTTGTATCAGTTTTTAATAAAACTAACCATATGCAATAAACTGAGTTATATCCGTTTTTAATAAACCTAACAAAATGCAATGCAGTGAGTTGTATCAGTTTTTAATAAAACTAACCATATGCAATGCACTGAGTTATATCCGTTTTTAATAAAACTATCCATATGCAATGCACTGAGTTATATCAGTTTTTAATAAAACTAACCATATGCAATGCACTGAGTTATATCAGTTTTTAATATAACTATCCATATGCAATGCACTGAGTTATATCCATTTTTAATGAACCTAACAAAATCCAATGCAGTGAGTTGTATCAGTTTTTAATAAAACTAACCATATGCAATGCAGTGAGTTATATCCGTTTTTAATAAAACTAACCATATGCAACGCAGTGAGTTGTATCAGTTTTTAATAAACCTAACAAAATGCAACGCAGTGAGTTGTATCAGTTTTTAATAAAACTAACCATATTCAATGCAGTGAGTTATATCCGTTTTTAATAAAACTATCCATGTGCAATGCACTGAGTTCTATCCGTTTTTAATAAACCTAACAAAATGCAATGCAGTGAGTTGTATCAGTTTTTAATAAAACTAACCATATGCAATGCACTGAGTTATATCCGTTTTTAATAAAACTAACCATATGCAATAAACTGAGTTATATCCGTTTTTAATAAACCTAACAAAATGCAATGCAGTGAGTTGTATCAGTTTTTAATAAAACTGACCGAATGCAATGCAGTGAGTTATATCCGCCTTTAATAAAACTAGCGAAATGCAATAGAGTAGGTTACTTCGGTTTTTAATAAAACTAACAAAATGCAATGCAGTGAGTTATATCCATTTTTATTAAAACTAACCAAATGCAATGCAGTGAGTTACATCCATTTTTATTAAAACTAACAAAATGCAATGAAGTGAGTTACAACAGTTTTTAATAAAACTAACAAAATGCAATGCAGTGAGTTATATCAGTTTTTAATAAAACTGACCAAATGCAATGCAGTGAGTTATATCCGCCTTTAATAAAACTAGCGAAATGCAATAGAGTAGGTTACTTCGGTTTTTAATAAAACTAACCAAATGCAATGCAGTGAGTTATATCAGTTTTTAATAAAACTAACAAAATGCAATGCAGTGAGTTATATCCGCTTTTATTAAAACTAACAAAATGCAATGCAGTGAGTTATATCAGTTTTTAATAAAACTCTCCATATGCAATGCAGTGAGTTGTATCAGTTTTTAATAAAACTAACCATATGCAATGCAGTGAGTTATATCAGTTTTTAATAAAACTATCCATATGCAATGCACTGAGTTATATCCGTTTTTAATAAAACTATCCATATGCAATGCACTGAGATATATCCGTTTTTAATAAAACTGACCAAATGCAATGCAGTGAGTTGTATCAATTTTTAATAAAACTAACCATATGCAATGCACTGAGTTATATCCGTTTTTAATAAACCTAACAAAATGCAATGCAGTGAGTTGTATCAGTTTTTAATAAAACTAACCATATGCAATGCACTGAGTTATATCCGTTTTTAATAAAACTATCCATATGCAATGCACTGAGTTATATCCGTTTTTAAAAAAACTAACCACATGTAATGCACTGAGTTATATCCGTTTTAAATAAAATTTTCCATATGCAATGCACTGAGTTATATCCGTTCTTAATAAACCTAACAAAATGCAATGCAGTGATTTGTATCAGTTTTTAATAAGACTAACCATATGCAATGCACTGAGTTATATCCGTTTTTAATAAAACTATCCATATGCAATGCACTGAGTTATATCCGTTTTTAAAAAAACTAACCATATGTAATGCACTGAGTTATATCCGTTTTAAATAAAACTATCCATATGCAATGCACTGAGTTATATCCGTTTTTAATAAACCTAACAAAATGCAATGCAGTGAGTTGTATCAGTTTTTAATAAAACTAACCATATGCAATGCACTGAGTTATATCCGTTTTTAATAAACCTAACAAAATGCCATGCAGCGAGTTGTATCAGTTTTTAATAAAGCTAACCATATGCAATGCACTGAGTTATATCATTTTTTAATAAAACTATCCATATGCAATGCACTGAGTTATATCCATTTTTAATAAACCTAACAAAATTCAATGCAGTGAGTTGTATCAGTTTTTAATAAAACTAACCATATGCAATAAACTGAGTTATATCCGTTTTTAATAAACCTAACAAAATGCAATGCAGTGAGTTGTATCAGTTTTTAATAAAACTAACCATATGCAATGCACTGAGTTATATCCGTTTTTAATAAAACTATCCATATGCAATGCACTGAGTTATATCAGTTTTTAATAAAACTAACCATATGCAATGCACTGAGTTATATCAGTTTTTAATATAACTATCCATATGCAATGCACTGAGTTATATCCATTTTTAATGAACCTAACAAAATCCAATGCAGTGAGTTGTATCAGTTTTTAATAAAACTAACCATATGCAATGCAGTGAGTTATATCCGTTTTTAATAAAACTAACCATATGCAACGCAGTGAGTTGTATCAGTTTTTAATAAACCTAACAAAATGCAACGCAGTGAGTTGTATCAGTTTTTAATAAAACTAACCATATGCAATGCAGTGAGTTATATCCGTTTTTAATAAAACTATCCATGTGCAATGCACTGAGTTCTATCCGTTTTTAATAAACCTAACAAAATGCAATGCAGTGAGTTGTATCAGTTTTTAATAAAACTAACCATATGCAATGCACTGAGTTATATCCGTTTTTAATAAAACTAACCATATGCAATAAACTGAGTTATATCCGTTTTTAATAAACCTAACAAAATGCAATGCAGTGAGTTGTATCAGTTTTTAATAAAACTGACCGAATGCAATGCAGTGAGTTATATCCGCCTTTAATAAAACTAGCGAAATGCAATAGAGTAGGTTACTTCGGTTTTTAATAAAACTAACAAAATGCAATGCAGTGAGTTATATCCATTTTTATTAAAACTAACCAAATGCAATGCAGTGAGTTACATCCATTTTTATTAAAACTAACAAAATGCAATGAAGTGAGTTACAACAGTTTTTAATAAAACTAACAAAATGCAATGCAGTGAGTTATATCAGTTTTTAATAAAACTGACCAAATGCAATGCAGTGAGTTATATCCGCCTTTAATAAAACTAGCGAAATGCAATAGAGTAGGTTACTTCGGTTTTTAATAAAACTAACCAAATGCAATGCAGTGAGTTATATCAGTTTTTAATAAAACTAACAAAATGCAATGCAGTGAGTTATATCCGCTTTTATTAAAACTAACAAAATGCAATGCAGTGAGTTATATCAGTTTTTAATAAAACTCTCCATATGCAATGCAGTGAGTTGTATCAGTTTTTAATAAAACTAACCATATGCAATGCAGTGAGTTATATCAGTTTTTAATAAAACTATCCATATGCAATGCACTGAGTTATATCCGTTTTTAATAAAACTATCCATATGCAATGCACTGAGATATATCCGTTTTTAATAAAACTGACCAAATGCAATGCAGTGAGTTGTATCAATTTTTAATAAAACTAACCATATGCAATGCACTGAGTTATATCCGTTTTTAATAAAACTAACCATATGCAATAAACTGAGTTATATCCGTTTTTAATAAAACTATCCATATGCAATGCGCTGAGTTATATCCGTTTTTAATAAAACTAACCATATGCAATAAACAGAGTTGTATCAGTTTTTAATAAAACTAACCATATGCAATACAGTGAGTTATATCAGTTTTTAATAAAACTATCCATATGCAATGCACTGAGTTATATCCGTTTTTAATAAAACTATCCATATGCAATGCACTGAGTTATATCCGTTTTTAATAAACCTAACAAAATGCAATGCAATGAGTTGTATCAGTTTTTAATAAAACTGACCATATGCAATGCACTGAGTTATATCCGTTTTTAATAAAACTAACCATATGCAATGCACTGAGTTATATCCGTTTTTAATAAACCTAACAAAATGCAATGCAGTGAGTTATATCAGTTTTTAATAAAACTCTCCATATGCAATGCACTGAGTTATATCCGTTTTTAATAAAACTAACCGTATGCAACGCAGTGAGTTGTATCAGTTTTTAATAAAACTAACCATATGCAATGCACTGAGTTATATCCGTTTTTATTAAAACTATCCATATGCAATGCACTGAGTTATATCCGTTTTTAATAAACCTAACAAAATGCAATGCAGTGAGTTGTGTCAGTTTTTAATAAAACTAACCAATGCACTGAGTTATATCCGTTTTTAATAAAACTATCCATATGCAATGCACTGAGTTATATCCGTTTTTAATAAACCTAACAAAATGCAATGCACTGAGTTATATCCGTTTTTAATAAACCTAACAAAATGCAATGCAGTGAGTTATATCAGTTTTTAATAAAACTATCCATATGCAATGCACTGAGTTATATCCGTTTTTAAAAAAACTAACCATATGTAATGCACTGAGTTATATCCGTTTTAAATAAAACTATCCATATGCAATGCACTGAGTTATACCCGTTTTTAATAAACCTAACAAAATGCAATGCACGGAGTTATATCCGTTTTTAATAAAACTATCCATATGCAATGCACTGAGTTATATCAGTTTTTAATAAAACTATCCATATGCAATGCACTGAGTTATATCCATTTTTAATAAACCTAACAAAATTCACTGCAGTGAGTTGTATCAGTTTTTAATAAAACGAACCTTATGCAATGCACTGAGTTATATCCGTTTTTAATAAAACTAACCATATGCAACGCAGTGAGTTGTATCAGTTTTTAATAAACCTAACAAAATGCAATGCAGTGAGTTGTATCAGTTTTTAATAAAACTAACCATATGCAATGCAGTGAGTTATATCAGTTTTTAATAAAACTATCCATATGCAATGCACTGAGTTCTATCCGTTTTTAATAAACCTAACAAAATGCAATGCAGTGAGTTGTATCAGTTTTTAATAAAACTATCCATATGCAATGCACTGAGTTATATCCGTTTTTATTAAAACTATCCATATGCAATGCACTGAGTTATATCCGTTTTTAATAAACCTATCCATATGCAATGCACTGAGTTGTATCAGTTTTTAATAAAACTAGCCATATGCAATGCACTGAGTTATATCCGTTTTTAATAAAACTATCCATATGCAATGCACTGAGTTATATCCGTTTTTAAAAAAACTAACCATATGTAATGCACTGAGTTATATCCGTTTTAAAAAAAACTATCCATATGCAATGCACTGAGTTATATCCGTTTTTAATAAACCTAACAAAATGCAATGCAGTGAGTTGTATCAGTTTTTAATAAAACTAACCATATGCAATGCACTGAGTTATATCCGTTTTTAATAAAACTATCCATATGCAATGCACTGAGTTATATCCGTTTTTAAAAAAACTAACCACATGTAATGCACTGAGTTATATCCGTTTTAAATAAAATTTTCCATATGCAATGCACTGAGTTATATCCGTTCTTAATAAACCTAACAAAATGCAATGCAGTGATTTGTATCAGTTTTTAATAAGACTAACCATATGCAATGCACTGAGTTATATCCGTTTTTAATAAAACTATCCATATGCAATGCACTGAGTTATATCCGTTTTTAAAAAAACTAACCATATGTAATGCACTGAGTTATATCCGTTTTAAATAAAACTATCCATATGCAATGCACTGAGTTATATCCGTTTTTAATAAACCTAACAAAATGCAATGCAGTGAGTTGTATCAGTTTTTAATAAAACTAACCATATGCAATGCACTGAGTTATATCCGTTTTTAATAAACCTAACAAAATGCCATGTAGTGAGTTGTATCAGTTTTTAATAAAGCTAACCATATGCAATGCACTGAGTTATATCATTTTTTAATAAAACTATCCATATGCAATGCACTGAGTTATATCCATTTTTAATAAACCTAACAAAATTCAATGCAGTGAGTTGTATCAGTTTTTAATAAAACTAACCATATGCAATAAACTGAGTTATATCCGTTTTTAATAAACCTAACAAAATGCAATGCAGTGAGTTGTATCAGTTTTTAATAAAACTAACCATATGCAATGCACTGAGTTATATCCGTTTTTAATAAAACTATCCATATGCAATGCACTGAGTTATATCAGTTTTTAATAAAACTAACCATATGCAATGCACTGAGTTATATCAGTTTTTAATATAACTATCCATATGCAATGCACTGAGTTATATCCATTTTTAATAAACCTAACAAAATCCAATGCAGTGAGTTGTATCAGTTTTTAATAAAACTAACCATATGCAATGCAGTGAGTTATATCCGTTTTTAATAAAACTAACCATATGCAACGCAGTGAGTTGTATCAGTTTTTAATAAACCTAACAAAATGCAATGCAGTGAGTTGTATCAGTTTTTAATAAAACTAACCATATGCAATGCAGTGAGTTATATCCGTTTTTAATAAAACTATCCATGTGCAATGCACTGAGTTCTATCCGTTTTTAATAAACCTAACAAAATGCAATGCAGTGAGTTGTATCAGTTTTTAATAAAACTAACCATATGCAATGCACTGAGTTATATCCGTTTTTAATAAAACTAACCATATGCAATAAACTGAGTTATATCCGTTTTTAATAAACCTAACAAAATGCAATGCAGTGAGTTGTATCAGTTTTTAATAAAACTGACCAAATGCAATGCAGTGAGTTATATCCGCCTTTAATAAAACTAGCGAAATGCAATAGAGTAGGTTACTTCGGTTTTTAATAAAACTAACCAAATGCAATGCAGTGAGTTATATCAGTTTTTAATAAAACTAACAAAATGCAATGCAGTGAGTTATATCCGCTTTTTTTAAAACTAACAAAATGCAATGCAGTGAGTTATATCAGTTTTTAATAAAACTCTCCATATGCAATGCAGTGAGTTGTATCAGTTTTTAATAAAACTAACCATATGCAATGCAGTGAGTTATATCAGTTTTTAATAAAACTATCCATATGCAATGCACTGAGTTATATCCGTTTTTAATAAAACTATCCATATGCAATGCACTGAGATATATCCGTTTTTAATAAAACTGACCAAATGCAATGCAGTGAGTTGTATCAATTTTTAATAAAACTAACCATATGCAATGCACTGAGTTATATCCGTTTTTAATAAAACTAACCATATGCAATAAACTGAGTTATATCCGTTTTTAATAAAACTATCCATATGCAATGCACTGAGTTATATCCGTTTTTAATAAAACTAACCATATGCAATAAACAGAGTTGTATCAGTTTTTAATAAAACTAACCATATGCAATACAGTGAGTTATATCAGTTTTTAATAAAACTATCCATATGCAATGCACTGAGTTATATCCGTTTTTAATAAAACTATCCATATGCAATGCACTGAGTTATATCCGTTTTTAATAAACTTAACAAAATGCAATGCAATGAGTTGTATCAGTTTTTAATAAAACTGACCATATGCAATGCACTGAGTTATATCCGTTTTTAATAAAACTAACCATATGCAATGCACTGAGTTATATCCGTTTTTAATAAACCTAACAAAATGCAATGCAGTGAGTTATATCAGTTTTTAATAAAACTCTCCATATGCAATGCACTGAGTTATATCCGTTTTTAATAAAACTAACCGTATGCAACGCAGTGAGTTGTATCAGTTTTTAATAAAACTAACCATATGCAATGCACTGAGTTATATCCGTTTTTATTAAAACTATCCATATGCAATGCACTGAGTTATATCCGTTTTTAATAAACCTAACAAAATGCAATGCAGTGAGTTGTATCAGTTTTTAATAAAACTAACCAATGCACTGAGTTATATCCGTTTTTAATAAAACTATCCATATGCAATGCACTGAGTTATATCCGTTTTTAATAAACCTAACAAAATGCAATGCAGTGAGTTATATCAGTTTTTAATAAAACTATCCATATGCAATGCACTGAGTTATATCCGTTTTTAAAAAAACTAACCATATGTAATGCACTGAGTTATATCCGTTTTAAATAAAACTATCCATATGCAATGCACTGATATAACTCAGTTTTTAATAAACCTAACAAAATGCAATGCAGTGAGTTGTATCAGTTTTTAATAAAACTAACCATATGCAATGCACTGAGTTATATCCGTTTTTAATAAAACTATCCATATGCAATGCACTGAGTTATATCAGTTTTTAATAAAACTATCCATATGCAATGCACTGAGTTATATCCATTTTTAATAAACCTAACAAAATTCACTGCAGTGAGTTGTATCAGTTTTTAATAAAACGAACCTTATGCAATGCACTGAGTTATATCCGTTTTTAATAAAACTAACCATATGCAACGCAGTGAGTTGTATCAGTTTTTAATAAACCTAACAAAATGCAATGCAGTGAGTTGTATCAGTTTTTAATAAAACTAACCATATGCAATGCAGTGAGTTATATCAGTTTTTAATAAAACTATCCATATGCAATGCACTGAGTTCTATCCGTTTTTAATAAACCTAACAAAATGCAATGCAGTGAGTTGTATCAGTTTTTAATAAAACTAACCATATGCAATGCACTGAGTTATATCCGTTTTTAATAAAACTAACCATATGCAATAAACTGAGTTATATCCGTTTTTAATAAACCTAACAAAATGCAATGCAGTGAGTTGTATCAGTTTTTAATAAAACTATCCATATGCAATGCACTGAGTTATATCCGTTTTTATTAAAACTATCCATATGCAATGCACTGAGTTATATCCGTTTTTAATAAACCTATCCATATGCAATGCACTGAGTTGTATCAGTTTTTAATAAAACTAGCCATATGCAATGCACTGAGTTATATCCGTTTTTAATAAAACTATCCATATGCAATGCACTGAGTTATATCCGTTTTTAAAAAAACTATCCATATGTAATGCACTGAGTTATATCCGTTTTAAAAAAAACTATCCATATGCAATGCACTGAGTTATATCCGTTTTTAATAAACCTAACAAAATGCAATGCAGTGAGTTGTATCAGTTTTTAATAAAACTAACCATATGCAATGCACTGAGTTATATCCGTTTTTAATAAAACTATCCATATGCAATGCACTGAGTTATATCCGTTTTTAAAAAAACTAACCACATGTAATGCACTGAGTTATATCCGTTTTAAATAAAATTTTCCATATGCAATGCACTGAGTTATATCCGTTCTTAATAAACCTAACAAAATGCAATGCAGTGATTTGTATCAGTTTTTAATAAGACTAACCATATGCAATGCACTGAGTTATATCCGTTTTTAATAAAACTATCCATATGCAATGCACTGAGTTATATCCGTTTTTAAAAAAACTAACCATATGTAATGCACTGAGTTATATCCGTTTTAAATAAAACTATCCATATGCAATGCACTGAGTTATATCCGTTTTTAATAAACCTAACAAAATGCAATGCAGTGAGTTGTATCAGTTTTTAATAAAACTAACCATATGCAATGCACTGAGTTATATCCGTTTTTAATAAACCTAACAAAATGCCATGCAGTGAGTTGTATCAGTTTTTAATAAAGCTAACCATATGCAATGCACTGAGTTATATCATTTTTTAATAAAACTATCCATATGCAATGCACTGAGTTATATCCATTTTTAATAAACCTAACAAAATTCAATGCAGTGAGTTGTATCAGTTTTTAATAAAACTAACCATATGCAATAAACTGAGTTATATCCGTTTTTAATAAACCTAACAAAATGCAATGCAGTGAGTTGTATCAGTTTTTAATAAAACTAACCATATGCAATGCACTGAGTTATATCCGTTTTTAATAAAACTATCCATATGCAATGCACTGAGTTATATCAGTTTTTAATAAAACTAACCATATGCAATGCACTGAGTTATATCAGTTTTTAATAAAACTATCCATATGCAATGCACTGAGTTATATCCATTTTTAATAAACCTAACAAAATCCAATGCAGTGAGTTGTATCAGTTTTTAATAAAACTAACCATATGCAATGCAGTGAGTTATATCCGTTTTTAATAAAACTAACCATATGCAACGCAGTGAGTTGTATCAGTTTTTAATAAACCTAACAAAATGCAATGCAGTGAGTTGTATCAGTTTTTAATAAAACTAACCATATGCAATGCAGTGAGTTATATCCGTTTTTAATAAAACTATCCATGTGCAATGCACTGAGTTCTATCCGTTTTTAATAAACCTAACAAAATGCAATGCAGTGAGTTGTATCAGTTTTTAATAAAACTAACCATATGCAATGCACTGAGTTATATCCGTTTTTAATAAAACTAACCATATGCAATAAACTGAGTTATATCCGTTTTTAATAAACCTAACAAAATGCAATGCAGTGAGTTGTATCAGTTTTTAATAAAACTAACCATATGCAATGCAGTGAGTTATATCATTTTTTAATAAAACTATCCATATGCAATGCACTGAGTTATATCCATTTTTAATAAACCTAACAAAATTCAATGCAGTGAGTTGTATCAGTTTTTAATAAAACTAACCATATGCAATGCACTGAGTTATATCCGTTTTTAATAAAACTAACCATATGAAACGCAGTGAGTTGTATCAGTTTTTGATAAACCTAACAAAATGCAATGCAGTGAGTTGTATCAGTTTTTAATAAAACTAACCATATGCAATGCAGTGAGTTATATCAGTTTTTAATAAAACTATCCATATGCAATGCACTGAGTTATATCCGTTTTTAATAAACCTAACAAAATGCAATGCAGTGAGTTGTATCAGTTTTTAATAAAACTAACCATATGCAATGCACTGAGTTATATCTGTTTTTAATAAAACTAACCATATGCAATAAACTGAGTTATATCCGTTTTTAATAAACCTAACAAAATGCAATGCAGTGAGTTGTATCAGTTTTTAATAAAACTAACCATATGCAATGCAGTGAGTTATATCAGTTTTTAATAAAACTATCCATATGCAATGCACTGAGTTATATCCGTTTTTAATAAACCTAACAAAATGCAATGCAGTGAGTTGTATCAGTTTTTAATAAAACTAGCCATATGCAATGCACTGAGTTATATCCGTTTTTAATAAAACTATCCATATGCAATGCACTGAGTTATATCCGTTTTTAAAAAAATTAACCATATGTAATGCACTGAGTTATATCCGTTTTAAATAAAACTATCCATATGCAATGCACTGAGTTATATCCGTTTTTAATAAACCTAACAAAATGCAATGCAGTGAGTTGTATCAGTTTTTAATAAAACTAACCATATGCAATGCACTGAGTTATATCAGTTTTTAATAAAACTATCCATATGCAATGCACTGAGTTATATCCGTTTTTAATAAACCTACCAAAATGCAATGCAGTGAGTTGTATCAGTTTTTAATAAAACTAACCATATGCAATGCACTGAGTTATATCCGTTTTTAATAAAACTATCCATATGCAATGCACTGAGTTATATCCGTTTTTAAAAATACTAACCATATGTAATGCACTGAGTTATATCCGTTTTAAATAAAACTATCCATATGCAATGCACTGAGTTATATCCGTTTTTAATAAACCTAACAAAATGCAATGCAGTGAGTTGTATCAGTTTTTAATAAAGCTAACCATATACAATTCACTGAGTTATATCCGTTTTTAATAAACCTAACAAAATGCAATGCAGTGAGTTGTATCAGTTTTTAATAAAACTAACCATATGCAATGCACTGAGTTATATCCGTTTCTAATAAACCTAACAAAATGCAATGCAGTGAGTTGTATCAGTTTTTAATAAAACTAACCATATGCAATGCGCTGAGTTATATCCGTTTTTAAAAAAACTAACCATATGTAATGCACTGAGTTATATCCGTTTTAAATAAAAGTATCCATATGCAATGCACTGAGTTATATCCGTTTTTAGTAAACCTAACAAAATGCAATGCAGTGAGTTGTATCAGTTTTTAATAAACCTAACCATATGCAATGCACTGAGTTATATCCGTTTTTAATAAACCTAACAAAATGCAATGCAGTGAGTTGTATCAATTTTTAATAAAACTATTCATATGCAATGCACTGAAATATATCCGTTTTTAATAAACCTAACAAAATGCAATGCAGTGAGTTGTATCAGTTTTTAATAAAAATAACCAAGACACTGGGTTATATCCGTTTTTAATAAACCTAACAAAATGCAATGCAGTGAGTTTTATCAGTTTTTAATAAAACTATCCATATGCAATGCACTGAGTTATATCCGTTTTTAAAAAAACTAACCATATGTAATGCACTGAGTTATATCCGTTTTAAAAAAACTATCCATATGCAATGCACTGAGTTATATCCGTTTTTAATAAACCTAACAAAATGCAATGCAGTGAGTTGTATCAGTTTTTAATAAACCTAACCATATGCGATGCACTGCGTTATATCCGTTTTTAATAAAACTATCCATATGCAATGCAGTGAGTTGTATCAGTTTTTAATAAAACTAACCATATGCAATGCACTGAGTTATATCCGTTTTTAATAAAACTATCCATATGCAATGCACTGAGTTATATCAGTTTTTAATAAAACTAACCATATGTAATGCACTGAGTTATATCCGTTTTAAATAAAACTATCCATATGCAATTCACTGAGTTATATCCGTTTTTAATAAACCTAACAAAATGCAATGCAGTGAGTTGTATCAGTTTTTAATAAAACTAACCATATGCAATGCAGTGAGTTGTATCAGTTTTTAATAAAACTAACCATATGCAATGCACTGAGTTATATCCGTTTTTAATAAAACTAACCATATGCAATAAACTGAGTTATATCCGTTTTTAATAAACCTAACAAAATGCAATGCAGTGAGTTGTATCAGTTTTTAATAAAACTAACCATATGCAATGCAGTGAGTTATATCAGTTTTTAATAAAACTATCCATATGCAATGCACTGAGTTATATCCGTTTTTATTAAAACTATCCATATGCAATGCACTGAGTTATATCCGTTTTTAATAAACCTAACAAAATGCAATGCAGTGAGTTGTATCAGTTTTTAATAAAACTAGCCATATGCAATGTACTGACTTATATCCGTTTTTAATAAAACTATCCATATGCAATGCACTGAGTTATATCCGTTTTTAAAAAAACTAACCATATGTAATGCACTGAGTTATATCCGTTTTAAAAAAAACTATCCATATGCAATGCACTGAGTTATATCCGTTTTTAATAAACCTAACAAAATGCAATGCAGTGAGTTGTATCAGTTTTTAATAAAACTAACCATATGCAATGCACTGAGTTATATCCGTTTTTAATAAAACTATCCATATACAATGCACTGAGTTATATCCGTTTTTAAAAAAACTAACCACATGTAATGCACTGAGTTATATTTGTTTTAAATAAAATTTTCCATATGCAATGCACTGAGTTATAACCGTTTTTAATAAACCTAACAAAATGCAATGCAGTGAGTTGTATCAGTTTTTAATAAAACTAACCATATGCAATGCACTGAGTTATATCCGTTTTTAATAAAACTATCCATATGCAATGCACTGAGTTATATCCGTTTTTAAAAAAACTAACCATATGTAATGCACTGAATTATATCCGTTTTAAATAAAACTATCCATATGCAATGCACTGAGTTATATCCGTTTTTAATAAACCTAACAAAATGCAATGCAGTCAGTTGTATCAGTTTTTAATAAAACTAACCATATGCAATGCACTGAGTTATATCCGTTTTTAATAAACCTAACAAAATGCCATGCAGTGAGTTGTATCAGTTTTTAATAAAGCTAACCATATGCAATGCACTGAGTTATATCCGTTTTTAATAAAACTATCCATATGCAATGCACTGAGTTATATCCGTTTTTAAAAAAACTAACCATATGTAATGCACTGAGTTATATCCGTTTTAAATAAAACTATCCATATGCAATGCACTGAGGTATATCCTTTTTTAATAAACCTAACAAAATGCAATGCAGTGAGTTGTATCAGTTTTTAATAAAACTAACCATATGCAATGCACTGAGTTATATCCGTTTTTAATAAAACTATCCATATGCAATGCACTGAGTTATATCAGTTTTTAATAAAACTAACCATATGCAATGCACTGAGCTATATCAGTTTTTAATAAAACTATCCATATGCAATACACTGAGTTATATCCATTTTTAATAAACCTAACAAAATTCAATGCAGTGAGTTGTATCAGTTTTTAATAAAACTAACCATATGCAATGCACTGAGTTATATCCGTTTTTAATAAAAATAACCATATGCAACGCAGTGAGTTGTATCAGTTTTTAATAAACCTAACAAAATGCAATGCAGTGAGTTGTATCAGTTTTTAATGAAACTAACCATATGCAATGCAGTGAGTTATATCAGTTTTTAATAAAACTATCCATATGCAATGCACTGAGTTCTATCCGTTTTTAATAAACCTAACAAAATGCAATGCAGTGAGTTGTATCAGTTTTTAATAAAACTAACCATATGCAATGCACTGAGTTATATCCGTTTTTAATAAAACTAACCATATGCAATAAACTGAGTTATATCCGTTTTTAATAAACCTAACAAAATGCAATGCAGTGAGTTGTATCAGTTTTCAATAAAACTAACCATATGCAATGCAGTGAGTTATATCATTTTTTAATAAAACTATCCATATGCAATGCACTGAGTTATATCCATTTTTAATAAACCTAACAAAATTCAATGCAGTGAGTTGTATCAGTTTTTAATAAAACTAACCATATGCAATGCACTGAGTTATATCCGTTTTTAATAAAACTAACCATATGCAACGCAGTGAGTTGTATCAGTTTTTGATAAACCTAACAAAATGCAATGCAGTGAGTTGTATCAGTTTTTAATAAAACTAACCATATGCAATGGAGTGAGTTATATCCGTTTTAAATAAAACTATCCATATGCAATTCACTGAGTTATATCCGTTTTTAATAAACCTAACAAAATGCAATGCAGTGAGTTGTATCAGTTTTTAATAAAACTAACCATATGCAATGCAGTGAGTTGTATCAGTTTTTAATAAAACTAACCATATGCAATGCACTGAGTTATATCCGTTTTTAATAAAACTAACCATATGCAATAAACTGAGTTATATCCGTTTTTAATAAACCTAACAAAATGCAATGCAGTGAGTTGTATCAGTTTTTAATAAAAATAACCAAGACACTGAGTTATATCCGTTTTTAATAAACCTAACAAAATGCAATGCAGTGAGTTTTATCAGTTTTTAATAAAACTATCCATATGCAATGCACTGAGTTATATCCGTTTTTAAAAAAACTAACCATATGTAATGCACTGAGTTATATCCGTTTTAAAAAAAACTATCCATATGCAATGCACTGAGTTATATCCGTTTTTAATAAACCTAACAAAATGCAATGCAGTGAGTTGTATCAGTTTTTAATAAACCTAACCATATGCAATGCACTGCGTTATATCCGTTTTTAATAAAACTGTCCATATGCAATGCAGTGAGTTGTATCAGTTTTTAATAAAACTAACCATATGCAATGCACTGAGTTATATCCGTTTTTAATAAAACTATCCATATGCAATGCACTGAGTTATATCAGTTTTTAATAAAACTAACCATATGTAATGCACTGAGTTATATCCGTTTTAAATAAAACTATCCATATGTAATTCACTGAGTTATATCCGTTTTTAATAAACCTAACAAAATGCAATGCAGTGAGTTGTATCAGTTTTTAATAAAACTAACCATATGCAATGCAGTGAGTTGTATCAGTTTTTAATAAAACTAACCATATGCAATGCACTGAGTTATATCCGTTTCTAGTAAACCTAACAAAATGCAATGCAGTGAGTTGTATCAGTTTTTAATAAAACTAACCATATGCAATGCGCTGAGTTATATCCGTTTTTAAAAAAACTAACCATATGTAATGCACTGAGTTATATCCGTTTTAAATAAAAGTATCCATATGCAATGCACTGAGTTATATCCGTTTTTAGTAAACCTAACAAAATGCAATGCAGTGAGTTGTATCAGTTTTTAATAAACCTAACCATATGCAATGCACTGAGTTATATCCGTTTTTAATAAACCTAACAAAATGCAATGCAGTGAGTTGTATCAGTTTTTAATAAAACTAACCATATGCAATGCGCTGAGTTATATCCGTTTTTAAAAAAACTAACCATATGCAATGCACTGAGTTATATCCGTTTTAAATAAAAGTATCCATATGCAATGCACTGAGTTATATCCGTTTTTAGTAAACCTAACAAAATGCAATGCAGTGAGTTGTATCAGTTTTTAATAAACCTAACCATATGCAATGCACTGAGTTATATCCGTTTTTAATAAACCTAACAAAATGCAATGCAGTGAGTTGTATCAGTTTTTAATAAAACTAACCATATGCAATGCACTGAGTTGTATCAGTTTTTAATAAAACTAACCATATGCAATGCACTGAGTTATATCCGTTTCTAATAAACCTAACAAAATGCAATGCAGTGAGTTGTATCAGTTTTTAATAAAACTAACCATATGCAATGCAGTGAGTTATATCAGTTTTTAATAAAACTATCCATATGCAATGCACTGAGTTATATCCGTTTTTATTAAAACTATCCATATGCAATGCACTGAGTTATATCCGTTTTTAATAAACCTAACAAAATGCAATGCAGTGAGTTGTATCAGTTTTTAATAAAACTAGCCATATGCAATGCACTGACTTATATCCGTTTTTAATAAAACTATCCATATGCAATGCACTGAGTTATATCCGTTTTTAAAAAAACTAACCATATGTAATGCACTGAGTTATATCCGTTTTAAAAAAAACTATCCATATGCAATGCACTGAGTTATATCCGTTTTTAATAAACCTAACAAAATGCAATTCAGTGAGTTGTATCAGTTTTTAATAAAACTAACCATATGCAATGCACTGAGTTATATCCGTTTTTAATAAAACTATCCATATACAATGCACTGAGTTATATCCGTTTTTAAAAAAACTAACCACATGTAATGCACTGAGTTATATCCGTTTTAAATAAAATTTTCCATATGCAATGCACTGAGTTATAACCGTTTTTAATAAACCTAACAAAATGCAATGCAGTGAGTTGTATCAGTTTTTAATAAAACTAACCATATGCAATGCACTGAGTTATATCCGTTTTTAATAAAACTATCCATATGCAATGCACTGAGTTATATCCGTTTTTAAAAAAACTAACCATATGTAATGCACTGAGTTATATCCGTTTTAAATAAAACTATCCATATGCAATGCACTGAGGTATATCCTTTTTTAATAAACCTAACAAAATGCAATGCAGTGAGTTGTATCAGTTTTTAATAAAACTAACCATATGCAATGCACTGAGTTATATCCGGTTTTAATAAAACTATCCATATGCAATGCACTGAGTTATATCAGTTTTTAATAAAACTAACCATATGCAATGCACTGAGCTATATCAGTTTTTAATAAAACTATCCATATGCAATACACTGAGTTATATCCATTTTTAATAAACCTAACAAAATTCAATGCAGTGAGTTGTATCAGTTTTTAATAAAACTAACCATATGCAATGCACTGAGTTATATCCGTTTTTAATAAAACTAACCATATGCAACGCAGTGAGTTGTATCAGTTTTTAATAAACCTAACAAAATGCAATGCAGTGAGTTGTATCAGTTTTTAATGAAACTAACCATATGCAATGCAGTGAGTTATATCAGTTTTTAATAAAACTATCCATATGCAATGCACTGAGTTCTATCCGTTTTTAATAAACCTAACAAAATGCAATGCAGTGAGTTGTATCAGTTTTTAATAAAACTAACCATATGCAATGCACTGAGTTATATCCGTTTTTAATAAAACTAACCATATGCAATAAACTGAGTTATATCCGTTTTTAATAAACCTAACAAAATGCAATGCAGTGAGTTGTATCAGTTTTCAATAAAACTAACCATATGCAATGCAGTGAGTTATATCATTTTTTAATAAAACTATCCATATGCAATGCACTGAGTTATATCCATTTTTAATAAACCTAACAAAATTCAATGCAGTGAGTTGTATCAGTTTTTAATAAAACTAACCATATGCAATGCACTGAGTTATATCCGTTTTTAATAAAACTAACCATATGCAACGCAGTGAGTTGTATCAGTTTTTGATAAACCTAACAAAATGCAATGCAGTGAGTTGTATCAGTTTTTAATAAAACTAACCATATGCAATGCAGTGAGTTATATCCGTTTTAAATAAAACTATCCATATGCAATTCACTGAGTTATATCCGTTTTTAATAAACCTAACAAAATGCAATGCAGTGAGTTGTATCAGTTTTTAATAAAACTAACCATATGCAATGCAGTGAGTTGTATCAGTTTTTAATAAAACTAACCATATGCAATGCACTGAGTTATATCCGTTTTTAATAAAACTAACCATATGCAATAAACTGAGTTATATCCGTTTTTAATAAACCTAACAAAATGCACTGCAGTGAGTTGTATCAGTTTTTAATAAAAATAACCAAGACACTGAGTTATATCCGTTTTTAATAAACTTAACAAAATGCAATGCAGTGAGTTTTATCAGTTTTTAATAAAACTATCCATATGCAATGCACTGAGTTATATCCGTTTTTAAAAAAACTAACCATATGTAATGCACTGAGTTATATCCGTTTTAAAAAAAACTATCCATATGCAATGCACTGAGTTATATCCGTTTTTAATAAACCTAACAAAATGCAATGCAGTGAGTTGTATCAGTTTTTAATAAACCTAACCATATGCAATGCACTGCGTTATATCCGTTTTTAATAAAACTCTCCATATGCAATGCAGTGAGTTGTATCAGTTTTTAATAAAACTAACCATATGCAATGCACTGAGTTATATCCGTTTTTAATAAAACTATCCATATGCAATGCACTGAGTTATATCAGTTTTTAATAAAACTAACCATATGTAATGCACTGAGTTATATCCGTTTTAAATAAAACTATCCATATGCAATTCACTGAGTTATATCCGTTTTTAATAAACCTAACAAAATGCAATGCAGTGAGTTGTATCAGTTTTTAATAAAACTAACCATATGCAATGCAGTGAGTTGTATCAGTTTTTAATAAAACTAACCATATGCAATGCACTGAGTTATATCCGTTTTTAATAAAACTAACCATATGCAATAAACTGAGTTATATCCGTTTTTAATAAACCTAACAAAATGCAATGCAGTGAGTTGTATCAGTTTTTAATAAAACTAGCCATATGCAATGCACTGACTTATATCCGTTTTTAATAAAACTATCCATATGCAATGCACTGAGTTATATCCGTTTTTAAAAAAACTAACCATATGTAATGCACTGAGTTATATCCGTTTTAAAAAAAACTATCCATATGCAATGCACTGAGTTATATCCGTTTTTAATAAACCTAACAAAATGCAATGCAGTGAGTTGTATCAGTTTTTAATAAAACTAACCATATGCAATGCACTGAGTTATATCCGTTTTTAATAAAACTATCCATATACAATGCACTGAGTTATATCCGTTTTTAAAAAAACTAACCACATGTAATGCACTGAGTTATATCCGTTTTAAATAAAATTTTCCATATGCAATGCACTGAGTTATAACCGTTTTTAATAAACCTAACAAAATGCAATGCAGTGAGTTGTATCAGTTTTTAATAAAACTAACCATATGCAATGCACTGAGTTATATCCGTTTTTAATAAAACTATCCATATGCAATGCACTGAGTTATATCCGTTTTTAAAAAAACTAACCATATGTAATGCACTGAATTATATCCGTTTTAAATAAAACTATCCATATGCAATGCACTGAGTTATATCCGTTTTTAATAAACCTAACAAAATGCAATGCAGTGAGTTGTATCAGTTTTTAATAAAACTAACCATATGCAATGCACTGAGTTATATCCGTTTTTAATAAACCTAACAAAATGCCATGCAGTGAGTTGTATCAGTTTTTAATAAAGCTAACCATATGCAATGCACTGAGTTATATCCGTTTTTAATAAAACTATCCATATGCAATGCACTGAGTTATATCCGTTTTTAAAAAAACTAACCATATGTAATGCACTGAGTTATATCCGTTTTAAATAAAACTATCCATATGCAATGCACTGAGGTATATCCTTTTTTAATAAACCTAACAAAATGCAATGCAGTGAGTTGTATCAGTTTTTAATAAAACTAACCATATGCAATGCACTGAGTTATATCCGTTTTTAATAAAACTATCCATATGCAATGCACTGAGTTATATCAGTTTTTAATAAAACTAACCATATGCAATGCACTGAGTTATATCAGTTTTTAATAAAACTATCCATATGCAATACACTGAGTTATATCCGTTTTTAATAAACCTAACATAATTCAATGCAGTGAGTTGTATCAGTTTTTAATAAAACTAACCATAAGCAATGCACTGAGTTATATCCGTTTTTAATAAAACTAACCAAATTCAACGCAGTGAGTTGTATCAGTTTTTAATAAACCTAACAAAATGCAATGCAGTGAGTTGTATCAGTTTTTAATGAAACTAACCATATGCAATGCAGTGAGCTCAGCAGCAGGGCAGCCTCGAGAAACTAGGTCAGCTGGATTCTCCTTGGAAGGCACGTGCCTCTATTGTCCACTTGTAGTCAGTTTCTGTATATCAGATACCCTATTGCCCACGAACGTTGATAGCGTGACAGAGTGTTGTTTTAACCAATGCAGGACTAGTTGCGAGTCAGTCCAAAAGAAAGCAGTTATGGGACTAGAGTTGAAAATTTCCTTTATTTTAGCATACAGGCGAGCGGGGAGGTGAGCTCCGCAAAGCTCGAGTTTTGGGAGCGACTGCCTTTTAACTGGTGCAACCCTTGATTTCGAGGTGAGTAAATGTACTGAAACTTGTCCATCGGCGTCTTCTGTGCGTATGGAAATTGCCGATCCATATGCGCGAATTGATGCGTCACAAAACCCATGTAGCTGTATATTGCGAGGATTTGGCAGCAGACAATAGCGAGACAAATTGAGTGATGAAAGTGAATTAAGAGACGCTAAGCAATTCTTCCAGGCTTGATGTATGTGCTGTGGCACCGACTCGTCCCATTCTAATTTTAGCTACCACAATTCTTGCATAATTATTTTGGAGGTTATCACGAGTGGTGAAAGCAGTCCAAGTAGATCGAAAAGTGATGAAGCGATGGATAATATTGAGCGTTTTGTGACAGCTTTGTGAACTTGTTTTGGAGTGAATGTGAACAACAACGTATCGCTTCGTTGATTCCACGTCACCCCAAGTGCGCTTGTGACAGAATCCTCGGTAATATTGAGCTCTTTCATGGTTTGGCTTTCCATGAAGTCTGGATGATTGAAATGCCATTTGGGCAGTGGAAACTGACCGCGCCGAAGTATCTCAATGACTTCTGCCTTTAACGTGTGTAAGGCATCCGTATCATCCGCACCACACAAAAGATCGCCAACATAAAACGAAGTCTTTACAGCAGCACCGCCCATTGGAAACTCACTCATATGCTTGTCTGCCAAGTAGTGAAGACTTCGTACTGCTAGATATGGCACTGAGGCAGTGCCGTACGTCACGGTGTTGAGCTGGTATGTGAGGAGATCTGAATCTGGGGAAGCTCGCCAGTGAATATAATGAAATTTACGATCATTTTTATTCAAAGATACTTACCTGTACATTTTGGTAACATCAGCGGTGATAGCGTAACGATACAACCGGAATCGCAGCAGCAAAATGTATAGCTCTGTTTGGATTGTTGGGCCAACCACATGTAAATCGTTGAGCGATGTTTGTGTCGTAGTTCGGCACGAGGCATCGAACACTACTCGTAATTTTGTTGAGGAGCTATTAGGTTTCAGCACGCAGTGGTGTGGAATATAATAATGTGGTTCTTCTAAGTTCGGCATCTGTACTACAGACATGTGACCAACATTTTCGTACTCTTCCATGAACGAAATATACTGGCAATAAGTATCTGGGGAATGCAAAAGACGGCGTTCAATTGCGAGGAATCGGCGACGAGCGATGTCAAATGAGGCTCCAAGTGCAGTGGGATTGTCCTTGAATGGCAGCCTCACAATCAGGCGCTAAATAGCATACATGACTGTGATGGTTTATAGTGTTGCGACTGGTATCTTCCAGAAACCACCCAGCCAAATAGTGTCTTTTGCAATGTAGGTAAATTTGGTCCAAGTTTAATTTGACCAACAGCGAGGGCTTCAAAAAATGCCTCTGTTCCAAGCAACAGATCGATGCGACGAGGTTTGAAAAAGGTTTCGTCGGCCAACGCAACGTTAGCTGGCAAATTCCAGTTTATTGTATAGATTTCACCGTAAGGTTGGTATGCAATATGAGGTGTGGTACCGAATAGGAGCGAAAGTTGAAGCGCTTATGTGCGTGACTTAATAGTTGTGGTGGTTCGAGCTTTGAGGTTGGTAAGCGAAGTTCACGTGAGAACATGAGTCGATAAGAGCTCTTCCCAGCTTGTATGCACCCGTGGAATCTGTAACTAAAACTAAAGCTTTTGGGTTTTCATTTACATGGAACTGTTTCAGACCATATATTTTTTGGAAATAGTGAAAAAATTACAACAATAGCTTTGGACGGTAGAAGTTATAGCTGCTATTTCGGAAACCACCACGTTTCCTCATCAGACTTCTTTTTCCAGACACCTTTTGTTCGAATGGAATTCGAACTTGGGATGCCCACAGCACGAGCCAATGGTAATCCCATTAAGCTACATGTGTGCCGCTTTCACATATTGTTGTTTTTCACTTTTTTTTTCCTTTTACCTACATATCCACGATCAAGTGCTCAGATATTCTGTAGCTGTAAACTTGACGCGATGTAGTTGTTTTTGCGAAGAACTTACCGTTTTTAATAAAACTAACCATATGCAATAAACTGAGTTATATCCGTTTTTAATAAACCTAACAAAATGCAATGCAGTGAGTTGTATCAGTTTTTAATAAAACTAGCCATATGCAATGCACTGACTTATATCCGTTTTTAATAAAACTATCCATATGCAATGCACTGAGTTATATCCGTTTTTAAAAAAACTAACCATATGTAATGCACTGAGTTATATCCGTTTTAAAAAAAACTATCCATATGCAATGCACTGAGTTATATCCGTTTTTAATAAACCTAACAAAATGCAATGCAGTGAGTTGTATCAGTTTTTAATAAAACTAACCATATGCAATGCACTGAGTTATATCCGTTTTTAATAAAACTATCCATATACAATGCACTGAGTTATATCCGTTTTTAAAAAAACTAACCACATGTAATGCACTGAGTTATATCCGTTTTAAATAAAATTTTCCATATGCAATGCACTGAGTTATAACCGTTTTTAATAAACCTAACAAAATGCAATGCAGTGAGTTGTATCAGTTTTTAATAAAACTAACCATATGCAATGCACTGAGTTATATCCGTTTTTAATAAAACTATCCATATGCAATGCACTGAGTTATATCCGTTTTTAAAAAAACTAACCATATGTAATGCACTGAATTATATCCGTTTTAAATAAAACTATCCATATGCAATGCACTGAGTTATATCCGTTTTTAATAAACCTAACAAAATGCAATGCAGTGAGTTGTATCAGTTTTTAATAAAACTAACCATATGCAATGCACTGAGTTATATCCGTTTTTAATAAACCTAACAAAATGCCATGCAGTGAGTTGTATCAGTTTTTAATAAAGCTAACCATATGCAATGCACTGAGTTATATCCGTTTTTAATAAAACTATCCATATGCAATGCACTGAGTTATATCCGTTTTTAAAAAAACTAACCATATGTAATGCACTGAGTTATATCCGTTTTAAATAAAACTATCCATATGCAATGCACTGAGGTATATCCTTTTTTAATAAACCTAACAAAATGCAATGCAGTGAGTTGTATCAGTTTTTAATAAAACTAACCATATGCAATGCACTGAGTTATATCCGTTTTTAATAAAACTATCCATATGCAATGCACTGAGTTATATCAGTTTTTAATAAAACTAACCATATGCAATGCACTGAGTTATATCAGTTTTTAATAAAACTATCCATATGCAATACACTGAGTTATATCCGTTTTTAATAAACCTAACATAATTCAATGCAGTGAGTTGTATCAGTTTTTAATAAAACTAACCATAAGCAATGCACTGAGTTATATCCGTTTTTAATAAAACTAACCATATTCAACGCAGTGAGTTGTATCAGTTTTTAATAAACCTAACAAAATGCAATGCAGTGAGTTGTATCAGTTTTTAATGAAACTAACCATATGCAATGCAGTGAGCTCAGCAGCAGGGCAGCCTCGAGAAACTAGGTCAGCTGGATTCTCCTTGGAAGGCACGTGCCTCTATTGTCCACTTGTAGTCAGTTTCTGTATATCAGATACCCTATTGCCCACGAACGTTGATAGCGTGACAGAGTGTTGTTTTAACCAATGCAGGACTAGTTGCGAGTCAGTCCAAAAGAAAGCAGTTATGGGACTAGAGTTGAAAATTTCCTTTATTTTAGCATACAGGCGAGCGGGGAGGTGAGCTCCGCAAAGCTCGAGTTTTGGGAGCGACTGCCTTTTAACTGGTGCAACCCTTGATTTCGAGGTGAGTAAATGTACTGAAACTTGTCCATCGGCGTCTTCTGTGCGTATGGAAATCGCCGATCCATATGCGCGAATTGATGCGTCACAAAACCCATGTAGCTGTATATTGCGAGGATTTGGCAGCAGACAATAGCGAGACAAATTGAGTGATGAAAGTGAATTAAGAGACGCTAAGCAATTCTTCCAGGCTTGATGTATGTGCTGTGGCACCGACTCGTCCCATTCTAATTTTAGCTACCACAATTCTTGCATAATTATTTTGGAGGTTATCACGAGTGGTGAAAGCAGTCCAAGTAGATCGAAAAGTGATGAAGCGATGGATAATATTGAGCGTTTTGTGACAGCTTTGTGAACTTGTTTTGGAGTGAATGTGAACAACAACGTATCGCTTCGTTGATTCCACGTCACCCCAAGTGCGCTTGTGACAGAATCCTCGGTAATATTGAGCTCTTTCATGGTTTGGCTTTCCATGAAGTCTGGATGATTGAAATGCCATTTGGGCAGTGGAAACTGACCGCGCCGAAGTATCTCAATGACTTCTGCCTTTAACGTGTGTAAGGCATCCGTATCATCCGCACCACACAAAAGATCGCCAACATAAAACGAAGTCTTTACAGCAGCACCGCCCATTGGAAACTCACTCATATGCTTGTCTGCCAAGTAGTGAAGACTTCGTACTGCTAGATATGGCACTGAGGCAGTGCCGTACGTCACGGTGTTGAGCTGGTATGTGAGGAGATCTGAATCTGGGGAAGCTCGCCAGTGAATATAATGAAATTTACGATCATTTTTATTCAAAGATACTTACCTGTACATTTTGGTAACATCAGCGGTGATAGCGTAACGATACAACCGGAATCGCAGCAGCAAAATGTATAGCTCTGTTTGGATTGTTGGGCCAACCACATGTAAATCGTTGAGCGATGTTTGTGTCGTAGTTCGGCACGAGGCATCGAACACTACTCGTAATTTTGTTGAGGAGCTATTAGGTTTCAGCACGCAGTGGTGTGGAATATAATAATGTGGTTCTTCTAAGTTCGGCATCTGTACTACAGACATGTGACCAACATTTTCGTACTCTTCCATGAACGAAATATACTGGCAATAAGTATCTGGGGAATGCAAAAGACGGCGTTCAATTGCGAGGAATCGGCGACGAGCGATGTCAAATGAGGCTCCAAGTGCAGTGGGATTGTCCTTGAATGGCAGCCTCACAATCAGGCGCTAAATAGCATACATGACTGTGATGGTTTATAGTGTTGCGACTGGTATCTTCCAGAAACCACCCAGCCAAATAGTGTCTTTTGCAATGTAGGTAAATTTGGTCCAAGTTTAATTTGACCAACAGCGAGGGCTTCAAAAAATGCCTCTGTTCCAAGCAACAGATCGATGCGACGAGGTTTGAAAAAGGTTTCGTCGGCCAACGCAACGTTAGCTGGCAAATTCCAGTTTATTGTATAGATTTCACCGTAAGGTTGGTATGCAATATGAGGTGTGGTACCGAATAGGAGCGAAAGTTGAAGCGCTTATGTGCGTGACTTAATAGTTGTGGTGGTTCGAGCTTTGAGGTTGGTAAGCGAAGTTCACGTGAGAACATGAGTCGATAAGAGCTCTTCCCAGCTTGTATGCACCCGTGGAATCTGTAACTAAAACTAAAGCTTTTGGGTTTTCATTTACATGGAACTGTTTCAGACCATATATTTTTTGGAAATAGTGAAAAAATTACAACAATAGCTTTGGACGGTAGAAGTTATAGCTGCTATTTCGGAAACCACCACGTTTCCTCATCAGACTTCTTTTTCCAGACACCTTTTGTTCGAATGGAATTCGAACTTGGGATGCCCACAGCACGAGCCAATGGTAATCCCATTAAGCTACATGTGTGCCGCTTTCACATATTGTTGTTTTTCACTTTTTTTTCCTTTTACCTACATATCCACGATCAAGTGCTCAGATATTCTGTAGCTGTAAACTTGACGCGATGTAGTTGTTTTTGCGAAGAACTTACCAACAAATATTTTAAAGTAACGACTTTTTTATTATTGGAAAATTTCATTCGCACGGCAAGGCTCTTCCGTAATTCCTAGATGCTTTTTCAGGTCATTATTGTGTTGAATTGTTTTTGGGTTTTCATTTAAATGGAACTGTTTCAGACCATATATTTTTTGGAAATAGTGAAAAAATTACAACAATAGCTTTGGACGGTAGAAGTTATAGCTGCTATTTCGGAAACCACCACGTTTCCTCATCAGACTTCTTTTTCCAGACACCTTTTGTTCGAATGGAATTCGAACTTGGGATGCCCACAGCACGAGCCAATGGTAATCCCATTAAGCTACATGTGTGCCGCTTTCACATATTGTTGTTTTTCACTTTTTTTTTCCTTTTACCTACATATCCACGATCAAGTGCTCAGATATTCTGTAGCTGTAAACTTGACGCGATGTAGTTGTTTTTGCGAAGAACTTACCAACAAATATTTTAAAGCAACGCCTTTTTTATTATTGGAAAATTTCATTCGCACGGCAAGGCTCTTCCGTAATTCCTAGATGCTTTTTCAGGTCATAATTGTGTTGAATTGTTTTTGGGTTTTCATTTAAATGGAACTGTTTCAGAACATATATTTTTTGGAAATAGTGAAAAAATTACAACAATAGCTTTGGACGGTAGAAGTTATAGCTGCTATTTCGGAAACCACCACGTTTCCTCATCAGACTTCTTTTTCCAGACACCTTTTGTTCGAATGGAATTCGAACTTGGGATGCCCACAGCACGAGCCAATGGTAATCCCATTAAGCTACATGTGTGCCGCTTTCACATATTGTTGTTTTTCACTTTTTTTTTTTCCTTTTACCTACATATCCACGATCAAGTGCTCAGATATTCTGTAGCTGTAAACTTGACGCGATGTAGTTGTTTTTGCGAAGAACTTACCAACAAATATTTTAAAGCAACGCCTTTTTTATTATTGGAAAATTTCTTTCGCACGGCAAGGCTCTTCCGTAATTCCTAGATGCTTTTTCAGGTCATTATTGTGTTGAATTGTTTTTGGGTTTTCATTTAAATGGAACTGTTTCAGACCATATATTTTTTGGAAATAGTGAAAAAATTACAACAATAGCTTTGGACGGTAGAAGTTATAGCTGCTATTTCGGAAACCGTGCCCACAGCACGAGCCAATGGTAATCCCATTAAGCTACATGTGTGCCGCTTTCACATATTGTTGTTTTTCACTTTTTTTTTTCCTTTTACCTACATATCCACGATCAAGTGCTCAGATATTCTGTAGCTGTAAACTTGACGCGATGTAGTTGTTTTTGCGAAGAACTTACCAATAAATATTTTAAAGCAACGCCTTTTTTATTATTGGAAAATTTCATTCGCACGGCAAGGCTCTTCCGTAATTCCTAGATGCTTTTTCAGGTCATTATTGTGTTGAATTGTTTTTGGGTTTTCATTTAAATGGAACTGTTTCAGACCATATATTTTTTGGAAATAGTGAAAAAATTACAACAATAGCTTTGGACGGTAGAAGTTATAGCTGCTATTTCGGAAACCACCACGTTTCCTCATCAGACTTCTTTTTCCAGACACCTTTTGTTCGAATGGAATTCGAACTTGGGATGCCCACAGCACGAGCCAATGGTAATCCCATTAAGCTACATGTGTGCCGCTTTCACATATTGTTGTTTTTCACTTTTTTTTTCCTTTTACCTACATATCCACGATCAAGTGCTCAGATATTCTGTAGCTGTAAACTTGACGCGATGTAGTTGTTTTTGCGAAGAACTTACCAACAAATATTTTAAAGCAACGCCTTTTTAATTATTGGAAAATTTCTTTCGCACGGCAAGGCTCTTCCGTAATTCCTAGATGCTTTTTCAGGTCATTATTGTGTTGAATTGTTTTTGGGTTTTCATTTAAATGGAACTGTTTCAGAACATATATTTTTTGGAAATAGTGAAAAAATTACAACAATAGCTTTGGACGGTAGAAGTTATAGCTGCTATTTCGGAAACCACCACGTTTCCTCATCAGACTTCTTTTTCCAGACACCTTTTGTTCGAATGGAATTCGAACTTGGGATGCCCACAGCACGAGCCAATGGTAATCCCATTAAGCTACATGTGTGCCGCTTTCACATATTGTTGTTTTTCACTTTTTTTTTTTCCTTTTACCTACATATCCACGATCAAGTGCTCAGATATTCTGTAGCTGTAAACTTGACGCGATGTAGTTGTTTTTGCGAAGAACTTACCAACAAATATTTTAAAGCAACGCCTTTTTTATTATTGGAAAATTTCATTCGCACGGCAAGGCTCTTCCGTAATTCCTAGATGCTTTTTCAGGTCATTATTGTGTTGAATTGTTTTTGGGTTTTCATTTAAATGGAACTGTTTCAGACCATATATTTTTTGGAAATAGTGAAAAAATTACAACTATAGCTTTGGACGGTAGAAGTTATAGCTGCTATTTCGGAAACCGTGCCCACAGCACGAGCCAATGGTAATCCCATTAAGCTACATGTGTGCCGCTTTCACATATTGTTGTTTTTCACTTTTTTTTTCCCTTTTACCTACATATCCACGATCAAGTGCTCAGATATTCTGTAGCTGTAAACTTGACGCGATGTAGTTGTTTTTGCGAAGAACTTACCAATAAATATTTTAAAGCAACGCCTTTTTTATTATTGGAAAATTTCATTCGCACGGCAAGGCTCTTCCGTAATTCCTAGATGCTTTTTCAGGTCATTATTGTGTTGAATTGTTTTTGGGTTTTCATTTAAATGGAACTGTTTCAGACCATATATTTTTTGGAAATAGTGAAAAAATTACAACAATAGCTTTGGACGGTAGAAGTTATAGCTGCTATTTCGGAAACCACCACGTTTCCTCATCAGACTTCTTTTTCCAGACACCTTTTGTTCGAATGGAATTCGAACTTGGGATGCCCACAGCACGAGCCAATGGTAATCCCATTAAGCTACATGTGTGCCGCTTTCACATATTGTTGTTTTTCACTTTTTTTTTCCTTTTACCTACATATCCACGATCAAGTGCTCAGATATTCTGTAGCTGTAAACTTGACGCGATGTAGTTGTTTTTGCGAAGAACTTACCAACAAATATTTTAAAGCAACGCCTTTTAAATTATTGGAAAATTTCTTTCGCACGGCAAGGCTCTTCCGTAATTCCTAGATGCTTTTTCAGGTCATTATTGTGTTGAATTGTTTTTGGGTTTTCATTTAAATGGAACTGTTTCAGACCATATATTTTTTGGAAATAGTGAAAAAATTACAACAATAGCTTTGGACGGTAGAAGTTATAGCTGCTATTTCGGAAACCACCACGTTTCCTCATCAGACTTCTTTTTCCAGACACCTTTTGTTCGAATGGAATTCGAACTTGGGATGCCCACAGCACGAGCCAATGGTAATCCCATTAAGCTACATGTGTGCCGCTTTCACATGTTGTTGTTTTTAACTTTTTTTTTTCCTTTTACCTACATATCCACGATCAAGTGCTCAGATATTCTGTAGCTGTAAACTTGACGCGATGTAGTTGTTTTTGCGAAGAACTTACCAACAAATATTTTAAAGCAACGCCTTTTTAATTATTGGAAAATTTCTTTCGCACGGCAAGGCTCTTCCGTAATTCCTAGATGCTTTTTCAGGTCATTATTGTGTTGAATTGTTTTTGGGTTTTCATTTAAATGGAACTGTTTCAGACCATATATTTTTTGGAATTAGTGAAAAAATTACAACAATAGCTTTGGACGGTAGAAGTTATAGCTGCTATTTCGGAAACCACCACGTTTCCTCATCAGACTTCTTTTTCCAGACACCTTTCTTTTGTTCGAATGGAATTCGAACTTGGGATGCCCACAGCACGAGCCAATGGTAATCCCATTAAGCTACATGTGTGCCGCTTTCACATGTTGTTGTTTTTAACTTTTTTTTTTTTCCTTTTACCTACATATCCACGATCAAGTGCTCAGATATTCTGTTGCTGTAAACTTGACGCGATGTAGTTGTTTTTGCGAAGAACTTACCAACAAATATTTTAAAGCAACGCCTTTTTTATTATTGGAAAATTTCATTCGCACGGCAAGGCTCTTCCGTAATTCCTAGATGCTTTTTCAGGTCATTATTGTGTTGAATTGTTTTTGGGTTTTCATTTAAATGGAACTGTTTCAGACCATATATTTTTTGGAAATAGTGAAAAAATTACAACAATAGCTTTGGACGGTAGAAGTTATAGCTGCTATTTGGGAAACCACCACGTTTCCTCATCAGACTTCTTTTTCCAGACACCTTTTGTTCGAATGGAATTCGAACTTGGGATGCCCACAGCACGAGCCAATGGTAATCCCATTAAGCTACATGTGTGCCGCTTTCACATATTGTTGTTTTTCACTTTTTTTTTTTTTCCTTTTACCTACATATCCACGATCAAGTGCTCAGATATTCTGTAGCTGTAAACTTGACGCGATGTAGTTGTTTTTGCGAAGAACTTACCAACAAATATTTTAAAGCAACGCCTTTTTTATTATTGGAAAATTTCATTCGCACGGCAAGGCTCTTCCGTAATTCCTAGATGCTTTTTCAGGTCATTATTGTGTTGAATTGTTTTTGGGTTTTCATTTAAATGGAACTGTTTCAGACCATATATTTTTTGGAATTAGTGAAAAAATTACAACAATAGCTTTGGACGGTAGAAGTTATAGCTGCTATTTCGGAAACCACCACGTTTCCTCATCAGACTTCTTTTTCCAGACACCTTTCTTTTGTTCGAATGGAATTCGAACTTGGGATGCCCACAGCACGAGCCAATGGTAATCCCATTAAGCTACATGTGTGCCGCTTTCACATGTTGTTGTTTTTAACTTTTTTTTTTTCCTTTTACCTACATATCCACGATCAAGTGCTCAGATATTCTGTAGCTGTAAACTTGACGCGATGTAGTTGTTTTTGCGAAGAACTTACCAACAAATATTTTAAAGCAACGCCTTTTTTATTATTGGAAAATTTCATTCGCACGGCAAGGCTCTTCCGTAATTCCTAGATGCTTTTTCAGGTCATTATTGTGTTGAATTGTTTTTGGGTTTTCATTTAAATGGAACTGTTTCAGACCATATATTTTTTGGAAATAGTGAAAAAATTACAACAATAGCTTTGGACGGTAGAAGTTATAGCTGCTATTTGGGAAACCACCACGTTTCCTCATCAGACTTCTTTTTCCAGACACCTTTTGTTCGAATGGAATTCGAACTTGGGATGCCCACAGCACGAGCCAATGGTAATCCCATTAAGCTACATGTGTGCCGCTTTCACATATTGTTGTTTTTCACTTTTTTTTTTTCCTTTTACCTACATATCCACGATCAAGTGCTCAGATATTCTGTAGCTGTAAACTTGACGCGATGTAGTTGTTTTTGCGAAGAACTTACCAACAAATATTTTAAAGCAACGCCTTTTTTATTATTGGAAAATTTCATTCGCACGGCAAGGCTCTTCCGTAATTCCTAGATGCTTTTTCAGGTCATTATTGTGTTGAATTGTTTTTGGGTTTTCATTTAAATGGAACTGTTTCAGACCATATATTTTTTGGAAATAGTGAAAAAATTACAACAATAGCTTTGGACGGTAGAAGTTATAGCTGCTATTTCGGAAACCACCACGTTTCCTCATCAGACTTCTTTTTCCAGACACCTTTTGTTCGAATGGAATTCGAACTTGGGATGCCCACAGCACGAGCCAATGGTAATCCCATTAAGCTACATGTGTGCCGCTTTCACATATTGTTGTTCTTCACTTTTTTTTTTCCTTTTACCTACATATCCACGATCAAGTGCTCAGATATTCTGTAGCTGTAAACTTGACGCGATGTAGTTGTTTTTGCGAAGAACTTACCAATAAATATTTTAAAGCAACGCCTTTTTTATTATTGGAAAATTTCATTCGCACGGCAAGGCTCTTCCGTAATTCCTAGATGCTTTTTCAGGTCATTATTGTGTTGAATTGTTTTTGGGTTTTCATTTAAATGGAACTGTTTCAGACCATATATTTTTTGGAAATAGTGAAAAAATTACAACAATAGCTTTGGACGGTAGAAGTTATAGCTGCTATTTCGGAAACCACCACGTTTCCTCATCAGACTTCTTTTTCCAGACACCTTTTGTTCGAATGGAATTCGAACTTGGGATGCCCACAGCACGAGCCAATGGTAGTCCCATTAAGCTACATGTGTGCCGCTTTCACATATTGTTGTTTTTCACTTTTTTTTTCCTTTTACCTACATATCCACGATCAAGTGCTCAGATATTCTGTAGCTGTAAACTTGACGCGATGTAGTTGTTTTTGCGAAGAACTTACCAACAAATATTTTAAAGCAACGCCTTTTTAATTATTGGAAAATTTCTTTCGCACGGCAAGGCTCTTCCGTAATTCCTAGATGCTTTTTCAGGTCATTATTGTGTTGAATTGTTTTTGGGTTTTCATTTAAATGGAACTGTTTCAGACCACATATTTTTTGGAAATAGTGAAAAAATTACAACAATAGCTTTGGACGGTAGAAGTTATAGCTGCTATTTCGGAAACCACCACGTTTCCTCATCAGACTTCTTTTTCCAGACACCTTTTGTTCGAATGGAATTCGAACTTGGGATGCCCACAGCACGAGCCAATGGTAATCCCATTAAGCTACATGTGTGCCGCTTTCACATGTTGTTGTTTTTAACTTTTTTTTTTTTCCTTTTACCTACATATCCACGATCAAGTGCTCAGATATTCTGTAGCTGTAAACTTGACGCGATGTAGTTGTTTTTGCGAAGAACTTACCAACAAATATTTTAAAGCAACGCCTTTTTTATTATTGGAAAATTTCATTCGCACGGCAAGGCTCTTCCGTAATTCCTAGATGCTTTTTCAGGTCATTATTGTGTTGAATTGTTTTTGGGTTTTCATTTAAATGGAACTGTTTCAGAACATATATTTTTTGGAAATAGTGAAAAAATTACAACAATAGCTTTGGACGGTAGAAGTTATAGCTGCTATTTCGGAAACCACCACGTTTCCTCATCAGACTTCTTTTTCCAGACACCTTTTGTTCGAATGGAATTCGAACTTGGGATGCCCACAGCACGAGCCAATGGTAATCCCATTAAGCTACATGTGTGCCGCTTTCACATATTGTTGTTTTTCACTTTTTTTTTTTCCTTTTACCTACATATCCACGATCAAGTGCTCAGATATTCTGTAGCTGTAAACTTGACGCGATGTAGTTGTTTTTGCGAAGAACTTACCAACAAATATTTTAAAGCAACGCCTTTTTTATTATTGGAAAATTTCATTCGCACGGCAAGGCTCTTCCGTAATTCCTAGATGCTTTTTCAGGTCATGATTGTGTTGAATTGTTTTTGGGTTTTCATTTAAATGGAACTGTTTCAGACCATATATTTTTTGGAAATAGTGAAAAAATTACAACAATAGCTTTGGACGGTAGAAGGTATAGCTGCTATTTCGGAAACCACCACGTTTCCTCATCAGACTTCTTTTTCCAGACACCTTTTGTTCGAATGGAATTCGAACTTGGGATGCCCACAGCACGAGCCAATGGTAATCCCATTAAGCTACATGTGTGCCGCTTTCACATATTGTTGTTCTTCACTTTTTTTTTTCCTTTTACCTACATATCCACGATCAAGTGCTCAGATATTCTGTAGCTGTAAACTTGACGCGATGTAGTTGTTTTTGCGAAGAAAACTAAAGCTGTTGTCAGGATGACTTGCCCATAATCCGTAGCCTCCATATGCGAATGTGTAGCTGCTAGCTGGTTGTATGGTTGAGGTTTGGTTGGATACGATGTCGACGATACTTGAAACGATTGCGAAGTAGTAGGAGGTATTGGAGTTGCTAATGTAGGCAGCGATGCGTTGTCATGATGCAAGAGCGAATGATGCGTCCTGTTACAGGTGCGGCAGCGATGCTTCGACGGGCACTGAGCCACTCGATGGCCATTGTTCATACAGTTAATACAGAGGTCGTACTTCTTGGCGGTGTCGAAGCGTTGATTCGTATTCATGTCCTTGAATTGAGAACAATCAACAACTTTGTGCTTAGCGCTCGAACACATAACAAAAGAAGGCTTAGTGATTGCGAATGATGAGTTTTGGCCACAGTGAATACCACGACCCTGCTTTATAGAATCGGATTTGTGGTGTGACGAGGAGTCGGATGAATGCAGAAACTGACAGTGGCGTTCTAAAACTTGGGTACATTGTAACCAGGTTGGAAGCGATTTGTAGTCTAGCGATTCGTTCCATTTTATACGACTTTGCTGATCACATTTTCCTATGACAATATAATTCAGCATTGATAGTGCGATATTGGAGCTAGTTCCCAGCGATTCGAGTGAACTGAATATCGCTGATGTCTTGTCAATCAAACTGCGCAATTGTTGATGGTTTGATTTCTCGGCTGGTTCTAATGTAAATAGCGAGGCAATACCCTCCAAAAATATCAGAGTAGGATTATCGAAGCGTTCCCTGAGTCTATCCAAAGCCTTTGGGTAGTTCTCGCTGGTTACCTGAAAGTCTGTTACGGTTTCCAGAGCTGAGCCTCTAAGACAAGACAACAAGTAGTTAAATCGCTCTATATTTGAAAGTCTAGGTTCACGAGAGATAAGTTGAGTGAAAGATGCAATAAAGTTTTTATATTCCGCATAATTCCCGCTAAAGGTAGGTGTAACTGCGTGGAAACGGGAGCTAGAGTTGCGGTCTCGGGGTAACTAACCGTGATGTTCGCATCCTCTCCCAGTTGTGCTAGAATTCATAGTTTAGTTGTAACATAACTATCCTCTAACTCTGAGCCACCTGTGTCTGATGGATCCAAATCCTCAATGTCAGCTTGGACTGAGAGTGGTTGCTTGAAGTATGACTCTAGTATTTCTAGCCGACATTGTAACTCCGCATGTGAAGGTTTTCATCAGACTCTTTTGATACCTCAACTATAGATTTGATGTGCGATATATTGCGTTTTATATTCGCACGTTTACGTTTGGAATGTTCAAGCGACATGACTCTTTTTCGATTTACTGCTGGCTATCCTTAATGTAAAACGCTGTGAATAAATATCGACGGTCAACGATAGCGACGAAAAACGTTAATTTGTATACGGCCCAATAACAACGTGTACTAACCGTTTAGTAACAGCAGATTATGCAAAGAGCAAGATGCGCGACAATAACAGCAGCTAGCAGCAGGCAGATTTACGATCGAAGCGAAGAGTTGGCAGAACAGCGACAACAGAGCAGCAGCAGCCAGGTGCCTGACGCTTCGAAGTGCCAACAGAGCTACGTAAGGTCAGCTAAGTCGTGCAGCGTAGGCAGAGCGATGTGAGCAGAGCAGGTAACAAGGCAGCGAAAACGATAAAGCGGGTATGTGTGCCTGCATGCGTGTATACATACGTATGTTAATAAAGCAATTTTGTTTTTTACGTACACTTTCCAGTGAGCGGTAAGTTCTGCAACTATCCAAATCTTAATATTTTGCCAGAAAAATAATCCGATTGCAAAATAGTTATGTGCAAGTTCAACGAGAGTAACTGTTCAAGGTGACCTACCGGCAAATGCGACTGCAACGCATTAATGATGTTTTTAATTAATGCACCAATTAATTATTGAGTTATGTATTTTTCAAACATTTATTAAACTATGTTTTGTATGTTTTGTATTTTTTTTTTTTTTTGTTTTTAACAAGCAGGATTAAAGTCTTTAAAGTTTATAATGTTTTCCACAATTTTTATTTTGCACAAGAATTTTGTCTATTTTAAGTTGATTTACACACATGCCCCACGTTGGGCGCCAAAATGTTGTAGCAAGAAGCGTTTTTCTTGCTTTTTTAGAAAATAATACCTATAGTTGGGGTGTGGTAAATGCAGTCAACGGCGACTTGCATGTAAAATCAAAACTGTATTATATTTTTCGACCGACCGAATAATTAAACTCCGATGTTCCACTGTTAGCAATTCATTAGCTAGTGATTTATTTTCAATCTTCATCATTTGTACGTGTACGAGCCCTGACCACTATTAATTCGCACGGCTGGTGTTTTTACGCATATGCAATGTTTAGCACACAATATATGTGAAGATAATGCAGATAACACATACAAACATATATTTTCCTGAAAGATAATTATATTTAATAGTGGTCAGGGCTCGTATATGCATAACTATGCGAACAAGAAAGTTTGAGCAAAAGAGATAAATGATAAAGAGTTTATGAGTACAATGCGTGTATGTAAATGTACACGTATTGTAGTATGGTTAGGGTGACCCAACAAACAATACGCGATTTAGTTATTTAAATACTTTTTTTAAGTGACAATATGCAATTTAGCTAGCTAAATTTGGTTTTTAATAAATTAACAATATGCAATTAAGTTAGCGAAATCCGTTTAACTATATACATTTCAGTTAGTTATATCCGTTTTTATTTAAAGTAACAATATAGAATTCAGTAAGTTATATCCGCTTTTAATTAAGTTGGTTATATCCGTTTTGGTTTAAAGTAAAAACACGCTATTCAGTTAGCTAAATCCGTTTTTCTTTAAAGTAGCAATAAGCATTTCAGTTAGTTACATCCGTTTTTTTTTTTTTTAAATTAACAATATGCAATTCAGTTAGTTAAATCTGTTTTTATTTAAAGTGACAATATGCAATTCATTAGTTAAATCCTGTTTTATTAAAAGTAACAATTCGCAATTCAGTTAGCTACATCCGTTTTTATTTTAACTAACAGTGTGTATTTAAGTTAGCTATATTTATTTGAACTAGCAATATGCAATTCAGTTAGCTACATCCGTTTTTATTTTAAATAACAGAATACAATTTAGGTAGTGATGTCCGTTTTTTTTTTTAAATTAACATTAAGCAGTTCAGTTAGTTAAATCCTGTTTTATTTAAAATAGCTATACAAAATTCAGTTAGCTAGATTCATTATTATTTAAATTAACACTATGCATTTAAGTTAGTTATAATTATTTAAAGTAGCAATATGCATTGCAGTTAGCTATAACCGTTTTTATTCGAACTAACAGTATGCAATTGATTTAGTAATATCCGTTTTTATATACAATAGATTAACGTATTGTACGTAATTCAGTTAGTTATATCCTATTTTATTTAAGGTAACAATGCGCGTTTCTGTTAGCTTAATCCGTTTTTATTCAAATAAACATTTATTTATTAATTAGTTATATTTATTTAAACAAGCATTATGCATTTCAGTTAGTTGTATTCGTTTTTATTTAAATTATCAATATTCAATTCAATTAGTTATATCCGTTTTTGTTTAAATTAACAATATAAAAGTCAAATAGTGATATCCGTGATTTTTTATATTAACAATATGCAATTCAGCTATTTATATTATTTTTTATTTAAAGCAACAATATGCACTTCAGTTAGCTAAATCCGTGTTTATTTAAATTAACGGTATGCATTCAGGTATATTTATTTAAACTATCATTTCTGTTAGTTACATCCCTTTTAATTTACATTAAGAATATGCAGTTCAATTAGTGATATCCGTTTTTATTTAAAGTAATAATATGCAATTCAGTTAGTTATATCCGTTTTTATTTAAATTAACAATATGCATTCAGTTAGTTATATTCGTTTTTAATTAAATTTACAATATGCAATTCAGTTAGTTATATACGTTTTTATTTAAATTATTAATATGCAATTCAGTTAGTTATATCCGTTTTTAATTAAATTTACAGTATGCAATTCAGTTAGTTATTATAGATACGTGTATATGCATCTATATAGATGCTTATGTATTTTTATAAAAACTTTTATATTTTATTTTTCTAAATAAAATTTATTTTACAAAAGCTTTGTTTGAAAATGAAAATTATAAATTATAATGCAAATATTTGAAATCCAAAAATGAAAGTAACATAAAAATTTAAATGTTGAAAATAACAAAATACAAATGTTAAAGTAGATTCCTATAGTTATATTTGTTTTTATTTAAAGTATGCATTTCTGTTAGTTATATCCGTTTTTATTTAAATGAACATTATGCAATTCAGTTAGTTATATCCGTTTTTATTACATGTACCAATATGCAATTCAGTAAGTTGTATCCGTTTTTATTTAAGTTAACAATTTGCAATTCAGTTAGTTACATGCGTTTAAATTTAAATGAACTTTATGCAGTTAATTATATCCGTTTTTATTTAAAGTAACTGCATTGTCCATTGGATTATACATCACCAATGTAAAATATACCAGATGTGTTTATTGAAATTTTCCGGTCTTTTCGATAAAGAAAACACTTAATTTTCAGAGGAATTTCAAATTTTTTTTATTCAAAGTATTGGCCATTGGTTTCTACACATTTCGCCCATCTTTCAGGCAAATTATGGCCTAGAGTTTTTTAACATCAATTGTGATATTTTAACTATATAGAGGGAAATAAAAGAATACTACAATCCCGGAAAGTCAAGCACCTTAGCTTTAAAAAGCAAAATAGTCCGTTAGTTTGGTGAATTATACGGAAGTGTACTGGAATTTTTTGATATCAAACAAGAAGTTTTAGCTTTTGAAATTATGCTAGAAAAAAATAGGAATTTTCTTACAACCCTACAAGACGGGTAAAAGTTACTTAACATATGGTGTATAGATTACCTTTCACTTACGCATTTGGCAACAGGTACGTTACTATTATTCTAGCGTCGGAAACTTGTTTAACTATTTTTCCTCTTCACCGCATGTTGGTGTGATTATTTTATTCACTCAATCTTATTACTTTACGATATAAAGAAATATACTTTTCTGTTAGGTCGATAGCCTATTTGCTGCTAGTACCTAGTATTAAGTTTATTTATAATAATTTAATTGTTAAATAAACTAATTTTAATAACAATAATAATAATAATAATACTTTTCTATTCTAATTGTATAATTGGTTTGGCAAAAGATATGTTATTAGTTGGTTAACAGCTCCTTTACATCTGTTACAACATTTGGTATTTTTGTACTCATACAAACTGTTGGAAGAGGCTTTGTAAATATTTCATACTTACTTACTTACTTTACTGACGTAGACACCGCTTAAGCGATTTTAGCCGAGTTAACAGCATTGCGCTATTTGTTTCTTTTTTTTGCTGTGTGGAGCCTTCTTTACCTGGTCCTTCCAACCGAGTGCTTCCACCGGCCGGTGCTGCATCGAAAACTTTCAAAGCTGGAGTATTCGTATCCATCCGGATTCGCTGGACAATGGCAACGTCGTTGTATAACTCGTACCACTCATCGTTTCATCGTCTGCGATATTCGCCGCGGCCAACTCAAAGAGGACCATAAATTTTACACAAAACTTTTCTTTCGAAAACTCCTAACGCCTACTCATCAGATGTTGTTATCGAACGATGAGGGACTTGTAGAGTTTGGTTTTCTTTCGTCGGGAGAGGACTTTACTTTTCAATTCCTTACATAGTCCAAAGTAGCACCTGTTGGCATATCCTTCGCTTCCTTATCCAGCCTGGAGAAAACAGAATTCACGGCGCGGTTGTTGAGGCCAATAATGTCGATATCATCGGTGTACGCCAGCAGCTGTACACTCTTATAGAAGATTGTACCTACCTTCTCTATTCAGCTCTGCTGCTCGTATTATTTTCTCCAGCATTAAATTAAAAAAGTCACACGATAAAGAGTCACCTTGTCTGAAACCTGGTTTGGTATCGATTAGCTTGGAGAGCTACTTCCCGAACCAGACGTAGCCTTTAGTGTTGCAGTTTACATAGCCGTATAAGTTTTGCCAAATTCAGACATAGCGGCATAGACGTGATGTCGAAGGCTGCTTTAAAATCGACGAAAAGGTGATAGGTGTCGATTCTCTTTTCACGGGTCTTTTCCAAGATTTGGCGCATGGTGAATATCTGGTCAATGGTTGATTTACCAAGTCTAAAGCCACACTGATAAGGTTCAATCAGTTTGTTAACGGTGGGCTTTAGTCTTTCACACAATACGCTCAAATGGACTTTCTAGGCGATATTAAGGAGGCTTATCCCACGATAATTGGCGCAGGCTGTGGGATCGCCTTTTTTGTGGATTGGGAAGAGCACACTTAAATTCCAATCGTCGAGTATGCTTTCCTCCAACCATATTCTGCTGATGCATGCACCTTGTCAGCTCTTCGCCGCCATGATTGAATAGTTCTGCTGGTAAGCCGTCAGCTCCACCCGCTTTGTGGTTTTTTAAGTGAGCGATTGCTATTCGAATTTCTTCATGGTCTGGTAATGGAACGTCTTTTCCATCGTCGTCGATTGGGGTTTCGGCTTCACTATCTCCGGTTACTCCGTTTTCACTGCTATTCAGCAGGCTGGAGAAGTGTTCCCTCCATAAATTTAATATGCTCTCTGCATCGGTGGCTAGATCATCTCTTTGTGTCCTACATGAGTCTGCTCCGGTCTTGAATACATACTACCGCATCTCGGCCTCTTTATTTTTTTGTCTGCAGATGCGTCTTTCTTCCCTCTTCAGCTCTCGGTATCTATCCCATCCCACACGTGTTGTGGTCGATCGCAACGTTGCGAGGTAGGCAGTCTGTTTTCTCTACACTGCGACACGGCAGTCTTCATTGTACCAGCTGTTTTTGCGACCTTTACGAAATACAATAGTTTCGCTTGCAGCTGTACGTAGGGAGCTTGAAATGCCGTCCCAGTGTTCCCGTATTCAGAGTTGCTGATGAGTGCTCTCAGAGAGCAGGAATGCAAGACGAGTACAAAATCGTTCGGCAGTCTGTTGTGATTGCAGCTTTTCTACGTCGAACTTTCTTTGTGTTTGTTGACGGGCGTTTTTCGATACACAGATGCGTATGCGTATCTTCGCCGCAACAAGATAGTGTCGATGTTGGGTCCTCGGAGTGTACGCGTGTCAAGAACACTGGAGACATATCTTCTATCTATCATAACAAGATCGATCTGGTTTTGTGTTTTTCGATCAGGGACAGCCAAGTGACTTTATGTATTTTTTTGTGCTGGAATCTAGTATTACAGGTAACCATATTTTGAGTCTCGGCGAAGTCGATCAGCCTCAACACATTAGGGGATGTTTCGTTGTGGAGGTTGGAATTTCCAAGAGTCGCACCGAAGATACTTTCTTTGACCACCCTGGCATTAAGATCGCCAAGCACGATTTTCACATCGTATCGGGGGCAGCGCTCATAAGTATGCTCTAGGCGCTCATAAAAGGCATCTTTGGCCAAATCGTCCTTCTCTTCCGTCGGGGCGTGGGCGCAAATCAACGATATGTTGAAAAATTTCGCTTTGATTCGTATTATGGCGAGACGCTCATCCACCGGGGTGAATCAGTACTCGACGACGGAGTCTCTCTCCGACCTCAAATCTGCCACCAAGTTTGCGCTCCTTTATATGGCCACTGTAGTAAATGTCACAAGAACCTACTCGCTTTCATCCTTGTCCCGTCCATCGCACTTCTTGGACGGCGGTGATGTCAGCCTTTACTCTTACGAGGACATCAACCAGCTGGGCGGCGGCACCTTCCCAATTAAGGGACCGAACATTCCAGGTGCACGGTGAACATACGTTGCAATTCGACTTCAGTGGACCCTTAAGCCGAATAAGTCGGAGTGGCTCCACTGAAGCTTCCTCTCTCATTAGCTCTTACTCAAGGCTCCACACGGGTTAGTTGACGCAAGTGTAGGAATAGCCTCGCAACTGTTACAGCATACCCAGAAGCTTGACTACACCCCATTACACCCCACGTATTTCTTACAGAGAACGTAAATACAACGAGAAGGTTCAATTGCGGACGAGCGTGTAAACTGTCAAAAGATGCCAAGTTGCCGGAAGGGAATTTAACAGAATTCAATTTTGGGCTCATAGCATTGATGAGCGTGGTAACATGGTAATATGCTCAGAAATGTAATTTGCCGTCTCGAAATAACATTGTTGTATGTTAACGATAGATAACAAATCTTTGTACTATTGTTATCAAATAAACGAAAATACGTATACTATTTTCCAAATATTTAATAAATTATGAGAACAAATTTACTTATATAGAGGTTTATGAATTACCTGATAGCATTTATTCACTATTTGCCTTCAAAAAGTGTTGACTTGCCGTCGGTATTTCGCAATACCACATTAGCAAAAGGGGATATTTATTCATGAATAATATTTATCAAAAAATTTTATAAACTCGTTGATCTAACATATATAAAAACTAAACTTGCTACAACATACATAGGTTAGTGCGTATGTACATAAAAACATGTATAAACATATGTATGTTTGCTTCTGTCGTCCAAACCTGAAAAGTCTAATCAAATACAACAAAAAAAAATGTTCATTCATTGACGCATGCGTGCAACAACAAAGCGCAGTATGTTCATTCATAAACACCGCCGCACATGCCATGCCAACAAGTTGATTCTTCACGACAGTGTCAAAAAACATTAATACACAAAATCATCATGGTCGCGAAAACCGAAGCAACAACAACATACACTAGCATGCCCTTCCTCCTTCAACCCGTAACATTCATGTATCGTCTACAAGCGCTGGTTCAAATTCTTGCCACTGACAAAAATTCAATCATTGTCTGAAAAAATGAAGCAAATAGGCATCATGCTATTGCATTTGCTGTTCGTCTATTAGCACAAATTGCCCAGCAAGCATTTCCTTACCTTCCCGCATGTATCTTGTCCACAAACTGAACTGTTGTGGGGAGTATTGCTAGCATTTTAAAATATTCTAAACGCTCACAATCTTAATAACTTGCATGTTTGTGGATGGCGGTGTGAAAGAAGGAACCCCGTCCATAACATCTTCTTCGAGACGATGACAAAATTTTAGAAAAACCAGAATTCTGTTGGTCTGAAGTTGAAACACATACATTCAAAGAAGCCAATATGTACACGAAAAACAGACACATGCACAAAAACTTGCAAATTCTCTTCCCTTGTACCCCGTCATCAACGAACGAGTTCTTCGGGACGATTGCAAAATTTGCAAAAATCAGAAATTCAAGTTGAGTTGATGTCAAAAACAAACACATTTAAAGGTGCTTGTATGTATACGAGAGACCCATACATGAAACCAGGAATAAATTTAACAATTTCATTCATAAACGCATGCGCCCTACAACAAAGCAATGTGTTCATTCATAAATACTACTGCTTACATCTCCCCGCTTACCCGCCTCAACACCTCCTTCTTCCTGTCTGTCACAAACTCAAACATGTAAGGAAGACTAAATTCGAGTGGTACTCGGCTAATGTTTACATGGCACACTGTTTAACATCTAAATTCTTACTCGTGCTATTGTGTATGAAGACGGAGGGATAGACATTCCTAAGTCGATTTATCTCACCATTCCATGAAGTTTCCTACATAGAGTTTATTCTTACTTCGATTATTTTAAAACCGTTAGCAGAACAAACCTAATGTACTCGTTCACATAGTATAGCCGGGTATACGAAATCCCGTAACAATCATGCTTCGAGAATGACAACAACATACATTTGACGCAGAGACAAAATTGCCTTAAATTCTTGCGACTTTGACAAAAATCCAAACTTCGCAAACCGAATTGAAGCAAGTCTGCATCGTCCTGCTAAATTTTCTGTTCGCCTATTAGCTCATATTGAGAGCTAAGCAAGCCAATGTCTGTCGTCCACGAGTAGACAAAATGCAAAAATTCTCGATTTTTAGAAATGAATGAAGCTGAGAGACATGCGCGGTGATACAACCAAACGCTTTAGCATTTTACATAGGTACATGCATGCTTTAATATATTTGTGAATGCAGATCGTTTTGCATACATGTGGAAACAATCTTCTATTTTATCTCCATAAAATGAAAATACTGAAAGTTTTTAACATATGTATGTATAATTTTATTTAATAATTTTTATTGTATTTTAGTTTACAAATTTTAAATATGTGATTATTTGTCTGTATGAGTGCTTGTCATTTAGAATGCGCGCACAAGCAATGTTCTCTATTTATACCCTAAAAATGAAAATACACACGTTGATAACTTAATTATATCAACAATATTAATAAATGCCAATTTGAAAAATTCTTGATGGAAACAAAATTCTTGTACATTTATATATATATGCTAGATTTTTATTACAACTAATGCAATTTATATATACTTAATGTGCACACTTATTTTGTAAATATTAACGCACTGCACTTTATTAAATACACTTCCCACATGCTATATGTGCACAAAACTTTTAATTACAATTATAAATTGTTTTCTTTTAATTTTTAGGCAAATTTTATTCAAAATGCCGAAGGCAAACGAAAGAATCACTAATTTTCACGAAAAGACATTTTTATCACCATGTAAATGTTTAAAACTCACTATCACTTCTTTATTTCCACATTAATATCTTTATTTAGTTAATTCTTTAATGATAAACTGCACTATTTTCACATTATTATTAGTTATCTTCAAATGCACATTTTTCACATTTTTGCCAATTCAATCGGCTCTTATTTGTTTTGGCACGACATTTCGTTTCGCCGTCATATTTGCCCCGCTGTGGTACGAAAATCGCGGGAAATTTGAAGGAAGGAAAATTCCGTCTGCTATTCACCTCAACAAAATATTCTAAATTGGTTCACAGTTCTTTTCCCTTCTTATTAATATACGTTCTTTGCCCATACATTCAAGCAATTTAATATGTATACGCAAAACGCACACAATCTTAATAAATCCCTCTTACACCCCGCCATCCACAAGCGATTTCTTTGCGACGATCACAAAATTTTTGCTAGATTTCATATTTTTCGCATTTTGGTGTACGAATTCAGGTACAGTAAACTTTGTATATCACGAATATATCAATCACTAAACACTAATCAACAGCCATAGAAGTGATTCCTATATAACTTCATAGATTTGAAATTTTTATTGAAATCTTTAATTGTCTTAAGTCAATAAACATTTTTAAATAATATTCCTGTATTTTTCATAATTAAAATATGTATTAATTGAATAATCGAAAAGACGTTGTAGAAGTTATAGCAGTCATTTGTATCCTCATGGATTTCAAGTTTCTATTAAATTTTAAATTTTTTCGAATTGCTAAACATAAATTAAATTAAAAAATTCATGTTTAGAAATAATGAGACTTTCTTTCTAAACATTTGTCTGGCATTCATGTAAAATCCGTTTGGTAATTCTAAAGAAAAAATTCACTCTATCGAGAGCGCAGTTTGCTGTTGTCGAAGAAGACACAAATTTGTTCAACTTCTAATTTTTGGCACTTTGGCTTGTAGGCGAGTCGCATTTGGGGAGATGTGTGCTGATTGTGCAGCTCGTTTAGTAGACGGTGCGCCAACATTCGTCTTGAGAAGAACTTTTTTTGCAATACTGTTGTCATGGTGACGGCGTGGAATTTTGTTTGCTAGAGGCGTACGTTTTTGCTTCTTCTTAATACACTTATATGTGCATACATATATAAAATGTAGATAGGTAGGTACGCTCGGCCATACCTTTAAGTTAATGAATGAATTTTGACTTGTTTACTTATTTCGATATTTACTCCAAAAGTAAATAATATTTAATAGGATGTTATCAAATATAATTCAATATATCTAAATTATCATAACTACCATTCATGTGGAAGTATATACAAATCATATAAATTTTAAAAATATTTAATGAAATTTACACATTATTAAAAACAAATAAGCAAGAGTTTATAATATCAGAAATTTTTGATAACCATCTGCATGCTTACATTTATCTTGCATAGGCTTTATCTATTTTACATATATTTTGCATGTATTTTCTTATTTAACATACAATCTTTTTTATTCTAATATTTTGAGCACGATTTCTGTTTGCCCACTGTTAAGACGGTGTACAATTCCTTTCAAATTTGCTCTGTTAAACGCAAGTGAAAAGAGATATTACACTCTTTGATTTTTCTGTTGCTGCTGAAGAACAGGTCTGCGTCGACGTCTTTACAGATAAACTGCTTGACTTTGCATTGCTGATGGGTAGTGATTTTTCGCAACAACAGTGAAATATGCATTTCTCTCTGTCGTTGCCACTGAATGCCGTCGCTCTTTCTGATTTGAGCGTTGGTTGTACATTAAATGCCGGTTCAGATTTCACTTTATTTTATGATTTTAATTCTCTGTTCTTTGCTTTTGTTTTTAAATGAATTTGTTTTATTGCTTTTTTATGTTGTTTAATGACAACTGAAGTGGCTATACATCCACTATACAGACGTATAAATTTCAACGCTTTAATACTTTGGTTTTCTTGAAGTTACGGAGCCTATCAAAAAACACGTCCGTACACTAAAAGGACTATCACATCAATATAGCAAACGATGACGAAACCTGAAATAAACGGTTATATTAATAAGCAAGAATAAAATATAGTATGTACGACACAATGCATGCACATTCGTACATATTGTCGCGTACTGGCCACAGCAAAAACTTCTTTTGTGTTTGTTTGTTCATTTCCTTTGTTTTGCCTAATATTCCTTTCACTCCAATCGTTGGCAGTGGCATCTGTCGGCAAATAGTTGTGTAGATTAAAGCCATGAATTGTTGGCGGTGTGTGCCTACCCAGTGGTATAAGTCTCCAAAAGGAGGTGTTCGACAAAACGGTTCCTCCACTAACAAATATTAGGGAAACGCAATGCTTTGCGCGGGTATTCCGTAAAAAGGGGTGTCGCCTTTCTCTTTATACGGCGAGGGGAAAATTATCCCAGTGTACTTGGTGTGCCATGGTGGCGTGTGCTATACAACTCTGTCCCTTTAGGTAATGGGGGCGGCGCCAAATGATTGGGCGCCTGAGAATTCTGAAGGTCGACGCGTAGCTTGTGGCCTGGCTCGTAAGTGCGTGCCGGATCAGATTCTCGAAATCTACAGAAGAGTGCGTATCCTTTTTTATGCGATCGTGCGTTATAAATTCCGATCAATTTTGATTTAGCAAATTTTGATTGCCAGTCGAGGCAAAGTAAAAGTAAGGCTAGTCGAGGCCCAGTCATACTGGCGGGTTAAAGTTACCCCCGGCAGCGCAAGAGTAGTGCGAGTGGGTTCGTAACCAGTTTCGTTGTCGTCCTGTGATCTCCTTCTGGTAATAGCTTTGATCATTTTACTTCGTTTGTTTTTGCCAATAGTTTTGTTATGGTACGTGGCTAGCGACCCACGTCGTCTTCACTAAGCTGGCCGGTCGCTTTGTTAGTTTTTGTCATCTTCTTTTTGTGCGGTAGTTTGTTTTGTTGACGAGTGTGGTTGTTTGTAGGCGCTTGACCAACAGACTGTTCCAGGCTATGCCGGAAGGGCTAGGCCGGACAAATTTGGTCGAACATAAAATCAGGGTAAAAGCAGGAGTTGAACCTGTGAAGCAGCGTTATTACCCTGTGTCTCCCGTCATACAGTTCCGTATGGACGAGGAGATTAAGGATATGCTTGACAAGGGGGTGATAGAGAAATCACATAGTCCTTGGGCGTCTCCAGTTGTAATGATCAGAAAGAAAGACGGTACATATAGGATTTGTGTAGATTATAGGGTTTTGAATAAATGTATCGAGAAAGATAGCTACCCCCTTCCATATGTGTCGGCGACCTTACATAAGCCAAAGGATGCCAAGTTTCTATCCAGTCTGGATATTAAGTCCGTGTATTGGCAAATTCCGGCGGAGGAGCAGTCGAGGCCCTTCACTACGTTCACGGTACTAGGTAGAAGGCTATTTCAGTTTAAGAGGATGCCATACGGCTTGCATAATGCACCGGCAACTTGGCAGAGATTTATAGATTCGGTCATAGGGCCAGAGTTAGAATCTCATGTTTTTGTGAATTTGGACGATATTATTATCGTTACAAATAATTTTGAGAAGCATTTAGAGATTTTGAAGATTATCTTAGATAGATTAGCAAGTGCAGGGCTTAGATTAAATAGAGACAAATGTAATTTTTGTCAGTCTGAATTAAAATATTTGGGCTACGTGGTGGACGAGAACGGTCTACACGTAGACACCGAGAAGGTAGAGGCGATGCTTCGGATTGAGGTATCGAAGAACGTAAAGCAAGTGAGGTCATTTATAGGAACAGTGTCCTGGTACCGCAGATTTATTAAAGATTTTACAGAGTTAGTTAGACCTCTCACCGATTTAGCAAAGAAGAACCGAAAGTTCAATTGGACTGAAGATTGTGAAAGGAGTTTTAGCGAAGCGAAAGAACGCTTGGTGACAGATCCGGTTTTGAGTTGCCCGGATTTTGATAGAGCTTTCACAATCCAGACAGACGCGTCTGATTTCGGTGTGGGTGCGGTGTTAACGCAGATGTTTGCTGACGGTGAGAAGGTGATAGCTTATTTGAGTAAGTCCTTGAACAAAGGAGAGCGAAATTACTCGACGACCGAAAAGGAGCGTCTGGCGGTTCTGTGGGCGGTTGAGAAACTGCGACCATATCAGGTGAAACCTGAGAATTCACAGCCAACTGGGGGTATGATAGAGAGGATCAAGGCAGTCGAGCCTTGGGAGATGATTTGTGTGGATCAGGTAGGGCCTTTAGTGAAGTCGTCACAAGGCTACTAGTATATTTTGACAGTAGCAGAATACTTTTCCAAATTTCCCCTTCTATTTCCTTTGCGTATTGCTACAACAAAAAGCGTATGCAAACAATTGGAGGGCAATGTATTTCTTTTGTTTGGAGTTTCTCGGTCGGTGGTGTGACAATGGACCCCAATTTAGGAGTCGAGAGCTTCGGGGCCTCTGTGGTGACTATGGCGTCCAACTCCGGTACATCGCACTCTATCACCAACAGGCTAATCCGGCCGATAGGATTAATCAGATTATTAAAACAACACTTAGTGCTTATGTGTCAGAGAACTAGAGGTAATGGGACCAACAGTTAGCGAAGGTAGCATGCTGTATTAGGACAGCGCAACACGAAGTATTAGGAGCTATGCCATATTTCGTGAATTTTAGTAGGGAAATGGCGGTAGAAGGCAGTAGAGACTTCATAGACAGTTTAGGAGATCAGGAGAAATTAAATTGTCAGGAGTGAGCAAAGAGGCTCGAAGAGATTAGGGCCAAAATTAGAACTAGGTTAGAGCAGGCGAGTAAGAAGCTTGCGAGGCAGTACAATCTTAGATGTCGAGATGTACATTACATGCCGGGAGAGTTAGTGTGGAGGAAGAATTTTATGCTGTCGGATGCAACGAATTTTTATGCAGCGAAGTTAGCGCCAAAGTATGTAGGGCCGTTTATTGTTAGAAAGAGAGTGTCAACGTGGACATACACACTGACAGATGACTTAGACAAAGACAAAGGAACTTGGAACGTTAAAAAGTTGAGGCCATATACAGATTGATAGGATACGGTAGGAGATTTCCGTTCCCTGACCAAAAGGAAGATTCCTTCCCTTTCGTTGAGGAAGGGGTGGAGTTGTCTCGTACTGGCCGCAACAAAAACTTCTTTTGTGTTTGTTTGTTCATTTCCTTTGTTTTGCCTAATATTCCTTTCACTCCAAGCGTTGGCAGTGGCATCTGTCGGTAAATAGTTGTGTAGATTAAAGCCATGAATTGTTGGCACGGTTGCACTCGTTGTGTGCCTACCCAGTGGTATAAGTCTCCCAAAGGAGGTGTTCGACAAAACGGTTCCTCCACTAACAAATATTAGGGAAACGCAATGCTTTGCGCGGGTATTCCGTAAAAATGGGCATCACCTAATATATACTGCGAGGGGAAAATTATTCCAGTGTACTTGGTGTGCCATGGTGGCGTGCGCTATACAACTCTGTCCCTTTGGGTAATGGGGGCGGCGCCAAATGGTTGGGCACCAATACACACTCGCCTGAGAATTCTGAAGGCCGACGCGTAGCTTGTGGCCTGGCTTGTAAGTGCGTGTCGGATCAGATTCTAGTAATCTACAGAAGAGTGCGTATCTTTTTTTATGCGATCGTGCGTTATAAATTCCGATCAATTGTGGTTTAGTAAATTTTGATTGCCAGTCGAGGCTAAGAGCGGGGCGGTTAAATATAGTTTTTCGGAAAAATTAGTGCTCGTGAGCAGGAGGCAGTTGAACCCCAGTAGCTATTAGCGGCATAGCGGTGTTGTGTGATAGTGGCGGAACCGGAACTTGGCGACATCGTCCGGAGGAGCAGCGAAGTTGGGTACCCACACCCGACCGAGTAACTGATAAGTATCATTTTGTTTATTTATTGTTTCCGTACGTTTCTTTGTCGTGCCGACAGTGTCGTTCCCTTCGTCTATCCTCACCCATCCCTCTAGCATCCCGCACCCAGAGCCCAGTTATACAGGCGGGTTAAAGTTACCCCTGACAGCACGGGAGTAATGCGAGTGGGCTCGTAACCAGTTTGGTTGGACCACACCTCGGGTGCACCTTAAAAATATATTTTGTTTACTTTTTCGTATATCGTTGCTTAATTGTTGTCGTGCGATTTGTTTATGGCGTCAGTAAACTTCACTTGGTTTTGTTCTTGCTGGTAGTTGTTGTTCTTGCACTTAGCTGTTGACCCACGCCATCTTCATTAAGCTGGCCGGTCGCTTTGTTAGTTTTTGTCATCTTCTTTTTGTGCGGTAGTTTGTACATACGCACGTTAATAAAAAAGTGGAGGTGACAATATCTACATCTTTTTTAAATATGTATAAAGGTACACATGCTTGGAATCTGCAACTTCGCCGGAATACTCGTATACCTGTAAAAAATAGTTATATTATTACTTAAATATTTTATTAATAATTTGAAAAAGTTTGCCGGCTTGAGGTCAAGAAAAATAGTAAAAACACAATGTAAAAGTTGTTGTTTCCCGATATATTTCGATTACACATCGGTAATCGTCTTCAGGGGGCACAAATCAACAATATAAACTTTAAACATTTAAGTTTTGATCATATATACGACGTACAAGATGCACAAAAGACACAAAAGGTGCAGCTGCTAATTGGACCCATCCCAGAAGCTTTTGACATTACTTGAGTAATCTATAATTATCTTTTGACATATTACTTATTATAAGACCTGATAAGATCTTGACAAAAGTAGTCGATATAATTTTTTTAATAACAGTGGGTGATGGGGCTTTGTGCAGAAGTTCACGCATGTGAGGAAAGTTTTTAGCTGCCATTCACCTTGGAGTGGCAAGAAACGATTCTTTTGCATATGGTTCATGCAGCTCACAACTTCCGGTCTTAGACCAAGTATCCCCTGGGTCGCCAACAAACATCCGTTTGTCGTCGTCGTCGTCGAGTACTGGCATTCACTCCGGTGGATGAACGTCTCGCTACAATCCGCATCAAAACAAAATTTTTCAACACCACTCTAATTTGCGCTCATGCTCAGACGGAAGAGAAGGATGACTTGACCAAAGATGCCTTTTACGAGCGCCTCGAACACACTCATGAGCGCTGCCCCCGCCACGACGTCAAAATTGTGCTTGGTGACTTCAACGCGTGGGGTGGGCAAAGAAGGCATCTTTGGTACGACTGTCGGAAAATTCAGCCTCCACGACGAAACATCCCGAAATGGGCTGAGGCTGATAGACTTCGCCGGGGCGAATCTGTAGCACTAGATTCCAGCACAAAAAATTCACCAAGCTACTTGGCTGTCTGACGTTGAAAAGCTGCAATCACCACAGACTGCCGAGCGGTATAAGGGAACTGTGGGACGGCATTGCAAACTCTCTGCGTACAGCTGCAAACGAAACCATTGGATTTCGGAAAGGTCGCAAAAACAGCTGGTACGATGAGGACTGCCGTGTCGCAGTGGAGAGAAAACAGACTGCCAACCTCGCAACCTTGCGATCGACCACAACACGTGCGGGGCGGGATAGATACCGAGAACTGAAGAGGGAAGCAAGGCGCGTCTGCAGACAAAAACAGAAAGAGGCCGAGATGTGTGAGTATGAAGAGCTTGAGAAGCTGGCCGACAAGGGTAATGCTCGAAAATTCTATGCGAAGATACGACGAATTACAGAAAGTTTCAAGACCGGTGCAAACTCATGTAGAATAAAAAGAGATGATCTAGCCACCGATGCAGAGAGCATATTAAATTTATGGAAGGAACACTTCTTCAGCCTGCTGAATAGCAGTGAAAATGGAGTAACCGGAGATAGTGAAGCCGAAACACCAATCGACGACGATGAAAAAGACGTTCCATTACCAGACCAAGAAGAAGTTCGAATAGCAATCGCTCACTTAAAAAACAACAAAGCGGGTGGAGCTGACGGCCTACCGGCAGAACTATTCAAACATGGTGGTGAAGAGCTGACAAGGTGCATGCATCAGCAGAATATGGTCGGACGAAAGCCTGCCCGACCTAAGTGTGCTCTTCCCAATCCACAAAAAAGGCGATCCCACAGTCTGCGCCAATTATCGTGGGATAAGCCTCCTTAATGTCGCCTGTAAGGTCCTGTCGAGCGTATTGTGTGAAAGACTAAAGCCCACGTTCAACAAACTGATTGGACCTTATCAGTGTTACTTTAGACCTGGTAAGTCAACCATTGACCAGATATTCACCTTGTGCCAAATTTTGGAAAGGACCTTTGTGTCGATTTTAAAGCAGCCTTCGACAGCACGAAAAGGAGCTGCCTTTGCCGCTATGTCTGAATTTGGTATCTCCGCATAACTTATACGACTATGTAAACTGCCTGTAATTTGGCACTTGGATGTTTTTCTCCCCTTTCATTTTGCTCATCTTCTAAATAATTGTTTAAATCCTTATTTCCTTCCATTATCCCTCTCAAAAGTTTAGGTTATTCCAAGCATCTGGCAATTTTTGATTGATGCTAATTAATCCTTCTTACTAGACCTTACACGAATTGTCTATGTTCTTTCCTTGGTCTTTAAATAAATTTTGCATTTTTCATTTCGTTATTTCTTCATATACATCTACATCTTTATTTTACTTTATCTGAAACTCCTTTCTCACTTTTTATTTACTATTCTAAATCTCGAAACTGGACTCCTAAGCTTAGCTTACCTAATAGGCCTAGCTCACCTTTGGCTATTCATTACTGATTTTACTAGCCTTTGCTCAACTTTTTGATCATCATACTCGAACTCAAAAAGATCCTATAATTTCCTTTTCACTGTTATACCTTTCAGGCCCTACTTTTCTCAAACTCTCACTTTTGCTCTAACCTTTTTTTAGATCTTTTATTGTAATCTCTTTATCTACTGGTAATTCCCTACCATGACTTCTAATTTTTAGAGTATTTTTTAGTTCATCTTCCAGCGAAAAATCTTCTCCCCGTCTATTTTGCAGAAACTTAATTGCTTGTATGAGGGCAACATGCTGAGCATTTTCAATCAAATGAATTCTCAATTGATGGCCTCTACTATCGTATCATATGTAATATCTTCTTTTCCAGCTGCATAAACACTACCATAGCTTTTGCAAATTCTTGAATGGAAGCCGCATGCACATCCTTGATTTCATTACGCAAAGGCTTAAGACCGTTTTTTAAACTGATACTAGCTGATAAATTCAGTACAATATTATCTTAAACTCTTCCATAAATATACCTATAAGGAATTTTTTTAATTGTGGTAGAAATTTTATTTCCATATCACACTCAATTCTTGACTCAGAAACTTCTGTTTCATGAAAAGATACCTAAATTTTTGGTGCTTATTAAAATAATGTCTTTAAGGGCAGCTACATATAGATACCCTACTTAAAGCTACTTAAGTATAGCATAAACATTACTAACTTTACAACTTTATTAACTTAATACCAACTGTCAAACCTTGGTTTTTCTTAGAATAGAAATCGGCTTCGATCTCTGTATTAATATCCTAAGATAAAGCAAGGGTCTGATATTTTAATTATTCAACCCAGGTGCTTATTGCTTCCTTAATTTTCTGATCTTCTTCTAATTCTATCTGATATATGAAAATTAGCTTGTTTTCTAGTTTCTAGAATAAGCCCCAAAATATCTCTTTCGAGTCCTTCTATAATTATTATTATTATTAAATACAGAAGAATACTCACTGTTTGCTTTTAACAATAATTCATACTCATCTTTTTATATATGGTAGTATAGTTCTCTGTTTCCTCCCCCAGATATACCTGCTCATTTTCAACTTGCTTCCACTTTTCTTCATTGACATTGTTAAAGCCAAATCTTTAAAATTTCAGCGCCACTGTAAGTTTTCCTTCACCTTGTTATTTGCTAACACTGAAGTCGGAAATGATAACTATTCCTATACTTCTCAAACGGAGAAGGTTTATCATTTTTTTTTGATAACGTGCGTATATACATACATACATACGTACGTACATATATGTACTTATGCAATTTCTTTCTGCTTACAATCTTTTTTATTCTAATATTTTGAGCACGATTTCTGTTTGCCCACTGTTAAGACGGTGTACAATTCCTTTCAAATTTGCTCTGTTAAACGCAAGTGAAAAGAGATATTACACTCTTTGATTTTTCTGTTGCTGCTGAAGAACAGGTCTGCGTCGACGTCTTTACAGATAAACTGCTTGACTTTGCATTGCTGATGGGTAGTGATTTTTCGCAACAACAGTGAAATATGCATTTCTCTCTGTCGTTGCCACTGAATGCCGTCGCTCTTTCTGATTTGAGCGTTGGTTGTACATTAAATGCCGGTTCAGATTTCACTTTATTTTATGATTTTAATTCTCTGTTCTTTGCTTTTGTTTTTAAATGAATTTGTTTTATTGCTTTTTTATGTTGTTTAATGACAACTGAAGTGGCTATACATCCACTATACAGACGTATAAATTTCAACGCTTTAATACTTTGGTTTTCTTGAAGTTACGGAGCCTATCAAAAAACACGTCCGTACACTAAAAGGACTATCACATCAATATAGCAAACGATGACGAAACCTGAAATAAACGGTTATATTAATAAGCAAGAATAAAATATAGTATGTACGACACAATGCATGCACATTCGTACATATTGTCGCGTACTGGCCACAGCAAAAACTTCTTTTGTGTTTGTTTGTTCATTTCCTTTGTTTTGCCTAATATTCCTTTCACTCCAATCGTTGGCAGTGGCATCTGTCGGCAAATAGTTGTGTAGATTAAAGCCATGAATTGTTGGCGGTGTGTGCCTACCCAGTGGTATAAGTCTCCAAAAGGAGGTGTTCGACAAAACGGTTCCTCCACTAACAAATATTAGGGAAACGCAATGCTTTGCGCGGGTATTCCGTAAAAAGGGGTGTCGCCTTTCTCTTTATACGGCGAGGGGAAAATTATCCCAGTGTACTTGGTGTGCCATGGTGGCGTGTGCTATACAACTCTGTCCCTTTAGGTAATGGGGGCGGCGCCAAATGATTGGGCGCCTGAGAATTCTGAAGGTCGACGCGTAGCTTGTGGCCTGGCTCGTAAGTGCGTGCCGGATCAGATTCTCGAAATCTACAGAAGAGTGCGTATCCTTTTTTATGCGATCGTGCGTTATAAATTCCGATCAATTTTGATTTAGCAAATTTTGATTGCCAGTCGAGGCAAAGTAAAAGTAAGGCTAGTCGAGGCCCAGTCATACTGGCGGGTTAAAGTTACCCCCGGCAGCGCAAGAGTAGTGCGAGTGGGTTCGTAACCAGTTTCGTTGTCGTCCTGTGATCTCCTTCTGGTAATAGCTTTGATCATTTTACTTCGTTTGTTTTTGCCAATAGTTTTGTTATGGTACGTGGCTAGCGACCCACGTCGTCTTCACTAAGCTGGCCGGTCGCTTTGTTAGTTTTTGTCATCTTCTTTTTGTGCGGTAGTTTGTTTTGTTGACGAGTGTGGTTGTTTGTAGGCGCTTGACCAACAGACTGTTCCAGGCTATGCCGGAAGGGCTAGGCCGGACAAATTTGGTCGAACATAAAATCAGGGTAAAAGCAGGAGTTGAACCTGTGAAGCAGCGTTATTACCCTGTGTCTCCCGTCATACAGTTCCGTATGGACGAGGAGATTAAGGATATGCTTGACAAGGGGGTGATAGAGAAATCACATAGTCCTTGGGCGTCTCCAGTTGTAATGATCAGAAAGAAAGACGGTACATATAGGATTTGTGTAGATTATAGGGTTTTGAATAAATGTATCGAGAAAGATAGCTACCCCCTTCCATATGTGTCGGCGACCTTACATAAGCCAAAGGATGCCAAGTTTCTATCCAGTCTGGATATTAAGTCCGTGTATTGGCAAATTCCGGCGGAGGAGCAGTCGAGGCCCTTCACTACGTTCACGGTACTAGGTAGAAGGCTATTTCAGTTTAAGAGGATGCCATACGGCTTGCATAATGCACCGGCAACTTGGCAGAGATTTATAGATTCGGTCATAGGGCCAGAGTTAGAATCTCATGTTTTTGTGAATTTGGACGATATTATTATCGTTACAAATAATTTTGAGAAGCATTTAGAGATTTTGAAGATTATCTTAGATAGATTAGCAAGTGCAGGGCTTAGATTAAATAGAGACAAATGTAATTTTTGTCAGTCTGAATTAAAATATTTGGGCTACGTGGTGGACGAGAACGGTCTACACGTAGACACCGAGAAGGTAGAGGCGATGCTTCGGATTGAGGTATCGAAGAACGTAAAGCAAGTGAGGTCATTTATAGGAACAGTGTCCTGGTACCGCAGATTTATTAAAGATTTTACAGAGTTAGTTAGACCTCTCACCGATTTAGCAAAGAAGAACCGAAAGTTCAATTGGACTGAAGATTGTGAAAGGAGTTTTAGCGAAGCGAAAGAACGCTTGGTGACAGATCCGGTTTTGAGTTGCCCGGATTTTGATAGAGCTTTCACAATCCAGACAGACGCGTCTGATTTCGGTGTGGGTGCGGTGTTAACGCAGATGTTTGCTGACGGTGAGAAGGTGATAGCTTATTTGAGTAAGTCCTTGAACAAAGGAGAGCGAAATTACTCGACGACCGAAAAGGAGCGTCTAGCGGTTCTGTGGGCGGTTGAGAAACTGCGACCATATCAGGTGAAACCTGAGAATTCACAGCCAACTGGGGGTATGATAGAGAGGATCAAGGCAGTCGAGCCTTGGGAGATGATTTGTGTGGATCAGGTAGGGCCTTTAGTGAAGTCGTCACAAGGCTACTAGTATATTTTGACAGTAGCAGAATACTTTTCCAAATTTCCCCTTCTATTTCCTTTGCGTATTGCTACAACAAAAAGCGTATGCAAACAATTGGAGGGCAATGTATTTCTTTTGTTTGGAGTTTCTCGGTCGGTGGTGTGACAATGGACCCCAATTTAGGAGTCGAGAGCTTCGGGGCCTCTGTGGTGACTATGGCGTCCAACTCCGGTACATCGCACTCTATCACCAACAGGCTAATCCGGCCGATAGGATTAATCAGATTATTAAAACAACACTTAGTGCTTATGTGTCAGAGAACTAGAGGTAATGGGACCAACAGTTAGCGAAGGTAGCATGCTGTATTAGGACAGCGCAACACGAAGTATTAGGAGCTATGCCATATTTCGTGAATTTTAGTAGGGAAATGGCGGTAGAAGGCAGTAGAGACTTCATAGACAGTTTAGGAGATCAGGAGAAATTAAATTGTCAGGAGTGAGCAAAGAGGCTCGAAGAGATTAGGGCCAAAATTAGAACTAGGTTAGAGCAGGCGAGTAAGAAGCTTGCGAGGCAGTACAATCTTAGATGTCGAGATGTACATTACATGCCGGGAGAGTTAGTGTGGAGGAAGAATTTTATGCTGTCGGATGCAACGAATTTTTATGCAGCGAAGTTAGCGCCAAAGTATGTAGGGCCGTTTATTGTTAGAAAGAGAGTGTCAACGTGGACATACACACTGACAGATGACTTAGACAAAGACAAAGGAACTTGGAACGTTAAAAAGTTGAGGCCATATACAGATTGATAGGATACGGTAGGAGATTTCCGTTCCCTGACCAAAAGGAAGATTCCTTCCCTTTCGTTGAGGAAGGGGTGGAGTTGTCTCGTACTGGCCGCAACAAAAACTTCTTTTGTGTTTGTTTGTTCATTTCCTTTGTTTTGCCTAATATTCCTTTCACTCCAAGCGTTGGCAGTGGCATCTGTCGGTAAATAGTTGTGTAGATTAAAGCCATGAATTGTTGGCACGGTTGCACTCGTTGTGTGCCTACCCAGTGGTATAAGTCTCCCAAAGGAGGTGTTCGACAAAACGGTTCCTCCACTAACAAATATTAGGGAAACGCAATGCTTTGCGCGGGTATTCCGTAAAAATGGGCATCACCTAATATATACTGTGAGGGGAAAATTATTCCAGTGTACTTGGTGTGCCATGGTGGCGTGCGCTATACAACTCTGTCCCTTTGGGTAATGGGGGCAGCGCCAAATGGTTGGGCACCAATACACACTCGCCTGAGAATTCTGAAGGCCGACGCGTAGCTTGTGGCCTGGCTTGTAAGTGCGTGTCGGATCAGATTCTAGTAATCTACAGAAGAGTGCGTATCTTTTTTTATGCGATCGTGCGTTATAAATTCCGATCAATTGTGGTTTAGTAAATTTTGATTGCCAGTCTAGGCAAAGTAAAAGTAAGGCCAGTCGAGGCTAAGAGCGGGGCGGTTAAATATAGTTTTTCGGAAAAATTAGTGCTCGTGAGCAGGAGGCAGTTGAACCCCAGTAGCTATTAGCGGCATAGCGGTGTTGTGTGATAGTGGCGGAACCGGAACTTGGCGACATCGTCCGGAGGAGCAGCGAAGTTGGGTACCCACACCCGACCGAGTAACTGATAAGTATCATTTTGTTTATTTATTGTTTCCGTACGTTTCTTTGTCGTGCCGACAGTGTCGTTCCCTTCGTCTATCCTCACCCATCCCTCTAGCATCCCGCACCCAGAGCCCAGTTATACAGGCGGGTTAAAGTTACCCCTGACAGCACGGGAGTAATGCGAGTGGGCTCGTAACCAGTTTGGTTGGACCACACCTCGGGTGCACCTTAAAAATATATTTTGTTTACTTTTTCGTATATCGTTGCTTAATTGTTGTCGTGCGATTTGTTTATGGCGTCAGTAAACTTCACTTGGTTTTGTTCTTGCTGGTAGTTGTTGTTCTTGCACTTAGCTGTTGACCCACGCCATCTTCATTAAGCTGGCCGGTCGCTTTGTTAGTTTTTGTCATCTTCTTTTTGTGCGGTAGTTTGTACATACGCACGTTAATAAAAAAGTGGAGGTGACAATATCTACATCTTTTTTAAATATGTATAAAGGTACACATGCTTGGAATCTGCAACTTCGCCGGAATACTCGTATACCTGTAAAAAATAGTTATATTATTACTTAAATATTTTATTAATAATTTGAAAAAGTTTGCCGGCTTGAGGTCAAGAAAAATAGTAAAAACACAATGTAAAAGTTGTTGTTTCCCGATATATTTCGATTACACATCGGTAATCGTCTTCAGGGGGCACAAATCAACAATATAAACTTTAAACATTTAAGTTTTGATCATATATACGACGTACAAGATGCACAAAAGACACAAAAGGTGCAGCTGCTAATTGGACCCATCCCAGAAGCTTTTGACATTACTTGAGTAATCTATAATTATCTTTTGACATATTACTTATTATAAGACCTGATAAGATCTTGACAAAAGTAGTCGATATAATTTTTTTAATAACAGTGGGTGATGGGGCTTTGTGCAGAAGTTCACGCATGTGAGGAAAGTTTTTAGCTGCCATTCACCTTGGAGTGGCAAGAAACGATTCTTTTGCATATGGTTCATGCAGCTCACAACTTCCGGTCTTAGACCAAGTATCCCCTGGGTCGCCAACAAACATCCGTTTGTCGTCGTCGTCGTCGAGTACTGGCATTCACTCCGGTGGATGAACGTCTCGCTACAATCCGCATCAAAACAAAATTTTTCAACACCACTCTAATTTGCGCTCATGCTCAGACGGAAGAGAAGGATGACTTGACCAAAGATGCCTTTTACGAGCGCCTCGAACACACTCATGAGCGCTGCCCCCGCCACGACGTCAAAATTGTGCTTGGTGACTTCAACGCGTGGGGTGGGCAAAGAAGGCATCTTTGGTACGACTGTCGGAAAATTCAGCCTCCACGACGAAACATCCCGAAATGGGCTGAGGCTGATAGACTTCGCCGGGGCGAATCTGTAGCACTAGATTCCAGCACAAAAAATTCACCAAGCTACTTGGCTGTCTGACGTTGAAAAGCTGCAATCACCACAGACTGCCGAGCGGTATAAGGGAACTGTGGGACGGCATTGCAAACTCTCTGCGTACAGCTGCAAACGAAACCATTGGATTTCGGAAAGGTCGCAAAAACAGCTGGTACGATGAGGACTGCCGTGTCGCAGTGGAGAGAAAACAGACTGCCAACCTCGCAACCTTGCGATCGACCACAACACGTGCGGGGCGGGATAGATACCGAGAACTGAAGAGGGAAGCAAGGCGCGTCTGCAGACAAAAACAGAAAGAGGCCGAGATGCGTGAGTATGAAGAGCTTGAGAAGCTGGCCGACAAGGGTAATGCTCGAAAATTCTATGCGAAGATACGACGAATTACAGAAAGTTTCAAGACCGGTGCAAACTCATGTAGAATAAAAAGAGATGATCTAGCCACCGATGCAGAGAGCATATTAAATTTATGGAAGGAACACTTCTTCAGCCTGCTGAATAGCAGTGAAAATGGAGTAACCGGAGATAGTGAAGCCGAAACACCAATCGACGACGATGAAAAAGACGTTCCATTACCAGACCAAGAAGAAGTTCGAATAGCAATCGCTCACTTAAAAAACAACAAAGCGGGTGGAGCTGACGGCCTACCGGCAGAACTATTCAAACATGGTGGTGAAGAGCTGACAAGGTGCATGCATCAGCAGAATATGGTCGGACGAAAGCCTGCCCGACCTAAGTGTGCTCTTCCCAATCCACAAAAAAGGCGATCCCACAGTCTGCGCCAATTATCGTGGGATAAGCCTCCTTAATGTCGCCTGTAAGGTCCTGTCGAGCGTATTGTGTGAAAGACTAAAGCCCACGTTCAACAAACTGATTGGACCTTATCAGTGTTACTTTAGACCTGGTAAGTCAACCATTGACCAGATATTCACCTTGTGCCAAATTTTGGAAAGGACCTTTGTGTCGATTTTAAAGCAGCCTTCGACAGCACGAAAAGGAGCTGCCTTTGCCGCTATGTCTGAATTTGGTATCTCCGCATAACTTATACGACTATGTAAACTGCCTGTAATTTGGCACTTGGATGTTTTTCTCCCCTTTCATTTTGCTCATCTTCTAAATAATTGTTTAAATCCTTATTTCCTTCCATTATCCCTCTCAAAAGTTTAGGTTATTCCAAGCATCTGGCAATTTTTGATTGATGCTAATTAATCCTTCTTACTAGACCTTACACGAATTGTCTATGTTCTTTCCTTGGTCTTTAAATAAATTTTGCATTTTTCATTTCGTTATTTCTTCATATACATCTACATCTTTATTTTACTTTATCTGAAACTCCTTTCTCACTTTTTATTTACTATTCTAAATCTCGAAACTGGACTTCTAAGCTTAGCTTACCTAATAGGCCTAGCTCACCTTTGGCTATTCATTACTGATTTTACTAGCCTTTGCTCAACTTTTTGATCATCATACTCGAACTCAAAAAGATCCTATAATTTCCTTTTCACTGTTATACCTTTCAGGCCCTACTTTTCTCAAACTCTCACTTTTGCTCTAACCTTTTTTTAGATCTTTTATTGTAATCTCTTTATCTACTGGTAATTCCCTACCATGACTTCTAATTTTTAGAGTATTTTTTAGTTCATCTTCCAGCGAAAAATCTTCTCCCCGTCTATTTTGCAGAAACTTAATTGCTTGTATGAGGGCAACATGCTGAGCATTTTCAATCAAATGAATTCTCAATTGATGGCCTCTACTATCGTATCATATGTAATATCTTCTTTTCCAGCTGCATAAACACTACCATAGCTTTTGCAAATTCTTGAATGGAAGCCGCATGCACATCCTTGATTTCATTACGCAAAGGCTTAAGACCGTTTTTTAAACTGATACTAGCTGATAAATTCAGTACAATATTATCTTAAGCTCTTCCATAAATATACCTATAAGGAATTTTTTTAATTGTGGTAGAAATTTTATTTCCATATCACACTCAATTCTTGACTCAGAAACTTCTGTTTCATGAAAAGATACCTAAATTTTTGGTGCTTATTAAAATAATGTCTTTAAGGGCAGCTACATATAGATACCCTACTTAAAGCTACTTAAGTATAGCATAAACATTACTAACTTTACAACTTTATTAACTTAATACCAACTGTCAAACCTTGGTTTTTCTTAGAATAGAAATCGGCTTCGATCTCTGTATTAATATCCTAAGATAAAGCAAGGGTCTGATATTTTAATTATTCAACCCAGGTGCTTATTGCTTCCTTAATTTTCTGATCTTCTTCTAATTCTATCTGATATATGAAAATTAGCTTGTTTTCTAGTTTCTAGAATAAGCCCCAAAATATCTCTTTCGAGTCCTTCTATAATTATTATTATTATTAAATACAGAAGAATACTCACTGTTTGCTTTTAACAATAATTCATACTCCCCTTTTTATATATGGTAGTATAGTTCTCTGTTTCCTCCCCCAGATATACCTGCTCATTTTCAACTTGCTTCCACTTTTCTTCATTGACATTGTTAAAGCCAAATCTTTAAAATTTCAGCGCCACTGTAAGTTTTCCTTCACCTTGTTATTTGCTAACACTGAAGTCGGAAATGATAACTATTCCTATACTTCTCAAACGGAGAAGGTTTCTTTTTATCATTTTTTTTTGATAACGTGCGTATATACATACATACATACGTACGTACATATATGTACTTATGCAATTTCTTTCTGCTTATGCATATAATTAATTTTTGTGATATTTTTACCGCGCCTTTACGTATATAAAAATCAAGCTCTCTGCTTTACACGCACCTTCTGCTTTACCTACATTGGCTTTGTTGATTTTAGTTTTTAATTATCTAACGCTTAAAGCATTACTCATTAGACACTAGTGCATACATACGTACATTATTCGCGGAGAGCATTAAAAGTCCCAGCAGTAAAATCAAAGAGCCAAAGGTAATAATATACCCAGTAAGAAATTTTTCACTTCACGAGTTTTTTTACATTTCTTGATATTTTCTTTAATTACTTTGGTCCCAAATTCTAATTAATAATGGCGACATTAAATGCGTGTACTAGGAGCTCAGATCAGATCGTCGATAATATGGATAATAACAAAGGCAGCGTATGACAAATGCGTAAATGCCATTGAGGATTAGGATACATTGGCAGCTGTGAAAACGAAGCAAACCACCACCTTTAAGGATTATCTTTCGTACTTGACGCGTCTTACCGAACGCATACAAAATTTCCTTCATCGGATATTGATTCATTGTCTACTTGGACTCCAGCTTCTAATACTTTTAACAGTTTGGCTTTAGCACCATATGCGACACTCCGATATTTACTGGCGATTATATTTCTTAGCCGACCTTCCGGGATCTCTTTACTGCAATTTATAATAATAATTCCGTTTGAGTCAAGTCGAAAAATTGTATCACTTGATTCAGAAAACAAATCTAGGATGTGAAATGGCCTGGTCAAACTTGAAGCTTGCTTATGAGAACAAATGCGCTCTAGTGAATAGCCATTTGAAGATATTATTTTCAATTCCGGCTATTCAAACGGAAACTGCAACAGCACGGAAGGAGTTACATAGAGTTTTAAATGGACGCATTTCTGTGTTGGATATGTAAGAGGCGGACGTTACAAATTGGGATCGTTTATTTGTTTTCTTTTGTTCGAACCGACCTCCAGCGTCTACATTGGGTAAATGGGAAAGCACTTTAACATACAAAACATTGGAATCCGTATTAGATGTAAAGTGCCAAACATCATCATCGAATGGAGCTCATAAACCAACAAAGACATCATCGCAATCGAGTCTTTAAACAGGCCAAATGAAAACTTGCTCTCAAATCAGGGGACATCAACACAAGCTTTTCATGCTAATTTATAGTCCAATTCTTCAAATAATAATTCAAATTCTATAAGCAAAGCTCCAAATGCTTTTTCTTCAGCTTTACTGGGAACCGCAATGGTTTATATTTGTCACATGGGCACTACTTATGTTGCGCGTGCATTGATTGATTCAGCATCGGAAACAACGTTCATTTCTGATCGTCTTCGAAATCTTTTAAAGCTTCCTTCTAAAAAGATTCAGTTTGAAGCTCTTCGTTTCTTTTAAGACCGTCCCGTGATCCTAATGTTTTGACAGAAGCTACCGCGTTCGTGCTACCACACATCGCCGGCAATCTAACCTCTACTACAATATATATATATAATTGGCGCTTTGTAACCGCTGAAGCAATTTTCGGCCGAGCTCCTCCTCCAATTTGTGGTTTTGCGTCTTGATGTTTTTCCAACAAATGGAGGGACCTACAGTTTATACTAAGCCGCCTCCGAACGGCTGATGGTTTTTTTATGAGGAGCTTTGTTTCATGTCCGAAATACACTCGGAGGGGTGGACATTCCCTGCCGAGGGGCGACCGCAATTAGAAAATTTTACTTAATTTTTTATTTAAATTAAATTTCCATTACTTTTTTTTGATGTTGGTGGCGCCGGGATATGAACCCGAGCCTTCCGAATGACAGTACGCAACACTAACCACTCGGCTACCGCGGCCGCGGACGACTCAAATTTAAGGGATTTGCCTAAAGTTTCTTTAGCAGATCCAAAATTCTATCAAAGCGGTCCGATCAATGTTTTAACGTTATTCTGGATGGAGCGAATCGCAGTTTTCACAATAATCTTTTATCCCAGGAGACCGTGATTGGGTGGATTGTTACAGGGATATCCTCCACTGCACACATCTCTTGCTTTACTACCAAAGTCTCTGTAGGAGAGGAACCCTCTAAGAGGAGTCTGCAATCGTTTTACGAAGAGCTTTACATGAAAACAACCGCCACCATATTAACATTTTCCAAAACATTTCTATTTGCCAAATATGCAGTTCTAAAACCAGAAAGTAGTTCAACAAAGCTTAGGGTAGTATTCAATGCGTCCAGCAACTCATCGAATGGCGTTTGTCTTAATGACATTTTACACACAGGCCCAGCTTTACAAGCTGACTTAACACTTCTCCTTATACGATGGCGGATGTATAAGTTTGTTTTTAGTTCAGACATCGAAAAAATGTATCGCAAATATTGGTTAATGTTACCCACAGGCCCTACCAAAGGGTTCTTTTTAGGCAGTCTGCAGGCAATGAGATTTCTGATTATCAATTAAATACGGTTGCCTTTGAGGTTAATTGTGTCTCTTATTTGGAAATTATAACGCTCTTACAATTAGCACAAGATACGCAGGAATATTTTCCGTTAGCAGCTCAAATTATTCGTAATTCAATATATGTAGACGATATTTTGACAGGATTTCATGACATCTCAACAGCTGTACAATCAAGGGATCAGCTGATAAAGGCGTTAGATAGCTCAGCATTTTCTCTGCCATGCAAATACCATGGAAATTTTAAGCGAACTTAATAAGGACTATCTTTTAGATAAAGAATTTTTTTAGGAATTATATCGAACGCTAGGTTAGAACACTTCTACTTCACAGTACATTATATTGTTATTGTTATTCCGGCAATTGGCGGCCCGCAATTGAAACAATATCCTAGTCTCCTTTTCAACGAGCTGCAATCTTTATTAAATATAATCAAATTTTCAAGTTTAGTTTTCTTAAAATAATACATTTTCAATACAAAGAACTTACATTTTGTTTTATCTGCGGCGCCTTTGCGCACTTGAACAACCAGAAAATACAATGAAAGAGAAATTACATGGAATTTGACATTTGCAATTAAAGCAAAAAACAAAATTGATTAGCTAGTTGATTCGAAATACGAAAGCATCGTCGGAGGGCTGTACCGCTGTCATCGTCACAACCAGACTCGCGAATTCCACTCGAGCTTCCTAGCAGAAAATGATTGGGCGTTAGTGCATTGCCGTCTGTAGTATCCAAAGGCACATACGTTAGCGGTCTAGAGTTTAGAATATTTTCGATGTCAACAAGGTTAGCTCTCAAAACTTCTTCTCGTAGGGTAGAATCGTGCGTGATATCCATTAAAATGGATTTTGTCGACCGTATCATTCGTTCCCATGCCCCACCCATGTGGAGAGCTGAAGGCGGGTTGAAGGACCATTCGATTAGGGGATGTTTCTTCTTTAGGTCAACGGACGACATCTTTTCAATCTCTTCGATAAGTGCTCGGCTAGCGCCACGAAAATTTGTGCCATTATCTGACAAAATGCGTTTCGGTACGCCTCTGCGACATACGAACTGCTTTAGAACGAGGAGGAATGATTCCGTGGACAACGATGGCGCGATCTCAATGTGAACAGCACGAGTGGTTAGGCATGTAAACAATGCACCCCAGCGCTTCTCTCGGCGGCGTCCAACAGCTACATCGATGGGCCCGAAATAGTCCACCCCGGTGAACGTGAATGGCAATGCATATGGTGACAATCGTACTGAAGGAAGATCTCCCATTAAAGGCGGTTGCGGCTTTGCCTTACGATTGCGGCACATCTGACATCTTTTGGCACAATCTCTTACTAACACGCGCAGCGCAGCTACGCAGAACCGTTGTCGCACCTCATTCACTGTTATTTCGTTATGATGGTGATGAAATTTTCTATGATAAAAGTCAATTATCAACCGCGAGACTGCGTGGTTCTTCGGAAGTATTACTGGCCGCTTTACGTTGACAGCCACACCTTCTATGAAATCGATTCTTCCCTTCACTCGAAGAATGCCAAACTCGTCCAGATATGGGGACCATTTAAAGATTGTCGACTGCTGTGGAATGTTTTGACCGAGTTTAAGATATGTTATTTCTTGACAAAACACATCTGCCTGGCACATGGCTATAATAACGAGCTCTGCTGCGTCCATATCGTGTAATTCGAAGAATTTTAGTAGTAACTGAGGAGTGGCCTTCACAACTAAGCGCAGAAAACGTAAGACAAAGTGCTGTGTGGAACGTAGCCGTTCCCAAGTGCTGAATCTCTCTACTTCTGGACAAAATACTGAGAGCGCCGATGGCGATGTATTTGATGGTCTTATGTGATGCAGTTCCGCTGTCACGTTTGCCGTAAGGACCACTATCTCTGTCGAAGGCCAATTAGATTCCGACTCAGTAAGGAACTTTGGGCCATGGAGCCAGCGCGAGTTGTCGTCAAACTTACGTTCTCCGTTCCATTTCGTGCCTTCATCGGTAATGTTCTCAGAGGATGGCACCCACCTCCAATCTTTAGCGCAGGAGCCTTCTAAAATTTCTCCGACACGTATCGCGACGAATTGATGGAATCTTCTGGCATCTGAACGCACCCAGTATATAACATTTTTTGAGTCCGTCCAAAAAATTTTACTGCTTACCTGAATAGAAAGTTCTTCGCTTATGAATTTCCCCAATCGCAGGCCCAGAACAGCCGCCATCAATTCCAGTCTAGGAATTGAAATAGGTTTCAAAGACGTAACTCTCGTCTTCGAAGCTAACAGCGAGCAAGTCGGTCGGTTACTACCCTCAGCACGCAGATATGCCACGGCAGCGTAGGCGTTGATGCTCGCATCTACGAAAATATGCAATTGATTACCGTCGCTGCTCTTAGCGAGTGTGTAGCAGCGAAGGATCCTAATGTTGTTTATAGAAGATATTCGCCGCAGCCAATCAAACCAACTCTTTTGTTCATCCTCATGAATAGGCTCATCCCAAGTAACGCCAAACATCCTGCAAGATGATTTTTGCTTGTATAACAACGTAGCCGAGTAGTCCAAGAGGATCGAATATCTTCATTATCGTACGCAGAACTTGACGTTTCGAAGGAAATTTAGGCTCGTCAAAAATTTCTTCTGGAAACTTCTCCACAAACATCAGTTCGTCCGACATTGGAAGCCACCACATTCCTAATACTTTCTCAATAGTAGCGGCTGGCTCTTCAAAGCATCTTGTCAGCTGCTTCTGATCTGCAGAGAGTTCGGTCAGGACTTGTTTCGAATTCGACACCCAATTTCGCATTTCGAATCCGCCTTCGTTGTGAATCCATCGAACCGCAGTAGCCATACGAGATAAGTCTTCTTCAGTGTCTGCGCTCTGGAGCCAGTCATCGATGAACGTTGTTAATGATGGCTTCTACAGCCTCCGGGTTAGTTGCGGAAAAGCGTTGAGTATTTCGGTTCTTTACGTAGTTCGCCAAAGAAGGAGAGCACGAGACACCAAATGTCATTACACACATGGCGTAGACATCTGGCTTTCGATTGAATTCACCATCGCGCCATAAGAACATTTGCACTTCTTGGTCTTCTTCTGCCACCTTCACCTGGTGAAACATCTCGCGTATGTCACCACAAATAGCCACAGGTTTTTCCCGAAAGCGAAGCAATATGCCCATCAGTGATTTCAGCTGGTCAGGTCCTTTCAACAGCATGCTGTTCAAAGCAATATCTCCAACCTTGGCTGCAGCATCCCATACCAATTTTGTTTTGTTTTTATTGGCGTTAAGTGAATATAGGAAGATACCACGACCTACTGCTGTTCGCTATTTCGTTCGGCTTCAATTTGCGTACTACTATAGGAAAAAGGGCTATGTTTCCTATAGTAGTCAATTTTGTCAACAATGAACTGGTGAAGTGAAGAATCGCGCCTCATCTTGGCTTCTAGACACTCTAGTCGGCGGCATGCCATAGAAAATGAGTTGGGTAAATTGACTACATCTTGTTTCCTCAATAGTTTGGTTTCCCATCTTTTTTCAGATGGCAGAAACTTTGTGTATTTTTCCATTAATTGAAGGGCCCGTTCATCATCCTTTGAGCGAAGTGGCTTCGTTGGCGCGTAAACACTGATGGCATCTACAGCAAAATACGCTTTCATCTGCTCATCCATTCGATCGTTACTATTAGGATTACAACAACAGATATGCAGCACACGTGGGGTGTCTGTGCTGTTGGATGAAGCGCGTCCGTAAACAGTCCACCCCAATCGGCATTTAGCGGCGATCAGATTTGACTCGCTATTCTCTTTAACTTCGATTGGTACACAAATTTTTGCGTTGTCGATTCCAATAAGAATGCGTGGCCTAACGGCGTTGCAAGGTGTAATGGGCAGATCCTTAAGATGAGCGTGCAGCTCAACTGAAGCACTGTCCAGTGTTTGAGCGGGTAGGTCTAGATGAGTGACAGTACGTACTCCTCGTAGTATATACCGTGGACCATTCACCTGAGTTGATGTAATCTCGAAGCTTACAAAATTTTGAATTGTTTTCGCTTTGAGTGATTTCGTTCGTCCATCGTAGGCACAGTACTTCAGCTGGGCCATCCAAGTCTAGATCATCTGCGAGATCACTCTCAATCAGGGTACAAGCAGCGCCTTCATCGATGAGCGCAAACGTGTTGATCGATTTGGACGCGCTGCGAATAGTGACGGCGACGTACCTGAAGAGCGCGCTGTTTTGCTCGTCTGCTGCGCTTGAACGACGTTCGTGATATAACGCCGTTTGCTGGTGATCGATACTGTCCTTCCCGGCCGCAGATGTATGGAGAAGTGGATTGTGCGCCATCTGGCAGCCGTCCACTCCACACTTATTCTTTAAATTACAACGACGAACGTAATGCGATTTGAAACAGCGCAAGCAAAGTTTCTTTTCGAATGAACTGCCAGCGATCGTGTTGAGACAAAGCTCTGAAGTCAGTACAATCCGACAGCTTATGATTCGCGACACATTTCGGGCATATAGCCGTTTTCACATTTGTGTCCACCTTCTTATCGATGGCGTCGTGAACTAGAATTCTCGCCTTTTGAATATTGCGGACATTCTTCTTGGTTTCAGTTGTGTCAAATGCCGGTGCAACTGGTGGACAAGTAGTTACCTGACTAGCGCACATAGCTAGTCCAAAAAGCCATTCATCGAACATAGCAATGTCGGCGCGACCAAGAGACATACGAAAACTACCCCAGTTGAGTCTTTGCTCGCTGGGCAATTTAGATACCAGGTCATTTAGCAGAGCGGGACCATTTAAATAATCGGCCAGTCCAACCGCTTACATAGTAGCCCGATAGTTCTGAACTGCAAGCGAAAAGGCTACGAGCGTTTCCAATTTGTCTGCCCTGACCGGAGGCTCTTGCCTCAACTTCAACTGCATTGTTTGATGAATAACGTCTGGCCTACCGTAGAGCATTATCAGTGTGTTGATAGCTAGCCCCACTGTTGATGGCATCATTAACCTACCACGTACTGCTTCGAGGGCTGGACCCTTCAAGCACTTCTGCAGTCTGATTAAATTTTCTTGATCGGTGAATCCGCATCGCTCGGTGGACTGCTCGTAATTCGTGATAAACAAGGGCCAGTCCTCAGGCTTGCCCGAGAAATTAGGCAGATCTTTTGTCATCACTTGTCGACTGGAAATCTGCGTTGGAGTTAAGCTAATGTTGGCTGCGCTATTCGGGCCGAGTGGACTGTAAGGTGCGCCATACATTTGCTTATATGCGGGCATCGTGTTCGGTTGCTCAAAATGTGACGTATTCGTTTGCACGAAGGCTAAGTTATTTGGCGGTGGCACTGTAGAACTATTCGTAACTGTTTGTGAATAAAATGGCCGAAAGCCGCTGCCGAATGTTACATAAGACAGCGCGCTAAACGGCATGGCAGCAGAGGTGAGGCGCTCGTTGGCGCGAATGGAAGCGGTGGTGCATTCGAGGAATATAGCATTGAATGCGGTTGAGTCTCATGGACGGATGTTACTATAGATGCATTTTTCCCAAGTGGTACTGTAAACATCGCAGGATGAGTTATAGGCGTTGATGCGTGAGAGTGCGGCAGATTTGCAGATGTGAAAGGTGATCCTATTGCTGTAGCTGCGACGATGCCAATTCTGTCAGTCTCACCAATGCTTATAGCTGCTGCTACTCCGTTATCTTCAGCTGGCATATTAATATGTTCGGAGTCTTCCATTTTAAAATCTTGATGATAAAGGAAACGAACGAAAAATCCAAAGAAATATCAAAATATTTCAGAATGTTATTCCGGTAATTGGCGGCCCGCAATTGAAACAATATCCTAGTCTCCTTTTCAACGAGCTGCAATCTTTATTAAATATAATCAAATTTACAAGTTTAGTTTTCTTAAAATAATACATTTTCAATATAAAGAACTTACATTTTGTTTTATCTGCGGCGCCTATGCGCACTTGAACAACCAGAAAATATAATGAAAGAGAAATTACATGGAATTTGACATTTGCAATTAAAGCAAGAAGAACTGAGAATTGAGAACAAAGAGAAATGACAAAATGCGATGGGTTGCCAACGCAACATTTCGCAACAGTTATAAAAGATTTATATACAAAGAGGGATCCACCCGGTACGCTAGCGCCCATTGTGGTGGTAGCCAAATGGGACAAACCTTTGATTTCTCAAACACTTTCTAAATGGAAAGCCGTTGTGGAAAATTATCGGTTTATTGACAAGATAAAAATTCCTGATGAGTAAATTACACTCATCAAGGCCCAATTCAAGTTGATACCTTTTGCGACGCGGGGGTGATATACATATGTGCGCGTAGAAATCCAGAGACTTGTTTCGTCACATGTCTTATTAGCCAAAACCAAAGTTGCACCTATTAAAACCGTTTCTCTTCCCCGTTTGGAACTATATAGAGCAGTCTTAACTACAGATATGCTAAGATCCGTTCTGAATGAGCTTCCAAAAAAAAAAAATTTACAAAATCCGCATTCAACTCATCCGTCTAGCTCTGAAGAACACAACGATTTAGTCGGTGTATTACCGATTCATGCAAAAAGCAAACTCTTAACCATTTTCTGGATAGTCAGGGTGTTATGCGAGTCAGTGGTCGATTAATGAATTCTCTCGTGTTATCGTACAACGAGAAACATTTCGTTTCATTTCATTTATTCATTGTATAACTCTTCATGGAGCTAATCAATTAGTCCTACGTTTGATATGTCAGCAGTATTGGATTCCAAAAGTGAAGAATCTAATAAAGCATGTCATTGATAGTTGCAGAATATGCGTTATTAGGCAGCGCTGCCTAAAGAAAAAACAGTTCTGTCCAAGCCGTTCGAAAATACAGGTGTGGACTTTGCAGCAAGCTTCGAAATCAAAAGTTTTACTGGCAGAACTTGCAAAATTACAAAGGGATACGTTTGCATTTTCGTCTGTTTTTCAACGAAAGCAATTCACTTTGAAACAGCAAAATTTCTACTGACTTCTCAAGAAGCTTATTCCAGCAGGTACTGCACATATGGGCGGATTATGGGAAGTCAAAAGCTTCAAATTTCACTTTCGACAAGTAGACAGTTCATACAGATTTACATTTGAGGAATTCCAAACTTTTCTTTGGCTTTCGAATAGAAGCCTGTCTTAATTCCAGGCCTATTTCACCTAGTTCGGAGGATTATACAGACTGTGCTGCTTTAACACCTGGTAATTTTCTAGTCGGTGGTCCCATGCTTGTACCTACGGAAACCCAAATCGAAACGACTCAACTTTCTTTAATAAATCGGTGGCAGAAAGTAAAGGCCTTAGCCAACAACAATCACTTCGATAGAAGGAAGAATATTTGAAAGAACTTCACAAGCGTTATAAATGGAAGTTTCCTCAACGCGATATCAATAACGACGATTTAGTAGTAGTTCGTCACAAAAATCTTCCCACAACTGAGTGGCGCTTGGGCAGAGTAACAAAAGTGTATCATGGCAATGATCAGAGAGTTAGAGTAGCGGATATTCGTACGCAGAAGGGGATGATAACGCGGCCTATTGTCAAATTAGTTACCCAACCACATTAGTTCTGAAAGTGTGATCTTTTTCTTTTCACATCTTTACATAATGAAATTAGTTGAAATCAATTCGTCAAATTAGTACGCGGAAGGGGATGATAACGCGGCCTATTGTCAAATTAGTTACCCAACCACATTAGTTCTGAAAATGTGATCTTTTTCTTTTCACAGCTTTACATAATGAATTTAGTAGAAATCAATTAGTCAGCTTTTCCAACACCATTGGTTTTTCCAATATCTTCCCCAAAACGTCCTCCATCAACCAAGAACCAAACGCAAAAATCATCGAAATGGAGATATCCAGCGCGCCATCTAAATTCATCTGTAGCGGAGAAGTTTACCCTAAGGTACAATATCCCTCTAATGGGGAACTTTAATCGTGAATACGGCAGCCCCCTAATGAGTAACTTTAGAAAAACAAAAATAATTATATATAATTATATATATTGATTAAGTTTTAAAATATTTATAGTAACTTTTTAGTTGAATTGAATTAAAGAAAAATACTCTCAACAGTTACTTATTTGCAAGCACATAGTTTTAAGTATTGTACAAACCATACTATTCAATATTAAAATTTAGTATATTCATTGAACTATTTTACGTTTCATTCCATCCCCTCTACTTGGCATGAAGATTCCAGATAAAATCAAGAAACTAAGTCAATACCATATGTCTGTTTATGTCAAAATATAGACTTTCACGAACGCCGAGTTACCACAGTGGTTTCCACAGAAAGAAATGAAAAAAAAAAAACAAATGAATTAATGACTAGAAAACGGGCCACCTTCAAGAAGACTACAAAAAGACTGATGGTAGATAGTCTTACTGTCAATTGGCTGCCTAATGCAGAGTTGCATATCTCTCTTACCAAATCCATCTTGGCAATGGGCTGACTATTATACTTCTGAAATTGTGTAAAAATAGCTAACAGATGCTTCATACGCAGGCCATTGCCTCCTTTATAAGTGGCAATAAAGGAGTTGTATGCCGAAGCATGTAATAAGAAACTGTGTATAGCACATTATAAGCATCAGTTTTCAGATGCTTCTTCATACCCAAGCCACATTGATTGGTATTGACATTGTCATGTACAAGATATTAATTGATCAGAGTTATTTATTTAGGTTGAAGATAAAGAAAGACAATAGAAGTTGACCTTATCAGAAATTTCATGATGCTAAAAAAAATAATAGTAAAAGCAGCTTTGTTTGGGGATCACATTCTTACTTTTTTATAAATATAATAACTCTGAAAATATTAAAAAAAAACGCTATCAGCGGGAAAAGAAAAAAATTCCACAAATCTGTTACATCAAGTCTCATATGATTGCGTAACGCAGACTTGTAGTATTGAATATATTGTAGATATCTTACACAAAGTGCTTCTATATGAGACCAACAAACTATTTTGCCAAGCTTTCAATACTCTCACATTTACTATTTTATCTTTGTCATCAGTGCACACTGCTTGCATATGTACATACCTATATGATCGTATATGGACTTTTGCCAATAATTTGATGAATAGTTTTTAATATAATACGCTGATTAAATTCAATTTGTTGCTTGCTAATACCTGTAACCGAAGACGTTGCTCTATTTTAACCTCATCTGGTGCTCGATATTTTCTCTCGGGCCCTGCTGTTCTTGACCTTGGGCTATATTTAAAACTATAAGCCTGAGCATATTTTTTCTACTAATTTCATAATTTTTTTCAAAATCGTCTTCAGCTTCTCAAGGAATGCCAACGATAAAATCAAAAAAAAAATCAATTTCAGGTTTCAATTTGCGCAATCTGTCTATTATTCCCAAATATTCCTCTGTCGTATGTTTTATATTCATTGCAATATTTTATTCCAACCTGCCTGCACAGGCAGGTGAACAAACGGCATGAGTATTGATTCCTCCGCATTTACCAAGTAGAGAGATTCGTGCGTATCTATTGGATGAGAAGTTCTTTTTCAATTTTAGCAATGTGGCTAATTAACTTTTCTAACTCCAACACTTTCTCCTCATGATAAGCATAGATGTTCTGACCAAGTAAAGTAATTTCCTTTGCTCCGTTTTTAACCAAATTCAATACTTCACGAAATATTTCTGGTTGTGAATACTCAGCCCCGCGATTGTTAGGCACCACACAAAAAGTACAAAATTTATCACAACCTTCCTGTATAGCAAAAAACCATATTTACCATAACATTCATCTGACATTTTATGAAACTTTGCAACTTCAAGAATGTTCGTATTTATTATATGACCTTTACTTCTACAATACTTACTTTGACTATCAACTCCGGTAAAGTAGGAATACTCTGCAGATCAATACCAATATCAACAAAAGCAATCCTTCTGAACACTTCTTCTGCATCTGCCTGCTTTACACATCCAGCCACCACTACGGCCATTTCCTTATTTTTTGTTTGATAAATTGATTCTTCCAAGCTCTGAGTAAAGCTTTTCTGTTGCTTTTTCGCCAAATCAGCTTGTTCTGCATCACTAACAACGTTGAACCCTAAAGGCTTAGCTATATTTTCCATTAACACGGAATCATAAACGTTCAACTGACAGCCGTAAAAAATCTATCTCCGTCTGCAGACTTTTTAGTCAATTTCTCAATAAAAAGTGTAAAGAATCCTCTTCAGTGTATAATGTAGTATATGCGCTGCGTTTTCTTTCTAATCTCTCAGGGAGATTTTATGTCAAGAATTCCAGATACTTGACCTTTATTCTTAAACTAAAAACAGATTGGTACCTATGGCTTTTGTAAAGAAAGTGTAAGAAATATATATATATAATTGGCGCTTTGTAACCCCCAACCTAAATACACTCGTTTTATTCCTGCGGGGCGACCGCAATTAGAAAATTTAACTTAATTTTTTATTTACTACAACTTTTGGATGTTGGTCGCACTAGCATTTGAACCCTGGCCTTCCGAATGGCAGTACGCTATACTAACTACTCGGCTACCAAATCCCTTTCACCTCCTTGACATGGATAAAGCTGTTAACGCATAATAAAAACAATAAACAGTAACGAGAATATTGTTATATTTGGTGACTATGATGCTGATGGAGCAACATGGCCAGCTTTGATTAACAGGTACCTAGGAGCAATTGGAACACACTCATTCCAGATCGTGTTAATGAGGGTTATGGATTAAACGTTGGTGCTTTATTCTTCGTCTTCTTTACTGGCGTAGACACCGCCTACGCGATAATAGTCGAATTTATAACTTTGCGCCATTCGTTTCTTATATTCGCTGTTTGGGGCCAATTGGAGATACCAAGCCTGGAACCAGCCAGGTCCTTCTCCACCTGGTCCCGGAGTAAAGGTCTTCACCTTCCTCTGCATCGAAAACTTTGCCGCTGTTTCTTAGTTCTCTAAGCTATGTTCTCATACAACTCATCATTCCATCGGCTGCGGTATTCGCCGTTACCAACTCGTAGAGGACCGTAAATCTTACGCAAAACCTTCCTCTCGAAAACTCCTAGCGCCGACTTATCAGATGTTGTTATTGTCCATTCATCGGCACCATATAGCAGGAGGGGAACGATAAGCGCCTTGAAGAGCTTGGTCTTTATTGCCTACTCAGCCCAAAGTAGCACTTGTTAGCAAGAGAGTCTGCGTTGGATTTACATGCTGACATTGTTGTTGGTGTTAATACTGGTTGCAAGATAGACGAACGAATAGACGACGGCGGCCGCGGTAGCCGAGTGGTTAGCATTGCGTACTGACATTCGGAAGGCTCGGGTTCAAATCCCGGTGCCACCAACATCCAAAAAAAAGTTATGGAAAATTTATTTAAATAAAAAATTAAGTTAAATTTTCTAATTACGGTCGCCCTTCGGCAGGGAATGTCCACCCCTCCGAGTGTATTTCGGACATGAAATAAAGACTCCTCGTAAAAAACCATCAACCGTTCGAAGGCGGCTTAGTATAAGCTGTAGGTCGCTCCATTTGATGGATAAAACATCAAGACGCAAAACCACAAATTGGAGGAAGAGCTCGGACGAAAATCGGTTCAGCGGTTACAAAGCGCCAATTATATATATATATATAAGATAGACGAAGTTATTTACGATTTCAAAGTTATGACTGTCAACAGTGACGTGGGAGCCGAGTCGCGAATGCGATGACTATTTGTTTGATGTTAGGAGATATTTCGTCTTGCCCTCGTTCATTACCAGACCTATACGCTTCGCTTCTTTATCCAATCTGGAGAAAGCAGAACTCACGGCGCGGTTGTTGAGGTCAATATCACATCACAGAAAAGTTACCAAAAGATGTAGCAGTGAGAAAGGATTTTTTTACGAACAAAAAAAAAACAAAAAGAACCAGGCCTAAATAGGGCTTTTGTTTTACAAGGATTAAAGGTTATTTGATGTTTTGGGTATTCTTGAAAAACCAAGTGTTTCACGACTAGGGCTTAGTATTGGGCCATGCATAAATGTTGGAGGAAGAATTGGAGAAGCATCACACTGATAAAGAAGAAGAAGTGCACTCAATCCTGCTAAAATTGATATTTAGATGTAAATAATTCAAGGATAGTGTTCGAAATTGTGGCTTTCTTAGAAGCAAGAGCAATTTTACTTATCAACAATAGTCATACGTGTATCTTTAAATAATGGAATAGACAAGCTAGAGGTGCTGCGGTTCTTTCTGAAAAATGTATCAACCTAATGATTGAAGGTTGTGGCCAAAGTACGGCAGCAAGGAAGGCAAAATAAGTGATCTATATGATTTTTTTACTGAAAGATTTTAAAACTCTACAAATAACAAAATTATCAAAGCTGATGGTATAGTAACAGTTCAAACAATAAACTTATGTGTATGGAATCAATTGTATTACTTAGGGTGTTAGTAATCCTGAAGAACATTTGCCACTACGTAATTAACACACGCTAATCCTGTTACTAACCGGCTAAACGTCCAAGGTGTTTATCGTAAAAGCTAAAAATCATTGACGATGAATTCATCGGAAAAATTCGTGAAAGTTGACCTATCTTAGCTTTTTTTTTAATAAGCTCTAACATAATAAGAGCTAACATAAAAAATGCTTGTCAGCTTTGGTATTTTTTCTATCCTTTAACCTTTTGTAAATCTATAAAGTTCAACTCAAGGTGACATAAAGTTTAGAAGTCTTTCTATTAAATGAAATAAGTTTCAAGGAACTGTTCTGCCCACTCAAATTTTTCATGATTTCCACTATGCATTTCAGAAAGTTTATCCACTATATTTTTAAATTCAGGATCTTATGTACAAGAATGCTCTTTAATATCACGAATTTTTATTTTTATAGATCATTGTTTATTTTATCTTGATTACGTATTTTCTTTGCAGTAGGGTCAAACAACCAATATCGAAGTTCTGTATCAACACGGTGTATTAAGCCATCCATTATTCCTTTTTGACATGGGGTATTGTGTATATTTTCATCTATCTCTCTCTCTCCAGCAGTGTATTATTTGTCATCTCTTGCATACAGTTTACAAATTCATAAGAAAGAGTGAGATAGTTAATTGCAGATGAGGGAAGAAACCTCAGTAAGTGCAAATGGTTCACTTACTTTACTAATAGTAAGTGTCCCATCTCGTCCGGTGTATTTTCCTCCCTTGCGAGTCGCCCTTTGCCACAAATTTATCGCCGGCCATCGTATCGATTTCTTATTACCAGTCGTTCTAAAATGTCCGCCGAAGGCAACTCTGCTAGTCGAGTCGTTTTCTTATTGCCTGAAAGATAAATTTTCTTCTTGCCTGAATGAGGCATTTTCTTATTGCCGAATAAGTCGATTTGTTATTGCCACAGAAACTTGCTAAATTATCTCCAAGACGATATTTGAGCAATAATAGTGTATTTTATTTTTTTAAATAATTCATATATTTTTTATTGAGTTTTCATCATAGTTTATGTATTTTTGTGATCTTACTCAACACCACTTCAAATAGTTAACAATTCATATACCTATTATTTAGAATGTATGCATACATACATTGAATAAGTTTTACCCTATGTGCATATGTACATATATTAAAGCATTTGTATTTCTTTATATTACTTAAACATATAATGATTAAAAAGATTATAAAGATAAACAAATAAAGCGTCAGCATTGTCATAAAATATGTATGTGGTAGGCTATATTGACTGAGAGGAGGATGTAGACGAAATGTTGCATCGCTATATCCACTATAGAATAGTAGAGAATTTTGTATATATCCCTGCAATTTATCGGATATTTAAATTCAATTTCAAACACAATACATATTTTTGTTCACTTTTCTAGAAACTCACCTCTCCAGTTAGTAAATTTAGGAAGAGTGCACTGGCGCTGTCTCTCCTATTGGCAGAGTATTCTGCAACTAATGATGTTTGATTAAGATTTACTCCAGTTGCCATTGTATTATATGGTAACTGCGGAAATATGATAAACATAAGGACACAAAACAACATTACGATGTACAGTCTATGTTGGCGACTCAGTGTTGTGTCCTGCATGAGTTCATCATGTTGCTCCATTTCCTGCGCCAATAGTTCAACCACACTTTCAGTATCTAATCCATTAGTCGCATGCAGTTTCCCATCCACCTCAAAATATTTACGTGATGGCATACGATAAATAAATAGTCTTTTCACGTATACTAAATTTATATTTACATATTTTATTATTTATATAATAATATACTGTAAATTTCGATATTTATCATATTGGTAGGTGTCGCTCCGCGATTAAAACTACCCGCCAGTGCCGACAAAGGTGAAGGAGTTCGCTAATCCGAAAGCGCTCCAACATTTGTAATCAATTCTATGAGCGACTCGTTTTACGTAATTATTTTATTTTCTACGTAAATTATATTATGATCACTTTTTTTCACTGTTAACTGACTCTAATAGCCTATTTCCACCGGACCTTAAATGCTTTTAAACATCGCATTTAAATGCTAAATTCCCATGTTTTTGTTGTTGTATAAAAGTGTGTTAACTCACTGAAATTTTTTCTGCGAAAGTTACTTTTTTGCATTGACATAAAAACATATATTAAGTAATCGGCGAAGATAATGCTTCTCCTCTTTAAAAAAATAAAATAAAAAACAAACAAAAAGCAATTGTGGAATAGAAAACTATCCCCTCAACATTAAAAAATACGCGACTCTGGCAACTATCAGCTGATTGCGCAAAACAAATAATTATGTATGTACATACATATGCGCTTTGTAACCAGTTAAGGGATTTTTCGGCCGAGCTCCTCCTCGAATTGTGGTTTTCTAGAAAAACACAATTAATTACTTAAAAAAATGAACTAAACTGAAAATGGAAACAAAACGACGCAAGTGGAACCTTACGGAGGAGCAAAGTTTCCTGGATTGCCGGGAAGGAAGAGCTCAGGAATTGAGAGGTAGCCAAAAAAAACTCTCATGTATACAAAGAAATGGCATTGTTGGCAAAGTTGTAAGCATGCAAAAAAGCATTTTCCTTTCAGCAGCGTCTGTCCGTGCAGCAATAATCTGCACTTGGAAGTCATAATATTGTATAAATAGCAAAATAAAATGGATGCGGGCTCTTTAATTCATGATTTTAAAACTTGTAACAAATTTTGCAAACTGCTAATGTAAACAAAAATCAGCTGTTTGAGTTAACTCACTTTCGGTGGAAACGTTTGACATTTCATTCACTTAACAGAGGCCTTAAATGCATTTAAGTGCTTGGTGGAAATAGGCTATAAGAAATATTACCGAATTATCAAGGCACATTCACACACGGTAGTAGCAAGAATACAAAAACAAAAAGCCTATGTATTTTGTTTGTTTAATCGTAGTTTCGAAAAGTCAAAAACTAAAATTTTTCAATGTATTTTGTTTGTGTAATTGAATATTCGTAGTGTCAAAACCTATTTCTCATGTATTTTCTTTGTGTAATTTTTTTAAATGGAAGGAAGAACAAGCAATCATCTGATGTGACAACTTCACCTTCTATAAATTCACCTTGCCGATTTATTATCCAGGCAACAACTTGGCAACAATTCAGTATACGAATGTGTACAAAAAACAAGTATTGTCGATTTATCACTACGGCAATAAATCGTCGAGTTGCCTACTTGCTGTCATTGATGATTGTTGCATATTTCTCATGTTTTGTATATTTCTTACATAGTTTGAAAGTGTCAGTTATAACTATACTATGAATGTAATAACTCTACCTTACTTACTTTCTTCAACATTAAATGTATGGTTACATATATGGAATAATTGTGCTTATTTAGGTTTCAATCTCATATCTTACTTAATAGTATGGTTTAACCTTAAAAAAGTTAATTCCATCAATAAAAAAAACTCTTATTAGCCTCTCATAAATTATTTAGGCGCTGTATAGAACATGAATGTTAATATGTAATGAATGAAACTGTGCGCGGGCTTATCTATCAATCTCACCAAAGACTTCAACAATTCGTACATCAAAACAATCACAAGCAAGAAAGGAGATCTTACAATTACAATTGAATGGTTTATCTAGTCAATCTGACCTTTCAATTGACCCTAAAGATTTAAGGAATGACTTAGATAGTGAAGTGAGTTTTCCTGGCTTAACTTCGTTGAAGAAAAGAAAGATCCACAAACAAAAAATAAGAAAAAAAACGATATTGAAACACCTAACTAAAACAAGGGCCAAAGGGCCAGACGGTCGAAGATCTCCTAAATATCATGGAAAGATTAAAGAACAAGTTAAAAATGAGTTATCTCAGTGCGTGATCTCAATGACAAGCACTAACGTTAAAGATACAATGAAATCTAATAATTATGAAAATAATAGTAAAATCAAACAACTCAATAATAGAAATCTTCACGTTACACTTGTAACAGGTTGTGCTTTTTTAGCAATAGGGTAAATTGTTACAGGAGCAATGACATCAGGACCGATAGGAGCAGGACCACTTGCTAAGGCTGCAGTGTTTGCTACAGCTGCTGCTTATAAATTTCGTTCAAACTTTCTGTCGAGTAAACTAAAATCCATTAGTATTAGTCCTCTTGTTGATTATAAAGAATTAACACTGTGATACAAGTTAAATATGAGCAAGTGAATTCGGTTCTTGCCTATTGTTGAAAAATCGTTACAGTTGAGGAGTATCTTAGAGGTATTTTTGCTATTGTAGCCCTATTAAGTTTTATTTGCATGTCATGTTCTAGCAAAGCAAGTGATGAATTGAAAAATATACAAGGAAAGTTGAAAGAAGTTATTTTTTTATTTTCAGTTAAAGATACTGTAGATAATATGAGTACCTCAACAATTATAGGTAGCTACGTGTACAGTGATACTTGCAGTAGTGTTCAGAGGCCTAATTTTGTCATGAAGGTGGGAAGCATAGAAAAGGAAAAAGATTACCAGAAAAAAATTCAACTTCGCAAAGGACAAGCAATTTTTTCAAAAAGTATTTATTTGTTCATTAATAACTATATTGTCCGCTTCAAAGTAATCCCCCTCAGATATAATACACTTATTCCAGCGTTTTTTTAAATCCTCGAAACACTTCTGAAACGAGTTTTTTGGTATCGATTTTTCTTTTAACTCCTCAATCGTAGCAAAACGCTTTCCTTTATCGGTGTCTTCAGTTTTGGGAAGAGGAAAAAGTCAACGGGGTGAATACGGTGGTTGAGGCATGATAACGGTTTTGCTTTTGGCCAGAAACTCACACGCAAGCATCGATGTGTGAGCTGGTGCGTTATCATGGCGCAAAATTCATGATTGTTTTTTTCACAATTCTGTGCGTTTCTCACGAATTGATTCGCGCAAACCGCGCATAACTTCTAGGTAGTATTATTTATTGGCCGTACGACCTTATGGAAAGAATTCATGATGCACCACGCCATTCCAGTCGAAGAAAACAGTGAGCAAAACTTCACGTTTGACCGAACTTGACGTGCTTGGACGACCAGGACGAGCATTTTCATTGATATCTTTTTGGCCTTCCTTAAACCTATTATACCACAATTGAATTTGTGTTCTGCTCATAGTAGACTCGTCAAACGCCCCAGTTAACATTTCAAATGTTCTTCCGTATTTAATTTCATTTTTTACACAAAACAGTTTCTTTGATCCATTTTTTCGAATAGTAAAATATCGAAGACCACACCAAAACAAAGATAAGGATTAAGTAAGATAGATGATTCTTTATTTTTAATTTTAATTTAATTTTATTGTATGCAATCAGAGTACCAACCATTAGCTCCCATTCTAAAAAAACGAACAATTTGGCGTTACTAGAAAGTATTTATTTAGACTTTATACCTTATGCTTGCCACTACGATGAAGAAACTATACTAACAAAACAGGGGGAATTGTTGAAACTAATCAAGGTAGAAGACTATTCTTCAGTTGAGAGTTACACTGATCTTAGAACTGAAATTAAAGAAGGTATGTCAAAAAATATCAACAGTTTATATTTTACTGTTTGGATTCACACTGTCCGCACATGCAATAAATTGAGCTTAAAGTGGAACAAAACTGAAGAGTTTTCAGATCAGCTACACTCAACGTGGTTTAATAAACTAGTTGATAGTAGTAGACCCGTATAAATGAGCTGTACAATTGTGGAGTTACTCAGTGATTTTGGCAAACATATTAATAACATTTTTTTTTTTTAGGAAGATAAATAGTAGGCATAAGTTGTTTTTACAAGAAAATCATCAAGAATTGCAAAAAATAACTGAGCTGATTCAAAAAGCAAGACCTTAGGACTAGTGACAACAAAATATATTTTCAAGTGATGGAATTTCTCCATTACATTATTACATTAAAACAAAAAGTTTATCCAGCTTTCGGTTTCAATAAATTTGAAACGTCGTTTGAAGGTCAACAGAAGTTTGGCTCTATTTTTTGCGTAAAGGAATATCGAGAAATTGCCTTATCATGACAGAAAAAATAATATTTACTAGTATTAATAAAGCAAAATTCCAAATTCAGGAATAAATAAAATTTCGAATATGGATTTTTGCCAAGAGAAAATTATTGTGACAATCTTTGCCGATGATAAAAAAGGTTAGCTAAAAATATCAGAGATCTATTTTCTGTAATGTCGTTAACCGATAACTGATCTACATGTGGAAAATCACTTTTGGGCACAGCTTCCTGGAAACTTTGCTTTTGTTACACAATCAAAAAATATATTAGAAAAATATGCTTGCAGCTTTGCAATGTTGCATGATTTTACATCACGTACATTAAAAGGGGGAATTTGGAAAGAAGCAGTAACAGTTTTTTTTTTTTACAAAAAAAAACAGCCCTTACTTAATGGTCATACCACAATACTTAGAGCTTCAAATTCAAGTAGAACCCACTGATCAATTTCTTACATTCGGAATCGAGAAAATTTAACTCTAGGATTGTTATATTGGGTAGTACTGTAAAATCATAATTGATTCAAGTTTAAAGATAAAAGTCTAAAATTTAACCCATTTGAACATTGAAGACAGTGCTTCTAATCGAAATATGCTTGTTGAATTGATCAAAAATATGGTTGCAGATGCAAGTTTAGTGTGATTTATGTTTATAAATAAAAAAAATTGGTTATGGTGCTTTTTCGTAATAAGACAAAAGTATAATACTTTAAATAAGTCGTGTTACAAGAAGTATATGACAAGAATTCAAAATAACTTTACTTCAAATCCGAAGTCATTCTATAGTTTTGTTAATTCGAAAAGTAAGACTTTTGGGTTTCCATCATCTTTGAAAATTAATGATAAAGCCTCTACGTAGTGATTGTTACAGAATAGCGGATATGTTCGCAGACTTTTTCGAATCTAATTATGCGCCGAACACAAATTTAACCCTGCACCCATTCATTTACCCTTACTTATTATCTTCTTTTGATTGCGTAAAAGTACCGCTGATGTCGTTTATCACTATATTAACCCCCGGATAATATCCCATAACTTTGCTATCCCCTGTAATTTTCTATTGAAGATCTACTACCAAATTTATGTAAAGGCAAAATCTAAAATCATTCGTTTCATTCATTTTTTTAAATTATTAATTAAATTAATTCTCCTTTTTCCATGTAATTTTATAGCATCTGTTGAACAAATCTGCAGCTGTTTAGTGTAAGAGGCAAGTGAAACCACAAGCTATCGGGAGCTTCCGCGTTCGGTTTCGGGTTTAGGGTAGTCCGGACTGACACTGCTTTAAAAAAAAATAAGATGTTTAGAATGTTAGTAACTTTCTTTTATGGAAAAATGTTTTACTATCATGCATTGTTAGGTAATTGTGTATGTATATGTTAATTCTCAAATTTTTTGACATTATTCACATGCTTATTAAACATTTAATAACACTTTTTTGATAGACCTTATCTAAAGATATTTTCACCATTAAAGGTAATAAATTGAATAAGAATAGAACTTTAGTATAAAAAATAGCTTACAGAATCTTTCCCTTCAACAAAACTTCTGTGTTGAAAAAATGTGCAACTGAGACATTAATGGGTGATCTGTCAGGTATTGTTGCTTAATGGTCTGTTGAAATGGTGTGATTGTAGTATCATGGGTATAATGACTCCACGTAAGGAAATATGTCCAGTAGACATTAAATCAAGTAAGGATGAGTTAATAAAAAAGGTGAAAAACACTTATACTAAGATACCAACTTATATAAATGTCTTTGATAACGTAACTGGCTTTTTTTACGTAAAAGATGTTATTTTCAACAGGAATAAAAATTTTAATCTGGAAGATATTAAACAAAATATAGTGCTTGTTCCAGGTTCGAGAGATCTTTTTGTTATGATGAAAGGGTGGAGTTCCAATTTATTTAAATTTAATGACTGATCTTATAGAAGAATTAATACCGAACATTGATAAGTAGGACCCTTATAAAGGATATAGAAGAAAGTCTAAATGAGATCTAAATAGAGTTTCATGACTCTGAAGAATATTATGCCTCACTTAGTGGAATGATTCTTTCAATTGCTGGTAAAATACCTTCTGTGGATGAAGTCATAAGTTATGAAAATGGTATAAAGTTTATAGTCAAGGATGCAAATGAACGATACATTAACAAAATAATACTAGACTTATGTAATTACAAAAATAAAATGAATTTTTTTTTGGTAAAGTATAAGGTTTTTACTTTATTGGCGTTAGCACCGCTTACGCGATTATAGCTAAATCAATATTAGCCGCCAGTTGGAAATACCAAGTAAAGCCAGCTCACTCTCCACCTCGGAGTGGAGGTCTTTCTCTTCCTCTGCTTCCATCAACAGGTACTGCATCGAATACTTTCAAGGCTGGAGTGCTTTCATCAATTCGGACGACATGACCTAGCCAGCATAGCCGATGTCTCTTCATTCGCTGAACTATGCCAATATCATCATATAGCTCGTACAACTCATCGTTCTATCGTCTGCGGTATTCGCCGTTGCCAATGCGCAAAGGACGATAAATCGTTCGCAAAACTTTTCTCTCGAAGACTCTTAGAACCGATTCATCAGATGTTGACATCGTCCACGCTTTTGCGCCATATAGTAGAACGGGTATAATAAGCGACTTTTAGAGATTGGTTTTTGTTATTATTGGTGTCAATGCTGGTCCCTAGATAGACGAAATTATCTACGATCTCGAAGTCATGAGTGTCAACATTGACATGGGAGCCGAGTCGCGAATGCGAAGACTGTTGTTTGATGACAGTGTCACCTCCACTTTTTTATTAACACTATGTATGTGCGCATGTACATACGTACATACTTATGTATACCTACAGTGGCTGTTGGTCAAGCGCCTGTGGTTACACTCGTCAACAAAACAAACTACCGCACAAAAAGGAGATGACAAAAACTAACAAAGCGACCGGCCAGCTTAGTGAAGACGACGTGGGTCGCCAGCTACGTACCATAACAAAACTATTGGCAAAAACAAACGAAGTGAAATGATAAACGCTATTACCAGAAGAAGATCACACGACGACAGTAATTAAACAACAGATCGACTATAAGTATATGTACGTACACAAAGTAAACAAAATATGTTTTTGGGGTGCACCCGAGGTGTGGTCCAACCAAACTGGTTACTAACCCACTCGCACTACTCCCGTGCTGCCGGGGGTAACTTTAACCCGCCTGTATGACTGGGCTCTGGGTGCGAGATGCTATAAAGATGGATCGGGGAGAACGGAAGGAACGACACTGTCGCACGACAAAAAAAAAACGTACGAAAACAATAAGTGATACTTAGCGGTTTCAGTCGGGTGTGGGTACCCAACTCCGATTCCGCCACTATCACACAACACTGCTATGCCGCTAATAATTACTGGGATTCAACTGCCTCCTTCTCACGAGCACCAATTTTTCGGAAAAACTATATTTAACCGCCCCGCTCTTAGCCTCGACTGGCCTTACTTTTACTTTGCCTCGACTGGCAATCAAAATTTGCTAAATCAAAATTGATCGGAATTTATAACGCACGATCGCATAAAAAAGATACGTACCCTTCTGTAGATTGCGAGAATCTGATCCGGCCGCACTTACGAGCCAGGCCGCAAGCTACGCGTCGACCTTCAGAATTCTCAGGCGAGTGTATATTGGTGCCCAATCATTTGGCGTCGCCCCCATTACCCAAAGGGACAGAGTTGTATAGCGCACGCCACCATGGCACACCAAGTACACTGGAATAATTTTCCCCTCGCAGTATATATTAGGCGATGCCCATTTTTACGGAATACCCGCGCAAAGCATTGCGTTTCCCTAATATTTGTTAGTGGAGGAACCGTTTTGTCGAACACCTCCTTTGGGAGACTTATACCACTGGGTAGGCACACAACGAGTGCAACCGTGCCAACAATTCATGGCTTTAATCTACACAACTATTTACCGACAGATGCCACTGCCAACGCTTGGAGTGAAAGGAATATTAGGCAAAACAAAGGAAATGAACAAACAAACACAAAAGAAGTTTTTGTTGCGGCCAGTACGAGACAACTCCACCCCTTCCTCAACGAAAGGGAAGGAATCTTCCTTTTGGTCAGGGAACGGAAATCTCCTACCGTATCCTATCAATCTGTATATGGCCTCAACTTTTTAACGTTCCAAGTTCCTTTGTCTTTGTCTAAGTCATCTGTCAGTGTGTATGTCCACGTTGACACTCTCTTTCTAACAATAAACGGCCCTACATACTTTGGCGCTAACTTCGCTGCATAAAAATTCGTTGCATCCGACAGCATAAAATTCTTCCTCCACACTAACTCTCCCGGCATGTAATGTACATCTCGACATCTAAGATTGTAGTGCCTCGCAAGCTTCTTACTCGCCTGCTCTAACCTAGTTCTAATTTTGGCCCTAATCTCTTCGAGCCTCTTTGCTCACTCCTGACAATTTAATTTCTCCTGATCTCCTAAACTGTCTATGAAGTCTCTACTGCCTTCTACCGCCATTTCCCTACTAAAATTCACGAAATATGGCATAGCTCCTAATACTTCGTGTTGCGCTGTCCTAATACAGCATGCTACCTTCGCTAACTGTTGGTCCCATTACCTCTAGTTCTCTGACACATAAGCACTAAGTGTTGTTTTAATAATCTGATTAATCCTATCGGCCGGATTAGCCTGTTGGTGATAGAGTGCGATGTACCGGAGTTGGACGCCATAGTCACCACAGAGGCCCCGAAGCTCTCGACTCCTAAATTGGGGTCCATTGTCACACCACCGACCGAGGAACTCCAAACAAAAGAAATACATTGCCCTCCAATTGTTTGCATACGCTTTTTGTTGTAGCAATACGCAAAGGAAATAGAAGGGGAAATTTGGAAAAGTATTCTGCTACTGTCAAAATATACTGGTAGCCTTGTGACGACTTCACTAAAGGCCCTACCTGATCCACACAAATCATCTCCCAAGGCTCGACTGCCTTGATCCTCTCTATCATACCCCCAGTTGGCTGTGAATTCTCAGGTTTCACCTGATATGGTCGCAGTTTCTCAACCGCCCACAGAACCGCTAGACGCTCCTTTTCGGTCGTCGAGTAATTTCGCTCTCCTTTGTTCAAGGACTTACTCAAATAAGCTATCACCTTCTCACCGTCAGCAAACATCTGCGTTAACACCGCACCCACACCAAAATCAGACGCGTCTGTCTGGATTGTGAAAGCTCTATCAAAATCCGGGCAACTCAAAACCGGATCTGTCACCAAGCGTTCTTTTGCTTCGCTAAAACTCCTTTCACAATCTTCAGTCCAATTGAACTTTCGGTTCTTCTTTGCTAAATCGGTGAGAGGTCTAACTAACTCTGTAAAATCTTTAATAAATCTGCGGTACCAGGACACTGTTCCTATAAATGACCTCACTTGCTTTACGTTCTTCGATACCTCAATCCGAAGCATCGCCTCTACCTTCTCGGTGTCTACGTGTAGACCGTTCTCGTCCACCACGTAGCCCAAATATTTTAATTCAGACTGACAAAAATTACATTTGTCTCTATTTAATCTAAGCCCTGCACTTGCTAATCTATCTAAGATAATCTTCAAAATCTCTAAATGCTTCTCAAAATTATTTGTAACGATAATAATATCGTCCAAATTCATAAAAACATGAGATTCTAACTCTGGCCCTATGACCGAATCTATAAATCTCTGCCAAGTTGCCGGTGCATTATGCAAACCGTATGGCATCCTCTTAAACTGAAATAGCCTTCTACCTAGTACCGTGAACGTAGTGAAGGGCCTCGACTGCTCCTCCGCCGGAATTTGCCAATACACGGACTTAATATCCAGACTGGACAGAAACTTGGCATCCTTTGGCTTATGTAAGGTCGCCGACACATATGGAAGGGGGTAGCTATCTTTCTCGATACATTTATTCAAAACCCTATAATCTACACAAATCCTATATGTACCGTCTTTCTTTCTGATCATTACAACTGGAGACGCCCAAGGACTATGTGATTTCTCTATCACCCCCTTGTCAAGCATATCCTTAATCTCCTCGTCCATACGGAACTGTATGACGGGAGACACAGGGTAATAACGCTGCTTCACAGGTTCAACTCCTGCTTTTACCCTGATTTTATGTTCGACCAAATTTGTCCGGCCTAGCCCTTCCGGCATAGCCTGGAACAGTCTGTTGGTCAAGCGCCTACAAACAACCACACTCGTCAACAAAACAAACTACCGCACAAAAAGAAGATGACAAAAACTAACAAAGCGACCGGCCAGCTTAGTGAAGACGACGTGGGTCGCTAGCCACGTACCATAACAAAACTATTGGCAAAAACAAACGAAGTAAAATGATCAAAGCTATTACCAGAAGGAGATCACAGGACGACAACGAAACTGGTTACGAACCCACTCGCACTACTCTTGCGCTGCCGGGGGTAACTTTAACCCGCCAGTATGACTGGGCCTCGACTAGCCTTACTTTTACTTTGCCTCGACTGGCAATCAAAATTTGCTAAATCAAAATTGATCGGAATTTATAACGCACGATCGCATAAAAAAGGATACGCACTCTTCTGTAGATTTCGAGAATCTGATCCGGCACGCACTTACGAGCCAGGCCACAAGCTACGCGTCGACCTTCAGAATTCTCAGGCGCCCAATCATTTGGCGCCGCCCCCATTACCTAAAGGGACAGAGTTGTATAACGCACGCCACCATGGCACACCAAGTACACTGGGATAATTTTCCCCTCGCCGTATAAAGAGAAAGGCGACACCCCTTTTTACGGAATACCCGCGCAAAGCATTGCGTTTCCCTAATATTTGTTAGTGGAGGAACCGTTTTGTCGAACACCTCCTTTGGGAGACTTATACCACTGGGTAGGCACACACCGCCAACAATTCATGGCTTTAATCTACACAACTATTTGCCGACAGATGCCACTGCCAACGATTGGAGTGAAAGGAATATTAGGCAAAACAAAGGAAATGAACAAACAAACACAAAAGAAGTTTTTGTTGCGGCCAGTACGCGACAACAGGATATAAATATTTCGTCTTGTCCTCATTCACTACCAGACCTATATTCTTCGCTTCTTTATCAAGTCTGGAGAAAGCAGAACTAACGGCGCGGTTGTTGAAGCCAATAATGTAAATATTTATCATCGGCGTAAGTTAGTAGCTGTAAACTCTTGTAGAAGATCGTACCTCTCTATTCAGCTCTGTCGCTCGTATTATTTTCTCCAGCAATAAGTTAAAAAAGTCACAAGATAAAGAATCACCCTGTCTTAAACCTAGTTTGCTATTGAAGGGTACGGAGAGGTCCTTCCCGATCCTGACGGAGCTTTTAGTACTGCTTAAGACCAGTTTACACAGCCGTATAAGTTTTGCGGGGATACCAAATTCAGACATAGCGGCGTAGAGGCAGCTCCTTTTCGAGCTGTCGAAAACTGCTTTAAAATCGACGAAAAAGTAATGTGTGTCCATCCTCATTTCACTGGTCTTTTCCAAGACTTGTCGCATGGTGATCATCTGGTCAATGGTTGACTTACCAGGTATAAAACCACACTGATAAGGTCCAATCAGTTTGTGGACGGTGGGCTTTAGTCTTTCACACAATACGCTTGATAGGACCTTATATGCGATGTTAAGGAGGCTTATTCTACGGTAATTGGCGTACTGCGATCGCTTTTTTGTGGATGGGGCAGAGCACACTTAGGTTCCAATCCAGCTCTTCGCCGCCGTATTTGAATAGCTCGGCCGGTAATCTATCGGTCCGCGTCGCTTTGTTTTTTAAGCGGGCGATTGCCCTTTCTTTCCTTCGTCATAGTCGAGTAATGGAACGACTTTTCTATCGTCCTGAATTGGGATTTCGGGTTCATTTCCTCCTGGTGTTTCATTTTCACTGCTATTCAGCATTCTGGAGAAGTGTTTCCTCCATAAATTCAGTACACTCTGGGCATCCGTCACTACATCACCGTGACGTCGTGGCGTCATAAGTGAGCTCGAGACGCTCATAAAAGGTATCGTTGACGCAAATCAGTGTAGTGTTATAGAATTTAATTGTGGCGAAACGTTCATTCACCGGAGTGACGGCGACGGAATCTCTCTCCCACCACGAATCCGACACCAAATTTGCGCTCCTTTATATGGCCGCTGTAGTAAATTTCACAACCCACTTTCTTCCATCCTTGTCCAGTCCATCGCACTTCTTGGACATCACCGCCGTCAGCCTTTAATTTTATGAGAATATCAACCAGGGGCATGCCTTAAAATCGTAATCCTTAAAACCTTTGCGGGGGTCGTCATCAATGGAGAGTTCTCTCATTCGAGGCATAATATAGCTTTTCATTGGATTTTGTTTTTCATGTGGTGGGTCTCAAACCCTACGCACATCCCCATGGGATTCGTCTTCTCACTTTATCTCGCCTCCAAACGGGTGTTCGTTGGCTACCCAGGGATTACTTGGTCTAAGACAGGAAGTCGTGAACAGCTTCAATCAAATGCAAAAGAATCGTTTCTGACCACTCATAGGTAAATGACAGTCAAACACTTTCCCTGCTTGCGTGAACTTCTACACGTGGCCCCATCCCATTCTATACATTGATAAATAAAGGTAGTAATAGTTGTTTAAGCATTTTTAGCAAACTGTAACATTAAAAAAGAATTAGTCACAGATTTTATATCTCGGTTACTCCACAAAGTTTTTCCTTTCCTTATCCAAGATTAAAATTTATACATTTCTTTTTATGAACTACTAGCAGACCCGGCCACGCGCTGCTGTGGCTAAGTGATTAAAGAAGAGTTTGAAAGGCAAAATTTAACACAAATTAACATTATATGTTTATAACATTTATTTAATAAATATTTTAAATATTTTTATTTGATATATACGTGTATGCTCTAAATATCTTTAATTGTAACAGATCACAGTTGGTGTTCAATGAAGCGCCAATCGATATACAATATTGTTGGTCAATAAACTTGATGCTCTTCCTACTAGTGAATACGCCACATATAATTGCCCATGGGAGAAACATGGGTTTTCCAAGTATAAGCCGCAAATAGGCATTGTTTGGCCTTGAGATTTATTTATTGGCATCGCGAAAGCTAAACGAATGGGAAATTGTAGCCTTTGAAATGTTATGGGGGAATCGGATGGTATCATCGGAATACGTAGTAACAAAACGGTTTCTCCTTTAAACTTTCCTAGTTGCTTCAAGAACGTTTCCAGTAATTCTTTTAATCACCAAACGTGTGCCGCAGTAGAATAATCGGTGATCCAATTTTCAATTGAAAATTATGTGGTGGCATTCGGAAATTCACTGCCTCGTCTTCTTCTACAGAAGCATCGATATACTTAAATGACATTAAATCACCTGGTAATAATTGTTGTATCTGGTAGTTAATCAGATCAACATCAACATTTTTCGCTGCCAAAATGTCACGATTACTAAGCAAGTCTTGATTTAAATATTTATTTATGTCTTGGAAGACATAACGACAGTACAGAATTTATCTGGCAATCTATTATGTTGAGTATCTTGATGAAATTCTATATCACCGTTTCCAAGATCCAGTAATTGCTTAGAAAATTATTGTGCTGGTAGATCATTTTGGAGTTGTTTTTTGTCAGTCTGAGTGTTTCAACATTTCTCCATAAAATTTATTGTTTTAGACATGCATTAATTTCATCTGCAAAAGTAGAGCGATGAATAACTGGCAAAGTTTGCCGGAAATAACCAGATAGTAGTAAAATAGTACCACCGTAAAGTCTGTCACTATTGTTTAAATCCTGCATAGTCCTATTTAATGCTTCTTGCGAATGCTTATGAGCCATAGTACGCTCATCCCAAATTATGATTGAAGTCTTCCGTAACAGTGCAGCCATTCCGCTTCTTTTTTTGATATTACACGTTGTATTTAGATTGTTATGAATATCTAATGGTAGCTTGAAAGCAAAATGTGCTGTCCGCCCACCATCCAACAAAGTAGCAGCTATGCCTGATGATGCAACCGCTAATGCAAATTTTTGTTGTGACCGTAGTTCCGCATGAATGAAAGATAACTAATATGTTTTACCGGTCCCACCTGGTGCATCTAAATAGAAAAAACTGCCTTTCTTTGGCATCAGCAGCCAACAGATATTTTCTGCTCGTCAGCTAATAGTGGTACATTATTAGTAACAAATGTATATAAATCACGATTATTAAATTGTTCTTCTCGTTGCAAATCACTATTTACTAAGTCTGTAGCTGGGCGATTAGGAGATGGAATACTGTAATGACTGGTAAATTTGAGATCATAATACATAAATTTTCAATCTTTATTAATGCTTCGTTATACATATCTTATGTGAAGCCTATGTTTGGAGAGTCGTTTATTTGTTTTTGTCGGTAGAGCATATCTTCAATCATGTAGTTGTTATATAAAATAAAATTCACTTCCTTAGGTTTTATAAAGACTTTATAAAAATGTATTTATGTATTGCGACTACAGTGGATTTCTTATCACAAGTGGTTGTTTCCAAACTCAAACCGTGAATGTTCTAATTTTGTGCAATCAGCGGAGCTTTGGTTTTTTCTTTTCTCCATACCTGTTTGCCCATCTTTTTTTATGCTGATCACTACCGTTACGAGAGATGAATATCGTTTTGCATTTTTTCTATTGCATTTTTGTGTGTAGCAACAATTCAATTTCGATGCTGTTTTGCTCGCTTTGCAGCGTACTTATTGATACCGTTGTATGCATGAGGTGACAATTCCGTTGGAGTTAACAATGCTTTTGCACATGGTACCAATATCATTATCATAATTATGTTCTTAACTTAATGTAAATATGTGTCTATGTGCATTTTTATATCCCAGCATCAGCTTGGTTGGTGGATGCAACCCAGTAGTGGCGTACTGGAGGGGCAAATAAACTTGTGGATCATTATCATTGTTAACTATCCCCCTTATCAAGCTCGAAACGTCCTCGATTCGAAATAATAAAAGGTACGTTGCAGCATCATCTATTTGTTAGCAAGATGGATAAATACGATTTACGTAGTCGCTCGAGTTTACAAATTTTGACTTAATTACTAGACAATTTTGCTTTTTATGACATATGTATGAACAATTAACTATCAAAATACAATTATTAACAATCGAAGTTTGTTTTCTTAGGAAATGTGGTAATTCAAAATTGGTGTGTGGAATTTATACGTGAAACAGAAAGACAGAAAGACAGTTAATTGCACAATTAAAGCAATTTTCTTCATTAAAGCGCAATTTCTCAAGTAAAATGGAACATTTTTTTGGACTTTTTTTATAAAAAAAAAAAAACAGAATTCTATTTTAGGCAACTGACAAATAGTTTTAAACTGCTGAAATTTTTATGTTTGCACGACAAAAGATTTTTCATTCAAACTAAATTGCTTAAAAAATTTTCTGTCTGTACATACACGTATGTACATACATATGTAGTATTCTATAATAATAGTAACAATAAAAATAGTTTCTAGTTGTTTTATTTAAAAGATTACTTTTACGACAGAAGCCATTACTTTAGCGCAGATTGCTTTTGTGAATTTTTTTTCCAGCGATCAGAACTGTCGTGCCAAGATCCTTTTCAATAACTTTCTCAACATAAATCCTATCAAGCTTACCTCCAAGTCTTTTATTCCGTTTTAGGAAAACCTTTTCACCAGGATAATAAGTTTTTAATTTGTTTTCTAAGTTATTTCTGTGTAAATTTTTTTCTTGGACTTCCAACAATTTTTGTCTTACTATTTCTAATTTTTCTGGAGGGTAATTATGGAATACTTCGGTGGGTTTAGCATTGATGACGGAATGGATACTGCAATTATACTTATGTGTCGCTAGCAAGACTAAGTCAACTGTTTCATCTATTATCTGTTGCTCTTTTATGCAACGCGCTATTTCCAGTAAGGTCGAGTGAAACCGTTCCACCTGGCCATTGCTTTCGCTGTGGAGAGTGGGTATAAAAAACTGTTGGATAGAAAAATTGTCCCTAAGTAAACTCTTAATTAAATCCGAATGAAACGCTTTTTCATTATCTGAAACAATGGTTTTAGGGTTATTGAATGACAGTAAAATTTCTAATAGGGCAACTTTAATGTCAATTGAGGATCTCGATGCAATAGGTTTAACAATGGCAAACTTTGAAAGTTTATCGACACAGGTTAGAAAATGGTATTTACCGGTCATAAAAATATCCATATGGAGTATTTCGCCTGGAAGGTGGGGAATAGGAGTTTTTCCTATTCCAGGATCGGGCGGTTTCCTCTGGTACTTGTTTTCCAAACATATTTTGCAATTTATGATCATCGTTTGCAACATTTTTTTCATCTTTGGAAAGTAGTATTCTAAAATTTCTGTATGGATAAACTTTACCCCAGGAAATGTTAACTTTAGGGTATGTTGTATTTTAGCCAAAGTTGAAAGGTCACAATGAATGCCGTTGCTAACATTGGGGTTGACAGCATATTTTATGCACTGAATTAGGTTTGCGATGTTGTCGAAAAAGATTGTATGCCGGACGAGGTTTTGAAAAAGTATCTTAGTGGTTTTGCTAAACGTATTTGATTCGGATAAAACTAACTGATTTCTGAATTGATTAATAGGGCACTTAACCGATTTAATGACAGAAGTTGAAGACTCTTCACTGTGCACACTTTGGCTTTGTTCCGTACAATTAAGGTTGTGAGAGTACTGTCTGGAAAGCGCGTCTGCTACCTTATTATCCTTTCCAGGCTTGTAGTGGAACGTAGGTGAAAACTCTTCTATGAAAGATTTCCATCTTTTCATTTTTGCATTCGGATTTTTTTCCGAAATGGCAAATATGTGTGGCTGGTGATCTGTGAAAATATTTATGTTTTTTATTCCATACAAATAATGCCGTAGTCTTTTCAATGCCCATACAATCGCGAGTAGCTCACGTTCATTAGTTGCATAGTTTTGTTCGCAAGGTGATAGTGTGCGTGAAATCATGGTGATCGGACGACCATTTTGGGACAAAACTGCACCAAGTGCACTAGACGAGGCATCAGTTGTTAGCTCGAATGCTTGATTGTAATCAGGGTATTGTAGCAGAACATCATCAGAAGCCAAAACCCGTTTTATTTTTTCAAACGCCTGGAGTGCTTCTGAGCTAATATCAATTTTTACACTTTTTGAACTCCGCGCGCTAACGTTACCATTTTCACCTCGGAGATATGCAGTCAACGGTTTGACTATAGCAGCATAGTCCTTTACAAAGCGTCGGTAGTATCCGGATAGACCGAGGAATGACCGTAATGCTCGAAGTGATTTTGGGGGTTCGTAATTAATAATATCATTTACCTTGTCTGGGCAGGTTTTGATACCTTTTTCGGATACCAAGAAACCCAAAAACTCTACCTCGGTTTTGAAAAACTTAGACTTTTCTGGCGATACTCTCATCCCTGCCTTTTCAAGTTTTTGCAAAACAGCATCGATGTCTTTTAAATGGGACTCTTCGTCAGGAGAATAAATGATTATGTGTCGACATAAACGTGGCAAAACTTTCCTATACCCTCTCGTAGGTCGTCATCTATTGCCCTTTGAAATATGCTAGGCGCGTTTCTTAAGCCAAAAGGTAACCGACAAAATTCATATTTGCCATTATTTATGCTAAACGCTGTTTTTTGCATATCCTTTTCGCACATGAGAATTTGATGAAACCCTGACTTAAGATCCAAGGTAGTGAAGTATTTAGATTTTCCTAAATTGGAAAGAATTATTGTTGTATCCGGGATGGGGTATCGATCGGGGATAGTTTTCTCATTGATCTTCCTAAAGTCTATCACCATCCGCAACTTCGGTTTACCATACTCATCGAGCCCTTTTTTGGATACCACATGAACTGGTGAGTTATAGGGCGAACATGACTTCCTAATGATACCATCCTTGAGAAGGGTTTCAATTTCCTTATTAATGAAGGAAGCTACTGAAATAGGGTAGGGATAACTTTTACTATATATCGGCTCGTTGGTAATTGTGGGGATTCTGCCCTTCACAGAGGTGTTGTATTGCAACGCCCTATCTGGGTCAGCAAAAGCGTTTACGTTTTTCTTTATTATATGTCGAAATTTTGATTGAAAATCAAATGGGACTGAGTCAGTTTCTAGTGTTATTGAATTGACCTGTTCACTTGAGAGATATTGTAATTTAACTTTGCCGTTACGATAAAGTAAATACCCTCTGTCAGTGACGATTTTTGCATTGATTTTCCGAAGAAAGTCATACCCTATAATACCGTCGAACATGTTTAAATTTGAAAGTAAATAAAATGTTGAGGTATGGTCTAATATATTAACTAAACATTTTTTATCAATAATATTCGTAACATTAATTGAACTTAAACGAAACGGCTTTTCTAACAGTTTAACACCTTGAAGAAATGGAGAATTCTTGATATAATTTTTTGACGTACCCGTGTCAATTAAAATACGAAGCTCCTGACCGTTTCTAGTTGACTTAGTAATATACGGCAGGAGCGAATTTAGTTTAAAAAATTTATAACGTCGTCGTGATCTGCAATGGCTTCTCCCTCCTCACGAGTAATACAATCACTGGGTTGGTCATAATCGCTATAGTAGTAGTCCCTACACTCGACACCTTCCTGAGCTTCAGTCTCACATATCGTGTTGGGGTTAGTTGAATCTGGCATAAAGTTAATCTTCTGTGCCTTTTGAATAGGTATTCGGTCGGAACTTGATTGCTCACGAGCTCGTTTATGCGTGAATTGCTGGTTAGAATTGGATATGTGCGGCTTAGGGGTATATGTAAATATGTTAGGCTTAGAAAAATTGTTGTTGTGTTGCTGCTGTGACAAATAAGGATTGGTGGTGTGCTGTCTGTAAGAGGATGAACCGTTGTCAACCTCCATTGGGGTTGGCATTTTCGTAACATTCGGGTAGGAGCGTGGTAGCTGCTGTTGCACTGATGCTCTGGGGTTGTTAAGCTTTGGGGTGTAACCCATTGCAAATGCTTGTGCAAAGTCATAACGCATATGACTCGTTTGAAGTTCTTGTGCGACTGCGAGAGCAGATGGAAGATCTTTCGGCCTTGCCGAGAAAAGTATGTCGCACATTGGTCGACGGACACCAGATATAAAGACGCGCAATGCATTATCCCTGGCACGATCATAAAGAGCTTCTACAACATCATTATTGCCAATATGAGTCATAATTTGTTTATTAATTATTAACGATAATTGCCTATCCACCTTGTCGTAGTACTCTGCAATTGACAAGTTATCCTGTCTCAAAATACTAAGCTCGTTTTCCAATACGTATAATGGCCTTTTATCGGCATAGGTTAGATCGAGCCTTATAGTTTAAAACAGTATTAAATGATGCGAGAGTAGTGTTGGCAGAATCGACTATCTTATTCCTAAAAATCCCCATGGCTACATAATACCGCTCCGACCCCCCTTTGTAATAATTCATGGCGAACTCTGCGGCACTTCGCCAGGCCGGGTACGTGGAAGACTCACCTCTAAACTCGGGTAGTGATTTGATTAAGTCTAAACTGGCATTACTTTCAATTAAGGGGTTTATGGATACTGGTAAGAACGGCTCAACACTGGCTGGTTCCAACTGACTAATGGCTAAAGTTAGACGTTGTTTCTGCTCTACTAGCTCCTGCTTGGTACGTTCATTAGACGTATTGACAATGTCTAACACCTGTTCTCTACTAACAAGCATTTTCGCTTAAAAATTCGCCCTTCGACAAAAGACTTGGTTCACAACTTGACACAATTTATTTTATTTGAATTGGTTATTGTATGTACTAACAATATCACAATTTCCTGGATTTGACAGTCGTGAAAGAACAAAAAATAAGTTTATATAAAAAATAATATATTCTCACAGATTTTGGAGCAAAAGAGCTTCCTCAAAACGCAACCTGATATGTAGATTTAAACAATTATAAAAGGTAATATTAGGGCTTATCTAAACTTATGTTTGCTGTAATCTGTGGAAAAAAAATTTATAAATGTGAAGAATTTCACACAACAGGTTTCTTAAATTCAGGCCTTGATTGGTACAGTTAATGTCAAATCTCACTATTAAATTAACACACATAAGTACGTATCTTTTATAGTTTTATTACTTTATATAAAGTATTTAATGAAGTTTTACTGCTAAAAGGTATCGAACTATCGCATTTGATAACAATTAAGTGAAGAAAAGTTCGAATGACTTTCAGCACTTTTTTAACTTTCTATAATTTACTTTTTTTTTCATTCAATGCAGTAAATAGAAATGTAAATTAAATTTTTTGGGCATCAAAAAAATCTCGTGGCAGTTTTCGAACATGTGCTGTTTTTAATTTTTATAAATTACTTTTAATGCACACAACACATAAAATTTAAAGTTTAAGTTCCACGTAACCAATATTTGAAATATCACTTACATAAATAATAATAATAAATTAATAATGATGAAAATCAGCTCGTCGGGGTCTATGGTCCTTTTCTTTTCGGGAAGCCTGCTAGTTGGGCGCCAAATAAAATTCACTTCCTTAGGTTTTATAAAGACTTTATTTAAGTTTAAAGCAATACTATGTATTGCGACTACAGTGGATTTCTTATCACAAGTGGTTGTTTCCAAACTCAAACCGTGAATGTTCTAATTTTGTGCAATCAGCGGAGCTTTGGTTTTTTCTTTTCTCCATACCTGTTTGCCCATCTTTTTTTATGCTGATCACTACCGTTACGAGAGATGAATATCGTTTTGCATTTTTTCTATTGCATTTTTGTGTGTAGCAACAATTCAATTTCGATGCTGTTTTGCTCGCTTTGCAGCGTACTTATTGATACCGTTGTATGCATGAGGTGACAATTCCGTTGGAGTTAACAATGCTTTTGCACATGGTACCAATATCATTATCATAATTATGTTCTTAACTTAATGTAAATATGTGTCTATGTGCATTTTTATATCCCAGCATCAGCTTGGTTGGTGGATGCAACACAGCAGTGGCGTACTGGAGGGGCAAATAAACTTGTGGATCATTATCATTGTTAACTTATATTTCCCACATAGACGACTGTGTTGGAAAACATGTCGTCAGAATAATCGCAAATAGTTGACGAATATTACTCGGCGAGGACATTAAAGCACCATCAGCAAGTGTCAGATCCCAATGGCTGTCATCTATTAAAAGGTGCAACACGTGACATGCATCTTTATACGTACTAAACACTTGGCCGTTAACTGTTCGTAAAACTTGAAGAGATTGGTCCAGGAACGCAGAAAAAGCATTCACGTTGTTTTGGATGTACTGTATAAAGTCGTCCCAGAGTCTTAGCTTTAAATATGCCTGCAATTGAAGGATGTCATTTTCCCTGTTTACGTGGTTCCCAATTTTTAGCTGACGTGTTCCATGTAAAATGGCATGGAATGCGAATTGACCACACACATCAGTTTTTGACAAAGAGTGAAAAGTTCGGTTAGGGTTTTTTGGTGGTTCAAATGCTCTTTGAAGGATATTTTCTTCAATGATATACACACGTTGTCCATTTTCGAGATGCACCGCAAGATGTTGGATAGCAGGTTCTCTATGGTGTATGGGGAAGCTAAGTCTGCGCCAGATAGCTTCATTGCTGCTAATGTATCTACCCATTCGATAGCATGCTAATTCATCATTTTCGTTTATATTTTCTACTCCAACTACAGCCGAATCACTGCCCTAATTAACGTACTTGCAAATATACTTGATGGATTTGACAGAACTGCAAAGCTCAACATTAATATGAGCCTTGTACGATTTAGAGAGTAGTGGTGAATATGGTACCACCCATTGATTGTCAATTTCTAATTGGTTATAATTTGACATTCGCATTCTATATGTATGACCACCACTATTAGCGTTTCTGCGACGATAGAATGGATAACCATCAATGTCAGTAATGGTACCATTTGTGAATTTCTTAGGATAATTTTTCTTACATTTTCCATTTTCTATGCGTGGTGATGTCATGTTAAAGGCTCCACACGGTCCAAGAATTACGTGACTTGTAACAATATTAAACGATTCTTGATAAATTGAAGAATCTGGAATTTCGACTGAAATACTTTGATCTATTTCCTCTGTACGAATTTTATCTTCAAGCCAAATTAAAATATGAGTATGAGGTAAGCCACTCAATTGAATACAGCCAACAACACGTTTTGCCAATAACTGAATATTTTACTAAAGTCAATCAAAGATTTCAATTTTTGTTTAAACAATCGTGAAGTGATATCGTGACGATGTATTGATTATTGACATAGTAATAGTAAAAATTGGATTTCCTCCCAATTTGGATTACACATAAATGTTGTAAACAAATCTTGCATATTTCGTGGGCTACCTATGTAGCTTGAAGGTAAAATAACAGCATGCCGATTTCATTGGTGTTTAAATTTCCATCGACGTTTCCAGCAATAAAATTTCGTAAGTGAATGTAATCCTCTGATCGTGGTCTAGCTTGGTTGAACCGAATGAATCGCAAACATTTGCTTTCAATCTTAGCAAACATATCCACAAAATATTGATGATACAATTGACGATATCGAAGGATATAGTTTTCCTTATTGTGTCTAATCATTAATCGATACGCATAGTCGCTCATTGAACTAACTTTTATATGCAACTATGTCCGCTTTGATGACAATTTGATAATTGTCGTTTTTTAATTGTGGTGATATTCTTTTAAGCAATTGTACCAATTGAATATTGTTCTCCAAAAATAATTCTAAGGACAATACAATTGCTCTCTCTTCTGATTGTTCAATGAATTTATACTGGCATCGAGTTGTTACACGTTCTTCACAATTGGCCATAAAATATATCTGAAAAAATTTTGGATCTTCATTTGGCATTGGCATCACGACATCATTTGGAAGTAAAAATTCAATTTTCGTGTCTTACGCAAAAATAATTTTGATTAATTTGAAATATCAGAAAGAAGGGATTTTAAAGGTTCAGGTGGAGTAGGGAGTGGTGACAATACAACCTTTCCTGATGCGCAACACATGCCGGGTGTTTCATTGCAAAATTTAACGGCCGACAATAATTGCATATTTTATCCCTCGCACCAATAGTAACTTTGGAAACTGCCGAGTAATTGATGTCTGGTTCATAATTAAATGCAAGACGAACAAATAATATCCGAATTAGCTTACCTCTCTAATATCAAGATTCCTCGTCAGATATCGCTATCAGGCGAGTCAATCGAAATCCACGGTTTCGCAGCATACGCTGCTGCAATTTATAGCAGATGCAAGAGAAATGACAAGACATAAGTTATAAATTTAATTACTGCCAAAACAAGCGTCGCACTGTTAAAACCCTTATCAAATACACGTTGCTTTTTTGGTCATCAATTTATTTCAATCAATTACGTCAACTCTCTATCGTTTAACACTAGCTAGCGAAATTATCAACCTGCTTTGGATAAGCTCATTAATAGATCATCGACATGAATGCGCTTACTGCGTGTTGTATGGTTCAACTGTATATTTATATGCAAAACATATGTATGTAGGTACGCAAGTATATAGGTAAATTTTTAAACACCGTAAGTAATCTGTGTGGCTTGGTTCTTAACCATTAATAATTTCAATGCGTTCTTGAAGAATGTATCGTTCCATTTCTTGTACTGGCGTAGTTTTTACTTGTCAAATGTCAAAAAAATTACAGTGAATCTTACCACTGGTGTTTTATTGAGAACAGTGGACGGTTAAATATAATATAAAATCCGTTATAATGGCTTTCTATAAATTTATTCCGCATGGAGATCATAACCTACATTCCAAGAAAATGTTTTATACAGCTTAAAAAAAAATTACTGAAATGAGTGTGTATTCCAGAGCTATCTGAAATGAGGTAAAATGAGAGTGGACTTTTAAATACTCTCTCATTACACAACGTTTAATTCCCATTCAAGATGTTTGGAGTAATAAAACAGAAATTCAGCAGTTTCAGATATCAGCTTGACTTTCTAGGACTTTAAGCTCATTTTTTATAATAATGCAAGTCTTTAACGTTTAAAAAGCATATTATAATGTTGTTGAAGTAGACTATTTCAATTTCTAATTAAAAATTGCGTATAAAGTTCAAGTGAGTTTACGGACCTTACGGCCGGACGTTTACACGTATTGTATTGGGACCTAAGTTTCACTCTTTAATGTTTCGTCAAAGACATTGCACCGATTTATTGGCCTCATACAGTAGATTTTTACTCTCTATTTCACTGCGTTCAGCCTATGATTAATTTTAAATTCTCACTAATTTCAGGTTTCTATTAGGAGAAATACTCTGTTTGAATACTTTTATATTTCATTTTTTTATTTCAAAATCTTTACATCACAAAAACCTTTTCAACCTTAGGATGTGAAAATTTTGTATTCGTAATAGGACAAATCACTGCACCGTCTTCTCTAGTTATTTGAGGGATAGCCTAAGGTAATAAAAAATCAAATTAGTATAACTTTATGATAAAAAAAACATATTTACCAGTTGTCCAAATATTTGGCCATTTGGTAACATCATTGGCAAGTTATGTTCATTTAGAGGTAGACCAGTTATTCTAAAAAAAAAAATTTATAGTGTATAAAAATTTCATATCTTAATAAACTTATATAATTGTTATTATTATTATAATAAAAATGCTTTTTGGTGAACCTTTAAGAAGCATGTCAGAAAAAATATCAGCTGATTACAACTAAAGCACTGCATTGGGTACATATTTATTGTAGAATATATTTAAATAACTTAGTCTAAAATTCTAATTTTCGGTAACTAAATCGTCGACATAATAATACAATATAAGTATAGAGTCAACAATGTGTGAACATGTTTAACAAATTCGAAGAAGTTTGAAACATGTCCAACATTCAATAACTTAAGTCTCCAAGTATATTATAGTTTTTGAACTGAAATTCAGCGTTTATTTAGTGTGCAATCACTTAATTGTTCGCCTATTTGGAATGCAGTTTATTAATTACCGAAACTGTAGCAACATATGGCTCGAAAACAAACGATATTTTTCAATGTACCGCACTGTCAAATTCTGAACGGTTCTTTACTGTAGTTTTGGGATAGGCATTTTTAAGTTGATAACACAAAACTAACACTGCAGGTTACAATGTTTTGGAATGTCTTACGAAACCCCGATATCACAGTCACTCCTAATAGACTGACTGAACATAATCATGTACATCACTCGTCTTGTCCCGTTGGCTTTTCAATCATTCTGAAACTTGCCCACAATCTCCGGTGTTCGATAGAGTAAACCATTTTATACTTATTAAAAAACCAGATGGATTTCAACCTAATCTTCTTCAATTGATATCATCTTATTTCTGTCACCTTTTCGGACATAATTGATGTAACCTCAACCGTTCCGCGAGGTAGCCACCTTAGTCCGATTCTGTTCTTGTTATTTATTAATGATTTGTCTTCAGTCATAAAATATTCAAAATTTTATTATATGCCGATGATCTATAGATTTTTAAATCATATAACTCAATTAACGAAAGGTGTTATTTAGAAACCGATTTAAGTAATTTAGTTTTACTAAGATAGTCACTACCAAGCTGTATTTGTACAAACTGGAAATATGGCGCGTCCATGCGCTCCTTATTATTAATACTTTTGGCAATCGACCAATGCTAAATTTTTTGAACTTGTTGAATAGCCATAACTCAAACGTTGCAGGTCAGGAAAATACGCATTCACGAAGAATCAATGCTTTTTTAAAAATCAGTGTTTCTGGAACCAAACGAGATTTGGCATCTTTAAAAATTGTATTGGCTGCTGATCCAAATGCCAACCATTTCAGTAAACTTTCTACATATCAATCGATTGGATTTGGATTTGGAACACCAATTCTTTGATTATTTCTACGTATTGCTTAAAGTTGAAGTTTTTGGTTTTGCCTTCAATGCTCCCTCTAGGTTTTTAATTTGTTTGTACTACTTAAACACTTTTCTCCACAGTCTGTGTACGGCAAGCCTTCTAAGATTTCGTTTCTTTAGCAGAAAATTTATAGTATTAACAAAATTTAATGATACCTCTTTATTAAATCATTTCAAACATTGTTTGGTGGTTCTTAATTCGGTTACCCGTGAAATCAGATATTGGAATGCAGGACTCAAACACAAAATTAAAATTACTTTTCTGAAAAATGTCCATGGCAGTTTCATACCTTGTCTTATTTCTTATTTACTTGTTCAGTTATGCCATGTTTTTCGCGATATCCAAATTGATGTGTAGGAATCATTTTCATAAAGAAAAGGAGAAATTTTTGATAGCAGCACATTTTCGAAAAGTTTGGAAATTCAATGCAACAGGCTGATTGGTCTATATGATGGCGGCAGGGTTACGTATTTATTTGGTTTAGCATCATAAATATCTGCGCCTTTTTCCATATTTGTGGATAACATCATAACATCCTAGCTTTAATATGGCACTAAAACGTTTTTTAAGTAAAATGAGAGCAATATTTGGCAGTTTTGATATGATTTGATCGTATACAGATTTTTTTGACTGTAGAACCGTAGAAATATAATATTTTTCAGTTGAGCTCAGTGTAAGTTGTAACGTTTATAGTTTAGTGACAAAGGTGTATTATCTGAAGCAGTTTTACCGTACTGATCATTTAACCGTTGCGGGCACATTGTTAAATAGAATTAACTCCTTTACCATATCTCTCTCTCTCTCAGATATGCAGACCAATATCTGATCTATTTTTTATATTTAATTTGGAACATAGTAAGTCTAAAAGCAGGTTCACTGAAAATAAAATAAAAATAAAAAACAAACAAAAAGCAATTGTGAGACCAAAAATAACTGTTATTTTTTCGTGATCGAAAACGTTGCCCTTAGTTTAAGGATTAGATTTTGCGTTTCTTCATAAGAGTTATTTTTAATAAAAATTTGTTTCTGTTGCCCATAATGTTTATTTTCGATTTTTAGTTTTTTAATTATTATTAGCAATGAATATTTTTTTCCGTTGCCCATTACCTTTACTTTAGATTTCTATTTTTTAAGTTGCTTGTAAGATGTATTGGTGAAATGAATTTATTTACGTTTTCTTACCTACGTTTTATTTTAACCTATTTGTAAAAGGAAGACTTTCAAAAACCTTTGTCATACGGATATAACATAGTAATAACTACACTACAACACTGTAGATTGGTTCCGAGTTATAGAAAACGCTTTGTATTTTCGTAGGAATACAAATTTAATAAATTAATTTAATTTTATTAAAACGCAGTTGAGACAATGTGCAAAGGGACATGAAATTAATTATGAACCGTACTACTATTACATTATTTATCGCAGACTACGCGTATGGCCTGAAGCGAGTAATTCATTTTATTCATGCATGTATTCAAACTGTAACTGTATGTATTCCAATATTGCTCCAATGCTTTTAATGAGCAGTTGGGTTGCAAGAGTTATATTTTAACACAGTATTCTACCAATCTCCCACTCAACCTAAATTATTTGAATAAACAATATTACCTGCTGGATATTTCTTCAAATATCTTAACGCATATTTAGGTACATTAGCGCACCTATTAAACTTTGATATCTTTTTGTATCTATATCTTTACAATCTTTGGTACATTTCTGCAAACAAGTACCATTTGCTCATTTTGCTCTGCAAAGTTCGATACCCAAGTAAAACGAAATTGGACCACTGTCCACCGCTTCAACATATTGATTTAAGCTTTTAATAATCTTGTGTATTTGTTTTTTATCTTCGCATGCAAATAGCATGTCGTCCACGTACAATGCAATAAATGCTAAATTTGCATTTTCACCTTTCACATAAACACAACGGTCAGCTTTACTCTGTCGAAATCCCATCGCTGATAAAATATTGGACAGCCTAAGTTTCATTCACGACCAGCTTGATTGAGTCCCCAAAGCGATTTTAACAATTTACAAACTTTGTTTGGATACTTCGTACTCTCAAAAATTTGACGTTGAATCATAAAAACTTCTTCTTTAAAATCACCTTTGAGATATGCTGAAACAATATCAATATGAAGAAGAAGCTTATGCTTTGCTGCTAACGCCAGCAACAATCGTATCGTTGAATGTTTGACATTAAATTTTTGTGAACATCCGTGTGTCACTAATCGCCCTTTATATTTTTCCACGGAACTAACAGGTTTTCTCCTGAGTGTAAAACCCCACTTAAAACCAATGAAATTACTGTTTTTGGGTTTGTCTACGAGTACCCATGTTTTCTTCTTGAGTAAAGAATCATGCTCTCTCTGCTTTGCCGCTTTCCAATGCTCACTATCATTTGAATTCAATGCTTCCGTTACAGTATTTGGCAACTCAATAATTAAGTTCAATAATTCCGGATAAGACTCTCCGCAGTAAACTTTTCTGGGTCTTCGTATGGCCTACTCATTTTTCTCTTCTCAGTTTCCACCAAACTCTCCTCTTCTGATGTGGTTACTTCTTCTTCGTGTTCGTTTTCACTCATAGTCATCTGCTCGTCTGTATTCTCTGCTTCTACCTCACGAGCAGTTGCATCGTTGTGAAAATTGTTGTAATGGATTTTCAAAAAACAAGACATCACTTGCTATTATTACGGATCTTTTATTTGTATCGTAAAGCCTATAGCCTTTGCTCAGATTATCGTAACCCACAAATTTAAATTATATACCTCCAAACCACCTTTCATACGGAGTTTCTTCACCTATTTGGACACCTATTACGTTTGTATGTATGTTGCTGTGTTGATTGCTTCCGCCCACAAACACTGCATTAAACCAGATGACTCTAATAGCCTATTTCCACCGAATGTTAAATGCATTTTAGCTTAAATGCATTTAAACATCGCATTTAAATGCTAAATTCCCATGTGTTTGTTGTTGTATAAAAGTGTGTTAACTTACTTTCTGTAATTTAACAGAAAATGTTATGTTAACAGTCGATGCTGTCACTACTAATGAAACATTTCGGAAGTTTCGGTATGTTTCTTGCCAGAGTCGTGTATTTTCGGATTTAATGAGGGGCCAGACTTTTATTTTGCATGGTGAAATTGGTTCTGCAAAAGTTACTTTTTTGCATTAATATTAACATAAAAACATATATTAACTAATTGACGAAGATAATGCTTCTCCTCTTTTAAATAAAAAACAAACAAAAAGCAATTGTGGAATAGAAAATGATCCCCTCAACATAAAAATATAAAATGAATGCGGTCTCTTATGCCAAATTTTGCAAACTGCAAATGTAAACAAAAATCAGCTATTTGAGTTAAGTCCCTTTCGGTGGAAACGTTTGACATTTCATTCACTTAACAGAAGCCTGAAATGCACTTAAGTGCTTGGTGGATATAGGCTATAAGAAACATCGCGCCATCTCTACCAGCGTTCTATTCGCTGTTTCTGACACCCCATTTTGCTGTGGACAATACGCAATAGTCGTTTGATGCAATATTCCATTACTAGCAAAATATTCTTTGAATTGATAATTAATATATATTTTTTCCCATTATCCCTTCTTAATACTTTCAATTTGTGATCAGTCTGTTTCTCTGCAATTATAGTAAAATTTTTAAGCCCACTAAATACTTCAGACTTCTTACTCAAATATGTATGAGTGTATTGCGAATAATCTATAAACGTAATGAAATACGATGAACCGCCGACTGATTTTGTAGACATCGGACCACACAAATCACTATGTACTAGATCGAGGACACCTTTCGAACCAATGTTCGAATAGTCACCATACCCCTTACCAAGGCAAATTCACACACGGTAGTAGCAAGAATACAAAAACAAAAAGCCTATGTATTTTGTTTGTGTAATTATAGTTTCAAAAAGTCAGAAATGAAAATCGTTCAATGTATTTTGTTTGTGTAAACGAAGTTCGAAATGCCAAAACAATCATAAGACGTGACAACTTCACCTTCAATAAATTCGCCTTGCCCCTTACTTTTAATTTTTCACGTAGGGCACTTAAAATAATTAATTTGCTTTTGTATATTCAAAGTAAAAGTCCATTCACAATATTTTTGCTCGAAAGTTTTCGCATATCGTCTGTATTTAAATGGTCTAACCTTTTATGTATTTTCCTCGTCAATTAGTCCATAAAATTTTTTCTGTTTCTCCCGTTGGATTCAGATTAACCGAAAACATGCCGCATTCAAAAAATCCAAAAAATATAGGTTCATTTAATTCGTTTTTAACAAAAGCTTTTCCCTTCGAAAATTTAACACTATTTCCAACTTGTGTAACTTTACCAATTGAAATAAAGTTCGAATGTAAATTGGTAACAAATAGTACATTTAAAAGTGAAACACTACCGTATGTCGTTTTCGCATTTACCGTTCCCACACCTTCAGCGTATATGCATTCACCTGAAGCTAATATTATTTTTTGTTTTTGCTTTTTAAGGGAATTAAACCAATCATCCCTCCTACTGTTACAAGAGGATGCGTCGCTGTCTAAAACCCACTTTTTATTCATTTGTATAGTCTCCACTACTCCGAATGCGTTTGAAAGATCTGTTTTCTTTTTATTTGATTTGCACTGTGCTCTTATGTGCAGTTTTTTACCGCACCGATAACATGTAATATTTTTCAAATACTCATTGTTTTTATTATTGTCGTTATACCTTTTCGAACTTCCATTATTTCTTTTGCTTTTCTCGTTATAATTTTTCGAGCTTCGACCATATTTATTTCTACCATTGTCGCTTCCTCTTCCACTATTTTTCGAACTTGCCGTTTGAGTATTTTGCTGAACTTTTTGGCCTTGCGGTATATCTACTTCTTGAATTTTAGAGGTCAAAGCATGATTTCCATGGCCACAACAGAACTATCTAAGTCATCTGGAAGGCAACATATTACGATCACTTATCAATCCGGCAACAAAATGTTGCAATGATAGTTTTTCATTAATTTTGAAGTTAAGCCGTTTGCGATCTGTAGATGCCGCTTAACACACACCATGCACTTTTGGCAGAAATACAATTCACGCATAATGTTAAGGTAGCGAGTGGCATTGATCGACATTACTCCACGCTAACTTAGCAACTGGTTCCTATGGAGGACCTTCCACGACCACGTGCCACAAGTCTAGAGTGGCTAATAAACTTTTGACTTGTATCGACCAAGTCGCATAGTTTTGTGAACTTAACTTTTCTATATTTGCTAAAGAACTCGCCATTGTCTTCGCTATGTTCAACATAAGCACTCTGGGTCCATAACCACTGTTACATTATTTATCGCAGACTACGCGTATAACTGTTATTAGGCAACATACAAAAATAAGCATATAAAATAATCATTACTTAAAAGCAAAAAAATTTATTTTTACAATGTTAGTTTTATTTTTCTGATCAAAATAAAATTTCCGTCCTGAGCAAAATTTTTTGCTTTGATCAAAAATGAATCGCTCAAAAAATCATAGGTCCTTTCTAATAAACGGTATGTGGTAAATTTCTTTTAATATAGCATCCGCAATGTATACACGTATATTTAAAACTTTCATTAAATTTAAATATGTTTTTTTAAGTATTTTTTACAGAAAAGTTCACTAAATTTTGATAAATATTTTGAATCATAACTTCTTAAAATATAAAGAAAAAAACTGAAATTATGTTTTTACATTACATTATATGAATGGAAATTGGATGGTAAAAGACATCACATCAAGATATGACAAGTATTATCTATAAATATAATACAATTCTTTCTCCACTTATTCGATCCACTGTAGATCCTACAGCTAGGAATAATGAAATTCGAGCACACGCTAGTGTTAAGTATTATAAGTAAAATCAATTATATCGGATTACTATTATTATAACTCACACAAAGAATCGATTTTGTTTTTATAAATTTGAGAGTATTGATAGGATCTTTCTTTTAATATGAAATTTTTTTATGTATTATGTATAACATTAAAATCTATTATTGCCTTGAAGCTGTTATGAAAGTTTAAGGCATATAAAAAAACATCAAATATGATTCCATGAAGCAGTAGTAGTCTACAATAAAATGGTATCATTCAGTTACTCGGCACGGTCGTGGTATTTTGGGGTTGAATATCCAGATTTGCAATGACTTGGAAATAAAAATTTATTCATTGTGAATGGTGGAGTTACAAAAAAGACATACTGCGGGATACGTTAAAACGGAAGCAGAATTAATTCGGCAAATAACCAGATTTATTTTGTAACAATGGATATAGGCAAAATATGGTGAGAGCAGTAGAGTTTCTTAATCCTGGTGATGGAAACGAACTTATTAGACATAAATGAGTTGACAATGAACTTAAATCTTGAGGCGATCAATTCTATACAATGTACCAGAAACATTCTCAAGACTTTTAAAACACCTTCACACAGGTATTTAGTAAAACTTGTAATACACAATAGTATTTTCTTAACCTTCAAAATTCCATTTAGATACACTTTGACAACGCAGAAGATAAAACAACTGTTAATTGTTAAGTTACGAGGTGGAGCTGTACTCTGAACATGCTAAAAAGTCTGTTCACATGCCAAGAGTTTTGCGCCGAGTATATCGAAGAATATCGCAATCTAACTGCCAATGACTGAGGAGACCTAATTGAATTGATTTATTATTATTATTATTATTAAAATTAGTTTATTTAACAATTAAATTATTAAAAAAAAAAATAAAAATTAAATCTGATGAAAAAAGTTTAAAAAAATTTAACTATTAGTTTTTTAGCTCTGAAAAATTAATAATATTTTAAAAATTGTGTTTGCGTATGCAACAATGAGCAGCAGCCAAAGCTTCTACCTGGAGATGTCGCTGCTGTCTTTTGTTCCTATCTCAGTGACTCTTCTAATTTATGGGAAGAGTCCAGTCAGTCCCGTTAGTCCCGTTTAGGATTTCCACCTTATGTGGAAATCTTTAAAAGGCCAAGGTTGCCGGCCTTAGGCCCTTCTTTTGAATCAGCAGCCACAGCAGCAACATCTCAGGTGAGTCGTTTTGTAGGGTTTTTTCCTCATAATTTATTTAATAAACGCTAATATTTAATTAACACATTAATGCAAATTTATTTTATTGAGAGAGGAAAGTAGAGGGTGGTTGAATTGTAAGGGCCGATGTTGAATGTGAACCACACCTAAACGCCAAGTTTTTTCCGAATTTAATTTGACATTTCTCTATTTCAGACTTACTCAATTTGAACCATGGAGAGATACACAATCCAACAACGTGTTAAAGTTATCCAGACTTATTATGAAAATTTTCGAAGAAAATCATCTTCAGTGATGAGGCACATTTTCACCTCAGTGGATTCGTCAATAAACAGAATTGCCGCATTTGGGCGAATGAGAATCCAAGAGTGATTGTCGAAAAACCAATGCACCCACAAAGAGTGACTGTTTGGTGCGGTTTATGGGCTGGCGGCATCATCGGGCCGTATTTTTTCCAAAATGAGGCCGGTCAGGCAGTTACTGTGAATGGTGTTCGCTATCTTGAGATGATAACGAATTTTTTATGGCCACAATTGGAAGATATGGATGTGGACGATATATGGTTTCAGCAGGACGGTGCCACTTGCCACACAGCTAACGAAACAATGGCTCTTTTGCGCAACAAATTCAATGGCCGTGTTATCTCACGTAATGGCGATGTCAATTGGCCCCCAAGATCATGTGATTTGACACCGTTGGACTTTTTTCTCTGGGGTTATTTGAAAGAAAAGGTGTACGTCGATAAGCCAGCAACAATTCAAGAGCTAAAGGATGAGATAATTCGGCACATTAACGGCATAGAAACTCCATTATGCCTCAGCATCGTCGAAAATTTGGACCATCGTATGGAGGTGTGCCGCCGAGGTCGCGGCGCTCATTTGGCCGATATTTTGTTACATACATAATTGAGTAATACCAATATATCATAATAAAATAAAATTTCAATAATTTCCTAAATAGTTTGTGTTTTATTCAAAATCAACATCGGCCCTTGAAAATTTAACCACCCTTTAGGTAGATCTTTTTCAGCTTTCTGAAGGACCGGCACCTCCCCCGATCCCCGTTGCTGGAATTCACGAGGAATTCCCCCTAATCAACCCCGGCACGAAACATGGTCCTTCGAGCCGGATCCAACAGAAAGGCATAAAGATAATAAAGCATTAAAAAAGAAATCTATTGGGTTGCCCAAAAAGTAATTGCGGATTTTTTAAAAGAAAGTAAATGCATTTTTAATAAAACTTAGAATGAACTTTAATCATAATTGCCATTTTGTTCGATAACCTTTTGCCATCTTCCCAGCAAATTTAGTATTCCACGCTCATAGAACTTCTGGCCTTTATCTGCAAAAAACTGAACCAAGTGCGATTTTATACCCTCATCATTGCCGAAAGTTTTACCATTTAAGGAGTTCTGCAAAGATCGAAATAAATGGTAGTCTGATGGTGCTAGGTCAGGGCTTTATGGTGGATGCATCAAAAGTTCCCAGCCAAGCTCACTCAGTTTTTGGCGAGTGACCAAAGATGTGTGTGGTCTGGCGTTGTCATGATGGAATACGACACCTTTACGATTGACCAATTCTGGTCGCTTCTCCTTGATGGCTGTATTCAATTTGTCCAATTGTTGACAGTTAACATCCGAATTAATCGTTTGGTTCTTTGGAAGCAGCTCAAAATATACCACACCCTTCCAATCCCACCAAACAGACAGCATAACCTTCTTTTGGTGGATATCAGCTTTTGAAGTGGTTTGAGCTGGTTCACCATGCTTGGACCATGATCGCTTTCGATTGACGTTATTGTAAACAATCCATTTTTCATCTCCAGTTATGATTCGTTTTAAAAACGGATCGAATTCATTGCGTTTAAGGTGCATATCACAAGCGTTGATTCGGTTTGTTAAATAAAATTCTTTCAATTCAAGTGGTACCCAAATATCAAGTTTTTTTACGAGTCCAAGACTTTTTATGTGATAATGAACGGTTGACTTTGGTATATTTAATTTCTCTCCTATCTCACGCTCAGTTACATGATGATCCGATTCGATTAAAGCCTTGATATCGTCATCGTCAACTTCACTTGGCCGACCTGAACGTGGCTCATCTTTAAGTGAAAAATCTCCAGAACGGAATTTGCGAAACCAATTTTGACACTGTCTTTCTTTTAAGGCTTTATCACCATATACATATCTTAACTTTTTAGCAACCTGCTCCGCGTTTTTTCCTTTACGGAAATAATAAAGTAAAATATGACGAAAATGCTCTTTTGTGGGCTCCATATTAAAATTGACGCCAAACAAACAAATGTAAACAAAATTTCGCGCACTTTTTTCTAAAGCAAGCTAAAAGTGACAGCTAATAACTGACAAAAGAAAGAATGCAATTACAGAGTCATCGCCGTTCAAAAAAATTGTCACAGCCGACTATATGAAAAATCCGCAATCCTTTTTGGGCAACCCAATATATTTTGATTATACCATTTTCACAAAGGAATAATAAAATATAGAACATCTCAGCATTACCTAGTCGCGCGCTCATTTTGGACATTTTGACAAAATAATTCACATAAATTCTGGCCAAGAGGCGCGATCTGCTACCTGGAGAAAACAACTCTGGTCGCCATCCAGTGGAAAAGGAATGGAACGCGACCATTTCCGCCAACATAATTTACTGAATGTGAGAGTGAATAGAAAAAAAATAAGTAAAGGTTAAAAAAAAAACGTGAAAAAAGAAGGTTAATTGAAAAAAAGGGCTTAAAAAAGAAAACTTAAGTGTGAAAAAATTAAAAAAAAGAAGGTAATTAGGAAAAAAAGCCTTAAAAAGAAGAATTAAGTGAAAAAAGAAGGTTAATTGAGAAAAAAAAACCTTATAAAGAAAAATTAAGTGAAAAAAAGAAGGTTAATTGAGAAAAAAAGCCTTAAAAAGAAAAATAAAGTGGAAAAAAGAAGGTAAATTGAAAAAATGCTTAAAAAAGAGAAAGAAACAAAGTATGAAAAAAGAGAACTTAAGTGAAAAAAAGAAGGTTAATAAAGAAAAAGCACCTTAAAAAGAAAAATTAAGAAAAAAAGAAGGTTAATTGAAAAATAGCCTTAAAACGAAAAATTAAGTGAAAAAAAGCCTTAAAAAGAAAAAGAAAGGTTCATTGAGAAAAAAGCCTTAAAAAGAAAAATTAAGTGAAAAGGAAGCTAAATTGAGAAAAAGCCTCAAGAAAAAAAAAAATTTTTTTTGAAATAAAAAAAATAAAAAAATCAAAGTGCACAAAGTGTGTAAGTGTGAGTGTCAGTGCCAAGCGCGCAGCACTAACGGCAGGCGCAGTAAGCAGCAAGGCCACCACCAAAGGCCCATCAATACGCGGCAAGGCCACCACAAAAGGCCCAAAGGTAAGCGGGAAGGCCGCCACTCCCGGTCCAATATTCCACAGTAGGGCCACTATCAAAGGCCGAACTGTGCAACAAGGTCTACAGATACTGCTTATGAAGCAGTGAGGCCAAACTAAGGGTAAGTCATCTGGTTTCCCATTACTTTTTTAATTGATTTTCGAAAGTTTGAGAGTTCGGAAAATTTCCCCGTGGATTTATACGTGAACTCTCAGACATTATAACATTTTATCGGAAAAAAATATATACGCGATATATCGGTGCTATTCATATCTGTGCAATACTAGCACATACGATACCGCTTGAATTTTAAATATTTTCTTTTTACGGCTGATACAAAGCAGTATCAGAATTCCAACCCCGGCAATAACTAAATTTTTCATTTAATTCATAATTACTGAAAATGACTCACGCTAATGACTTTTCTCGCGCCTGTGATGCACTGCTAGAGTTCGAAGAGTTGTATAACAACACACCCAGTGCAAATCACTCAGTTTTTTCCCTGGACATTCAGAAGGAAGAATTGAAAGCGCTATGGTTGAAAGTCAAGGAGTCATTCGATGGCTACTCGCGGAATTTGTCTGCTGACGAAGCAGGTAGTATAGCCATGCGTTCGGCTAAGACCAGGTATCAGGATTGCTAAGCAGCATACCTGACATGTGCGGCACTGATGGGTGAAACAATGCACAACCTGACCTTTGCACAACAAAGCTCCTCAACGGTTAATCCTGCAGCGCGGGAACCTGAATCCATTCCACGCTCGAGTATTAATCTCCCCCCATGTGACACCGAAATATTTTATGGTGATTATATGGCATGGCCATCTTTCCGCGATTTGTTTACAGCAATATACGTAAATAATTCTCGAATAACTCCGGTTGAGAAATTATATCATCTAAACCACAAGACTCGTGGGGAAGCAAAAGACATCGTCAAGAAATCCCCATTGACCAATGATGGGTTCATAACCGCGTGGCAGAACTTATCGGAGCGTTACGAAAACAAAAGGGTGATGGTAAACAGTCAGTTAAAAACGTTGTTCAACTTACCAACTGTCACTCTCAAACGCGGCGCGGAAATAAAAAATTTACAACGAGCAGTAAATAATTGCATCTCGGTGCTTCAGATGTATGGCATTGAGATAATAACTGGGATGCAATTTTTGTCTTTCTAGTCTCTAGTAGGTTGCCGGACACAACATTAGCCCTGTGGGGCAAGGAATCGTCCACAAGACCGAAATTCCGAGGTGGGTGGAACTGGATAACTTTTTAACAAACAAGTTTCAGACGCTGGAAACGGTTTCAGACATTCAAAGCACAAGAGTGTCTAGGACATTGCAGAATCGCGGTCCAGTCCCATCATATGGAAAGAAGGTAGCTGCTCATCATACTACATTTCCACAGCTTACATGCAGACTCTGCCCACAGGAAGCGCATGTGCTAAAAGCGTGCCCGAAATTTCCAGCCATGAAATTAGACGATCGCGTCAAAGTGGCTAGAAAATACAATTTATGTATGAATTGTTTAGCACATTTCCACTTAGCTAGAGATTGTAAGAGCACTTTTAGCTGTTTAAATTGCCATCAACGGCATCATTCCCTGCTGCTCCGGAATCCAACTGGGAATAACCCAGTTAAGAAGAACGTTTTAGGCTCTCTCCTGGCTCAGGAGACAGTCTTTGGTTGGATATTAACAGGTCCAATCCCTCAAACCCCCAATATGATTACAAAATCATACATCTCGATGGACACCGAAATTTCGAGCTCTGAGCTCACTTGGTTTTGGGAGCTAGAACAAGTCCCAAGTAAGAAACAAATCACTCCTGAAGAAACATTCTGCAAGCGGCAGTATGTAAGCACAACGACGAGAACTGAACAAGGAAAATATATGGTAACACTTCCATTTCGGCATGAATTACCAGGGAACATAAATCTTGGATATTCGAGGACCGGGGCAATGCAGCAATTCTTGAGGAATGAAGCAGCTATGGTGCGAAAGCCGGAACTAAAGGCAGAATACCATCGGGTACTCCGAGAATATATAACTCTCGGTCACATGAAACTAGTGGACAGCACATCTGGAAACAAAGGCCCAGGATCTTATTACCTGCCTCATCATGCAGTGGTAAAACTGGATAGCACTACGACAAAGGTCCGCGTAGTGTTTAATGCATCAAACCCAACATCCAATGGGGTAAGTTTGAATTATGTGCTTCATCCTGATCCAGTTCTTCAGGCCGACCTTATCGCGTTGATATTGAAATGGAGATTCTTTAAATATGTATTCAACGCTGATATTGAAAAGATGTATCGGCAAATCCTGCTGCATCCAAAGGACACTAGGTTTCATAGGATAATATTTAGGGAATCAGTGGAAGAGGAATTAATGGATTATGAGCCCCAAACAGTGACTTTCGGAGTTAACTGTGCCCCATACCTAGCGATAAGGACACTACTTCAGCAGAAGATATTAGCCTGAAGTACCCGCTTGCATCCAAGGTTTTAAAGCAACATATGTATGTTGATGACATCCTTGCTGGTGCACATGATTGTGAGACCGCCATTCACATTCGGAATGAACTAGTCGAGGCTCTTAAAGATGCAGGATATCCACTACGTAAGTGGACCTCAAACTCCAAAGAAATTTTAGCCGGTTTACCAAAAGAGCATCTTCTCAAGGAGGATTTCCTGCAGATTGACGACTTAAGCGATGCAAGGATGTTAGGTATCAGATGGAATGCTGTTCAAGATAGATTCCATTTCAACGTCCAGGAGATGCACATAAGTCCAAGCTACACCAAGAGATAAGTATTATCGTGTGTGGCTAAACTGTTCGATCCTGCAGGTTGGCTAGCCCAATCGTCATCGATGCGAAAATCCTTATGCAAGATATTTGGTTAACGAAGATTGACTGGGATGACAACATACCAAGAGGTATTTACTTAGATGGGAAAATTTTCTCAAAAATTACGTCAACATTTCAAAAATCGGAATTCCAAGATGGATCATCCATGGGGTATCCCATGGAACGAAGTTGAATTTCATAGGTTTTGTGATGCCTAAGAGAAGGCCTATGCTGCTGCGTTATATGTAAAGGTACGGGAACGAAACTCAAACATCGTTCCAAGCGTAAATCTGCTGGTGAGTAAGACACAAGTAACGCCAGTAAAAACAATATCTTTACCACGATTAGAATTATGTGGGGCACTACTTTTAGCAGAACTAATTAACGCTTTACTTCCACAGTTCGATGTTGCTCAACCAGTAGTCTACAAATGGACAGACTCCAATATCGTGCTCTCATGGCTGCAGAAGCCCCCATGCTGCTGGACTACCTTCGTGGCGAATAGAGTCTCGAAGATTGAGGACCTCGTCGGATCGAGTGGCTGGAGTCACGTGGATTCCAAGGACAATCCGGAAGATCTTGGCAGCCGCGGCGTTTCCCCTCAAGAACTCGCGGAGAGCACTCTTTGGTGGCAGGGTCCAAGCTGGTTGAAGAAGCAGCCTTCTGAGTGGCCTCAGAGACAGACGGAGCCACAGGAAACCGTATTGGAACAAAAGGTAGTTAGAACTCACGCAGCACGAAATTTAGACAACGAAGACATCATGGAACGGTTCTCCGATTTTTCTCGCGCACTGTGGGTAGTTGCACGAATTTTTCAACTCTATTGGAAAATACATCCGGTGCACAGATTAACAAATCGAAGTTAATCTACGGAACTTACAGCAAAGGAAATTCGAGAGGTAAAAACTCGACTTATCCTCTTAACCCAAAAGCGTTGCTTTTCAGACGAATACGGTGAATTATCTTCTTCTAACCCAGTAAGCGCTAAGAGCTCCATCCGTACTCTCAATCCATTTCTGGACAAGAATGGAGTTATGAGAGTAGTTTGAAGACTAGCGCTAGCGTCATTGTCGTACAATGAACGATATCCGACCATTCTGCCGTATAATTGCCAATTTTCGCGACTTCTCGTAAGGTTCTCACACTTGATTTCATAACATGGAGGAAATCAACTCATGTTGAGACTTATGAGGTCAGAATATTGGATAGTGCGGTTAAAAAATGTAATAAAAACCGAAATTAATAATTGCAAAGTTTATATAATTTACAGAAAAAGAACACGGGAACAACTCATGGCTGCGCTCCCACCGGAAAGAACGGACGTATCCAGACCGTTCACCAACACTGGCGTGGATTTTACGGGCCCGTTTGAGATTAAAAATTACACTGGCCGAGCATATCTCACCACTAAAGGATACGTCTGCGTATTTGTATGTTTTGCTACAAAGGCAATACACCTAGAGGCAACAAGCGATCTATCGACCTCAACATTCTTGGGTGCATTTGCCAGGTTTGTGGCTAGACGGGGCTGTCCGCATAATGTGTATTCGGACAATGGCACGAACTTTGTCGGAGCAAACAAAGCCTTGAGACATGATTTTAAAAAATTCATGACTGAAGCCTCACACCTAACAATGCAATCATATCTTCATCAAGAAGTCAACTGGCACTTCATACCACCAGGAGCTCCTCACATGGGAGGACTATGGGAAGCAGGAGTGAAGAGCTTTAAAACCCATTTTCGAAAGGTAGCCAATGCGATGCGTTTTACGATGGAAGAATTCTCGACGTTACTGGCCAAAATAGAATCATACCTTAACTCACGTCCGATAAGTCCACTTTCAGATAATCATGAATCACTTGAACCCCTAATCCCAGGACATTTTCTAATTGGAAGTCCGCTGCTCGCGATCGCTGAACCAGAAATCAGCGCAAACCCGATGTCAATAATCAACCGTTGGCAAAAGCTAAAGGTGCTTCACCAAGGATTCTGTCAGCGATGGAAGGTGGAGTACCTGAAGGAACTGCACAAGAGAGCCAAGTGGCAGTTCCCACACCGAAATCTAGAGGTTGACGACTTCGTAATTGTCAAAGAGGACAACTTACCCCCGAATGAGTGGCGACTTGGTAGAGTTATTAGGGTTTTTTTTAGGTCCAGATAGTCGAGTTAGAGTTGTAGATATTCGTACGACGCGAGGCATAATTACACGTCCAATTGTGAAATTGATTATGCTTCCCGTCGAAAAATGCACTAATGATTTATCTAATTTCAGAAAAATTCGAGCCAACGACAACAAACAAGTGAGGGAACACCGGTGCCCTGTGTGCAACCACAACCACCGGCTGCTCTTCTGTCGACAACTGCGCCGACTAGAACCGACGGAGAGACTGAGGGCAGTCCTCCTTCATCGGCATTGTGCCAACTGCCTGTCGCCGCGTCACATGGCCAGCAGTTGCCCATCGACCAGACACTGCGATCGGTGTCAGGAGCGGCATCACAGTCTCCTACACCTGTGGGAAACCGACAGGTGCGAGGAAGACGTGCCGCAGGACGTAGACACGGTAGACTGTAGGCCTACCAGAAGGCATGACCCGTACCGAGCTCAAGCCTTGTCGGACGACTCCAGCGACGAGGTGCTGGAAATTGATGCCAGCGACGAAGAGGTTCCCGCAGAATCAAGCCAAACATCAAACCCCCCGCACGAGAACGGATCAAGGGACCCGCTCGAAACGATACGGGTATGTCTGTCCTCACGCCAACAGTGATGGTGAGAGTGGTAGCAAGCGGCCGAATGCATGCTGTCCGTGCCCTAATCGACCCAGGGCAGCCACAATCCACGATAGCACGCACCCTGGCGAGACGTATGCACCTGCTGCGACGTGAATCAGTGGAGCAGATCAATCTGACGCTGAAAGGTTGGCGTGATAGGATCAGCCTACAAGCAAGAGCACACTGGACTCAAGAGTCGTCGACGAGTTCGATAATTTGCGGTTGGCAGACCCAACATTTTACAAGTCAAGCGCGGTTTCGCTGATTTTGGGTGCCGACGTGTATGGCATGATTCTCCGGCCAGGGCTTATGCCAGCAACACCAACACGACCAGCTGCCCAGAACACAATTTTCGGATGGGTGATCTCCGGTTGCTCATCCCATTAGACGGCGGCGAGGAAGTAACGAAAATCAACATGTAGTTTTAGAAATGAAATTTTATATAAAAACAAAAATGAATTGTTATATAGTAAATTGTATTGAAGTATTTATTTTCAAAATTTAACCATTAAAAATTTGAATTCTATGGATTGAAATCTGTAATTTAGTCATTTTTTGCAGTGTTGCTGCGTGTGCAACCCTGAGCAGCAGCCAAAGCTTCTACCTGGAGATGTCGCTGCCGTCTTTTGTTCCTATCTAAGTGACTCTTCTAATTTATGGGAAGAGTCCAGTTAGTCCCGTTAGTCCCGTTTAGGATTTCCACCTTATGTGGTAATCTTTAAAAGGCCAAGGTTGCCGGCCTTAGGCCCTTAATGCAAATTTCTTTTATTGAGAGAGGAAAGTAGGTAGATCTTTTTCATCTTTCTGAAGGACCGGCACCTCTCCGATCCCCGTTGCTGGAATTCACGAGGAATTCCGGCCCCTAATCAACCCCGGCACGAAACAAATGGAAAATTTTTAAACCACTGAATAATGATTATGAACAATTTTTTTGTTAAAACCCATAATGATTCCGATCTCTGGTTTTGGATAAAAAAAACATAACATCAAATTCGGGAATCTGTAAAAATAATATGAGGGCTAATTTCTACTGATTAACACCGTTAGCATTCCATACGGATATCTTGAGTTCAGTAATTTTTTGACGATCAGAGTTTGAAGCATTTGGTTTTTCACCGGTATCATTACTTTGGATGGTTAACATAATTATGGGTTGGGGTAGATTAGAACTCACGGTCCCTTGGTTGGTACGGTGTTGTTGTTGTTGTAACGGCTAGCTACCCCCGCTTAGGGCAGGTATCATCAGTCTAAGTCGCCGAGATCATCTAACGGGAGGTCCAGGAAACGTGTTGTTTCGACAGGGTTGGACCAAAGGGAGAAGGTTAGATGGGTAGGTTTAAGGGGGCATGTGAAGAGGTGGTTAGTGTCGTGCGGGGACTCTCCACATGCAGGGCATACGTTGGGAATGCTGGGGTCGAGTCTGGATATGTAGGAGTTTAACCTGTACAGTATCCAGATCAGAGTTGTGCTAATATCATTCGGGTCTCTCGAGGCAGCTCGAGCTCACTGTCTGCTATAGATGGAGGTTTGTTTCCGAATACGCGATTCACTGGAAGGGAGTCTAGGAAGGTATTGACTGACTCCTGGTGAATGGCGTTCAGCGCCTGTCGGTAAGCCGTCCTGTCCAGCGGTTGTTTTAAATGGTGCTGTATGGTGTAGTTGTAGTCAAGTACTCCCTTCCTAATGTGCCTAGGCTTGCACAGCAAAGCATTATGCTCCTTAACTCGTAGCATAGATGCTTCGCTGTGCAAGTGGTGCTCCGGTGACATCAGGTTTCCTGTCGCAGTCCTAAGGGCGGTGTTTTGACAGGTCTGTAACTTTCTCCACTGCGTCTCGTTCGTCCCCGGCGCCCAAATCGGTGCAGCGTAATTTACGACCGGCCGGCCAATTGCTTTGTAGGTTGCCAGCAAGGTTTCCTTATCTTTACCCCATGTGCTGCCGGCTAGCGCTTTGAGTATTTTGTTGCGGCCCTGGAGTTTTGCGGCAATTGCGGTCGTATGCGGAGTGAAGGAGTGCGGGCTATCGAATGTGACCCCTAAAATCTTAGGGTTGTTTATAGTTGGAATTTTTTGGTCGTCAACTTTCACATCGAGTTCTAGCCGGTACTCCTTCGTCCAGCTGGTGAAAAGGGTAGCCGAGGATTTCGTCGGCTGTATTTTCAAACGTCGTGCAGTGAAGAAACGGGAGAGATCGGCGAGGTAACCGTTCACTTTCGAACATAGGCTATCAATGTCCTGGCCAGACGCCAATATCGAGCAATCATCGGCATACGAGGTTAGTGAGACTCCTTCCGGTGGAGGAGGGAGCTTCGAGATGTAAAAATTAAACAGTAGCGGGGAGAGTACACCACCCTGCAGAACCCCCTGCTTAATTTTCCTCAATTTAGATGTTTCACCTCGGAATATGACCGATGATTGACGACCACTCAGGTAGTCTATGACCCACCTCTGCAACCCCGGCGGTAATGAGGATTCCTCAATGTCACTGAGTAGCACCGAATGATTGACAGTGTCAAAAGCTTTTGACAAATCCAGTGCTACCAGGACAGTTCTCGCGCAGGGTCGGTTTTGGTTCAGGCCATTGACCACCTGGGTGTTTATGGCGTTAAGTGCTGTTGTGGTGCTGTGTGCTGCCGGACGCAGATGGTGAGTGAATGTCGGGAGCAGCAAGGCCTCAAGCGTCTTCGCTACTGGGGAGAGGATAGTTATTGGCCGATAGGACTCTCCTTTGTTGGCTGGTTTCCCCGGTTTAAGTAACGGGACCACCTTCGCCTTCCCGATAACCCCCTGAACCTCTTCTCTGGAGAAATCAAGCACCGCGCTTGTGTTTGGCAGTTTGCGCATACGGCGGGTTACACGTCTTTTCGCTTTGTCTACCGAAGGATGCAGTGTGCAAAGCCGGCTAAAATAGCTCGCGCATCTCTTCGGGTCCGACGAGGCGCGATCACCGAATGAAATTTCCACACGGTCATCACGTCTCGTCGGGTTAGACAGCGACTTGACTGTAGCCCAGAGCTTGGTTGCCCCAGAGGAGAGATTGCAGGACCTTAAGTGCTCCTAGCACTTTTTCCGCTTGTGTCTATTTACAACGGTCCGAATCTCCGCATTTAAATCCCTGATTAAGGGATTCCCGGGATCGGAGTTACGGAGGATGTCGCGCCTTGATGCTAAAGCCGCCGCTTCGGTCGGGAAATTAAGGCGAATTTCCGAAATTCGGCCTGCCGGGATGAAGCGGGCGGCAGCAGTCACAACTATCCTGCGGAATGATCTTTCACCAGAGGTGACGTCTGTTGGAGTGGAGAGAGCACTGAAGGCGTTCTCGATGAATTCCGTGAAGCCGGCCCAGTTAGCTTTTTTGAAGTTAACCAAGGTCCGGTGGTCCGCGGAAACAAAGTCGGGAGGTCTGTCAATCGAGATGTGTATGGGTAAGTGGTCCGATGCTAGTGTCAGTATAGGTCGCCAGACTATACTGTTTATCAGACCAGCGCTCGCAAATGTTATGTCGGGCGAGCTTTGGCAATTACCCACAACTCTGGTGGGGGTGTTGTCGTTCATTGTGCAGAATGTCGAATCGTCTATCTGTTCTGCCAGCTCCATTCCTCTACGGTCATTTGACAGGCTAGAATGCCAAAGATCGAGGTGCGCGTTAAAGTCGCCCAAAACCAAACGGTTTTCGCCTCTGAGTAGCGCACCTATATCAGGGTTGTATCCAACTGGGCAACTTGTAACGGGAGGAATGTATATATTAAATATTTCGAGCTGGGCATCGCCTGACCGGATAGCTATTCCCTGACATTCTAGGGTAGTATCCCTGCGGTCGATGTCGCCATCGATGAGACGATACTGTACGGTGTTGTGCAAGATGAACGCCAAACCCCCTCCATGATCTCGGTCGCGATCCTTGCGGCTCATATAGTCGACTATCTCGTCGATCTTCCCCTGGAGTCCGTTGCAGTTAAATTGAAGGAGTCGGGTCCGTCTCGGGGGAACGTTCGTGATACGGGGGGTGAGGGAGTGGTGCGTGGATAACGTGTGTTGCTGCTGTAATACCCGCTGAGGTTGGTTCCGCACATTGGTGTTGATTGGCGGTGTTGTAGTCTTAATAGGCGGGGGCAGACTCCTCCAGCAAGGGGCAACGTACGCATCACTCCACTCACGTTTGGTGCGCAGGCCCGAGCACGTCCGAAAATGACACCAGCCGGAGCAAGAATTGCATCTGACTGAGGTCACATTCCGACGTACTAAGGTCTGACACACGGAACAGACTGTGCGGGGGACTAGGAGCTGCTGGGTAGCCCTAGCACGGGAGGAGGATGAGGAGCTGGTTGTGGGAGGGGAAGGGGATGAGGGTTGGCGGGAGTCATGCTGCGGGGAGCTCCGGGAGACGGTGGAGGTCTGCGGGTTACCCAAAGTGGGTAAGGGTGCTGAAGGCACTGCCGTGGAGGCTGGGGGCGCACTTGGGCGTTGGCAGCATGGGGCCACATAACGTGTGGTCCACTCCCTATGTGTCTTACGGCCTGAGCAGACCTTAAGATGACTCCAACCACTGCACTGGTTGCACCTAACCGAGGTGGAGGAGTGGTGGAGTCTTTTGGTACACACGCAGCAGAAGTAATCCGTCGGACCAGGGTTGGTTTCGACGCCAGCCCTGATGAGAAGGATTTGAAGCAACCCAGCTGCGAGGTGTTGCTCCGATGGCGAACTTAAACTAATTTTACCTGTTGACCTAAACGGGGTTAGGTCGCCGAAAGGGTGACAGCCCTTGGCCGGATAAAATCCAGGTCAACTCCAGTGCGTAGAACCGGCTGTCTTGAGAGTTGTTGGTTGGTACAGTAAACATCGTCGGCCGCAAAAGGATATTGAATGTTAGAATACCAGGCTTCGAGCCATGTTCTGACCAAACATCCAAAATTATAGAAAATTAATTTTGCTAATTATACTTAGAAAACAGTGGCATTGCTCCTTTCGGGTTGAGTGCTAGTCATTTATGTTTATAACGGTCTCTTTTTGTGGTGCTGTCAGTGGCGATACAAAAACTTAACACTATAATTAATATTTAAGTTTTCTCATATAATGCAGATTATTCACGGCTTATTAAACACGTCCGTTCACTTGCATGCAGAGTTTAAAATCTGATGTAGCTTGATAAGTTTTGCAACTGTTGTGACCAAACCTTCTTCGCTTTCATGCAGTTGTGACGAGATAGGATGATAGGATTCGGCGACGGAGTTTCTCTCTCACCAGCAACTGAATTTGTGCTCCTTTATATGACGGTTGTGTCCCATATATTGCTTTTCAAGCAGAGCAGGGCTGTCTGCCTTAATTTTTACGAGGACATCAAGCAGATATACAGCGGCACCTTCACAATTAAGATATCACTACTGACCAGTGCTTGCTCTCAAATCGTGATCCTTAAAACGCTTGCGGCGGTAATCATCAAAAGAAAGTATCTCATTCTAGGCTTATTATGGGGTGGGTCCTGAAACCCACGTACAACCACAGGTTTCGGTCGCCTCCAAAGGGATGTTTGTTGGCTAAGCAGTTAATTATTGATTTAAAACAGGAAGTCGTGAGTTGCTTGAACCATATGTAAACAAACTCGTTTCTGGTCACTTCCAGGTCCCTATTTGCGGCCTATGCATATGTGTAAACAAGAATGGAATGCGTAAAAGTAAACACTTCGTACTTACACATCTCCCATATAAAGTCCAAATTAGTAGTTGATATGATAAAAAATTAATTAATTACATTTATTGTACATAAAAGAAGAACCTATAATAAATACGCTATTTTTTCTAAATATTGCGGTTGGTAAATAATACCATATATATATACCATATATATATATACAAATATACACCATATATATATATATATATATATATATACATATATAGATGTCGCTAGCAATATGTATAAATTTCTATGATTTGGCATGTATGTAATTTTTTTATATTGACATTAACCTACAAAAATACGCAAGTCTTATTCCGCCAAAATAATAGCGTCATATTTGTTTACTTCAGTGAATACACGTATGTCGAGTTTCGTTCCAAGTAAATCGCATTTGCGGCTTTCGTTGCTTTTCTTATTTCATCAAAATAAAAAAGCAGCTGAAGCTCACCGGTTGCTGGTAGAAACTTAAGGTGAACATGCTCCAGTGATTAGAACATGTGTGACATGGTTTCGTCAATTTAAAAGTGGAGAATTGGCAGAAACACTACATGTGACTCGAGGAGCAATTTGCCAACGGGCCCGAAGACATGGCAAAGTTACCTTGCAACATGACAACGCGCCGTCTCATACCGCTAAACTGGTGAAAGACACATTAAAAACACTTAATTGGGAAATATTATCGCACCCGTCGTACTCTCCAGACCTCGCCCCGTCCGACTATCACCTTTTCGCATCGATGGGGCACTCCCTTGCAAAGCGGTGCTTCGCTAATTTTGAAGAAGTCGAAAAATGGCTCGTCGAATGGTTTGCCTCGAAAGAGAAAGATTTTTTGGAATGGTATTCATAATTTGCCTGAGAGATAGGAGAAATATGTAGAAACCAATGGTCAATACTTTAAATAAAAAAATTTTGAGATTCCTCTGAAAATTAAGTGTTATACTAGCACATCTGGTATACACGTTCATATATAGCTTCAAAATGCATACAGGTTTTTTAACCTAAAAATATTTAATTTTATTGAAAGCGTGTTTGACTTTTTTCAAGAAAAAATATATCTAGCGAAACTAATTCCAGAGTAAGTTTAGTTGTTGTATTTGAAATTAAACGAGAGCCCATAAGATCAACTATTTCAATTGCTCAATTCATTATTCTGGCACAGGTACTCCCACCAGTACAAAATTCCTTGGACGATCAACGAGATTTAGTGCTAGCTGAATGTAGCCAAAAAAAAACAGACAAACAGTATGTCGACCTCACGTATAATTCTTATAAAGATATTTTTAAAGCTTACCAACAGTGTATCACAATCGTATTTATCATTTTTGAAAATTTCACATTCTCTAAACAACGGTTTATTTAAACCCAAAAAAGATCAGTGTGACCTGTGATAACGATAAAGAAAGGGCCTTAAAGAATGAAATAAATGCATACACTTTAGATGTAAAAGCAGTTCAATTATTGACCCCAATAGCTTCATCATCGAAGTATTTTAAGCAAAAGCTGCCCGTGCACCACCTGTGTCTAATGTTTTAGAGCAACATTTTGATATAAGCATTCCAACAATTTTATGAAGCGAAAGTTGTAGTGCCCAAAACCAAAACGTTACCTTGGCCAATGCATTGCAATTAATAGCAGTAAAAAACAATATAACCATTGGTCAAAAATATTTAACCGTTGGTTATACTCAATGTGGCTCAGTCCACTCAATGATAGAATTGAAAAAAAGTCCAAGGAAACGTTTGTTGCTGCCGATTTCGTTCGGATGGATTATGAAAACGATTGGACCACGTCCTCTCAAAGAATAGTAAATGTTGATATTTTTAAAAATATTGCTTTTCTTTATTCTACAATAATTCAACACCTATACCAAATAGAAAATATAATGACATGCAAAGTATTACAAGGTTAATTCCACAAAACTGCCACAGCTTTTATGACAAATTAAACTATTGTTCATATACAAGTATCTGAGAAAATTATAGATGTCATTTCATATTTTGCATTTAAAAAGTACTTGTTGGAACAAAGATACAAAAAATAAACATACACGTATACCTTTGAAATGCCTAATTTTTTTCTAAATCCAAATTAAGTCGAATTGAAATATTGGGTGTATGCATTAGTTCGTGTGGTTTTTTTTTGAAAATTAAGACTTTATTGTGAAAAAATTGTTAGACATTTAATGTTCAAAGTATTGCCCATCGGAAGCTACAATGTTTGCCCATCTTTCTGGCAGTTTGTGGATCCCATCCCAAAAAAACTTCTCCGGCTTGGAGGTCAAGAAAGAATCGAGCCAATTTCTGATACCCTGTTCTGAAGTGAAGCGTACTCCGATGAGGGCATTCTGCATTGATCTGTACAAGTGGTAATCGGAAGGTGCTATGTCTGGGCTGTAAGGCGGGTGAGGTAGAACTTCCCACCCACAGGTTTCCAAATAGTTTTTAACTGACCTTGCAACATGAGGCCGAGCGTTGTCATGATGAAAAATTATTGATTCGTGCCTGGTCGCATATTCTGGTCGTTTTTCCGCGATGGCCTTTTTCAAACGAATCAATTGTTTTCGGTAGTGGTCCCCATCGTCTGACCCAATTTCAATAGCTCATAATAGAGCACACCCTTGTGGTCTCACCAAATACATAGCATAACCTTGGCACCATGGATATTCGGCTTTGCCGTGGATGTCGATGGTTGGCCGGGCTTCACATACGATCTCTTGCGCTTTGGGTTATCATAATGAATCCATTTTTCATCGCCAGTGACAATCCGATGCAAAGATGAATTCTTTTGGTGGCGTTGAAGCAACATTTCCGGCAGAATCGATGTTCGACGTCTCTTGGCTTTAATTCATAAGGCACCCAATTTCCAAGCTTCTGGATGAATTCTAATGATTTTAATCGTCTGGAAACGGTTGCTTGATCAACTCCTAATACTTTTGCAAGTTCTTCTTGCGTCTGGCATGCATCTGCGTCGAGCAATGTCTCCAATTCTTCGTCTTGAAATTTTTTTGGCTGTCCAGGTCGTTCTCCGTCGTCTGGTCATGGTCACCATAAACATCCAGTAAAATACAGTAGCACTTTTCTTCATGTTAAAGTAATGAAGAAGAACTCTCCGCAAAAACAATTTATCTGGTACAAATTTCGACATTTTCAAATGAATGAAACAAATTGTTGTTCACGCTAAAACAAATGAATGTAGCCACAGATGAACACGACGCGAAATAATACTAGTAGAGCCCTTTCTTAGAAAACCGTACGAATCAATGCATAAACCCAATAATAAATTGTTTATGTTTTTAATTAAATAAGTGTTCACTTTTAAAGAAAAAAAATTAAGCTTTTTATACCAAAAAAGTTAAATAGATTGATTGATAGAAAAACTATTGTTTTTTTTTTTTAAATTAAGCATTAACCTGGTTTCTACTTTTTGTATGCACAGTAATATGCTGCCGTAAGCTCGTAACTAACAAAAGTAGTAAAACATCGCATCATATTAAAGTAAATAATTTAACTGACTACGTATTCATAAAAGTAAATGTTTTTCTGGGTCTCTGAGAAATTGCTCTTTGTAGATACGAGCTTAACGCAGAAACCGGACGATATTTTTACTCTAAACGGCTTCCTCGAATTCATCCAATCAGATTAAGATAGTCCATTCATTCAGTCAAAGATCGGTGAAGCTTCCCCGACTTACACTTTGCACTAGTATCCTCAAGAAAATAATACATTAACCTTTAAACTAATAAATAAAAAATATTATTCAGTGTAACGAGAAAAATTAGAACACATAAGCAGACCACAAACACTTATTGAATTCGACCCATCATTTTGTTATCTTTGCTAGCATTTTTTAAACACGTGTTACTGAAAATGAGAGGGAATGTAATCCACTGCTTATATTGGCCGAATAAAGATCTAAGAATAGTTATAAGAAATGTAAGCGCAATAAACTCTCTTCCAAATATAGCGTATATACGTATGTATGTTATGAACATTTGTCCAAGACAAGTACCATCGTAAAGTAAAGGTCTGCATCGAAATGCATTTTGCTCTCAGTAAAGTTTTTTCTACGAGTACAATGCCTAATCCTACTTTTACTGAGAGCGCGAATGGTGAAGAGAAGCACATATGTACGTGAAGCGCGAATATGTAAAGGAACATAAAACTTTTGTTTAACGATATCGCCTAAAAAGTAAAACAGAATATAAATATGTATTATGTCTTCCTTGTAAATGACTAGAGTATGTTCGTTTTATGCATATACAGCCTTGCCCAAAGGTATTAGGCACCCCACTAATTACTGAATTTTTTGTTTTAACAAGTGAAGTAATGAAGTTTTATTAGTAAAACAGTGAAAATACAATGAATTAGTGATAATAACATTAATATTTACTAGGTCAACCCTTCGATTTAATAACGGCATCAATTTTCTTAGGCATGCTGTGTACAAGCTTTGCACATTCGTCCGCACTTATAGCGTACCACTCGTTAATGAAGGCATTCTTTAAGGCAGAGTTTGATGTTATACTGTATTCTTTAATCTTGCGTTTTAAAATAGCCCATGTGCTCAATGGGATTAAGACCAGGAGACTGTGCAGGCCAATCTAAAAAAAAAAATGTTGTTATCTCCAAACCAACGCATCGTAGTCGCTGATTTGTGACAAGGAGCATTGTCTTGCTGCAATTGAACCTCGCCTAAATTAGTATCGCCGAAAATACGCGTACGCATGCCTAAGAGAATTGCTGCCGTTATTAAATCGAAGGGTGGACCTACTAAATATTAAAGTTATTATCAATAATTTTCAATGTTTTAGTAATAAAACTTCATTACTTCATTTCATTACTTCCCTTTGCTTTCACAAGGAGAAACATGTTCAAACATAAATTTATATGAACATGTATACATACACACATATCGCATTAAGGAAAACTGTTTATAGTTATAAATTGTTTTTTATAAAAAAACATTCTTCCTGAAGCAGAATTGTATAAAAGGCGAGGAAAATTTAAAGAAAATTAAGTAGCCCGTGTGCCGTCGATAGGTATACTTGTCCGTAGTACCAACACCACCGGCAAATGTAGTGTCCATGAGGGTTTTCACTCACGAACACTTAGTTATATTTCACTGAGGGTAGAGGGTTTTTACCTCCACAGCCCATACGAGAAGTAGTAATTGTTGTAGTAAAATAGTAGAGATTCTATATACATATTTATATTACGATTTAATAATAATAATAAATTTGTTGTGACGTAAGATAGTCTGTTGTTATTTTAGGATAATTTTGGCAAGGCTGAGCTAACTCCAGCCAAGTGGAAAACTCTGTTACAACAGGCGCCCGAGCAGGAACTCTAAAGTAAAACACACAAGAAGAAGACATCAGGCGAGATAACGAGGCAGCCATAGTAAAGGTGACATGGGTATACTACCTCAATCGAAAGCAACAGAATCAGAGTGAAAGAGAAGGCGTACATAGACGCTTGGCGGAGCTGGCCCTCCGACATACTCGGCCAACTGTAACACTGAATCCAGCTACACCAAGAGAAGGTGTTGACTATTCCTTACCAAAGACTTACAACGAAGGAGCACGCGACACGCTACGCGAAGAAGAGCAAATATATGTGCTCACGACACCATCATACGCTATAATTATGGACCGAGTCCGGAAGTGGGAATACCGTCACGACGCCGGTAAAAATCCCTTAGGATTTATCGAGCGACTGGAAAACGGGTACGACATTCCCATGAGCGTTACCAGAATTGATGAAAGACAAGGCGCTCGTATGGTTCCGTAACAACAATAGGCACTGACAGGAATGGAACGCTTTCAAAAGGGACTTCCTGAGGTTTTTTTTGAGCTCGTGGTACTTCGAGCAACTGGACGACGAGATACGACGACGCGTCCAACGACCGGGGGAGCGTTTTAAGGATTACGTCCAGGTACTACAAGGACTTATGCGGCACGTGAACTACCACGGCCCAAGAAAAGCTGAGCCGTATTTATCGGAATTCTCGCCGAGAATATCAGCTGTACGTAAAGCGAAGTGATTTCACGAATCTGGAGGAATTTGTGAACTTGGTAGAAGATTTCGAGAGTATCCCTCCGAGAGAGAGCCGTTTGCAACACGACATTACGGCCTTCTCCGTAATGAATACCTACATATAGAAGAGAGATGACCGTTTGTGCACAGACGAAAGGAAGAACGTTACCAGTTCATAAGTGTAGGAGGCTACAGGTATTCTCATAGCACCGAAGGACGAGTAGAGGTGAGGAGGACAGAACCTGTAGTAGGACCCCACATGTATCAAGAGGAAGAAGTGCGCTATCAATTCCTACACGCAGACCAGAACCGAGGCGTGGTGAGAGCAGAACGCCGATCAGTGCAACAAATGACAGACCATCCGCCGAGGTCACAAGACAAATATGTAAACCACCGAACAGCATGCATGGAAAAGACGGGCATTTCGCGCACGACTGTCGCAGCACGAATATGACGAAGTTTTGTTGGAGATGCGGACGTTGCAGCATACACACGAATGATTGCTGGCAAAAGCCGCAGAGGTGCGACCAGTGACTTTCTTCAGCCCCAAAAAATGGAGTTCAGAACACCTCGAAGACATCACCAACACCTAGGCAAACGCAGGGCCGGATTCTGGCCAGAGTAACTGTAAATGGTGATGCCGTGATAGCAGCGACACAGGAGCAACAAGGAGTCTTATAAGTAGTGAGATAGCGAGAAGACTGGGAGGAAAATCGAACCAAGTAAAGGTACGAGCCGTGATGGATGATGGCTGAAAAAGAGAAGCAGTAAAAGCCATAGAAGCAGAAGTGAAACTGGGAGATAAAGTACACAAGAATGAGTCGACAGTGGGCAAGCTAGATAGGTTTGAGAAGATGTCAAAGGCGTCCAACATAGTCACCAAAGGGGCAGTTAGGTGAAACGACAGGCCGACCAAGCAGACATACAGGGAGAGAAAGCAGAACAGCATAACGGATGTGTTCTTACGACAGTCGCAAATCAAGTCAGACGTAGCACGGCAGCGTAAAGAGATGGTAAATCGGAGGTGGTCCAACGAGCGTATGGCGAAAGTAAAAGAAGCACCGGATTGCGTGAGAGACAAAGTCAAGAGAAGAAAAGCAAGACCACGAGCTGAATATCTACCCGATATTTTAATAAGCGATATCGAAGCACACATACAACAACCACTATAACGATGAATGAGACGGTCATTTAGACGCAACATTGAGGGTCGCAGCTACAGCGTCCGGATAACACGAGCGCATCTGGTGACGATGAGTCTCATTACGGCAAGTGTGGGGAGGGTGTAAGGGTCCCAAAATCCTAGATGTTGGAGCTCTTACAACATCAGAAGAAAATAAATGTCTGTACATATAAATGTAATTTGAATTTGAAAATATGTACATACGTGTATGTACATACATATATATATATATATATATAAATAATATAATATTTTTAACTTTAAATGCACACCTAACATGTAATTATATACCTACATATATAAACTGTTTATAGTAATAAATTGCTTTTATAAAATAACATTCTACCTGCGCGCAGAATTGTATAAAAGGCGAGGAAAATGTAAAGAAAATTAAGTAGGCCGTGTGCCGTCGATAGGTATACTTACCCGTGGGATCAACACCACCGGCAAATGTAGTGTCCTTGAGGGTTTTCACCTCACTGGAAAGGGGGCTAGGGCTAGTAGAGGGTTTTCACCTCCACAGCACCTACGAGAAGTAGTAATTATTGTAGTAAAATAGTAGAGATTATATATACGTATTTATATTATGATTTGATAATAATAATAAATCTGTTGTAACACACGATAGCGTGTGTTATTTTAGGATAACTTTGGCCCAGCCAAGTGGAAAATTCCATTATACAACACAATTTGAAAACTGAAAACATAGAAAACCTCGAAAATTAAATTAATTAAAATAAATTAACGTTGCGTTAAGAAACATAATCGCCATTTCAAGCGATTTAAATTTAATTAAACGTATAAAGTTCATGTGTGCTGCAACGGATGGTTGCCGAATTTGAAGCTGATTACTGATTTTTAAAGCTATTTGCTGTTGAACGTGGAAAGGACGGATTAAAGATTGATTTTTTTAATTTGTTGTATGCAATGTTTTGTAACTTAAAACTACATATTATTAGTATTTAATTTTAACATTGTATATTCATATATTTTGTAAAAGAATTGAAAGTATGTGAACCTAAAGAGAAGATTTGGGACTGCCTACAACGGGGCGTAAAGTAATGTTCGAATATTTTTTAATAGACGTTAGTGATAATGAGAACGACGATAATGACCTAAAAGTGGCGTTCATGAATCGCTATAATGCTGTTGTGATACATCATGTGGCCAGAACCCTTTTAAACTACGCAACATTCAGGAATCTATGTGCACTTTTTTAGGATCACAGCCAAAAATTTGTTAAAAATACGAGAAGAAAATACTGAAGTTGTGCAGTGGAATTCATTTCAAAAATTTGTTAGTAGCTGCGACTAAATTATTAAAAAGCATATATGGCTAGGAGTCTTTTAAGAAATCGTTACGTGATGAGTTTGGAGTAGTTGCTACCGGCGAGATAAATAAGTTGTTGCGTAATAGACGCAAACGTCAGGGAGATGACTGTTTAATCAAGCTAGTCAAACAAGTAAATTTAGCCTTACGAGAGTTGATAGAGTAAATAACTGTGTATGAAAAGATCTGGGGGCTATAAATTTGTAACCACCAGCGTATGTGCATCGAAAACAGTCAGGAAAATATTGTTTCAGGGGTGGAGACGATAAGCATTTACTACGGGATTATTTCCAGAAGGCAGTAAAATGTTTCAAATGTGGAATTCTTGGGCATATTGCGTCGATTTGCTATACGCCAAAGCTAATATGGATGGTGAAACAGAGAAAAACTTTGGCAGGCGAATCCCTCGCGGTTGTGCGTAGGATTTGGGACCACATGAAAAAATTTATTACAAAGAAAAATAAACGAACGGCTCGAATAAGAGACCTCCCCTCCCCTTTTGATGGCGACCCCCATAAATGTTTTAACGATTACAATTTGAGGGCATGCTCCTGTGATGTCCGTTCCCTTAATTTTGAAGGTAAGGCTGCCAAGCTGGTTAATGTTCTCGAAAGAATAAACGCTGAAATCACAGCCGTCTGAGAGGTGCGGCAACAACAACTGCAGCAGCTGCAGAGGAGTTGGCCAATTGAAGTGACATTATGTGGCAAGGAGTTGCTTACATATGTCCATATACATATGTCCAAATGTATTTGCGTACTTTAGAGTGTGTAAACACACATACACACAGCCATATGCATATGGTAATTAAATATAATATTTTATATTTATTTTTATATTTTAAATTAAAAATTGTATATTTTGAAACTGGTTTAGTCGCTTGTAATTACAATTATCGTCGGTATGTTTCTCTTTTTTTGTCTGTTATAAAAAAATATCTATGCACACAGATTTAACTTAATTTAAGTTTATTTTAATGCCGTAGTTTACATGGTTAATATAAATAATTTCGCAAGCTTAAAGTGGCACTTGATTTGCAAAAACAAAAATGGTAAGTGAATAATAAGTGCCGATGTAACCAAGGACACCTTCTAAGAGCGCCTAAAACGCGAAAATGAGTGCTGCTTCCGCCGTGATGTGAAAATTGTGCTTGGCGCCTTTAACGCTAGGGTGGGGACTGAAGATATTTTTGGCACAATAGAAGGCCAGCCTCCAAGACGAAACATCCCCAAACGGGTTGAGACTGATCGACTTCGCTGGGTTTGAAATATGGTTGTCTGTAGTACTATATTTCTGCACAAAGGAATACATCAAGCTACGTAGCTGTCACCGGATCGCGTAATCAAATCGATCATGTTGTGATTGACGACGTCAACGAATACCAGGAAGGTTTGTCGTAGAAAAGCTGCAACCACAATAAACAGCCTAACGGTGCTTTCTTAGAGCACCCCATCAGCAACTCAATATAAGGGAATTGTGGAACGGCAATTAAAACTCCCTACGTACCGCCAATACGGGAACAAAGGTCTTTCAGCAATACCAGAAAAACGGCTGGTACGATAAGGAATGCCAAACTGCAGCGGAGGAAAAATAGACTGACACCTCGCAACCTTGAGATCTACCCCAACACGTGCGGAATGGGACAGATACCTAGATCTGAAGAGGGAAGCAAGATGCATTTGCACATGAAAGAAGAAAGAGACCGAAATATGTGTTAAGGGTAACGCCCAAAAATTCTATGAAGATATGGCGAATAACCGAAGGTTTCAAGAACGAAACATACTCATGTAGGTACCAAATGGGGTTTCAAACCACAAAGGCCAAACTCCACGAGTCCCTCATCATTTCATTTCCATACTATATGATGCAGAAGCGTGCACGATGTCGATGAAGCGGCACTGGGAGTATTCGAGAAAAAAGTTTTGCGCACGAGTTATGATTCTTTGTGCATTGACAACGGTGAATGAGATCGCGGCTACGCTAGCTAAGTCATGTGGTCCGCTTGGATTCGATACATTACTCGCTAGTGGAAGCAGAGGAAGAGGAAGACCTCCACTCTGTTGTAAGGATCAGGTGGAGAGCGACCTGCTTTCAATTGGTATTTCCAACTGGCGCCAAACAACGAAAAGAAGAGATGAATGGTACGATATTGTTGATTCGGCTCTAATCGCGTTAGCGGTACCTACGCCAAAAAAAAATGAAGAAGAAAGTAATAAGTTCTAAAAAATGTGAAACTATATTCGTGAAATAAGAATTTGAAATAAAGTTTCTTACCTTTCAGAAAATATAGACGTGAATGAGATTGAATGGGAAATGTGTACAATCAACTTACACACTAACTTACGTAGGGAAATGTATAGTTAATACCATATATTAGGTAGAGTAAAAAGTTCGTTCGGTTTTTTATTGATTTTTCAAAATATGATAACTTTGTGTACATTTGTCCGTAAACTTGTTGCCAACTTCATTATACCCCTCTCGTAGAAGGCTGCGTCCCTATTGGCAAAAAACTCGGAGAGCCAATTTTCACAGGCCTCTCTTGAGGCCAACTTCTCACCATTAACCGCGCTCGCCATGGACAGGAAAAGATAGTAATCACTTGGTGTCAGGTCCAGACTATAAGGTGGGTGCATTAGGACCTCCCATCCGATCTCCTGGAGCTTTTGGCGCGTCACTTGTGTGGCCTGGCGTTGTCCTTATGGAACACAATTCGGCCTCTGTTCATCAAACATGACCTCTTCTGGATGAGTGCTGCCTTGTTTTTGTTGTTGTTGTAACCGCAAAAATATTCCTCAAAGTAATTTTTGGGGAATGTTGCGGGAGTGGCAGTCCTTGGCCGGATAAAAAATCCTGGTCCTTCCGGTATAAAGACCCGACTGTCGCGAGAACTATTGGATTTTAGTCGCCTCTTACGACAGGCATGCCTTACCGCGGGCGAATTCTTGAACCCCTAACCTGCAGGGGGTGCCTTCAAGCGGTCCAGTTGTTGGCAGTAGAGGGCCGAATTGAGCGTTTGGACATAGGGAGGCAGCTCGTAGTAGATGATTCCTTGCCAATCCCACCAAACACACAGCAAAACCTTCCTGGACGTCAATCCTGGCTTGGCCACTGTTTCCGTCGGCTCACCGCGTTTCGACCACGGCCGATTTCGCTTGACGTTATCGTAAGTGATCCACTTTTCATCGCAAGTCACCAAACGCGTCAGTAATGGGTGGATTCGCAGATGGAAATTCGGTCCATAATGTTTTTTTTTGCGTTTGGGACACGTAACACTAGCACTATGGACAATAACGCCATCTCTTAGATAAAAACCGAACGAAATTTTTACTTTACCTAATATAATACTAAGGGAATGGTTTTACATTCTCAAATATTGCTGATTGTGCACATAATGCATGCTAAAATAAATTATTTTCTTAATCGAAAAACGCATGTGAATTAATACTAATCAGGCTTTAAATTCAACAGAAGCTGTATAACGGTGTTAATATGGACGACAAAACATTAACAAAAATCGTATAATATTATTAACACTTTCGGATCACTCCAAACATTTTTTTGACACGGGTAATTATCAACTGTTAGCCTTCAAAATCAAGTGTGCTAAAAAAATTAGCAGAAGATATTCAATTACATATACGGATGTTAAATACGTTAGCTAGTTGGGCTGTGACAATGGTTTACATTTAAACTCTAGCAAATCGCAGTATATTGTTATATACGAAAACACCTTCAAACTTGAAGGCTACAGTGAAGTGAAACGTATCAAGTACATACATATGTTATAAATCTTGTGGAAACTGCCAGAAATTAAGGAATAATTTTCACTAGTATATCCTTATTTACAGTACAATGGACATGGTTTACGGCATGCTTCACATAATAAGGACTTTTTACGATTTACTAAAGTTGTATTGCCTAATGCTAAAAATTCAATTCACTACTGCCCAAAATACAATAGCGCTGTGGCAGTGGCAGTTTTCAACATCAGCTGTTGCAGCTAATATTAACAGCGGTAAAACACAAATAAAAAAATGTTCTCATAAATAGCATATTAACGTTCTTCCCCTTGATCTGTTATTTTACAATACCTCAAATTCCAGAGCTACTTGTATACTCACTTGCTCAAAAAAAAATATTAATTAAAAATTAATTATTTTTTATCACTATGCCTTACCTGCAAATAAGACGGCTCTGAACACAATGCGAATACGGTAGGTTCTTTGCAATTCGATTAAAATCCTTCTGACAAACAGGACAATGTATGTTTTTACAGTTTTCGGTATAGCACTGCGGTGTTTTTAGTGATGACAACCCAGCCTGAAAGGAAAAACTTAAAAATAGTTCGCAAATGTTATACAAAGCATACTTGTATCGCTACACTTAATAAAGACTGAACAGATAGTTGAAAAAGACGATAGTTTTCATTTCGAAAGTTTAACACAAGGTCTTTCCAACGTTCTCCACTATATAAGCTTTTATAAGGCTCGGTATCTGTAAGATAGGTAAATAAGCAAAAACATTAGATGTAAATAAGACGTATATGTATGCAATAAATTATTGGAATTAGTATTATATTATTGGTTTCATTGCTGATCGATTACCATCTCAAATTTTTCTATAAAATATTTGTTTGTTATCATTTAATTTTTGATTTCCTTTGTTTTGCTACCAGAATGAACGGAAGATATATCATAGACAATGGATAGTAAATGCACTTACTGCATTTTTGTGTTCACCACTTTTAATTTAAAATTTCGCTTTATGTCTGTTAAGAATGTGTTGTTGAATGCTATACGAATGAAGGACCATTTAAAGTTATCTCCAAACACAACAAAACTTTGAAATATGATATGAAATCAATATTAAGACCGTATTAATTGACTTAAATTTTACACCTAAACTTTGGGTGTAGGAGTGAGAGCATGTTTAGGAGTAGGTGTTAATACGTGTATGTCATACTCTTGAATTTATTCATCGAGCCGTTTGTCTCTTAATGGAGTTCGGAAGTGAACTCCATAGGAAAAATTTGTGGTGGTGTGGGGCGACCATTTCTCTTTTTACACTATGAATATACATATTGGGTGGAGCTTAGGGTGAGAAATTTGAAGATAGTACCAAGTCACCATTCCATTTTTTACGATGGAAATTTATTTGAGCGCTTTGACTCTTCAAAATTTGTGGAGCGAGGGGGTGATCTGGTGCTGTTAAGCGTCTAAGCAAGCAAACATGCAAGCTGTGGAGCGTCTTACCAGTTAGCATCTAATAGAGACTTTGAGTTAATTGCTTCACTGTCCACATGAGAATTTCACCTATGCATATAAGCATGCATGCATACATACGTGTACACAAGTACATGCATTTGTGGACAAGTACCTCAAATTACAGAAACGAAAAAAACAAAAAAAAAAAAAAAGTTGTTGAGGAGGTTATCGGGAAGGAAGCCTCAAAATCCAACGGCCACGACGTATTAAGCAAGCTTAGAAAAACAAAATCTGTGACCAGGGGAAGAAGAGTACTTCACAAAGGATCTAAATTTTTCTTTACCACCCTTATAATACTCGATGTTTGTTAAAAGTAGAGTGATCCGGATTGGAAACCAGCCTTGGAGAATTTTTTCACTCGATATCTCTCCCGTCCTTCCCACACCATCTGAGGCCAGCAACACATCAACGTGGTTTCCGAAAAGTGCACAGCACCAAAACCACAGTTAACACCATAAACACCCAAATACACCATGGAATTAACAAAAAACGACCTTGTGCGCAAAATGCCTTGTCCGTCAATTCGTTTGACACAGCAAACCATTCAGACTTTGTAAAGATACTTGCAAATTGTATATAATTGGCTCCTTCTAGCCGTTGTAGCAGTTTTCGGCCGAGCTCTTCCTCTACTTTGTGTTATTGATCTTTATGGGGGAATTTACAGTTAATACTAAGCTTTCTCCGAACGGCTAAAGGGTTTTTATGAGAAACTTTTATTTTATATATTAACACGCTTAAAGAAGTTGACATTCTCTGACGAGAAGTGATCGCAACTAGAAAAATAAATTTTGAAATGAATCGAAACCGAACCCCGTCGCATGGCAGTACGCAGTTCTAACTATTATACCATATATTCCAAGAGATGAATGAATCAATAAAGTTATCCTCGCTCGTTAAATAAATAGTTATCATAACAAATTTTTGAGGTTTCTTACAAAAAAAAAACAGAAATAAAAATACTTTATAGTTGAAAGCATAGCGTAGCCAAAATTATTTTGATGGACAAAATAAAACCAACTATTATAGAAAGAATACACTCAAACAACAAAATGTTTATTGAGTGAATTGAAATATCTTAACTAATATAAATACATAACATAAATGTGTTCTAAATATTATGAATAAATAAATACTTAATATTTAGCATAAAATATTCCATTCATGAGAGGAAAAATATAATAAATATATATATATGATAAAAAAATTTTAGAAAGTAGTTTCACTTCAAAATTTTTGACACTAAACGTGTTTCCTCAGAATTATTTGATCGTGCCACTTATAAGATATTCAACTTGGATATTTTTTAATTATTCTTGGAGTTATTATCTAAGCAGAAGCTATAATATTGAACACGCATGGATAGCAGAAGTAAACAACTAAATTGATAGCTGCACTTCATCATAAATAAACTAAAAAGAGTTGAAAAGTTTTCGACACTTCGATGATTACATCTCTATATATTTGCCGTTAGATTTTAAAAAATGTTTTAATTTTTATAATCAATTTTCAGCATGCTCAAAAAAGACATGTGAAATCCATTCACCTCCTTTTCTCTATGAAATCCATTAAAATTTGGGCGGGTCAATATTTTTCCCTTCTGATACTTTCATAATATTAAAGTAGTAATACAATGATTATCAAGGGCATATACTCTATGAAGACCACTATCACGGGTTGCAAAATTTAAAACTTGATTTTCTAAAATATATAAAATGATAAAATTCCCCAAAAAAAATGTTTACTCTAAAGTGAAAAAGAAGCACGAAATAGACGAAACAAGTTTAATGTGAGATAGCTGCAGAGTCGACTGCGTAGAGAGAAGGAAACTACCTTTAAATTATAGTATCATAAGTTTTACTATTATATTACAAACCTGTATTTGTCGGATACGCTAATAATGCCATACATTGGCAAATTTCTCTCAGTTGGGTTTTTTCAAAACCTTGAAAATATTTTCTTGCATATTTCACTGCTTCCATTCGATTATCAATACGAACTAATTCAACGAACTCTTGCACGCGTAAGCTGAATTCCATAGTAGAGTTTATTTTTCTGAGCTTTGATTTGTTGTCCATGCACCATAAAACACATTTAAGGGTCTTATGATTTAAAAGATCTTCTTCAACTTCTCTTGATATGTGAAAAATATCTGCAAATTAACGCAAACAAATTACTGATATAAAGTATATGTATTTAATTAATCGACGTAGTAATCACATGAGGAAGAGCTGGAATTATACAAAACTGGAACTTATACAAAAAAATCAATTTGAGCAAGATATATATATTTTACAAAAATATTTTATTACAGTTTTCTGGACATATAGGGAATTGCTTCTTCAGGTCTTTTGGCGATTCCATAATGATTTAGAAATTTGTGATCGATATCTTTAAATTTAAATTTTAATAATTCGTTTAACATTAAACTCCTTAGGTGGTTAACACCTTTTGACCGTTTAATTCAAAAATCTTATTCATACCTACAAAAAAATATAGAGCTGAACAACACTTTTTTTTAAATATTAATAAGGCAGGTTCAGCTTGCTAAGTAAACTGTTACTCAAAGTTAGATACCAATAAAGATTATACATTTAAATTGGGATCACATATAAATTTCCGTGAGTTTTCTGGACGTTTGCAACGTGGCTTGGGCTTGGACTCACAAGATTTTGTTTGTTTAAAGTTATTTATTACTCTCTGTACAAAGCAGTACTGTCTCAAAACTATTGTCCCGATTTCCCGATATTTCGTCAATATCTCTTTGCTTTCGCTTTCTGTCCACTGTAAAAAAATTTTATTTTCTATGATATGGTTGTTTTCTTAACCGTGATAACAATTGTGTACGATTTAAAATTGAACACAAAAATGTGCTGCCCTCGCTAGGATTTGCTTGGCCACTTTAAAATCAGGGTGGGCAACGATGGTATCTTCAACACAAGTCGGAAAATTTATTTTCCACAGCGACACATTCCCAAATGGGTGGAGGTTGGTCGACATCGCCGAGACCCGAAATATGATTGTCTGTAGTACTAGATTACAGCACAAGAAAATTTCAAGCTACCTGCTGTTTCTAGTTGTGCGTACGTTCCGAGATCCTAACATCGACTCGGGTCACTGTCTTGTTACAGCGAAAATGTGGAATGTCATCTAACTCCCTACGTACCGCTGCTACGGAAAAAATTGGCTTTGGCAGTGCTAGAAAAAGAGCTGGTACCATGAGGAATGTCGAATTGTAGTGGAGAGATAACTGCCTAGGAGAGCTGAAGGGGAAAACAAGAGGTATTCGCAGACCAAAAAAAGAAAGAGCTGAAATGCATGGGTATGACGAGCTTGCGAAGATGGCCGACAAAGGTAATGCTCGGCGGTTCTACAAAAAGATTTACGGAAGGTTTCAAGACCTGAACAAGCTCATTTAGGACTCACAGAAGTAACTTACTGACTGATGTCCATAATATACTGAATTTATTGAGAGAACACTTCTCCAGCCTGCTGAATGGCAGTAAAATGAAGAATCCACAACACTAATCGATGATGACGGAAAAAATGTTCCATTACCCGACTATGACGAGGTTCGAAAAACTATTTCCTATTCAAACATGGCGGTCAAAAACTAGCAAGATACATGCATCAGCGTCTTTACAGAATATGGTCGGGACAAAGCTTGACCGACGATTGGAATTTAAGTATGCTTTGTGTTTGGAAATACCCGTGCACACATCCATTTTATCGGTTTTAAGCTGCATGCGATACCACAGTAAGGAGCTTACTCTCCCCAGTTATGTCAGAATTGTGTATTCCCGCAAAACTCAAACGGTTGTGCTAAGTGACGCTGGACAAAACCAGAAGGGCTGGACATGTTTCTGTATTTAGAGTGAATGGGACGTGCCTAAAATGCTTAAATTAGACACACTTGCTCCGACATAAACTAACGATATTTTCTTTGAATGTTGAGGTCAGCACTTGTGTGCTAGTTGGAATGTCTGTTATTTCGCTTATTCGCATTTGTCTATCATGATGATCTGCGACTTTTTTCACACTTTCGGAAAATATACGACTACTGAATAACAGAGACAAGAATATTAAAGCAATATTTGCTAATCCAACGTTTTTATATAAACTCAATTCTGGTTAGTCCTCAAAACATTATGAAAGAAAGATGCATATTATTCATTGTCAAGTAGTCCAACGTTTCGCGGAGGTGGCTGTTACTATTTCTTCTTCTTATTTCTGTCTGAACAGTCTCGATTTCTTAATGGCTTGAAATTCTCTTCGGTCTTCCAGAGTGAATTTATTTGAGAAGAATTTTAAGCTTTCCTTGGTCTTTCTCAAATGCTTTTACTTTTAGTTCAAATTAATGGAATTGGTAGTTCATCCACGTCTTTCGGCTACAAGATGCTCGATTTGGCTGTCGGTGGTACGTATTGTAAACAGTGGAATACTTTTTCTATATCAAGTGGGTATTTATAGGGTATAGGTTTAGAAAAATATAAAATATTTATTTAGGTCACACAAATATAACTCACAAACACTATATAGACAAATCGTTTCAAACACATTGTCAATTTTGTAATGCAAACAATCAAATATCTTTTGAACATATTTTAATACATTGTTCATATTATGATCAAATTCTAAAATCGGCCTTTCAAAATGAAAATGCATTGAATATAATATGTAATGTTTCTAGCGATAATTTCAATAAAGTACTTAATTTTTTTAATATTATCAAAATTGCTTTACCAAATGTGAATTCTAATTTTGAATTTATTTTTTGTTTCCTAAGTTAAATACATGTAATTTATTAGATTATAAGATAACACTTTTCTTTTAGTTGAAGGCCTTAGTAGCCTTAGCTTATTTCTGTATATGTAGATTTAAGTTTTACACTAAGTTCGCATAAATTTATAATAAATAATTCTTGTTGGCACCTACTTCTTTCTAATTACTGTTCTTATGCAACCTCCTATTTTTAAATCATCGTTTGCAAATTTCACTTTTATTTGGTATACTAAACTCAGAAATATATTTTGTTAATGTGGTTAGCTGGCGACACAATTTTGCCAGTTTTTTCGATAAAGAAAACACTTAATTTTCAGAGGAATCTCAAAAGTTTTTTATTCAAAGTATTGACCATTGGTTTCTACACATTTCGCCCATCTCTCAGGCAACTTATGGATACCATTCCAAAAAAACTTTTTCTATTTCGAGGCAACCATTCGACGAGCCATTTTTCGTCTTCTTCAAAATTAGCGAAGCACTGCTCTGCAAGGGAGTGTCCCATCGATGCGAAAAGGTGATAGTCGGACGGGGCGAGGTCTGGAGAGTACGGAGGGTGCGATAATATTTCCCAATAAAGTGTTTTTAATGTGTCTCACCAGTTTAGCGGTATGAGACGGCGCGTTGCCATGTTGCAAGATAACTTTGCCATGTCTTCGGGCCCATTCCGACCGTTTTTCGATCAACGCATGATTCAAATTGATCATTTGTTGACGGTAGCGATCCGTATTCACCGTTTCACCAGGTTTTAACAACTCGTGGGACACCACACCACACTGGTCCCACCAAACACAGAGCATTGTCTTACGGCCAAAGCGATTTGGCCTTGCAGTCGATGGGCCAGCTTCACCAGGGGAAAGCCATGATTTTTTTTCGCTTCGGGTTCCCAAAATAAATCCATTTTTCCTCCCCCGTGACAATTCGATGCAGAAAAGATTTCCTTTCGAATCGTTGAAGCAGCATTTCACAAACGGTTTTCCGATTTTCCATTTGTCTATCGTTCAGCTGATGTGGGACCCATTTTCCATACTTCTGGATCTTTCCCATGAGTCACATGTAGTGTTTCTGCCAATTTTCGTTGCGATTGGGTTGGATCAACATGCAATTCCTCGTCTTCGAACTATGTCTCACATGTTCTAATCACTGGAGCATGTTCGCCATAAGTTTCTACCAGCAACCGGTGAGCTTCAGCTGCTTTTTTATTTTGATGAAATAAGAAAAGGAACGAATGCCGCAAATGCGATTTACTTGGAACGACACTCGACATATTCACTGAAGTAAACAAATATGACGCTATTATTTTGGCGGAATGAGACTTGCGTATTTTTGTAGGTTAATGTCAATATAAAAAAATTACATATATGCCAAATCATAGAAATTTATACATATTGCTAGCGACATCTACTAGTAAAACCGGCACACTTCAACAAACACACTTGGTAGATGGCCGATCGCTGTAGTTAGTCTTTTTTTCACGTTTTGTGTGAGAACTCTTTTCGTTGTAGGTAGTGGACGCCTACCAACAACCATCCCGGGAAGGTTTGTAAAAAAAAATTCCGAAAAATGGACCAGGGACCGACAAATAAAATGTGTTCGGATTTTGACAACGGGGTAATCACTCGTATATGTAAATGTATACACATATGTCAATATAAAAAAAGTGATCGTAACAAAATGGTGTCAATCGTGGCAAAATTTCTTTTTAGAAAGCAAAACGAAAATTTCGTGGTAATAATCAGAAAGTTTTATTGTTAAAGTTGAAAGTGGCTTTATGTTTTAGCAAATTGTGTGTAATATTTTTTTGTGAATTCCTTATTAATTTTTTTTATTTGCTAGATAGGAAATTCAAAAGTGAAACTGAGTCTAGATGTCCACAAAATTATATTTATATTCATTACTGTCTTATATTAATAATTATAATTATTTTTTAAATTAAATATTTTTTTATTGATTTTTATTTAAATAAAATTTGTTTAACTTTTAAATCGTGAATTGTTTCGTCTATCTTGGAACCAGCATTAATTGCCAACAGGCAAGATTTATGGGCCTATGTGTGTTGGAAACGACGAGGGCCGCAACCGTAGGATTGGTGAGATGTACGAGATATAAGACGACATATTTCCGGCTACGCTGATTGGTCATTTGGATCAGCTTTAAAAGTTTCTATGTAGTGTCCGCCTGTGGAAGCAGAGAAAGAGGAAATCCTCCACTCCACAGGAAAGATCAGTGAGCAATCTCTTAAAATAGGTATGTCGGGCAACTTTCTCATGTTTTTTCCAATTATTTCAATATATGTATATTAAATAAGCAGAAACAGTTTTCAGTTGTCAGTTGTTTGATATCAGCTATTTCAAATTTAAGTTCGAACCTGGCTAAAGTCGAGTAAATTTATTCACACCTCAAATCAATTCGTGCGATTTGCAATTTCTGTATCAAAATGAATCGATTTCCAGCTCTCTCAGTTTTTGGCGAGTGACCAGAGCTGTGTGCGGTCTAACATTGTCCTGGTGGAATGTGAAACCTTTACGATTGACCAACTCTGTCCGTTTCTCTTTGAAAGATGTATTCAATTTGTCCAGTTGTTCACAGTAGACATCCGAATTAATAGTTTGGTTCCTTGGAAACAGCTGAAAATATCCCACCAAACTGACTTTCACATCCAGTTCGAGCCTGCACTCCTTTGTCCAGTTGATGAAGAACGGTTTGTTGGTTCGACCATAAATCATCAATATCCTGGCCAAACCACAAAATCGAGCAATCATCGGCATATGAGATCAGGGAAATCCACGACTCTCAAGACAGCCGGTCCTATGCACCGGATTTGACCCGGATTTTATCCGGACAAGGGCTGTCACCCTTTCGGCGATCTAATTCCGTTTAGGTCAACAGGTAAAATTAATTTAAGTACGCCAACGGAGCAACACCTCGCAGCTGGGCTGCTCCAAATCCAGTGCAATGGTTGGAGTCATCTTACGGTCTGCCCAAGACTTAAGACCCACAGGGAGTGGACCACAAGTTATGTGGCTCCGTGCTGTCAGTGCCCAATTACGCCCCCGACACCACGGCAGTGCCTTCAGCGCCGCTACCAACTTTGGGTAACCCACAGACCTCTACAGTCTCCCGGAGCTCCCCGCAGCATGACTCCCACCAACCCTCACCCCATCCTTACCCAGAACCAGCTACTCTTCCTCCTCCCGTGCGAGGGCTACCCAGGAGCTCCTAGTCCCCCGCACAGTCTGTTCCGTGTGTCAGGCCATAGTACGTCGGAACATGACCTCAAACAGATGCAACTCCTGCTCCGGCTGTCATTTTCAGACGTGCTCTGGCCTGCGCACCACCCGTGAGTGGTATGATGCGTACGTTGTCCGTGCTGTAGGAATCTGCCCCCGCCTGTCTCCACAACAACACCGCCAACCAACATCAACGTGCGGAACCAATTTCAGCGGGTAATACAGCAGAAACACACTCCATCCATGCATCACCCTATCACCCCCCGCATCAGGAACGTTCACTTAGACAGACACGACAATTACAATTTAACTGCAACGGACACCAGGGGAAGATCGATGGAGCTGCCGGAACAGATAGACGGTTCGACATTTTGCACAATGAACGATAACACCCCCACCAGAGTTGTGGGTAAAATTGCCAAAGCTCGCCTGATATAACAATTGCGAGTACTGGTCTAAATAAAAGTGTAGTCTGGCGACCTGTACTGACACTAGCATCGCACAACTTACTTATTCAAATCTCGATTGACAGACCTCCCGACTTTATTTCCGCAGATCACAAGACATTTATTAACTTCAAAAAAGCTAACTGGACCGACTTTACGGAACTCACTGAGAACACCTTCGTCACTTTAGGTGAACGTTCCTTACGCAGGATCGTCGTGACCGCTGCCGCCCGCTTCATCCCGGCAGGCCAAATTGCGTAAATCCGCCCCGATTTCCCGACAGAAACGACGGTTTTAGCATCTAGGCGCGACACCCTTCATAACTTCGATACCGGGAATCCCTAATCAGGGATTTAAACGCGGAGATTCGTACTGTAGTGAACAACCACAAGCGGAAAAAGTGTGAGGAGCACTTAAGGTCCAGTAATCTCTCCTCAGGGGCAACCAAGCTCTGGGCTACAATCAAGTCGTTGTCTAGCCCGACGAGACGCGACGACCGAGTGGAAATTTCATTCTTTGACCGCGCCTCGTCGGGCCCGAAGAGGTACGCGAGCTACTTCAGCCGACTCTTTACACTTCTATCCTTCGGTGGACAAAACGAAGCGACGTGTAACCCGTCATCGGGAAGACGAAAGCCTCCAAATCCATCGGCCCTGACGGAATAAGCATGCTAATGCTAAAAACATCTTGGACCGGCAGGAGCAGACTTTCTCACCAAGGTCCTCAACTTGTCTTTGACCACGCTATAGATACCTGACGTGTGGAAAACGGGCAGGGTGGGCCCGCTACTTAAGCCGGGGAAACCAGCCAACTAAGGATAGTCTTATCAGCCGATAACTCTCCGCTCACCAGTAGTGAAGACACTTGGGGCCTCCCTACTCCCGACTTTCACCCACCATCTGCGACCAGCAGCACATCAGCATGGTTTCAGGAAAGCGAATAGTACCACAACAGCATTAAACGCCATAAACACTCAGATAGTCAATGGCCTAAACCAAAACCGACCCTGCGAACTTTCCTGGTAGCATTGGATTTATCAAAAGCTTTTGACACCCTTAACCATTCAGTACTGCTCACGGACATTGAAGAATCCTCATTACCGCCGAGGTTGCAGAGGTGGGTCATGGGCTACCTGAGTGGTCGACAATCATCGGTTATATTCCGAGGCGAAACATCGAAATTAAGGAAAATTAAACAGGATGTTCCGCAGGGTAGTGTCCTCTCCCCACTATTGTTTAATTTTTACATATCGAAACTCCCTCCTCCACCAGGAGTTTTCTTAACCTCGTATGCCGATGATTGCACGATATTGGCGTTTGGCCAGAATACTGATGACAGTTAAAAATACAACCGACTAAATCCTCGGCTACCCTTTTCACCAGCTGGATGAAGGAGTACAGGCTTTAAACGGTTCCTTATGGGTCAAACTGTACTACCATCTTATCATCAGGACCCTTAAGAAAAGACTGAAATCAATAAAAATATTATGAATCACGTACCCAAGTTGGTTAAATTACGAATATCGGACTTCTTAGCTAGGCATTCAGCTGTTTCATAATATCCTCTTCGCAGCAGATGTTCTATTACAATGCGATCCATACGAACCTAAAATAAATATTTATAATAAATTTAGTAATAGAATAAATCCAAAAGCAAAAATATCTAGGAAAGATTAAATTTGAGTGTAAAAGCTGCCAAGTATTAAAGGATAGTAAATATGTATTCATTTAATAATAAATGAGGGAGAATTTTGCAAGATCATACTCGATTCTAATTAATCTTGAAGTTGCTTTTTCTGCTCAAAACTATATCTCCTTTGATTTAATTTTTTAAATAAGCAACACCATTAGTTTTTAGAAAAGTGTAAGAAACTGGGTCAGTGAGTTAAAGATTTGGAAAACAATTTGCCTTTTCATCCTTACTGCGCATCCAGTTATCGTTTGTGTTCCTGATTGGCGAACAAATATCAACTAGAGTTCTGGAGTTTAAAATTCTTATGTTCTTTCCAAAATGAATATGATATCGTCAGTTTCCAGTTCAGTTTTCTCTCTGCTGATTTGCTGAAGAGTGATATGTTTGCCATTTCCTGCGCAAACCACGATTTTTCATTACCAGTTTTTCTATTTCAATATTTGTTATGGTTTTTGGAGTCGTTATAATAATTTCTTTAGAGTTGCGAAGGTTACCAACCTATCAAGTGACTAAAGACTACGTTGCCACTTGACAGCTTTTTGACTAGAACTAGGTGCAATTTTAACATTATATTTTTCCAAACGGAATCGAGCTTACTACTTCTGGGACCGGCGCCCACTTTTGTAATAAAAATACTCGCATTTCATATTTCTTCGAAGAACACTAAAGAGGGAAAGGAATTGCCTGGAGCAAGATTAAGGACGGAAACTGTTGAGGGCACTCAAGATGTAGGAAAAGTAATATATAAAGCCGTAATAGAGAATATGACACTGTTACATACATACGTAAGTTTATAATAGCGGAAACTACTGACGAATATCAACCTAAAAAAAAAAGTCATGGAGTGTACGCAATATGAAAATTCCGCTAAATTGTGGTCCCGATTTCTTGTAAAGCAATATGAAAGTCCTTCTGGTCATGAACGAGCATCAGAAAACATACTCACGAAAATGGAAGAAAAACGTTTGATGTCCTTGAAGGGTGTGCTGAGAGATGGGAATGAAACTTGTGGCAGCGTACCCAGGTTGTGAGCGGTAGGATAGAAAACCGATATGATAAGACAGTATCATCGAGAAGATTTCAAGAGGATCTTATGCTGTATAAATAGGGAAAATACAGTTTCCTCCGAGATAGCAGCAGCGCAATAACATGACTGTTTCGGATCCAGACCATTAAACAGCACGTTAACAGGTATGTAGGTAAAAAAGACCTTCCAAGACCACGTAGCATAGCAGCGAGTAACTTTCAACCAGGGGAAGGTTACGACACTAAGTCTTTTATTCAAAAATCTGGAAATAAATCTTCAGAAAAGGAGACTCTAGCAGACAACTATCCAGAACCAGGAGCAATACAAAAGGACAGATCAGTCACCATCCTTCGACCTGTTAAAAACTTCCGTTACATTTGATGAACTAGCTATGCTAGAAGCACAGATAGAGAAATGATTAAGTAAACTCAAGCCAAAACAAGAGTTCAACAAGCTGAAAAAATGTAGAGCTCCCGTAAACAGTATTGTCCGACTGATGTTTGGTAAAAAAAAACCAGAGTTAATAAATTCATGTGTCTTTATTACATATGTTTGGAAAGAACTAAAGAAGATAAGCATTATTTCAATTATGTTAGGGCTACACCGCTAGTGTACAAAGTTGTAGAAAAATATTATAAAAATGTTGTTACCAAATTGTACTTATTTCAACACCCTCACTTAATGAAGCATTAGAAATTTAATTACAAAGGTCTGTGGGTACATTTTCCCATTAAAAATTCAAAGATAAAATTCAAATTAATATGCTTATATACATATGGAGGGTTACATTTATAATCTTCATTATCAACTAATCCTACTGATTTTGCGCTAGACATATTTTTCTCAGAGAGAGTTGGCTGTCAGCCTTCTACAACAAAAATTACACTTTGGTTGTTACACGCGATTTCTATAGCTTTATTTGTATTATCAGCCTAAACATTTAGACCAAATTGCTTTCTGTACAGCGAATAGCCATATATTCCGCTTCCATACTAAATAATGACGCTTGCTTGCCTATGATATAGTGTCTGTAGAACACGTACGGGTCGGCTTTCAACAGTCCAAAAGTCTTTAAGATTTTCTTCAGTGTTAAGCTCCATGGGCAACCACTTTAATCGTATGACCGTAAATAGCCTTAAGATTTTTTCTGAGAAATCATTTTGTAAGAACGCCGTTACTGCATCTGTTCGATAAATTTTTTAATTAAGTTTAACTGATGACGTAAACAAATATCTGATAGATGTATAACGCACCGCAGGAGCATATTCATACTTCGTTATAATCTACACCATCACGTTCGGAACTAAACGTGCTTTATATCTTACTACCTTTCCACGATTGTCCCGTTTTGAACTGAAAACCAACTTTGACTTGATTACACTGCGACCAGCTGGCAAATTGGAGAATGTCCATTTTTTGCCAGCACCATAGGAATCTCGGTGGAATGCATCGGATCAGCTTCGAAATCGCCCACAGGCTCAGTATCTTCTAAGTCACATTGCACAGGATCTATTGTTTTTGCTGACGTTTCCACAAATATTACATTTCTACCTTATAGTCGGATCTATTCATCTATAACCTTTTGCGTGTCACTGTAGCTCATAAACAATCGTCTTGTCGATTTGGGCTCCCATTTTCGCCGTCTCTGTTTTGAATAACGCGTTCACTTACTCTTTGCTATTATCTGTACGAATAACTTTAATTCTCTTGCCGGTTTGAACTTCAACCATAATTTTCCATCTTTGAATTGAACGATAACATCTTCTTTTGATTTCCGAAGGTATACGAAAACTTTTCGTTAATAATTCTGTGAATTTCAGGAAGTAACTAGCATCGCCAAAAGACTTATTTTCCGTAGACACTCACAAGTCAAGGTGTATCAATGCTAGTATACTTTTAGAACGAGATGTACTTGTTTTAAATGACGACATAGCTTACTTTCCTTTACAGCAAATTTCGGAAAGCTCCGTTTTACCACCAGAGAAAGACAACCGCTTTACCACACCGTCTCTAATTCATTGTAAATATGCATAGTTTAGGTGACCTAAGCGAAGATGTCATGTCATGGTATTATTATCGTGTTTAGACAACATCCAAGAAACTTGCATATTTACAAGTTTGAAAACACCTAGCGTTCCACATTCACCTTTTTTATTTTGCACCAACCCGAGCTGTGGACAAAGTCAAAGCACCACTGGGCGGCACCCAATCCAGCGGGTAGTACAGCAACAGTACACTACATCCACACATCACTCCCTCACCCCTAGTATCACGAACGTTCCCCCGAGACAGACACGACTGTTACAGTTTAACTGCAGCGGACTAAAGGGAAAGATAGACGTGATAGTTGACTATATGAGCCGGGAGCACCAATCAATTGCTGCGATCAAGAAAACGAAGTTGACCGCCCGCTCGGGTCTTCTGAGCCGCCGGTCACGGGGATACTACCCTAGAATGTCAGGGCATAGCTATCCGGTCAAGTGATGACGAGCTCGAGAAGTTTAACATATACATTCCTCCATTTACAAGTTGCCCTGTTGGATACAGCCCTGATATAGGTGCGCTACTCAGAGGCGAAAACAGATAGAGGATTCGATATTTTGCACAATGAACGATAACGCCCCCACCAGAGCTGTGGGTAATTACCAAAGCTCGCCAGTTATAACAATTCCGAGTGCTGGTCTGATAAAAAGTGTAGTTTGGCGATCTATACTGATACTAGCATGGCATCACTTACCCATACAAATCTGCTCTCATCACTCCATCAGACATCACTTCTGGTGAACATTTATTACGCACGATTAACGTGGCCGCTGCCTCCCGCTTCATCTAGGCGCGACACCCTTCGTAACACCGATCCCGAAAATCACCTAATCAGGGGTTTGAACGCTGAAATTCGAAGAGTCGTTAACAACCATAAGCGGAAAAAGTGGAAGGAGCACTTAAGGTCATGCAATCTCTCCTCTTAGACAACCAAGCTCTGAGCTACAGTGAAATCGTTGTCTAACCCGATGAGACGCGATGACCGAGTGGAAATTTCATTGGGTAACCGCGCCTCGTCGGACCCGAAGAGATGCGCGAGCTATTTTAATAGACTATTTACTTTGCAACCTTCGGTAGACAAAACGAAGCGACGAATAACCCGCCGCCTGCACAAACTGCCAAATGCCAGCGCTGCGCTTGATATTTCCAGGGAAGAGGTTGTGGAATCATCTGACAGAGGTCCTCAATTTGTGTCTGACCACCCTAATGATACCCTATGTGTGGAAAATGGGTAGGGTGGTCTCACGAGTCTTATCGGAAGACAACTCTTCTCTCCTCAGTAGCGAAGACACTTGAGGCATTGCTGCTTCCGACTTTCACTCAACTCCAGCAGCACATCAGCATGGCTTCCGTAAAATGCACAGGACCACAACATCTCTAAACGCCATTAACACTAAGATAATCAATGGCCTTAACAAAAGCCAACCCTGCGCGCGAACTGTCCTGATAGCACTGGATCTTTCAACCATTCAGTGCTACTATTGGACATTGAGGCATCCTCATTGCTGCCGGGATTGCAGAGGTGGATCATAGGCTACCTGAGTGGTCGACAATCATCGGTAAAACTTCGAGGTGAAAGATCAAAACTAAGAAAAATTAAACAAGGATTTCCGCAGGGTGCTGTCCTCTCCACACTATTGTTTAATTTCTACATTTCAAAGCTCCCTCCTCCACCAGAAGCAGTATCCCCAACTTCGTATGCCGATGATTGCACGATATTGGCGTCTGGGCAGAATACTGATAACCTTTGTTCGAAGGTGAACTGCTATCTCGCCGACCTGCTCTACTTCTTCACTGCAAGATAGCTTAAGATACAGCCGACTAGTCTCGATTTAGATGTGAAGGTCGATGACGTAAAAATTCCGACTATGAACAACCCAAAGATATTGGGAGTCACACTGGATAGTCTGCACTGCTTCATTCCGCATACGACCGCAACAGGGTAAAAGACAAAGAGACGTTGCTGGCAACCTACAAATTGGCCGGCCATAAGCTCTGCTGCAACGATTTGGTTGCCGGGACGAACGAAACGCAGATAAAGAAGATACAGGCTTGTCAAATCACCGCCCTCAGAACCGCTTCCAGGAAACCTTCTGATATCGCCGGAGCATGACTTGCACAGCGAAGCATCCATGCTACGAGTTAAGAAGCATAATGCTTTGCTGTGTAAGCAATTCCTATTGGGATGTTACCGAAGGGAGCACCCCAATAAGCATATTATAGACGCTGAACCTCCACCTAAGCACATCAGAAAGGAGTACTTGACATGAAGTACAACATCCAGCAACATATACAACAACCGCTGGACAGGACGGCGTACAGACAAGCACCAAAAGTCAGACAACACCTTCAAATACTCCCTTCCCGGAGCTCCCCGCAGCATGACTCCCACCAACCCTCACTCCCATCCTTAGCCACAACCAGCTCCTCTCCTCCTCCCGTGCGAGGGCTACCCAGCAGCTTCTACAGTCTGTTCCGTGTGTCAGACCATAGTACGTCGGAACACTATCTCAGTCAGATGCAACTCTTGCTCTGGCTCTGGCCTTCGCACCGCCCGTGAGTGGAGTGACGCGTACGTTGCCCCATGCTGTAGGAGTCTGTCCCCGCCTGTATCTACACCAACGCCGTCAAATAACACCAGTGTGCAGCACCCAATCCAGCGAATAGTACAGCAACAATTCATTACATCCTCACATCACTCCCTCACCCTCCGTATCGCGAACGTTCCCCCCCGATACAGACACGAATGTTACAGTTTAACTTCATCCTACACAGCACCGTGCAGTATCGTCCTATCGACGGCGACATCGGCCGCAGGAATACTACCCTAGAATGTCAGGGCATAGCTATTCAGTCAGGCGATGCCGAGCTCGAGATATTTAATATATACAGTTGGATACAGGCCTGATATAGGTGCGCTACTCCGAAGCGAAAACCGTTTGGTTTGGGGCGACTTTAACGCACACCGTAGAGAAATGGAGCTGGCGGAACAGATAAACGACTCGACATTCCGCACAATGAACGACAACACCCCCACCAAAGTTGTGGGTAATTGCCAAAGCTCGCCAGATATAACAATTCCGAGTGCTGGTGTGATAAACAGCATAATGGCGACCTATACTGACGCTGCATCATACCCATACGAATATCGATCGACAGACCTGCTGACTTTGTTTCCGCGGACCACCGAACATTTGTTAACTTAAAAAAAAGTCGGACCAGTTAGACTTCAAGGAATTCGCTGAGAACACCTTCAATGCTCTCCCCACTCCATCAAACTTCACCTCTAGTGAACGTTCATTCCGCAGGATCGCCGTGGCCGCTGCCGCCCGCTTCATCCCGGCAGGCCGAAATGCGGAAATCCGCCCTAATTTCCCGACGGAAGCGGCGGAACACTTCTCCACCCTGCTGAATGGCAGTGAAAATGAAACACCCAGAGATAGTGAACCCGAAACCCCTATCGCTTCAGATGGAAAATACGTTCCAATACACGACTATGACGAGGTTAGCGGCTAAGGGTTTTTTGGCGGAGTTTTTCAAATACCGTGGTGTAGATCTGACAGCGCATCAGCGTCTCTGCAGAATATGGTCGGACGAAACCACGACAGGGGGACTCCACGGTCAGGCATTCTCATCAACGACGATGGACAGCATCAGAAGCGCAGTCAGAATTTGGAAGGACTTCTCCGAGCCGTTCGAGATTTCAGACCGAAGACTCTTTTACGTGCGATTTCTTCAATTCAACGCTGGAAAAAGTAATACGGATTGCAGAGCCAAAAGGGCAATCTTATACAAGAGTGTACAACTGCTGGCGTATGACAATAATATTGATATCCCCGACTTTAACAACGGGGCCGTTAGATCTGCCTTCTCCAGGCTTGTTAAAGAAGTGAAACGAATGGGTCTTGTAGTTAACGAGGACAACAAACAACCATTACATTAGAATAACTCTTTCAAACAGGTGGTACTTCGGACTAACCAGGCAATGCAAGTGTAAAGTCCTGTCTCGACGAAAAAAAAAAACCAAATTCTACAAATCGCTCAACATACCCGTAGCTGTTGTTGTTGTTGTAGCAACGTGGACTATGTAGACATCTGATGAGTCGGCTTTGGAGTGTTTGAGAAAATCTTTCTGAGAACGATTTATGATCATTCGCGTATTGACAACGGCGAAAACCGGAGACGATGGGTTGCTCGAGTTATACGATGGCATTAATATAGTTCAGCGAATGAAGAGGCAGCTGCTGATGTCACTGCAGCTTTGAATGTATAGGATACAGTACCTGCTGGAAACAGACGAAGAGCACTCTACCCTGTTGGAAGAATCAGGTACAGAGCGACCCCAATTCATCTGGCGCCAAGCAGCGGAAAGAAAGGATGAATGGAACACCATTGTTGGTCCGGCTACAATCGCGTAAACAGTACCTATGCCAATAAAGATGAAGATATGACAATTTATAGTTATTTAAAAAGAGCACGAAAATTTTGGTTTAATTCTTCTGTTGTATTAACCATATTCATGAACAGACATTGTCAAACTAGGGCTTTTGTTAAGTGTAAAAATCTTTAGGAAAAAATACTGTGCAACGTGAAGCCGGTGTCGGTTTTTTTATTTAGTCGGCGACGTGCGCTTCCAATTTACAAACGATTTTCACTTAAGAATACTATGCACGGCCAAAATTTATGGTGGTGTGGATCAACGATATCAACTTCGACGTATAAAATATAACTAATGTAGTCTTTATAAAGTTTAGTAATTTCCCCTTTTGACCCCCATATATATGAAATTAAAAATTTTCCGCAAAAAAGTTACACCTTTATACTCAGAGAGAAGACGACGGACCATTATTAATTTTCTTTTACTTTACAAAAATACATTGTTTTTGTCATTTACGCAAAATTGTATGCCTAAATTCTAAAAACTCTTACTTTTTTGGTATGATGGGGCTGATCATACTAAAACACTATGAAACATACCATTTTCCACTGTTCAATTGAAGCTTGCCATGCATCATAGCCGATGTGAGAATCAGGAAAAGTTATAATTTTCAAATGTTGAAGTTTACGTTTACAAGCTAAACCAGCATTAATTTCTTCCGAAAAACTTTCGTCAGCTTTCCTCTTCAAAACGTGGATTCGTTGTACTACGTTCTCAACCAGGGTACCAACATCTGTTACTGTGGGCAATATAGATTTCCCACCAACAATTTTTTCCACATCCTTTGTAATGTTGTGAATTTGATCCATTTCTCGATCGACATTTTTCTGAGAGATTCGAAATTTCTTGTTCAACACTTCGTAGGGAACCTTGAGTGTTGCATGCTCCATTGATTTTATTTCAGCCATTTTAACGTTCAAACTTTTATAAATTTAATACACACCCTTCCTTTTGTTTTTCTTTCATGGAACTTATAAACTTATAAATAAATCCGATAATTCAATAGTCGATGTAAATAACCAAAGTAACATCGTGTTCATACCGACATCGAAAAATGGTTTTCGTGCTACAAATTTCATATTCGCCAAATAAAATATGTCAAAAGAAAACATATCGAAAACCACTTGAAACTCACGTTCCACTCTCTTGAAGTTGAGCCCAAATTGTGAGCGCAAGTTAATATAAGATATATGCGTTCTCTCAATTCATATAATCAACCAGCATTAAAAGTGGAACGAATTTTTTATAAACTTTACCCACAATTTCGTAAGGAAAAGAGGTAACAAATGAAAGTAGGGAACACAACATGTGGAATAACTTTGCAACCGTGAGTAATGCGAAAATATTTGGTCGCAAGCTTATAGCAGTTGTTGCAAGCTTCGTAAAATGGTAATGTCACAAATCAATTCTTCATTTTTAAATGCAATTTTCTTAGCTAGATCATTTACAATGGCATTCATGGCAATTTGCCATAAATAACGATCAGCTGTTAACCAAAAGCATACTTTTTTTCGACATAAAATAGAAGAAATGAGTACATATAATTTTGTTAATATTTAGAAATAATAAGCTTTTTCATCTTGAAGTTTTTCGAAAAATTATACTAAGCCCCATTCGAACGGCGGATGGGTTTTTTTGTGAGGAGCTTTATTTCATGTCAGAAATACACCAGTAGGGGTTGACAATCTCTGCCGAGCGGCGACCGCAATTAGAAAATTTAGCTTAATTTTTTATTTAAAATAATTTTCTGTAACTTTTTGGATGTTAGTACGACACCAGGATTTGAACCCGAGCCTTCCGAATGGCAGTACGCAATGCTAAGCACGCGGCTACCGCGGCCGCCACCTTCAATGGGTACCCATAACATTGTTAAGATTTTGATGACCAAATCTTTCGAGTTCAATCACGGGATAATTAAATAAAAGTCACCCAAATGTTGTAGAATTTCTCAATTGTAAAGAACTTAGTTTCATAGTCAATAACTAACAATTCGCTTTACTATACACGACAACTTATTTTACAGTTCTAACACTCTACTATTTTTACACAATTTGCTAACAACTCTCCCTAAACACGGAATTTATTCAGTTGTACTCTGCACCGATGTTGTTGCAACCGAGCTTACTTTCTAATTTAACTGACTTAAGTTGGCTGCTCTCTTATATACCCAATCAAACGAATAAGCGGATTCAGCGCTTACTTCACTGCATTCACGCTTCCCATTTGATCCCGCAGGCACAAACCGCGGGTTGCCTAGGTAAATTTTTTGCTACGTTTCTCTGTATTTCGAGCAAAACCGTTAGTATTTAGTTGGGTGTGTCTAAGGTGACTAAGATTAAAAATAAGTAAGGTGGATATCTAACTTTATGGATTATAAATAATATAATGTAAATATAAACTTTCTTATTGAGAAGAGTTCAAATTTAATATTCGTAAAATTTAAAGAATGGATTAAATCCCCAATTTTAAAGAATTTTTTTTATAGCTTTCAACACTGCGTGATGCAACTTAAATTTACCGCAGTAAAGAAATATATATGTATATATATATATATATATGTATATGCAGTTATCAGGGGAACCAAGAAAAAAATCGACTTTTATTGCGACCTCAATTGTGTTGTGGAAACGCAGTACAATCAATAAAACATCATAAAAAAATAATAATATTTGATAATATGTGTGTTTTCTTTAGTGTTTCATAAATTAAAAAGAGAAGTACTTGATGCTTTTCATTATATACTACTAAAGCCGACCATAGTACTATGCATGTTGGGTATATTTGTTACATCCCTGGGTGAACAACTGGAGTATTTCGATCAGGTAATCTCAGCTGTTTTTAGACCATATTAAAGTTTTTCTACTTGTTGAAGTAAAATTAGTTTTTGTGTGCATACAGCACCATTCACGACAAAAATGTAGCTACTCCGATCGCAAAAAAAAATTGAAAACTTTCATCAACATGATTTGTATCGCACAAGCCCATACACGAGTAAATCTCACTCGCAGACATACTGATCGAAAACCCTTATGTCATGAATTGCTACCTTAGCGCAGTTATCAGGATACATTTCTTTTCGTTTTTATCCGAATTCCTAAAGCCACTGGGGGTATACGAAAAATTGTAATGACCCCAGAGAGAATAATAGATCTTAGATCGAAAAGTATATCCCCTGAAAATTTAATATAATACACTCTGTTGCAATATTATAAGACCGATCAAAAATTAGTTGTTACTGGTAACCAGTGAGTATTAAAAAAAAATTTGTCTATGTAACTTGAGCATTGGCAATTCTGTTACTGTGAAAGCAAATTGTGAGACCTAACTGTAAAACTTTTCTTCCAGCATTATTTTTGGTACCGTAGGCATCTGGGTTTTTTTTTTTTTAAATTTATACCACACAGTTGCTACGACCAATTTTAGTAGTAGTAGGGAACACAACATGTGGAATAACTTTGCAACCGTGAGTAATGCGAAAATATTTGGTCGCAAGCTTATAGCAGTTGTTGCAAGCTTCGTAAAATGGTAATGTCACAAATCAATTCTTCATTTTTAAATGCAATTTTCTTAGCTAGATCATTTACAATGGCATTCATGGCAATTTGCCATAAATAACGATCAGCTGTTAACCAAAAGCATACTTTTTTTCGACATAAAATAGAAGAAATGAGTACATATAATTTTGTTAATATTTAGAAATAATAAGCTTTTTCATCTTGAAGTTTTTCGAAAAATTATACTAAGCCCCATTCGAACGGCGGATGGGTTTTTTTGTGAGGAGCTTTATTTCATGTCAGAAATACACCAGTAGGGGTTGACAATCTCTGCCGAGCGGCGACCGCAATTAGAAAATTTAGCTTAATTTTTTATTTAAAATAATTTTCTGTAACTTTTTGGATGTTAGTACGACACCAGGATTTGAACCCGAGCCTTCCGAATGGCAGTACGCAATGCTAAGCACGCGGCTACCGCGGCCGCCACCTTCAATGGGTACCCATAACATTGTTAAGATTTTGATGACCAAATCTTTCGAGTTCAATCACGGGATAATTAAATAAAAGTCACCCAAATGTTGTAGAATTTCTCAATTGTAAAGAACTTAGTTTCATAGTCAATAACTAACAATTCGCTTTACTATACACGACAACTTATTTTACAGTTCTAACACTCTACTATTTTTACACAATTTGCTAACAACTCTCCCTAAACACGGAATTTATTCAGTTGTACTCTGCACCGATGTTGTTGCAACCGAGCTTACTTTCTAATTTAACTGACTTAAGTTGGCTGCTCTCTTATATACCCAATCAAACGAATAAGCGGATTCAGCGCTTACTTCACTGCATTCACGCTTCCCATTTGATCCCGCAGGCACAAACCGCGGGTTGCCTAGGTAAATTTTTTGCTACGTTTCTCTGTATTTCGAGCAAAACCGTTAGTATTTAGTTGGGTGTGTCTAAGGTGACTAAGATTAAAAATAAGTAAGGTGGATATCTAACTTTATGGATTATAAATAATATAATGTAAATATAAACTTTCTTATTGAGAAGAGTTCAAATTTAATATTCGTAAAATTTAAAGAATGGATTAAATCCCCAATTTTAAAGAATTTTTTTTATAGCTTTCAACACTGCGTGATGCAACTTAAATTTACCGCAGTAAAGAAATATATATGTATATATATATATATATATGTATATGCAGTTATCAGGGGAACCAAGAAAAAAATCGACTTTTATTGCGACCTCAATTGTGTTGTGGAAACGCAGTACAATCAATAAAACATCATAAAAAAATAATAATATTTGATAATATGTGTGTTTTCTTTAGTGTTTCATAAATTAAAAAGAGAAGTACTTGATGCTTTTCATTATATACTACTAAAGCCGACCATAGTACTATGCATGTTGGGTATATTTGTTACATCCCTGGGTGAACAACTGGAGTATTTCGATCAGGTAATCTCAGCTGTTTTTAGACCATATTAAAGTTTTTCTACTTGTTGAAGTAAAATTAGTTTTTGTGTGCATACAGCACCATTCACGACAAAAATGTAGCTACTCCGATCGCAAAAAAAAATTGAAAACTTTCATCAACATGATTTGTATCGCACAAGCCCATACACGAGTAAATCTCACTCGCAGACATACTGATCGAAAACCCTTATGTCATGAATTGCTACCTTAGCGCAGTTATCAGGATACATTTCTTTTCGTTTTTATCCGAATTCCTAAAGCCACTGGGGGTATACGAAAAATTGTAATGACCCCAGAGAGAATAATAGATCTTAGATCGAAAAGTATATCCCCTGAAAATTTAATATAATACACTCTGTTGCAATATTATAAGACCGATCAAAAATTAGTTGTTACTGGTAACCAGTGAGTATTAAAAAAAAATTTGTCTATGTAACTTGAGCATTGGCAATTCTGTTACTGTGAAAGCAAATTGTGAGACCTAACTGTAAAACTTTAGATAGTAAAAAAGAAAACGAGTTAAACACCTGTTGCAAAATTAAAAGACCGTTGGTATTTGTCTCAATTTGGAGCTGCTTTTAGTCAAAATTCTCCTAAAATTTTTATTTTATTTAAATAAAAAATAATTATTATTTCTAATGCCTAGAGGGAAGAAGCTGTCGGAATTTGAAAGAGGGCAGATTGCGTCTAAAATTGGTCGTAGCAACTGTGTGGTATAAATTTAAAAAAAAAAAACCCAGATGCCTACGGTACCAAAAATAATGCTGGAAGAAAAGTTTTACAGTTAGGTCTCACAATTTGCTTTCACAGTAACAGAATTGCCAATGCTCAAGTTACTTAGAAAAAAATTTTTTTTAAATACTCACTGGTTACCAGTAACAACTAATTTTTGATCGGTCTTATAATATTGCGACAGAGTGTATAGCCCATTTATAACAACATAATTATATTTTCTCCTTTTGAGGTGGTGTTGTTTAATTTCACAGAACTTCTGCACAACTATGCTATATGATGCTTTAAAGAACGCTAAACTTCCTGAAGATTTGCACATCCGTTATGATTACGTACTATTTCATCTAGAAATATATATTGAGATCAACGGACAAACTGGGAAAAAAATATCAAATATTAACGGCACGAAACAAAGAGTTACGGCCATTTTTAGTCATAATTACTAGATTTAATCAAAAGCTAAGTGGTCCAGTCGTAACTTTAACTTTTTATAATTTGATATGAATTAAGCGACTCACTAGCTCATTTTAATGAAAATGGAAAACGCACATTTGCTTGTTACTAAAATAAAAAAAGATGACACCACAGTTTAACAAACCGTCAAAATAATCGGAAAACACGAAAAAGAATGATAAAAAATAGGGGTGTTAATTGAGAAATGTCAGTAAAAACTAGCCAGTAAAAAATTGAGAGTAAAATGTTTTACTCTCCGAAAGAAAGAAATTTACTTAGTTTCCACCAAACAGGATTCAGTAGAAATTAGCGAGCAGGTTGTATAACAGCTGTTTATTTTGGTGGTTAAACTTGAATCCGTTCACTTATACAGACTATTTTTTCTGCTTTTAAGTAATTTAACAAATTAAATAGCATTTTAAATATTGTATATTAATTGTATTTAAAATTTATTGAATTTCAACAATGATTAAAAACATGTTTTATAGCCCTCCAACGATAAGGATACTAATATGTATATCAAATAGCCCTCTAACAGGTCGAAAATTTACGTAAAACTTGCTTTACAACAATTTGTCGTTTAGACTTTCATGAAGGATGACTTGAATACGAAAATCAGTTTGAAATTCTTTTAACGTGTAAGCCGGCCATATTATCTCAACATTATTCGTAGAGCTTATTCGATTATATTTACTTTACTGGGGTAGACACCGCTTATGGGATTATAGCCGAGTTAACAACATTACGCCATTCGTTTCTTCTTTTAACTGTTTGGCGCCAATTGGAAATACCAAGTATAGCCAGGTCCTTCTCTACTGTAACGGAGTTTTCCTCTTGGCTGGGGTAAGCTCAGCCTTGCCAAGGGTTTGCTAAAGTAAAATGCGCTGGGTACGTTACAACAAATTTATTAGTTTAACAATCTCTATCTACACGGTTTCTAATACGTTACTCGCTATTTCTATGACAAGTAAGTAAGTGTTCGTGAGGTATAAACCCTCAGGTACACTACGTTTGCTGGTGGTGTTGAACCCACGAGCAAGTATGCTTAATAATAACACAAATAGTACTTCTTTCGTATGGCGCTGTGGAGGTATAAACCCTCTAACAGCCCTCGTTCCAGTGAGGTATAAACCCTCAGTAGAATATAAATAAATGCTCGTGAGGTATATAGACCCTCAGGTGCACTACGTTTGCCGGTGGTATTGATCCCACGGGCAAGTATACCTAACGACAACACAAAGGCTATTTAATTTCCTTTGCGTTTTCCTCGCCTTTTATACTCTTCTGCACGCAGGCAGAATGTTATTTTATAATAACAATTCATTATTGCGTACAGTTTCTCACTTATTCTATGTGTACGTATGTATGTGCATTCATGTTCGAACATGCTTATAGGCTTCAGCGCTTCAACAATTTAAGTATGTAAATATATATATATATATATGTAATATTTAGTTAATGTATAATAATTCAATGTATATATATATATATTCAGTGCATGAATATAAAAAATGTATATAAAAAAGTATTGTTGTGAGGTCTCCAAAAGCCTCGGATTTTGGGGTCCTTACACCCTCCCCTCACTTCCCGCTGCGAGACTTATGGTCACCAGGCCAGTCCGTGTGATCCTCACGCGGTAGTAATTGCCTTCGACGTGCCGCTTGATATATCGAGTTCTCCTCGTCGCTTCGCTGGCTGCTCATCCTGACTCTCTGACAAGATTGTTGATGCCATCTCTGCTGCTTGCTTTTACTCCTTACTTCGTTTTTTCGCGTTTGGCTTAGCGCTCGCATACCTTGCTAGCATAATTTGTTTATCGCTCGCTTCAGTTGTTAACACACTTCATGTGAGTTTGGTCGCGGCGGCGGCTTTTATTTTGATTTGTCATTGCTTGACCAACTGTGCTTTTCCTGTATATGCTTTGATACAAATTTCTCCTTCGAATTTTTGCAGGAGTATTTCGGTTATTATTATTATTTTGTGTGTATATATTTATTTTTTTTTCTGTGCGTTGTGTTTAAGATTATTATTATTATTTTTTTTGCGTCTATGTGTTTTTGCTTGTATATTTTCACTTTGCATATATTTTAGTTTATGTATGTATGTATATTATGTATATTTTTGTTTTTCCACTTGTATGTACATATATATATTCACTTCATTGCATGTATGTATGTATGTATATTATATATTTTTTTCTCTCACTTAGTTATATGTAAGTACATTTGTATATATGTATGTTCATTCGTTTACCGCTGGCTCTGCTGTTGATGGGTGCTGCCACCTTCATACAGTATGTGACTTAAGGTGCGTCCATATCAAACTTTTTTTCACTTGAATTTTTTTTTTTTTTTTTTTTTTTGTTTTTGTGTTTGTTTCTTAACACTACGACTCCCTTTTATGTCCATTTTAGGGTGCGTCCATATCAAACTTTTTTTTTTCACTCCTAATTTTTCTTTTTTTTTGTTTTGTTTTGTTTTTGTTTTTGTTTCTTCTCACTATGATGTCTTTTTTTTTCACTAAAATTTTTTTTTCACTAATATTTTTTTTTTTTATTTTTTTTGTTGTTTTGTGTTTTTGTGTTTACTTCAAGTTTCTTCTTTTTTTCACGATAATTTTTTTTTTTGCTCTATTATCCTTTTGCTTCAAATTTTTTTTTCCTTTTTTTTTTCACGATAATTTTTTTTTTTGCTCTATTATCCTTTTACTTCAAAAATTTTTTTTTTTCTTTTTTGTTTTTTTCACGATAACTTTTTTTTTTTTTTTTATGAAATGTTTTTCCCATCGCCGTGGTAGGGCTTCAGTTCACTCAGATGTGCCGTTCTACTTTTTCCCTTGTGTATTTTGTCCAGTTCCACTATTACTGGAGATATGTAGTTGGTTATTCGATGCGGGCCGCTGTACCTGGGAGCTAGTTTGGCCGCAAAGTTTTCTATCGCCTTTGAGAGGTGGTGTTCCTTCACTAGTACTAAGTCGCCTATAGCTGGTTGCCAATTTCGCCTTCGCAGGTTGTAATGACGCGCTTGATCGGTTGCTGCGCGTTGTTGGTTACATCGAACTATTCTGTAGACTTCTGCCATCATTGTTGCTTTCTCTGCTGGTGTCGGGGTCTTCTGCGCTGTTCCGAAGGTGTGTTCGTCGAAGAGATTATTCGGCATTCTTGGGTCTCTTCCCTGGACTATGTATGCCGGACTGTATCCTGTGGATTCGCCTACGCAGGTATTGAGTGCGAGTGTTATTTCTGGGAGTAGTTCGTCCCAATCACGTTGTTCTCTTCCGGTGAATTGCGCTATCATTCTTTTAATGTTCCTGTTTGCTCTTTCGGTCGGGTTCTCTTGCGGTGTGTAAGGCGCGGTTAGCTGGTGTTTCACTCCGTGCTCGCGTAAGAAGTTTTTGAAATGCTTACTGGTGAATTGTGCTCCGTTGTCCGTGATTAGTACTTTTGGGATGCCAAAACGCGCTAAGATCCTTTCTCGGAATGCTCTTACGAGGCCTTCGGTTGTGGCTTTGCGGACTGCAACGATCTCTACCCATTTAGAGAATCGGTCCAGAAAGACGAGAGCCATTGTACTGCCATGCTTTGATCGGGGTAACGGGCCGACGAAATCTGCACACACTGTTGCCCATGGTTCTTCCGCTATTTGGGTGAGCATTTTGCCTGCAGCTTGTTGTTGGCCGGGCTTATATATTTGGCACTCGTGACACTGTTGTACATACTTCCTCACGTCGCGAAACATTCCTGGCCAGTAGTATCGTGCCATCGCCCGGGCTATGGATTTACGAATGCCCATATGGCCTGCACTCGGGGCGTCATGTACTTCTTTTAACACTCTTAGTTTTTGAGACATTGGTACACATAGCTTCCACGGAGTAGTATCTTCACCATCGACTTGGGTCGTCATTCGCCTATATAAACTGCCTTCTTCGATCACGTAGTCCGGGTACTTTTCTGGAGCTTCTTCCACCTTCGCCTTCTTTTCTTTTAGCCATGCGCCGTCTTCGTTTTCGTCTTCCTCTAATACTGTGCCCAACTGTTCCTCTCGTGGTTGCCTTGATAGCGCGTCTGCTACGACGTTCAGCTTCCCCTTCCTGTACTGTACTTCGAACGAATATTGTTGGAGCTCTAGCGCCCATCTCGCTATCCGACCTGTTGGACTCTCGATCGCGTTGAGCCACTTCAACGCCAGGTGGTCGGTAATCACTGTGAAGTTGTACCCTTCAAGATACGGTCTCATTTTCCTTATTGCCCAGACTATCGCTAAACACTCCTTCTCCGTTGGTGAGTAGTTCATTTCGGCTTTATTCAGCCGCCGACTCGCATATGCTATTACTCGCTCGCTACCCTCTAACTCTTGTGTTAGAACTGCTCCGAGTCCGAAATCACTCGCGTCGGTCTGCAACGTAAATCTCTTTGTGAAGTCCGGGCACGCCAATACCGGTGCTTGTGTGAGGGCGTCTTTCAGGGCTTCGAATGCTGACTGTTGTTTTTCGGACCACTCCCACTTTTTGCCTTTCTTCAACATTGATGTGAGCGGATGCGAAACTTGTGAAAAGTCTGGGACGAACCTTCGGTACCATGATGCCACTCCCAGGAATCGTCTGAGCTCTCGTAGATTTGTTGGAGGTGTGAGCTCTCTAATGGCCGCTACCTTATCTGGGTCTGTATGGATGCCCTTCTCGCTGACTACGTGGCCTAAATACTTCAGCTTCTTCTTAAAAAACTCGCACTTCTCGGGGTTGATGCGGAGGTTGGCTTTTCTTAGCCGCTGGAATACTTCTTTGAGGTGCTTCACGTGATCTTCTAGCGTTGTACTCGTGACTATGATGTCGTCTAGGTAGGCAAATGCGTGCGGTTCTAGTTCTGGGCCGATAACTCTATCAAGTGCCCTCTGGAACGTCGCTGGTGCGGAGTGTAGGCCGAAAGGCATTACCTTCCATTGGAACAAGCCACGTCCGGGTACTGTGAATGCCGTGTACTGTTTGCTGTCCTCCTCCATGGGGATCTGCCAATAACCATTCTTCAAGTCCAGACTGCTGATGAATCTAGCGCTTCTGAGCCGATCGAGTATATGCTGGATGCGCGGCAACGGGTATACGTCTGGAACGGATTTGGCATTCAATTGGCGGTAGTCGACGCAGAGTCTCCACTTTCCGTTTTTCTTCTTTGCTAATACTATTGGTGCACTGTGCGGACTATGGGATGGTTCAATGTAGCTCTTCTCAAGTAGTTCGTCGATTTCTTTGTTGATGACCTCTTGCATCTTTGGGTTCTTGGGGAAGTACCTCTGCTTTATTGGTCGATCGTCTCGCATGATTATTTTATGTGTGGCGACATTGGACGGTCCTGACATCTCCTCAAATTGTTTCAACTCACTTTGCAGGAACTCACTCACTTTCTTATCCGCTGGGTTGCCTGCTTGTGGTGTGGTTTGGTTTGGGCCTTCTGAGGCCGTGTACTCCTTCGCTCCCTTCTCAACTATGGCGGTGCACGTGATTATCTCGTCTTCTCTCTTGTCTACCCTTAATCTTAGTGACTCTCCGCCGCATCTCAACTCTGTGTTGGCCTTCGTGAGGTAGTCCGTCCCGAGTACCATTTCATCGACCAGGCCTGGTAGAACAAGTAACTCGCTGTGATGTACTTCGTTCCCCAACTTCACTTCTGCTTCTACTGCTTCCTCGACGTCCTTGCGCCTTCCATCTCCCATTACCACTCGTGCCTTTACGGTCTTCGTTCTTTCCGTACCCAATCTCCTCACCACTTCTTCGCTCACGAAACTCCTCGTTGCTCCGGTATCTATTGCCGCTACTATGTTTTCGCCGTTCATGGTCACATTGGCCAGGATCCGGCCTTGTGTCTGGTTTAGTGCTGCTGCTGTTCTCGAGGGAGTGTTGTGGACCCCACCCCTCGATACTGATGAGGCCCTGGTCGTTTCCCTGTAGATCTGGGCAGCAATTTCGGGTGTGTATTCCACAACGTCCACACTTCCAACAAAACTCGATTTTTGGACTGCGACAGCCGTGGGCGAAATGTCCGACTCCACCGCATCGTCTGCATGCGTTTCGGGGGTCTACGTACCTCCCTTGCTGATTTGGTTGGCTCTCTGCTCTCCTTGGTGTGTTGGGATTCCGGTCTTCACGTAATTGCTGGTAGCGCTCTGCTCTGTCTGCTCGATCTGGTCTTGTAGCGCCCTCAAACCTCCTTGGTTGTTCCCGCCTTGCGCTGCTGTGTGGGTACCTATAGCTCTCTTCGTTCACGTGCTTAGGCTGGTACCGCTCTTCCGGTCGTCGAGGTACAAATGGTCGCGCTGCGGCTCTTAATTGCTCTCTCTCGGGGGGAAGGTTTTCGAAGTCTTCTACCAAGTCCACTAACTCTTCCAGACTCTTGAACTCACTGCGTTTAACGTAAAGTTGATACTCTCTGCGCGAATTTCGATAGATACGGCTTAGTTTCTCTTCGGCTGTGTAGTTCGCGTGCCGCATAAGCCCTTGTAGTACCAAGACGTAATCTTTAAACTGCTCACCCGGTCGTTGGACGCGTCGGCGTATCTCGTCGTCCAGTTGTTCAAAGTACCGCGAGCTTAGAAAGAACTTCAGGAAATCTTTTTTAAACTCGTCCCATTCCTGTCAGTGCCGATTGTTATTCCGGAACCACACTAGAGCTTTCTCCTTCAGTAGCTCTGGTAACGCTCGTGGGATTGAGTTACGGTTTAAGCCGTAACCGTCCGCTAATTCCTCTACCCGTTCGATAAATCCTAAGGGATCTTTACCGCCGTCGTAGCGGAATCCCCATTTCCGCACCCTGTCCATAATGTTCGCGAAAGATGGTGTCGCAGGTACGTACGCTTGCTCTTCTTCGTGAAGCATGTCGTGAGCTCCCTCATAAAACTCGTCTGATGATGGGACGCCTTCTCTTGGTATCGCTGGATTTATGGTGATATTTGGCCGAGTATGTCGGAGGGCCAACTCCGTCAAGCGTCTTTGCACGCCTTCTCCTTCACCCTGATTCTGGATGAAGCTCGCAAAGCGTTTGCGCAGCTCCTCCACTGTTCCGTAGTTCTCGAATCCAAATTCTTCTGCGTATCTCAATAGTTCCTCTCGATTGAGGTAGTACACCCATGTCACTTTGACCATGGCTTACCTCGTTATCTCGTTCTTCTTACTTTAGAGTCCCTGCTCGGGCGCCAGTTGTAACGGAGTTTTCCTCTTGGCTGGGGTAAGCTCAGCCTTGCCAAGGGTTTGCTAAAGTAAAATGCGCTGGGTACGTTACAACAAATTTATTAGTTTAACAATCTCTATCTACACGATTTCTAATACGTTACTCGCTATTTCTATGACAAGTAAGTAAGTGTTCGTGAGGTATAAACCCTCAGGTACACTACGTTTGCTGGTGGTGTTGAACCCACGAGCAAGTATGCTTAATAATAACACAAATAGTACTTCTTTCGTATGGGGCTGTGGAGGTATAAACCCTCTAACAGCCCTCGTTCCAGTGAGGTATAAACCCTCAATAGAATATAAATAAATGCTCGTGAGGTATATAGACCCTCAGGTGCACTACGTTTGCCGGTGGTATTGATCCCACGGGCAAGTATACCTAACGACAACACAAAGGCTACTCAATTTCCTTTGCGTTTTCCTCGCCTTTTATACTCTTCTGCACGCAGGCAGAATGTTATTTTATAATAACAATTCATTACTGCGTACAGTTTCTCACTTATTCGATGTGTACGTATGTATGTGCATTCATGTTCGAACATGTTTATAGGCTTCAGCGCTTCAACAATTTAAGTATGTAAATATATATATATATATGTAATATTTAGTTAATGTATAATAATTCAATGTATGAATATTCAGTGCATGAATATAAAAAATGTATATAAAAAAGTATTGTTGTGAGGTCTTCAAAAGCCTCGGATTTTGGGGTCCTTACAATATATGTCCACAAGGAAGATCAAGACTTCCAACGGATTCTCTTTCGCAAATCCCCAAGTAGCCCAGTAGAAGACTACAAACTGAAAACAGTAACATTTGGTGTGAACTGTGCACCATACCTAGCCATAAGAACACTCCATCAGCTGGCTGAAGACTCCCAACCAAAATTCCCACAAGTCGCAAAAATTTTAGTCAACGAAACTTATGTTGACGATAACTCTCCGGCGGACACGATCTGAACTCAACAAAAACAAATCCGCCGGATTCCCGCTCAGGAAAATCACAGCAAATCACAGATCACTGTTAAACGAAATACCCGAAACCCATCTCCTAGACTCAGACTTTCTGCAATTTCATGATACGAGCACCACAAAAACTCTCGGAATTAGATGGAATGCATTGACAGATACATTCTCATATTTCATTGACTGCCACAAAAAGGCAAATATTGTCAGCAGTCGCAAAGCTTTTTTACCCGGCAGGATGGCTATCGCCTATAATGATAACTGCCAAAACCCTTCTTCAAGAGCTCTGGATGCAAGAAACAGACTGGGACGAAACAGTCAAGTCTGTCTTCTCAAATGGAACTCGTTTCGGAATAATCTCGTGGCTATCACCGAAATAAGGATTCCACGTTGGGTAGAATTCTTCCCGGAAGGCGTTATCCAAATACATGGATTTTCTTACGCCTCCAATATGGCGTACTGCGCGTGCGTGTATCTACGCGTTCAGCACAACGGATTGACGACATCCCACTTACTCACTGCTAAAAGCAGAGGGCAGTACTTCTCACAAAGTTGGTAAAGCAGATTCAAACTCAACTCGATCTGCCACCTGACGAGCTAACTTTATGGAGTGATTCCTCCATCGTACTAGCTTGGTTGGAAAAACCTCCATGGACATGGAAAACATATGTGTCCAATAGAATCTATTTGGCGACACGTCCCCACTTCCCACAATCCAGCTGATTTTGGTACGCGTGGTATCAAACCTCAGGAGCTTGTCAACTCCCCTCTATGGTGGTCCGGTCCAGAATAGTTAACCAAACCATCAGAATTCTGGCCGCCGAAAACGCCGATCTGTTGGAACGCTTCTCATCCAATCCAAGGGCACTCAGAGTAGTAGATTACATGCTGCGATTCGTAAACAAGGCAAAAGGGTTGCCTGCCCCTTCCTCACGCTGCATGACCCAAGATGAAATGAACCAAGCAAAAACGTTACTCATTCGGAACGCTCAGCATCAACACTACGGCAATACGATCTTCACTCTCTCAGCATCCAAGCCAATCAGTAAGAAGGATCCTCTCTTAATGCTCAACCCGTTCTTAGACAAAGCAGGGGTGTTACGCGTGAATGGACGTCTCAGTTACGCTGCCCTTACCTATAATGAGTGCCATCCGATCATCATCCCGAGCGACTAAAGACTGTACTCTCATTCTCGCCTTCCTACACTCGACTTTACTTCATGCCGAAAAGCAATTGATGATCCGCATGCTCCAGCAAGAATACTATATCCCCCGTTTGAAGCAGAAAATACAAACCTGCATTTTTCACTGTGAACCTTGCACCCTATATAAACAAAACACGAAGTCACTACCCCCGAGCGCACAACCTATTCACTTCCATTTCAAACTACAGGCGTTGACTTCGCTGGACCCTTTCTGGTAAAAACGTCAACTCTCCAAAGGCTGATGTTTGTGTTGTTGCATGTTTTGTCACAAAAGCCATACACCTTGAACTCTGCTCAGATTTAAGTACTGAAGCGTTCAAATCCGCATTTGCTAGTTTCGTCGGCAGACGCGGAATACCATGCAAAATGATGTCAGACAATGGACGAACAGAAAAGCGTAGTCTCAATAAGGATCTCATCGCATTTCTCGGAGAGATATCTGAAGACATCAGCAGGAAATATACCGTCCATGGCCTCACCTGGCAATTTATTCCACCATATGTACCCCACATGGGAGGACTCTGGGAAGCAGCAGTGAAGAGTTTCAAAATCCACTTCACGAAAATCGCGAACAATCATAAGTTCACATTCGAGGAATTCACTACTCTTCTCGTGCGTATTGAAGTGGTCTTAAGCTCCAGACCGATCTCCCCAATGTCGCAAGACCCAGATGATCTGAACGCTCTAACACCAGGTCATTTCCTCCACGGAGCCCCCATACACTCAACCCCAGAAAACCTGTCACTGATAAACAAATGGCAAAGGCTGAAAGTTCTACACCACCAATTCAGCAAACGATGGAAGACAGAATATTTGCAAGAATTACACAAACGATATAAATGGAAAGGACAGGAATCCAATCTCCGTGAAGGTGATCTCGTCATCATTAAAGATGACCTTCTACCATCGAGCGAATGGAAGTTAGGTCGAATTGTCAACCTCCATCTCGCCCCCGATAAAAATGTACGCGTAGTCGACATTCGCACTCAAAGCGGTATAGTATCTCGCAACATCACTAAACTCTGCGTACTACCACCAGCGTAGCACATTTCCCTCCAAACGTATACTCGCCCCTCTCTCAAATTTATATGAGTCCCTCTACACAACCATCACAAACTTATAACGTTTTTCGACCATTTACAATCATTACAGAATGCTCGACTTCCGCAAGTGCCGCTTATGCTGCCGCCCGCATTCCCTACGATACTGTCGTGCTTTCCTGGCGATGACGCCCGACGAGAAGTTCGAATCCGCAAAAGCACATGGTTATTGCATAAATTGTCTAGCGACTTCACATACCACCGAAGCATGCGACTCCCCGCAGGTCCGCCGGAATGTTGAAGACATGACTGTCAATCTCATAGAGTTCTAAAAGAAAAATAGAAATTAAATATACATATACTTATATAAGAAATTTTATACTCACCTTGAATTGTTTACCCTAATCTGACATACTCACCCTTTATCCACTGGAACATGTACCTTAATTTCCAATTCCTGTAAAGCAAAGAAAATTGAAGGAAAAACGGAAACCGAAATTCCCCCCCCTTCCCCGTTAATGTAAAGCCAAGCTAAGTATTTTGTTATAAATAATAAGCTTACAGTATTTTTACTTTCAATCGCTTGCTTACATCAATACAGTACGTTTGTACATACATATGTGCGTTATTCCAACTAATAAAAACAGTGTAAGAAATATACAAAAGAAAACGCGTTTTTCAATTTAATAAACCAAAATTAATATTTTATTTAACGTCGATAGTTGAATACACATGTTGTGAAGAGAGTTATTTCACTCTTTGCTTTCTCTGTTGTTGCTAAGGTCTGCGTTGGCGTCTTCAAAGTTGAACTGCTTGCCTTTGCAGTGCTGTTCGGTGGTGATTTTCTCGCAACAGCAGAGAAATAGACATTTTTCTCTGCCGTCGCTCTTTCTGATTTGAGCGTTGATCACTCATTACATCGCCGGTTCACTTATCATTTCTCGTTTTCGTTTCTCTGTTTATTTGCAAATGGTTTTTTTTTTTTGTTATATATTCTGTTTATTTTTATTTTTTATTTGTTTTCGATGTATAAATTTATACGATTTAACATCTTCGTTTTCTTGAAATTTAAGTGAAGTTACGCAGCCGATCAAAAAACACATCCGTACACCAAAGCGTGTGTGTGTGAGTTGTGCAGATGTTGACTTTGGATTCGCAAACCGTTCGGTATATACATACCTACATATGTCCGTCACAACACTGTTGAATCTCTGGAATTTTATCCTTTCGGGGTTTTCATCAGATGTATCTCCAAATTCCAAATGAGCCAATCTCTCAGTTTCGGTAGAAAACCCCTGCAGATTGGGTTCTTGCTTTCGAATCTCTACATCCACGACTTTCTAAGACTCGCATTAATGTATTGTAATTATCCATCTAACTTTCCTTGTTTCTCTAGTTATTTGCTGTTTCAGTTATTTTCGAACTGAAGTTTAAGGACCTGGAAGATGGTGTTTTTATCCTGGGAGAGATCGTTGAAGTGGGTGGACGGTTCAACTAACGGTTTCTGAGATGTCCTTCAATCTCATTCACTTTGTTCTCGAGCTTATGTTGTCGTTCTTTTAGAACTGCATTTTCTTCAATCAATTTATCTTGAAGCTGTATGAAAAGAGATGAAATACGCACTTCCTGCTATTATTGAAATCTTGGCATTCTGTGCATCCATCTATTATGATATGTGTTCGTCCTGTGTATCCATCTTTTCTGAAGTTTGTGAAATGCTGACATTCATTTACGAAATGTTATCAGCTTTCATTTGTTAAATTGGATACCCATATATTAACTAGAAGTCTTTTATTCAATTTTTGTTGATGGTTCATTTGTGAAATTGCAGCTATTCAGTCGTTGAAGTCCATACCCGTATATTAACTAGAAGAATTTTATTCAGTCCATTGACCATTTTCTAATTCTTATTTTTCGAGATTTATTTAAAAATTCCACTTCTGACTCCAATTGTAACGATTTTCATTAAATACAACTGGCTGATTCCCCAAACCCTTAGAGCTCGATCACTGGATTATTAAAAAAAAAAACCAAAAATACTGCCAAATACCGACAAACCACCATGCGGCCGTGTATTACCGGCCATAATGGTTGCATTACAATGTCGCTGGTATCGTATGTTATGGCGGAATAAGATCTGCGTGTACGCCATTAACCTTTCACTCTTATAGAAGATTGTATCTTTTCTTTTCAGCTCTACAGCACGTATTATTTTCTCCAACAATAAATTACTGAAGTCACATGATAAAGAATCACCTTTGTGGTACCACGCGGTGTTGATTAACGTTAATCCTTATATAATTTAATCCTTGTATAATTATTTACGGCGATACCAAATTCAGATGCAGCGGCATAGAGGCAGCTCCTTACCGTGGTGTCGAAGGCTGCTTTAAAATTGACAAAGATATTTTATAAAATTTAACGCATGGTCCAATCAGTTTGTTGACGGTGGGATTTAATCTTTTACACAATACACTCGACAGGACCTTATCACTTCTTCACCGCCGTATTTGGATAGCTCGGCCACGGCAATCCATCGACCGTGTCGCTTTCGTTCGCCGAGGGCGGACTTTACTTTTCAATTGCCTACTCAGCCCAAAGTAGCACCTGTTGGCAAGAGTGATTCTGCGTTGGATTTCAAGGCTAACATTATTATTGGTCTTAAAGCTGGACCCTAGATAGACGAAATTATCTACGACCGCGACAACGGTCAACGGATGAGTGCTAACTTAAGCTGGTTTACACCATTAGCATTCCATAAGCAAATCCTGAGTTCACTCATTTTTTGGTCAACAGGGTTTGGAGCATTTGGTTTTGCGCCTTTGTTAGGTCTTGAACCATACTTTGCATGGTTGACAGTTGTGAGGCTATACTCAATTCCTACTATTGCGTCCACGTCGCACACCATGGAAACGTGAGCAACCCTTGTGCAAGATGCGGTAGTCAACCCGTGTGGAGCCTTGGGTCACGGCTAATGAGAGAGAAAGCTTCAGTGGAGCCACTACGACTCATTCGATTTAAGGGTCCGCTGAAGTCTAATTGCAGCGTCTGTTCACCAAAGGTGCGGCTGCGAGCGGGCGCCGGTCTTGAATCAAGTGGCTCGCTATATAAATGTGTAAAATCTTTAAACTTACTCGCCTAGCGGGGTTGTGCGCTGAGTTTGGGACCCGCCACGTAGAAACCAGCTCCACTGAAAATGTTAGTAACGCCTCCGATGAGATACCCCCTTTCTGTTGACGACCCCCGCAAACGAATTAAGGATCACGATTTGAGGGCATGCACCTGGAATATCAAGTCCCTTAATTGGTAAGGTGCCGTTGCCCAGCTGGTTGATGTCCTCGTAAGAATAAAGGCTGACATCACCGCCGTACAAGAAGTGCGATGGACGGGGCAAGGACGAAAGCGAGTAGGTTCTTGTGACATTTACTACAGCGGCCATATAAAGGAGCGCAAATTTGGTGTCGGATTTGTGGTGGGAGAGAGACTCCGTCGCCAAGTACTGGCATTCACCCTGGTGGATGAGCGTCTCGCCACAATCCGCATCAAAGCAACATTTTTCAATAAATCGTTGATTTGCGCCCACGCCCCGACGGAAGAGAAGGACGATTTGGCCAAAAATGTTTTTTATGAGCGCCTAGAGCATACTTATGGGCGCGGCCCCCGACATGATGTGAAAATCGTGCTTGGCGATTTTAATGCCAGGGTGGACAAAGAAAGTATCTTTGGTGCTACAGTTGGAAAATTCAGCCTCCACAACGAAACATCCCCTAATGGGTCGAGGCTGATCGACTTCGCCGGGGCCCGAAATATGGTTGTCTGTAGTACTAGATTCCACAACAAAAAAATACATCAAGCCACTTGGCTGTCCCCTGATCGAAAAACACAAAACCAGATCGATCTTGTGATAGATGGAAGAAATGTATCCAGTGTTCTTGACGTGCATACACTCCGAGGACCCAACATCGACTCGGACCACTATCTTGTTGCAGCGAAGATACGTACGCGCCTCTGTGTTTCGAAGAACGCCCGTCAACAAGCACAAGGAAAGTTTGACTGCCGAACGATTTTCTACTCGACTTACACTCCTGCTCTCTGAGAGCACTCATCAGCAACTCGGTATACGGGAACTGTGGGACGGCATTTCAAGCTCTCTACGTATAGCTGCAAACCAAACTATTGGATTTCGTAAAGGTCGCCAAAACAGCTGGTACGATGAAGACTGCCGTGTCGTAGTGGAGAGAAAACAGACTGCCTACCTCGACCAAAACACGTGCGGGATGGAATAGATTCCGAGAGCTGACGCATCTGCAGCCAAAAAAATAAAGAGGCCGAGATGCGTGAGTATGAAGAGCTTGAGAAGCTGGCCGACAAGGGTAATGCTCGAAAATTCTACGAGAAGATACGACGACTTACAGAAGGTTTCAAGACCGGAGCAGACTCCTGTAGGACACAAAGATGTGATCTAGCCACTGACGCCCAGATCATATTAAATTTATGGAGGGAACACTTATCCAGCTTCTGACTAGCAGTGAAAATGGAGTAACCAGAGATGTGAACTCAAAACTCCAATCGACCACGATGGAAAAGACGTTCCACTACCTGACCATGAAGAAGTTAGAATAGCAATCGCTCGCTTAAAAAACAACAAAGCGGCTGGAGCTGACGGCCAACCGGCAGAACTATTCAAACATGGCGGTGAAGAGCTGACGACGATTGGAATTTAAGTATGCTCAGCCCAATCCATAAAAAAGGGGATCCCATAGTTTGCGCCAAATACCGTGGGATAAGCCTCCTTAATATCGCCTAGAAAGGCCTCTCCAGCGTATTGTATGAACGACTAAAGCCCACCGTCAACAAACTGATTGGACCTTATCGGTGTGGCTTTAGACCTGGTAAGTCAACCATCGACCAGATATTCACCATGTGCCAAAGTGAAAAGAGAACCGACACCCACCAGCTCTTCGTCGATTTTAAAGCCGCCTTCGACAGCACGAAAAGGAGCTGCATTTACGCCGTTATATCTGAATTTGGTTTCCCCGCAAAACTTATACGGCTATATAAACTGACCTTAAGCAACACTAAAAACTCCGTCGGGATCGCGCAAGACCTCTCCGAGCCGTTCGATACCAAACTAGGTTTCAGACAAGGTGACTCTTTATCGTGTGACTTTTTTAATTTAATGCTGGAGTAAATAATACGAGCAGCAGAGCTGAATAGAGAAGGTACAATCTTCTATAACAGTGTACAGCAGCTGGCGTACGCCGATGAAATTGACGTTATTCGCCTCAACAACCGCGCCGTGAGTTCTGCTTTCTCCAGACTGGATAAGGAAGTGAATGATATGGGTCTGATAGTGTACGAGGGCAAGACACCCTCGCATTCGCGACTTGGCACCCAAGTCACTGTTGACAGTCATAACTTCGAGGTCGTAGATAATTTCGTCTATCTAGGAACCAGCATCAACACCAATAATAATGTCAGCCTGGAAATTCAGGGCGGAATCACTCTTGCCAACAGGTGCTACTTTGGATAAGTAGGCAATTGAAAAGTAAAGTCCTCTCTCGGCGAACGAAAACCAAACTCTACAAGTCTCTCATCATTCCCGTCCTGCTATATGGTGCGGAAGCATGAACGATGACAACATCTGATGAGTCGGCGTTAGGAGTTTTCGAGAGAAAAGATTTGCGTTAGATTTATGGTCCTCTTCGAGTTGGCAACGGCGAATATCGCAGACGATGGAACGATGAGGTATACGAGTTATACGACGACATTGACATAGTTCAGCGAATCAAGAAGCAGGCTAGGCCAAGTGGTCCGGATGGATACTAACACTCCAGCTTTGAAAATTTTCGATGCAGTACCCGCCGGTGGAAGCAAAGGAAGAGGAAGACTTCCACTCCATTGGAAGGACCAGGTGGAGGAGGATCAGCTGTACTTGGTATTTCAAATTGGCGCCACACAGCTAAAAGAAGAAGCGAATGGCGCAATGCTGTTAACACGGCTGAAATCGCGTAAGCGGTGTCTACGCCAGTAAAGTAAGTAAAGTATGTTAACGACGGCCCTAATTTGAAACTCTTGATCCTCTAGAGTTTCTTTTATATCACCTGAGTCAACAGTGGCTTCAATTCCCTTAATTACAACAATCAGGCCTTTCGCACTCTTCAACTGGTAAGATTAATAATTATTGTTGTTTGCAGAAAGAAACACAACGACTTCACGAAAGTCTTTTTCACTGTGTACTTGTATTTTTGTCTCGTCTATGTTTCATGAACTTTAAGTGAAGTTACGGAGCCGATCAAAAAACACATCCGTACACCAAAGCGTGTGTGTGTGAGTTGTGCAGATGTTGACTTTGGATTCGCAAACCGTTCGGTATATACATACCTACATATGTCCGTCACAACACTGTTGAATCTCTGGAATTTTATCCTTTCGGGGTTTTCATCAGATGTATCTCCAAATTCCAAATGAGCCAATCTCTCAGTTTCGGTAGAAAACCCCTGCAGATTGGGTTCTTGCTTTCGAATCTCTACATCCACGACTTTCTAAGACTCGCATTAATGTATTGTAATTATCCATCTAACTTTCCTTGTTTCTCTAGTTATTTGCTGTTTCAGTTATTTTCGAACTGAAGTTTAAGGACCTGGAAGATGGTGTTTTTATCCTGGGAGAGATCGTTGAAGTGGGTGGACGATTCAACTAACGGTTTCTGAGATGTCCTTCAATCTCATTCACTTTGTTCTCGAGCTTATGTTGTCGTTCTTTTAGAACTGCATTTTCTTCAATCAATTTATCTTGAAGCTGTATGAAAAGAGATGAAATACGCACTTCCTGCTATTATTGAAATCTTGGAATTCTGTGCATCCATCTATTGTGATATGTGTTCAACCTGTGTATCCATCTTTTCTGAAATTTGTGAAATGCTGACATTCATTTACGAAATGTTATCAGCTTTCATTTGTGAAATTGGATACATACATAATAACTAGAAGCCTTTTATTCAATTTTTGTTGATGGCTTTCATTTGTGAAATTGCAGCTAATCACACGTTGAAGCCCATAGCCGTATATTAACTAGAAGAATTTTATTCATCCATTGACCATTTTCTAATTCTTATCTTTCGAGATTTATTTAAAAATTCCACTTCTGACACCAATTGTAACGATTTTCATTAAATACAACTCGCTGATTCCCAAAGCTCGATCACTGGATTATTGAAAAAAAACCAAAAATACCGCCCAATACCGACGAACTACCATGCGGCCGCGTACTACCTGCCACAGTGGTTGTATTACAATGTGGCTGGTATCATATGTTATGGTGGAAAAAGATCTGCGTTTAAAGATTATAGTCGAGTAAACAACAGCGCGCCATTCATTCCTTCTTTTGGATATTTGGTGCCAAATACTAGGTACAGCCAGATGCTTCCCTACCTGGTCTTTCAAACGGAGTAGAGGCTATCCTTTTCTTTGATTTTATCGGCGGGTTCTGCATCTAAAACTTTGAAAGCTAGATTATTTTTAAACTTAAATATTACGCAAAACCTTTTACTCGAAAACTCATCGTCCATACCTTGTAGAGCTTGGTCTTTGCTCATCGAGAGAGAACTTCACCTTTCAATATCCTACTCATCCCAAAGTAGCACATGATGGCAAGAGTAATTTTCCAGGCTGACATTGTTGAAGATGTTAATACTGGTTCCAAGTTAGATGGAATTATTTACGACTTCATTGTTATGACTGTCAAAAGTGACGTGGGAAGCGAGTTGCGAATACGATGGCTGTTTCCTTGATGGTAGGAGATATTTCGTTTTGCCCTCATTCAGTCTGTAGAAAGCAGACCTCTGTCGCGTTGGTTTAAGTCAATGATTTTGATATTATTGGCGTACGCCAGTAACCTTTCACTCTAATAGAAGATTGTATATTTTCTTTTCAGCTCTACAGCTCGTATTATTTTCTCCAATAATAAATTACTGAAGTCACATGATAAAAAATCACGTGTGGCAGCAACTGTACACTCTTTTACCTTCTCTATTCAACCCTGCAGCTCTTATTACTCTCTCCAGCATCAAATTGAAGAAATCACACGAAAAAGACTCACTCGGTCTGAAACTTCGTTTGATACCGAACGGCTCGGAGAGGTCCTTCCCAATTCTGACTGCGCTTCTAGTGTTGTCTAGCGTCAGTTTACACAGCCGTATAAGTTTTGCGAGGATACCAAATTCAGACATAGCGGTGTATAAGCAGCTCCATTTCGTGCTGTCGGGGGCTGCTTGGAAATCGACGAAAATGGGGTGTATATCGATCCTTTATTCACGGGCCTTTTCTAAGATTTGGCACACGGTGAATGGTTGATTTACTTTCGATAGGACCTTATATACGATGTTAAGGAGGCTTTTCTCACGGTAGTTGGCGCAGACTGTGGGATCGCCCTTTTTGTGGATTGAGCAGAGTACACTTAGGTTCCAATCATCGGGCATGTTTTCATCATCATCATTATGATGCATGCATTTTGTCAGCTCTTCCCCGCCATATTGGCCGTCAGCCCCAGCCGTTTTGTTGTTTTTTATGTGGGCAATCGATATTCGAACTTCGAAATGGTCAGGTAACGGAATGTCTGTTCCATCGTCATCGATTGGGACTTTGGGTTCACCATCTCCGGGTGTTGTGTTTCATTTTCACTGCCGTTCAGCAGGCTGGAGAAGTGTTTCCTCCATAAGTTCAATTGTTGGCCAGCTTCTCAAGCTCTCCATACCCACGCATTTCGGCCTCTTTCTTTTTTGTTTGTCCGCAATTGCATCTTGCTCCCTTTTTCAGCTCTCGATATCTATCCCACTATCGCGATAAATTATTGTACTAACGGGAAAATCAAGAGTTGCACCCATCAAAAAAAAAAAAAGAATTGCTACCAAAACTGGAGCTTTACGGTGCATTTTTACTCGTTCTGCTTTTTACTAAAACAAAATCACTTTTTTCTAATTATGTTTTTGATGTTTATCTTTGGACAGATGCACAAATTGTGCCTCACTGGATCAAGATGCATTTGGCTACACTCTCAGCTTTCGTCGGCACCAGAGTATCGGAAATATAAGAACTAACCGCTGGTACTGATTGGAAGCATAAAAATGAAAACCCAGCGGATATAGTTTCAAGGGGATGCACTGCTGCTGAACTGGTAAACTCAAATTGGTTTACTGGGCATTCATTTCTGCTTGAAGATATCACAAATTGGCCAAAACAAAGGAGTTAAAAAATCGACATGGAACTTGTAAAGTCGGAGATGCAAAAATCTGTATTAAAAATAATGGTAAAACCCAACTACATTATTGATATCATTGACAAATGCAGTTCTTACACTCGTGGAATTAGTTTAGTCGCTTGGATATTTCGCTTTTATAACCATCTCCGCAATCAACCAAATATTTTCAACAAACGTTATGCATCGTTTGGAATGTTCAGCAAATACACTACTCTGAAAACATACGCTTAATCCTTTCTTTGTTAAAACAGAAGGATTCGAACTATTGAAGGACGGTGGACGTCTGGCATTAGCTTCCAAGGAAATGTAATTTCGTCAAACCTTACGTGCGATGTTTGCGGTTAACACCAACACGTCCATTCGCACTTTGTGGCATCGACTTTTCTGGACGCGTCAACGTATTTCCTCGTATCCGAGGCAAAATACCATACAAGGCCTACTTCGGCACTTTTGTGGGCCTAGCAACTAAGGCAGTACACATTGAAGTCATCTCAGACTTAACTACGGATGCCTTTTTGTCATCACTCAAAGGATTATTAGTAGAAGAGGCCTTTGCCTTGCAGCAAACTTGCTGTTTTGAAAGCATTCATATTTGAAAAGACTCTCAAAATATTATTACAAAGTTCAGTACTAATGAATTTATTAATTTTCATTTTATTCCCCCCAAAGCACCTCACTTTGGAGGCATTTGGGAGGCAGCATTAAAGTCGGCAAAGGACCACTTAAATCGCAGTATAATAAATGCAGGGCTACGTTTAAAGAGCTAACGACAACATTGGTTCAAATAGAAGCTTTGCTCGACTCTCGATCAATTCCACGTCTCTCATCGGATCCTAATGAATACGAGGCATTAACTCCCGGATATTTTCTCATCGGAGGTGCATTCACTATCATCGGATATCAATCGCACCGATGAATGGGCCCAAATCACTTCAATAAAACAACGATTTTAGGAGCGCTGGTCTCACGAATATTTGACCGAGTTTCAGATGCGTGGAAATGGATTTCTAACCATCCAAACATCAACAAGGACACTTAGTAATACCACACGAAGACAACGTACCACCTCTACGATGGAAAATGGTGCGCATCTTCAACTTAAACGCGTCAGAGTTGTGGATATACACACAGAATAAGAATTATTCGACGTCTGTTGAGGACATCGGAGTCGATCTCATCGGACTCTGAAAAAGGAATTAGGAATTTAATATGCTTATACAATATATATGGAAAACAATACTTACCCTTACATTGAATTACTATAACTGAAATACTTACCTTAATCTCCAAATTCCAACCGTAAAACAAAGAAAATAGAATAAAAACTGAAACCGAAATTTCCCCTCCTTTCCCGTTAAAATGTATGTAAATCAAAGCTAAGTATTGTATTACAAGTAAGAACCTTGAAACAAAGAAAAATCAATCGCTTGCTATACCCTAAACGGTACGCCATTGTGTAAAGTAATAAGCAATAAGTGAAAATTATAATTAAATCTTATATTAAAAATCGTATGTCCGCATGGAAAAATCCAGTAATTTCCAAAAATTTCCAAAAGTTACCGACCGAATGACTTGAAATTTCATTAGGTTGTTTCTATGATATCTGAAAAGGTTTACAAGAAAAAAATTTCGGGAAGTGGACCGGGGACTGACCTATTCCAAAAAAACTCTTATGTCGGAACGGGTGTTCTCCAAAAGTTACCAACCGAATGACTTGCAATTTCGTCAGATTACTTCTATGACTCCTCAGATGGTTTTTTCCAAAAAAAAAAAAGTTCGGGAAGTGGACCGCAGACAGACCTATTCAAAAAAAAACTTATTAATGGATCGAATTTGCTTGGATTCTCTCTCTCTTCCGGAAAGTTTTTGGCTGGATTTACTTGAAATTTACTACTCATATCAACTGAAGAGCTCGAAAGGCCTAACAGTTGTAATTAAAAGTACAGAATCCTCAGTCAAGTAAGACGAAATAAAAGATCAAGAGCCTCTGGTTTCAGTACTAAATCGGTCATAATTATACTTAATAGAAACAAAGTAGGTAGTGTTTAGGTAGAACTAGAGCCCAATACAAGTCAGTTAAAGAAAAACGAAACCCATCCCATATACAATTTAAAATATTTGCTACATCGTAGGGTTACAGTAGAAGAGCCACACAAAAGAAATGGCCCAGTGCAATGCACCAACTGCCAAGAATTCGGCCATACTAAATCCTACTGCACGTTGCGCAGTGTTTGCGTAGCATGTGGGGACCTACATCCCACGTCTGAATGCACGTCAAAGAAAGATGATGCCACCATGAAAAAATGTAGCAATTGTGGAGGTAATCACACTGCTAATTATAGGGGCTGTCCTGTATATAGAGATCTAAAAGTTAGGTTGGCAAACAATATACAGACTCACCGAAGTCAAATGGTAAATACACCTCAAATCCAATTTGTAGAAAAAGCTACGGATAAAACTGTTCCAAACGTGCAAAATTTGAATCCAAATAAATTATCTTATGCGAATGTACTGAAGAATGATTCAGATAGTATTCCACAGAACCAATCTAATGGAGGTATTGAATCGATGATTTTAAACCTTACGCAGTGCATGACACAGTTCATGTCAACTATGCAAAGTATGATCCAAAACCTGATTAAAGCCCAGAATAACATGCTACAAATCTTCATGCAAAAAAAATGAGCGTGCTAAATATTTGTTTTTGGAATGCAAATGGTGTGAACCAACATAAATTAGAATTGGCACGATTTTTAACAGAGTATGCTATAGACGTATTGCTATTGTTTGAAACGCAATTGACCGATAAATATAACGTTTATATACCTGGGTTCATATTCTACTCCACTAAGAGCTAAATCTCTCAGCCATTTATTGCCCTCCAAAATTTAATATCACAGAAAATCAATTTAAGGAATTTTTTGATAATCTTGGTGATAGATTTATAGCAGGAGGAGACTACAATGCAAAGCATGTATACTGGGGATCCCGTCTAATAAACCCCAAAGGCCGTCAACTATACAATACCATTATAAACAAGCGTAACAATTTAGATTGTAATTCCCCATGTCAACCAACCTACCGATCGGAAGAAAATACCTGACTTAATAGACTTTGCTGTCTCAAGAAAAATCGACAGGCAACTTGTATCAGGAGTGACGGTTGCTGAGTTGTCATCAGACCACTCACCAGTTCTAATAAAAATTTATGAGCACTCGAAGATAGTTGCACAAGAATCAAGATTAACAAACAGAGAAACAAACTGGCTAAAATACAAAAAATATACTAGTAGTCATATTAATATCAACCCAATATGGAATTGTGAAAACGATATTGATGACTACATTAATGAGCTCAACAATGTCCTTGTTTCGGCGGCAACCATAGCGACTCCAAAAAGTAAAAAGCCTATTACGTGCCCAAATATCCTAGCAAATACAGAAATTGAAAAAATAGTAAATAATAAGCGCCGTTTGCGGAGAGAATGGCAAGAATATCGCTCTCCAGCCGCAAAGTTACGGTTGAAAGCAGCAGAGAGGAAGCTGAAAAGTGCACTGAAACAAGCAGAAGATCACAATGCCAAGGCTTACATAGAGAAACTAGCGCCAAATTCTGCCAAAAAATACTCACTCTGGAAAGCACAAAAGAAATTTAAGCCTCCAAAAGAAGTGAATATGCCAATCAGGGACCCAAACGGTAACTGGACACGTAGTAACGAAGAAAAGGCAAATTGCTTTGCAAAGCATTTAAGTAATGTATTCCATCCAAATGACGCAGTTAATAATTCTATTTTGCCGGAAGTTGTTGTTAACGGCCAGGAAAATCAGGTGGCAATTAAAATATCAAACCTAGAAGTGGTAAACGCGATACAGAAACTGAATCCAAAGAAATCTCCAGGCCACGATCTTATTACACCAAAAATGTTAATAGAGCTACCAAGAGTTGCACAAGCATTGCTCTCTGAACTCTTTAATGCTATTCTAAAACTAAGTTACTTTCCAAACGCGTGGAAAAAGTCGCAGATATTAATGATAGCCAAACCAGGCAAAGACCAAACACAGGCGTCTTCTTACAGACTAATAAGCCTACTACCCAGTCTTTCCAAATTATTTGAAAAAATTCTGCTATCAAAAATATCTCCTTTTCTCCACCGTAACAATGTGATACCAGATCACCAATTCGGCTTTCGTGAAAAGCATAGTACTATTGAACAAGTTAACCGAATAACTAATGAAATCAGGAAGGCATTTAAGCTCAAGGAGTATTGCTGTGCAATCTTTCTTGCCGTAGCACAAGCGTTGGACAAAGTCTGGCATAAAGGTTTACTGTACAAAATACATAAAGCTCTGCCTGTTCAATTTTATATGATACTTAAGTCATATCTGACTAACAGAAAATTTACAATTACAGAATCTGAATTTATCAGTGAGGAGTATCCGGTAAAAGCTGGTGTTCCGCAGGGTAGCGACCTTGTGCCTATTTTATATATTATATACACTGCAGACATCCCAATAAACCGAAAAGTGCAGACATCTACCTTTGCGGATGACACAGCTTTTTTATGCCGGGATAAATGCCCTAAAAGAGCAGCAAACACATATAGTAATCATTCACTCCTCATCGAAGAATAGCTAGAAAACTGGAGAATTAAAGTTAATGAACAAAAGTGTAAACATGTTACATTTACTCTAAGACCGCACTCATGTCCTGCAATTCGCTTAAATGGTTTAAACATTCCCCAAGTAAATGATGTTACATATCTCGGTATACACTTAGATAGACGTCTCACTTGGAAGACTCACATTGAGGCAAAAATACTACACATGAAATTAAAAGCAGCTAGTTTAAATTGGATTTTAAATAAAAACTCCGGTCTAACACTAGACTACAAAGTCCTTATTTACAACGCAGTATTAAAACCAATTTGGATGTATGGTATTCAACTGTGTGGTACGACCATGGTACGTTCGTAACGTAAATATTCACAAAGACCTTGGTATTTTACTGGTTAAGCCTGAAATTGAAAGAAGCAGGACGAAGTACTTCACAAAGCTGAGAAATCATCCAAACCCGCTAGCTAATGCTTTATGCAACCCAACAAGAAATTCTCGGCTGCAGCGAAGAGATGTTCCCGCCTTCTAAGGAGAGCACCGTAGTTTGAAAAGGGCTCAGAGTTACATAACTCGAGCTATCATGTTTGAAATTTAGTTCTTAAGATTTGTACACTTACTGTTAGGCTTATATTAAAGTAGATTCAGTAAATAAATGAATTTGTGTATAAAAAAAAAAAAAAATTTGGTACATAGGTGGCTTTTGCTTAGATTAACGGGAAGACTACACTTCTCTCCGGTAAGTGGACCGGGAACTGACTTGTGCAAGAAAAACTTATTTATGGATAGAATTACTTGAAATTCGGTATATAGGTATATTTTTGCTTGGATTAACAGGAAGACTCTTTTTTTCTGCGAAGTGGGCCTGAGACCGACCTATTCAAAAAACCTTATTTAGGATTTGATTTGCTTGAAATTCGATACATAGGTGTCTTTTTGCTTAGATTAACAGGAAGATTACACTTCTTTCCGGGAAGTGAACCAGAAACCGACCTATTAAAAGTAGTCGAACAACTCTGCTCTCCGGGGAGTGAACCGGTGACTCGCCTATTAAAATAGTCGGGCTATTCCTCTCTCCAGGAAGTATTCAATGAATAAAGTTATGATAAAAACATATCCCATAATTAATTTTTCTTACATTCAATGTGTCTGTGCGACAGTTATGGGTTGCAGGGTACAGCTAGTATTTGTATAAAATTTTAAAACATAACATGGTTTTAATTATTACATTTTAAATGAAATTAAATTTTTATTCAAGCGCAATCTTGAATATGGTGCCGAGTACCCTTTAACGGAGTGAACCTTACTAAAAGAAGAATATACAAAAAATAAATAAGAAACAAGAAAACATATATGTATGTACACAACTAATCGCGAACGGAAAACAGCGAAAAATCAAGCGAGAGTCGCGATAAAGTTTAAACGCACGAAAAAAGAAAAAAGTGGTCCAGTGGTAATAAATAAATATATATAATATATATACATATATGGTAAATACATTTGTCGCCTAAAATTGAAAAGTAGGAAGTGAAGTGTTCAAAACACAACAAAAAAAAAATTGAAAAAATATACATATATAAAATTTAAAAACATATATATAAAAGTTATCTGGTAACTCTTGCGAGTGCAAAGAGAAAGTGACTGTGCTGTATATTTATTTTAAATTTTTAAATATAATATATTGTGCAAACTACATAAACTAATTTAGGCAAGTGACTCTTCTGAAACTGAACAAAGTGAAGTGAAAGTGAAACCTTTTAAATAACAAATTGTGTTATTTGCATGGATTGGCGCTTCATCAAAACTAAATAATCAAAACAAAAAAAAAACAACTATAAACAAATAGTTCACACTAGTTGAACAGAGACAAATATATTAATTATAATAATAAAAGAAATATAAAAAGCTCTAGGAGTAAAGAAAGGCGGCTAAAAGTATGCCGGAAAATTTGCATTTGCTCGCGCCGTTTCCAAAATAAAGTTGCCAAAATACTGTGTTGCAAAATCCACTGGTTTTTTTTTGGGACTAAATTGGCCATTTTGCAAAAATGGGACTAAATCGGTCGCCACAACGTGGAAACGTTAACCAAAGACAACAGCAACAACAAACACCACAACAACAGCACCAACAGTGAACACAACGATTGGAAAATGAGCCCTCAGCTTTTGTAGTCCCTTCTAGGACTACTTTACCAGCCCCTTCATGGGCTCAATCGCCGATTACCGCAACTCCACCAGCTCCTTCTAGAGTCGAAACGTAAGACTTTTCCGAAAATAGCGCTGCAAAGAAAGCAGTAATTCAAACGGGAATCGATCGCTACATTCTTGTAAAAAGGTCACCACCCACGGTCACCCCAAAAAAATAGTGAAAAAAATCAAAAAAAAATTGTCAAAACAGCAAGAGAAAAAGACAGCATGAGCAATAATCGATTTCATATGCTTTCTGATGCTGATGATCAAGTGCGGGTGCAGAAAACGCCCAAGCCGCCGCCAATTTATCTTAGAGAAGCGAACTCTAGCAACCTTGTCAACAAATTGATAGATCTAATTGGGAAAAATAACTTCCATGTAGTCCCAATTAAAAAGGGAAATATTCAAGAAGTAAAAGTGCAAACCTACGGAGAAGATAGCTATCGCAAGGTGGCAGATAATTTCGAAAAGGAAAAGAAGTCCTTCTATACCTTCCAGCTCAAAAGTAGTCGTAGCTTAGCAGTCATCTTAAAGGGCATTGAACACAGTGTAAGTCCCTTGGAAATAGAAAGTGCCTTGAAAGAAGAAGGTTTCAGGGTAAGAAATGTATTCAACATTAAAAATAAGGCTAACATACCTCAGCCAATGTTTAGGGTTGATATTGAGCCTGATTTCCAGCTCTTAAAGAAGGGAGAAGTTCATCCCATTTACAAACTGCGGTATCTTCTTCACCGTCGTATTTCCGTGGAAGAACCACAATAACGAACAGGTCTTGTTCAGTGCCATGATTGTCAAGAATTTGGCCATACGAAGCGATATTGCGCTTTACAAAGTATATGTGTCATTTGTGGAGATTTACATAGTTCAAAAGACTGTATGAAATCTAAAACAACCCCTGAGTCTAAAAAATGTAGCAATTGCGGTGAAAATCACACCGCCAATTACAGGAGTTGTCCAATATATATTTCCCTAAAAGGCAAGGGCAGTAAAAAGGCTTCTAGCAACTTTCCTGCCTCTCAGCCTCACCCTCAGCCTCAATTAAAAGCTGCCGAAACAAAGCCTACTAATACCAACTTTATATCCTACGCCCAAGCTTTAAAAGGTGTGCCTCAGCTCACAACGCAAGAAACGTCCATCCCGTCCGTTCCGTCTGTTAACCCACTTGAAAATACGCTAAACAACTTTATACGCATGATGCAAGAACATATGACATCAATGCAAAGTATTATGCAAGATTTAATTCGAAATCAAAATCTCCTCCTTCAAGCGATATTGTCTAATCCATGAACGACCTTAAGATATGTTATTGGAACGCCAACGGCTTTGTCCAACTCAAAAATGAACTTCAACTCTTCTTAGAAAATCAAGCAATAGATATAATGCTAATCTCCGAAACTCATTTGACCAAATTTAACAACTTCAATATTGATACATTTCTGTTTTATGACACCAAACACTCTGAAGGGAAAGCGCGCGGTGGAACTGGAATACTTATCAGGCAAAAAATTAAACATTATATAATGGAAGAGTACTGTAAAGACTACCTTCACGCTACCTCAGTTCATATATATGATAATTCTGGTGGAATAAACATTTCCGCCATATATTGTCCGCCCCGATACAACATATCAGAAACTCAATTTACTGATTTCTTTTCTAAACTAGGTAAACGGTTTCTAGTAGCAAGTGATTACAACGCAAAACATTTCTTCTGGGGATCTAGGTTAATATCTCCAAAGGGTAGAAATTTATATAAAGCCATTCAAAATAACGGTTTCGACGTTATATCTACCGGTCAGCCAACATACTGGCCAACTGATCTCAGCAAAACCCCAGATTTGATTAAAACCCCTTTTCGACTTATTATCTGATCACTCGCCTTGTCTATGTTCCATTAACATAATTCCAGTTTTCAATGACTTACAACTAGGCTTAACCAATAAATTTACAAATTGGCTTAAATACAGAAAATTCATTAGCGCGCATCTAAAATCGCTCATTCCTCTAAAATCAATAGCAGATGTCGACAATGCAGTTGATGGCTTTACAACATTACTTCATTTGGCAACGAAAATTTCAACGCACGGCCCATCTAACACTCATAGAAGACAAATTTTCAACGGTCTTAAGGGTAAAGACATTACAAGTCTGGTAACCAAAAAAGACAACTAAGGAGAGATTGGCAGAGGTTTCGTTCCCCGGCCTTAAAAAATGAGCTCAATATATGCATAAAAATGCTTCGGGATGTCCTGAAACAAAAAAAGGAAAACGAATTTCAAAAGTCCGTACAATCTCTGTCAGCTACATCTGATACCAACTACTCTTTGTGGAGAAAAGTTAAGAGTTTCAAAAGTCCCGTCACTTTCGACCCTCCATTGAGAACTCACAATGGTGAGTGGGCTCGAAGCGACCAGGAAAAGGGTATCTCATTTGCCATGCAACTTTCCACTGTATTTACACCAAATATTGGATACAAATCTCTTCCAGAATTTCGTGCAGATCCAGATAAAAATTTTATTCAATTTAATTTTAAATCACTTAAAGATGTTATTACTAACGACATAAAGAAAAAGAAGGCTCCTGGATACGACAGGATAACGGGTGATATGATAAAAGAGCTTCCAAATGTGGCAATTAAACACATGCTTTGTATATTTAATAGTATATTGAGACTACACTATTTTCCTAAATCCTGGAAGCTCTCGGAGATTATTATGATCCCTAAACCAGGTAAAGATCCATCTTTGGTGGGCTCCTATAGGCCTATTAGTTTAATTACGGTATTCTCAAAAAGCTTCGAAAAACTTTTATTAAAAAAAATATTACCGATTTTTGAATCGAAACAGACCATACCATGCCACCAATTCGGGTTTAGAGAAAAACACAGCACAATAGAGCAGGTGCATAGCATCGTAGTACACATCAGATCAGCGTTTGAAAACAAGCAATATTGTACAGCAGTGTTCCTCGATGTTGCTCAGGCATTTGATAAAGTTTGGTTAGATAGTCCATTATACAAGCTGAAAGTTACGCTTCCCGTAAAAATTTATGATGTCTTAGAAAGCTTTCTTATTGGCAGAAAATTTCGTGTTAGGCAAAAAAGTTACACCACCGAATCCTATGAAATATTTGCTGGTGTTCCACAAGGAAGTGTTTTAGGGCCCGTCTTATATTTAATTTATACGAACGATCTTCCCACAAACCGAAACCTCATCACATCAACTTTTGCGGATGATACAGCAATACTTAGTGTCCATTCAAACCCCATGACAGCCAGTTACAGATTACAAGAACATTTAAAAGTAATACAATAGAAGAGTGGCTAACAACTTGGAGAATTAAAGTCAATGAGTCTAAGTGTATACAAGTAACATTTACCCTAAAAAAAGACACATGTCCTTCAATTTCTATAAATGGGAATACAATACCTCAGAAAGAATTCGTTACCTACCTGGGAGTTACATTGGATAAAAGACTCACCTGGAAAAACCACATAGACAAAAAGATTACTAAAACCAAATTGAAAATTGCGAACTTGCATTGGATTGTAGGCTCTAAGTCCAAACTAAGTCTAGAAAATAAAGTTTTACTTTTTAATATGCTAATAAAACCATCTTGGACGTACGGGATCCAAATTTGGGGCTCAGCATCTAAATCTAGCCTGGATAGAATTCAAAGACTGCAGTCTGAAACCTTAAGATCAATATTCAAAGCCCCTTGGTATGTAAAAAACTCCGCAATTCACAAAGATCTCGGCAACATTACTAAACTCTGCGTACTACCGCCCGTATAGCACACTTCTCTCCACACACACATTCTCTCCCCTCTCTCAAATTTATACTTCTGCCTCCACTCCACCATCACAAACTTGTAATGTTTCTCGACCGACTCGACACGACTTCCGCAAGTCCCGCTTATGCTGCCACCCGCACTGCCTACGATACTGTCGGGCTTTCCTGGCGATGACGCCCGACGAGAGGTACGAATCGGCAAAAGCACATCGCAATTGCATCAATTGCCTAGCGACTTCGCACATTATCGAGACATGCGACTCCCCGGACAGCTGTCGTCGATGCGGATTAGCCCATCATACAGTGAAGCCGAAGGCAGGAGTTCGAAAGCCTCAAAGGCGCACAACTGTAACGGAACCAAAAGCACATCTGAACAAAAACCGAGAAACTCTACAACGGCTTTAAGACTTGGTCTAAGTCACGTCGCCGGAGGACCGCCGGCATGTTAAAAACATGGGTGTCGATCTCATCGAACTCTGAAAAAGGAATTAAGAATTAAATATGCTTATATATATGGAAAACTATACTTACCCTTACCTTGAATTACTTACAAATCCCAACCGTAACATAAAGAAAATAGAAGAAAAACGCAAATTGAAATTTCCATCCTTTCCCGTTAAAATGTAAATCTATGCTAAGTATTGTATTACAAGTAAGAAGCTTGAAGCAAAGAAAAATCTATCGCTTGCTATACCGTAAATTGTACGCCATTGTGTAAAGTAATAAGCAATAAGTGAAAATTATAATAAAATATTTGTATAAAATTTTAAAACATAACACGGTGATTGTTATGCATTTTAAAGGAAATTAAATTTTTATTCAAGCGCAGTTTTGAATAACGTCCAATACACAAAATCGCCATTCTACCTGTTTGAAAACTCTTTCAACGGGGCCGGGATGTTTTGCCGCAGGTTGGGAGTCGCTGCAGTACATATTTTGTAGAGACTTAGCTAACATATTTACATAAACTCATAATTTTAAGCTACTGCTAACTGGCTCCCTCTTTTCTCTATTTGAGATATATACTTACACGTATATGTATGTATATGAGCATATCATAATCGAAAACTTGCTCCATTTATCTATTTAAGATATATACTTATGGTACACTCGCACGTATACCATATATCCATATTAATTAAGCTTGTATGTACATATTGTACTCATGCTCTCATTTGCTAGTAACTTCCTTTATATTGTTTCGCTAATAGCACGTACACATTTTTATACGACTACATACATTTTTTCTATCACTCCAAATATTATATTTATACCAAATACATAATCATAAAATACCTATATCATTTGTTTGTTGACCATCCAAAATTAAGCCAGTCTTGAAGGCATAGTCCACAAATAATAACTTATTATAACAGGTCTGGTATCAATTACAGAAAAAGCTCCTTAGCGAACACTTTCTATTGTATGTTTTGTAAACGTTATTAAATTCACGAGAGTAATAGAATAGGGGAGTAATGGGGTGTAGTCAAGCTTCTGGCTATGCTGTTACAGTTGCGAAGCTATACTCAATTCCTACTGCGTCCACGTCGCGCACCCTGGAAACGTGATCAACCCTGGGTAGAGCCTTTGGTCACGGCTAATCAGAGAGGAAGCTTCAATGGAGCCACTCAGACTTATTCGGTTTAAGGCTCCGCTGAAGTCTAATTGCAGCGTATGTTCACCAGAGGTGCGCCTTCGAGCGGTCATCCGTCTTGAAGCAAGCGGCTCGCTATATAAATGTGTAAAAACTTTAAACTTACTCGCCTAGCGAGGTTGAGCGCTGGGTTTGGCACCCGCCACGAAAAATTTAACAACGATGAGATACCCCCTTCCTGTTGACGACCCCCGCAAAGGATTTAAGGACATCCACCTGGAAAGTCCGGTCCCATAATTGGGAAGGTGCGATGATGTCTTCGTAAGAATAAAGGCTAACATCACCGTCTTCCAAGAAGTGCGATGGACGCGACACGGACAAAAGCGAGTAGGTTCCTTAGACCTTTACTAGAGCGATAATATAAAGGAGCCCAAATTTGGTGTCGGGTTTGTGGTGGGAGATGAGCGTCTCGCCAAAATCCGCATCAAAGCGAAATTTTTTTTCCGGCCCCCGTCACAATGTGAGAATCGTGCTTTGTGATTTTAATGCCTGGGCGGGCAAAGAATGTATCTTTGGTACGACTGTTGAAAAAATCAGCATCCACAACGAAACATCCCCTAAAGGGTTGACGCTGATCGACTTCGCCGGCGTTCGAAAAATACATCAAGCTATTTAGCTGTCCCCTGATCGAAAAAAACAAAACCTGATCGATAATGTTGTGATAGACGGAAGACATATCTCCAGTGTTCTTGACGTGCAAGGAAAGTTCGACGTAGAAAAGCTGCAATCACAACAGACTGCCGAACGATTTTCCACTCGACTTGCACTCCTGCTCTCTGGGAGCGCTCATCAGCAACTCGGTATGCGGGACCTGTGGTACGGCATTTCAAGCTCAGCAATCGAAATTATTGGATTTCGCAAATGTCACGAAAACAGCTGGTACGATAAGAACTACCGTGTCGCAGTGGAGAGAAAACAGACTGCCTACCTCGCAATGTTGCGATCGACCACAATACGTGTGGGATGAGATAGATACCGGGAGCTGAAGAGGGAAAATGGATGGATGGAGGGAAGCAAGACGCATTTGCAGACAAAAAAAAAGAGGCTGAGATGCATGAGTATGAAGTGATTGAGAAGCTGGCCGACAAGGGTAATGCTCGAAAATTCTATGAAAAGATACGATGACTTTTTTGTTTTTATACACAATTAATTTATTTACTGGATCTGCTTTAATTTAAGCCTAACAGTAAGTGTACAAATCTTAAAAACTAAATTACACACATGATAGCTCGAGTTATGTAACTCTGAGCCTTTTTCAAACTACGGCGCTCTCCTTAGAAAGCGAGAACATCTCTTCGCTGCAGGCGGGAATTTCTTGTTGGGTTGCATAAAGCATTTGCTAGCGGGTTTGGATGATTTCTTAGCTTTGTGAAGTACTTCGTTCTGCTTCTTTCAATTTCAGGCTTAACCAGTAAAATACCAAGATCTTTGTAAATATTTACGTTACGAACATACCATGGTGCGCCCGTTAGTGCTCTTAAAATTTTGGACTGGAACCTCTGTATTTAATCACAGTTAGTTGCACAGGTCTGGTTATCACACTGTGGGGTATAGTGTGATAACCATACATCCAAATTGGTTTTAATACTGCTTTGTAAATAAGGACTTTGTAGTCTAGTTTTAGACCGGAGTTTTTATTTAAAAGCCAATTTAAACTAGCTGCTTTTAATTTCATGTGTAGTATTTTTGCCTCTATGTGTCTCTTCCAAGTGAGACGTCTATCTAAGTATATCCCGAGATATGTAACATCATTTACTAGGGAAATGTTTATACCATTTAAGCGAATTGCAGGACATGATTGTGGTCTTAAAGTAAATGTAACGTGTTTAACTTTAATTCTCCAGTTTTCTAACCATTCTTCAATGAGGAGTAAATGATTACTAATCGTTTTTGTTGCTCAGATATGACTTAAGTATCATATAAAACTGAACAGGCAGAGCTTTATGTATTTTGTACAGTAAACCTTTATGCCAGACTTTGTCGAACGCTCATGCTACGTCAAGAAAGATTGCACAGCAATACTCCTTGAGCTTGAATGCCTTCCTGATTTCATTAGTTATTCGGTTAACTTGTTCAATAGTACTATGCTTTTCACGAAAGCCGAATTGGTGATCTGGTATCACATTGTTGCGGTGGAGAAATGGAGATATTTTTGATAGCAGAATTTTTTCAAATAATTTGGAAAGACTGGGTAGTAGGCTTATTAGTCTGTAAGAAGACGCCTGTGTTTGGTCTTTGCCTGGTTTGGCTATCATTAATATCTGCGACTTTTTCCACGCGTTTGGAAAGTAACTTAGTTTTAGAATAGCATTAAAGAGTTCAGAGAGCAATGCTTGTGCAACTCTTGGTAGCTCTATTAACATTTTTGGTGTAATAAGATCGTGGCCTGGAGATTTCTTTGGTTTCAGTTTCTGTATCGCGTTTACCTCTTCTAGGTTTGATATTTTAATTGCCACCTGATTTTCCTGGCCGTTAACAACAACTTCCGGCAAAATAGAATTATTAGTTGCGTCATTTGGATGGAATACATTACTTAAATGCTTTGCAAAGCAATTTGCCTTTTCTTCGTTACTACGTGTCCAGTTACCATTTGGGTCCCTGATTGGCATATTCACTTCTATTGGAGGCTTAAATTTCTTTTGTGCTTTCCAGAGTGAGTATTTTTTGGCAGAATTTGGCGCTAGTTTCTCTATGTAAGCCTTGGCATTGTGATCTTCCTCAATCGGCGCTTATTCTTTAATAATTTTTATATTTCTGTATTTGCTAGGATTTTTGGGCACGTAATAGGCTTTATACTTTTTGGAGTTGCTATGGTTGCCGCAGAAACTAGGACATTATTAAGCTCATTAATGTAGTCATCAATATCGTTTTCACACAGCTGATACAGGTTGCCTGTCGATTTTTCTTGAGACAGCAAAGTCTATTAAGTCAGGTATTTTCTTCCGATCGGTAGGCCAGTATGTTGGTTGACATGGGGAATTACAATCTAAATTGTTACGCTTGTTTATAATGGTATTGTATAGTTGACGGCCTTTGGTGTTTATTAGACGGGATCCCCAGTATACATGCTTTGCATTGTAGTCTCCTCCTGCTATAAATCTATCACCAAGATTATCAAAAAATTCCTTAAATTGATTTTCTGTGATATTAAATTTTGGAGGGCAATAAATGGCTGAGAGATTTAGCTCTTAGTGGAGTAGAATATGAACCCAGGTATATAAACGTTATATTTATCGGTCAATTGCGTTTCAAACAATAGCAATACGTCTATAGCATACTCTGTTAAAAATCGTGCCAATTCTAATTTATGTTGGTTCACACCATTTGCATTCCAAAAACAAATATTTAGCACGCTCATTTTTTTTGCATGAAGATTTGTAGCATGTTATTCTGGGCTTTAATCAGGTTTTGGATCATACTTTGCATAGTTGACATGAACTGTGTCATGCACTGCGTAAGGTTTAAAATCATCGATTCAATACCTCCATTACAATAGATTGGTTCTGTGGAATATTATCTGAATCATTCTTCAGTACATTCGCATAAGATAATTTATTTGGATTCAAATTTTGCACGTTTGGAACAGTTTTATCCGTAGCTTTTTCTACAAATTGGATTTGAGGTATATGTACCATTTGACTTCGGTGAGTCTGTATAGTGTTTGCCAACCTAACTTTTAGATCTCTATATACAGGACAGCCCCTATAATTAGCAGTGTGATTACCTCCACAATTGCTACATTTTTTCATGGTGGCATCATCTTTCGTTGACGTGCATTCAGACGTGGGATGTAGGTCCCCACATGCTACGCAAACACTGCGCAACGTGCAGTAGGATTTAGTATGGTCGAATTCTTGGCAGTTGGTGCATTGCACTGGGTCGTTTCTTTTGTGTGGCTCTTCTACTGTAACCCTACGATGTAGCAAATATTTTAAATTGTATATGGGATGAGTTTCGTTTTTGGGCAGTTAAGTTCGTTTACAGAATCTGAGTTAAATGTACGCTTAGAAAGTCTTGATCAAATTTGCTCAGCTTTCAACTCGGCTCACGACAGTCTTGAAGGGCTGGATTTTGATGAAATTGGCGGGCAGCTGCGCATCAGCTTCGATGAACTAGTTATTGCACTACGCTCTCGGATCAGGCATGAAATTAGTAGGCGTCAATCCCCATTACCACCTTGCTCGACGTTGCGTCAGGATCAAACTTTAGAAGGTCAAACAATAATAATGCAAAATCGTCCACGTTTGCCTGAGTTGAAATTACCTGTATTCAGTGGTGGCTACACGGAGTACACCGACTTTTTTTCGATGTTTTCAACTATTATCGACAAGGATCCTGATCTCACTGATGTCGAGAAGATGCAGCATTTGCGATCATCCTTGAGAGGAGCAGCATTGGATACCATCCGTTCGTTGGAGATCAGTAGTTCTAACTATATGGCGGCTTTAGATTTACTCGAAAAACGTTTTAATAATAGGCGTCTTATTTTCCAGGCACACATCTCTGAGATTCTTGGGCTCAAAAGGGTGGACTCCTCGTCGGCAACAAAACTGAGAGAGCTTTCCGATAAGGTTAATGCTAATCTACGCGCGTTGCAGGCAATCGGTGACGTGAAGCAAATCGCGGCATGCATAATTGTACACATTCTTCTACAAAAGGTGGACAGCGCAACACAGGCTAAGTGGGAGGAAACCGCACAATTGGACGCGATACCTTCCTGCGAACAATTTACGGCTTTCTTGGAGAAGCGGTGTCAAAAACTTGAGAACATCGAGCATTCAATATCAGCTAGCGCACACATTTTTCAGGCAGCATCTCAGGTGGGAAAGATCAGTAGAAATACTAACACGAGTAGAAAATCATTTGTATCTACTAACGTAGTCAATGGTTGTGTTTTATGTGATAGCACAGACCATTCTATATATAGCTGCAGTCGATTTAATAACTTAACCCCGCAACTACGTCTTAGGGAAGCCAAAAAACTTGCGCTATGTCTCAATTGCCTCAGAAGAGGTCATCAGCTTAAATCGTGCAATGCTGGCCTCTGTCGCTCATGTGGTGCCAAACATCACAGTTTATTGCATTTAGAACAGAACAATCGCTCATCGTCGCAAATAACTCCACCATCGTCACATTGCACATTAGCAGCACTATCGCCTTTGTCGTCGTATTCCATGCCAGCCCAGAATCTCAGGGATGATGTTGTGCTCCTGGCTACTGCGGTTGTAAACGTTAAAAACAATACAGGTACGTGGGTACCATGCCGTGCACTGCTCGACTCTGGGTCGCAGTTGCACATCATAACATCTCGTCTTGCTCATCTACTCCAGCTTCGTAAAACTAAGTCATCTGCTTCTGTAGCGGGTCTTGGTGATTCAAAGTTCGTCTCTGATGGTTTTACTGTCGACTTAAATCTTCGTTCTCAAACTTCGGATTACTCAGCTATCATTACAGCGTTGGTAGCTCCTAGCATAACTGACAATCAACCCAACTTTACTCTGAGCATCGAGTCGTGGAATATCCCATCTAACATTCGTTTGGCCGACAGAGATTTTTACAAATCACAACGGATTGATATGCTTATTGGCGCTAGTCTCTTTTATGACTTGTTATGTGTTGGACAGATCAAGTTAGCACCTAATCTTCCACTACTTCAAAAAACCAGGTTAGGGTGGGTGGTTACAGGAGGTGATTCACAGAAGCAAACAACACCGTCACTGGTCGCGTTATCGTCATATGGCATCGGAAGTGAGTCTTATGCGCAACTAGATCAAGTCGTTCGTCGCTTCTGGGAGATGGAGAGTTGCTGTTCATCCGTCACCAAACTCACAAAAGAGGAGCAAGATTGCGAGGCGCACTTCAACGCTAACTTCATTCGATTAAAGACTGGGGATTATGCTGTTCGTCTGCCAAACAAGTATAATATTGGCGTTCTGGGTGAGTCTTATTCGCTAGCATTTCGTCGATTCCTGAATTTAGAACGCAAGTTAGATCGCCAACCTCAACTTAAGTCGCAGTACGCTGAATTCATTCATGAATATATGAGGTTAGGGCACATGTCATTGGTTAGTGCAGACAAACTACATCTCTGTAAATATTTTTTGCCTCACCACTGCGTCTTGAAGGAAGATAGCACCACCACCAAACTTCGCGTCGTGTTCGATGGTTCAGCTTCTTCATCGACCGGATACTCACTCAATGATGTCCTTATGACAGGACCCACCATACAACCCAAACTCTTCGATTTGTTGTTACGATTTCGAACATTTCCAGTAGCTTTGACAGGCGATATCTGTAAAATGTATAGATGTGTTCGGGTTTTAGAACCGGACAGCTACTTACAGTGTATAATGTGCCGCGATGCAGCACAACATGACGTGCAGGTGTATAGGCTTGATACAGTTACCTACGGCACACGACCAGCCGCATTCTTATCGGTGCAATCGATGCATCAATTATCATTTGATGAGCAGCAGGCGTTTCCTAGGGGCTCAGAAATAATTAAGAGAGATTTTTACGTCGACGATCTAATCACCGGTGGCAGCTCTATTGAAGAAGTCAGAGAGATTATGGACCAAGTTCAACACCTATTATCGAAAGGCAGGTTTAAGTTGCGCAAGTGGTGCTCAAATATACCAGATGTTCTTCAAGGTATACCAGCCGAAGATACGGAAACCCTCCTTAAGTTTCATGATGGAAGTGACATCACTAAGACACTTGGTCTTACTTGGAATCCAGCTTCCGATCGGTTGCTGTTTTCATACTCACAAACGATTAAATCAGCTGGGCATTGCAAACGCTCAATTTTATCTACGATTGCTCGTTTTTATGACCCGCTTGGTCTTATCGGTCCCGTAATTTCCAAGGGGAAGATATTTCTTCAGCAGATATGGAGAGAAAGGCTTGACTGGGATGAAAGCTTGCCGTCATCGCTAAACACATATTGGACTAGCTGTGTGCTGAATTCGAACGTATACCAAAACTTAGCTTCCCGCGACTGTCAATGTTGCCCAAGTGTGTTATAGGAGTTCATGGTTTCTGCGACGCAAGCGTCGATGCTTACGGGGCTTGTATCTACGTCGTGTCTGGTAATGAGGATGAAAAACGCTCTCATTTACTTTGCTCCAAGTCTCGCGTAGCACCTCTTAAGACGATTACAGTGCCTAAACTGGAGCTGTGCGGTGCGGCGTTACTAGCTCAGCTTATACACGAGGTATTTAAGATGGAACTGTTTGCGTGCCCCTTTCATTGTTGGTCGGATTCAGCAGTTGCGTTATCATGGATACATGATGAACCATCACGGTTTCAGATTTTTGTAGCTAATCGCATATCATCTATTCAAGAGTTGACGGCTGGAATGGAGTGGCCTTATGTGCCCACCAAACTTAATCCCGCTGACATTCTTTCTAGGGGTGCATCTCCTAGTGAACTCATCGAATCTTCGCTTTGGGCCCATGGTCCAGAGTTTCTGATTGATTGTCCGAGTAAGTGGCCAATACTCTGCAATACGATTAAGGCGCCTCCGGAACTTCGAAAGAAAGTATTACTTGGAGTGCCTCAGTACACTGACATCACATTGAAATCGAAATTTGCTAACTCCTTCACAAAGCTACAACATGTTTTTGGCTATATCTATAAATTTGCTCATCGCATACGACACTTTGAGTTGACTGTTTGTGACATTCAACAAGGAACAAAATTACTTCTGCGTACAATACAAATGGCAAACCTTAGAGACGACTACAATGGTTTACAAGGGGGAAAAAACTTAAAATCGTCAAGCTGCATTGCCTCTCTTTCACCATTTATCGACGACTGTGGACTACTTCGCGTTGGTGGGCGACTGAAGAATTCGGCCCTAAACTTCGACGCACAACATCCTGTTATATTGCCTAGACATCATCCAGTAACTTATGCAATAATTATGCATTTTCACAAACGCAATTTACATGCAGGGCCCCGTGCACTGCTTGCTAACATCCGCTTACACTATTGGCCACTTGGAGGCCGAAAAACTGTATCAAGTGTCGTAAGTAAATGCATGATCTGTTTTCGAGCTAAGCCGAAATTAGCTGAGCACATCATGGCGGATCTTCCAAATGATCGAGTCAACACGTCATACGCATTTATGGTAACAGGTGTTGATTTCTGTGGCCCGTTCTTTTACAAGAGTGAAGTACGCAACAGGCAACCTGTAAAGTGTTACATCTGTATCTTTATATGCTTCGCCACAAAGGCCGTACATATGGAATTGGTCATGGATCTTTCTACGAAGGCCTTTTTAAACGCGCTCAAGCGTTTCATTCTCACACGCTGTCGGCCTACACGCATATGGTCGGACAACGCTACTAACTTTACCGGCGCGAAAAACGAACTCGCTGATCTACGACGCCTTTTTCTTAATGAGGAGCACATCAAGGCTGTTCATGAGTTTTGCTTGGACAACACCATAGATTGGCGATTTATCCCACCTCGCTCTCCACATTTTGGTGGATTGTGGGAGGCTGCCGTTAAAACCGCTAAGTACCACTTCTATCGAGCCGTTGCTTCAGCTGTTTTAAAACTTGATGAGCTTCATACACTTGTTTGCCACATTACGGCAATAATTAACTCTAGACCTTTGCTTCCACTTTCAGAGCATCCTGATGATTTAGACGTTTTAACACCAGCGCATTTCATTGGCACGGCTCCACTATCATTGTTTGAGGAACCTGACGTCACAAAGCTCAATATTAATCGCTAAGACTACTGGCAGCGGGTGTCATATTATCAGCAAATCTTTTGGAGTCGCTGGCGACAAGAGTACTTAACGCTTCTGCAACAGCGTTCCAAGTGGCGTCTTCAGAAACCCAGTCTTCTTGTTAACGACATTGTCTTGGTGAAGGACGAGAACCTGCCGCCGCTTAAGTGGTCATTAGCGAGAGTCGTCAAACTAATAAGCGGTTCAGATGGAGTCGCAAGGGTTGCAGAACTCAAGACGGCGACTGGAGTCATACGAAGGGCGATTAGAAAGCTATGCCCACTTCCGAAGCAAGATGAAGTTGAAAGCCCCAGTCTTCCAACGGGGGGAGAATGTTTGGTTACGCCGCCACTGTCAACATAAAAGATAATGCAAGCAGCGCAGTCGACGCCGTTAGCTTAGACTCGTCAACTATTGCATACTCGCTGATATATGTATCTATACTCACCTAGATTATCTTATATTGTAACGTGCTCTGAGAAGCAACGATAAACATATTATCTATTATCTATTGTAATTCTATTTAAGTTATACATTTCATTCGCTGGTTCTCACATTTGCGAATTTGGAAATGTTCAGTCGTTGTTTAATCGCTCTTTTGAACGCACGGGTTAATTCGAGCCCGCCTGCTACTTTCAATAAAATTGTCAAAACTAACTCGTTCTTATTATTTACTTGATTTTGCTGAAGAATTAGCCACCGAAAAAGCTCGGTAGCTACACAGTGTTATTAATAGGACTCGATTTCCTCTTGACGTTTATGTATCGATCTAGTCCTCTCTGTATTTTTGTGTTCTTTTTTATTTCATTGGGCTTACCGCTTAACGTTTCCTTTTCATTTGTACTGGTCGGCGATTTCCTGCTGGGTGTTTGCTTGCTGTTTTCTTTTTTTTCTTGTTTTTCTGCCGACTTCGCCGTCTGTTTAGCGCTAGCTAAGTACTGCTGAGAGTCTTCTGCTTGCATGTTGCTTTCTTTTGCCGTTGATCGTGTTGGCGTTATTTGCTCAAAATAGGAAAAATAAGCATTTGAGAGCCTTCGATCCGGGGGGTTATACCGCGACGCATTCATTTTTGTTCTTGTATCACTGGATAACTTTTTGGTTATTTTTCCGTTTGCGCTTATTGTTCTATTATTTAATTTGGAGTTTATTAATGTTTTGCTTTTTTAAAGTGTTCTTCAGATTACACTAAAGGCACTGGCTTACTTATTTTGAATTTTTCACTGTATGTTTTGTTTTATTTTATTTTGTTTTTGTGAGCAGTACCTAATTGCTTGTGTGCTCTTACAGCTCTCCCACATAAGACGACTTACAGAAGGTTTCAAGACCAGAGCAGACTCCTGTAGGATAAGATTCCAGAGCATATTGAATTTATGGAAGGAACACTTCTCCAGCCTGATGAATAGCAGCGAAAATGGAGTAGCGGAGATGGTAAACCCGAAACCCCGATCAATGGCGATGAAAAAGACGTTCCATTACCTGAGCGTTAAGAAGTTCGAATGTCAATCGGTCACTTAAGGAACAACAAAGCGGTTGCAACTGACGGCCTACCGACAGAACTACTAAAACATGGCGGTAAAGAGCTGACAAGATGCATGCATCAGCTACTTTCCAGAATACGGTCGGATGATAGCATGCCCGACGATTGGAACTTAAGTGTACTCTGACCAATCCACAAAAAGGGGACCTCTTTAATATCGCATATAAGGTCCGATCAAACGTCCTATGAAAGACTAAAGCCCCCCGTCAGCGAACTGATTGGGCGTTATCAGTGTGGCTTTAGACCTTATAAATCAACCATTGACCAAATATTCACCATGCGCCAAATCTTGGAAAAGACCCGCGAAAAGAGGATCGACACACACCACCTCTTCGTTGATTTTAAAGCCGCCTTCGACAGCACGAAAAGGAGCTACCTTAAGGCCGCTATGTCTGAATATGGTGTCCCCGTTCCCGTCCTACTGTATGGTGCGGAGGCATAGACGATGTCAACATCTGATGAGTCGGCTTTAAGAGTTTTCGAGAGAAAGGAAAGTACCCGCTAGCGTAAGCAGAGCAAAGGGAAGGCCTTCACTCCTTTCCAAAGACCAGATAGAGAAGGACCTGACTGTACTTGTTATTTCCAAATGGCGCCAAATAGCAAAGAGACGAAAATAATGGCGCAATGTTGTTAACTCGGCTATAAATAAAGTAATAGAAAATAAAATAATAATATATCATGGTATAAAGTTAAAGTAAGGTAGCACTTCTCAAATGTGATGCAAATCGTTCCAGTTTCTTGGCCACATAACCAAGCACTGTAAGAATGCACCATTGTGCCAAGTACGTTGCTTACTCGCTCATTCTAACGTAGACTCGCATTAATTGCGGCAAATGTAATAAATAGCACCCATCAAATTTCAAAAAATTCTCCAAGTTTTTACAACATAGAGATATTTTAAAAATTAGAACCCAAGTAACCACAACCACAACCTCTTCTACAAATCTAAATATCAACAGAATCTCATTCACCCACCAACAAGATCATAATACAATAATAAATAACTCACCGTGAATATTGGTTTAAAATTCGCAATTGTATCTATTTGCCACCCGAGGAGCCTTCTTTGGGGATCTGACTTAGTCAATTCAAGAGGAAAGATAATTGAAGATATATTTTTCTAAATGACACTGCACGTTTACACAAGTGGAGTTTTGTATGTGTTCGGTGAGCTTGACCCGGAATCTCACCCATTCAACTGCTCTTCAACATCATGATAGTAATCATTCTATCTACTCTCAAAACTTCCAACTTCTCCATTGAATCCTGGTATACCTAAACTAAAGTTAATTATGGAGAAAGCCGACTGAGCTTGTTTTCAAGCTCTGGCTAATTAATATCTTACAAATTATCCTCAGTCATCCAATATCAATCAAGAGGCCAATTAAATTTTAAAAATTATTCATCCCATTTCTCAATACCACAAACACATCATAAACGTCACAAAACTCTTGTAACATATTGGTCTAATTTTCTTTCTACTCTGAAGTACAAAAACAGGTTTTGTGACATGATTTTTTATAGTAATTTTATAGTCGATCATACATATTTAAACTTTTGGAATATAAAAAAGCTAACGCTTACTTAAAAAATACTGAAGGAAACAAAGAGACTAATAGCCTATTTCCACCGGGCGTTAAATTACAAAGTTTATCAAATCAAAAATATGTTATGGTTTCCATTTTCAAAACCACGCTGCACGACTCTTCGCTCTGTAGAGGAGTCCGTCGAGGAGTGCCGCGCTCCTGGGTATTTAGCATTGCCGCCAAATCTAGAGATAAGGATCACGTATCTACATATGTACAAATATAATGAACTTTGTTACTATAATAGTAATTGAAAAAAGTTTACTCTCAAAATTCTCACATTGATAGAATGGTATGATGGTTGACATAGAGTTCTTCATGATTTCTGGGACTCATGATGGACACATAGTGCCTCCAACAAATTAATACGCTCTATTTGCGTAATTGGAAATCTAACCTTCGCAAGAAACACCGAACGGTTGATTGCGTCAGTTCGATGAATACAACGGCTTACTGACGACTGGACTCATGGATATTCCCCATTGCTCTCCGACGGGACGTTGACAGCATCCAGTTGCAAAGAATTGCTAGGCGGTTAGAACTTTAAGCATTTTACTAGTGTTAAACAGAAAAAAACATTTAAAAGTTCTATTATTAGCTGCTTCTCCGTAGTAAATGTTGTTATTCCTTTGTTATCGTATTTGCGATCCGAAAATCATTATATTGTACTGGGAGAATAGCGAATACCATTAAAATTATCGCTAAGTCGTATTTGCGATGCGAAAGTTGTTATATTGTGTTTAGAGAATAGCGAACATTGTTAAAATTAGCGCTAAGTAATTTTAACGATCCGCAAATCGTTAAAATACTATAGAGTTCACCTACTGGTCGCATATAAAGATGCTTTCGGGAACACACTGTCTCAAAATCATAAATACCACAAATAGTACATTGACAAATACAATAGATGCTCTATTTATCTTTGGAAGTTTTGTCCCCTCATCCTTCTATACTAAAACCACATATCTGTCCTTAGCTTCGATTTCGAAAAAGCCTATGATAGAATGGGCCCACATGCCATTCTACTACGACAACTTTCAAATCGAAAGTCGAAAAACTTTTAATTTACAGTTTATACACAAACAAAGTGAATGAGTATTCAAAAACCCTCAAGTGTCCACTTTGTAAAGAATCACTTGCTCCGTTCGTTATCACAAAGATTTTGAAAAATTATTAGAAATTAATTGTTGTCAAATGGCGTTCGTTTACACCTAAAAATTATCCAGCAACCAAAATTTGAGAGAGTTAAGTGATTATGGGGTGTAGTCAAGCTTATGCTGTTACAGTTGCGAGGCTATACTCAATTTCTACTCTTGCGTCCACGTCGCGCAACCTGGAAACGTGAGCAACCCTTGTGCAAGATACGGAAACAAACCCGTGTGGAGCCTTTGGTCACGGCTAATCAGAGAGGAAGCTTCAATGGAGCCACTCAGACTTATTCGGTTCAAGGGTCCGCTGAAGTCTAATTGCAGCGTCTGTGAGCGGGCGTCGGTCTTGAAGCAAGCGGCTCGCTATATAAATGTGTAAAATCTTTAAATTTACTCGCATAGCGGGGTTGTGCGCTGGGTTTGGGACCCGCCACATAGAAACCAGCTCCAATGAAAAAGTTATCAACGCCTCCGATGAGATACCCCCTTTCTGTTGACGACCCTTGCGAACGAATTAAGGATCACGATTTGGGGGCATGCACCTGAAATATCCGGTCCCTTAATTGGGAAGGTGCCGTTGCCCAGCTGGTTCATGTCCTCGTAAGAATAAAGGCTAACATCACCGCCGTCCAAGAAGTGCGATGGACGGGACAAGAACGAAAGCGAGTAGGTTCTTGTGACATTTACTACAGCGGCCATATAAAGGAGCGCAAATTTGGTGTCGGATTTGTGGTGGGAGGGAGATTCCGTCATCAAGTACTGGCGTTCACCCCAGTGGATGAGCGTCTTGCCACCATCCGCATGAATGTAAAATTTGTCAACACCACACTATTTTGCGCCCACGCCCCAACAGAAGAGAAGGACGATTTGGGCAAAGATGGCTTTTATGAGCACCTAGAGCATACTTAAGAGCGCTGCCCCCGACACTATGCGAAAAGCGTGCTTGGCGATTGTAATGTCAGGGTGGGCAAAAGTATCTTTGGTGCGACAGTTGGAAAATTCAGCTTGCACAACGAAACATCCCCTAATGGGTTGAGGCTGATGGACAACTCGGTATGCGGGACGGCATTTCAAGCTCCCTACGTACAGCTGCAAACAAAATGATTGGATTTCGCAAATGTCGCAAAAACAGCTGGTACGATAAAACCGACCGTATAGCAGTAGAGAGAAAACAGACTGCCTACCTCACATCGTTGGGATCGACCACAACACATGATGATAGATACCGAGAGCTGAAGAGGGAAGGAAGAAGCATCTGCGGACAAAATATAAAGAGGCCGAGATGCGTAAGTATGAAGAGTTTGAGAAGCTGGCCGAAACCCCAATCGACGACGGTGGAAAAGACGTTCCACTACCTGACCAAGAAGGAGAAGCAATCGCTCGCTTAAAAAACAACAAAGTGGCTGGAGCTGACGGCCTACCGGCAGAACTATTCAAACATGGCGGTGAAGAGCTGACGATGATTGGAATTTAGGTGTGCTCAGCCCAATCCATAAGAAAGGAGACCCCACAAACTGATTGGACCTTGTCAGTGTGGCTTTAGACCTGGTAAGTCAACCATTGACCAGATATTCACCATGCGCCAAATTTTGGGAAAGACCCGTGAAAAGAAAATCGACACCCGCAAAACTTATACGGCTATGTAAACTGACGTTAAGCGACATTAAAAGCTCCGTCAGGATCGGGAAGGGCTTCGCCGTTCGATACCAAACGAGGCTTGAGACAAGGTGACTCTTTATCGTGTGACTTTTTTAATTCAATGCTGGAGTAAATAATACGAGCAGCAGAGCTGAATAGAGAAGGTACAATCTTCTATAAGAGTGTACAGCTGTTGGCGAACGCCGATGATATCGACATTAATGACCTCAACAACCGCGCCGTGAGTTCTGCTTTCTCTAGACTGGATAAGGAAGCGAAGGATATGGGTCTGGTAGTGAACGAGGGCAAGACGAAATATCTTCTGTCATCACACAAACAGTCATCGCACTCGCGACTCGGCTCCCACGTCACTGTTGGCAGTCATAACTTCGAGGTAGTAGATAATTTCGTCTATCTAGGAACCAGCATCAACACCAATAATAAGGCCAGTGTTGAAATCCAGCGGAGAATCACGCTTGCCAACAGGTGCTACTTTGGACTAAGTAGACAGTTGAAAAGTAAAGTCCTTTCTCGGCGAACGAAAACCATACTCTACAAATCTCTCATCGTTCCCGTCCTGCTACATGGTGCGGAAGCATAGACGATGTCAACATCTGAAGAGTCGGCGTTAGTGGTTTTCGAGAGAAAAGTTTTGCGTAAGATTTATGGTCCTCTTCGAGTTGGCAACGGCGAATATCGCAGACGATGGAACGATGAGGTATACGAGTTATACGACGACATTGGCATAGTTCAGCGAATCAAGAAACAGCGGCTACGCTGGCTAGGCCATGTGGTTCGGATGGATACGAATACTCCAGCTTTGAAAATTTTCGATGCAGTACCCGCCGGAGGAAGCAAAGGAAGAGGAAGACCTCCACCCTGTTGGAAGGACCAGGTAGATAAGGATCTGGCTGTACTTGGTATTTCCAATTGGCGCCACACAGCAAAAAGAAGAAGCGAATGGCGCAATGCTGTTAACTCGGCTAAAATCGCGTAAGCGGTGTCTACGCCAGTAAAGTAAGTAAGTAAGAGATGATTCGCTGCAAGGGAGACTTTAATTTTGTGATGGAAAAATTTTACCTTGTAAAAATTATCCGTCACGAAAACATACATATGTATATAAATCATATGTTTACTTTTGGTGCATATAAATAAACATAAAAGAAACCAATTAAAAAGTAGCAATAAAAAAAGTATATCAACAAAATGGTAAGTAAATGTATGAAATCAATTATCAAAGCGTTTACACATAATTGCAATTAACTTTTCATACATAGGTAAGGGATGAATCTCTTACTCCAGCTACGGTAATGGATAATATTATACCACTGTCACTTGCTACTTGCCACTTAATACGTGCTTGTTGTGGTTTGCACAACATCTCAAATGAAGATGAAATTGATTTTAACATGGAAAGTCTACCTAGTATGTGAAAGAGTAATAAATTAGTCGAATTTCAGTGAAAATTAACAAAGCATCCAAGTTCATTTTTTATTTGGTTATCATTGCGTACTGCCATTCGGAAGCCTCGGGTTCAAGTCCTGGTGTCGTACTAATATCCAAAAAGTTATAGAAAATTAATATAAATAAAAAATTAAGCTAAATGTTCTAATTGCGGTCGCCTTTTGGCAGGGAATGTCAACCCCTTCGAGTGCATTTCTGACATGAAATAAAGCTCCTTATAAAACACCATCAGCCGTTCGGAGGCATCATCAAGTCGCAAAATCGCTTCAGCGGTTACAAAGCGCCAACACATTGTATTAAATATAATTTTATATACAAATTGATGCATTTCATTTTCCTGGTGAGCTTTTCACATCCAGCTTTCTATTTTCAGTCATTTTCAATTCAATTTTTACTTCTATTTGTAAAAAGCAAAACATCAAAACGTAAAAAACAGCTGATGTTTTGGCTGTCTGAATAGTGATGGATAATTTTGCGTTCGTTTACTTTTTTGGAAATTTTTCCTTTTCAGAGAGTATTCTTGCTTACGCTCTTTTAATTCATTGATGGCTGGCGATGGCTAATTTTTAGTTCGAACAGACCTAATCACGTTAGTTCTGTTCGGCGACTATATGGGCAGTAACAATTTTCACTGAACTCTACTGAATCGTGTTCGTTCGAACAGAGGGAAAATTTTGACGTTTGGTTTGAAGAGGAAGTTGCAAATTCGTGCCAGTAAAAACGAGCAAGTTTGAAAATCAGCTGATTGTGATCATATAATTAAATAATTAAAAATTGATTTAAAATTAAAATGATATTAAGAATTTAATATGAATGATATAATACCAAAATAAGAGACCAAATATCATTTTGAACAAAGTAAATTTAATAGCATCAACGGTTCAATCAAATAGTTAAGGTATTCATTAAATGCGAATGCGGTGGCAGTCGGGCCCACGTTGATGAATTAGAAGTTACAATGCAAATTGATTTCGGAATTCTATAATTTACTAGAAAACACAGTCGACCAATTGAGCCGCAAAACATTGCGTAGGATTCTTAAGCTTCCGGAACAGACGACGATAAATTAAATGAAAAATTAATTGCATTTAGAAGGAAATATAAAGCTCTTTCTTAGTTTTTATCTGAACATAATCGAATAAACTCTATAATAATGTTGAGATACGTAATATGGCCGGCATACAAGGAAAAAGAATTTTAAACTCATTTTCGTATTTAAGTCGTCCTTCCTGAAAGTCTAAATAACAAATTGTTGCAAAGTAAGTTTTACATAAATTTTCGAACTTTAAAAGGACTATTAGAAAACCTATTGGAATACAATAAATTTTAAATACAATTAATATATTTAAAATGCTATATAATTGCTAAAATACTTAAAAATAGAAAAAAAAAACTGTATATATGAACGGATTCAAATTCAACCGCTAAAATAAACAGCTGTTGTACAACTAATTTTTACTGAATACTGTTCGGTGAAGACTCAGTAAATTTTTTTCTTTGTGAGGGTAAGACATCTTACTCCTTCAATTTCGTTACTGGCTAATTTTTACTGACATTTCTCCTCGAACACATCTATTATCTGTGCTTTACTGCTTTTTGCTAAACGAAAACATTTTTAGGTAATACAAAGAGATTTCATTAATATTTTATCAGCGATAACATACTGTGCTAAAGAGACAGGAACCAAAATTTTATTCAGTAAATGTAACCATGATACAAAAATTCTATAAGTTAGTTTCACTTCGAAATTTTTTACACTAAACGTGTTTGCCACTTATTAAATTTTCAACTTGATTTTGAAATTTTTTTCGAGATTATCTTCTAAGCAGATGACACGTATAATATTTACTTTCTTCGAAACTTGGTCTTACAGTTTTTCTCAACTATATGCGAAACGTCCGTGTTTTGCCTACCTGGTCATAGAGACACCCCATGCGAGGTCGATGAGCTGACCGGATATAGCAAATTCAATCAGCTCCTCATCTTCTAGAATTCGATTTAAATTTTGATGGGCGATTCTATTCAATTTACTAAAGTCGTAATACACTAATCATGAAATACATACACTCGATGAAGTCCACTATCAGGTGTTGAAAAAAACAATATACGTGATATTCTTTTGTTTAAAAAGTTTAAAAAATATAAAAGTTCTCCTCATATATATTTTTTAAGAGAAGAGGGTAGCACGAAAAATACGAAACGTTTAAGACGTTTAATGGCAGATAGCTATGAAGCTGACTTCTCCTACCTTTAAATTATGGTATCCTGAATGTAAAAATTTCTATATTTGCAAAAAAAAAGCTTTGTGCACCTATGGATCTATATTTTAATAATGGTTACGTTCCCAACTGTAATATCTTAAAAATCTTAGGAATTGTATATTTAATTCTAAACTCACATACAAAGACCATTGTTTTTATCTAAAAAAAAGCTCTTTTTAAAAGGTTAGACATAATTAAATATTTCTTATTAAAACACCGCCTTCAACCAGCAAAGCTTGTCAATGCAACTAAAGTTCTCTTATTATCAAAAATCTACTATGGATTCCCGATCTGTGGACACTGTGCGAAAAGTAACATAATATCATACTCTCCGCATACCACAAGGCAACCAGAAGATGCATATGGGCCTTCCCGACCTCGCCAGCCGCATAGATCCTAACAGAAGTCACTCCCACTCCCCATTATCAATGAAAGAACAACCCTAATTACACTAAAGCTGGTCTCAAAGCTCCTACAAACGCTAAAATTTCAAACTGACAGAAGTCACTCCCACTCCCCATTATCAATGAAAGAACAACCCTAATTACACTAAAGCTGGTCTCAAAGCTCCTACAAACGCCAAAATTTCAAACTGATAGTAGCAAATCTCAAACACCAAGAATTGAAATTTCTTTATACAGATAATACTAAACCAATGCCAATCACAAAACCTTTTCAACTGAATACCTCTTCCCCACAAACACATTATATGTGGTGGATAAACTCCACCATGGACATGATAGCGGTTAGGAACAACCTTTTTAGCACAGTTGATCACAAGGGTTTGGCGCTAGGAAAAACATTTATACAAATTATATGGGTTCCAAGTCACGTTGGAATACCTGGGAACGAAGCTGCCTACGAAAGAGTCAAACTAGCTGTCTAAACGGGTGAGGGAGAATGCTTGAAATGTATTAAGCAGTACGACCGTTGTAAAAAATTGTGGTCCTTACCAAATGATATAGCAGACACCTGACGCTGCACAAACGCCAATCGTTTACTCATCAAGGGAGCATGGATTAGGAGATGCAAACAGATCGGATAGTCAGATATCTCATTTGGACCTTTTGAAATTTGAATGTATTCTTCGAGGAGATTGGTTCTTTAAAATTTGTTATGTTGGTTCAACGACTAAGCGAGCCTTCGAGTGTCTTACCAAGCACGCTGGACCTTAAGAAGGTCGATTCCATTGCAAACACTAATCTTAATAAATGGAAAACCCGTAACAATCACTATTCAATGATTAACACTGAATACCAGAAACGGCTATCTCCGTCCACCAATTATTCGACGCATGTCCTCACTTCTCAACAGCGAGAGAGTATTTAAAAGTAACACCCCATCAGAAACTTTATCCAGCTTCATCACAGAATGAATACCTTGTATTAATGGAACTTAAAAAGGTAATCTACAGTTAACTAAATTTAAGCATAACAATAAGTATAATAAGGTCTAATTATAGGTAAAAATTTTAGTATATATATACATCCACAGATGAACTAAAGTATTGGCACAACTATTTCCACCTCAATTCATTTTATTATCTTTTATGTTAAATTTATACTAATTATAAATGAAAAAGTACTAATTTTCACCAAAGGAAAGTATTGGCACACTTAAATTTCACTGGGCTATTTCGCTTAAATTTGATTGATCTAGTAACTTTTTTTCAAAAGTCCCGTTATGTCTACATAATCAACTGCATTTTTTTCAAAAATCAAACCGAAAACATCATAGTGCTTTCAATTATAGTGAACTTTGCGCAATTTTCAGAAAAGTGAAATAGTTGAAAATGTGTCCCTCTGTCTAGCGTTTTTTTTTTTTGTTTTCGGAATTAAAAAGGTGTAAAAGTTGAACTATCTTGCTACGCCAATACTTTTGTTAATCACTGTATGTATATAATTGGCGCTTTGTAACCGCTGAAGCGATTTTCGGCCGAGCTCCTCCTCCAATTTGAGGTTTTGCATCTTGTTGTTTTTCCAACAACTGCAGGAACGTACAGTCTATACTAAGCCGCCTCCGAACGCCTGATGGTTACAATCGGAGAGGTTTAAATTTACCTTAATTTTTTTTTAATTATTTAAATTAATTTTTTAAACTGTACAATGGTTTGGTGCATCTCCTCAGTAAAGCGGCAACATGAATGTGTATGTATGGGTGAGTTCCAAAACGTCAGTTATAAAGCAACCATACATTGTTACGCATTCCTAAATGCAGCTGTGTAAACTTTGAAGATGTATGATTTTCCAAAATGTATCGGTAAAGTTATTGATGCGCAAACAAAAGCATACTGTGCATCGGCAAGGCCGACATCGGAGGGCAAATTTTTTGCGCTAATTATTTTTTTCAAGCATTATATTATTTATTTTTTCATCTGTTTTATATTTTAGCCATTTCACCGAAAAGAAACTTATTTGCACGAAAAGCGCTCCAAAATACCAGAGTTTGCAAAGTATTGTTGCAAGGCAAATTTAGAGAATGCAGGGATGCATTGTAATGATACGGTTGCGAAACGGCATTAAAGCGAAGTATTTTGACGATTTGGAACTCACCCTATTTATGTACGTACATCATCTACAAATGTTTGTTACAGATCCCCATAAACTGTATGTGGTACATGATTTCTCGTTGGAGCTGAAATACTTCACGCTGAAATATTAAGGAATGATCATTTAAATTATCATTGGTATTATAATTTGGTATGTTATTTAACTTCCCATTTTTCAGTGTTATACATTCATACATACGAACATATGTATTTGCAAAATAAAGGTTGTTCGTAAGGTTATTGTCCACACAGCAGATATTATTAATATATATAATATTTTCTTAAGTAAATTTTTGTGCCAGCGGTTGTTGTTGTTGTTTTTGTAGCGGCTACGTTTACCACGCTTAAGTGCAGGTTGATCAATCTAAGTCACCGAGGTCATCAAACGGTAGGTCCAAGAAACGTGCTGTTTCGACGGGATCGGACCAGACGGAGGTAGAGGTAGTTAGTGTCGTGCGGACTCTCCTCATGCAGGGCATACGTTGGGTATGTTGGAGTCGAGTCTGGATAGGTAGGAGTTTAACCTGCCACAGTATCCAGATCTAAAATGTGCCAGAGTCGCGCGGGTCTCTCGAGGCAGCTTGATCTCGTTATCTGCAATAGGTGGTGCTTTTTCTCCGAGCATGCCGTTCCCATGACCGTGTTGACCGGTAACATCCCAAACGGAGTTGCTTGTACAGCAAAGCGTTATACTCCTTAACGCGTAGCACGGATGCTTCGCTGCCTAAGTGATGCTCCGAGGATTTATTAGTTTGTATTTTGAGCTGCCTTGCAGTAAAGAAGTCAGAAGGTCAGCAAGATAGCAGTTCACTTTCGAACAAAAGTCGTCAATATCCTGGCCAGACGTCAATGTCGTGCAATCAGCGGCATACGAGGTTAAGGAAACTGCTTCTAGCCGAGGAGGGAGTTTTGAAATGTAGAAATCAAACAATAGTGAGAAGAGAACACAGAGTGCTTACAACTTTGCGAATCTCCGCGTTTAAATCCCTGATTAGGGTAGTTCCGCGATCAATCAGGTTATACTGTTTATCAGAACAGCAATCGCAATTGTGATATCTGGCGAGTTTTGGCAATTACAGCTTTGGTGGTGGTGTTGTCGTTGATTTCGCCTCTGAGTAGCGCATCTATATCAGGGCTGTATCCAACCAGGCAACTTGTAACTGTACATTAAATATCTCGGGCTCGGCATCGTCTGACCGGATTGCTATGCCGTGACATTCTAGGGTAGTATCCCTGCGGTCGTTGTCGGCGCCGATAAGACGATACTGCGTGTTCCGATGTACGATGGACTGACACACAGAACCGAGTGTGCGGGAGACTAGGAGGTGCTGGGTAGCCCTCGTACAAGAGGAGGAAGAGGAGCTGGCGTAGGGATGGGGATTGGTGGGAGTCATGCTGCGGAGAGCTCCGTGACACCGTAGAGTTCTGTTGGTTACCCAAAGGGAATAGAGGTGCTGAAGGCACTGCCGTGGAGGCTGAGGGCGCACTCGGGTCCTGGGAGATCACTCCAACCATTGCACTGGTTGCACCTAACCGAGGTGGAGGAGTGGTAGAGTCTTTTATGGCACACGAAACAAAAATAATCCGTCGGACCAGGGTTGGTTTCGACACCAGCCCTGATGAGAAGGATGTTGTAGCAAGAAGCGTTTTTCTTGCTTTTTTTTGAAAATAATATAGTTGAGGGTGTGTAAATGCAGTCAACGGCGACTTGCATGTAGAATCAAAACTGTATAATATTTTTCGACCGACCGAATTGCTAAACTCCGATGTTCCACTGTTAGCAGTTCATTAGCGAGAGATTTATTTTCAATCTTCATCATTTGTATATGCATATGCGAACAAGAAAGTTTGAGCAAATGAGATAAGTGATAAAGAGTTCATGAGTACAATGCGTGTATGTAAATGTATGTATGCCTGTAATAGTACAAATTAAAGTATGTTGAATGTTGAATTCTATGATATGAGAACTTTGACATTATTTTATCCGAGGCGTATGTATGTAAGTATGGTTAGGGTGACCCAACATCCCGGCCCGTTGAAAGGACTATCTTTCAAGAAATCGGAAGAATGGCCAATTTATGTATTGGCCTGCAAACGGCTCCGTTGGCAGTTCGGAGATTCGCCATCGAACATGGCCGTCTCGTCCAAGCACGGTTGATTCAACGCGACCAAGTCTCCATCGTTGTGGTGGCAGGTTGTCATCGTGTATGACCACTAAAGCACCCTCCTTGAGGTCCGGTGAAGGTGTTGTCCACTTCACACGGGCTCGCAGTTCGTTTACGTATTCCACAGACCAGCGACGCCAAAAACTTTGCCTGATGGCAGTTATTGTGTTATAGCGATCAAGATGTGAAATGGTCTTGAGCTCGAGTGAGGGCTCAGGTAAGCCCCGCAATGAATCACCGACCAAAAAATGTCCAGCTGTGAGTGCCCCGAAGTCGTTAGGGTCTGATGACATTCGGCACAGCGGTCGTGAATTAAGAATGGCTTCTACTTCTACAGCAACGGTGTTTAGCTTTTCGAATGTCAGCTTAGTGTTTGCCAACGTACGATTTAGCAGCCCTTTTGCGCTCTTTACCGCAGCTTCCCAGAAATGAGGTGCCCTGGGTGGAATAAAGTGAAAATTAATAAAATCAGAGGAACAATATTTATAAATTTTATTTTGCGTTTCACTCTTGAATAGAAATCGCTTGAGCTCTTTTTATTGGTTAGATGCGCCCACAAAATTTGTAGCATTGTCGCAAAAGATAGAACAAGCATTTTGCGACCGGCACTCATTCGCTTTAATGCATTTAAGAATGCTGTTGTGGATAGGTCGGAGACCACCTCGGTTTGCACAGCTTTCGTTACAAGGCACACAAAAACAGCTAAGTATGACTTAATAGGTGGTTTTCTTCGGATTCGCAGATACGTGTTTATCGGCCCACAAAATTCGACTCCTCAACGTTGGAATGATCGTGCCGGTTATAAGACGTGTAGCTGGTAGTGGCCCCATGACCAGTTGTAGCAAAACTGGCCTGTAACAAACACAATGCACGCAGGAACGAACGATGCGACGAGCGACATCTCTAGCGTTGACAATCCAAAATTCTAATCCGATAAGGGCGACCAATGCCTTTGGGCCAGCGTGGAAATTTCGTAAATGTAGGTATCGAATGAACTTTAGTACGCAGGGTCGGCTTTTGTTCAGGCCATTAACTATCTGGTGTTGTGCTGTTGTGGTACTGTGCACTTTCCGGAAGCAATGCTGATGTGCTGCTGGACGCAGATGGTGAGTGAATGTCGGGAGCAGCAAGGCCTCAAGCGTCTTCGCTACTGGGGAGAGGAGAGTTATCGGCCGATAGGACTCTCCTTTGTTGGCTGGTTTCCACGGTTTAAGTAGCGGGACCACCCTACCATTTCTCCAGACATCCGGTATGATTAGCGTGGTCAAAGACAAATTGAGGACCTTGGTGAGGTAGTCTGCTCCCGCTGGTCCAAGATGTTTTAGCATCAGCATGCTTATTCCGTCAGGGCCGATGGATTTGGAGGCTTTCGCCTTCCCGATAACTCCCTGAACCTCTTCTCTGGAGAAATCAAGCACCGCGTTTGTGTTTGGCAGTTTGCGCATACGGCGGGTTACACGTCGTTTCGCTTTGTCTACCGAAGGATGCAGTGTAAAAAACCGGCTAAAGTAGCTCGCCCATCTCTTTGGGTTCGACGAGGCGCGATCACCGAATGAAATTTCCACCCGGTCATCGCGTCTCGTCGGGTTAGACAGCGACTTGACTGTAGCCCAGAGCTTGGTTGCCCCAGAGGAGAGATTGCAGGACCTTAAGTGCTCCCACTTTTTCTGCTTGTGATTGTTTACTACGGTCCGAATGTCCGCGTTTAAATCCCTGATTAGGGGATTCCCGGGATCGGAGTTACGGAGGATGTCGCGCCTTGATGCTAAAGCCGCCGCTTCGGTCGGGAAATTAAGGCGAATTTCCGAAATTCGGCCTGCCGGGATGAAGCGGGCGGCAGCAGTCACAACTATCCTGCGGAATGATCTTTCACCAGAGGTGACGTCTGTTGGAGTGGAGAGAGCACTGAAGGCGTTCTCGATGAATTCCGTGAAGCCGGCCCAGTTAGCTTTTTTGAAGTTAACCAAGGTCCGGTGGTCCGCGGAAACAAAGTCGGGAGGTCTGTCAATCGAGATGTGTATGGGTAAGTGGTCCGATGCTAGTGTCAGTATAGGTCGCCAGACTATACTGTTTATCAGACCAGCGCTCGCAAATGTTATGTCGGGCGAGCTTTGGCAATTACCCACAACTCTGGTGGGGATGTTGTCGTTCATTGTGCAGAATGTCGAATCGTCTATCTGTTCCGCCAGCTGCATTCCTCTACGGTCATTTGACAGGCTAGAATGCCAAAGATCGTGGTGCGCGTTAAAGTCGCACAAAATCAAACGGTTTTCGCCTCTGAGTAGCGCACCTATATCAGGGCTATATCCGACTGGGTAACTTGTAACGGGAGGAATGTAGGTATATATTAAATATTTCGAGCTCGGCATAAGACGATACTGCACGGTGTTGTGCAAGATGAACGCCAAACCCCCTCCCTGGTCTCGCTCGCGATCCTTGTGGATTATGTTGTATCCGGCCCGACTCAGAAGATCCGAGCGGGCGGTCGGCTTAGTTTCCTGGATCGCAGCAATTGACAGATGCTCTCGGCTTATATAGTCGACTATCTCGTCGATCTTTCCCTGGAGTCCGTTGCAGTTAAATTGAAGGAGTCGAGTCCGTCTCGGGGGAACGTTCGTGATACGGAGGGTGAGGGAGTGGTGCGTGAATGACGTGTGTTTCTGCTGTAATACCCGCTGAGGTTGGTTCCGCACGTTGGAGTTGGTTGGCGGTGTTGTTGTGTTTACAAGAGGGGCAGACTCATACAGCAAGGGGCAACGTACGCATCACTCCACTCACGGGTGGTGCGCAGGCCCGAGCACGTCCGAAAATGACACCAGCCGGAGCAAGAATTGCATCTGACTGAGGTCACAAGCAATGAAGATAGGAACTTATGCCATCAATGACTTCGATCAAGTAATTTGTCTCCTTAACTACAGTGAATGTCTTCTTTCGTTTTTCTGTGTTCACAATATGCATGTCAAGCTCGATATCGCCTTTGTTTTTTGGCCAATTTAGGGCATTTTCCCGCAGAAACTCAGGGCCTGAAAACCATATCGAAGTCTTGAGCTCAGCAGCAGGGCAGCCTCAAGAAACTAGGTCAGCTGGATTCTCCTTGGAAGGCACGTGCCTCTATTGTCCACTTGTAGTCAGTTTCTGTATATCAGATACCCTATTGCCCACGAACGTTGATAGCGTGACAGAGTGTTGTTTTAACCAATGCAGGACTAGTTGCGAGTCAGTCCAAAAGAAAGCAGTTATGGGACTAGAGTTGAAAATTTCCTTTATTTTATCATACAGGCGAGCGGGGAGATGAGCACCGCAAAGCTCGAGTTTTGGGAGCGACTGCCTTTTAACTGGTGCAACCCTTGATTTTGAGGTGAGTAAATGTACTGAAACTTGTCCATCGGCGTCCTCTGTGCGTATGGAAATCGCCGATCCATATGCGCGAATTGATGCGTCGCAAAACCCATGTAGCTGTATATTGCGAGGATTTGGCAACAGACAATAGCGAGACAAAGTGAGTGATGAAAGTGAATTAAGAGACGCTAAGCAATTCTTCCAGGCTTGATGTATGTGCTGTGGCACCGACTCGTCCCATTCTAAGTTTAGCAACCACAATTCTTGTATAATTATATTGGAGGTTATCACGAGTGGTGAAAGCAGTCCAAGTGGATCGAAAAGTGATGAAGCGATGGATAATATTGAGCGTTTTGTGACAGCTTTGTGAACATGTTTTGGAGTGAATGTGAACAACAACGTATCGCTTCGTTGATTCCATGTCCCCCCAAGTGCGCTTGTGACAGAATCCTCGGTAATATTGAGCTCTTTCATGGTTTGGCTTTCCATGAAGTCTGGATGATTGAAATGCCATTTGGGCAGTGGAAACTGACCGCGCCGAAGTATCTCAATGACTTCTGCCTTTAACGTGTGTAAGGCATCCGTATCATCCGCACCACACAAAAGATCGCCAACATAAAACGAAGTCTTTACAGCAGCACCGCCCATTGGAATCTCACTCATATGCTTGTCTGCCAAGTAGTGAAGACTTCGTACTGCTAGATATGGCACTGAGGCAGTGCCGTACGTCACGGTGTTGAGCTGGTATGTGAGGAGATCTGAATCTGGGGAAGCTCGCCAGAGAATATAATGAAATTTACGATCATTTTTATTCAAAGATACTTACCTGTACATTTTGGTAACATCAGCGGTGATAGCGTAACGATACAACCGGAATCGCAGCAGCAAAATGTATAGCTCTGTTTGGATTGTTGGGCCAACCACATGTAAATCGTTGAGCGATGTTTGTGTCGTAGTTCGGCACGAGGCATCGAACACTACTCGTAATTTTGTTGAGGAGCTATTAGGTTTCAGCACGCAGTGGTGTGGAATATAATAATGTGGTTCTTCTAAGTTCGGCATCTGTACTACAGACATGTGACCAACATTTTCGTACTCTTCCATGAACGAAATATACTGGCAATAAGTATCTGGGGAATGCAAAAGACGGCGTTCAATTGCGAGGAATCGGCGACGAGCGATGTCAAATGAGGCTCCAAGTGCAGTGGGATTGTCCTTGAATGGCAGCCTCACAATCAGGCGTCCTGTAGTATCTTGATGTGTTGTGGATCTAAAGTAGTGCTCACAAATCTGATGTTCAGGTTGAATAGGTTTGGGTGGCCAGTTCATAGAGTCTTCGCTAAATAGCATACATGACTGTGATGGTTTATAGTGTTGCGACTGGTATCTTCCAGAAACCACCCAGCCAAATAGTATCTTTTGCAATGTAGGTAAATTTGGTCCAAGTTTAATTTGACCAACAGCGAGGGCTTCAAAAAATGCCTCTGTTCCAAGCAACAGATCGACGCGACGAGGTTTGAAAAAGGTTTCGTCGGCAAACGCAACGTTAGCTGGCAAGTTCCAGTTTATTGTATCGATTTCACCGTCAGGTTGGTATGCAATATGAGGTGTGATACCGAATAGGAGCGAAAGTTGAAGCGCTGATGTGCGTGACTTAATAGTTGTGGTGGTTCGAGCTTTGAGGTTGGTAAGCGAAGTTCACTTGAGAACATGAGTCGATAAGAGCTCTTCCCAGCTTGTATGCACCCGTGGAATCTGTAACTAAAACTAAAGCTGTTGCCAGGATGACTTGCCCATAATCCGTAGCCTCCATATGCGAATGTGTAGCTGCTAGCTGGTTGTATGGTTGAGGTTTGACTAGATACGATGTCGACGAAACTTGAAACGATTACGAAGTAGTAGGAGGTATTGGAGTTGCGAATGTAGGCAGCGATGCGTTGTCATGATGCAAGAGCGAATGATGCGTCCTGTTACAGGTGCGGCAGCGATGCTTCGACGGGCACTGAGCCACTCGATGGCCATTGTTCATACAGTTAATACAGAGGTTGTACTTCTTGGCGGTGTCGAAGCGTTGATTTGTATTCATGTCCTTGAATTGAGAACAACCAACAACTTTGTGCTTAGCGCTCGAACACATAACACAAGAAGGCTTAGTGATTGCGAATGATGAGTTTTGGCCACGGTGAATACCACGAGCCTGCTTTATAGAATCGGATTTGTGGTGTGACGAGGAGTCGGATGAATGCAGAAACTGACAGTGGCGTTCTAAAACTTGGGTGCATTGTAACAAGGTTGGAAGCGATTTGTAGTCTAGAGATTCGTTCCATTTTATACGACTTTGCTGATCACATTATCCTATGACAATTTAAATCAGCATTGATTGTGCGATATTGGAGCTAGTTCCCAGCGATTCGAGTGAACTGAATATCGCTGATGTCTTGTCAATCAAACTGCGCAATTGTTGATGGTTTGATTTCTCGGCTGGTTCTAATGTAAATAGCGAGGCAATACCCTCCAAAAATATCAGAGTAGGATTATCGAAGCGTTCCCTGAGTCTATCCAAAGCCTTTGGGTAGTTCTCGCTGGTTGCCTGAAAGTCTGTTACAGTTTCCAGAGCTGAGCCTCTAAGACAAGACAACAAGTAGTTAAATCGCTCTATATTTGAAAGTCTAAGTTCACGAGAGATAAGTTGAGTGAAAGATGCAATCAAGTTTTTATATTCCGCATAATTCCCGCTAAAGGTAGGTAGCGACAACCATGCAGGTGTAACTGCGTGGAAACGGGAGCTAGAGTTGCGGTCTCGGGGTAACTAACCGTGATGTTCGCATCCTCCCCCAGTTGTGCTAGAATGCATAGCTTGGTTGTAACATAACTATCCTCTAACTTTGAGCCACCTGTGTCTGACGGATCCAAATCCTCAATGTCAGCTTGGACTGAGAGTGGTTGCTTGAAGTATGACTCTAGTATTCCTAGCCGACATTGTAACTCCGCATGTGAAGGTTTATCATCAGACTCTTTTGATACCTCAACTATAGATTTAATGCGCGATATATTGCGTTTTATATTCGCACGTTTGCGTTTGGAATGTTTAAGCGACATGATTCTTTTTCGATTTACTGCTGGCTATCCCTAATGTAAAACGCTGAGAATAAATATCGACGGTCAACGATAGCGACGAAAAACGTTAATTTGTATACGGCCCAATAACAACGTGTAGTGTTACTAACCGTTTAGTAACAGTAGATTATGCAAAGAGCAAGATGCGCGACAATAACAGCAGCTAGCAGCAGGCAGATTTGCGATCGAAGCGAAGAGTTGGCAGAACAGCGACAACAGAGCAGCAGCAGCCAGGTGCCTGACGCTTCGAAGTGCCAACAGAGCTACGTAAGGTCAGCTAAGTCGTGCAGCGTAGGCAGAGCGATGTGAGCAGAGCAGCTAACAAGGCAGCGAAAACGATAAAGCGGGTATGTGTGCCTGCATACGTATGTTAATAAAGCAATTTTGTTTTTATACGTACGCTTTCCAGTGAGCGGTAAATTCTGCAACTATCCAAATCTTAATGTTGTGCCAGAAAAATCATCCGATTGCAAAACAGTTATGTGCAAGTTCAACGAGAGTAACTGTTCAAGGTGACCTACCAGCAAATGCGACTGCAACGAATTAATGATGTTATAATGTCTTTAATTAATGCACCAATTAATTATTGGATTATGTAGTTTTCAAACATTTATTAAACTATGCTTTGTATGTTTTATATTTTTTTTTTTGTTTTTAACAAGCAGGATTAAAGTTTTTAAAGTTTATAATGTTTTCCACAATTTTTATTTTGCACAAGAGTTTTGTCTATTTTAAGTTGATTTACACACATGCCCCACGTTGGGCGCCAAAATGTTGTAGCAAGAAGCGTTTTTCTTGCTTTTTTAGAAAATAATATAGTTGGGAGTGTGTAAATGCAGTCAACGGCGACTGTTGAAAATGTATCCCTCTGTCTAGCGGTTTTTTCTTTTGTTTGCGGAATTAAAAAAATTTTCATAAGTGGTCAAAAAAGGTGTAAAAGTTGAACTATCTTGCTGTGCCAATACTTTAGTTAATCACTGTATGTATATAATTGTCTACACTAAGCCGCCTCATACGAGGTTAAGGAAACTCCTTCTAGCCGAGGAGGGAGTTTTGAAATGTAGAAATCAAACAATAGTGAGAAGAGAACACCACCCCGCGGAACCCCTTCTTTAACTTTTCTTAGTTTTGATGTTTCAGATCGAAATATTACCGATGATTGTCGACCACTCAGATTGCCCATGATCAACCTCGGCGGCAAGAAGGATTTTTCAATGCCCGTTAGCTGCACAGATCCAGTGCTACCAGGACAGTTCGCGCGCAGGGTCGGTTTTTGCTTAGGCCATTGACTGTCTGAGTGTTTATGGCTTTTAGTGCTGTTGTGGTACTATGCACTTTACGGAAGACATGTTAATGTGCTGCTGGACGCAGATGGTGAGTGAAAGTCGGGAGCAGCAAGGCCTCAAGTGTTTTCGCTACTGTGTTGTTGTCGTTCATTGTACAGAATATCAAGTCGTCTATCTGTTCCGCCAGCTCCATTCCTCTACGGTCATTTCACAGGCTAGAAGGTCAAAGATCATGGTGCACGTTAAAGTCGCCTAAAACCAAACGGTTTTCGCCTCTGAATATCGCATCTATATCAGGGCTGTATCCAACCAGGCAACTTGTAACTGTATATTAAATATCTCGGTCTCGGCATCGTCTGACCGGATAGCTATGCCGTGACATTCTAGGGTAGTATCCCTGCGGCCGATGTCGGCGCCGATAAGACGATACTGCGTGTTTCGATGTACGATGGACTGACACACAGAACCGAGTGTGCGGGAGACTAAAAGCTGCTGGGTAGCCCTCGTACAAGAGGAGGAAGAGAAGCTGGTAGTGGGTAGGGATGGGGATTGGTGGAAGTCATGCTGCGGAGAGCTTCGTTGCACCGTAGAGTTCTGTTGTTTACCCAAAGGGAATAGAGGTGCTGAAGGCACTGCCGTAGAGGCTGAGGGCACACTCGGGTCCTGGGAGATCACTCCAACCATTGCACTGGTTGCACCTTACCGAGGTGGAGGAGTGATGGAGTCTTACCCCTGCGGGTTAGGGGTTCCAGAATTTACCCGCGGTAAGGCATTCCTGTCGTAAGAGGCGACTAAAATCCAATAGTTCCCGCGAGAGTCGGGTCTTTATACCGGAACTACCCAGATTTTTTATCCGGCCAAGGACTCTCATTCCCGCAACATTCCCCAAAAATTACTTTGAGGAATATTTTTGCGGCTACAACAACAACAAGTGATGGAGTCTTTTATGGCACACGAAACAAAAATAATCCGTCAGACCAGGGTTGGTTTCGTTACAGGCCCTGATGAGAAGGATTTGGAGCAGCCCAGCTGCGAGGTGTCGCTCCGTTGGCGCACTTAAATTAATGTTACCTGTTGACCTACACGGCGTTAGGTCGCCGAAAGGGTGACAGCTTTGGCCGGATAAAGTCCGGTTCAACTCCGGTGCATAGAACCGTCTGTCTTGGGAGTTGTTTTTGTGTCAGCGGTAATGAAATTTGCTGAAGTGCTTTTTTCCATTCGGACGATATGATGTGGGCACTGTAGCCGATGTCTCTTCATTCCCTGAACTACAGCTTTGGCCAAAAGCAATAGGCAGCCCACTAAAATACAAGTATTCTCAAATGTGGCTATCAAAGTTACTATTTCTTTTTGTAAATGTCTTACATGGACGTTAAACTGTTGATTAAACGAATAACTTGTGTAATATTAAAAGTCATAGCACTCTGGGTAAGCTAAACCTAAAACATGTCATTTTACAGAAATTCATAAAATATTTTCGCATTTAAAATTTGAAAGTGAAAGTGTAAATGACATGATGAAAAGTTACCAATCTTATAAAAACAGTTCATATTTACCGAAATGCCTAAAAAAAGTGAAATTAGTTACGATGATAGTTAAAATTCAAGTTCTAAGTGAAGAAAGTCTCAGGTTGAGATTGCCAATTTGGGGGGATGTTCGTGGTGCGCGGTCCAATGTGCTATCAGGCGATTTGTGGAGACGAAATCCCACAACAATAAATCAAAAAGTAGAAGAAAGCGTCTAACCAGTAAACGAGAAGACCAAATACTTATACGCGAGTCTCTCAACGATCGCAAAAAATCTTCTGCCCTTGCAGCTGCCATTTCGGATGATTTAGTAAACCAGTTAGTGCTCGAACAGCTAAAAGAAGACTTCTGGAAGCAGGTTTAAAAGGATGGAAAGCCCGAAAGAAGCCGTGGCTCCCAGAAAAAAAATAGGAAAAATCGTTTGGAATGGGCTCGCCGATACCAACATTTAACGGAAGAAGATTGGTCGAATGTTCTGTGGTCTGATGAATCAAACTTCGAGGTAAGCTCAGTTAAGATCGTCTTAAAGTATTAACAGCCATAGCTTCTTACTCTAGAGCAATTTTGAAGACATAATACAAATCTTATGAAAACATTATTTTTTCTTTTCTACAGATATTTGTCACCTGGTGTGACGTTCGTGAGACGACGGGTTGGGGAAGAATATCATCCAGATTGCGTGGTACCCACTGCACTGGGGCTGCATGGCTGCTGATGGCGAAATGTTGTTTGCGAGGGTCGCATGGAAAGTCAAAAGTACATAAATGTATTAGAGAAGCTGTTCTTCTGCCTTCGTCAACATAACAACTGCCTTAAAGAATGCCTTAATTAACGAGTGGTAAGCCATAAATGCGGACGAATGTGCAAAGCTTGCACGTAGCATGCCTAAGAGAATTGCTGCCGTTATTAAATCGAAGGGTGAACCTACTAAATATTAATGTTATTATCACTAATTCATTGTATTTTCACTGTTTTACTAATAAAACTTCATTACTTCACTTGTTAAAACAAAACATTCAGTAATTAGTGGGCTGCTCATCGTTCCATTGTCTGCTGTATTCGGCGTTGCCAATGCGCAAAAGATCATATATCGGTCGCAAAACTTTTCTCTCGAGGACCCTTAAAGCCGAATCATCAGATGTTGACATCGTCCACACTTCTGCACCATATAGTCGACTCTCAAGACAGCCGATTCTACCAACCGGAGTTGATTTTATCCGGCCAAGGGCTGTCACCCTTTCGGCGATCTAACCCCGTTTAGGTCAACAGGTAAAATTAGTTTAAGTTCGCCAACGGAGCAACACCTCGCAGCTATGTTGCTTCAAATCCTTCTCATCAGGGCGTCGAAACCAACCCTGGTCCGACGGATTATTTCTGTTGTGTGTGCACCAAAAGACTCCATCACTCCTCCACCTCGGTTAGGTGCAACCAGTGCAATGGTTGGAGTCATCTTAAGGTCTGCTCAGGCCTTAAGACACATAGGGAGTGACCACACGTTATGTAGCCCCATGCTGCCAACGCCCAAGAGCGCCCCCAGCCTCCACGGCAGTGCCTTCAGCACTATTACCCACTTTGGTTAGCCCGCAGACCTGCACGGTCTCCCGGAGCTCCCCGCAGCATGACATACGCCAAACCCCTACCCCCATCCCAACCCACAACCAGCTCCTCCTCCTCCTCCCGTGTGAGGCCTACCCAGCAGCTCCTAGTCCCCCGCACAGTCTGTTCTGTGTGTCAGACCATAGTGCGTCGGAACGTGACCTCAGTCAGATGCAATTCTTGCTCCGGCTGGTGTCACTTTCGGACGTGCTCTGTCCTGCGCACCACCCGTGAATGGAGTGAGACGTACGTTGCCCCATGCTGCATGAGTCTGCCCCCACTTGTAAACACAACAGCACCGCCAACCAACTCCAACGTGCGGTACCAACCTCAGCGGGTATTACAGCAACAACACACCTCATCCACGCACCACTCCCTTACCCCCCCCGCATCACGAACGTTCCCTCGAGACGGACACGGCTCCTACAATTTAACTGCAACGGACTCCAGAAGATCGACGAGATAGTCGACTATATGAGCCGAGAGCATCTGTCAATTGCTGCGTTCCAGGAAACTAAGTTGACCGCCCGCTCGGATATTCTGAGCCGGGCCGGATACAACATAATCCGCAAGGATCGCGAGCGAGACCATGGAGGGGGCTTAGCATTCATCCTACACAACACCGTGCAGTGTCGTCTCATCGACGGTGACATCGACCGCAGGGATACTACCCTAGAATGTCAGGGCATAACTATCCATTCAGGCGATGCCGAGCTCGAGATATTTAATATATACAGTTGGATACAGGCCTGATATAGGTGCGCTGCTCCGAAGCGGAAACCGTTTGATTTTGGGCGACTTTAACGCGCACCGTAGAGAAATGGAGCTGGCGGAAAAGATAAACGACTCGACATTCTGCACAATGAACGACAACACCCCCACCAGAGTTGTGGGTGATTGCCAAAGCTCGCCAGATATAACAATTCCGAGTGCTGGTCTGATAAACAGTATAATGGCGACCTATACTGACGCTGCATCGTACCCATACGAATATAGATCGACAGACCTGCTGACTTTGTTTCCGCGGATCACCGGACATTTGTTAACTTAAACAAAAGTCGGACCAGTTAGACTTCACGGAATTCAACTCTAACTCCACTCCAACAGACGTCACCTCTGGTGACCGATCATTCCGCAGGATTTTTGTGACTGCTGCCGCCCGCTTCATCCCGGCAGGCCAAATTTCGGAAATTCGCCTTAATTTCCCGACCGAAGCGGCGGCTTTAGCATCAAGGCGCGACATCCTCCGTAACTCCGATCCCGGGAATCCCCTAATCAGGGATTTAAACGCGGACATTCGGACCGTAGTAAACAATCACAAGCAGAAAAAGTGGGAGCACTTAAGGTCCTGCAATCTCTCCTCTGGGGCAACCAAGCTCTGGGCTACAGTCAAGTCGCTGTCTAACCCGACGAGACGCGATGACCGGGTGGAAATTTCATTCGGTGATCGCGCCTCGTCGAACCCGAAGAGATGCGCAAGCTATTTTAGACTGCTTTTTACATTGCATCCTTCGGTAGACAAAGCGAAACGACGTGTAACCCGCTGTATGCGCAAACTGCCAAACACAAACGCGGCGCTTGATATCTCCAGGGAGGAGGTTCAGAGGATTATCGGGAAGGCGAAAGCCCCCAAGTCCATCGGCCCTGACGGAAAAAGCATGCTGATGCTAAAACATCTTGGACCAGCGGGTGCAGACTACCTCACCAAGGTCGTCAAATCGTCTTTGACCACCCTAATGATACCGGATGTCTGGAGAAATGGTAGGCTGGACCCGCTACTTAAACCGGGGAAACCAGCCAACAAAGGAGAGTCTTATCGGCCGATGACTCTCCGCTCCCCAGTAGCGAAGACACTTGAGGCCTTGCTGCTCCCGACCTTTACTCACCATCTGTGTCCAGTCAATGACCTGAACAAAAACCGACCCTGCGCGAGAACTGTGTTGGTAGCACTTATTTGTCAAAAGCTTTTGACACAGTCAATCATTCAGTGCTACTCAGGGACATTGAGGAATCCCCACTACCGACGGGGTTGCAGAGGTGGGCATGGGCTACCTGAGTGATCGACAATCATCGGTCATATTCCGAGAAGAAACATCGAAGTTAAGAAAAATTAAACAGGGGGTTCCGCAGGGTGGTGCCCTATCCCTGCTACTGTTTAATTTTTATATTTCGAAGCTCCCTCCACCGTAAGGAGTTTCCCTAACCTCGTATGCCGATGATGGCACGATATTGGCGTCTGGCCAGGATATTGATGACCTATGTTCGAAAGTGAACAGCTACCTCACAGATCTCTCCCATTTCTTCACTGCAAGACATTTACACATCCAAACGGAAAAAATCCTCGGCTACCCTCTTCACCAGTTGGACGAAGGAGTACAGGCTAGAACTCGATGTGAAAGTTGATGACCAAAAAATTCCGACTGTAAACAACCCTAAGATTTTAGGGGTCACATTCGATAGCCTGCTCTCCTTCACTCCACACACGACCGCAATTGCCGCAAAACTCCAGAGCCGGAACAAAATACTCAAGGCGCTAGCCGGCAGCACATGGGGTAAAGATAAAGAAACCTTGCTGGCAACCGGTCGTTAACTATGCTGCACCAATCTGGGCGCCGGGGACGAACGAGACGCAGCTGAGGAAATAACAGGCATGCCAGAACACCGCCCTTAGGACTGCGACAGGAAACCTCCAGATGTCACCGGAGCATCACTTGCACAGTGAAACATCTATGCTACGAGTTAAGGAGCATAATGCTTTGCTGTGCAAGCAGTTCCTACTGGGATGCACTGAACGCCATTCACCAGGAGTCAGTTAACACCTTCAAAGACTCCATTCCCGTGAATGGCGTACTTGGAGTAAAACCACCACCTATTGCAGACAACGAGCTCGAGCTGCCTTGAGACCCGCGTGACCATTGTACCACTTAGATCTGGATATTGTAGTAGTTTAAACTCCTACCTATCCAGACTCGACACAAGCATACCCAATGTATGCCCTGCATGTGGAGAGTCTACCCACGATACTAACCACCTTTTCATATGCCCCCCTTTAAACCGACTCATCTAACCTCCTCTCCCTTTGGTACAATCCCGTCGAAACAGCACGTTTCCTGGACCTCCCCATAGATGGCCTCGGCGACTTAGATTAACAAAGCCTGCCCTAAGTGGGGTTAGCCAGCCGCTGCTACAACAACAACAACGGGTATTATGATCGACTTGTAGTTTTGTTTTTGTTCGCCGAGAGAGGACTTTACTTTTCAACTGCCTACTCAGTCCAATGTAGCAATGAAGCAAGAGTGCTTCTGCGTTGGATTTCAAAGCTGACATTATTATTGACGTTAATACTGGTCCTTAGATAGACGAAATTGTTTACGGCCTCAAAGTTATGACTGCCCCTTTCGTGCTGCCGAAGGTTGCTTTAAAAGCAACGAAAAGGTGATGTGTATCTTTTCCAAGATTTGGGGCATGGTGAATATCTGGTCAATGGTTGATTTACAAGGTCTAAAACCCTACTGATAGGGTCCAATCAGTTCTTTGACGGGTTTAAGTCTTTCATCGCCATTTTTTGTATTGGGCGGAGCACCCTTCAGTTCCATTGTTTTTGTTTTAACGATTTTAGGTCTGATTAAGTCTGAGAAATAAACTATTTAAAATATATATTTTAGTTGAGAAGTTTTATTCACGTCGGTTTCTTAGATTTTAATCGAAAATTACTTGCCTGCTGTAATTTAAGTATTGTAGGATACATTTATTTCTTTTTGTTGTTTGTGTGTTAGGATAAAATAACATGATAAAAGATTCACCGAACTCACAAGTAAATGCTTACATATTCGTCAACATTGCGGAGAAATTTCTTGCCTATAAAGTTTCATTTGGACGTATAGACGTATAATGCCTGAAATGCAACCAAAAAAATCTTTGAAAAATCACACCTCTTGAAAGAACGGTATAGAGTAGCACCTTTAGGGATATGCATTTCACTTATTACAAAGGAGTTCATTTTATTATAATTTTTCGCCAAAAATTTAAATATAAATTTTTTTAGACAAGTTAGTAAAAGCAAAAACCCTTAATTTGCGTTTTGTATTTATTTATTTGTTTATTATTATTAAGTATAAGTATTTATACATTTAAATGTTTTTCGCATGTTTTAAAAGCTACACCAATTCCAAATCCAGCTCCGATTAAAGAGGGCCACGCCTTTCTCTTAAAAATTAAGAGAGACATTGCAAATCCCACAAAAAGACCACTTGCTAGAAAAAAGACAAAAGTTTTAATGAAATTATTAAATATGTGTTTTGAGAAAAGTCGTAATCAAATAAAACCAAAGAGTTTTTTTTTTACAAATTTTTTACTGTACATAAAAGGTTTGCATTTTATTCAAAGAAAAATAATGAAAGTTTACATTTTGAAGTAAACTAAATTATCCGGCAGTTGTCAACATATCTAGGAAACAAATACCTGTATTTTAAAATTTATCGATGTTAAATCTAAATTCATAAATGGTGAATCTGTGAGCAAGGACCCCTTAAATAAAACGATTGCAGCACAAAAAATGTACCGACTAGCAATCACAAACTAATTACTTAGTTTGTCCGGTTTACAGAGATATACTACTTACAATCTCATCCAGCCCAAATATTAGTTAAAGGCCCACCTGTTATTCTACCCAGTCCTACTTCCAGTCCAGTCCTTCTACTTCGATATTAACCCTATACTAATAAGATAAGTGCCTACATCTAATTTTTCTAAAGTAATAGCCTATTTCCACTGGATGTTCACTGCATTTTAGCTTAAATGCATTTAAACATCGCATTTAAATGCTAAATTCCCATGTGTTTGTTGTTGTACAAAAGTGTGTTAACTCACTTTTCAAAGTTAACAGAAAATGTTATGTTAACAGTCGATGCTCTCATTACTAATGTAAACATTTCGGACGTTTCGGTATACTTGTTGCCAGAGTCGTGTATTTTCGGATTTAATCAGGGGACAGACTTTTATTTTGCATGGTGAAATTTTTTCTGCAAAAGTTACTTTTTTGCATTAATATTGACATAAAAAAATATATTAAGTAATTGGCGAAGAGAATGCTTCTCCTCTTTAAAAAATAAAATAAAATAAAAATAAAAAACAAACAAAAAGCAATTGTGGAATAGAAAACGATCCCCTCAACATAAAAATATACGCGACTCTGGTAACTATCAGCTGAATACGCGAAACAAATAATTATGTTTGTATATATAATTGGCGCAAAACAAATATTTATGTATATATAATGTGCGCTTTATAACCGGTTAAGGGATTTTTCGGCCGAGCTACTCCTCGAATTGAGGTTTTCTAGAAAAACACACTTAATTACTTAAAAAAAATAAACTAAACTGAAAATGGAAACAAAACGACGCAAGTGGAACCTTACGGAGGAGCAAAGTTTCGTGGATTGCTGGCAAGGAAGAGCTCAGGAATTGAGAGGTAGCCGAAAAAACTCTCATGTATACAAAGAAATGGCATTGTTGGTAAAGTTGTAAGCATGCAAAAAAGCATTTGCCTTTTAGCAGGGTCTGTCCGTGCAGCAATAATCTGCACTTGCAAATCATAATATTGTATAAATAGCAAAATAAAATGGATGCGGTCTCTAGAATTCATGAGTTTAATACTTGTGACAAATTTTGCAAACTGCAAATGTAAACAAAAATCAGCTGTTTGAGTTAACTCAGTTTCGGTGGAAACGTTTGAAATTTCATTCACTTAACAGAGGCCTTAAATGCAGTGAAGTGCTTGGTGGAAATAGGCTATAAGTTTAAGTTTGGTATCAACGATTGAATTATTTAGTTGCGATACTCCCCTGCAAGAAGGCTTCCGATCATTTCGCGCAAGGTCGGTTTTGTTTTAGTCCATTGACTATCTGAGTGTTTATGGTCTTTAGTGCTGTTGTGGTACTGTGCACTTTACGGAAGCCATGCTGATGTGCTGCTGGACGCAGATGGTGGGTAAAAGTCAGGAGCAGCAAGGCCTCAAGTGTGTTCTCTACTGGTTTTCCACACGTCAGGTATTTTTGGGGTGGTCCAGCAGCACATGAGCATGGCTTCCGTGAAGTGGACAGGGGGAAACTTTGCGAGGGTGCGCCAAGCTTTGAAAATAATTTCCTCTTCGGGGGGTAAGAGGAGGTCATACACATCATAAAAATATATGCCGTTCCCCGAGGTAACTTACAGTTTTCGAGAAATTTGTTGTTAAAGTTGATTTTTTTACCCACCGAAATTCACGAATAAAAGCTAATATAAGCTCACGGAACACTTAAATAGCGGTAATAATAATGACTAATAATGTTTGCAACGATTTAACATAATTATATTAATCAAAATGTTAATATTTTCCATAATTTTTACACATAAAAAATGCATTCTCACGTTTGTTTACTTTAGTAAAAAAATGAAGTATGCATGTCCGTTAGAATCAGAAAAAACTGTGCTGCCACACCTTTGAAGAATAACTATATTAGAAAGGAATGAACAAATAACGTATTCACGATGCGATATATTTTAAGTGCAACACCTTTGTAAGTTGAGGCCTTCGGCCGGAATCAAAGAAAATATCCTGAGCCGGACCAAAACCTGCTTCGACATGCACAGAATTTTCGAGTGAAACATCTTTGTAAGTTGGCGGCCTTCGGCCGCATTTAAAACAATAACCCTGGGCCGGACCAACACCGGCTTCGCCTTGCACAGTATTCTTACGTAAAACACCTTTGTAAGTTGGCGGCCTTGGGCCGCATTTAAAAAAATTACCCTTGGCCTGACCAACAGTGGCTTAGCCTTGCACAGTATTTTTACGTGAAACACCTTTGTAAGTTCAAGCGGGATATTAAAGTAATATACTTACTCTTCAAAGGTGTGGCAGCATAGTTTTTTCTTGTTCTAACGGACATGTATCAATGTAAAAAATAAGAAAGAAAAATTTTTACAGAATCTCGTTCAGTGAACTCAGTAAATTTTTTTTTGTTTGGGAGAGTAAGACATCTTACTCATCTCAATTTCTGGCATAAGTGCAGAATACAGACCGTTAAGGTAGAACAAAATGAATTAATGGTCGTGGTCAGCTCTGATTTCAGGATTTTAATGATATAAATATTTTTGGAGCAAACTTTTATTTCCGAAGATAGGAGGGCGGGGGGCGAAGAAGGAATCTTCGAAAATTATAAAGCTGATATCTGATTTCAGCATTCTGTCGTTGGAAAAGTGACTAAAATTCATACTTTTTGATGTATATATCTTCATACTTTTCGAAGAAAAATTTGGAAAAAACTCCAGTAAAAAATTAACAATCTTTTTATAGAAAAATTCCTTTTTCTTAAACTTTTATGTAATAAATCAATCATAAAACAATATTAATTAAAAAGAACATAAAAACACCTTAAATTTGGTGTATTACACTTTGTAGTTACTTTTCGATATCGTAAATTTGCCTAATTTGCAAGTGTTTCACTCAAGAATACTGTGCAAGGCGAAGACGGTGTCGGTTCGGCTCAGGGTTACAAACCAAAGCTCGACCAAAGGCCACCAACTTACAAAGAAGTTTCACTTAGGAATATTGTACAAGGCGGAGCCGGTGTTGGTCCGGCCCAGGATTACAATCCAAAGCGCGGCCATGAACTTACAAAGGAGTTTCATTCAAGAATTCGGTGCAAGACGAATTCCGTGTTATATCAAATTAAAGGAATTTTCATGCTTCTTTTATTTCTGTTTAATAAGCTTATCGCTAATAAGACAAAATTAAAAAAAATAGATTTACTATACAAAAAAATTATTTTTTCAACGATGCCAAGTTTTAAAAATTCGGTGTACTACTTTTCAAAATATAGCGTTTTATAATTTTCGAAAAGGCTGAGCTTTAGTTGTTGTTGTTGTAGCCACAAAAATATTCCTCAAAGTAATTTTTGGGGAATGTTGCGGGAATGACAGTCCTTGGCCGGATAAAAAATCCGGGTCGTTCCGGTATAAAGACCCGACTCTCGCGGGAACTATTGGATTTTAGTCGCCTCTTACGACAGGCATGCCTTACCGCGGGTAAATTCTTGAACCCCTAACCAGCAGGGTTCGACTGAGCTTTAGTCTTCAGCCGCACTTAATATTCTAAGCAAACCACCAGGTATTTCGAAATGAAACTTTGTAGGAATGATGAGAGAGATATATTTTTCCAATATTTTAACTTTTGGAATTTAAATATATGGTAATTACACAGCTAATCTGCATATTTTTGATATGTCAGGTGCCTACTTTTGTTTGATGGTAATCAAGAGCATCATAACTAATCCGCTCCTGTGATAAGCCAAATGACAATTATGTATATCTCTAGGCTTGCATTTAACTATTGACTCCCAGTTATGCAATAACAAAAGGCTACTTACATCCCTTTATTAACAAGTCAGTAGAGCAACGATCCAAGCGCTTTCCATAATCATCTTCTGGATAAGATATTTTTGAAACTGCCATTTCTATATTAAATATATCTATATATTAAACACATAAAACAACTTCACGCTGGCAAAATGAAAATTCTAGACATCATAATTAGAGATGTTCTAACCCTAAAGCTTTATAAATATATCGATATCTACAGCCCTCGTCGTCGCTCTCTCCCAAAAAAACGAGTGTTTCGTCAACAAAAAGTATCCCCGTGTAAACTCAGACATAAGGGGACAATCCAAAGTTCGCTTCAACACTTCAAGTATTCTTTAATGATATACCTAAATAATTCTGATAAAAAAAATATATTTGCATTATATTGAAGGATTTTTTCCCTTAGATAGAATTATGGATTTATGTCAAATATGCACCGTGGTCTCAATAACTTGGGTGAGTTGCAAAGCAACCATAAATTGTCACACATTCCTAAATGCACCTGTGCAAACTTTGACGATGTGTCATGTTCGAAAATGTATCGGAAGACTTGAAGGAAGAACAAAGCAAGTACAGGTACAAGTAGTAAGGGATGATGGCCGAACGAAAGAAGCAGTAAATGCCGTAGGAGTAGAAGTGAAACTGGAAGATGAAGTACACAAGAATGAGTTGCTTGTGCTACTAGAGCTGGTCGACGAGATAGTGATTGGGGTGGATTACTTAGCGAAGAGCAGAATTTAGATGCGGAGGAGAATCTATGAGTCTACGAGTAGAGAGAGGAAAAGAGGAGGCTATTTTATGTACAACCATGCTAGCAGAAAATTTGGAGCATTACATGACCTCAGTACGTCCAAGTCCAGTCATTTCACCATCAAAGTATACAATGAAGCCGACAGCGCGCAACCTAGAGAGGTTTGAGAAGATGCCAAGGGCGTCCAACATGGTCACCAAAAAGGCAGTTAGGCGAAACGACAGGCCGACCAAGCAGACGTACAGGGAGCGAAAGCGGAACAACATAACAGAGGCGTTCTTACGACACTCAGTCATAACACGGCAGCGTAAAGAGAAGGTGAACCTCAGATGGTCCAAAGAGAATACGACGAAGGTGAAAGAACCACCCAGTTACTTGAGAAACGAAATCAAGAGAAGCGATATCGAGTCACACGTGCAGCATCCACAGCAGCGACGGATGAGGCGATCGTTCAAACGCCACATCGAGAGTAACAGCTAACAGTCAGGATTACACATGTTGACAGTAAGTCTCGCAGCAGGAAGTGAGGGAGGGTGTAAAGACCCCAAAATCAACAAATACAAGAAAAATTTAAGTTTAACAAGTAATTATATACAAGTAAAACGATCACTCGCGTTCGTTTAGAATTTTTTTATTTCCCTTGTACAAAACAAGGGCAGCCGGTCTCAGCAGAGGAGTTGATATAACTGAAATACACGGGAGCGACGTTAGCGTCTAAATATACACTGCTAGCCCTAATTTTAGTTGTTGCACGTTATTAGCCGCGTGAACTAATTCCGCTTATTGTCTTGTATTTGATTTGTTGTTGTCACGCGCAAGACTATAAATGCTCGGTCAGCTGTATGGCCGGATGCGTTATTATTGCAGTATTGAAATTTCCTTTGTTGTTACGTGCAAAGCTGTAGACGCGCCGTCAGCAGATTTTGTTGAAGCGATATTTTGGCCGGATGATTGGTTACCTGTGTTAACTACTCCCCCTCTTGAAGTGAAAGCGTCCTCGGTTTCTTTTATGATATTCTTCAGTACCACCGTATTTTTTTGTCGTCTCCTCCGAAGTATTGTTATGCCCATAGCTAAGGCTAATACGATTAGGAACAAGGCGCTTCCTGATTGTATGGAGCGGGTTTCAATAAGATTCCGTAGATGAGTTATGTGCCTGAGATTTTTTATATTCATTCTTTGTAGGTGTGGGAGCGATAATAGCTCAATATGTTCGGTGAAGTTAACGTACTGTGCGGGTACCGCCTCGGGATGTGAATGCATTACCTCATTCCAGTTGCTGTAAACAGTGGAGTTTGCTAGAGCTACTGAGGTAATGATGATTTCTAATTGCATTATCACCGCTCTGTTTCTAGTGCTGACTAAAGAAAAGAGGTTTCCCGTGTCGATCTGCGTCCGTTTTGCCTTTGTTAAAAGTTTATTAACTGTCACCGTCAGTTCGTTAATTTACTTCTGGGTAGCTACATTAATCGTTGCCTGTCGTTCATTTGCTTCTATTAGGGCTTCGGCTCTGGTCTCAATTGTCTGAAAGTCGTCAAAGTCCGGAGTACCGGTTATGTACTTTAATGCAGTCCCTAAGATATTAATGCCTCGCGCATGTCGGTGATGTATCCTGACCGCGTCTAGTAGTCTTGATATTTCGTCGGCATCGTTTCGGAGAAGTTGCCTGGCATGGGAAAGTGGAAATTGCTCTAATATTGTGTCCGTCTCTTCGGCTATCGCCTCGAATTCTGATAAGTTTGTCTTGTGGAGTAAAAACTCATAATGCTCATGAAGGCATACTTTTCCTGTTACTATCGGGATGTAATGAGAGCTGGTATAGTTAAAAATCCTTGCGCTAGTCCAATGGTCCATTATCAGGAGCAGAGTTACCCTAAGAAGAAATTTCAGTGTTTTAAGTTGATTTTGTGAACTTTACGTCCATCGATTAAAACATAGGTACCTAAATCGCTCTGGACTATTTTTTCGGTGTAAAGTTTAGTGAATTTATTTCCTATTCTCTTATTGGTCTTTACAAAAACTTTTTCCCCTGGTTTATATTGTCTTGTTTGTCTTTTTATATTGTGCCATTTTAAGTCATTTTGTTTGGTACATATAAGTCTGTTCCTTATTTCCTTAACCAGTTCGTCAGGCATCGCGTGGATGATGTCTATAGGTCTTTTGTTTGTCACGGAATGAATTGTGCGGTTGTACTTAGCCGTTGCTAGCAGAATTAATTCGGACGTGTCGGAAATGCAAGTCTCGAGCCTATGGCAGCGTGCAATTTCCGTAAGCGTACTGTGAAACCTTTCCACCTGTCCATTAGTCGTACTGTGAGCCGGTGGTGTGGTGTAGATCGTGACGCCGAAGTGGTTTTTAGGATTGCTTTAATAGTTTCAGAATTCAGTGACCTCTCGTTATCGCAAACCAGAATTTTAGTGTTTTTGTAAAAGTTGAGGAGTTCATAGATTGGTTCTCTAATATCTACTATGGCTCTAGATTTTATCGGAAAAACTATTGCAAATTTAGAGAATTTGTCTATTGCTGTCAGGAAATGGGTTTTGTCTGTTGAATAAATGTCAACACGAAGGATTTCTCCTGGGTACGAAGGTATAGGAGCTGATCCAATTTCGGGTTTAGGGGGATGCCGCTGGTATTTTGCTTCCTGACATATTTTGCAATTGGAAATTATTTCTTTTAACATTTTTCTTAAGTCAGGAAAGTAGTAATTTTCTAGGACCTGTTGCTCATTTTCGCGACAGGATCTATGTGCACGCTTATGTTCGATTTGGAAGATTTCTTTTTGGTCCTCCTTATTGAAAACGTCGATAACCTATTTTGTAGTGTGGCGGAACTTTACCCCTGGAAAAGCTGTGACAGGCTCGTTTTGGATTAATGCTAAAGTGTGGAGTTCGCATAGCAATCCGTTAACGACGTTCAGGTTAACACATTGTTTCATGGATTTTAGTAAATCTTGTAGGTTACTAAAAGGTATACGATGCCTTACTCGTGTCCTAAAAAGGATTGACGTGCAAACTGGTAATTTGGCACCCTCCTCCAGAATAATCTGAGTTTGGAAACAATTAACGAGGGTTTTTACTGTAGGTATTGCTTGAGTAAGTGATAACTCACTATTGGTTGCCATACTTTCTGTGTCCACATCGTGATTCAATGCATTTATGTGTTGCCGAGAGAGCGCATCAGCCACAAAGTTTTCTTTACCTGGTTTGTAGTGAAACTTTGGTGCGTACTCTTCAACAAAAGCGCGCCACCTTTTCATCTTTGCATTTGGGTTTTTATCAGACAAGGCGAAGGTGAGTGGCTGGTGATCTGTATAAATGTTTAAGTGTTTGACACCGTACAGATAGTTGCGCAGTTTTTGTAGGGGCCATACGATCGCCAAGAGCTCTCTTTCGTTGGTCGCGTATATTTCTTCTGTCGGAGACAGAGTTCTCGAGATCATGGTGATAGGTCTGCCATTTTGCGACAAAACGGCACCTATGGCATGTGAAGAGGCGTCCGTTGTCAGATCAAAGGGTTGTTTGTAGTCAGGGTGAAGGAGCAGTACGTCTTCTGATGCAGGAATTTTCTTAATTCTACCAAACGCGTTAAGTGCTTCTTCATCTATAGTTATTTCTATTTTTCGAGATTGGTTAGCACCGATATTCCCATTTTCTCCACGTAGGTATTTTGTTAGGGGTTTTGAAATCGCAGCATAGTCTTTTACGAACCGTCTATAATAGCCAGCTAACCCCAAGAATGATCGTAAGGCTCTCAAGGATTTGGGGACAGCGAAGTCCAAAATATCCCTGACTTTATCGGGGCATGTCTTGATGCCCTCTTTAGACACTGTAAAGCCCAGAAACTCGACACTTTCTTGAAAGAATTTCGACTTGTCGGCGGATACTCGCATATTAGCGGCGTAGAGTTTGTGTAGTACCTGGTCTATGTCCTTTAAATGTTGCTCAACATTTTCTGAAAAAATTATGACATCATCTACATAGACGTGGCATATTTTACCGATTTCCTCTCTTAATACGTCATCAATGGCTCTCTGAAAAATGCTGGGTGCATTATTTACGCCAAAAGGGAGCCTACAGAACTCCCATTTATTATTTATTTGCCATTATTGACCGAGAATGCCGTTTTTTCTCGATCCCTTTCAGCTAGTTTAATTTGGTGGAAGCCGGAGTTGAGGTCTATTGTTGAGAAAAACCTGGCATTTCCAATGTTAGCCAAAATTACGGAAGTGTCCGGAATCGGATACTTGTCACTAACTGTTTTGGTGTTCAGTTTCCTAAAGTCTATCACGAGTCTGGATTTCCTATTACCGTTTTCGTCGATGCCCTTTTTACTTACAACCATTATTATTACTGTTTAACTTGCCTTTTTTTCTGTGCCAATTGGCCCGAAGTAATTAAAAAGAATATAAATTCGTTTTTGTGCACAAACACTAATCACTAAGTTTTATTCTTCTTTAGTTTTATTTTCACAATTTCTGACTATATAAATATTTATATATACAACAATTCAAATTTGTGTTAACAAAATTTATTTTTTCCTTTTCTTTTCACAATTGCACCTGATGAGTTTATGTATTTTTTTCTTATAATTTTACACTTTTAACTTTTAGAGTAGAGATGCCGCGATAAAATATGCCGTGCGCACGCGTAGGTAGTTGGATAACAAGTGATTTTTACATACCCTTCTTCGTTAGCTCGAACTACCGCCGCTAAACGATAGTTCTGCTAACGGAGTAGGGTATACACGGAAAGAAGGATAACCGCGTGAAAGAAGACATGGGAAAATAGGATACCGGAGGTTGGCGCGCACGGCATTTACAATTGTGTTTTATGTTGCGCGCTTAAACATCCTGCCCGCCCTGCAGGGATGTGCTGGCTAGCGCATTCTGCAGCTTTTGGAGGGCGCGAATTGCTTCGCCTATAGCGCCCTTGGTGGTCCGATTTCGGAAAGCTTTGGTTTGCAGTCCGGTGGTCGTGCGCTTGATTGACCGCAACCTTTCACCGCTGCTTTTCTTTGTGTCCCGCTGGTTGGTGGCACGCTGCTGCGTGGCACGTTGTTGGGTGGCACGCTGTTGGATGGCACATTGCTGCTTGGATTTTTGTCGCGTTGTGGCCCGCTGTGATGTTGCGTGCTGCTTTGCGCGCTGCTGTGGTACGCGCTGCTGTTGTACGCGCTGCTGTGGTACGCGCTTTTGTTGCCGCTTCTTCTTGATGGTTGCGGCGGGTGCTGGTGCTGGCTCGCTATGTTGCGGCTCTGATGGGTGCAGCATAGAGTGATGCGCCTTTTTGCATCGTCTGCACTTTCCTCGGGAGTCACACTCTTCCGTGACGTGGGTAAGCGCCAAGCAGTTGCTGCAATACCCTTGCGCGTTGGCCACCGCGATGCGCTGAGGAGGCCGCATTGCCCGGAAAGCGGCGCAATTGCGCAAGGCGTGGTACCGGTGACACAGCCGACACTGTAGGCAGTTTCCGGTGTCTGCCGTCGGCGCGAGGGGCACTGCACTGCGCGTTGCCATTGGTGTCCTTCGTCTGGGAATGGAAAGAAACGGAACAATCGGTAGATTTTTATATGTCGTAAACAATTGTATTAAGAGGGGAATTTCTCTTTATTGCTGTGCTTCGAGCGAAGGTTGCTCATTTGGAATGAAGCACAGTTTTACTAAGGGCCGCGTGATAATCCCGTTTGCGTGCGGAGGTCCACGACACGGATGTGATTATCAGGCCCACGATGAACGTTTTGGATTCGTCCGAGACGCCACTCGGTCGGCGGTAGACCGTCGTCTCGGATTACGGCGCAGTCGCCAACTTGAGGCTCCTTCTGTGGAAATTTCCACTTGTACCTCTTTTGGAGATCTTTGAGGTACTCCTCTTTCCAGCGGCGACTGAATTGATGGTGAAGTGCTTTGACTTTCTCCCATCGGTTAATTAACGAGAGGGTCTCCTCATTTGGCTCGGGAATGGCTAATAGCGGAGCGCCTCGAATGAAATGACCCGGAGTTAATGCTGTAAAGTCAGCTGGGTCCTGTGACAAAGCCAAAAGTGGCCGAGAGTTGAGTACAGCCTCAATTCGAACTAAGAGTGTCGTGAACTCTTCAAATGTAAATTTATGGGATGCAGCGGTTTTCTTGAAATGAATTTTAAAACTTTTTACTGCGGATTCCCACAGGCCGCCCATATGTGGGGCGCTGGGTGGTATATATTGCCAATTGATGCCTTGGGGAGCATACTTCTGGGTGATGTCGGCTGAACATTCGTTAAGGAATTTAACGAATTCGTGTTCAGTTGCTCTCTGTGCTCCGATGAACGTTTTTCCATTATCGCTCATCATTGTGGCGGGATATCCTCGCCTGCCCACGAATCGGGCGAATGCTGCTCTAAATGCCTCAGTGGTAAGATCAGAGCATAACTCAAGATGTACTGCCTTCGTCGCGAAGCAAACGAATACGGCAACGTACCCTTTGATGAGTGTAGTGGATCTTAAAACTGAGGCCTTTATTAAAAACGGTCCTGCGAAGTCCACTCCAGTTACAGAAAATGGTAGGGACATTGTGCATCGCTCAGGGGGTAGAGCGGCCATTAGCTGGGAACGCGTTTGTTGCTTGTATAGAGTGCAAGCTTTGCATTGAAAAATGTACCTTTTTATTAAAGGCTTTAGCTTCGGTATGAAGTATTCTTGTCTGACCATTTGAAGCATGAGGCGCGTTTCTGCATGGAGAAGCAGTGCGTGTAAGAAATTCAAATGTAATTGACAGAATCTTGAAGCATTTGGGATGATGATTGGGTGCCGCTCATTATAGCTGAGTGTGGCATGCGCTAGTCTGCCATTGACGCGGAGAAGTCCGTTTTTATCCAGAAATGCACAAGTGTACGGACGTGTTTTTTTTGATCGGCTCCGTAACTTCATTTAAAGTCTTAGAAAACGTACATATTAATTCGTTTAAACTTATACACCGACTGTAGTGGGTGGATAGCCACTTAAGTTGGCAATAAGCAAATAAAATAATAAATATAATAAAAAAAAAAAAACAAAATAAAAAAAAAATAAATAAAATAAACAGAGAAACGAAAACGATAAGTAACAGTGTACCGGCGATGTAATGAGCGATCAACGCTCAAATCAGAAAGAGCGTCGGCATTCAGTTGCGACGGCAGAGCGAAATGCTTATTTCACTGTTGTTGCGAGCAAATCACCACCTAACAGCAGTGCAAAGGCAAGCAGTTCAACTCTAAAGGCGCCAACGCAGACCTTAGCAACAACAGAGAAATCAAAGAGTGAAAAAACTCTCTTCCCAACAGAAAAACAAACAGCTATGCAGTCAAGCAGCGCAGCAGCAGCAGCAACTCCAGTGCGGGCGACTAATACTGAGCAAGGTGAGACAGCCAAAATGAAAAAAGGGTCGGCAGTGCAGACAGGCATTGATCGGTACATAAATGTGGTAAACAAAAAGAGGAAATCTAGTCCTCCCAAAAAAGTGATTAATGCCAAGAAGTTTAATACCGTTGGCTCCACTATCGATGCTGATGGTAATGCTCTAAAAGGGAACAGATTTGCCCCGTTAAATGAGGAAGAGCATATAACAGACCCGAAGGGTATTTCCACAGTCGCCAGTACTAAACCTCCACCAATCTACTTGCGGGAGCGCAGCTCCAATTTGCTAGTTACGAACATAGCTAAGATAATAGGTACCAACAATTTTCACATTGTACCTCTTAAAAAAGGTAACATAGACGAGACAAAAATACAAGTACACAGTGAAAAAGACTTTCGTGAAGTCGTTGTGTTTCTCTCTGCAAACAACAAGAATTATTACTCTTACCAGTTGAAGAGTGCGAAAGGCCTGATTGTTGTAATTAAGGGAATTGAAGCGACTGTTGACTCATGTGACATAAAAGAAGCTCTAGAGGAGCAAGGGTTTGAAATTAGGGCGGTTGTTAACATAATTAACAGAAATAAAGTGCCGCAGCCTATGTTTAAAGTGTTCTTATCGCCAAGCTTAGCTCAACTTAAGAAAAACGAAACGCATCCAATTTACGGTTTAAAATACCTTTTGCACCGAAGAATCACGGTGGAAGAAGCGCTTAAGCGTAATGGTCCCGTGCAATTCACAAACTGTCAGGAATTTGGTCACACAAAATCCTATTGTACTTTACGTACCGTTTGCGTAGCATGTGGTGATCTTCACCATTCTACCAAATGCCCCTTGAATAAAACGGATGTAACACAAAAAAAGTGTAGCAACTGCGGTGGCAATCACACCGCTAATTATAGAGGTTGTCCGGTTTACAAAGATTTAAAATCTAAACTTTCTCAGGGTATACAAGCCAAACGGAACCAGCTCCCATATACTACTTCCATTCCGAGCCTTTCCAACATACCCAGCTCAAATATTGGTCAAATGTCCTATGCCAACGTAGTAAAAGCCAATGTACAGGCCCCACCAGTCACCCCATCCAGTACTGGAGTTGAGACCATGATTCTTAATCTAACCCAGTGCATGACACAATTTATGTCAACCATGCAAAGTATGGTTCAAGACCTAATAAAGGCGCAAAACCAAATGCTCCAAACCCTGTTGACCAAAAAATGAGGGAACTCAGGATTTGCTTATGGAATGCTAATGGTGTAAACCAGCATAAATTAGCACTCAAATTATTTTTACAGACCCACGAAATTGATGTTATGCTTATATCTGAAACACATCTCACCCAGAAGTATAATTTTTACATCCCTGGGTTTAAGCTGTACAACACTAATCACCCAGATGGCAAAGCACATGGTGGCACAGCTATACTCATAAGGAACCGTTTAAAGCATAACTTTCTTAATTCTTTTTCAACGAATTGGTTGCAGTCAACCTCGATCACCCTTAAAAATAGGGGGGGTGACCTTACTTTAGCTGCAATTTACTGTCCGCCACGTTTCGTAATAACAGAAAAACAATTTAGCGACTTTTTTATGACTCTAGGTGATAGGTTCCTAGCTGGAGGTGATTACAATGCGAAGCATACTCATTGGGGATCGAGGCTAATTAACCCGAAAGGTCGTCAGTTATATAACACGATCATAAGTTCAAAAAATAGTTACGATTTTATCTCCCCAAGACAACCAACTTACTGGCCTACGGACTCAAGGAAATTACCTGACCTGATTGACTTTGCAGTCACTAAAAACGTAGATAGGAGTTTAGTACTTGCTGAAACCTGTGCTGACTTATCTTCTGATCATTCCTCAATAATCATTAAATTGAACGAACAACCAATTGAAAGTGAGCATGCTTTTCGACTTACTACATCAAGAACTAACTGGCTTAAATATAAAAAATACATTAGCAGTCATATACAGACCAATCCGCAAATAGAGGGAGGAACTGACGTTGAAAATGAGTTACTTGTATTTAACAGTATACTAGCAACAGCAGCAACTATAGCCACACCAGAGCAGAATACAAAAGTAAAGGCATTGATAACTAATAGTGGAATAGAATTACTGGTCCGAAATAAGCGACGTTTGCGTCGCGAATGGCAAGCCTGCCGATCTCCCGATGCAAAAATTCGCCTTAAGGTGGCAGAAAACAAACTCAAAAAGGCATTAAGATACGAGGAAGAAAGAAATATCAAACATCTTATAACGTCTTTGTCTCCCAACGTTTCTACTAAAAAATCTCTATTGCCGCCTTAAATCCAAAAAAATCTCCAGGAGACGATCATATCTCACCAAAAATGCTAAAAGAATTGCCAAGCATTGCTCTCGTTTTTCTCGCAAAGCTTTTCAATGCCATTTTGATGCTAGGATTTTATCCACAACTCTGGAAAAAGTCGCAGATAATTATGGTAGTTAAACCAGGTAAAGACGCAACCCTGCCGTCATCATATAGACCAATCAGCCTGTTGCCTTGCCTATCAAAACTTTTCGAAAAAGTGCTGCTATCAAAAATTACTCCTTTTCTCCATCAAAATGATATCATTCCTACACATCAATTTGGATTTCGGGAAAAACACGGCACAATTGAACAAGTAAATCGTATAACAAACGAAATAAGGAAAGCTTTCGAAATGCGAGAGTATTGCTCGGCTGTTTTTCTTGATGTGGCGCAAGCATTTGACAAAGTGTGGTATGATGGCCTCATTCACAAAATTAAAAAATCATTACCTAACACGTTCCACAATATCCTTGAATCCTACTTAACCAATAGGCGTTTCACAGTAAAAGTAAATGATTACATAACAGAAGAGTATCCGATTACGGCAGGTGTTCCGCAGGGCAGTGTTCTCGGGCCAGTATTGTACATTCTGTTTACCGCAGATATCCCTACAAGTGACGAAGTAATTACGTCAACATTTGCGGATGATACTGCTATACTAAGTCGACATAAATGCCACATTACAGCCACAAAAGTGTTACAGCAACATCTTAAACAAATTGAAGAATGGCTGGCGAAATGGCGTATAAAAGTTAATGAAAACAAGTGCAAACACATAACTTTTACATTAAGGCCAAAAACGTGTCCTACTGTTAAGCTCAACAATGTATCAATACCGCAAGCTGACGAAATTACATACCTCGGAATCCACTTAGACAGGCGCTTAACCTGGAGACGACACATTGCAGCTAAAAAGCTGCAGCTTAAACTCAAATCTGCTAGTTTACATTGGCTTTTAAACAAGAAGTCTGGACTAAGCCTTAGCAACAAAGTCCTCTTATATAATGCAATAATAAAACCGATATGGATGTATGGGATCCAGTTATGGGGCACAGCTTGCGCGACGAATATAGATATAATTCAAAGATTCCAATCGAAAACGCTAAGAGTAATAACGGGCGCACCATGGTACGTGCGTAATGAAAATATTCAAAGAGATCTAAATATACCTACTATCAAGGAAGAAATTGAAATCGCAGCAAAAAAATACTTAATAAAACTGCGTAACCATCCGAACCCTTTGGCTAACACCTTGGCCCATGCAACAAGTCAAACCCGCCTGCGGAGAAGAGACAAAGCAGCCTTCTAAAGAGCAACGTCAAGCCAGCAGCCCATTCCTACTAATGGGCTTTATGTTTTAATTTAGTTTAAGATTTTATTACTTATTGTTAGGCTTCCGAAGTCGAAGTAGATCCAATAAATAAATATTAATGTTTAAAAAAAAAAAAAAAAAAAGGAGTGAACTTTTTTTGTCAATTGGCTTTTTGTTTTGTAACGCATCTTTTTCGCCAGGAAAATAGCGGGATTGCGATACTTCGATTAGACGCTGTTTTGCGAACTGGCATTCAGCATGAGTCAGATGTGGCATGGTAGTTGTTGGTTGCATTCTTGATTTATTCCGGACATTATTCACGAAACGGAACATGAACGCAGTCACGCGAATTGCTCGAGGGAGTGAAGAGAATCGATCAAGAAAATCGAGTTCTTCTTCGAGTGCATGAAAAGCCTCAATTTTCCGCTTTTCTGGCGGAGAGGTGCTGCGTGCCTTTGAATTAGGCCAAGAGTCGATGTGGTGTATGAGCCACTTTGGTCCGTGCCACCAGAGAGAATTGGTGGCTAAGTCTTGGGGTTTGCAACCATGTGTGCCGAGATCAGCGGTGTTATCTCCGCTTGCTACATGACGCCATACTCCGCTTGGGACATATTCCCGAATTTGGGAGGTGCGATTAGACACGTATGTCTTCCATGTGCACGGTGGTTTCTCGAGCCATGCCAGTACTATTTCAGAGTCTGACCATAAAAATGTGTTGCACGCTTCTAGGCCTAGCTGGTTTTGGACAGTTGCAGTCAGTTTTGCCAACAGTACTGCTCCGCACAGCTCTAAGCGAGGAAGACTTATCGTTTTCAAAGGTGCAACTTTGCTTTTTGCAACCAGTAGGGTGGATGTTGCATGAGTATTCGCTTCTGTGCGTACATATATGGTTGCACAGAAGGCTTTTTCCGAGGCGTCGCAGAACCCATGGATTTGGGTGTTCTGCCCCGGAATAAAGTTGAGCCATCGAGGAATTTCGATGTCGGAAATGGCTGGCAAGTTTTGAGTAAACTGTTGCCATTTTACCATTGAAGTGGGTTTTGCGCATTCATCCCAATCAATGCCATCGAGCCAAAGTTCTTGAAGTAGAATCTTTGCCCGTATCATAACTGGCGATAGCCATCCTGCCGGGTCAAAAAGTTTTGCGACCGACGACAGAATTTGCCGTTTTGTTGCAGCTGTAGTTGCTGAAACTGGCAGGATGGTGTATGAAAACCTGTCCGTTAATGCGTTCCATCGGATACCGAGAGTTTTGGTTGTGGAAGGATCTTCGAATTTCAAGAAATTGAAGTCGAGAAGGTCTTCTCTCGGGAATGTCTCCAATATGGCCGGGTTATTGGCCGTAAATTTCTTTAGAATAAAGCCGGCTGACTTTAGCGCTTTGATCACTTGGAATAGTGAATCGGTGGCATCGTCAATATCATGACTTCCGGACAGGACATCATCAACATACGTTTGGGTTTTGAGTATTGGTGTGGCCAGTGGAAACTTCGCTTTTGTATCTTCTGCCAATTGATGCAGAGTACGGATAGCGAGATATGGCGCACAATTAACCCCGAATGTTACTGTTTTAAGATTATAATCAGAGATGGGGGAATCCTCTGACTCACGAAACAAAATTCGCTGATAATCTTTATCGTCCTCATGGATGAGGATTTGCCGATACATTTTTTCAATGTCTCCATTGAACACGTATCTGTACATGCGCCATTGTAAAATTAGCAACATGAGGTCCGGTTGGAGTGAAGGACCTGTATGTAAAACATCATTTAGGGAATTACCTGAACTTGATGTTTTCGATGCGTTGAAAACCACTCGCACTTTTGTCGTGATTTTATCTGGTTTTACAACCGCATGATGAGGCAAATAGAACGAATGGTAGTTGCCATTGGAAGTGAATTCACGGGGATTTGTGAGTTCCATATGGCCCAACGTTATGTATTCTTGCAACAAATCGTTGTACATTGTCTTTAACTCCCCTTTCTTCTAAAGCGTGCGTTCCATGCTAAGGAATTGCTGGAATGCCGCAGACCGGGAATGGCCTAGGGTGAGTTTTTCTGGAAATGCTTCTTTAAATGGAAGCCTGACAATATAGCGTCCGCTTGAATTACGGGTCGTTGTTGCTACATAATAACCTTCTCACGCCTGATTTTCAGGCGTACTTTGTGGAGGTATATGGATTTCCTCCAGTTCCCAGAATTGCCTCAGTTGTGCACTGAGCGTTTCATTGGAAACTCGTTCTATTTGGGTGGAAAATGAGGATACTTGTTCGGTCACCGAACCACTAAGTATCCATCCGAATATGGTATTTTGCGCAAGAAGATTGTCGCAAACTTTTTGCAGCCCTTCCACTAGAATTTGTGGAATAAGATCGTTGCCGATAACCATATCGATTTGAGCTGGAATGTGACAACTTGGGTCAGCTAGCTCGAGACTATTCAGTTCATGCCATTTTTCACGACTCGTTGTAAAGGTCGGAAGAAGCTTTGTTAACTGAGGTAATACTATTGCATGGGCCTTAATTCTTTGCTTGGTTTTGGAAGAAACCGTCAAAGAACAAAGCTTAGAGGAATTTTGGACCACTCGGCCACCCATGCCTGAAATTTCGAACCTGGAATGTTCGAACGGTAATTTCAATTTTTTCTGGACTTTTGAGGAAATAAAAGTCCTTTGGGAACCTTGGTCAATCAAGGCCCGTAATTGAAATAATTCTCCTTCATGTTCAACTGCCACCATGGCTATTGGAAGAAGAACTTTGTTTTCAATGTTTGAATGTAAAGACTGTATGTGTGTATGTTTTGAACAGCACGGTTGCTCGTCGGGATTGGAGCTGGTTTGCGGCTGTCGAGCGGGAATTGTCGACTTTGCCGTTGTATGTTGCACTGTAGCTTCATGGGGTCGGCTACTGGTACGTTGAGCTTGTGGTTTAACATCTATGTGCAGTAGAGTATGATGCCTTTGTTGGCATTTCGCACATGTAAACTTGCTCTGACAGTCTTTGACGTTATGGTTATAAGCAAGGCAGTTTTTACATAGATTGTTTTTCTGTACAACCTTAAAACGTTCTTGTTCGGACATTTTTCGGAATTTTTGGCAGAATTTTAGGGGGTGGCTGGAGTTGCACACCTGGCAGGAATATGCCTTCTTTGGTTCTACCATAAAATTTTGTGTCCTGATTAAAGGTTTTTGTTGAGCGGCATATGGAGCACTGGGTTTAGGCTTATTAGGATGAAGCCTATTTAGTCTTTCTACAACTTCGTACCGAGAAGTTAGAAAGTCGTCTAATTGAGACCATTGGGGTAGATCTCGTCTTGATGAGAGCGATTGTTCCCAAAGTGACAGTGTTGTTTCTGGTAATTTTGTTGAGCAAATGTATACCAGGATAGGGTCCCAACTGTCTGTTGAAACGTCTTGAGCAAGCAAGACAGACAGACAGTTGTTAATGCTTGTTTGCAGCCTTTGTAATTGTTCGCTATTTACGGATTGAATAGCAGGCAAGTTCATTAAAATTTTGACCTGATTATCTACTAAAATGCGTTTGTTTTCGTATCTAGACCTAAGCGCTTCCCAAGCCAGGTCGAAATTATCGTCAATCAAAGGATATTGTTTGACAATAGCACCGGCTTTTCCTTCTGTTTTATACCTGAGGTGGTATAGTTTTTGAGCACGAGAGAGCTTCGGGTGGTTAATGTACACGGCTGTGAACATGTCACGGAAAGCCGGCCATTCTTCGTAACCCCCATAAAAAGTCTCTGTGTCGCATGGAGGAACTTGTAGGAAAACATTGGAAGCACTTGATTGCTCTGAAGTGGGTTCCACACGGGATGGTGGACTCGGAGCATCGACTAGTTTGAGCATTTTTAGCTGGTCTGACATCTTGATTTGTGTAATCTCATAGATGTCAAGGCATGCGTCGTACTTGCCTTGAGCTGACTCTTTGAACCTGTCAGGCAAGCAGTCATCCGTTTTGGAAAAAACGTTATCAAAGGCAGCTTGCAATCGAACAAAATAGTCATTTAGACTTTTGTGTTTGACTTCAAGATACGATTCGGTATGATCTTCAATCGGTGAATTACCGAATTTTGCACAGTATCTCATTAGGCTGTCACTTTCTGTTATGAACTTTTGCGCACAGGGGTCGTACGCTTTACTTCTTGAGCGTGTTTGTGAGGATTCCTTCCTCGCACTTGCGGAATCTAGCGAAGTAGTTTTCGCTTTACCCTCAGTATCTGACATCTTGGCAAATTTCGTTTCTTGCTCTAGAGATTTTTTGGGACTGTGTCCAATTGGCATTGAGGGATTTTAGGAAAAAAAAACCTTTTTAAGGCCGAAAAAAATTTAATAAAGCAAGAAACTTTGAGAAATACCCACCCAGCAGGTAGTGAAATTAATATTTGCACCACTGCCCACAGAAAATTTTTAAATTCGGAAAATGAATTTAGTATATGTGCGAGTGTGTGTGTGTTTTTCTTTTTGTCGGAAATGGTAGTTCAAAATAGGAATTATAGAAAATCGTTAAGCTATTGTTTTGAAACAAACAAGATATGAAAACGAAATTTGAAAATTTTTATTTTATTTTTTTTTTTTTAATTTAAAATGAAAGGAAATCACACACACTTGCACTTATGTATATATGTACATGTATGGAAATATACGTGTGGAAATATACGTGCAAAAATATATATATTATAATTAATATATAATATATAATAATATATAATTAATAATATTTATGTAAATATGTAATATGTCGATGGCAAGATATTAAGAAATTTATCTTTTATGTTATTTCATGCATGCATTCGTTTATGTATGTATTTGTGCGCTAAATATGTAAACAAGATACACCAGCTGTTCTGGTACAGCTCATATTAGAATAAATATGTATATATGTATGTATGTTGGTGTATCAATGTTTTGATTTATTGTCTTTGCTGCCAAAGAGAATTGCAGCTGACCAATGCTGAGAAATAGCAATGGTAAAGAGTGTTAAACTATGAGCGTGGGAGTGTGCGCAATGCTCTTGAATTAGTTTGATGCTGTAAAGTGCACTGCTCATCTATTGCAATAAGCGGATATCGCACAAAGGAGAATGGTGGATAATGGCTTAGTGAGAAATCACTTGTTATTATAACTCTCTTTTTTTATGCGCTCAGTGTATGTATGTAAATTCTTTGCCCTTGATGCGCTGTCGAGTTCGTTCACCTCGGTAACCGCTACCAAATTTGTTGACAAGTCGCTCTTTTAAAGGTCTTTGAACTTTACATTTACTGTAGAATAAGTAGGTCAAGAAGGCAATGACATTAGAGCCTGCAATAGGAAAATTGCTAAGAGCCGTAAGTAGGCAAATTAAAAGAACTGCAATTAGATGTATTGTATATATGAATATTAAGTTATTAACTGTATAGAAAAACAGATTTAATTTACCGGAATTAAATAAATTTATTAGCGGCAAGAAGAACCGCTTTCCGCTGGAATTAGCGGATTAAATTTTCTAATTTAATGTTTTTGGCGGGAAGAAGATCCGTCTAAAAAAATCTCATTGCAGTTTAAAAAAAATGAAAACAGGCCATATGTTTGGTGTCTTTTTAAAGAAAATTAAAAAGCTTGCCTACTTACTACTTATTGGCTTCTTTACTTTCCTTTTTTTTTTTTGTTTGTAGGCCGCTTCTTGTATGGGAGGGGGCCTCTGAAGTGGATTTTCTGTGAAGCTGATGTGGTTTCCGATTCCTCCTGGCTTGCTGTTGATTGATGTTGATGTTGTGTCTGGCAATTTTTCGTTTATTTATGTGTGTGTATGTACGTATTTTTGATTTACGTTGGTGCACTTTATATGTACAAATGTGGTATTTCACTTTTTTTTTCAAAACCTCTTTTTTTTCAAAAACTTTTTCTTTGTGTGTTTTTCAAAAACTTTTTTTTTTTTTGTTTTTTCAAAAACCTTTTCTTGTTTGTTTTTCGAAAACAAAAAAAAAACTTTTTTGTTTTTTCAAAATCTTCTTTTTTTCAGAAACTTTTTCTTTGTTTGTTTACTTCTATTGTATTGCCACACAACTTTGGTTTTTGTTTTTTTTTTTTTTTAATTTAAAAAAAAAAATTTTTTTTTTCAATTATTGTATATTTGTATGTATGTGTTTGTTTGTACACTTTCTGATTTTTTTTGTTTTTCAAATTATATTTGCATGTACATACCATATATGTTTGTCACTTTAACTATTAAAGCGAACGCACGGGGGAGCGACGGTTGTGGACTGTAGGTATTTTTTTTTTTATGTATATAGGGCTGGTCAAGTTTGGCTTCGAAGGACCATGTTTAACTTGCCTTTTTTTCTGTGCCAATTGGCCCGAAATAATTAAAAAGAATATAAATTCGTTTTTGTGCACAAACACTAATCACTAAGTTTTATTCTTCTTTAGTTTTATTTTCACAATTTCTGACTATATAAATATTTATATATACAACAATTCGAATTTGTGTTAACAAAATTTATTTTTTCCTTTTCTTTTCACAATTGCACCTGATGAGTTTATGTATTTTTTTCTTATAATTTTACACTTTTAACTTTTAGAGTAGAGATGCCGCGATAAAATATGCCGTGCGCACGCGTAGGTAGTTGGATAACAAGTGATTTTTACATACCCTTCTTCGTTAGCTCGAACTACCGCGGCTAAACGATAGTTCGGCTAAGGGAGTAGGGTATACACGGAAAGAAGGATAACCGCGTGAAAGGAGACATGGGAAAATAGGATACCGGAAGTTGGCGCGCACGGCATTTACAATTGTGTTTTATGTTGCGCGCTTAAACAATTACCATTTATTGGTTGGGGTCTATTTTGTCTGAACCTTGAGGGCGATGGATCTACGTCCATTGGTACGACCCTTTGTGCCTGAGCCCATCGTTGATGGTCAGGCCGAATCGTTCGGTACTGTGGTAAATACGGGAACTGGCCGGGACTATGAGTTGTTTGCCTGTTAAAGGACTGGGCAAACATGGACCTAGCTTGATTTGATTCAAGCTCTTGTGCTAAAGCTAAAGCGGAGGGAAGGTCATTAGGCCTGGAGGAAAACAGTATGTCACATAAAGGACGATTGAGTCCCGAAATAAAGACGCGGAGAGCGTCCTCGCGGTATTTACTATTGAGTGACTCTATTAGGGTGATATTTCCACCATGAGTCATGATCGTTTTGTTTATTATGAGGGTCAGTTTCCTTTCGACCTCATCGTAGAACGCGATCACTGATAGTTTACCCTGTCGTAAGGTGGACAGCTCCTGCTCTATTAGATGGATGGGTTTTTTATCGGCGTATGCGAAGTCTAGCCTTGCTATAATTGCTTTAAAATTCAAGACTGTGTTGAAGGACGAAAGTATACTGTCCGCTGCCCCTACCACCTTGTTTCTTATGATGCCTACTGCCTGGTAGTCTCCAGGAGACATAACGGGTAGGGTCACCCTTGAATTCCGGCATGGTCTTTACTAGGTCTAGGGATTCGTCACACGATACATTTGGTTCAATTGTAACTGGTTCATATTGAATCACCTGAGTTGGGGTCTCAATTCTAGCTAACCTATTTGTAAGCTCGTCTACGCGGGTCTGAAATTCTTGTCTAGAATGTTCGGTTGCCGCTCGGATTGCGGTATTTAGAAGGGCTTGGAGAGTCTGGGAGTCCATGGTCTTTTTTTATTCAAATACTGTCCTTAATTTTTTTAAAATTTCGAATTGGTTTTACACTTTTATTGATAAATGTATTTAGCTGCTGACCTTTCTACTTACATGAATATATTCCGGTGTTCCTTTGATTGTTATATTTGTTAAAGTTGGTTATCCCCCGTTGGTCACGCCTTTGGTGCGCAATGCTTCAAATATATTTCTACCGTGAACTTTTTGAATGTTGTATGTTTCCGGTGTCTCTTTGATTGTTATATTGGTTAAAGTTGGTTATCCCCCGTTGGTCACGCCTTTGGTGCGCAATGCTTCAAATATATTTCTACCGTTGACTTGTGTTTCGAACAGGATTTGTTTGCTGGATATTTTGCTCGAAGTAGTACTTCTATGGTTGCACTTGCTTGTTGTGACACCTCTATGATGGCACCTGTGTTTTATTTAATGTTTTAAACTTGCTTGTTGTGGCACTTCTATGGTGGCACTTTTGTTTTATTTAATGTTTTTAAACTTGCTCGTTGTGGCACTTCTATGATGGCACTTTTATTTTATTTAATGTTTTTAAACTTGCTCGTTGTGGCATTTCTATGATGGCACTTTTATTTAGAGTCCTTTCTTTAGGAGGTGGGTCCGAACCCACGTTGGGCGCAAGTAAAACGATCACTCGCGTTCGTTTAGTATTTTTTTATTTCCCTTGTACAAAACAAGGGCAGCCGGTCTCAGCGGAGGAGTTGATATAACTGAAATACACGGGAGCGACGTTAGCGTCTAAATACCTACACTGCTAGCCCTAATTTTAGTTGCTGCACGTTATTAGCCGCGTGAACTAATTCCGCTTATTGTCTTGTATTTGATTTGTTGTTGTCACCCGCAAGACTATAAATGCTCGGTCAGCTGTATGGCCGGATGCGTTATTATTGCAGTATTGAAATTTCCTTTGTTGTTACGTGCAAAGCTGTAGACGCGCCGTCAGCAGATTTTGTTGAAGCGATATTTTGGCCGGATGATTGGTTACCTGTGTTAACTTACACATTTTATGAATACCGCTTTAAGCGTATTCGCGTTGCTTTCACTTGAAGAAACATGTTCAAACATGAATATATACGAACATGCATATATACATACATACACATAGCTTTAAGGAAAACTGTTCATAGGGACGAATTGTTGTTGTAAAATAATATTCTGCCTGCGCGCAGAATTGTATAAAAGGCGAGAAAAATTTAAAGTAAATTAAGTAGCCTTTGTGTCGTCGATAGGTATACTTGCCCGTGGGATCAACACCACCGGCAAATGTAGTGTCCCTGGGGGTTTTCACTTCACGAAAACTTAGTTATATTCCACTGAGGGTTTTCACCTCACCGGAACGAGGGCTAGTAGAAGGTTTTCACCTCCACAGCCCATACGAGAAGTAGTAATAGTTGTAGAGAAATTTATAGATTTGTGTATTGTATAACCCCGTTTATTAATAATAAATTTGTTGTAGCATTAAAATAGCGTGTTGCGATAGCCGAGTGGTTAGTATCGCGTACTGACATTCGGAAGGCTCGGGTTGATATCCCAGTGCCAGCAACATCCAAAAGTTATGGAAAATTAATTTAAATAAAAAATTAAGTTAAATTTTCTAATTGCGGTCGCCCCTCGGCAGGGAATGTATTTCGGACATGAAATAATAGGCTCCTCGTAAAAAAACCATCAGCCGTTCGGAGGCAACTTAGTATAAACTGTAGGTACCTCCATTTGTTGGGAAAACATCAAGACGCAAAAACCACAAATTGGAGGAGGAGCTCGGCCGAAAATCGCTTCAGCGGTTACAAAGTGCCAATTATATATACATATTTTAGAAACCCTTGGGTCAGCCTTCCCAGCCAAGTGGAAAACTCCGTTTTACGAACTGACGGGTTATGACATCATGTGTTCCTAGCATATGTTGGCTCAAATGATAGGAATCCTTCTTGCAGGGTCGTTATTGGATAGAAGTTTCCTTCGGAAAGTGGATGATCCTTTACACTTGAACGGAACTGAGTTTGACGCCAAAGTTAGTTCTCAACTTGATAGCCAACGAAAAAGCAGAAGAATAACAGCAGGTAGTAATATAAATTTTAAGTATTTGTTCAGTTTTAACACTACTTAGAAGCTTGAAGTTTCTAACCGTGTGAAGACCCCAAGTCTAAGGCCTTGAAGTAACAACAACACCAGCAACAACAAAGAGAGAAGTTACACACACTTATAAATATATAAAATCTATGAACATACGTATACACACATACATTGAAATACACATATAGATATACTTATAGAATTAATGATATACATATACATATATATAGATATAGATGTATACGTATGAAACTAAAAGATGAATTTTAAGTATTTAATCATTTAAGTTAGGCAAGCACCAAGCAATAGCATAGCAGGCCGTCGCTGTTAAATATGGCAACGGAGAATAGGCGATAGGCCTACCAACAACGCAACGCGTAACTGTCCATCTGCAGGCAGAATTTAGTATAAAAAGGGCAGCACCAGTAGTGATCGAGCACTTCTGTTTGTGCTGTCGTAGCTAGTGTAGGTATATGGTGTGCCGTGAAAACTCTACCAATAGGAGTAGATAGAAATATATGGTGTGATGTGAAAACCTTGCCAGTAGAGTATACGGTGTGACGTGATTAAGATATATGATGTGTCGTGAAAACGCTGCCAGTACGAAAACGATTAAGGTATATGGTGTGTCGCTACCAGTAGAAAATTTAGAAAATAAAGATAAGTGTGTAACATTAGAGCCACTCGTGTTGTCCTTTACTTTTCTCTTTTGGAATCAGAATTACAGGAGAGATCCATAATCCGGCTGAGTGATAGCCCAGCTATAGACCGGAGAACCCCGTACGTTACAACCGCTTGTAATTCTTCGAATCTGGATGCTATTAACGTGGCGTTGGAGAGAATTGGGGAATATCTAATAGTCTGTCATCCGTAAGCCGTTGTGTAACAGACGCAATCAACCGCTCGATGTCACTATTTGTTGGAGGCTACAGATAACAATATATATTGTATTAAAACGAATCTATAAAAAATTTATTTAAAAGAACTATATTAAAAAATTAAAATTATTATAATGCAAAAAATGAAAATATTTAAAATAAAAAATGAAATAATTTCTCCAGTAATTTTACTCATTTTGATACATTCCAGTTGCTAAATCAGTTAAATTCTAAATGCATTATTCTAAAATATTATCATTGTTATTAAAAATAGAAGTAATTGAAGAAACTTGAAATTTATTAATTCAATACAAAATTTTATCAGCTAAAATAATAATTTCATCTATATTTTGGTTATTAGATGAAGTTAAATGGTTTTGAATTTTTTGAGGTTACTTACGAATTCATAATTTAATAAGTAATTCGTGACTAATAATCAAATCTGAATCAGTTAGAAATTTCATATGTTTAAAAAGTTCTGAAGGTGAATGATCTCAAAGCTGAGTATTTGAAAATAATTGTTCCAATTTATTCACTACAAGAAAATATCTCTCCAAGAACTTTCTTAATTGTTTTGTATTTACTCAAAAACTAAGGTGGATTAATAACATCGATAATTTTCCAAATAGTTTCTCGTTGAAGAGCAATCAAAACAATTTGAAATTTCCCATTATGAATGTTATTAGTTTCAAATTGTTCTTCAACAAAGCAAAACCATGCTTCAGGACATTCATTCTAATACGGTGGTAATTAAATTGACTTGGAATTATTTTAAATAATTAAACAATGCTATATATAATAATATAATATATATATATACTACATATTTCAAATGAATAGCTTGCTCGAATTAGTTTAAAAATATGCTTATTGCGTTATCCGAATCGATCTTTAAAATTCTTCATATCGCAATTTATACTATTTCGAAATATTTCACCAAGTCCCTCTACTATTCCTCAAATTATTTGTTCTTCCTCTCTTTTTATCCTTTTTGTTGTACATAACAGGATCGAATTCCGCAGATAACACGACCACAGTATAAGTAGCGATAATATCGACTGCAAACGGCTAGGATCATCAATCAGGCAGATTACAATATACGTATGTATATTATTTTTAAACGAATATGTATAAAATCTATTTAAAATGATTATATTTTACATGTGTATCAATTGTTTCAAAATCAAAAGTATATTTCATAAAGTAACTTAAAAACAAGTAAAAAATCAAAAGGTAGATTCCCACAGCGGCACTCATGCGTCAATCATGAGCCCCACAAAAGTCAACAACAGCGGTCAATCTATCAATGGTCAAAATAAGCAGATAATGATCGCTTACTTCACTATACTCACGCTTGACATGTTCTTCCGCGATGTTTTCTCTTCGACGACACGAGCAAAATATGCTTTTGTGTGCACAGCGCCATACACGACAAACATGTATGTCTAAATAAATATGCCTCGATGTTTTGTTAAATAAATGTTGTGCAAATTCTCAGTTGTAAATACTTCAATGAACGTTTATTAATTACTCAATAAATCACAGTTAGCTTTACTTTACACGACTATTTTTTTTTTTGACTGTCATAATCTACTATTCGCATTTTGTACCGAAGTTGCGGTTAGGCCGGCTTAGTGAAGACGACGTGGGTCGTGAGCTACGTACAATAACAAAACTATTAGCAAAGTAAAATAGCACCAAGTGAACTTTACTAAGGCTATAAACAAAAGAAGACCTCACGACAACAAATAAGCAACTATATGAACAAAATATTTTTTTGGGGTGCACCCGAGGTGTTGCCGGGGTAACTTTAACCCGCCTTTCCGACTGGACTTTGGGCGAGGGATGCTATAAGGATAAGGAGGGACGTAACGAATGAAAGAACATTGTCGGCACGACAAAAATTTAACAAACAATAAAAGATACTTATGGTTGCTCAGTCGAACCGGGTCGCTGCTTTGCGACGGCCTGCAGAATTCTCTGGCGAGTGTGTGTTGCTGCCCAATCATTTAGTGCCGCCCACATTACTCGGGGTGTATAGCGCACGCCACTATGACACACCAAGTACACTGGGACAATTTTGCCCTCGCCTCATTAAAGAGAAAGGGACATCCCTTTTTACGGAATACCAGCGCATTGCATTCCATTTTCCTAACATTTGTTAGTGGAGTAACTGTTTTGTAGGAACACCTCTGTTTGAATGCTTATACCACACCGAATACAACCCAGCCATCATTCACTGACTTTAAATTATGCAACTGCTTGCCGACAGATGTCACAACCAATGCTTGGAGTGAAAGGAATATTAGGCAAAACAAAGTAAGTATACAAACAAACACCAAAGAAGTTTTTGTTTGCGGCCAGCACGCAATAATTTACATACCTATATACAGTAATTTATGATTATTATTTTATTTAAAATTTTAAATTTAACAACCATGTTTTTCGAGGATATGCGAGCGAACTTAGAATGTGTAATGTTTATTTAGATTATTACTTAAACACTGTTTACATACTTAACGCAGAAGGAGGTTCTTGACTCAAATTTGTTAGTCGGATGGGAAGAGTATAGTACCATATATCCACCCTTCATCAGAAGTAGAGAGTCGTATATTTAGTGCATTCTAGAGTTTTTTTTTGTTGTGCCAGAAAAGATGAATCACCTGATAATACAAGCTTGGGAAACCAAAGTGAACGATATTCGGAGCGTCTTATGAATTTGGGATGGTTGGTATGTTGGCGCTGAGTACATCTTATTGCTAATTGTTTTTGGAATTAAGTATCTGAATTGTCTTCGTGCACACGTGCTTTCGGATCTGAGTTTTGTTTCTGAGATCCACAACAGTACGGTGCATAAGTCGTTGCTCAGAATTTTAGTATTAGGTTATAGATCGGGTTGGATTCTCATTTGACTTTTTATCCTTAAGAGCACTTCTATTCGCTGTTTGATGGTCTGGAGAGAAAGCCCTTTTTAAGAGAGTTCCAAACTTAGCAGTGAGACAGCTTTTGAGCACTATTTCTGTCGCGGGGATGATAGCAGTTCCAGTCTTAGAGGTACGATTTTTTCTGAGCAGTTTTAAGTCTTGGGGGTGACATATTTATGAGATAATATTTTATCGCTTTTGTATTTAAGGAATTTTTTGGGAGAGATTAAATTTGAGATATATGTGGGTTCGAGAGTCTTATTGCAACCAGTTGTTTTCATCCAGCGCTGCTGGGTAATGGAACACAGATCTATGAGGACACGTATTATTATTATTTTTTCTTTGTATAGAGTGGACACGTTGGCTATGGGTAGCAATACCATTTCTCTGCTACTTGAAACTCTCGAAACCCCTTTGAGTGGTTTGAGTGGAGTTTGGGGCGACTCCAGTATTTCCTAGGCTATCTTTTCTAAGAGTGGGGTTTTAATGTACTTGAATTGAATATTAAAAATTTTTTTTTATTTAAATTTAATTTTATTTATTAAAAAAACTAATTTTAAGATATTTATATAAATTTTTTTCAATTATTGTATTATTTATTTATCATATTTTATTTATATTTATGAATTCCTTACTCTGTCCCAACTTTATTGGGTTCCACTTTATTTTTGTTGAGTTTGCTAATATTTTGAAAACCAATTGTCTCAGCACAGGTGGGTGCAGTTTATTAAGCACAGCGACTAAGCCGAGTTTATATACGTTTGTGTGTATGTATATCTCTCCCACTTGCTTATGAAAAAAATGCGCTGGACTCTTTGAGCGGGAGTATATCAATAAATACGGTACGGCTAAAGGGTAGGGGTAACTTGGCATATATAATATATGGGGTTGCTGATTTGCGAGAGTGCACTTACATATAGATTGTTCCATTTGTAGTCCTGTCGGAATGAGTTTCGGCCCAGACGGGTCTGTATAAATTGGGAGTGTTGTGTATTTTTTTTAATATAGGTATGTGTATTATATATTGGGAAAGAGGGGAAAGCGTGAGTTTTATATATGACAATATTAATATGCGATCTGATGATAATTATGGTAAATGAAATTGGATTTTCTTTACCGTTCTTTGGGCCCGTTCAAAATGTACGGTTGTATACGTGAATGAGATTGTATGCGAGCTTAGTTTAGCAAATTTGTTGAGAATTCAAGAGATATCGAGAAACATTATTAATTTTTTTTTGTTTAATTTGAAGATCCGATTTTAAGCTGCGATATATAGTTTTTAGAGAGATATCATATACCGCGTTTTTATTTCGCGAATAGCCTTATTAATCCAGTAACTTTATATCTTACACCAAATATTATAACGAGCCGCAGAGTCAGCTTTGTTGGATTCGCGCATTAGGTGTAGGCTAACAATATCGTAATAAGCTAGTCTGAGACTTGGATTAAGAATAAAGCGACCGCTACACAGCGACAAAATAAACTCGATAGTGTTTTAATTTAATTGGGCCCAACGTGAGGCTCTGAAAATTAGTTTAATTTAATTAATAATTAACTGATAATTAAAGTCGGAAACTTAACCGGAGTAATAATCAGTTCGGAAAATTGAAAATTTAACTAAGGAAGCAGTTGATTAGGGTTAAAATAAAACAAATCCCACCAAAGTCACTAGGGCTCTAGGTAGAGCAAAGAAGAAGAAATCTCCAGGAACGATATTCCTTGGTCTGATTTACATCAGATTAAGCTTTCAGAACACGATAGAGAAAAGATTGCGTTCTCCGTGAAAAATGGCAAATACGAATTTTGCAGGCTAGTCTTTAGCCTAAAGAATGCCCCCAGTATCTTCCAGAGGACAATTGATGATGTGTTAAGAAAACACATAGGGAAAAGGTGTTTTATCTACGTAGATGACGTAATCGTTTTGTTCAAAAACGAACGAGAACATTTAGAAGCAGTTCCAAGAAGGCTATTTGAGGCCAAGAAATCATAGTTTTTCCAAACTGAAGTTGAGTATCTAGGTTTCCTTGTTTCGCAAGGAGGAATTAAAACGTGCCACAAAAAGTCGAGACTATTAAAAAAAATTCCTTCGCCCACCACCCTAAGGGGGCTAAGGTCATTTCTAAGATTAGCAGGCTACTACCGTTGTTTTCTAAGGGATTTTTCCCAAATAGCGAAACAACTGTCAAATATCCTGAGGCGTGATGACGGCCGAGTTACTGTGTCACAGTCGAAAAAATCACAATTGGTTTAACGGATGAGCAGACAAAGGCTCAAATCATTTAAAACAAATATTTGCATCCGAGGAAGTAACGTTAACGTAACCGGATTTTAGGAAACTGTTCGACTAACTGAAAAATAATAGGAGACTTGGTAATAAACGTACGCCTCTTTATACTGAAGAAAAGGTGGAAAATGATTTGGGTACAACGGTTTTAATAAGAGGAAGGAGACCTCATAAGGACAATTTTTGAATCTTTGAAATCGAATTTAGAATCTAGAAATAAGTTCTAAAGGTAATTAAATAATTTTTTTTTTTTTTTTTTTTTTTTTTGTAAAATGTTTTATTGAATGTTTCCTTTTTGGAAACTAACAATAATTTCGAAAATCTTAAAGCTAATTCTTATTCCTAGAACAAGTTAATCATTACCACTGTATAGATTAACAAAGTAAGCAAAGTACAATAAATTACGAATATAACTTAGATTTATCAAATAATGTGTTTATATAGATATCATAAGGTATACCAAACACTCATAACAAAAGATATATCATAAATGATAATTTGAAGTAAATTATAATATCATGAAGGATATATGCGGAGCGCAACTCCGATGTAGAATAATTGGATGCGGCAGAGCCCTTAGTCACAGTTCAAACGTAAATCCTTTCTATTTAATCGCTTAGGGTAGTTCTGCTGTAATAATTTTTTAGCTAGAAAGTTTGGGTGGTTAGATAACCTTAATGAGTAATTTTCAAGCAGTTTCTTTATTTCCTCGGTGACGGTTTTAATCCTGAGATCTTTGTGAATTGCGGAGTTTTTTACATACCAAGGGGCTTTGCATATTGATCTTAAGGTTTTAGACTGCAGTCTTTGAATTCTATCCAGGCTAGATTTAGATGCTGAGCCCCAAATTTGGATCCCGTACGTCCAAGATGGCTTTATTAGCATATTAAAAAGTAAAACTTTGTTTTCTAGACTTAGTTTGGACTTAGAGCCTACAATCTAATGCAAGTTCGCAATTTTCAATTTGGTTTGAGTAATCTTTTTGTCTATGTGGTTTTTCCAGGTGAGTCTTTTATCCAATGTAACTCCCAGTTAGGTAACGAATTCTTTCTGAGGTACTGTATTTCCATTTATAGAGATTGAAGAACATGTGTCTTTTTTAGGGTAAATGTTACTTGTATACACTTAAACTCATTGACTTTAATTCTCCAAGTTGTTAGCCACTCTTCTATTACTTTTAAATGTTCTTGTAATCTGTAACTGGCTGTCATGGGGTTTGAATGGACACTAAGTATTGTTGTATCATCCGCAAAAGTTGATGTGAGGAGGTTTCGGTTTGTGAGAAGATCGTTCGTATAAATTAAATATAAGACGGGCCCTAAAACACTTCCTTGTGGAACACCAGCAAATATTTCATAGGATTCGGTGGTGTAACTTTTTTGCCTAACACGAAATTTTCTGCCAATAAGAAAGCTTTCTAAGACTTCATAAATGTTTACGGGAAGCGTAACTTTCAGCTTGTATAATAGACTATCTAACCAAACTTTATCAAATGCCTGAGCAACATCGAGGAACACTGCTGTACAATATTGCTTGTTTTCAAACGCTGATCTTATGTGTGCTACGATGCTATGCACCTGCTCTATTGTGCTGTGTTTTTCTCTAAACCCGAATTGGTGGCATGGTATGGTCTGTTTCGATTCTGAAATCGGTAATATTTTTTTTAATAAAAGTTTTTCGAAGATTTTTGAGAATACCGTAATTAAGCTAATAGGCCTGTAGGAGCCCACCAAAGTTGGATCTTTACCTGGTTTAGGGATCATAATAATCTCCGAAAGCTTCCAGGATTTAGGAAAACAGTGTAGTCTCAATATACTATTAAATATACAAAGCATGTGTTTAATTGCCACATTTGGAAGCTCTTTTATCATATCACCCGTTATTCTGTCGTATCCAGGAGCTTTCTTTTTCTTTATGTCGTTAGTATAACATCTTTAAGTGATTTAAAATTAAATTGAATAAAATTTTTATCTGGATTTGCACGAAATTCTGGAAGAGATTTGTATCCAATATTTGGTGTAAATACAGTGGAAAGATGCATGGCAAATAAGATACCCTTTTCCTGGTCGCTTCGAGCCCACTCACCATTGTGAGTTCTCAATGGAGGGTCGAAAGTGACGGGACTTTTGAAACTCTTAACTTTTCGCCAAAAAGTAGTAGTTGGTATCAGATGTAGCTGACAGAGATTGTACGGACTTTTGAAATTCGTTTTCCTTTTTTTGTTTCAGGACATCCCGAAGCATTTTCATGCATATATTGAGCTCATTTTTTAAGGCCGGGGAACGAAACCTCTGCCAATCTCTCCTTAGTTGTCTTTTTTTTGGTTACCAGACTTGTAATGTCTTTACCCTTAAGACCGTTGAAAATTTGTCTTCTATGAGTGTTAGATGGGCCGTGCGTTGAAATTTTCGCTGCCAAATGAAGTAATGTTGTAAAGCCATCAACTGCATTGTCGACATCTGCTATTGATTTTAGAGGAATGAGCGATTTTAGATGCGCGCTAATGAATTTTCTGTATTTAAGCCAATTTGTAAATTTATTGGTTAAGCCTAGTTGTAAGTCATTGAAAACTGGAATTATGTTAATGGAACATAGACAAGGCGAGTGATCAGATGATAAGTCGAAAAGGGATTTTACGCTTACTTGTGCTCTACTGATACCACAAGTTACTCCAAAGTCAATCAAATCTGGGGTTTTGCTGAGATCAGTTGGCCAGTATGTTGGCTGACCGGTAGATATAACGTCGAAACCGTTATTTTGAATGGCTTTATATAAATTTCTACCCTTTGGAGATATTAACCTAGATCCCCAGAAGGAATGTTTTGCGTTGTAATCACCTGCTACTAGAAACCGTTTACCAAGTTTAGAGAAGAAATCAGTAAATTGAGTTTCTGATATGTTGTATCGGGGCGGACAATATATGGCGGAAATGTTTATTCCACCAGAATTATTATATATATGAACTGAGGTAGCGTGAAGGTAGTCTTTACAGTACTCTTCTATTATATAATGTTTAATTTTTTGCCTGATAAGTATTCCAGTTCCATCGCGCGCTTTCCCTTCCGGGTGTTTGGTGTCATATATTGAAGTTGTTAAATTTGGTCAAATGACTTTCGGAGATTAGCATTATATCTATTGCTTGATTTTCTAAGAAGAGTTGAAGTTCATTTTTGTGTTGGACCAAGCCGTTGGCGTTCCAATAACATATCTTAAGGTCGTTCATGGCTTAGACAATATCGCTTGAAGGAGGAGATTTTGATATCGAATTAAATCTTGCATCATACTTTGCATTGACGTCATATGTTCTTGCATCATGCGTATAAAGCAGTTTAGCGTATTTTCAAGTGGGTTAACAGACGGAACGGACGGGGTGGACGTTTCTTGTGTTGTGAGCTGAGGTACACCTTTTAAAGCTTGGGCGTAGGATATAAAGTTGGTATTAGTAGACTTTGTTTCGGTAGCTTTTGATTGAGGCTGAGGGTGAGGCTGGGAGGCAGGAAAGTTGCTAGAAGCCTTTTTACTGCCCTTGCCTTTTAGAGAAATATATATTGGACAACCCCTGTAATTGGCGGTGTGATTTTCACCGCAATTGCTACATTTTTTAGACTCAGCGGTTGTTATAGATTTCATACAGTCTTTTGAACTGTGTAAATCTCCACAAATGACACATATACTTTGTAAAGTGCAATATCGCTTCGTATGGCCAAATTCTTGACAATTATGGCACTGAACAGGATCTGTTCGCTGAGGTATGTTAGCCTTATTTTTGATGTTGAATACGTTTCTTACCCTGAAACCTTCTTCTTTCAAGGCACTTTCTATTTCCAAGGGACTTACACTGTGTTCAATGCACTTTAGGATGACTGCTAAGCTACGACTACTTTTGAGCTGGAAGGTATAGAAGGACTTCTTTTCCGTTTCGAAATTATCTGCCACCTTGCGATAGCTATCTTCTCCGTAGGTTTGCACTTTTACTTCCTGAATATTTCCCTTTTTAATTGGGACTACATGGAAGTTATTTTTTCCAATTAGATCTATCAATTTGTTGACAAGGTTTGCTAGAGTTCGCTTCTCTAAGATAAATTGGCGGCGGCTTGGACGTTTTCTGCACACGCACTTGATGATCAGCATCAGAAAGCATTTGAAATCGATTATTGCTCATGCTGTCTTTTTCTCTTGTAGTTTTGACAATTTTGCTTTGATTTTGTTCACTATTTTTTTGGGGTGACCGTTTCCTTTTCACAAGAATGTAGCGATCGATTTCCGTTTGAATTACTGCTTTCTTTGCAGCGCTATTTTCGGTAAAGTCTTGCGTTTCGACTCTAGAAGAAGCTGGAGTAGTTGCGGTAATCGGCGATTGAGCCCATGAAGGGGCTGGTAAAGTAGTCCTAGAAGGGACTACAAGAGCAGAGGGCTCATTTTCCAATCGTTGTATTCGCTTTTGGTGCTGTTGTTGTGGCGCTTGTTGTTGCTGTTGGCTTTGGTTAACGTTTCCACGTTGTGGTGACCGATTTAGTCCCATTTTTACAAAATGACCAATTTAGTCCCAAAAAAAAAACCAGTGGATTTTGCAACACAGCTTTTTGGTAACTCTAATTTGGAAACGGCAGGAGCAAATGCAAATTTTCCTGCATACTTTTAGGCGCCTTTCTTTAATACCAGAGGTTTTTATATATGTTTTATTATTATAATTAATATATTTGTCTCTGTTCAACTAGTGTGAACTATTTATTTATTTATTTTATATTATTTAGTTTTGATAGAGCGCCAATCCATGCAAATAACACAATTTGTTATTTACAAGGTTTCACTTTCACTTCACATTGCTCAGTTTCAGAGGAGTCACTTGTCTGAATTAGTTTATGTAGTTTGCACAGTATATTTTATTTAAAAATTTAAAATAAAAAATATAGAGCACAGTCACTTTCACTTTGCACTCGCAAGAGTTGCCAGTTAGACGATAATTAAATAATTGAATAACTTTTTTTATACGTTTAGCATTTTTGTAGTTTTGGCCGCATTAAAATCGGCATCGACAGGACGGGGAATTGACTACTCCAATGCAAGATACATTCCAGTAGTTGGGGACGTCCTCGCAACTTGGGAAAACTTTGGACACATCAAGCATGTCACTAACTTGATACTTTACGAGTTACTAATAGACGAGACAATTAACGCTACAACCCATTTCTCTTTATCACACATGAAGAAATTACTGGAGGCGGACATAAACCAAATAAGTAAATTGATACTGACGATAAATATGCACCACAGGCAGGCAAGAAGCTTGAATGCTCTAGGGACGGTCCTAAAATACATCGCTGGAACCTCTGACCATGACGACTTTGAAAGATGAATGAAGATAGACGAACAACTAATTGACTCACAGGAAAAACAGTTAACTATTAACACTCAAGTGAAAAAAATCAATAGCCTTACCACCACAGGCCGCTTTTTTGACATACTTCTAGCTAGAAACAGATCAATAATAACAGAATTGGATAACATTATTACCTCTATCATATTCGCTAAAGTTGGGATCTTACATTCCATTCTGTTAGACGGTAACGAAATAAATTTCATAATAAGCAAAGCCTGGGATTACGATATCACAATACAATAAAATAATATATTTTCCAATAAAATATCCTTTTCCTAAGCTGAGATGTAAGAAAATTATAATTTAACCAGTAGTTCACGGCCTCCAAATCCCCCACCTTGAGTAATCCACCTTAGCTAAGGGCCACAACTATACCTTAGCAGTGAGTAACTGCAGTGGTATAACACCAACGTTTTGCCTGGGATCCGCAGCCACATCATGCGCTCTGCAACTAATAACACGCTAATTGCTGTACAACATTTAACAACTTAGCACCAATTGCATCGATAAGTGATGGCATGGACGTCATCAATGATCAACTGGCTGTTATTGAAGAAAATAACGAGACCCCTATCACGATCAACGGTACTTACTTAATTGTCTTAAAAGATAGTATAAAGATTAACAGCACGATATTTTATAACGAAAATTACACGATGCCCTTAAAGGGATTCTGAAATCAACCTGACGCAGCATACGAAGATATTAAGCTCGCTAGCACTTTTATTTATCACATGTATTTTAGTTATCGGCATCTCCTTTTTAGCTGTAATTCTCCGGTATAAAAAGCAACAAAGCGGCTGGAAGGTGCATGCATTAGCTACTTTGCAGAATACGGTCGGACGATAGCATGCCCAACGATTGGAGCTTAAGTGTGCTCTGACCAATCCATAAAAAAAGGGGACCCCACAGTTTGCGCCAATTTTACGTGGGATAAGCCTATTTAATATCACATATAAAGTCCTATCAAGCGTATTGTGTGAAAGACTAAAGCCACCCGTCAGCAAACTGATAGGACCTTATCAGTGTGGCTTTAGACCTGATAAATTTACTATTGACCAGATATTCACCATGCCTCAAATCTTGGAAAACACCGGTGAAAAGAGAATCGACACACACCACCTCTTCGCTGATTTTAAAGCCGTCTTCGACAGCATGAATAGGAGCTGCCTTTACGCCGCTATGTCTGAATTTGGTATCCCCGTAAAAGTTATACGGCTATGTAAGCTGACCTTAAGCAACACTAAAACCTCCGCCAGGATCGGGAAGAACATCTCCGAGCCCTTCGATACCAAACGAGGTCTCAGACAGGGTAATTCCTTATCGTGTGAATTTTTAATTTGTTGCGGAAGAAAATGATACGAGCGGCAGAGATGAATAGAGAAGGTACAATCTTCTATAAGAGTGTTCAACAACGGCGCCATGAATTCTGTTTTCTCCAGACTGGATAAGGAAGCGAAGGATATGGATTTGGTAGTGAACGAGGGCAAGACAAAATATCTCCTGTCATCACACAAACAGTCATCGCATTCGCGACTTGGCTCCCATGTCATTGCTGGCAGTCATAACTTCGAGGTCGTAGATAATTTCGTTTATCTAGGAACCAGCAGCAACACCAATAATAATGTCAGCCTTGAAATCCAGCGCAGAATCAATCTTGCCAACAGGTGCTACTTTGGACTGTACAAGTCCTTCATCATTCCCGTCGTGATATACGGTGCGGAAGCATAGACGATGACAACAGCTGATGAGTAGACACTAGGGGTTTTCGACGGAAAAGTTTTGCGTAAAATTTACGGTGCTCTACGAGTTGGTAAGGGCGATTACCGCAGCCATTGACATTGTGGTCTGGATGGATAAGAGTGCTCCAGCTCTGAAAGTTTTCTGTGCAGTACTCGCCGGTGGAAGCAGAGGAAGAGGAAGACCTTCACTCCGTTGGAAAGACCAGGTAGAGAGGGACTTCGCTCTTGGTATCTCCAATTGACGCCAAGCAGCGGCTAAAATCGCGTAAGCGGTGTCTACGCCAGTGAAATAAGTAAGTAAGTAATATGGCGCACATATGCTTTTTTAAACCTTTTCCCAAGCTCATGAGTATAAAACACCCGTCTATTTTCCATTACATTTATGTACAGTGATGAATTAAAGTATTGGCACAGCATAGTTCAGCTTTAACACTTTTTTTGACCACTTATGAAAATATTTTTAATTCCGACAAAAATGCTAGCAACTATTTTCACTTAAAGTCATTTTATTAACTTGTATGTTAAATTAATACTAATTATAAATGAATAAAAGTACTATTGTATTTAATTTTCACCAAACAAAACTATTAGCATTGATGAGACCAATTTTCGTGTGGTTTCTGCCCCAATTTTCTGCCATTCCTCCACCGCTGCGAGCTTCAACTCTTCTTTTGTTAATACAGCGCGCTTTTTAACGCTCCTATCCAGCTCTTCCCACAAATGTTCAATTGGGTTGTGCGTAGTTTTTGGAACCCACCACATGAAAAAACAACCCAATGAAAAATCAATTTCAGCATGAGGCCTCCCCCCCTTGTTGATGACGAGCCCCATAAATGTTTTAATGGACCTGGAATGTCCGGTCCCAGCTGTCTAGCTGGCTGATGTCCTCATAAAGTTAAAGGCTGACATCACTGCCGTTCAAGAAATGCGATGAACGGGACATTCACTCCGGTGGATGAATGTCTAGCCACAATCCGCATCAGAACAAAATTTTTCAACACCACTATAATTTGCGCCCACGCTCCGACGGAAGAGAAGGATGACTTTACCAAAGATGCCTTTTACGAGCGCCTCGAACACACTTATGAGCGCTGCCCCCGCCATGACGTCAAAATTGCGCTTGGCGACTTCAACGCTAAAGTGGGCAAAGAAGGTATCTTCGGTACGACTGTCGGAAAATTCAGCCTCCACGACGAAACATCTCCAAATGGGCTGAGGCTGATAAACTTCGCCGGGGCCAGAAATATGGTTGTCTGTAGTACTAGATTCCAGCACAAAATAGTACATCAAGCCAGTTGGCTGTCTCCTGATCGACCATGTTGTGATAGATGGAAAACATGTCTCCAGTGTTCTTGACGTGCGTACACTGCGAGGACCCAACATCGACTCTGAGCACTATCTCGTCGCAGCGAAGATACGAATGCGCCTCTGTGTTTCGAAGAACGCCCGTCAACAAACACAAGGAAGGTTCGACGTTGAAAAGCTGCAATCACAGCAGTCTGCCGAGCTTTTCTACTCGACTTGCAAACCTGCTCTCTGAGAGCACTCATCAGCAACCCGGTATAAGGGAACTGTGGGACGGCATTAAAAACTCCCTGCGTACAGCTGCAAACAAAACTATTGGATTTCGGAAAAGTCGCAAAAACAGCTGGTACGATGAGGAGTGCCGTGTCTCAGTGGAGAGAAAACAGATTGCCTACCTCGCAACCTTGCGATCGACCACAACACGTGCGGAGTGGGATAGATACCGAGAACTGAAGAGGGAAGCAAGACGCGTCTGCAGACAAAAAAAGAGAGAGGCCGAGATTCGCGAGTACGAGAAGCTTGAGAAGCTGGCCGACAAGGGTAACGCTCGAAAATTCTACGAAAAGGTACGGCGACTTACAGAAGGTTTCAAGACAGGAGCAAACTTTTGTAGGACCCAGGGAGGTGAGCTAGTGACAGATGCCCAGAGTATACTCGGTTTATGGAGGGGGCACTTCTCCAGCCTGCTTAATGGCAGTGAAGAGGAAACACGCGGAGATGGTGAACCCGAAACTCCAATAGATGTCGATGGAAAAGTTGTTCCGTTACCCGATTATGAAGAAGTCCGAATAGCAATCGTCCGCTTAAAAACAAAGTGGCAGGGACCAATGTAATACCGGCCGAGCTACTTAAATACGGCGGTGAAGAACTGATCAGTTGCATGCATCAGCTTCTTTGCAAAATATGGCCGGATGAAAGCATGCCCGACGATTGGAACCTAAGTGTGCCCTGCCCAATCTATAAAAAAGGAGACTCCAAAGTCTGCGCCAATTATTGTGGGATAAGCCTGCTTAATATCATCTATAAGGTCCTGTCGAGCGTATTGTGTGAAAGACGAAAGCCCACCGTCAACAAACTGATCGGACCTCATCAGCGTGGCTTTAGACCTGGTAAGTCAAACATTGACCAGATATTAACCATGCGCCAAATCTTAGAAAAGACCCGTGAAAGGATAATCGACACCCACCACCTCTTCGCCGATTTTAAAGCCGCCTTCGACAACACGAATAGGAACTGCCCCTTTACGCCGCTATGTCTAAATTTGGTTTCCCCGCAAAACTTATACGGCTATGTAAACTTTTTTTTTTTTGTATAATGTTTTATTGAATGTTTCCTTTTTGGATTGTTAGTTTCGAAAATCTTAAAGTTAATTCTTATTCCTGGAACAAGTTAACCATTACCATTGTTTAGATTACGAATATAACTTAGATTTATCAAAGAATGTGTTTATATAGATATCATTAGGTATACCAAACACTCATAACAAAAGATATATCATAAAGGATAATTTGAAGTAAATTATAATATCATGAAGGATATATGCGGAGCGCAACTCCGATGTAGTATAATTGGATGCGGCAGAGCCCTTAGTCACAGTTCAAACGTAAATTCTTTCTCTTTAATCGCTTAGGGTAGTTCTGCTGTAGTAATTTTTTAGCTAGAAAGTTTGGGTGGTTAGATAACCTTAATGAGTAATTTTTAAGCAGTTTCTTTATTTCCTCGGTGACGGTTTTAATCCTGAGATCTTTGTGAATTGCGGAGTTTTTTACATACCAAGGGGCTTTGCATATTGATCTTAAGGTTTTAGACTGCAGTCTTTGAATTCTATCCAGGCTAGATTTAGATGCTGAGCCCCAAATTTGGATCCCGTACGTCCAAGATGGCTTTATTAGCATATTAAAAAGTAAAACTTTGTTTTCTAGACTTAGTTTGGACTTAGAGCCTACAATCTAATGCAAGTTCGCAATTTTCAATTTGGTTTGAGTAATCTTTTTGTCTATGTGGTTTTTCCAGGTGAGTCTTTTATCCAATGTAACTCCCAGTTAGGTAACGAATTCTTTCTGAGGTATTGTATTCCCATTTATAGAAATTGAAGAACATGTGTCTTTTTTTAGGGTAAATGTTAATTGTATACACTTAGACTCATTGACTTTAATTCTCCAAGTTGTTAGCCACTCTTCTATTGTATTACTTTTAAATGTTCTTGTAATCTGTAACTGGCTGTCATGGGGTTTGAATGGACACTAAGTATTGCTGTATCATCCGCAAAAGTTGATGTGATGAGGTTTCGGTTTGTGGGAAGATCGTTCGTATAAATTAAATATAAGACGGGCCCTAAAACACTTCCTTGTGGAACACCAGCAAATATTTCATAGGATTCGGTGGTGTAACTTTTTTGCCTAACACGAAATTTTCTGCCAATAAGAAAGCTTTCTAAGACTTCATAAATGTTTACGGGAAGCGTAACTTTCAGCTTGTATAATAGACTATCTAACCAAACTTTATCAAATGCCTGAGCAACATCGAGGAACACTGCTGTACAATATTGCTTGTTTTCAAACGCTGATCTTATGTGTGCTACGATGCTATGCACCTGCTCTATTGTGCTGTGTTTTTCTCTAAACCCGAATTGGTGGCATGGTATGGTCTGTTTCGATTCTGAAATCGGTAATATTTTTTTTAATAAAAGTTTTTCGAAGATTTTTGAGAATACCGTAATTAAACTAATAGGCCTATAGGAGCCCACCAAAGTTGGATCTTTACCTGGTTTAGGGATCATAATAATCTCCGAGAGCTTCCAGGATTTAGGAAAATAGTGTAGTCTCAATATACTATTAAATATACAAAGCATGTGTTTAATTGCCACATTTGGAAGCTCTTTTATCATATCACCCGTTATTCTGTCGTATCCAGGAGCTTTCTTTTTCTTTATGTCGTTAGTATAACATCTTTAAGTGATTTAAAATTAAATTGAATAAAATTTTTATCTGGATTTGCACGAAATTCTGGAAGAGATTTGTATCCAATATTTGGTGTAAATACAGTGGAAAGATGCATGGCAAATAAGATACCCTTTTCCTGGTCGCTTCGAGCCCACTCACCATTGTGAGTTCTCAATGGAGGGTCGAAAGTGACGGGACTTTTGAAACTCTTAACTTTTCGCCAAAAAGTAGTAGTTGGTATCAGATGTAGCTGACAGAGATTGTACGGACTTTTGAAATTCGTTTTCCTTTTTTTGTTTCAGGACATCCCGAAGCATTTTCATGCATATATTGAGCTCATTTTTTAAGGCCGGGGAACGAAACCTCTGCCAATCTCTCCTTAGTTGTCTTTTTTTGGTTACCAGACTTGTAATGTCTTTACCCTTAAGACCGTTGAAAATTTGTCTTCTATGAGTGTTAGATGGGCCGTGCGTTGAAATTTTCGCTGCCAAATGAAGTAATGTTGTAAAGCCATCAACTGCATTGTCGACATCTGCTATTGATTTTAGAGGAATGAGCGATTTTAGATGCGCGCTAATGAATTTTCTGTATTTAAGCCAATTTGTAAATTTATTGGTTAAGCCTAGTTGTAAGTCATTGAAAACTGGAATTATGTTAATGGAACATAGACAAGGCGAGTGATCAGATGATAAGTCGAAAAGGGATTTTACGCTTACTTGTGCTTACTTGTCAATCAAATTTGGGGTTTTGCTGAGATCAGTTGGCCAGTATGTTGGCTGACCGGTAGATATAACGTCGAAACCGTTATTTTGAATGGCTTTATATAAATTTCTACCCTTTGGAGATATTAACCTAGATCCCCAGAAGGAATGTTTTGCGTTGTAATCACCTGCTACTAGAAACCGTTTACCTAGTTTAGAAAAGAAATCAGTAAATTGAGTTTCTGATATGTTGTATCGGGGCGGACAATATATGGCGGAAATGTTTATTCCACCAGAATTATCATATATATGAACTGAGGTAGCGTGAAGGTAGTCTTTACAGTACTCTTCCATTATAAAATGTTTAATTTTTTGCCTGATAAGTATTCCAGTTCCATCGCGCGCTTTCCCTTCAGGGTGTTTGGTGTCATAAAACAGAAATGTATCAATATTGAAGTTGTTAAATTTGGTCAAATGAGTTTCGGAGATTAGCATTATATCTATTGCTTGATTTTCTAAGAAGAGTTGAAGTTCATTTTTGAGTTGGACAAAGCCGTTGGCGTTCCAATAACATATCTTAAGGTCGTTCATGGATTAGACAATATCGCTTGAAGGAGGAGATTTTGATTTCGAATTAAATCTTGCATCATACTTTGCATTGACGTCATATGTTCTTGCATCATGCGTATAAAGCAGTTTAGCGTATTTTCAAGTGGGTTAACAGACGGAACGGACGGGATGGACGTTTCTTGCGTTGTGAGCTGAGGTACACCTTTTAAAGCTTGGGCGTAGGATATAAAGTTGGTATTAGTAGGCTTTGTTTCGGCAGCTTTTAATTGAGGCTGAGGGTGAGGCTGAGAGGCATTGGACAACCCCTGTAATTGGCGGTGTGATTTTCACCGCAATTGCTACATTTTTTAGACCCAGGGGTTGTTTTAGATTTCATACAGTCTTTTGAACTATGTAAATCTCCACAAATGACACATATACTTTGTAAAGCGCAATATCGCTTCGTATGGCCAAATTCTTGACAAATATTGGCTGAGGTATGTTAGCCTTATTTTTAATGTTGAATACATTTCTTACCTTGAAACCTTCTTCTTTCAAGGCACTTTCTATTTCCAAGGGACTTACACTGTGTTCAATGCCCTTTAAGATGACTGCTAAGCTACGACTACTTTTGAGCTGGAAGGTATGGAAGGACTTCTTTTCCTTTTCGAAATTATCTGCCCCCTTGCGATAGCTATCTTCTCCGTAGGTTTGCACTTTCACTTCCTGAATATTTCCCTTTTTAATTGGGACTACATGGAAGTTAATTTTTCCAATGAGATCTATCAATTTGTTGACAAGGTTGCTAGAGTTCGCTTCTCTAAGATAAATTGGCGGCGGCTTGGACGTTTTCTGCACACGCACTTGATCATCAGCATTTGAAATCGATTATTGCTCATGCTGTCTTTTTCTCTTTTAGTTTTGACAATTTTGCTTTGATTTTGTTCACTATTTTTTTGGGGTGACCGTGGGTGGTGACCTTTTTACAAGAATGTAGCGATCGATTCCCGTTTGAATTACTGCTTTCTTTGCAGCGCTATTTTCGGTAAAGTCTTACGTTTCGACTCTAGAAGGAGCTGGAGGAGTTGCGGTAATCGGCGATTGAGCCCATGAAGAGGCTGGTAAAGTAGTCCTAGAAGGGACTACAAGAGCAGAGGGCTCATTTTCCAATCGTTGTATTCGCTTTTGGTGCTGTTGTTGTGGCGCTTGTTGTTGCTGTTGGCTTTGGTTAACGTTTCCACGTTGTGGTGACCGATTTAGTCCCATTTTTACAAAATGACCAATTTAGTCCCAAAAAAAAACCAGTGGATTTTGCAACACAGTATTTTGACAACTCTATTTTGGAAACGGCTAATGGTTTATGTAACCCAACAAGAAATTCCCGCCTGCAGCGAAGAGATGTTCCCGCCTTCTTAGGAGAGCGGCGTAGTTTAAAAAGGGCTCAGAGTTACATAACTCGAGCTATCATGTTTGTAATTTAGTTTTTATGATTTGTACACTTACTGTTAGGCTTATATTAAAGCAGATCCAGTAAATAAATGAATTGTGTATAAAAAAAAATGGCGCTAAAACTTTCAAAACATTCGTCGCTTAGTTAGTGATTTGTCGAGTAGTTTACGAAAACAGCTGATTAGGCGATAGCGAATATCAACAATCCGACAATCGTTAAAAGGTGTGTAGCGAATAGCGACATCGTTAAAATTATCAGTAAGCCATTTAAATGATCCGAAGATCGTTATAATACAATAGAGAATCCCACCACTGGTGTTGTTTATCCCGCATAATCCGCACAAATGATGTTTTTTATAGGCGCTCGCACCACGCAGTCAAAACTGTGTTTGACGACTTTAACACCAGGTGTCACCATCTTCGGCGCAACTGTGGGAAAATTCGGCCTCTCTGACAAAATATCCCCAAATACATTGGGCTAATTTTACCACGCGTGCACGCTCACTTTCAGAGAGCATTTATAAGCAACTCGATCTAAGGGAACCGTGGAATGGCTTCTCAAACTCCCTACGTACCGCTGCTACGGAAACAATAGATAGATACCGATAAAGAAAGAGACCGAATTGCGTGAGCATGAAGACCTTGAGAAGTTGGCCGAGAAGGGTAATGGTCTAAATTCTATGAAAAGATGCGAAGACTACCGAAGGTTTTAAGACCGGTACATACTCATATAGGGACCAAGGTGGCATAGCCGATGCCCGTTTAAAGAAAAATAAAGCAGTTGAAGCTTGTGGCTTACCGGCAGAGCTGTTCAAACATGGTGATGAAGAGCTGACAAGCAGAATATGACCGGACGAAAGCATGTCCGATTATTGGAATTTCAGTGTGATCTGTTCAATCCATAATAAAGGGGGCTGACCTGCATAAACTGCGTGTAATTAATCCCTTATAATAAAATTTGGTAATCAGGAAGGCCATGGTTATGGTCCTATGTAGTAACCCTGGAAATTGAAATAAGAAATCTGATAATCTCCTGGAGTGTTTAATAGCGAACATGCCAAAGCTACAGTGCAACAAGAGAGTAAAAATCCACAATCGCAGAGTGTTATAAAAAACAATGGGACTCACATATTGCTAACTACTGCTGGAGTTGGGAACGAAATCTTATAAAAGATTATTTAATAGTGTTCAACAGAAATTTTCTTAAAGTTATGTATACATTTTCTATATTTTTCTTTTTTAAATAGATTTATATATTTCCAAAAGTAAGGCTGTTAGCAATCTTTCACTATTTGCAAGTCAGTTCGCGTATTCAATGCGTCACCTGGGCTTTGACGGCAGTGTAAGCGGATAAAATGAACAATAGAAGCTACCGTTTTCACGATTGTTGCAAGTACCATTTTTTCTGAAGTACCCTGTCCATCCCGAAATAGTTCATTAGAAAAGTAGGTATATATATATTTTCGAGTAGTTTGCATGTAGCCGGCGAATAAATTTGGAAGGCTAAGAAGATAGATAGGTGATCAGTCACCTAGATGGTGAAATAGGCAAAACAACAACTGCTGCTCTCATCTAGGAGCCCAGGGTGATAGGTCTACACTTTCTGAAAGATTGAAGGAGAGAGAGAGAGCGCGCGTAAAAGGAACAGGTATACCAGAATTTTGGATCACAAAATCTTTTATCTAGTATTATCAAATCTTTCTATTTTATATCTGTATATACGTTGGAAAAACATCAAGACGCTAAACCACAAATTGGAGGAGGAGCTCGGCTGAAAATCGCTTCAGCGGTTACAAAGCGCCAATTATATGTATAGGTATATATATATATATACGAGTATTTAAGAGGCCGCGGTAGCCGAGTGGTTAGCATTGCGTATTGACATTCGGAAGGCTCGGGTTCATATCCCAGTTATGGAAAATTAATTTAAATAAAAAATTAAGATAAATTTTCTAATTGCGGTCGCCCCTCGGCAGGGAATGTCCACCACTCCGAGTGTATTTCGGCATGAATTAAAGCTCCTCGTAAAAAAAAACATCAGCCGTTCGGAGGCGGATTTTTATTTATTTTATTGCTTATTATGCTCACCTCAGACACACACCTCACCAATGCTTATAATTTTTATATAAATATGTATATGGGTTTAAGTTGTATTGAACTAATCATCTAGTTGGAAACGCCCATGGTGTGACTTTTTTATAACACTTCAATCTCACTCTCTGGTGCTCTCGACTAATAGTGCCACAAGATTGCCAGTTATATAATACGGTTAAGAGCTCCCAAAATGAATAATCTATAGTGTATACAAAAAAAAAAATAAATAAATAAAATTATAAAAAAAACTCTTAAATTTTAGATAAAGAGTTGAGTTTGTGTTTCGCTACTGACTTGGCTCACAAATATAAATATAAACATTGACAAAAAAGAAAAAAAAATATAAAAACAAATATAAAGCAGGTATGCACTGAGTGACCAACGTTCACTCCTATAAGAGCGACCACTTTCGCGCGAAAATCCTTAACCAGCAATAGCAGTTCAAAAATAAGCTATACAAGTACTCAATTAACGCCAATGCAAGCCACGGCAGCGACAGTTAAAATTAAGAGCGTGCCATCTCTATGCACGCCTTCTGTGTGTATTCCAGCCTCAGCAGTAGCATAAGAACCGATGCATGCAAACAACGCAGCAGCAGCAGCAACACCACTTAAAGTCACAACCGCAGAAGTTGTTAATGACAAACCTCCACCAATATATTTGCGGGAGTGTAGCTCTAATTTACTTGTGTCTAACTTGGCGAAAACCAACAATTTTCTTACTTTACCTTTAAAAAAGGATAAAGATAGACGAGAAAAAATCCAGGTAAATAACAAAAAACACTTTCGAGAAGTCGTTGTATTTCTTTCGGCAAACTACAAAAATTACAACTCTTATCACCTGAAGAGTGATAAAAGCCTGAGAGTAGTCATAAAGTGAATTGAAGCTTCAATAGACTCAAATGATGTAAATGAAGCCTTAGAAGAATAAGGTATCGATGTTAGGGCGATAGCAAATATAATTAATAGAAACAAGGTACCGCAATCAAAGTTTAAAATTTTCCTATCCTCAAGTTTAGTTCAGCTTAAGAATGAAACTCGGCCCATTTACAGCTTAAAGTATTTATTATACAGAAGAATTTCAGTAGAAGATCCACTCAAGCACAATGGTTCCATACGACTGGAAGCGTAGTATGTGGTGTTTCCCCATCTAGCATATGCTCTCTAAATGAAGCTGATGCAACACAAAAAAGTGTAGTAATTGTGAGGGAAATCACACTGCCAATTACAGAGGTTGCCCGGTATACAAAGATTTAAAACATTAACTTAGTTAGGGTATTCAAGCCAAACGCAACCAACTGCCAAATATTGTTCCTATTGAAAACCATTACAATATTTCCACTTCGATTCCTGCTCAAATAACAACGCTAACGTATTAAAAGCAAGGGAACAGAAACCACATGTCATTCCTCCCAATACTGGAGTAGAGACCATGATTCTTAATTTAACCCAGTGTATGACACAATTTATGTAAACAATAGAAAGTATGATCCAACACCTAATAAAGGAGCAAAGCCAAATGCCTCAAGCCATAATGTCCAAAAAATCACCGAACTCATGTTATGCAGAGTCATGAAATCGATGTTATGCTCTTATCGGAAATATATCTCACCAATAGGGATAACTCCTTTATTCCTGGGTACAACACTAATCATCCAGATGACAAAGCCCATGGTGCACACAGCTAAACTAATAAGAAATGGTATAAAGCTAGCTTTCTTCACTCCAGTTGACCTTACTGGCCTAACGACCCACATGATCTGATTGACATTCCAGTTACCAAAATCGTAGATAGAAACTTAGTATTTACGGAAATCTGTTCTGAATTACTTTCTGATCATTCCCCAATAATCGATAAATTGAACAAACAACCAGTTGAAAGTGAGCATTCTTTACGACTTTATAAGCAGCCACAAGTGAAACGAGTTATTTGTATCTAACAATACACGTATGCTAGCAACAGTAACAACTATTACACCACGGCAGAGAACACAACTTAAAACCACAACAATGATAGCTAAAAGCGCAATAGTGTTATTGGTCCGTAATAAGCGACGTTTGTGTAGTGAATGCAATCCTACCGATCACCAGATACAAATATCCGACTTAAGGTACGAATAAGAAGGAAATATTAAAAATTTTATAACGTCTTTATCTCCCAACTTTTCTACTAAAACTCCAAAGCTTGCAAAAACCTTAAGCCGCCAATAAATACTGAACCATCGTTGAGACTGTGTAGCGGTACTTGGGCTAGAACGGATGAAAAAACACGATTTGTTTTGCAGAGCACCTCAGTATGGTAATCCAACCAAATACTGCTGCACATAATGTACCTTTGCCACTAAACCATAATGTTCCCAAAAACACTGTTACTTATGCTCTGCAAGCTCTGTGTCTGAACTAAAAAATACTATTATTCCTGGATATAATCATATCACACAAAAAATGCTAAAAGAATTGGTAAGCATTGCTCTCGTTTTTCTTGCAAAGCTTTTTAGTACCACAATAAAACAAGTCTATTATCCACAAATATGGAAAAGTCGCAGATAATTTTGAAAGCTAAGCCAAGTTAGACGCTGCCGTCATCACAAAAATAAAGCAGCCAAGTTGCCTTGGTTGGTTGGTTGAAGTGGCTGCCGGGCATCGGCTCATCTAGGCCACAAGTGGGCTCATTGTTATACCCCCCGCTAATTGAACCAGTGCGTGGAGTTTGTAAAGCTGACCAGTCGACGCATCTTGGCTCCACTCTCGCTCAGGCCTCCAAAGGTTACCTTCATTATTAAACTAAATGCTGCTATGGAAAATTACTCCTTTTCTCCATGAAATGGCGAGAATTGGGCACATAAACGGACATTTTCGAGCGTGAATAATACGAAAACAAGAACAACTGTCACTGAAACGGCGATGACAATTCGTTAGGCACTGTCCATACTCACTTTAAAGGCATTATCATCTATGTATTTCAACCAGCCTCAGCCGGTACAGCCACCTATCGTTTTTTCGCAAGATAGTGTTTTTGGGCAATAATTGCTCATTCATTCACTGCAGTGACAAAATAATAACTACTTTCAAAAATTAAAACTAACTAGCTGTACCCTGCAACGCTTCGCTATCGCACATGCTCATTGTACCGAATGTCAAGTAAATCGATTGAGATAAGATTTTTTCGAATAGGTCTGTCCCTGGTCCACTTCCCGAAATTTTTTTTTGTAAACCTTTCCAGGTATCACAGAAGTCATTCGGTCGGTAACTTTTGGAGATTTTTGGAAATTACTGAATTTTTCCATGCGGACATAAGATTTTTATATATAAGATTACTTCAACATTTGCGGATGATACTGCTATAATAAGTCAGCCCCACACCTTAAACTAATTGAAGAACTACCAACCATTCTACAATGGCGAATTAAAGTTAATCAAAATAAGTGCAAACACATCACGTATACATTAAAGCCAAAAAAGTGCCCTATCGTCAAGTTTAAAAATATGCCTATCGCATATGCTAACGACATCACATATGTATCTTGTCGTTTATTTTAGATGTATTGAATCTAGTTATGGGTGCGACGAATATACTCGTACAGTGGCTCACAGTTAAAGTGATGCAGCTAGAGTATAATAAGTTTCATTTAAAAATTAAATAAATTTTACAAAAAACATGAATTCCAGTTAATAGTACAGATATACGCATTTCATTAATGCCTTAAAGATTTTATATTTTATGTAATTAACAACGAAAACAAACCTCACAGCGAAAATGATGCAGGAACAAAAAAATTAATAAATTTCATTTTTTTTAAATAACATAACCAAAATTCTATGTTAATTAATATTTAGTAGGATATCCCTTGCTGTCTGTGACTGCTTTCATACGTTTCGGCATGGATTCCACTAACTTCTTCGTATAGTATCCATTCTGTTTGTAGGGCTTTTTTTAAGTCGGCCTGATTTCGAATCTCTCGTTCCAAAACTGGCCCCAGATTCTCAATCACAGTCAACACTGGAGACTGCGCTGGGGTTTGTACTATGTGCGGACAGTTCCAAATAAGCCAACTTTGCACAACGCCTGATTTATGTTTCGGATCATTATCTTAATAGTACCGAAATTAGTCACGAATATTTAAATTTGAGGCACTTGAAATCAGCTTCTCTGATGATTCTTCGTAGGGTTTCTGGGTTACAGGGTATTTTCCGTGAAACCCAACGGTAATCACTTTCGTTAAATATTTTATTATGAGCCATTTTAGTTTTATTTACCACACGATTTTCACGAACATAGCGTTCAATGATATGCTGAACAGTTCCTTGGCTCAATTTCACCATTTCTGCGATCTTACGCTGACTTTTGCCATCTTCATAATGTTTTAGGATTAATTCGCGCACTTCAATACTTGTTTGGCGAACCATTTTAATCTACACTCAACCAATGTCAATTACTATAATGTCATATTACACCAAGTTTACTCGCGATTGTAGCGGTATTTATTATGCATTTAAAAATCGTAGACAAGCCGCCGCCATTATCTTTGTGTATAATTTTCGCTGTGAGGTACAATTTAATAGCGAAGTTGGTTTTAGTTGTGAATTACATAAAATAAATATAAAAAAATTAAATTTTTTAAAGCATTAATGAAATGTGTAGATCTGCCGCTATTAACTGGCATTCATGTCTTTTGGCAAATTTCTTTAAATTTTAGATAAAGCCTATTATATTATTTCTTAGATGGCTGCATCACTTCGGCTGTGAGCCACTGCATATATTTATAATAGAAAGATTTCAATCAAAAACATGCGTAATGAAAACATCCTTAGAGAACTAAATATACGCACAATTAAAGAACATCTTTGGCCGAGTAAATAAATGTTTAAATAATTACAAAAAGTAGTCAGATGCAGACAATACTCTAAAGTAAGTTGTCAAGTATGTATGTAAATACTTTGGTTATCGCAATAATATTACGGATCGTTCGACTAGGGAAATTTACTAACGCTGTTAGGTACATAGCATGCAAACATTCAGAAGTACATATAACATTAAGTATTCAAAACATTGGGTTTAACACTTAACTTTGACTGTAGCAACATTGACCAACAACACTTCTTCTTCTTTACTGGCGTAGACATCGCTTACGCGATTATAGCCGAATTTATAGCATACTCCATTAATTTCAATTTTTCGCTGTTTGGCGCAAATTGGAGATACCAAGTTCAGCCAGGTCCTTCTACAACTGGTCTTTCCAACGAAGTGGAGGGCTTCTCCTTCCTCTGCTTCCACTGGCGGGTACTGCATCGAAAATTTTTAAAGTTAGAGTATTCTTCTCTATCAGGGTAACATGACCTACCCAGCGTGGCCGCTGCACTATGTAAATGTCGCCGTAAACCATAAATCTTACGCAAAACCTTTCTTTTGTAAATTCCTAATGCCGACTCATCAGATGTTGCCATCGTCCATGCCTCGGTACCATATTGAAGGACAGAGCTTGGTTTTCGTTCTTCGAAAGAGAACTTTACTTTTCAATAGCCTTCTTAGTCCAAAGTAGCACCTGTAGCAATAAGTTAAAAAAGTCACAGGATAAGGAATCACCCTGTCTGAAAACCCGGAGAGGTCTCTCTCGATCCTTAAAGAGCTTTTAGTGTTGTTGAAAGCCAGGTTACAGGAGGATGGGGCCATGTGTAGAGTTTCACGCAAGTGAGGAAAGTTTTTGACTGCCATCCACCTGGGAGTGTTCAGAAACGATTCTTTGCATAGGGTTCAAGCAGTTCAAGACTTCCGGTCTTAGACCAAGTAGCCCCCGGGAAGCCAACAAACATCCGTTTGGAGACGAGCTAAGGTGAGAAGGGGAATTTCATGCGGTTGTGCGTAGGGTTTGGAGTCCATCACATGAAAAATAAACTCCAATGAAGATTTGTCATATGCGTCGGAGGAAAGACCCCCCTTTTGACGACAACCCCCGCAAATGTTCCAAAAAGTGCGATGGACGGGATGAGAACGGAAGAAGGTTTGGTCTTTGTGACATTTACTTCAGCGGCCATATAAAGGAGCGCAATTTTGGGGTCGGATTTGTGGTGGGAGATAGACTCCGTCGCCGAGTACGGGTATTCACTCCAGTGGATGAACGTCTCGTTACAATACGCATCAAAGTGAAATTCTTCAACATATCGTTTGATTGCTCCCATACCCCGCTGGAAGCGAATGCCTTTTACGAGCTCCGTACATACTTATGAACGCTGCCCCCGCCACAATGACAAAGTCGTGCGAAACAACCCCTTATGGCTTAAGGCTGATCGACTTCGACCGCGGCCCGAAATATGTTGATCTGTAGTACTAGATTCCAGCATAAAAAATACATCAAGCTGTCCCCTGATCGAAAAACTCAAAACCAGATCGATCATGTTGTAATAGACGGTATATATATCTCCAGTGCGTACACTCCGAGGACCCACCCTCGACTCTGTGCATCAAAGAACGCCCGTCAACAAACACATGGAAAGTTCGACGTCGAAAGCTGCAATCATAAGAGACTGCCGAGCGGTTTTCTACTCGACTTTCACTCCTGCTCACTGAGAGCACTCATTGACAACTCGGTATAAGGGAACTGTGGGACGGAATTTCAAACTCTCTACGTTCAGCTGCACACGCAGTTATTTTAGCTTCATTGTTCGAATGGATGAATTCGGGTATACCGCATATTTGGAATACATCCTTTTTTACTTAAGTGGCTATTTTCGTGGGCTTGAAAACAAGAAGTCTGGACTTAGTCTTAACAAGAAAGTTTTCCCATATAAGTCAACAATAAAACCAACATGGATGTATGGAACCCAGTTATGGGACACAGCTTCCGCGACGAATATAGATATTATTCAATTGCAACCAAAAACGTTAAGAGTAATTACGGGGGCCTCATGGTACATAAAGACTTTGTTAACAACCCATTCCTTAAATGGGCTTATGTTTTAGTTCAGATTAAAACTTTATTACTTATTGTTAGGCTTCCGATGTCGAAGTAGAACCAATAAATGAATATCAAAGTTAATTAATTACAGCTTTTTTCATTCCACAAATACAATCATAGGGGTTCATATTCAGTACCGAAGGACTACGACACATATGAAAATAAATTTGCATATGTTTTCTTGTGATCTACGAACGCCGTACAAATATTACTTACTATTTACTTCTAAGAAATTAAAATAATAGATGTTCTTAAGTGTAGCGCGGTAATACACCCTAATCTAAGAACGCATAATCAGCTAGATCAGTGCCAGATTAATCCAGACATGTAATTAACATATTTATAAGGCAGTGTAGCTGTACTGATAAGTCTGTGCGCATATTTAATTCAAAATGTTGACTAAGCATTGCCGCAAATTGCTTTCAATATCCATTTCAGTAATAAACTGAATTGGAAGAAGCTGTTATTGCAATAGTATCTTAAAAGGTGTATAAAATGTGGCTTTTGTGCGTTATAATATTAATTGGAATTTGGTATCTTCCAATTTTATATCAACATTTTCGTAAGGTTAAAATAACAACAGATGAATCTAAGGAAAGGAATACAAAGACGTATAAGCAAGCGCCGGGACCGTTTCCATGGCCAGTCTTAGGCAACTTAAACTTATTGACATCACGTCAGGCTCCCTCACAAACATTTACGGAACTTTCTAAGAAATTTGGAGACATATACACTTTAACGCTTGGATCCACAAAATGCCTCGTCGTAAATAACTTAGAGTTAATTAGAGAGGTACTTGCTCAAAACGGACAATTTTTTGGAGGGCGACCAAATTTTATTAGATACCACAAACTCTTTGGAGGAGACAGAAACAACTGTAAGAATTTAATTTAATTGCATCTCACACATAATTATAATATAAGTACATACAAGTAATACAAATACATGCATATGTATTTTTCTCGGGAATCCGTTTCTCACTTCATATCAGCAGTAAAAATTCAAAGAAGATATAGATAAAACCATTTTTACAGAATTTCAAAATGAGGAGAACAGATTTAAAACCTTTTTTGAAATGCCATGCTGGAGAAACTCGGATAGATATTTAATCCGAATTGGATAATTAATTATAATTAAATACATAAATATAATATATCAATGTTTTACTTGTTAATTATCAATAGTTTTGAGTCTAGATCACAATAATTTATTTATTTTATGAAAATGTTATTTAAACAAATTTGCTCATCTTCTTCCTAACAATTTTTGGTTCGCATAAAAAAATACTATTGAATTAGCTATGCCTGAAAACGAAATGTTTGTTAGAGAAAAATATTATATTTTTATAAAATCGGGTTATGTGGGCTGTGGGAAACGAAGGCAAAAAACGCATCAACGTAAAAAAAATCGTTACAGTTTTTGAGCTAATTTACATACATGATAAAAATCAAGTTACCATTCGAAATTCACACTGTAAAAACTAGTGAATTCTATTCATGCTCTTTGAAAAATGCTCTTATTCTTATAAAAGGAAAAAAAGTTATGAATTTAAAAAATAAATGCAGCGAGTATTCAATTATGGTGATAATATAAAGAAGGTCTATTTGCTCGAAGAAACAGCAAGCAAGGAAAAAATTAGATACGTTCAAAAAACCATTACGGAGTCAAAAACTCGAATGCTGTCCTATTTTCTGATATTAATCTGTGAGAATAGAAGAGTCTTGATACATCAAACAAATGAAAAACAGATTAATTGACCGTCTGCAAAATTCGCCCTGATGTTGTTAACATTTCCCTATGACGTGGGAGGAAGAATAAATTCTGTATACACTTCTAAAGAAATACAAATAGTTGTTCCTTCGAGCGAAGAGACCATTTTTATATTATCACCACCTCCGAACGGCTGATGGTTTTTTATGAGGAGCTTTATTTCACAACAGATGTACACTCGGAGAGGTTGAGATTGCTTACCAAGCGGCGACCGTAATTAGAAAAATTAATTCATTTGTTTTTATTTAAAGTATTTCCTATAGTCTTGAATGCTGGTCGGGCCACTACTCGAACCCAGGACATTCCGCGTTACGATATCAGATAATTCTACAAGTTATATAAAAACACTTCATTATTACAAAATATAAGCTTATTACTAAGTTTTTTGCCCTCTTCATATGTTTCAAATTCAAAAACAAATTACAAATATTCAAGGTTTATAGAATAGAAGGTTATGATAAAAGCGAAATCATATGTTTAATGATAATGGTCCAGTTTTGTGGGTTGCCGAAGATTTTAAAATAAATTTTCATAATTTTATCCATAAAACAACGCAGCACTTTCACTAGCAACTCTAACTTTTGATGTCATGTAATACGAATGGCATGAGAAAATAATGTCAAAAATTATTATAAAATATTAAATAAAAAAAACGATTTTCGCATATTTTCTTTATCTGTTGAAAAGCTTTTGTGAAATGGGTGATGCTTATCATGTGAAAAAATCGTGTTTAAAAATTCGAAGTGAAAAAGTGTGAAGTGGGTTATTGTTGACAAAAATTAAAAAAAACTTGTGTGAGTGGTTCATAGTAATATTTTCTGAAAAATTAAATATAATATGCGAAATTAGAGCAGATTCGTTAACCGTTTTATGAATTTTATGAGCTGAAAACTTGAAATTGTGGTATTAAGAAAATCGGATTGTTATAAATTAATATAATATAACAGATGCATATGTAAGAAGAAAATGTGTATTTTTTTACTTGTACCTAGGTATTAACGCCACCGCGGTGTACCTTTATGTAAGACTCTCATTCACATTTGGTAGTCTTCGGCCACTTGGACCATGGTTTCATCAAAACAGGGTACGCCCTGCACCTGCATATAGTAAAAAATCGCCAAATCTGTGACTGCGGTGGGGTTACCAAAAATATATATGTTTTTTCTTTTGTATTAGAAAATATTTTTCATAACTATTTTATTAGCATCACATTAGAAAATTAACATATTTCGAAAAAACAACATATTTTTCTCCTTTGCTGGACTGCTTTCTGGATTCCCAAGAAATTGACATTAAAACGTTGTAACTGCCCAGTCAGAATCAGTAAAAGAAGATAAATTGGTATCTGATTCAGTAAAAGTAATTTTTGGTGGAGTTGTTTGTTGCAAATTTCTCAAAACGTTCTTAGCTGCTTGCAAATGCACTTCAAGACGATGATTATTGAACTGAGGTAGTTTAGACAGTCAAGGTCCGGCCTAGAGCTTACGCCTAAATACATAAGACCTCCGATCAAACTTTGATATCCCTTCGCATCGATATTATTATACCGACTTTCACATATATTTAGTAGATAGTCTTCCAATCACGTTGCTGATGCCAATTGCATTTCCAAGCATGGTGACAGTGGCGTTCGGTACAAAACTTCAATATATTCACTTGACTGCAGGAGAATTTGTTGCACCTGTCTGTATTGGAAAATGCTAAAAGCATATCTTCTACATACAAACCAATTAGACATATAGAGGCATATCGTATAATATCTGAAATATTTTCCACATTTGGATATTTCTTATGCTTCTTCAACCACACGGTCATGAGGATTGCCGAGATTAATTTTATCTTTCGCAACTAACAAAACATTTCACTTATAATAAAAATGTTCTTCTTCACGAATATTTTCTTCTTTAAAAATTTCAAAAGAATCTTCAAAACTATACAACTACATGCAATAACAGTACTTCCCTTCTTTGGGTAATAAAGTCAGCACCTTTTCGAATTTACGGTATAACCAACGAATTTTAGTTTTACACCCTTTTCATCAATTTTCCATCTTTACGTGGGCTTTCCTTCAGTGACACTACATCACAACGAACAGTGATTAGATGTGAAACTAATAAGGTGTCATGTTATAAAAAACTTTTTCACTGTTTCCCGCTAATATTAATTCAAACCAGAACATTTAATCAAAGATCACGCCATTTCAGTAAGTGTTCTGTTTACCCTCTCAGTCACACCGTTTTGCTGACGAGTGGAACTGACTGAAATTTTACATTAGGTGCACTGGAAAATTCGGTCTGTTTTTGGACCAAACACTTTCAATAAATTTCTACATGCTTCTTTAGCATTTCTTCCTTGTTGTTGTACTTATGCATACCTATATGCATAAGTGCATGCAGAAGGCAGAAAGGCAGAGAAATCGTGCTTGTATGATGTTCGACAGCTTGTATTATTACATGTTTGCCAGCACCAGGAACTGACTAACAAACTTACCTCTATTTTTTTTCCTATGGAGTTTACCCTCGAGCTCCATTAAGAGCCAAAAGGCTCTATGACAAAATTCCAAGGTATTATTTAAATAAACATCATTTCCCTCCTACCCCCCAAGCTTAGACAACGTTGTTGAAAACTCTTTCACATATCCTACTTACTTACTTATTTTACTGACGTAGACACTGCTTACGCGATTTTAGCCGAGTTAACAGCATTGCGCCATTGCGCAGAAGCTTGACTACACCCCATTACACCCCCTTTCGCATATCCACTAAATGGTAAACTTTGAATTTTACACATAGCACATTTCAACTCTTCTTATTTTTTTAATAAATATGTCTCAGAAGCAATGGATCTTAGGAATAATGCTTTCATGTTTTTTATGATAAAACTTCCGTTTTCTGAAAACACCGAAAACCCTGTCTACTGTAATTCTTCTTCTTCTTTATTGGCGTTGGCACCACTTATGCGATTATAGTCGAACCAATATTAGAGCATCATTCTTCTCTTCTTTTCGCTGTTTAACGCCAGATGGAAATAACAAGTGAAACTAGGTCACGCTCCACCTGATCCTTCCAATGGAGTAGAGATCTTCCTCTGCTTACACCAGCGGGTACTGCATCGTATAATTTCAAAGCTGGAGTGCTTTCATCTATTCGGACGATATGACCTAGCCAGCATAGCCGCTGTCTTTTCATGAACTACGTCAATATCATCATATAGCTTGTACAGCTCATCGCTCCATCGTCTGTGGTATTGGCGATTGCCACTGCTCAAAGAACCATAAATCGTTCGCAAAACATTTATCTCGAAGATTTCTAGGGCCTACTCATCAGATACTGACATCGTCCACGCTTCTGTACCATATAGTAGGACAGGTATGATGAGCAACTTGTAGAGTTTGGTTTTCGTTCGCCAAGAGAGGATATTAGTCCAAAGTAGCACTTGTTGGCAAGTGTGATTCTGCATTGGATTTCTGTTGTTGGTGTTAATACTGGTCCCAAGATGGAGGAAGTTATCTACGACTTCAAAGTTATGACTGTTAACAGTGACGTGGAAGCCGAGGAAGCAAATGCGATGTCTCTTTGTTTGATGATAGGAGATATTTCGTCTCATTCACTACCAGACCCATTTGGTTCGCTTCCTTATCAAGTCTGGAGAAAGCAAAACTAACGGCGCGGTTGTTGAGGCCTTATAAAAGATTGCACCTTCTCTCTTCAGCTCTGCAGCTCTTATTATTCACTCCAGCATCAAATTAAGAAATCACCTTGTCTGAAACCTCGTTTGGTATCGAACGGCTCGGAGAGGTTCTTCCCGATTCTGACGGAGCTTTTAGTGTTGTTTAAGGTCAGCTTACATAGGCGCTTAAGTTTTGCGGGGATACCAAAATCAGACACAGCGGCATAGAGGCAGCTTATTTTCGTGCTGTCGACGGCTGCTTTAAAATCGACGAAAAGGTGGTATGTATTGATTCTCTTTTCATGGATCTTTTCCAAGATTTGGCGCATGGTGAACATCTGGTCAATAGTTGACTTACCAGGTCTAAAGCCCTTATATGCGATGTTAAGAAGGCTTATTCCACAGTAATTGACGCAGACTGTGGGATAGCCTTTTTTGCGGATTGGGCAGAGCACACTTAAATTCCAATCGTCGGGCATGCTTTCATTCGACCATATTTTGCAAAGAAGCTGTTACATGCACCTGATCAGTTCTTCACCGCCGTATTTGAATAGCTCGGCCTGTAACTCATCGGTCCCCGCCGCTTTGTTGTGTTTTAGGTTGGTGATTGCTATTCGGACTTCTCATAGTCGGGTAACGGAACAACTTTTCCATCGTCATCAATTGGAAATTTGGGTTCACCATCTCCGGGTGTTTCCTCTTCACTGCCATTCATCAGGCTGGAAAAGTGCTCTCTCCATAAATCCAGTATACTCTGGGCATCTGTCACTAGCTCACCTCCGTGGGTTCTATAAGAGTTTGCTCCGGTCTTGAAACTTTTTGTCGCCGTATCTTTCCGTAGAATTTTCGAGCGTTATCCTTGTCGGCCAGCTTCTCAAGCTCTTCACCCAACTCGGCCGCTTTTTTGTCTACAGATGCGTCTTGCTTCCCTCTTCAGTTCTTGGTATCTATCCCAACCCGCACGTGTTGTGGCCGATCGCAAGGTTTAGGCAGTCTGGTTTCTCTCAACCGCGACACCGCAGTACTCATCGTACCAGCTGTTTTTGCGAGGAGTTTGAAATGCCGTCCCACAGTTCCCTTATTCTGGGTATGTAAATCGAGTAGAAAACCGCTCGGCAGTCTGTTGCAATTGCAGCTTTTCAACGTCGAACCTTCCTTGTGTTTGTTGAAGGGCATTCTAATATACACAGAGGCGGATGCGTATCTTCGCTGCGACTAGATAGTGATCCGAGTCGATATTAGGACCTCGGAACGTTCGCATGTCTAAAACACTGAATACATATCTTCCGTCGATTTCAACATGTTCGATTTGGTTGAGAGTTTTTCAAGCTGGAGGCAGCCAAGTATCTTGGTGAATTTTTTATACTGGAATCTAGTCCTACAGCCAACCGTATTTTGGGCCCCTAATTATGGAGTGAACACACAAAAATATAAAAACTTGATTAGGAAATATAATAAAAAACATAAAAATATTCTAGAAATCTTTTGAAAGACTTTAATGAACCTAAAATAATTGTTGTTGCGGGATATACTTGGCGCCGGAATTCCTCATGAAGTCCGGGAACAGAGATCAAATGGGGGCTGATCCTCCACAATAATCCAATCTAAACAAAGGAATAAACCTACTCTCCTTTCCAAAAAAAAGTGAGACTTGATTTCATTAATATAATAAATCTCTTTATTAATTAAAAATGAAAAAAAAAATATAAACAGCAAAATAATTGGGGTGACTTAATTTGATGTCGCTGCTGTAAATGCTGGTATCAAAAAAGGACCGTTTGTGCGGCAACATCGGCCTTTATAGATTCCACAGAAGGTGGAAATCCAAACCGGAATGGATAACGGGACTCACTCCGAAAAAGATTCCTCATCTCATTTTCCAATACAGAAGCGACAGCTGTGTATGAGGCGTTTAATGCTAAGCAGGGCTGCATGCATAAACATGCCGCCCGCCTTGCAGCATCACTGCAATAAAAATACTTAAATATATATATGTACCTACATGTGTGTAGCATACAAATTATTTTATTTACATATCATTAAATTTGATTTTATTTCCGTAATTCATTTTACAATTCATTTTGAGTTCATTCCTTTTGTACAATACTCGTGCATCCAACGTGTGTTCTGGCGTAGTCTTCATTAGGTTGGGAAGCACCTTCGCCCGTCTATGGCCTGTGGCACGTCTTCGTCACTTTCTGCGTTCTCCCACAGATGCAGGAGACTATGGTGTCGCTGTTTACATCGCTCGCAGGTCCTGGTGGATGGACAGTTCTTGGCCATATGATGCGGCGACAGACAATTGGCGCAGTGGCGGTGCAGGAGGACAGCACGAAGTCTCTCCGCTGGTTCCATTCGTCGCATCTGTCGACAGAACAGTAGCCGATGATTATATTTGCATATTGGGCACAGGTGTTGCTCTTTCACAATCTTGTCCTTGTTGTTGTGTGCACGAACCATGTTGAGAATCTCTGGAAGTAGAAATATTTAAAGGTTTTATGACGGGAAGCACAATCAATTTCACAATGGGACGGGTGATTATGCCTCTCGTCGTTAAGATATCCACGACTCGAACGCAGTTGTCTGGCCCTAAAAAAACCTTAACAACAATGCCAAGTCGCCATTCATTGGGGGGTAAGTTGTCCTCTTTGACAACTACAAAATCATCAACCTCTATATTTCGCTGAGGACATTGCCACTTGACTCTTTTGTGCAATTCTTTGAGATATTCTGCCTTCCAACGCTGACACAATCCTTGTTGAAGTGCTTTCAACTTTTGCCATCGGTTGATAATGGACATCGGGTTTCCATTGATTTCAGTTTCGGCCATCGCGAGCAACGGACTTCTAATAAGAAAGTTGGCCGTGAGTATAGGCATGCTTCTATTCTGGCAAGCAGTGACGAGAATTCCTCCATCGTAAACCGCATCGCATTTGCCACCTTTCGAAACTCTTCACTCCTGCCTCCCATAATCCTCCCATGTGAGGAGCCCCTGGAGATATGAAGTGCCAATTAATTTCTTCGTGCGCATATGACCGCATGGTAAGATGTGAAGCTTCAGTCACGAATTTTTTAAAGTTATGTCTCAAAGCTTTGCTGGCTCCAACGTAGTTTGTGCCGTTGTCCGAGTACATGTTACGCGGACAGCCACGTCTTGCCACAAGCCTGGCAAAGGCACCCAAGAATGTTGATGTTGATAAGTCGCTGGTTGCTTCTAGATGTATTGCCTTTGTAACGAAACAAACAAATACGCAGACGACCTTTGTTATTAGGCATGCTCGGCCCGTGTAATTTTTTATCTCAAACGGGCCTGTGAAATCCACTCCAGTGTTTGTGAACGGCCTGGGTACGTCCGTTCTTTCAGGTGGGAGCGCAGTCATTAGTTGTTCTCGTGTTTTTCTTCTGTAAATGACACAAACTTTGCAGTTATTAATTATTAATTACTAATTAAGTTTCTTAAACGCACGACCTAAAACTCTGACCTCATAAGTATCAGCATGAGTTGATTTCCTCCATGTAAGGAAATCAAGTGTGAGAACTTAACGAGGAGTCGAGAAAATTGGCAATCATAAGGTCAGATGGTTAGGTATCGTTCATTATATGACAATGACCCTAGCGCTAGTCTTCCGCCAACTCTCATAATTCCATTATTATCAAGAAATGGATTGAGAGTGCGGATGGAGCTCTTAGCGTTTACTGGTTTTGATGAAGCTAGTGCATCGTATTCAAGCGAAAAACAACGCATCTGTGTTAACCGAATTAGACGCGTTTTCACCTCACGAATTTCATCAGATGTAATTTCTACAGATTCAGTTTGTTTTAATATTGTAGTTTGAATACCGGATGTTATTTTCGATAAAATTGCAACATTCGTGCAATTACTCTCAGCGCGCGAGAGAAATCAGAGAATCGTTCTAAAATGTCTTCTGTGTCTATGATCCGTGCTGCGTGAGTTCTAACACATTTTTTCTCCAGTTCCGTCTCCAAAGGCTCACTATGCATCTGAGGCCACTCAGATGGTTGCTTCTTTAACCAGATTGGACCCTGCCACCATAGAGTACTCTCTGCAAGTTCTTGAGGGGATACGCCGCGACTACCAAGGTCGGCTGGATTGTCATTTGAATCCACATGATTCCAATCAATCACTCCCCCGAGGGAGGCTTTCGCAGCCATGAGAGCACTATGGTTGAATCGGTCCATTTGTAGATGGTTGGTTGAGCCACGTCAAACTGTGGAAGGAGCGCGTTAATTAACTCCGCCAGCAGTAGAACACCACATACAATTCTAAGCGCGGTAGAGAGATCGTTTTTACCGGTGCTACTTTGGTTTTTCCGACTAACATATTTACCTCAGGTGTTCCATCTGATGTGCGTTCCCGTACTCTTACGTACAGGGCAGCAGCGTATGCCTTCTCAGAAGCATTACAGAACCCATGAAATTCGATTTCGTTCCATGGTGTAAAATTAATCCACCTTTGAATTCTGATACTTCCACGTAATTTTTCAGAAATTTCTCCCATCGCAGATAAATTCCTCTGGGTAGACAGTCTATTTTGGAGAACCATATATCCTGCATTAAAATTTTTGCCTCAACCACTATGGGTCCTAACCAACCTGCGGGATCGAAGAGTTTGTTACACAAGATAGCACTACTCGCTTTGTGTACTTGATTTAATTTGGACCTCTTCGACATTAAAATGAAATCTATCGTGAGCAGCATTCCATCTTATACCTAACATCCTTGCCTCACTCATATCGTTGATTTCCAAGAAATCTTCTTTTAACAGATGATCCCTTGGCAAATCAACCAGGATTTCCTTTGAATTTGATGTCCATTTCCGCAAGGGAAATCCAGCTCCTTGTAGGGCCTCGACAAGTTCGTTTCGCGTTCGAATAGCTGTGTCGCAGTCATGAGCTCCGGAAAGGACGTCATCCACGTATATGTGCTGCTTGATGACCCTGGAGGCTAGTGGGTATTGAAGTCTGACATCTTCCGCTAGTTGAAGCAGTGTCCTTATTGCTAAGTAAGGAGCGCAGATGACTCCGAATGTCACCGTTTGCAGTTCATAGTCCATTAGTTCTTCCTCGTTCGACTCTCTAAACAAGATCCTATGGAACCGGGTGTCGTTGGGATGAAGCAGGATCTGCCGATACATCTTTTCAATATCTGCATTGAAAACATATTTAAAAAATCGTCATTTTAATAAGAGTGCAATGATATCAGATTGCAAAACCGGGACAGGGTGGAGTACGTCATTTAAACTGACACCGCTCGAGGATGGATTTGATGCATTAAATACCACGCGCACCTTCGTGATTGTGCTGTCCGGCTTGATGACGGCATGATGTGGCAGGTAATATGATGATCCTGTACTGCTTCTTCCGAAGTTGATGTCAACTGGCTTCATGTGTCCAAGTGTTATGTATTCTCGTAGTACTCGGTGATACTCAGTCCTAAGCTCCGGCTTTCGAGGCATTGCTGCTTCATTTCGAAGAAATTGATGCATCGCACTGGTTCGTGAGTATCCTAGGTTTATTTCCTCTGAGAACTTTCGTCTAAAAGGTAGTGCCACCATGTATCGTCCCCCGTCCTTTTTCACCGTCGTGTTCCTATAGTATTGCTCGCAATATGCTTCCTCAGGAGTGACCGGTTTCTTACTTGGTACCTGCTCAAGCTCCCAGAACCGAGTAAGTTCAGAGTTTGAAATTTCGGAGAACATGGAAACATATGAAATTTGATTTCTATTTGAAGCTTGAGGGACTGGTCCTGTTAAGATCCAGCCGAAGACTGTCTCCTGCGCTAGAAGAGAGCCAAACACATTTTTCATAATATTTCCCGTTATTACGGCTGGGTACAAATCTGCACCAATGATCAATGACTTCTGTAAAAGTTGACGTCGGCTAAATCAATTGGGGGCAGTAGTCCAAAATCCACTTTGTTCACTGAAAACTGGGGGAGGTTTCCTGCCAAATTGGGGAGAATTAGGCCTCTTGCCTCAATTCTAATCAAGGGGTCGACAGGTTAACCTAAAACAAATTTTGCCGATTTCTCGCACTTTAGCCGGCGTTGTCGGGTTTATTCCACTTACACTTAAGTCAGCAGGTTGAGTTGGCATATTAATGCGTTTCTGTAACCGCTTCGTTATGAATGTGCCCTCCGATCCCGAATCCAGAAGGGCCCTTGCTTATAATTTACTTCTGAAATGCATATGTGCACCATCGCAGTACCCAAGATTACATTCTTCGTACCTGATGCGAAAAATTTCCCAAAGGGTTTGCAGATGAACGGTTTTGCCTTATCTCCGCTACACGCGTGCTCTGAATGTCAGAGATTGTTTCAAGGGTCTGGAATCTATTTGAGAGGAAGCTGTCTAATTCCTCCGTCGGAATTTCGGCCTTGTCTACTATTCCTTGTTCCCAGAGTACTAATGTGGTATCTGGTAGTCTATTAGAAACCAAAATTACAAAAATAGCATCCCAATTGCTAATCTCAATTCCATACATTTGGAGAACTGATATGCAATTGTTTACTGCACGTTGCAGATTTTTTATTTCCCCACCGCGCTCGGCTGCCACGGTAGGTAGGTTGAACAAGGTCTTCAACTGACTATTTACCATCACTCTTTCATTCTGATAACGGTCAGATAGGTTTTGCCATGCAGTTGCAAACCCATCATTGGTTAGCGAAGATTTTTTCACAATATATTTTGCTTCTCCCCGAGTCTTATGAATGGGGTGGCATAATTTTTCAACAGGGGTCAAACGCGAATTGTTTATATATATTGTGGTGAATAAATCCCAAAATGATGACCACGCCGTATAATCGCCATAAAAATGTCGGTGTCGCAAGGGGGAAGGTTAATTTTCGAACGCGGTACCACTTCATGTTCCCGGACTACAGGATTCACCGTCGACGAACTTTGCTGCACAAATGTCAGGTTGTAGATGGTTTCACCCATCAATGCTGCGCACGTCAGGCATGCTGCGTAGCAATCCTGATACCTACTTTTTGCAGCAAGCATAGCCGATGTGTCTGATTTTCTTCCAGATAAGATCCGCGAGTAACCCTCTAATGTCGCCTTAACTTTCATCCATAATGCCTTGAGTTCGTCCTTTTGGATTTTCAGAGAAAAAACCGAATGATTTACACTTGAAGTGTTGTTGTACAAATCTTCGAACTTTAAAAGTGCATCACACGCCCGGGAAAAATCGTTAGCGCTAGCCATTTTTGCGGTAATACGCGAAGAAGGAAAAGCTAAGCAAGAGTTTCAAGATGAACTTAGAAAGGATTTTTATGTACGTGTATGTGTTGTGCCGATTCACAATCTTCTGTAACTTGACAAGATCACAACTAGTGATAGAAAATAAAATTTTCTAAAATCGGAAACTTCAATTTTTTTTTTTGGAAGATGGGGTGCTTATGATATTTCGTATTCTTCCAAAAAAAAGTGAGACTTGATTTCATTAATATAATAAATCTCTTTATTGATTAAAAATTAAAGAAAAATATACACAGCAAAATAATTGGGGTGTCTTACTTTGATGTCGCTGCTGTAAATTCTGGTTATTGGTAGCTTACGGTTCGTTGGGCCGTTGGTAAGGGCCTTGCCGCAAATGTTGCTGAAATTCGTTGTGTGGCACCTAGTGCCGGTGTGCAGTACTCGCGCCTCGTCTTGCGGCCCTACAGCCGGCGCTCCTATCTTTTTTTTCACTTTTTCAGTGGAGCGCTTTGTATTTCGCTATTTTAATCTCTGCGCGCCCACTTTTGAAACACTTTTTTCACTTTTAGAGTGGAGCGCTTCGCTCTTGGCTGCGACAATGCCTGCGCACCCACTTTTTCACGTTTATAGTGGAGCGATTTGCATTTGGCTATTAAAATGCCTGCGCACTCACTTTTCTCACCACTTCTTCACTTTTATAGTGGAGCGCTTCGCTCTTGGCTATTAAAATGCCTGCGCGCCCCCTTTTCACAGCATTTTTTCCACTTTGGTGCTGGCGCTTTTTGTCCTTCTTTCGGGTCTTTTGCCTTTGCACACTTGTATTCACTTTTATAGTGGGGCGCTTCGCCTTTGGCTATGATAATGCCTGCGCGCCCACTTTTCACAGCACTTTTTCCACTTTGGTGCTGGCGCTTATAGCCCTTCTTTCGGGTCTTTTGCCTTTGTACACTTTTATTCACTTTTATAGTGGGGCGCTTCGCCTTTGGCTATGATAATGCCTGTGCGTCCACTTTTCACAGCACTTTTATATACGTTGATATATCGTTTACTTACCTTAGTTTTCCGGTCCTGAATCCTCTCGAAGGTGGGTTATGCTCCTGGTTTCGCGGTTTCCACTCCTGGGCTTTTTCTTCCAGTCTTGAATACGAACTACTCTAACGGAATTGGCCTCTTGTGGAAACTGTAAATGTGGAACTTGTATGGACTGGAAACATGGTAATCCACAATATCAAAAAAAACAGGGATGTTATTCAAATTATTATTATTTTTGACGACTTGGCAATTTGTGTTACAGCTTTTTGTCTTATTATTATTATTTTTCTTGAAAAATATAATTTCAAGCTAAAGTAATAATAATAATACCAACTTTCTTATGATTATCAGTGGTAGATTCGGCTCGAAGGACCAATGTTATTGCGGGATATACTTGGGGCCGGAATTCCTCATGAAGTCCGGAAACGGGGATCAAATGGGGACCGATCCTCCACAATAATCCAATCTAAACAAAAAGGAATAAACCTACTCTTCTTTCCAAAAAAAAAGTGAGACTTGATTTCATACAGAAGCGACATCTGTGTATGAGGCGTTTAATGCTAAGCAGGGTTGCATGCATAAACAATAAAAATAAAATTGTTTCTAACTACTGAGGATTAATTAATCTTAAAATTAGCTTCGAAGATCAGATTAGTGATCATCTAAATCAATACAATTTTGGCATATCATACTTGTATGTTCTCTACAAATCGCTAAGTTACAATTTATGCAACCATTGAGATTCTTCCTATCTTTATTTCTTGGACAAAAATAAACATCTCTGTGATGTCCTGACGTGTTTCGGTGCTAGTCCTGGGACTTCCTCGTCCAAAATCTTATACAAACGCTCTCTTGTGTTTCGAATAATATGGGGTTATCTTTCCTAATAGTGATCTTTACCCTGGACCTTACCCAGAAAAAATGTTTCAGACCTTTGTCAGCAGGTTCCACTTCGCCATCAATTTCATATCGGAATCACTATCCGTTTCAAGTACTTTGTTAACATGATTGGATTCAAAACCACTTTCAGAAGAAAAAACTTCATCTCCATAGCCATATTCAATATTCTGTATAATTCGAGATATGTTTCTTGTCGGTATCTAAATAATAACAAAATTATTTACATATGTGCAATTGGCAAAAACACATAAAAAAACCACAATAGTAGGAATTTACGTGATCTTAAATATTCTTAGCAAATTGTCGGCACACGTCTGCACTCAGCGCTGGCGTTCAGACAACTGATTTATCTTAATTTGCACAAAAACAAACAAAAAAAAACAAAATAGTAGTAAACTACATATATCAACTACGTACCGTACAACGTGGGACCAAAAATGCCCAGTGACCTTATTGAACACGTTTGCACTCAACGTTGGTGCTCAGAAAACTTGTTTGACTTAATTTTGCGCTGTTACAGATCATAAGCTCCAGCTACTGAGATAATCATGGCCTAAAAATAAGCAAACCATAAAACTCCATCGTCCGCTCCAAAGCGGCTTAAAAGAAAAAGAATAGGTAAGCCCCTCCATTTGTTGAGAAAACGTCAAGACGCCCAATACAATGAAAATTATTGCTATTTTTGGTTACTAAACGTTACGGGTATAAATGCAAGCAAAGTAACACATTATCCTGATGTACCACCAGTATATAAGATAGTTCGAGGTTCGAGTATAACTGCAAATATCCAGGAAACTTCATTTGTTCCGAGCAGTGAAAGCGATTTCGTGATGAAAGAGAGATGTTTGATTTAGCAAGGCGAACTCAGCGATTTGATTCCTTTTTGAATTTATCAATAGAAGTATAAGCATTTCCCACAAGTATATTCGTTTTTTGAGTTTTGTGTTGTTTCAACAGCTCACAAATTTTTGTCCTCATAATCATCATTGGCCTAAGCTGGTTATCGGCTAGGAGATCGTTTACTACTTTATTACTTTAAGAAGGATCTCATTACCTATGATCTTCTTCTTTTACCGAAGTTCATGGCTTGATCATGAAGAAAGGCCAAAACAACGTCGTGAGCAATGTCATATTTCCAATTAAGACTTTACTCGTTACTTGAACTTACCTCCTTAGTGACCAAATTAGTACGTTAGAATGTGATGTATCCATATTAACTGTTAACAATCGTCTTTGTCCATCAGCATACATACTAGCAATATGATTATTTGGCTATCTTAATCGACATAAAGGTATTTAATTCAATATGTAACAAAGTACACGTATGTATTCTTCGATCAGTCGCTTTACACTCCATAAACAAGAATGCCCACCATGCTTATCATCTGTAATGTTGTAAACGCGCTCCGAGTCATCAACCGTGTTGCCTTTACATTGATAGTCGTTCACAGTTTGCTTCTTCTTCTTCTTTATTGGCGTTGGCACCGCTTACGCGATTATAGTCGAGTCAATTATAGCGCGCCATTCATCTCTTCTTTTCGCTGTTTGGCGGCAGGTGGAAATGCCAAGTTCACCCAGGTCACTCTCCACTTGATCTTTCCAACGGAGTGGAGGTCTTCCGTTTCCTCTGCTTCCACCAGCGGGTACTGCATCAAATACTTTCAAAGCTGGAGTGTTTTCATCCATTCGGACGACATGGCCTAGCCAGCGTAGCCGCTGTCTCTTCATTCGTTGAACTATGTCAATATCGTCGTATTGCTCGTACAGCTCATCGTTCCATCGTCTGCAGTATTCGCCGTTGCCAATGCGCAAAGGACCATAAATCGTTCGCAGAACTTTCCTCTCGAAGACTCCTAGAGCCGGCTCATCAGATGTTGACATCGTCCACGCTTCTGCGCCATATAGTAGGACCGGTATAATGAGCGACTTGTAGAGCTTGGTTTTCGTTCGTCGAGAGAGGACTTTACTTTTCAATAGCCTTCTTAGTCTAAAGTAGCACCTGTTGGCAAGAGTGATTCTGCGTTGAATTTCAAGGCTAACATTGTTGTTGGTATTAATGCTGGTTCCTAGATAGACAAAATTATCTACGACCTCGAAGTGATGACAGTCAACAGTGACGTGGGAGCCGAGTCGCGAATGCGATGACTGTTTGTTTGATGACAGGAGATATTTCGTCTTACCCTCATTCACTACCAGACCCATTCGTTTCGCTTCTTTATCAAGTCTGGAGAAACGATTCTTGTGCATATGGTTCAAGCAGCTCACGACGTCCGGTCATAGACCACGTATCCCCTGGGTAGCCAACGAACATCCGTTTGGAGGCGAGCTAAAGTGAGTAGGCGAATCCCATGCGGTTGTGCGTAGGGTTTGGAACCCACCACATGAAAAAACAACCCAATGAAAAAAAAAGTTTGCTTCTTAGAATTGTATTATGTGCCACCATTTTGTCTCCGATAGAAATGCCACTTTCTTTAGCTCTACGGTCTTCATCCCCTTGCCACCAACCTGGACCGAATTTCTGCTTCATCAACACGTGATCTCAACGACATAGGTAAAACAATCATCTTTCCTCTCAAAAGTATATATCCCATTATGTACAACTCTAAGCGAAAGGGAAAAAAGGATCTGAAGAAGAGCTATTGCAAATTTCTAAAATGGTAAGCGCGTGGGTGAGAGGTTTTAAGATGATGGTACATACTTGTCTTTCCATATTGATCCAAGTTTTTATCAACAAATCTGAATTTCACTGATCTATTTACTATTTAGCGGCCGCGGTAGCCGAGTGGTTAGCATTGCGTAGTGACGTTCGGAAGGCTCGGGTTCAAATCACGGTGCCACCAACATCCAAAAGTTATGGAAAATTAATTTAAAATAAAAAGTTAAGTTAAATTTTCTAATTATGGAAGCCCTTCGGCAGGAAATGTCTACTCTTCCGAATGTATTTCGGACATGAAATAAAGGCTCCTCGTAAAAAAACTGGAGGTCGCTCCATTTGTTGGAAAAGCATCAATACGTAAAAACCACAAATTGGAGAAGGAGCTCGGCCGAAAATCGCTTCAGCGGTTACAAAGAGCCAAATATATATGTACTATTTCAAATTTAAGCGATTGTAAACGAAGAGCTCATCGTAAAGTTGTCTAAATAACTAAGCGCATATTTCTCCTCAACTAAAATATTTTTCGTATTCCGCTGAAAGTCATTTATATCTAAATGGGCTTCTGACGTAATAAAGGTGCTTATATCTGGTGTTCTCATCCAATTCTAACTGGTGAGAGGCGTTCTGAAGGTCTAATCTAGGGAAATACTTTGGTATCTGGAGATGCGTCATAAATTAATCAAATGTAGGTAACGAATACTTTTCTCTAAGGATATCTTAAGTGTAGTGAAAAGAAATGCATTATTTTTGCACGAAATTGGATGCTTTAATTTTTTCTTTTTGCATCCAGCCTTAGTCGAATGGTTCCAAAACGGGTTTTTGTGCAATCTTTAGCTCTTGGGCAATCGAAACAGTGCTTACATGTTGGTCGGACTCGGCCATCTTTTAAAACAAAATTGCCGGAATGAAATCAAAATTGTGCATGATTGACTTTAACAGTATCAGGACCATAAACGCTATTCACATTTTCAGCCGTCTGGCCCGAGTTTTCCCTTATCGATAGGCTTTTTAGTACGGACTTATACAACGTGAGTTACAGATTAATAACGCCACCTATTGGATAAATAATGGGTTTCTTCGCTTTATGTGGTTCTTTTACCGGGATCACAGACTTGTCATTTGTCAACGATATCTGTATTCCGTTTTACTTTTGGAAATGGAACCATATTGTCAACCACATTTACTTCGATGAATAATTGAAAAATATTTAGTTTTATAGCCGTCTCTCTGCCTAGCAATGACTATCTGCCATACTCAATAACATAGAATCATATTTAAGTGTACTCAATAATAGACTCGAAGGCGAGATTTACGCTAAGGGAGCCATTTCCGGCACATACCCAAAATCGTACATCTGACTCATTACGAATATTCCACATTGTGCCATTTTCACAACACAGATATTTCCAATAACTTTCCGTGAGTAAGTTGAAGCGCGAGCATGAGTCCATTGACATCAAATTCTTATAACGACCGTTAAAACATTATATGAGCTCATTCAAATTTCCACTGGAGTTGTCTGATTCTTTAAAACAATTGTATTCATAAACTGATATTTCTCAGCCACACAGTGGATGTTGGACGAACAAATTTTGAGCTCTTTATGTTGTTTTAGCCTTTATCGTTTTATTTTCGTTTGTGAGCCCTTGTCTTGCGCATTCTAGCAAATTGACCAAAAAAATATATTTGTTGCTTTTAAAGTTTTTCGCTGGACATATCTGGCACTGCTATTCTTATGCCACTGACGGCCACACGTCCTACATTCTATGTACAATAGATCTGCATTTTTTTTTATTTAAACTACTGGCGTAATTTTGTTTCCATTTCCGATCGACTTTTTGACTGCTCTTGTACTTGGAACATATTTATATATAATTGGTGCTTTGTAACCGCTGAAGCGATTTTTCGGCCGAGCTCCTCTCCTCCAATTTGTGGTTATGCGTCTTGATATTTTTCCAACAAATGGAGGGACCTACAGTTTATACTAAGCCGCCTCCGAACGGCTGACGGCTTTTTACGAGGAGCCTTTTATTTCATGTCCGAAATACACTCGGAGGGCAATTAGAAAATTTAACTTAATTTTTTATTTAAATTAATTTTCCATAACTTTTGGATGTTGCTGGCACTGGGATATGAACCGGAGCCTTTCGAATGTCAGTACACAATGTTAACCACTCGGCTATCGCGGCCGCCGATATGGAACATACATATCTATAATTTCGTGAAGTGAATATTATTTTTCTTGCAAAGATTTTTCTAGTTCAGTAGGCGAACATGTGCCTATATGTTGTATTTCAAAATTTTCAGTTGTTTTAATATTTGCTTAATTTTATTTTCTTCTTTTGCTTATTATTTTTTCGTAAGGTATTCTTTCTAGCTCACCAGTATTCGAATTTGTATACCAAGGTCATACCACTTATACATTATTTGTGTATCGGTTTCTTCAATCGCTGGCATATTCTCTTTATTCCAGTAGCTCTGCTCGTTGGCATAACCTTTTTGATTACAATTAGTTTGTTGGTTGGTACTTCCGTGTAGTCCAATTACATTTTTTCTTTCTGTTTTTTCTTGCGAACTTTACGCCGTCGCCTATGTAGTAACCTCTACTTAGCACAAGTTCATTACTCAGAAAATATAATAAGTGTAATAATCGACATAAACGTATTAAATTCAATATGTAACAAAGTATTTATTTTCGGCCTGTCGACTTTGAAAATTTAAACCCAGACCACGAAGACAGAGCTAATTTAGAAGACAGCTATGTAAAGATAAAGCCTTGTATTAAGGAAGAGCTGGAAGAAGATTTAAATAACACAATAGTTGCTCAAATCTTCCATTCCATTCGCATTCTTCTAAAACAATTATTGGCAATTTTCGGTGGGAATTCGGCTAATTACAAAAACGGTTGGTCGATTATAAATCGAGCAAAAGCTTTGGATTTCTTTGACTGTCCTGCAGTTTTACGAATGGTTTCAAAATCAATGCCCCTATTGAAAGCTGTTGAAGTAGCTGATTAATGTGTACTCTGTGCTAACGAAAATCGAGTTCTAACTAGATGATCCTAAACTCCACACTGGAATAAATTTCGTAACTCTTTATAACTGCCGTGCGCCTAACGCGACTAGTCAGTTAAGCCAACACACGCTTAGTTGGAGGAAAGAGAAGTTGCTGTGCCTGTGTGTGCATCTGCTGAGAATCAAACGCCGTAGGACCATTTAACGCTGCCTGTCAGTTATTCCGACGTTACGCCCACCGTTATTCGCTACCAATACGATATCTATGCAATAAAAAATACTAGATGCAATATCTACGTTCTCTCTATGCCGTCTTGGACTAAGATTGCCGACGTTGTACCCGTGTTTTTGTGTTCGAATGAAGAACAAATAATTAAGGTTTTTTATTTGGCAGGAGTTCGTTGGATCGTCTCTGGATCCGCCGAGCTCACCACAGTCTTTGACAAAACCCACCTCACGAAACAAGGAAATGAACGATCTGCTTATTTTAATCTAAGACTCTCGCAGCATGGGCCCGCTTGCTTCTATCGTTTTGCAATATAAAACAATCGGATCACATCGGATAATAAAAAGTGATTTGTTGAACTTTTAAAATATTAATTTTCTTTATTTTTACCTATAGGCAGCTGTATTACTGTAATTTGATTACTCCGATTTTTTTACGCGAATTTAAAGTTTAAGAACCCTATATAGAGAAAAAATAATAGAACTCCATACAATAATTATATACAATATATAATTATAATTTTGAATTTCAAAAGAAGTAAATTAAATATAAAGTTTTTAAAACATTTAAATAGCATATAAAGTGCGGAATTCACCCAACCGTATTTTCGTTATGTAAATTTGTTGCTGTTGTTTTTGTCACATATTTGCAAAAAAAAAAAAAAAACAGAAACAAGAATCAGCTTAAAAAAGAAATTCAACTTTGATCTCCTACAACAAATGATATCTTCGCCATTGTTCTCTGAGAAGAGTAACGAAAATATAGAAATAAATAGAATTTATTAAAACCTTGTACTCGCATGATTTAATATCGTTGTAGAAATCTGTCGTTGTTTCTTTATTTCTTGATATCTGCTATTAGTGAGATCTATAAGTAATTACGCGTATCGCAGAAATCGTGCTTCAAGATATCAGTTTCCTCAACTTTAAATAATATCCAACCTCGTTCGGTTTTTTTATGCAAATGGTTCCAAACGGTTTTCTGGCTTATCTTTAGTTCCTCAGCATTAAATAAGTGCTCACGTAACGGTCTGTTTCCACTATCTCCATGATTTTATCGCAATTTTCGACGACAGGCCTCCCGACGCGTGGTGCATCTTTGACATCGAAATTACCGCAACGGAACCCAGCAAACCACTTTTGTGCTATACGTTCGTTTACAGTACCAGACCCATAAACTAAATAAATTTTTTCAGCCGCTTTGGCTCTTTTTTCGCCTTGATCGAAGAAAAATTGTAAAATATAGCGAATAGTAGGACATGATGCGACACTAGTACTATGGACAATAACGCCATCTCTTAGATAAAAACCGAACGAAATTTTTACTTTACCTAATATGAAATCGTTAACTGGTTCGGATTCCATTTTTAGTTATGAATAACTACTTAAATCTATTTAGCTCCATCTAATAATCAGAATCAAGATGAAATTATTGCTTTTTGCTGATAAAATTTTCGATTTAATTAATAAACCTCAAGTACCTTCAATTACTTCTATTTTTAATAATAATTATAACATTTAATAAAAATTTATTACAAATTTAACTGATTTAACTAACGGAGTTTATCAAAGTTTAAGCAAAATTACTGCAGTTATTAACAAATTACAAATTAGATCTAGCTCTAGATTTAGAGATAGAAATAGTTCTAAACCACGAAATTTCTCAAGACACAGAAATCGCAATATTGAAAATAATAGTAGTTGGTATCATCATAAAAATAACGCCTTCAAATGTGTACAACCTTGCAATTTTAAATCATACACAATTATTTCAAACACAATACAAATATAAAAGTTCGCAATCGTTTCGGATATACCACCTTCAAAAATAAAACCATTTAAAAGAAATTATGATCTTAAACTTTCGGAAACAAACGGACCTAAATAGAAACATTTGGAACAAAATTTTTTAAAGCTAGGTTTTATGTCAACTCCAATTATTAGTAGATTTCTAAAATATAGAAATAACAAATTTACCAACTAAATTTCAAATTTCAAGATCTAATGTTTTTGTGACATTTTCTCACTTCGAACTCCTAATATCGGAAAAATATTTACAAATTTTAAAATGAATTTCCGTCCATTACTTGTGAAGTAAATTGCACTAACCAAGAGCAACACTAAACAGTTCACAGAATTGAAACTGTGTAGCTACCGAGCTTTTTCGACAGCTAATTCCTTAGCAAATTCAAGTAAATAATAAGACCGAGTTAGTTTTGACAATTTTATTGAAAGTAGCAGGAGGGTTCGAATTAGCCCGTGCGTTCAAAAGAGCGATTAATCAACGACTAACTTTCCAAATTTGCATATATGAGAATCAGCGAATGAAATGTATAACTTAAATAGAATAGAAATGGTAATAGATAATATGTTATTTTTGCTTCTCAGAGCACGTTACAGCATAAGATAATCTAGGTGAGTATAGATATATCATAGAGTATGCAGTAGTAGACGAGTCTAAGCTGACGGCGTCGACTGCGCTGCTTGCATTATCTTTTATGTTGACAGTGGCGACGTAACCAAACAGAAACAAAATGGATTTTTCCATTTTTTTGACCTCGTTGTCTTGATCCTTTTTAATTAAAGATACCAAAAACTGTGTTATAATTTTTTTATTAAAAATGATTTTGCATCTCCTCTTCATTTAGTTCACAAAAAAAAAAACAATTGGAGACCATGTGGTGGATCGACCGATCCGTTACCTCACATACACGGTTTAAATATTGATTTAAAAGATAAATAATATTTTCAAAAATTGGTCTAATTTGCGCGAATCATCAAACACAAATGGCGGAGGAGATATACATATATAAAACAGTAATAACCAGCCCTTTAGGAATGTTTGCATTTGTGCGCTTGCCATTGGGCTAAAAAACAGTGCTCAAACATTTCAACGACTTCTTAAGGAAATATTTTCTGAATTAGATTTCGTATTTGTTTAAATCGATGATCAGTGACATCATATCGAACATTTAAAATCTGTATTTAAAAAACTAGAAAATTACAACTTAAATATTAAACCTGATAAAAGCAATTTTGAAACAAATAAATAAATAGATCGACTGAAGTATTTAAACTGTTTCGCCAGATACGTAACGGGTTTAGTGATATAGGTCGTGAACTAGCGACCTTAACAGAAAAGTTCAGACATTATGAAAGTATTTTCCAGTCTTTTAAGTGTTTGGACGAATCTCAAGAAGATGCTAAGCGTACTTCTAAACGTAAAAGTGTTATGTGTCCATCCGACGATATTGACTCAAATCATTCTTCTCAAAAAAGAATCCCTCCGCATCTTTCTAATATTGATTTAATAAACCTGTCGTTACCTTGTCCCCGTACAGAGAAGCCTTCAACATCTTAAGGCGTTTTAGCTTCCTTATATTCGGATTTCTTAAATAAATCGAAATTAATTAATTAACTTTTAAGCTTTCTAAAAACACGTCTTTATTCGCTGAAGTACAAAGAAAAAGAGAGAGAGTTATTAATGGCAGTATTGCCAAATCAAGTATGCTTGGGCGGTGCTGCCCAGTTAATGTATTCGCCGTTAGTGGGGTTCACGAACTTGACCGCCACAACCAGCCCCCCTCCAGTCTGTGTGTTCGTTCATAAACACAGACGATTTGGAAATTTTACTTTTCTTCCGCAGCGTGTTGTGGCCTTTGTCTGAGGGCTGCTCGTCTCAGTGGGAAAAACGTCTACACTCTCCTCGATACAATTGTCGTCGATGAATCCTGCTTTTAACCTGTCGACTGATATTTTCTTCGTTTTGTTTCCGAAATCCAGTGTGTAGTACTTTGGATGGCGTTTTACTACTGGATATGGGCCATCGTATGGTTGTTGAAGAGGTGGTCCTACTGCGTCGTTTCTTATAAATACTTGTTTGCATGTATGGAGTTCCTTTTGTACAAATGGTTTTGATTTTGTATGATGTGCTGTTGTCGTCGGACGGATCGCATTCATCATACGTCTGAATTCTCGAATGAATTCGAATTCGTTTGGATTTGGTTTCAACTCGAAGAAGAATTCTGCCGGTAGTCGTAAACTCTTGCCGTAAACCATTTGCGCTGGAGTCGCTTGAATGTCTTCCTTGAACGTTGATCGAAGTCCAAGCATGATTAGTGGTAATTCGTCTGACCAGTTTCGTGTGTCTTTACATTTCAATGCGGCTTTAAGCGTTCGATGAAATCGTTCCACCAATCCATTGGACTGCGCGTGATATGCCGTGGTGCGTAGATGACGTATGCCTAATCTGGTACTGAGTTGGTTGAAAATTTGACTTTCAAATTGTCGCCCTTGGTCTGTTGTGATTTTCGAAGGTACGACGAATCGGGATATCCACGTTTCAATTAGTGTAGTGGCGATGGTTTCGGCTGTTATATTCCTTATCGGAACTGCTTCTGGCCATCGAGTGAATCTGTCAACGATTGTTAACAAATACCGGTAATCATTCGACGGTGGTAATGGACCGACAATGTCGACGTTTATGTGATCGAAACGCGATTCTGTTGTATCGTATTTTTCAATCGTGGTTCTATTGTGTCGATGAATTTTCGATTTTTGGCAAGGAATGCACTCTCTTGTCCAAGCTGCAACGTCGTGATGTATATTTGGCCAGACAAATCTTTCCTTGATGAGCCTCGATGTAGCACGAATGCCGGGATGTGAAATGTTGTGGACGGCATTGAAAATATCTTTGCGGTATGGCATCGGAATAAAAGGCTTACATTTGTTGTTTATTACTTGACAATAAATTTGTTGGTCCGAGTTAATTAAAGGTATTTCAACCAGCGTTATACCAAGTTGGTTATTCCCTTCAATGATGGACTTAAGTTCTGTATCGGCTCGCTGCTTTGATGCAATGACGTCATAGTCGATGGCGTCATGTTGAATTGCGTTTAGTCTTGATAGAAAATCGGGAACTATATTTTCATTTCCTTTTACGTGCCGTATATCGGTCGTAAATTGGCTGATGTAATGTAAATAACGAAGATGTCTTGGGTCTGCTTTATCAGACTTCTGTTTAAAAGCGAATGTAATCGGTTTGTGGTCGGTGTAAATTATGAATGTTCTGCCTTCGAGCTGATCACTGAAATATTTAACGCTTTTGTAAATAGCGAAAAGCTCTCTCGAATAAGTACTCCAGTTACGTTGGGATTCAGTCAATTTTAGCGAAAAAAATCCTAGGGGCTTTGCTTCGTTGTTTTTTATTTGATGTAGAACGCCCCCGATACAATTATCCGATGCGTCGACAGATAGTGTAAGTGGCACGTTTACTTGTGGATGTGCGAGTAGAGTTGCGATAGCCAACTTTGATTTGAAATCGTTGAATGCAACGCGTGATTCGTTTGTCCACTGAATGACTCGTTTGTCGTTTTTGATGTTGCCTGGTATTAAAGCTTGTAGAATACTTTGAGTATGAGCGGCTCCTTGTATGAACCTTCGATAAAAATTTATCATTGCGACGAAACGTCGTAGATCCTTTGCGATTGTGGGTTCCTTGTAGGTCCTTATTGCTTGAACTTTTTCTGGTAGTGGCAATATTCCGTTTGGAGTGACCAAATGGCCAAGATACTTTACAGTAGTTTGGCCGAAAACACATTTTGCGGCATTAATTGTTAGACCATTTTGCTGAAGTCGTTCGAAAACTGTTCTAAGATGTTGTTGATGCTCGGCTTCGTTGCTCGACGCTACGCAGATGTCGTCAAGGTATGGTATGACGAAATCGAGTCCTCTAAGGACGCTATCGATGTGTCGTTGGAATGTTTGGCCGGCGTTACATAAACCAAATGTCATGTAACGAAATTCGAATAGTCCGAAAGGTGTTGTTATGGCTGTTTTTTCGATGTCATCAGGGTGCATAGGTATTTGGTGGTAGGCTCTTTCCAAATCGATCGTTGAGAAAATGGTTTTGTCTGCAAATGTTTGATTAAATGTTTGAATATTTGGAATCGGATACCTATCTTTTTCGGTTATTGCGTTTAATGCCCTGAAATCTCCACAAGGTCTCCACGTTTTGTCTTTTTTGGGAGCCATGTGAAGTGGTGATGCCCATGGACTCTTGGATGGCTGGCAAATACCCCTTGCGATGAGATATTCGAATTCTGCTTTGGCGATCTTCACTTTTTCAGGCGTAAGCCGGCGTGGCTTGGCATGCACTGGTGGACCGTGAGTGATAATATGATGAAATGTGGTGATTTTCGGGATTGGTTTATTTCGTGATGGTGCGAATAGCTCTTTGAATTCGGAGAGCAAGCTTGAGTATTTATGCGAGTCAGTAACGAGTTTGATGCCCACGTTGCTTTCGAATCGGGTTACGCCATTTGCGTGGAGTTTTGTTATTTTATCGATCAGTAGTCGGTTTTTTAAATCTACCAGCAGGTCATAGTGCGTCAAAAAATCCGCCCCAATTATTGGCGTTTTTACGTCTGCTACGCAAAATGTCCATACAAACGGTCGTCGGAGGCCAAGATTTAATTTTATCGTTTTCTGCCCGTATGTTCGTATTTGTGTTCCATTCGCTGCATAAATGGGCTGCGTCACTGACGGGCTGCACTTGAAGTTGGATGGATTCGCTGGAATTACTGAGATGTCCGCACCGGTGTCGATGAGAAATTGTTGGTCGTCAGTGAGGTTTCGGATGAAAAGACGGAGGCTATTGTTACCGTTGCCGAGCTGACAAGTGCCTCTCGTAGCTTGAGCTGGCATTTCTAGTTTTTTTGGTCATGTTGTGTATCAGCGGCATTGCGGTCAAATTTGCATGGTGGTCTGCATTTGCGAGCGCTTGACCCATATTTGTGGTGATACCAACAAATGTCGTGATTTTCGCGGCTTCTAGAATTTGATCGTGTTGGTGTTTGTCGGCGACGGCTCTCACGATATGGTTGTTTCATTTCACGGATGTTTCGAGTAAGCGCGTCAATTTGACGTTTGATTTCTTCCATTTGACTTGTTTCGATATCGTTGGTTGATCGTGCGGTTGCAGTCAGCTGTGGTTTTTGATGTATTGCATGTAAATATGTATTGCTGCTTCTGGTAGCTTCCATAATGCGGTCAGCCATTGTTGCTGCGTTAATTAAGGTTATGTGCTCGTCTGCAGATAATATAGCTCGTATTTGTTCCGGAAGGTTTCGTAGCCACAACAGCTTCAAGAGTTCGTCTGTTACTGGTGTTGCTGCCGCTCTTGTACGCATCTCGGCCAACAACTGTGACGGCTTACGGTCGCCGAGCGAGAGATCACCAAGTAATTTTGTAAGTTTAGTTTGTGTACTATCAGCAAACTCGTTTATAATCCGAGCCTTTAGACTTTCGTACATTTCGTTTTGTGCTGGTGGATTAATGCGAAAATCTGCTAGCTTGTACATGACACGTGTGGGTAGTTGTCCGATTATGGTGTAATACCGTTTTTTGTCGGAAAGAATTCCTGCTGCTTCGAAGGCTGCTTCGACTTGCCAGAACCATAAGTCCGTATGTTCTTCGACGAAATCTGGGAGTTTAACTTTTCCTTGGTCGAGAGTGTCCACACGCGTTGTTAACGCTGTCGCTGCGTGAACTGGCTCTAAGTTACCCAGAGGAACAGGTGCGTGATTTTCGTCGTTCATATTTTCTTACCGTTCAGTTTTGATCACGTCGGGGTCACCAGTAAGGCGTTTTAGCTTCCTTATATTCGGATTTCTTAAATAAATCGAAATTAATTAATTAACTTTTAAGCTTTCTAAAAACACGTCTTTATTCGCTGAAGTACAAAGAAAAAGAGAGAGAGTTATTAATGGCAGTATTGCCAAATCAAGTATGCTTGGGCGGTGCTGCCCAGTTAATGTATTCGCCGTTAGTGGGGTTCACGAACTTGACCGCCACAACCAGCCCCCCTCCAGTCTGTGTGTTCGTTCATAAACACAGACGATTTGGAAATTTTACTTTTCTTCCGCAGCGTGTTGTGGCCTTTGTCTGAGGGCTGCTCGTCTCAGTGGGAAAAACGTCTACACTCTCCTCGATACAATTGTCGTCGATGAATCCTGCTTTTAACCTGTCGACTGATATTTTCTTCGTTTTGTTTCCGAAATCCAGTGTGTAGTACTTTGGATGGCGTTTTACTACTGGATATGGGCCATCGTATGGTTGTTGAAGAGGTGGTCCTACTGCGTCGTTTCTTATAAATACTTGTTTGCATGTATGGAGTTCCTTTTGTACAAATGGTTTTGATTTTGTATGATGTGCTGTTGTCGTCGGACGGATCGCATTCATCATACGTCTGAATTCTCGAATGAATTCGAATTCGTTTGGATTTGGTTTCAACTCGAAGAAGAATTCTGCCGGTAGTCGTAAACTCTTGCCGTAAACCATTTGCGCTGGAGTCGCTTGAATGTCTTCCTTGAACGTTGATCGAAGTCCAAGCATGATTAGTGGTAATTCGTCTGACCAGTTTCGTGTGTCTTTACATTTCAATGCGGCTTTAAGCGTTCGATGAAATCGTTCCACCAATCCATTGGACTGCGCGTGATATGCCGTGGTGCGTAGATGACGTATGCCTAATCTGGTACTGAGTTGGTTGAAAATTTGACTTTCAAATTGTCGCCCTTGGTCTGTTGTGATTTTCGAAGGTACGACGAATCGGGATATCCACGTTTCAATTAGTGTAGTGGCGATGGTTTCGGCTGTTATATTCCTTATCGGAACTGCTTCTGGCCATCGAGTGAATCTGTCAACGATTGTTAACAAATACCGGTAATCATTCGACGGTGGTAATGGACCGACAATGTCGACGTTTATGTGATCGAAACGCGATTCTGTTGTATCGTATTTTTCAATCGTGGTTCTATTGTGTCGATGAATTTTCGATTTTTGGCAAGGAATGCACTCTCTTGTCCAAGCTACAACGTCGTGATGTATATTTGGCCAGACAAATCTTTCCTTGATGAGCCTCGATGTAGCACGAATGCCGGGATGTGAAATGTTGTGGACGGCATTGAAAATATCTTTGCGGTATGGCATCGGAATAAAAGGCTTGCATTTGTTGTTTATTACTTGACAATAAATTTGTTGGTCCGAGTTAATTAAAGGTATTTCAACCAGCGTTATACCAAGTTGGTTATTCCCTTCAATGATGGACTTAAGTTCTGTATCGGCTCGCTGCTTTGATGCAATGACGTCATAGTCGATGGCGTCATGTTGAATTGCGTTTAGTCTTGATAGAAAATCGGGAACTATATTTTCATTTCCTTTTACGTGCCGTATATCGGTCGTAAATTGGCTGATGTAATGTAAATAACGAAGATGTCTTGGGTCTGCTTTATCAGACTTCTGTTTAAAAGCGAATGTAATCGGTTTGTGGTCGGTGTAAATTATGAATGTTCTGCCTTCGAGCTGATCACTGAAATATTTAACGCTTTTGTTCGTTGTTTTTTATTTGATGTAGAACGCCCCCGATACAATTATCCGATGCGTCGACAGATAGTGTAAGTGGCACGTTTACTTGTGGATGTGCGAGTAGAGTTGCGATAGCCAACTTTGATTTGAAATCGTTGAATGCAACGCGTGATTCGTTTGTCCACTGAATGACTCGTTTGTCGTTTTTGATGTTGCCTGGTATTAAAGCTTGTAGAATACTTTGAGTATGAGCGGCTCCTTGTATGAACCTTCGATAAAAATTTATCATTGCGACGAAACGTCGTAGATCCTTTGCGATTGTGGGTTCCTTGTAGGTCCTTATTGCTTGAACTTTTTCTGGTAGTGGCAATATTCCGTTTGGAGTGACCAAATGGCCAAGATACTTTACAGTAGTTTGGCCGAAAACACATTTTGCGACATTAATTGTTAGACCATTTTGCTGAAGTCGTTCGAAAACTGTTCTAAGATGTTGCTCGACGCTACGCAGATGTCGTCAAGGTATGGTATGACGAAATCGAGTCCTCTAAGGACGCTATCGATGTGTCGTTGGAATGTTTGGCCGGCGTTACATAAACCAAATGTCATGTAACGAAATTCGAATAGTCCGAAAGGTGTTGTTATGGCTGTTTTTTCGATGTCATCAGGGTGCATAGGTATTTGGTGGTAGGCTCTTTCCAAATCGATCGTTGAGAAAATGGTTTTGTCTGCAAATGTTTGATTAAATGTTTGAATATTTGGAATCGGATACCTATCTTTTTCGGTTATTGCGTTTAATGCCCTGAAATCTCCACAAGGTCTCCACGTTTTGTCTTTTTTGGGAGCCATGTGAAGTGGTGATGCCCATGGACTCTTTGGATGGCTGGCAAATACCCCTTGCGATGAGATATTCGAATTCTGCTTTGGCGATCTTCACTTTTTCAGGCGTAAGCCGGCGTGGCTTGGCATGCACTGGTGGACCGTGAGTGATAATATGATGAAATGTGGTGATTTTCGGGATTGGTTTATTTCGTGATGGTGCGAATAGCTCTTTGAATTCGGAGAGCAAGCTTGAGTATTTATGCGAGTCAGTAACGAGTTTGATGCCCACGTTGCTTTCGAATCGGGTTACGCCATTTGCGTGGAGTTTTGTTATTTTATCGATCAGTAGTCGGTTTTTTAAATCTACCAGCAGGTCATAGTGCGTCAAAAAATCCGCCCCAATTATTGGCGTTTTTACGTCTGCTACGCAAAATGTCCATACAAACGGTCGTCGGAGGCCAAGATTTAATTTTATCGTTTTCTGCCCGTATGTTCGTATTTGTGTTCCATTCGCTGCATAAATGGGCTGCGTCACTGACGGGCTGCACTTGAAGTTGGATGGATTCGCTGGAATTACTGAGATGTCCGCACCGGTGTCGATGAGAAATTGTTGGTCGTCAGTGAGGTTTCGGATGAAAAGACGGAGGCTATTGTTACCGTTGCCGAGCTGACAAGTGCCTCTCGTAGCTTGAGCTGGCATTTCTAGTTTTTTTGGTCATGTTGTGTATCAGCGGCATTGCGGTCAAATTTGCATGGTGGTCTGCATTTGCGAGCGCTTGACCCATATTTGTGGTGATACCAACAAATGTCGTGATTTTCGCGGCTTCTAGAATTTGATCGTGTTGGTGTTTGTCGGCGACGGCTCTCACGATATGGTTGTTTCATTTCACGGATGTTTCGAGTAAGCGCGTCAATTTGACGTTTGATTTCTTCCATTTGACTTGTTTCGATATCGTTGGTTGATCGTGCGGTTGCAGTCAGCTGTGGTTTTTGATGTATTGCATGTAAATATGTATTGCTGCTTCTGGTAGCTTCCATAATGCGGTCAGCCATTGTTGCTGCGTTAATTAAGGTTATGTGCTCGTCTGCAGATAATATAGCTCGTATTTGTTCCGGAAGGTTTCGTAGCCACAACAGCTTCAAGAGTTCGTCTGTTACTGGTGTTGCTGCCGCTCTTGTACGCATCTCGGCCAACAACTGTGACGGCTTACGGTCGCCGAGCGAGAGATCACCAAGTAATTTTGTAAGTTTAGTTTGTGTACTATCAGCAAACTCGTTTATAATCCGAGCCTTTAGACTTTCGTACATTTCGTTTTGTGCTGGTGGATTAATGCGAAAATCTGCTAGCTTGTACATGACACGTGTGGGTAGTTGTCCGATTATGGTGTAATACCGTTTTTTGTCGGAAAGAATTCCTGCTGCTTCGAAGGCTGCTTCGACTTGCCAGAACCATAAGTCCGTATGTTCTTCGACGAAATCTGGGAGTTTAACTTTTCCTTGGTCGAGAGTGTCCACACGCGTTGTTAACGCTGTCGCTGCGTGAACTGGCTCTAAGTTACCCAGAGGAACAGGTGCGTGATTTTCGTCGTTCATATTTTCTTACCGTTCAGTTTTGATCACGTCGGGGTCACCAGTAAGGCGTTTTAGCTTCCTTATATTCGGATTTCTTAAATAAATCGAAATTAATTAATTAACTTTTAAGCTTTCTAAAAACACGTCTTTATTCGCTGAAGTACAAAGAAAAAGAGAGAGAGTTATTAATGGCAGTATTGCCAAATCAAGTATGCTTGGGCGGTGCTGCCCAGTTAATGTATTCGCCGTTAGTGGGGTTCACGAACTTGACCGCCACAACCAGCCCCCCTCCAGTCTGTGTGTTCGTTCATAAACACAGACGATTTGGAAATTTTACTTTTCTTCCGCAGCGTGTTGTGGCCTTTGTCTGAGGGCTGCTCGTCTCAGTGGGAAAAACGTCTACACTCTCCTCGATACAATTGTCGTCGATGAATCCTGCTTTTAACCTGTCGACTGATATTTTCTTCGTTTTGTTTCCGAAATCCAGTGTGTAGTACTTTGGATGGCGTTTTACTACTGGATATGGGCCATCGTATGGTTGTTGAAGAGGTGGTCCTACTGCGTCGTTTCTTATAAATACTTGTTTGCATGTATGGAGTTCCTTTTGTACAAATGGTTTTGATTTTGTATGATGTGCTGTTGTCGTCGGACGGATCGCATTCATCATACGTCTGAATTCTCGAATGAATTCGAATTCGTTTGGATTTGGTTTCAACTCGAAGAAGAATTCTGCCGGTAGTCGTAAACTCTTGCCGTAAACCATTTGCGCTGGAGTCGCTTGAATGTCTTCCTTGAACGTTGATCGAAGTCCAAGCATGATTAGTGGTAATTCGTCTGACCAGTTTCGTGTGTCTTTACATTTCAATGCGGCTTTAAGCGTTCGATGAAATCGTTCCACCAATCCATTGGACTGCGCGTGATATGCCGTGGTGCGTAGATGACGTATGCCTAATCTGGTACTGAGTTGGTTGAAAATTTGACTTTCAAATTGTCGCCCTTGGTCTGTTGTGATTTTCGAAGGTACGACGAATCGGGATATCCACGTTTCAATTAGTGTAGTGGCGATGGTTTCGGCTGTTATATTCCTTATCGGAACTGCTTCTGGCCATCGAGTGAATCTGTCAACGATTGTTAACAAATACCGGTAATCATTCGACGGTGGTAATGGACCGACAATGTCGACGTTTATGTGATCGAAACGCGATTCTGTTGTATCGTATTTTTCAATCGTGGTTCTATTGTGTCGATGAATTTTCGATTTTTGGCAAGGAATGCACTCTCTTGTCCAAGCTACAACGTCGTGATGTATATTTGGCCAGACAAATCTTTCCTTGATGAGCCTCGATGTAGCACGAATGCCGGGATGTGAAATGTTGTGGACGGCATTGAAAATATCTTTGCGGTATGGCATCGGAATAAAAGGCTTGCATTTGTTGTTTATTACTTGACAATAAATTTGTTGGTCCGAGTTAATTAAAGGTATTTCAACCAGCGTTATACCAAGTTGGTTATTCCCTTCAATGATGGACTTAAGTTCTGTATCGGCTCGCTGCTTTGATGCAATGACGTCATAGTCGATGGCGTCATGTTGAATTGCGTTTAGTCTTGATAGAAAATCGGGAACTATATTTTCATTTCCTTTTACGTGCCGTATATCGGTCGTAAATTGGCTGATGTAATGTAAATAACGAAGATGTCTTGGGTCTGCTTTATCAGACTTCTGTTTAAAAGCGAATGTAATCGGTTTGTGGTCGGTGTAAATTATGAATGTTCTGCCTTCGAGCTGATCACTGAAATATTTAACGCTTTTGTAAATAGCGAAAAGCTCTCTCGAATAAGTACTCCAGTTACGTTGGGATTCAGTCAATTTTAGCGAAAAAAATCCTAGGGGCTTTGCTTCGTTGTTTTTTATTTGATGTAGAACGCCCCCGATACAATTATCCGATGCGTCGACAGATAGTGTAAGTGGCACGTTTACTTGTGGATGTGCGAGTAGAGTTGCGATAGCCAACTTTGATTTGAAATCGTTGAATGCAACGCGTGATTCGTTTGTCCACTGAATGACTCGTTTGTCGTTTTTGATGTTGCCTGGTATTAAAGCTTGTAGAATACTTTGAGTATGAGCGGCTCCTTGTATGAACCTTCGATAAAAATTTATCATTGCGACGAAACGTCGTAGATCCTTTGCGATTGTGGGTTCCTTGTAGGTCCTTATTGCTTGAACTTTTTCTGGTAGTGGCAATATTCCGTTTGGAGTGACCAAATGGCCAAGATACTTTACAGTAGTTTGGCCGAAAACACATTTTGCGGCATTAATTGTTAGACCATTTTGCTGAAGTCGTTCGAAAACTGTTCTAAGATGTTGCTCGACGCTACGCAGATGTCGTCAAGGTATGGTATGACGAAATCGAGTCCTCTAAGGACGCTATCGATGTGTCGTTGGAATGTTTGGCCGGCGTTACATAAACCAAATGTCATGTAACGAAATTCGAATAGTCCGAAAGGTGTTGTTATGGCTGTTTTTTCGATGTCATCAGGGTGCATAGGTATTTGGTGGTAGGCTCTTTCCAAATCGATCGTTGAGAAAATGGTTTTGTCTGCAAATGTTTGATTAAATGTTTGAATATTTGGAATCGGATACCTATCTTTTTCGGTTATTGCGTTTAATGCCCTGAAATCTCCACAAGGTCTCCACGTTTTGTCTTTTTTGGGAGCCATGTGAAGTGGTGATGCCCATGGACTCTTTGGATGGCTGGCAAATACCCCTTGCGATGAGATATTCGAATTCTGCTTTGGCGATCTTCACTTTTTCAGGCGTAAGCCGGCGTGGCTTGGCATGCACTGGTGGACCGTGAGTGATAATATGATGAAATGTGGTGATTTTCGGGATTGGTTTATTTCGTGATGGTGCGAATAGCTCTTTGAATTCGGAGAGCAAGCTTGAGTATTTATGCGAGTCAGTAACGAGTTTGATGCCCACGTTGCTTTCGAATCGGGTTACGCCATTTGCGTGGAGTTTTGTTATTTTATCGATCAGTAGTCGGTTTTTTAAATCTACCAGCAGGTCATAGTGCGTCAAAAAATCCGCCCCAATTATTGGCGTTTTTACGTCTGCTACGCAAAATGTCCATACAAACGGTCGTCGGAGGCCAAGATTTAATTTTATCGTTTTCTGCCCGTATGTTCGTATTTGTGTTCCATTCGCTGCATAAATGGGCTGCGTCACTGACGGGCTGCACTTGAAGTTGGATGGATTCGCTGGAATTACTGAGATGTCCGCACCGGTGTCGATGAGAAATTGTTGGTCGTCAGTGAGGTTTCGGATGAAAAGACGGAGGCTATTGTTACCGTTGCCGAGCTGACAAGTGCCTCTCGTAGCTTGAGCTGGCATTTCTAGTTTTTTTGGTCATGTTGTGTATCAGCGGCATTGCGGTCAAATTTGCATGGTGGTCTGCATTTGCGAGCGCTTGACCCATATTTGTGGTGATACCAACAAATGTCGTGATTTTCGCGGCTTCTAGAATTTGATCGTGTTGGTGTTTGTCGGCGACGGCTCTCACGATATGGTTGTTTCATTTCACGGATGTTTCGAGTAAGCGCGTCAATTTGACGTTTGATTTCTTCCATTTGACTTGTTTCGATATCGTTGGTTGATCGTGCGGTTGCAGTCAGCTGTGGTTTTTGATGTATTGCATGTAAATATGTATTGCTGCTTCTGGTAGCTTCCATAATGCGGTCAGCCATTGTTGCTGCGTTAATTAAGGTTATGTGCTCGTCTGCAGATAATATAGCTCGTATTTGTTCCGGAAGGTTTCGTAGCCACAACAGCTTCAAGAGTTCGTCTGTTACTGGTGTTGCTGCCGCTCTTGTACGCATCTCGGCCAACAACTGTGACGGCTTACGGTCGCCGAGCGAGAGATCACCAAGTAATTTTGTAAGTTTAGTTTGTGTACTATCAGCAAACTCGTTTATAATCCGAGCCTTTAGACTTTCGTACATTTCGTTTTGTGCTGGTGGATTAATGCGAAAATCTGCTAGCTTGTACATGACACGTGTGGGTAGTTGTCCGATTATGGTGTAATACCGTTTTTTGTCGGAAAGAATTCCTGCTGCTTCGAAGGCTGATTCGACTTGCCAGAACCATAAGTCCGTATGTTCTTCGACGAAATCTGGGAGTTTAACTTTTCCTTGGTCGAGAGTGTCCACACGCGTTGTTAACGCTGTCGCTGCGTGAACTGGCTCTAAGTTACCCAGAGGAACAGGTGCGTGATTTTCGTCGTTCATATTTTCTTACCGTTCAGTTTTGATCACGTCGGGGTCACCAGTAAGGCGTTTTAGCTTCCTTATATTCGGATTTCTTAAATAAATCGAAATTAATTAATTAACTTTTAAGCTTTCTAAAAACACGTCTTTATTCGCTGAAGTACAAAGAAAAAGAGAGAAAGTTATTAATAGCAGTATTGCCAAATCAAGTATGCTTGGGCGGTGCTGCCCAGTTAATGTATTCGCCGTTAGTGGGGTTCACGAACTTGACCGCCACAACCAGCCCCCCTCCAGTCTGTGTGTTCGTTCATAAACACAGACGATTTGGAAATTTTACTTTTCTTCCGCAGCGTGTTGTGGCCTTTGTCTGAGGGCTGCTCGTCTCAGTGGGAAAAACGTCTACACTCTCCTCGATACAATTGTCGTCGATGAATCCTGCTTTTAACCTGTCGACTGATATTTTCTTCGTTTTGTTTCCGAAATCCAGTGTGTAGTACTTTGGATGGCGTTTTACTACTGGATATGGGCCATCGTATGGTTGTTGAAGAGGTGGTCCTACTGCGTCGTTTCTTATAAATACTTGTTTGCATGTATGGAGTTCCTTTTGTACAAATGGTTTTGATTTTGTATGATGTGCTGTTGTCGTCGGACGGATCGCATTCATCATACGTCTGAATTCTCGAATGAATTCGAATTCGTTTGGATTTGGTTTCAACTCGAAGAAGAATTCTGCCGGTAGTCGTAAACTCTTGCCGTAAACCATTTGCGCTGGAGTCGCTTGAATGTCTTCCTTGAACGTTGATCGAAGTCCAAGCATGATTAGTGGTAATTCGTCTGACCAGTTTCGTGTGTCTTTACATTTCAATGCGGCTTTAAGCGTTCGATGAAATCGTTCCACCAATCCATTGGACTGCGCGTGATATGCCGTGGTGCGTAGATGACGTATGCCTAATCTGGTACTGAGTTGGTTGAAAATTTGACTTTCAAATTGTCGCCCTTGGTCTGTTGTGATTTTCGAAGGTACGACGAATCGGGATATCCACGTTTCAATTAGTGTAGTGGCGATGGTTTCGGCTGTTATATTCCTTATCGGAACTGCTTCTGGCCATCGAGTGAATCTGTCAACGATTGTTAACAAATACCGGTAATCATTCGACGGTGGTAATGGACCGACAATGTCGACGTTTATGTGATCGAAACGCGATTCTGTTGTATCGTATTTTTCAATCGTGGTTCTATTGTGTCGATGAATTTTCGATTTTTGGCAAGGAATGCACTCTCTTGTCCAAGCTACAACGTCGTGATGTATATTTGGCCAGACAAATCTTTCCTTGATGAGCCTCGATGTAGCACGAATGCCGGGATGTGAAATGTTGTGGACGGCATTGAAAATATCTTTGCGGTATGGCATCGGAATAAAAGGCTTGCATTTGTTGTTTATTACTTGACAATAAATTTGTTGGTCCGAGTTAATTAAAGGTATTTCAACCAGCGTTATACCAAGTTGGTTATTCCCTTCAATGATGGACTTAAGTTCTGTATCGGCTCGCTGCTTTGATGCAATGACGTCATAGTCGATGGCGTCATGTTGAATTGCGTTTAGTCTTGATAGAAAATCGGGAACTATATTTTCATTTCCTTTTACGTGCCGTATATCGGTCGTAAATTGGCTGATGTAATGTAAATAACGAAGATGTCTTGGGTCTGCTTTATCAGACTTCTGTTTAAAAGCGAATGTAATCGGTTTGTGGTCGGTGTAAATTATGAATGTTCTGCCTTCGAGCTGATCACTGAAATATTTAACGCTTTTGTAAATAGCGAAAAGCTCTCTCGAATAAGTACTCCAGTTACGTTGGGATTCAGTCAATTTTAGCGAAAAAAATCCTAGGGGCTTTGCTTCGTTGTTTTTTATTTGATGTAGAACGCCCCCGATACAATTATCCGATGCGTCGACAGATAGTGTAAGTGGCACGTTTACTTGTGGATGTGCGAGTAGAGTTGCGATAGCCAACTTTGATTTGAAATCGTTGAATGCAACGCGTGATTCGTTTGTCCACTGAATGACTCGTTTGTCGTTTTTGATGTTGCCTGGTATTAAAGCTTGTAGAATACTTTGAGTATGAGCGGCTCCTTGTATGAACCTTCGATAAAAATTTATCATTGCGACGAAACGTCGTAGATCCTTTGCGATTGTGGGTTCCTTGTAGGTCCTTATTGCTTGAACTTTTTCTGGTAGTGGCAATATTCCGTTTGGAGTGACCAAATGGCCAAGATACTTTACAGTAGTTTGGCCGAAAACACATTTTGCGGCATTAATTGTTAGACCATTTTGCTGAAGTCGTTCGAAAACTGTTCTAAGATGTTGCTCGACGCTACGCAGATGTCGTCAAGGTATGGTATGACGAAATCGAGTCCTCTAAGGACGCTATCGATGTGTCGTTGGAATGTTTGGCCGGCGTTACATAAACCAAATGTCATGTAACGAAATTCGAATAGTCCGAAAGGTGTTGTTATGGCTGTTTTTTCGATGTCATCAGGGTGCATAGGTATTTGGTGGTAGGCTCTTTCCAAATCGATCGTTGAGAAAATGGTTTTGTCTGCAAATGTTTGATTAAATGTTTGAATATTTGGAATCGGATACCTATCTTTTTCGGTTATTGCGTTTAATGCCCTGAAATCTCCACAAGGTCTCCACGTTTTGTCTTTTTTGGGAGCCATGTGAAGTGGTGATGCCCATGGACTCTTTGGATGGCTGGCAAATACCCCTTGCGATGAGATATTCGAATTCTGCTTTGGCGATCTTCACTTTTTCAGGCGTAAGCCGGCGTGGCTTGGCATGCACTGGTGGACCGTGAGTGATAATATGATGAAATGTGGTGATTTTCGGGATTGGTTTATTTCGTGATGGTGCGAATAGCTCTTTGAATTCGGAGAGCAAGCTTGAGTATTTATGCGAGTCAGTAACGAGTTTGATGCCCACGTTGCTTTCGAATCGGGTTACGCCATTTGCGTGGAGTTTTGTTATTTTATCGATCAGTAGTCGGTTTTTTAAATCTACCAGCAGGTCATAGTGCGTCAAAAAATCCGCCCCAATTATTGGCGTTTTTACGTCTGCTACGCAAAATGTCCATACAAACGGTCGTCGGAGGCCAAGATTTAATTTTATCGTTTTCTGCCCGTATGTTCGTATTTGTGTTCCATTCGCTGCATAAATGGGCTGCGTCACTGACGGGCTGCACTTGAAGTTGGATGGATTCGCTGGAATTACTGAGATGTCCGCACCGGTGTCGATGAGAAATTGTTGGTCGTCAGTGAGGTTTCGGATGAAAAGACGGAGGCTATTGTTACCGTTGCCGAGCTGACAAGTGCCTCTCGTAGCTTGAGCTGGCATTTCTAGTTTTTTTGGTCATGTTGTGTATCAGCGGCATTGCGGTCAAATTTGCATGGTGGTCTGCATTTGCGAGCGCTTGACCCATATTTGTGGTGATACCAACAAATGTCGTGATTTTCGCGGCTTCTAGAATTTGATCGTGTTGGTGTTTGTCGGCGACGGCTCCCACGATATGGTTGTTTCATTTCACGGATGTTTCGAGTAAGCGCGTCAATTTGACGTTTGATTTCTTCCATTTGACTTGTTTCGATATCGTTGGTTGATCGTGCGGTTGCAGTCAGCTGTGGTTTTTGATGTATTGCATGTAAATATGTATTGCTGCTTCTGGTAGCTTCCATAATGCGGTCAGCCATTGTTGCTGCGTTAATTAAGGTTATGTGCTCGTCTGCAGATAATATAGCTCGTATTTGTTCCGGAAGGTTTCGTAGCCACAACAGCTTCAAGAGTTCGTCTGTTACTGGTGTTGCTGCCGCTCTTGTACGCATCTCGGCCAACAACTGTGACGGCTTACGGTCGCCGAGCGAGAGATCACCAAGTAATTTTGTAAGTTTAGTTTGTGTACTATCAGCAAACTCGTTTATAATCCGAGCCTTTAGACTTTCGTACATTTCGTTTTGTGCTGGTGGATTAATGCGAAAATCTGCTAGCTTGTACATGACACGTGTGGGTAGTTGTCCGATTATGGTGTAATACCGTTTTTTGTCGGAAAGAATTCCTGCTGCTTCGAAGGCTGATTCGACTTGCCAGAACCATAAGTCCGTATGTTCTTCGACGAAATCTGGGAGTTTAACTTTTCCTTGGTCGAGAGTGTCCACACGCGTTGTTAACGCTGTCGCTGCGTGAACTGGCTCTAAGTTACCCAGAGGAACAGGTGCGTGATTTTCGTCGTTCATATTTTCTTACCGTTCAGTTTTGATCACGTCGGGGTCACCAGTAAGGCGTTTTAGCTTCCTTATATTCGGATTTCTTAAATAAATCGAAATTAATTAATTAACTTTTAAGCTTTCTAAAAACACGTCTTTATTCGCTGAAGTACAAAGAAAAAGAGAGAAAGTTATTAATGGCAGTATTGCCAAATCAAGTATGCTTGGGCGGTGCTGCCCAGTTAATGTATTCGCCGTTAGTGGGGTTCACGAACTTGACCGCCACAACCAGCCCCCCTCCAGTCTGTGTGTTCGTTCATAAACACAGACGATTTGGAAATTTTACTTTTCTTCCGCAGCGTGTTGTGGCCTTTGTCTGAGGGCTGCTCGTCTCAGTGGGAAAAACGTCTACACTCTCCTCGATACAATTGTCGTCGATGAATCCTGCTTTTAACCTGTCGACTGATATTTTCTTCGTTTTGTTTCCGAAATCCAGTGTGTAGTACTTTGGATGGCGTTTTACTACTGGATATGGGCCATCGTATGGTTGTTGAAGAGGTGGTCCTACTGCGTCGTTTCTTATAAATACTTGTTTGCATGTATGGAGTTCCTTTTGTACAAATGGTTTTGATTTTGTATGATGTGCTGTTGTCGTCGGACGGATCGCATTCATCATACGTCTGAATTCTCGAATGAATTCGAATTCGTTTGGATTTGGTTTCAACTCGAAGAAGAATTCTGCCGGTAGTCGTAAACTCTTGCCGTAAACCATTTGCGCTGGAGTCGCTTGAATGTCTTCCTTGAACGTTGATCGAAGTCCAAGCATGATTAGTGGTAATTCGTCTGACCAGTTTCGTGTGTCTTTACATTTCAATGCGGCTTTAAGCGTTCGATGAAATCGTTCCACCAATCCATTGGACTGCGCGTGATATGCCGTGGTGCGTAGATGACGTATGCCTAATCTGGTACTGAGTTGGTTGAAAATTTGACTTTCAAATTGTCGCCCTTGGTCTGTTGTGATTTTCGAAGGTACGACGAATCGGGATATCCACGTTTCAATTAGTGTAGTGGCGATGGTTTCGGCTGTTATATTCCTTATCGGAACTGCTTCTGGCCATCGAGTGAATCTGTCAACGATTGTTAACAAATACCGGTAATCATTCGACGGTGGTAATGGACCGACAATGTCGACGTTTATGTGATCGAAACGCGATTCTGTTGTATCGTATTTTTCAATCGTGGTTCTATTGTGTCGATGAATTTTCGATTTTTGGCAAGGAATGCACTCTCTTGTCCAAGCTACAACGTCGTGATGTATATTTGGCCAGACAAATCTTTCCTTGATGAGCCTCGATGTAGCACGAATGCCGGGATGTGAAATGTTGTGGACGGCATTGAAAATATCTTTGCGGTATGGCATCGGAATAAAAGGCTTGCATTTGTTGTTTATTACTTGACAATAAATTTGTTGGTCCGAGTTAATTAAAGGTATTTCAACCAGCGTTATACCAAGTTGGTTATTCCCTTCAATGATGGACTTAAGTTCTGTATCGGCTCGCTGCTTTGATGCAATGACGTCATAGTCGATGGCGTCATGTTGAATTGCGTTTAGTCTTGATAGAAAATCGGGAACTATATTTTCATTTCCTTTTACGTGCCGTATATCGGTCGTAAATTGGCTGATGTAATGTAAATAACGAAGATGTCTTGGGTCTGCTTTATCAGACTTCTGTTTAAAAGCGAATGTAATCGGTTTGTGGTCGGTGTAAATTATGAATGTTCTGCCTTCGAGCTGATCACTGAAATATTTAACGCTTTTGTTCGTTGTTTTTTATTTGATGTAGAACGCCCCCGATACAATTATCCGATGCGTCGACAGATAGTGTAAGTGGCACGTTTACTTGTGGATGTGCGAGTAGAGTTGCGATAGCCAACTTTGATTTGAAATCGTTGAATGCAACGCGTGATTCGTTTGTCCACTGAATGACTCGTTTGTCGTTTTTGATGTTGCCTGGTATTAAAGCTTGTAGAATACTTTGAGTATGAGCGGCTCCTTGTATGAACCTTCGATAAAAATTTATCATTGCGACGAAACGTCGTAGATCCTTTGCGATTGTGGGTTCCTTGTAGGTCCTTATTGCTTGAACTTTTTCTGGTAGTGGCAATATTCCGTTTGGAGTGACCAAATGGCCAAGATACTTTACAGTAGTTTGGCCGAAAACACATTTTGCGGCATTAATTGTTAGACCATTTTGCTGAAGTCGTTCGAAAACTGTTCTAAGATGTTGCTCGACGCTACGCAGATGTCGTCAAGGTATGGTATGACGAAATCGAGTCCTCTAAGGACGCTATCGATGTGTCGTTGGAATGTTTGGCCGGCGTTACATAAACCAAATGTCATGTAACGAAATTCGAATAGTCCGAAAGGTGTTGTTATGGCTGTTTTTTCGATGTCATCAGGGTGCATAGGTATTTGGTGGTAGGCTCTTTCCAAATCGATCGTTGAGAAAATGGTTTTGTCTGCAAATGTTTGATTAAATGTTTGAATATTTGGAATCGGATACCTATCTTTTTCGGTTATTGCGTTTAATGCCCTGAAATCTCCACAAGGTCTCCACGTTTTGTCTTTTTTGGGAGCCATGTGAAGTGGTGATGCCCATGGACTCTTGGATGGCTGGCAAATACCCCTTGCGATGAGATATTCGAATTCTGCTTTGACGATCTTCACTTTTTCAGGCGTAAGCCGGCGTGGCTTGGCATGCACTGGTGGACCGTGAGTGATAATATGATGAAATGTGGTGATTTTCGGGATTGGTTTATTTCGTGATGGTGCGAATAGCTCTTTGAATTCGGAGAGCAAGCTTGAGTATTTATGCGAGTCAGTAACGAGTTTGATGCCCACGTTGCTTTCGAATCGGGTTACGCCATTTGCGTGGAGTTTTGTTATTTTATCGATCAGTAGTCGGTTTTTTAAATCTACCAGCATGTCATAGTGCGTCAAAAAATCCGCCCCAATTATTGGCGTTTTTACGTCTGCTACGCAAAATGTCCATACAAACGGTCGTCGGAGGCCAAGATTTAATTTTATCGTTTTCTGCCCGTATGTTCGTATTTGTGTTTCATTCGCTGCATAAATGGGCTGCGTCACTGACGGGCTGCACTTGAAGTTGGATGGATTCGCTGGAATTACTGAGATGTCCGCACCGGTGTCGATGAGAAATTGTTGGTCGTCAGTGAGGTTTCGGATGAAAAGACGGAGGCTATTGTTACCGTTGCCGAGCTGACAAGTGCCTCTCGTAGCTTGAGCTGGCATTTCTAGTTTTTTTGGTCATGTTGTGTATCAGCGGCATTGCGGTCAAATTTGCATGGTGGTCTGCATTTGCGAGCGCTTGACCCATATTTGTGGTGATACCAACAAATGTCGTGATTTTCGCGGCTTCTAGAATTTGATCGTGTTGGTGTTTGTCGGCGACGGCTCTCACGATATGGTTGTTTCATTTCACGGATGTTTCGAGTAAGCGCGTCAATTTGACGTTTGATTTCTTCCATTTGACTTGTTTCGATATCGTTGGTTGATCGTGCGGTTGCAGTCAGCTGTGGTTTTTGATGTATTGCATGTAAATATGTATTGCTGCTTCTGGTAGCTTCCATAATGCGGTCAGCCATTGTTGCTGCGTTAATTAAGGTTATGTGCTCGTCTGCAGATAATATAGCTCGTATTTGTTCCGGAAGGTTTCGTAGCCACAACAGCTTCAAGAGTTCGTCTGTTACTGGTGTTGCTGCCGCTCTTGTACGCATCTCGGCCAACAACTGTGACGGCTTACGGTCGCCGAGCGAGAGATCACCAAGTAATTTTGTAAGTTTAGTTTGTGTACTATCAGCAAACTCGTTTATAATCCGAGCCTTTAGACTTTCGTACATTTCGTTTTGTGCTGGTGGATTAATGCGAAAATCTGCTAGCTTGTACATGACACGTGTGGGTAGTTGTCCGATTATGGTGTAATACCGTTTTTTGTCGGAAAGAATTCCTGCTGCTTCGAAGGCTGCTTCGACTTGCCAGAACCATAAGTCCGTATGTTCTTCGACGAAATCTGGGAGTTTAACTTTTCCTTGGTCGAGAGTGTCCACACGCGTTGTTAACGCTGTCGCTGCGTGAACTGGCTCTAAGTTACCCAGAGGAACAGGTGCGTGATTTTCGTCGTTCATATTTTCTTACCGTTCAGTTTTGATCACGTCGGGGTCACCAGTAAGGCGTTTTAGCTTCCTTATATTCGGATTTCTTAAATAAATCGAAATTAATTAATTAACTTTTAAGCTTTCTAAAAACACGTCTTTATTCGCTGAAGTACAAAGAAAAAGAGAGAGAGTTATTAATGGCAGTATTGCCAAATCAAGTATGCTTGGGCGGTGCTGCCCAGTTAATGTATTCGCCGTTAGTGGGGTTCACGAACTTGACCGCCACAACCAGCCCCCCTCCAGTCTGTGTGTTCGTTCATAAACACAGACGATTTGGAAATTTTACTTTTCTTCCGCAGCGTGTTGTGGCCTTTGTCTGAGGGCTGCTCGTCTCAGTGGGAAAAACGTCTACACTCTCCTCGATACAATTGTCGTCGATGAATCCTGCTTTTAACCTGTCGACTGATATTTTCTTCGTTTTGTTTCCGAAATCCAGTGTGTAGTACTTTGGATGGCGTTTTACTACTGGATATGGGCCATCGTATGGTTGTTGAAGAGGTGGTCCTACTGCGTCGTTTCTTATAAATACTTGTTTGCATGTATGGAGTTCCTTTTGTACAAATGGTTTTGATTTTGTATGATGTGCTGTTGTCGTCGGACGGATCGCATTCATCATACGTCTGAATTCTCGAATGAATTCGAATTCGTTTGGATTTGGTTTCAACTCGAAGAAGAATTCTGCCGGTAGTCGTAAACTCTTGCCGTAAACCATTTGCGCTGGAGTCGCTTGAATGTCTTCCTTGAACGTTGATCGAAGTCCAAGCATGATTAGTGGTAATTCGTCTGACCAGTTTCGTGTGTCTTTACATTTCAATGCGGCTTTAAGCGTTCGATGAAATCGTTCCACCAATCCATTGGACTGCGCGTGATATGCCGTGGTGCGTAGATGACGTATGCCTAATCTGGTACTGAGTTGGTTGAAAATTTGACTTTCAAATTGTCGCCCTTGGTCTGTTGTGATTTTCGAAGGTACGACGAATCGGGATATCCACGTTTCAATTAGTGTAGTGGCGATGGTTTCGGCTGTTATATTCCTTATCGGAACTGCTTCTGGCCATCGAGTGAATCTGTCAACGATTGTTAACAAATACCGGTAATCATTCGACGGTGGTAATGGACCGACAATGTCGACGTTTATGTGATCGAAACGCGATTCTGTTGTATCGTATTTTTCAATCGTGGTTCTATTGTGTCGATGAATTTTCGATTTTTGGCAAGGAATGCACTCTCTTGTCCAAGCTACAACGTCGTGATGTATATTTGGCCAGACAAATCTTTCCTTGATGAGCCTCGATGTAGCACGAATGCCGGGATGTGAAATGTTGTGGACGGCATTGAAAATATCTTTGCGGTATGGCATCGGAATAAAAGGCTTGCATTTGTTGTTTATTACTTGACAATAAATTTGTTGGTCCGAGTTAATTAAAGGTATTTCAACCAGCGTTATACCAAGTTGGTTATTCCCTTCAATGATGGACTTAAGTTCTGTATCGGCTCGCTGCTTTGATGCAATGACGTCATAGTCGATGGCGTCATGTTGAATTGCGTTTAGTCTTGATAGAAAATCGGGAACTATATTTTCATTTCCTTTTACGTGCCGTATATCGGTCGTAAATTGGCTGATGTAATGTAAATAACGAAGATGTCTTGGGTCTGCTTTATCAGACTTCTGTTTAAAAGCGAATGTAATCGGTTTGTGGTCGGTGTAAATTATGAATGTTCTGCCTTCGAGCTGATCACTGAAATATTTAACGCTTTTGTAAATAGCGAAAAGCTCTCTCGAATAAGTACTCCAGTTACGTTGGGATTCAGTCAATTTTAGCGAAAAAAATCCTAGGGGCTTTGCTTCGTTGTTTTTTATTTGATGTAGAACGCCCCCGATACAATTATCCGATGCGTCGACAGATAGTGTAAGTGGCACGTTTACTTGTGGATGTGCGAGTAGAGTTGCGATAGCCAACTTTGATTTGAAATCGTTGAATGCAACGCGTGATTCGTTTGTCCACTGAATGACTCGTTTGTCGTTTTTGATGTTGCCTGGTATTAAAGCTTGTAGAATACTTTGAGTATGAGCGGCTCCTTGTATGAACCTTCGATAAAAATTTATCATTGCGACGAAACGTCGTAGATCCTTTGCGATTGTGGGTTCCTTGTAGGTCCTTATTGCTTGAACTTTTTCTGGTAGTGGCAATATTCCGTTTGGAGTGACCAAATGGCCAAGATACTTTACAGTAGTTTGGCCGAAAACACATTTTGCGGCATTAATTGTTAGACCATTTTGCTGAAGTCGTTCGAAAACTGTTCTAAGATGTTGCTCGACGCTACGCAGATGTCGTCAAGGTATGGTATGACGAAATCGAGTCCTCTAAGGACGCTATCGATGTGTCGTTGGAATGTTTGGCCGGCGTTACATAAACCAAATGTCATGTAACGAAATTCGAATAGTCCGAAAGGTGTTGTTATGGCTGTTTTTTCGATGTCATCAGGGTGCATAGGTATTTGGTGGTAGGCTCTTTCCAAATCGATCGTTGAGAAAATGGTTTTGTCTGCAAATGTTTGATTAAATGTTTGAATATTTGGAATCGGATACCTATCTTTTTCGGTTATTGCGTTTAATGCCCTGAAATCTCCACAAGGTCTCCACGTTTTGTCTTTTTTGGGAGCCATGTGAAGTGGTGATGCCCATGGACTCTTTGGATGGCTGGCAAATACCCCTTGCGATGAGATATTCGAATTCTGCTTTGGCGATCTTCACTTTTTCAGGCGTAAGCCGGCGTGGCTTGGCATGCACTGGTGGACCGTGAGTGATAATATGATGAAATGTGGTGATTTTCGGGATTGGTTTATTTCGTGATGGTGCGAATAGCTCTTTGAATTCGGAGAGCAAGCTTGAGTATTTATGCGAGTCAGTAACGAGTTTGATGCCCACGTTGCTTTCGAATCGGGTTACGCCATTTGCGTGGAGTTTTGTTATTTTATCGATCAGTAGTCGGTTTTTTAAATCTACCAGCAGGTCATAGTGCGTCAAAAAATCCGCCCCAATTATTGGCGTTTTTACGTCTGCTACGCAAAATGTCCATACAAACGGTCGTCGGAGGCCAAGATTTAATTTTATCGTTTTCTGCCCGTATGTTCGTATTTGTGTTCCATTCGCTGCATAAATGGGCTGCGTCACTGACGGGCTGCACTTGAAGTTGGATGGATTCGCTGGAATTACTGAGATGTCCGCACCGGTGTCGATGAGAAATTGTTGGTCGTCAGTGAGGTTTCGGATGAAAAGACGGAGGCTATTGTTACCGTTGCCGAGCTGACAAGTGCCTCTCGTAGCTTGAGCTGGCATTTCTAGTTTTTTTGGTCATGTTGTGTATCAGCGGCATTGCGGTCAAATTTGCATGGTGGTCTGCATTTGCGAGCGCTTGACCCATATTTGTGGTGATACCAACAAATGTCGTGATTTTCGCGGCTTCTAGAATTTGATCGTGTTGGTGTTTGTCGGCGACGGCTCTCACGATATGGTTGTTTCATTTCACGGATGTTTCGAGTAAGCGCGTCAATTTGACGTTTGATTTCTTCCATTTGACTTGTTTCGATATCGTTGGTTGATCGTGCGGTTGCAGTCAGCTGTGGTTTTTGATGTATTGCATGTAAATATGTATTGCTGCTTCTGGTAGCTTCCATAATGCGGTCAGCCATTGTTGCTGCGTTAATTAAGGTTATGTGCTCGTCTGCAGATAATATAGCTCGTATTTGTTCCGGAAGGTTTCGTAGCCACAACAGCTTCAAGAGTTCGTCTGTTACTGGTGTTGCTGCCGCTCTTGTACGCATCTCGGCCAACAACTGTGACGGCTTACGGTCGCCGAGCGAGAGATCACCAAGTAATTTTGTAAGTTTAGTTTGTGTACTATCAGCAAACTCGTTTATAATCCGAGCCTTTAGACTTTCGTACATTTCGTTTTGTGCTGGTGGATTAATGCGAAAATCTGCTAGCTTGTACATGACACGTGTGGGTAGTTGTCCGATTATGGTGTAATACCGTTTTTTGTCGGAAAGAATTCCTGCTGCTTCGAAGGCTGATTCGACTTGCCAGAACCATAAGTCCGTATGTTCTTCGACGAAATCTGGGAGTTTAACTTTTCCTTGGTCGAGAGTGTCCACACGCGTTGTTAACGCTGTCGCTGCGTGAACTGGCTCTAAGTTACCCAGAGGAACAGGTGCGTGATTTTCGTCGTTCATATTTTCTTACCGTTCAGTTTTGATCACGTCGGGGTCACCAGTAAGGCGTTTTAGCTTCCTTATATTCGGATTTCTTAAATAAATCGAAATTAATTAATTAACTTTTAAGCTTTCTAAAAACACGTCTTTATTCGCTGAAGTACAAAGAAAAAGAGAGAAAGTTATTAATGGCAGTATTGCCAAATCAAGTATGCTTGGGCGGTGCTGCCCAGTTAATGTATTCGCCGTTAGTGGGGTTCACGAACTTGACCGCCACAACCAGCCCCCCTCCAGTCTGTGTGTTCGTTCATAAACACAGACGATTTGGAAATTTTACTTTTCTTCCGCAGCGTGTTGTGGCCTTTGTCTGAGGGCTGCTCGTCTCAGTGGGAAAAACGTCTACACTCTCCTCGATACAATTGTCGTCGATGAATCCTGCTTTTAACCTGTCGACTGATATTTTCTTCGTTTTGTTTCCGAAATCCAGTGTGTAGTACTTTGGATGGCGTTTTACTACTGGATATGGGCCATCGTATGGTTGTTGAAGAGGTGGTCCTACTGCGTCGTTTCTTATAAATACTTGTTTGCATGTATGGAGTTCCTTTTGTACAAATGGTTTTGATTTTGTATGATGTGCTGTTGTCGTCGGACGGATCGCATTCATCATACGTCTGAATTCTCGAATGAATTCGAATTCGTTTGGATTTGGTTTCAACTCGAAGAAGAATTCTGCCGGTAGTCGTAAACTCTTGCCGTAAACCATTTGCGCTGGAGTCGCTTGAATGTCTTCCTTGAACGTTGATCGAAGTCCAAGCATGATTAGTGGTAATTCGTCTGACCAGTTTCGTGTGTCTTTACATTTCAATGCGGCTTTAAGCGTTCGATGAAATCGTTCCACCAATCCATTGGACTGCGCGTGATATGCCGTGGTGCGTAGATGACGTATGCCTAATCTGGTACTGAGTTGGTTGAAAATTTGACTTTCAAATTGTCGCCCTTGGTCTGTTGTGATTTTCGAAGGTACGACGAATCGGGATATCCACGTTTCAATTAGTGTAGTGGCGATGGTTTCGGCTGTTATATTCCTTATCGGAACTGCTTCTGGCCATCGAGTGAATCTGTCAACGATTGTTAACAAATACCGGTAATCATTCGACGGTGGTAATGGACCGACAATGTCGACGTTTATGTGATCGAAACGCGATTCTGTTGTATCGTATTTTTCAATCGTGGTTCTATTGTGTCGATGAATTTTCGATTTTTGGCAAGGAATGCACTCTCTTGTCCAAGCTACAACGTCGTGATGTATATTTGGCCAGACAAATCTTTCCTTGATGAGCCTCGATGTAGCACGAATGCCGGGATGTGAAATGTTGTGGACGGCATTGAAAATATCTTTGCGGTATGGCATCGGAATAAAAGGCTTGCATTTGTTGTTTATTACTTGACAATAAATTTGTTGGTCCGAGTTAATTAAAGGTATTTCAACCAGCGTTATACCAAGTTGGTTATTCCCTTCAATGATGGACTTAAGTTCTGTATCGGCTCGCTGCTTTGATGCAATGACGTCATAGTCGATGGCGTCATGTTGAATTGCGTTTAGTCTTGATAGAAAATCGGGAACTATATTTTCATTTCCTTTTACGTGCCGTATATCGGTCGTAAATTGGCTGATGTAATGTAAATAACGAAGATGTCTTGGGTCTGCTTTATCAGACTTCTGTTTAAAAGCGAATGTAATCGGTTTGTGGTCGGTGTAAATTATGAATGTTCTGCCTTCGAGCTGATCACTGAAATATTTAACGCTTTTGTAAATAGCGAAAAGCTCTCTCGAATAAGTACTCCAGTTACGTTGGGATTCAGTCAATTTTAGCGAAAAAAATCCTAGGGGCTTTGCTTCGTTGTTTTTTATTTGATGTAGAACGCCCCCGATACAATTATCCGATGCGTCGACAGATAGTGTAAGTGGCACGTTTACTTGTGGATGTGCGAGTAGAGTTGCGATAGCCAACTTTGATTTGAAATCGTTGAATGCAACGCGTGATTCGTTTGTCCACTGAATGACTCGTTTGTCGTTTTTGATGTTGCCTGGTATTAAAGCTTGTAGAATACTTTGAGTATGAGCGGCTCCTTGTATGAACCTTCGATAAAAATTTATCATTGCGACGAAACGTCGTAGATCCTTTGCGATTGTGGGTTCCTTGTAGGTCCTTATTGCTTGAACTTTTTCTGGTAGTGGCAATATTCCGTTTGGAGTGACCAAATGGCCAAGATACTTTACAGTAGTTTGGCCGAAAACACATTTTGCGGCATTAATTGTTAGACCATTTTGCTGAAGTCGTTCGAAAACTGTTCTAAGATGTTGTTGATGCTCGGCTTCGTTGCTCGACGCTACGCAGATGTCGTCAAGGTATGGTATGACGAAATCGAGTCCTCTAAGGACGCTATCGATGTGTCGTTGGAATGTTTGGCCGGCGTTACATAAACCAAATGTCATGTAACGAAATTCGAATAGTCCGAAAGGTGTTGTTATGGCTGTTTTTTCGATGTCATCAGGGTGCATAGGTATTTGGTGGTAGGCTCTTTCCAAATCGATCGTTGAGAAAATGGTTTTGTCTGCAAATGTTTGATTAAATGTTTGAATATTTGGAATCGGATACCTATCTTTTTCGGTTATTGCGTTTAATGCCCTGAAATCTCCACAAGGTCTCCACGTTTTGTCTTTTTTGGGAGCCATGTGAAGTGGTGATGCCCATGGACTCTTGGATGGCTGGCAAATACCCCTTGCGATGAGATATTCGAATTCTGCTTTGACGATCTTCACTTTTTCAGGCGTAAGCCGGCGTGGCTTGGCATGCACTGGTGGACCGTGAGTGATAATATGATGAAATGTGGTGATTTTCGGGATTGGTTTATTTCGTGATGGTGCGAATAGCTCTTTGAATTCGGAGAGCAAGCTTGAGTATTTATGCGAGTCAGTAACGAGTTTGATGCCCACGTTGCTTTCGAATCGGGTTACGCCATTTGCGTGGAGTTTTGTTATTTTATCGATCAGTAGTCGGTTTTTTAAATCTACCAGCATGTCATAGTGCGTCAAAAAATCCGCCCCAATTATTGGCGTTTTTACGTCTGCTACGCAAAATGTCCATACAAACGGTCGTCGGAGGCCAAGATTTAATTTTATCGTTTTCTGCCCGTATGTTCGTATTTGTGTTTCATTCGCTGCATAAATGGGCTGCGTCACTGACGGGCTGCACTTGAAGTTGGATGGATTCGCTGGAATTACTGAGATGTCCGCACCGGTGTCGATGAGAAATTGTTGGTCGTCAGTGAGGTTTCGGATGAAAAGACGGAGGCTATTGTTACCGTTGCCGAGCTGACAAGTGCCTCTCGTAGCTTGAGCTGGCATTTCTAGTTTTTTTGGTCATGTTGTGTATCAGCGGCATTGCGGTCAAATTTGCATGGTGGTCTGCATTTGCGAGCGCTTGACCCATATTTGTGGTGATACCAACAAATGTCGTGATTTTCGCGGCTTCTAGAATTTGATCGTGTTGGTGTTTGTCGGCGACGGCTCTCACGATATGGTTGTTTCATTTCACGGATGTTTCGAGTAAGCGCGTCAATTTGACGTTTGATTTCTTCCATTTGACTTGTTTCGATATCGTTGGTTGATCGTGCGGTTGCAGTCAGCTGTGGTTTTTGATGTATTGCATGTAAATATGTATTGCTGCTTCTGGTAGCTTCCATAATGCGGTCAGCCATTGTTGCTGCGTTAATTAAGGTTATGTGCTCGTCTGCAGATAATATAGCTCGTATTTGTTCCGGAAGGTTTCGTAGCCACAACAGCTTCAAGAGTTCGTCTGTTACTGGTGTTGCTGCCGCTCTTGTACGCATCTCGGCCAACAACTGTGACGGCTTACGGTCGCCGAGCGAGAGATCACCAAGTAATTTTGTAAGTTTAGTTTGTGTACTATCAGCAAACTCGTTTATAATCCGAGCCTTTAGACTTTCGTACATTTCGTTTTGTGCTGGTGGATTAATGCGAAAATCTGCTAGCTTGTACATGACACGTGTGGGTAGTTGTCCGATTATGGTGTAATACCGTTTTTTGTCGGAAAGAATTCCTGCTGCTTCGAAGGCTGCTTCGACTTGCCAGAACCATAAGTCCGTATGTTCTTCGACGAAATCTGGGAGTTTAACTTTTCCTTGGTCGAGAGTGTCCACACGCGTTGTTAACGCTGTCGCTGCGTGAACTGGCTCTAAGTTACCCAGAGGAACAGGTGCGTGATTTTCGTCGTTCATATTTTCTTACCGTTCAGTTTTGATCACGTCGGGGTCACCAGTAAGGCGTTTTAGCTTCCTTATATTCGGATTTCTTAAATAAATCGAAATTAATTAATTAACTTTTAAGCTTTCTAAAAACACGTCTTTATTCGCTGAAGTACAAAGAAAAAGAGAGAGAGTTATTAATGGCAGTATTGCCAAATCAAGTATGCTTGGGCGGTGCTGCCCAGTTAATGTATTCGCCGTTAGTGGGGTTCACGAACTTGACCGCCACAACCAGCCCCCCTCCAGTCTGTGTGTTCGTTCATAAACACAGACGATTTGGAAATTTTACTTTTCTTCCGCAGCGTGTTGTGGCCTTTGTCTGAGGGCTGCTCGTCTCAGTGGGAAAAACGTCTACACTCTCCTCGATACAATTGTCGTCGATGAATCCTGCTTTTAACCTGTCGACTGATATTTTCTTCGTTTTGTTTCCGAAATCCAGTGTGTAGTACTTTGGATGGCGTTTTACTACTGGATATGGGCCATCGTATGGTTGTTGAAGAGGTGGTCCTACTGCGTCGTTTCTTATAAATACTTGTTTGCATGTATGGAGTTCCTTTTGTACAAATGGTTTTGATTTTGTATGATGTGCTGTTGTCGTCGGACGGATCGCATTCATCATACGTCTGAATTCTCGAATGAATTCGAATTCGTTTGGATTTGGTTTCAACTCGAAGAAGAATTCTGCCGGTAGTCGTAAACTCTTGCCGTAAACCATTTGCGCTGGAGTCGCTTGAATGTCTTCCTTGAACGTTGATCGAAGTCCAAGCATGATTAGTGGTAATTCGTCTGACCAGTTTCGTGTGTCTTTACATTTCAATGCGGCTTTAAGCGTTCGATGAAATCGTTCCACCAATCCATTGGACTGCGCGTGATATGCCGTGGTGCGTAGATGACGTATGCCTAATCTGGTACTGAGTTGGTTGAAAATTTGACTTTCAAATTGTCGCCCTTGGTCTGTTGTGATTTTCGAAGGTACGACGAATCGGGATATCCACGTTTCAATTAGTGTAGTGGCGATGGTTTCGGCTGTTATATTCCTTATCGGAACTGCTTCTGGCCATCGAGTGAATCTGTCAACGATTGTTAACAAATACCGGTAATCATTCGACGGTGGTAATGGACCGACAATGTCGACGTTTATGTGATCGAAACGCGATTCTGTTGTATCGTATTTTTCAATCGTGGTTCTATTGTGTCGATGAATTTTCGATTTTTGGCAAGGAATGCACTCTCTTGTCCAAGCTGCAACGTCGTGATGTATATTTGGCCAGACAAATCTTTCCTTGATGAGCCTCGATGTAGCACGAATGCCGGGATGTGAAATGTTGTGGACGGCATTGAAAATATCTTTGCGGTATGACATCGGAATAAAAGGCTTGCATTTGTTGTTTATTACTTGACAATAAATTTGTTGGTCCGAGTTAATTAAAGGTATTTCAACCAGCGTTATACCAAGTTGGTTATTCCCTTCAATGATGGACTTAAGTTCTGTATCGGCTCGCTGCTTTGATGCAATGACGTTATAGTCGATGGCGTCATGTTGAATTGCGTTTAGTCTTGATAGAAAATCGGGAACTATATTTTCATTTCCTTTTACGTGCCGTATATCGGTCGTAAATTGGCTGATGTAATGTAAATAACGAAGATGTCTTGGGTCTGCTTTATCAGACTTCTGTTTAAAAGCGAATGTAATCGGTTTGTGGTCGGTGTAAATTATGAATGTTCTGCCTTCGAGCTGATCACTGAAATATTTAACGCTTTTGTAAATAGCGAAAAGCTCTCTCGAATAAGTACTCCAGTTACGTTGGGATTCAGTCAATTTTAGCGAAAAAAATCCTAGGGGCTTTGCTTCGTTGTTTTTTATTTGATGTAGAACGCCCCCGATACAATTATCCGATGCGTCGACAGATAGTGTAAGTGGCACGTTTACTTGTAGATGTGCGAGTAGAGTTGCGATAGCCAACTTTGATTTGAAATCGTTGAATGCAACGCGTGATTCGTTTGTCCACTGAATGACTCGTTTGTCGTTTTTGATGTTGCCTGGTATTAAAGCTTGTAGAATACTTTGAGTATGAGCGGCTCCTTGTATGAACCTTCGATAAAAATTTATCATTGCGACGAAACGTCGTAGATCCTTTGCGATTGTGGGTTCCTTGTAGGTCCTTATTGCTTGAACTTTTTCTGGTAGTGGCAATATTCCGTTTGGAGTGACCAAATGGCCAAGATACTTTACAGTAGTTTGGCCGAAAACACATTTTGCGGCATTAATTGTTAGACCATTTTGCTGAAGTCGTTCGAAAACTGTTCTAAGATGTTGTTGATGCTCGGCTTCGTTGCTCGACGCTACGCAGATGTCGTCAAGGTATGGTATGACGAAATCGAGTCCTCTAAGGACGCTATCGATGTGTCGTTGGAATGTTTGGCCGGCGTTACATAAACCAAATGTCATGTAACGAAATTCGAATAGTCCGAAAGGTGTTGTTATGGCTGTTTTTTCGATGTCATCAGGGTGCATAGGTATTTGGTGGTAGGCTCTTTCCAAATCGATCGTTGAGAAAATGGTTTTGTCTGCAAATGTTTGATTAAATGTTTGAATATTTGGAATCGGATACCTATCTTTTTCGGTTATTGCGTTTAATGCCCTGAAATCTCCACAAGGTCTCCACGTTTTGTCTTTTTTGGGAGCCATGTGAAGTGGTGATGCCCATGGACTCTTGGATGGCTGGCAAATACCCCTTGCGATGAGATATTCGAATTCTGCTTTGACGATCTTCACTTTTTCAGGCGTAAGCCGGCGTGGCTTGGCATGCACTGGTGGACCGTGAGTGATAATATGATGAAATGTGGTGATTTTCGGGATTGGTTTATTTCGTGATGGTGCGAATAGCTCTTTGAATTCGGAGAGCAAGCTTGAGTATTTATGCGAGTCAGTAACGAGTTTGATGCCCACGTTGCTTTCGAATCGGGTTACGCCATTTGCGTGGAGTTTTGTTATTTTATCGATCAGTAGTCGGTTTTTTAAATCTACCAGCAGGTCATAGTGCGTCAAAAAAATCCGCCCCAATTATTGGCGTTTTTACGTCTGCTACGCAAAATGTCCATACAAACGGTCGTCGGAGGCCAAGATTTAATTTTATCGTTTTCTGCCCGTATGTTCGTATTTGTGTTTCATTCGCTGCATAAATGGGCTGCGTCACTGACGGGCTGCACTTGAAGTTGGATGGATTCGCTGGAATTACTGAGATGTCCGCACCGGTGTCGATGAGAAATTGTTGGTCGTCAGTGAGGTTTCGGATGAAAAGACGGAGGCTATTGTTACCGTTGCCGAGCTGACAAGTGCCTCTCGTAGCTTGAGCTGGCATTTCTAGTTTTTTTGGTCATGTTGTGTATCAGCGGCATTGCGGTCAAATTTGCATGGTGGTCTGCATTTGCGAGCGCTTGACCCATATTTGTGGTGATACCAACAAATGTCGTGATTTTCGCGGCTTCTAGAATTTGATCGTGTTGGTGTTTGTCGGCGACGGCTCTCACGATATGGTTGTTTCATTTCACGGATGTTTCGAGTAAGCGCGTCAATTTGACGTTTGATTTCTTCCATTTGACTTGTTTCGATATCGTTGGTTGATCGTGCGGTTGCAGTCAGCTGTGGTTTTTGATGTATTGCATGTAAATATGTATTGCTGCTTCTGGTAGCTTCCATAATGCGGTCAGCCATTGTTGCTGCGTTAATTAAGGTTATGTGCTCGTCTGCAGATAATATAGCTCGTATTTGTTCCGGAAGGTTTCGTAGCCACAACAGCTTCAAGAGTTCGTCTGTTACTGGTGTTGCTGCCGCTCTTGTACGCATCTCGGCCAACAACTGTGACGGCTTACGGTCGCCGAGCGAGAGATCACCAAGTAATTTTGTAAGTTTAGTTTGTGTACTATCAGCAAACTCGTTTATAATCCGAGCCTTTAGACTTTCGTACATTTCGTTTTGTGCTGGTGGATTAATGCGAAAATCTGCTAGCTTGTACATGACACGTGTGGGTAGTTGTCCGATTATGGTGTAATACCGTTTTTTGTCGGAAAGAATTCCTGCTGCTTCGAAGGCTGCTTCGACTTGCCAGAACCATAAGTCCGTATGTTCTTCGACGAAATCTGGGAGTTTAACTTTTCCTTGGTCGAGAGTGTCCACACGCGTTGTTAACGCTGTCGCTGCGTGAACTGGCTCTAAGTTACCCAGAGGAACAGGTGCGTGATTTTCGTCGTTCATATTTTCTTACCGTTCAGTTTTGATCACGTCGGGGTCACCAGTAAGGCGTTTTAGCTTCCTTATATTCGGATTTCTTAAATAAATCGAAATTAATTAATTAACTTTTAAGCTTTCTAAAAACACGTCTTTATTCGCTGAAGTACAAAGAAAAAGAGAGAGAGTTATTAATGGCAGTATTGCCAAATCAAGTATGCTTGGGCGGTGCTGCCCAGTTAATGTATTCGCCGTTAGTGGGGTTCACGAACTTGACCGCCACAACCAGCCCCCCTCCAGTCTGTGTGTTCGTTCATAAACACAGACGATTTGGAAATTTTACTTTTCTTCCGCAGCGTGTTGTGGCCTTTGTCTGAGGGCTGCTCGTCTCAGTGGGAAAAACGTCTACACTCTCCTCGATACAATTGTCGTCGATGAATCCTGCTTTTAACCTGTCGACTGATATTTTCTTCGTTTTGTTTCCGAAATCCAGTGTGTAGTACTTTGGATGGCGTTTTACTACTGGATATGTGCCATCGTATGGTTGTTGAAGAGGTGGTCCTACTGCGTCGTTTCTTATAAATACTTGTTTGCATGTATGGAGTTCCTTTTGTACAAATGGTTTTGATTTTGTATGATGTGCTGTTGTCGTCGGACGGATCGCATTCATCATACGTCTGAATTCTCGAATGAATTCGAATTCGTTTGGATTTGGTTTCAACTCGAAGAAGAATTCTGCCGGTAGTCGTAAACTCTTGCCGTAAACCATTTGCGCTGGAGTCGCTTGAATGTCTTCCTTGAACGTTGATCGAAGTCCAAGCATGATTAGTGGTAATTCGTCTGACCAGTTTCGTGTGTCTTTACATTTCAATGCGGCTTTAAGCGTTCGATGAAATCGTTCCACCAATCCATTGGACTGCGCGTGATATGCCGTGGTGCGTAGATGACGTATGCCTAATCTGGTACTGAGTTGGTTGAAAATTTGACTTTCAAATTGTCGCCCTTGGTCTGTTGTGATTTTCGAAGGTACGACGAATCGGGATATCCACGTTTCAATTAGTGTAGTGGCGATGGTTTCGGCTGTTATATTCCTTATCGGAACTGCTTCTGGCCATCGAGTGAATCTGTCAACGATTGTTAACAAATACCGGTAATCATTCGACGGTGGTAATGGACCGACAATGTCGACGTTTATGTGATCGAAACGCGATTCTGTTGTATCGTATTTTTCAATCGTGGTTCTATTGTGTCGATGAATTTTCGATTTTTGGCAAGGAATGCACTCTCTTGTCCAAGCTGCAACGTCGTGATGTATATTTGGCCAGACAAATCTTTCCTTGATGAGCCTCGATGTAGCACGAATGCCGGGATGTGAAATGTTGTGGACGGCATTGAAAATATCTTTGCGGTATGACATCGGAATAAAAGGCTTGCATTTGTTGTTTATTACTTGACAATAAATTTGTTGGTCCGAGTTAATTAAAGGTATTTCAACCAGCGTTATACCAAGTTGGTTATTCCCTTCAATGATGGACTTAAGTTCTGTATCGGCTCGCTGCTTTGATGCAATGACGTCATAGTCGATGGCGTCATGTTGAATTGCGTTTAGTCTTGTTAGAAAATCGGGAACTATATTTTCATTTCCTTTTACGTGCCGTATATCGGTCGTAAATTGGCTGATGTAATGTAAATAACGAAGATGTCTTGGGTCTGCTTTATCAGACTTCTGTTTAAAAGCGAATGTAATCGGTTTGTGGTCGGTGTAAATTATGAATGTTCTGCCTTCGAGCTGATCACTGAAATATTTAACGCTTTTGTAAATAGCGAAAAGCTCTCTCGAATAAGTACTCCAGTTACGTTGGGATTCAGTCAATTTTAGCGAAAAAAATCCTAGGGGCTTTGCTTCGTTGTTTTTTATTTGATGTAGAACGCCCCCGATACAATTATCCGATGCGTCGACAGATAGTGTAAGTGGCACGTTTACTTGTAGATGTGCGAGTAGAGTTGCGATAGCCAACTTTGATTTGAAATCGTTGAATGCAACGCGTGATTCGTTTGTCCACTGAATGACTCGTTTGTCGTTTTTGATGTTGCCTGGTATTAAAGCTTGTAGAATACTTTGAGTATGAGCGGCTCCTTGTATGAACCTTCGATAAAAATTTATCATTGCGACGAAACGTCGTAGATCCTTTGCGATTGTGGGTTCCTTGTAGGTCCTTATTGCTTGAACTTTTTCTGGTAGTGGCAATATTCCGTTTGGAGTGACCAAATGGCCAAGATACTTTACAGTAGTTTGGCCGAAAACACATTTTGCGGCATTAATTGTTAGACCATTTTGCTGAAGTCGTTCGAAAACTGTTCTAAGATGTTGTTGATGCTCGGCTTCGTTGCTCGACGCTACGCAGATGTCGTCAAGGTATGGTATGACGAAATCGAGTCCTCTAAGGACGCTATCGATGTGTCGTTGGAATGTTTGGCCGGCGTTACATAAACCAAATGTCATGTAACGAAATTCGAATAGTCCGAAAGGTGTTGTTATGGCTGTTTTTTCGATGTCATCAGGGTGCATAGGTATTTGGTGGTAGGCTCTTTCCAAATCGATCGTTGAGAAAATGGTTTTGTCTGCAAATGTTTGATTAAATGTTTGAATATTTGGAATCGGATACCTATCTTTTTCGGTTATTGCGTTTAATGCCCTGAAATCTCCACAAGGTCTCCACGTTTTGTCTTTTTTGGGAGCCATGTGAAGTGGTGATGCCCATGGACTCTTTGGATGGCTGGCAAATACCCCTTGCGATGAGATATTCGAATTCTGCTTTGGCGATCTTCACTTTTTCAGGCGTAAGCCGGCGTGGCTTGGCATGCACTGGTGGACCGTGAGTGATAATATGATGAAATGTGGTGATTTTCGGGATTGGTTTATTTCGTGATGGTGCGAATAGCTCTTTGAATTCGGAGAGCAAGCTTGAGTATTTATGCGAGTCAGTAACGAGTTTGATGCCCACGTTGCTTTCGAATCGGGTTACGCCATTTGCGTGGAGTTTTGTTATTTTATCGATCAGTAGTCGGTTTTTTAAATCTACCAGCAGGTCATAGTGCGTCAAAAAATCCGCCCCAATTATTGGCGTTTTTACGTCTGCTACGCAAAATGTCCATACAAACGGTCGTCGGAGGCCAAGATTTAATTTTATCGTTTTCTGCCCGTATGTTCGTATTTGTGTTCCATTCGCTGCATAAATGGGCTGCGTCACTGACGGGCTGCACTTGAAGTTGGATGGATTCGCTGGAATTACTGAGATGTCCGCACCGGTGTCGATGAGAAATTGTTGGTCGTCAGTGAGGTTTCGGATGAAAAGACGGAGGCTATTGTTACCGTTGCCGAGCTGACAAGTGCCTCTCGTAGCTTGAGCTGGCATTTCTAGTTTTTTTGGTCATGTTGTGTATCAGCGGCATTGCGGTCAAATTTGCATGGTGGTCTGCATTTGCGAGCGCTTGACCCATATTTGTGGTGATACCAACAAATGTCGTGATTTTCGCGGCTTCTAGAATTTGATCGTGTTGGTGTTTGCGGGCGACGGCTCTCACGATATGGTTGTTTCATTTCACGGATGTTTCGAGTAAGCGCGTCAATTTGACGTTTGATTTCTTCCATTTGACTTGTTTCGATATCGTTGGTTGATCGTGCGGTTGCAGTCAGCTGTGAGTTTTGATGTATTGCATGTAAATATGTATTGCTGCTTCTGGTAGCTTCCATAATGCGGTCAGCCATTGTTGCTGCGTTAATTAAGGTTATGTGCTCGTCTGCAGATAATATAGCTCGTATTTGTTCCGGAAGGTTTCGTAGCCACAACTGCTTCAAGAGTTCGTCTGTTACTGGTGTTGCTGCCGCTCTTGTACGCATCTCGGCCAACAACTGTGACGGCTTACGGTCGCCGAGCGAGAGATCACCAAATAATTTTGTAAGTTTAGTTTGTGTACTATCAGCAAACTCGTTTATAATCCGAGCCTTTAGACTTTCGTACATTTCGTTTTGTGCTGGTGGATTAATGCGAAAATCTGCTAGCTTGTATTGTACATGACACGTGTGGGTAGTTGTCCGATTATGGTGTAATACCGTTTTTTGTCGGAAAGAATTCCTGCTGCTTCGAAGGCTGCTTCGACTTGCCAGAACCATAAGTCCGTATGTTCTTCGACGAAATCTGGGAGTTTAACTTTTCCTTGGTCGAGAGTGTCCACACGCGTTGTTAACGCTGTCGCTGCGTGAACTGGCTCTAAGTTACCCAGAGGAACAGGTGCGTGATTTTCGTCGTTCATATTTTCTTACCGTTCAGTTTTGATCACGTCGGGGTCACCAGTAAGGCGTTTTAGCTTCCTTATATTCGGATTTCTTAAATAAATCGAGATTAATTAATTAACTTTTAAGCTTTCTAAAAACACGTCTTTATTCGCTGAAGTACAAAGAAAAAGAGAGAGAGTTATTAATGGCAGTATTGCCAAATCAAATATGCTTGGGCGGTGCTGCCCAGTTAGTGTATTCGCCGTTAGTGGGGTTCACGAACTTGACCGCCACAATCTAAAAGACAGACTAACGCTCAATTAAACGTTCCTGAGCCTCAATGTGGTACTGATCTGGCTGCTCCACCACCAGTAGCCATTTTACAAAAACCGATTGTTATTGTTGTTGTTTTTATTTTTATACTTCATTTGAGTGCTTTAATCAACTTCTTGATAGTACATTCTGTCCTCTCGGAGTATTTGTGCGCGATAGAAGTATTAAGCTCAATGAAGAAAATATTGCTAAATTTCCTCACAAAAACGGGGAGTCAAAAAACAAAACAAAGATGTCTACATATGTTTATGTTATCAAGGTATTAATAGCAAGCTAACTGACTTGTAGCTAAATAGTCTACATTGCAATTTTAACATTTTATCATTTACCGAGACATGGCTAAATCCTCACGTTTTAAAAAGTGAGTATAAAATTTAAAGAATTGATCTATTAAACAGAATCGGAGGTGGTGTTCTACTCGCCGCTTATTTTTCAATTACTTCTGAAGAAGTTATTGTTCCTGGCTAAGATTCCATGGAATTTAAATGCATACTAGTGCTTTACGTTAGTAGATATAAATACGACGGGTGATTAGAAAATAACTGTTTATCTACTTCAAAGTAACCCCCCTCAAATATAATACATTTATGCCACTGTTTTTTCCAATCCTCGAAACACTTCTGAAACGCGTTTTTTGGTATCATCAATAGCTCCTGTTTCGATTTTTCTTTTATCTCTTCAATCATAGCAAAACGCTTACCTTTCATCGGTATCTTCAGTTTTGGGAAGAGGAAAAAGTCAGTGGGGGCCAAGTCTGGTGAATACGGTGGTTGAGGCATGATAACGGTTTTGTTTATGGCCAAAAACTCACGCACAAGCATCGATGTGTGAGCTGGTGCATTATCATGGTGCAAAATCCATGATTTTTTTTGTACGACCTTGCTAGCGAGAATTCATGATGCACCACGCCATTCCAGTCGAAAAAAACAGTGAGCAAAACCTTCACATTTGACCGAACTTGACGCGCCTTTTTCGGTCTTTTTTTGAAAAAATGTGGACCTAAAAAGCCTGGGCTTGAAATAAAACACATGAATTCGTGGTTTACAAAGAAGTTATGTTGTTAAAGAATAGAAGGTCAAAAGCTTTTAAAACTTTCAAGAAAAGTGGCTTACACTTACATTACTTCGTCGAAAATTTCTTGAACTTAACAAAAAATGTAATCATTATAACAACTTTAGTTAAGAAAAATATTTTACACAATCCAAAGCTGTTCTACGATTTTGTTAACTCCAAACGTAAGCATTCTACCTTTCCGTCCGCCATGAAATACAAATCTACTATGTCATGTGACGGTCTAAGTATTTCCAATATGATCGCGCAATTTTTTAAATCAAATTATTCAACTAACCCTCGAAGTGGCTTGTCCGTCTGTCAACAACAATAATTAACTCACCAACTATTTCTGAGGAAGATGTACAATATTATATCATTTGATGAATCTAAAACATTCCTTCGGTTATGGTCTAGATATGATTCCTGCATGCTTTTTGAAAAGTTGTATTCTTTATTTCAGTTATGGTCTAGATATGATTCCTACATGCTCTCTGAAATGTTGTGCAAAAAATCTATATTTACCTTTAGCTCAATTTTGCAATTCCTCAAGGCGTGTTCCTTATAATATAGGTATACAATATCATCGGTCTCAAAATGAGAATTATAGAGGTATTGCAAAAATATTCGCTGTCCCAAAGCTTTTTGAGGCAATCATTACTAGTCAGATAAAGTTTTCGATCTCCTCACTATTATCCAATTCCGAACATTCCTTAAAAATATTAGTTCTTTACATATCCACATCCAAGTGTCCGTGCAACTCAACGTCTCATTTGGTCTAAATATTTTTGGCCTAATATGCATAAAGAAATAAATAAGTGGATATATGTATTCCTGAATAATCTGTCAAAAATATTGTTAATTTATCAAGATTTTTATCAAAAAAGATTTGTTGCGCCTTTCCCCACACGTGTGACAATGAAATGTAAACAGAAGTCAGCTGTTCTTGCTAACATTAATTCTTTTAGAATAAAAGAAAAATAATTAAACAAATATGTAATACAACTAAGTAGTGTATTTGAAAAGTCAAAGTGATAATGTTTACGTTTTGATTATTTAAAAACTATAGGGATGAAACATATCTGGACCCCGTTCTTTCACCTTCACGTATACACGTATAGTTATATCATGTGTATAATGCAAAACTCGTCAATATCAAAAGCGCGATTTTAAAACACCAAATGCTCTTTCATTACAACTTCTGGCAGAACCATGTAGTATGTTGTACTTTAGCTCTTTAGAGGATTTAGAAGCCACAACTCTAGAGCATAACTTTGATCGCAAGTAAGGCAAGATTCTCTCCGATGTTGTACAGGCATATCACCGTGCTGATGAATAAGAAAAAGTTAAGAAAAGTGAGGCCCGAAAACATCATGCGGGGCCAGTTCATCTACATATGAGATGACGGCAAATTTTGCAAGTCAAACGAAAATGTTCCAAAAATGTGTTATCACTTAACAAATGGATAATTAGCGTTTCTGCTTCTTATGTGACCCGAGGGATGCTTATTTTCGCAATTTTCCTCTTTACCCAACAACAACAATATAAATAAAATATGTATCTTCCATTCTAAGAATTTGTTATTCACAACTACGTGTATGCACAAATAGTAAAAAGATGTTTTATTTGTAAAAAACACTGCCAATAGCATTTGATGACTTGACTTGACTTGACATAATGGCCAGAGACAAAATATGTTATTTGGGTACGTTATTGAAGCGGAATAAAGTTACATGTAACGGCTTTGTCAAGTTAGAAATTGAAAAACGTATACCATAAGTCTGTTGACTAAACACAATGGTTTCTAGTTTGCCAATATTAAAGTATGGCTAACGAATTTTTGCAGGCTCATTACTTCCTTGTAGCGAAGTGTTAAAGTACTCATAGTATGTGGATGAAAATGTTGCTTATATTTTGGAGCGAGCGGTAACTCGATGTTCTGCCTATTAAAAACTACTTTTCTAATACTAAGTACTGGTTGATTTTATAAGCTATGTTTTAGCCGATTTTTAAATGAAAACGAAACGTTTTTCTTTAAACTTAAAACTTTTTAACTACCTGTGAGATGCTCAGTTCAACTTTTTAAAGGTACAATGTAATGACTTGAATTGAAAATAGTCCTCCGATTTTATGCAAGTAGCGTCTCTGAACGCTAAGCTTAAAATTATATGCAAACTTCATGAAAAAATAGGTCTATTTCAAATTGTCCTAATGGACCACCCTCCCTTTATTATGAACTGTGGTTCCTAAATCTTTCTCCACAATCTGTTCTTCCTAAAGGAGGGTTAATTAATTTCCTCGACTGGACTTTTGTTTGTTACAGAATGTATTGTTTTATTATATTCTACTGTTGCAAGCAATATCAAATCCTTTGTGTAGTCAATGATTCTCTCTAGCTTCAGGCATCTAGCTATCTCTGTCAGTGTACTGTGAAACCTTTCTACTTGGCCCTTAGAGGTGCTGTGAAGAGGTGGAACATTTACGATTTGTACACCGAAACTGTTGGCAAGAAGATATCTGACGGTATTTGAGTTCAATGATTTCTCATTATCGCAGTAAATAACCCTGGCCTTAGAAAAACGTTCAAAAGTTGTAAAAGTCTTTAGGCTTTATTTCCACGATTGTCCTAGATGGTATCGTTTGAACAATTGCGAAATTTGAAAACTTGTCCATACCAGTTAAAAAATATTTCGAGTCTGTACAGAAAATATGAAGGATTTCTCCCACATATGACGGGATTGGTGTTTGGGATATCTTAAGTTTTTGGTGATGGCTATTATACTTTGCCCTTGAACATATTTTGCAGTTTCCGACTGCTTCTTTTGTTTTTTCTCACGTTTTGAAAAAAATAATCCTTTAAAATTTGTTTGACATTTTCTTGCGCAGCGCGGTGTGCGCGATTATGTTCCATAACTATAATCTCAAGCTGGTCGTTTAGGTCAAAGACATCTGTTACAAACGTTTTTGTGTATTTAAATTTTGTATTCGGAAATATTTTGACTATATCAATATGTGCTAAAATAAGTAGACTACAGTGGATGGCATTTACCACGTTGGTGTTCACAAGATCCTGAATAATTCATAAAAGCGTGTTTTTATCTCGAAACTGAATAGTATGCCTGGTTCTGTTTCCAAAAATAATAAATGTTCGTTTGAATGGAAGTTCCGCTTCTTCAATAATCATTTGATTTTTAAAACAATTTACTGGTTTTTCAACTGCCGCTATGGTATAACTTAATGAATGATTGCTCGCTATGAATCGCTGCTGAGTTTGAATTTGAATCTTCCTCTATTATGTTCAGTTGCTGACGCGACAGAGCATCGGCAACGTAGTTTTCTTTACCGGGTTTATAATATAATTTTGCGTTGTGCTCGTCGATGAACGCTTTCCAACGCTTTAGCTTTGCATTCGAATTTCTATCTGAAACTGCAAACGTTAGAGGCTGGTGACCAGTAAAAATATTTAATTGCCGTACACCATACAAGTAGTTTCTAAGACTCTTTAAGGCCCACACAATGGCCAGAAGTTCTCTTTCGTTTGGTGCAAAGTTAAGCTCATTATCTTTTAAAGTTCTAGATATCATGTTTATGGGTCTGCCTTCCTGAGACAGAACAGCACCCAAGACATGGTTGGAAGCGTCCGTCGTCAAATCAAATGTCTTTTTATAATCAGGATAATCGAGCATCACATTTTCTGACACCAAAATCTGTTTCAGAGTATCAAATGCCTGGAGTTGTTTCGGATTTAAAACTAGTTTCACTCTTTTAGATTGATTAGCACCGATTCTGCCGTTTTCACCCTTCAGAATGTCAGTTAGAGGCTTGGCTATACTGGCGAAGCCTTTCACGAAACACCTGTAATAGCTGGCTAATCCTAAAAACGATCTGATTCTGGAGCCGGGAAATTTAGCATAGCGCTGACTTTGTCTGAACATGTTTTAATGCCATTCCTTGACACTGCGAACCCGAGGTACTCAGTTTCGCTTTTGAAGAAATTGGATTTTTCTACTGAAACCTTCATGTTAGCATCACATAAACTTTTTAGGACCCAGTCTATGTCTTTAATATGCTGTTCTTTCGTGGGTGAGAATATTATTACGCCATCCACGTAAACATAACAGCTCCTACCTATTTGCTCCCTAAGTACGTCATCTATCGCTCTCTGGAATATGCTAGGCGCGTTCTTTAGACCGAATGGTAGAATTCGTTTTTTCCGTTGTTTACGGAAAAGGCTGTTTTTTCTCTATTACGCTCTCTGAGAATGATTTGATGAAACCCTGATTTCAAATCAAGGGTTGTAAAGTACTGTGACCGACCCATGTTTCATAAAATGAACATAACGTTTGGTATGGGGTATTTGTCGTCAATGGTAATTTCATTTAGTTTTCTGAAATCTATTACCGTATGTTTCTTTTTGTTGCCTAGCTCACCGAGTCCTTTTTTAACCACGACCCAGATTGGGTTATTGTAAGGAGACCGAGAAGGCCTAATAATTCCGTTATGTAAGAGCTCTTTTACCTCCTTATTCGCAAAGTCTACTACCCCCATTGGGTATGGATATAATCTAGAATAGACGGGTTATTCGTGTTACGTGCGAATGGTTGCAACTACATTCGTATTATAAGGTAGAGACGTATTTCGATCATATTTAAAAAAATCTTTTTTTACAGCTAGAGGTACATTATCTTGTTGAATTTTAATAATTTTAATGCTTTCGCATTTTATAAATAGTAACTTTTCAGTTCCAAAGTCATGACTAATGACTTGCTTTAGTAGGTCAAGCCCAATTATGGCATCAAATGTCAGTAAATTAGGTAATATAACGAAGTTGAAATTTACACCAAATAGATTTATCTTGCACTTCTTATTTACTTTCGTCTCTCCATGTATTGATCGGTTAAAATTAGTTTAACTAATGATACGATACCTTTCAGCTCGGCAAAAGGTTTTATATAGATTTCTGAAGCTCCTGTATCAATTAACATTTCTATAACCCTTCCCCCAGTTCCTATTGATCTTCTAATCCAAGGGAGTAGGGTGCTTTACCTAAAAAATTTATCTCTTCTTCAATATCTTCGACTTCATTTTCCACTATGTTATCGTAGGAAGTTTGGTCAACTTTATCCTGGGAAAGGTGATTTATCCTTTGAACTTTTGGTCCAGTTAATCTGACATTAGAGAGAGAGCTGTAAGAGCACACAAGCAATTAAACACTGCTCATAAAAATAAAATGAAATAAGACAAAACATACAGTGTAATCTGAAGAACACTTTAAAAAAGGAAAACATTAATAAACTCCAAATTAAATACTAGAACATAATATAAATAAACAATAAGTGCAAACGGAAAATAAACAAAAAGTTATACAGTGCGTACAAAAACAAAAATGAGTGCGTCGCGGTCAAACCCGCCGGATCGAAGGCTCTCAAATGCTTATTTTTCTTATTTCAAGCAAACAACGCCAACACAAACAACGACAAAAGAAAGCAAGTACTCACCTAGCGCTAAACAGACGGCGAAATCGGCGGAAAAACAAAAGAACAAAGGTAACAGCAAGCAAACACCCAGCAGGAAATCGCCAACCAATACAAATGAAAAGGAACAGGTAAGCCCAATGAAATAAAAAAGAGCACAAAAATACAGACAGGACCAGATCGATATATAAATGTCAAGAGGAAATAAAGTCCTATTAATAACACCAACAACAAAAAAGTGCAAATGAATGGAACCAACGTAAAAATCCAAGAACCCTCCTGTATCAACCGATTTACTTTATTAAGTGAGGACACCGTAAAGGGTACTACCACAGTTGCAAATGCCAAACCACCGCTAATTTACTTGCGCGAACGTGTCTCGAGCACGTTAGTTAAAAATATTACTAAAATAGTCGGAACTAATAACTTTCACGTTGTGCCTTTAAAAAAGGGTACCATCGATGAAACAAAAATCCAAACTTACAGAGAAAAAAGCTTCATGCAAATAGTAAGCTTTCTATAGTCGGGTAATAAAAATTATTACTCATATCAACTGAAGAACTCGAAAGGCCACAAAAAAGTAACGGCCCACTGCAATGCACCAACTGCCAAGAATTCGGCCATACTAAGTCCTACTGCACATTGCGCAGTGTTTGCGTGGCATGTGGGCACTTACATCCCACGTCTGAATGCACGTCAAAGAAAGATGATGCCACCATGAAAAAATGTAGTAATTGTGGAGGTAATCACACTGCAAATTATAGGGGCTGTCCTGTATATAAAGATCTAAAAGTTAGGTTGGCAAACAATATACAGACTCACCGAAGTCAAATGGTACATACACCTCAAATCCAATTTGTAGAAAAAGCTACGGATAAAACTGTTCCCAACATACATAATATGAATCCAAGTAAATTATCTTATGCGAATGTACTAAAGAATAATTCAGATAATATTCCACAGAACCAATCTAATGGAGGTTTAGAAACGATGATTTTAAACCTTACGCAGTGCATGACACAGTTCATGTCAACTATGCAAAGAATGATCCAAGACTTGATTAAAGCCCAGAATAACATGCTACAAATCTTCATGCAAAAAAATGAGAGTGGTAAACATTTGTTTTTGGAATACAAGCGGTATGAACCAACATACGCAAAGTTACGGTTGAAAGCAGCAGAGGGGAAGCTGAAAAGTGCTTTGCTTTGCAAAACATTTAAGTAATGTATTCCAGCCAAATGACGCAACTAATAATTCTATTTTGCCGGAAGTTGTTGTTAACGGCCAGGAAAATCCCGTGGCAATTAAAATATCAAGCCTAGAAGTGGTAAACGTGATACAGAAACTGAATCCAAAGAAATCTCCAGGCCACGACCTTACACGTATTACACCAAAAATGCTATTAGAGCTACCAAGAGTTGCACAAGCATTGCTCTCTGAACTCTTTAATGCTATTCTAAAACTAAATTACTTTATTATCTGACTAACAGACAATTTACAATTAAACAATCTGAATTTATCAGTGAGGAATATCCGGTAAAAGCTGGTGTTCGGCAGGGTAGCGTCCTTGAGCCTATTTTATATATTATATACACTGCAGACATCCCAATAAACCGAAAAGTGCAGACATATCTACCTTTGCGGATGACACAGCTGTTTTATGCCCGGATGAATGTCCTAAAAGAGCAGCAAAAACGATTAGTAATCATTTACTCCTCATTGAAGAATGGTTAGAAAACTGGAGAATTGAAGTTAATGAACAAAAGTGTAAACACGTTACATTTATTCTAAGACCGCAATCATGTCCTGCAATTCGCTAAAATGGTATAAACATTCCCCAAGTAAATGATGTTACATATCTCGGTATACACTTAGATAGACGTCTCACTTGAAAGAGACACATAAAAAATACTACACATGAAATTAAAAGCAGCTAGTTTAAATTGGCTTTTAAATAAAAACTCCGGTCTAAAACTAGACTACAAAGTCCTTATTTACAACGCAGTATTAAAACCAATTTGGATGTATGGTTTTCAACTGTGGGGTACGACCTGTGCAACTAACATTGATAAAATACAGAGGTTCCAGTCCAAAATTTTAAGAGCACTAACGGGCGCACCATGGTACGTTCGTAACGTAAATATTTATAAAGACCTTAGTATTTTACTGGTTAAGCCTGAAATTAAAAGAAGCAGGACGAAGTACTTCACAAAGCTGAGAAATCATCCAAACCCGCTAGCTAATGCTTTATGCAACTCAACAAGAAATTCCCGCCTGCAGCGAAGAGATAGTCCCACCTTCTAAGGAGAGAGCCGTAGATTGAAAAGGGATCAGAATTACATAACTCGAGCTATCATGTTTGTAATTTAGTTTTTAAGATTTGTACACTTACTGTTAGACTTATATTAAAGCAAATCCAGTAAATAAAAAAACAAAAGTCGTCTGTCGGACTCAGGGCATCTTTTAAACTGTTGGCCGTGATAAGCACTATTTAGATGAAGGGGCCTCTGGCAGCTACTACTTTTTCCATAGTTTGACTTTTGTTATTTTCATCGAAACGCTGTGAAAATTTTGTTGCAAAAATATAACGTTCATGATTTGCTGCTACTTCCTGCGCAAGTGCCAATGCAGACGGTAAGTCGGCTGGACGTGTAGAAAATAAAATATCGCAAAAATGTTTTTTTAGGCCGGAATTAAAAACGCGCAGCGCATCCATTCTGTACTTCTCGTTTATAAAGTTTGCTACATGACCTTCGTAAGTCATTATCATCTTATTAGTAAGAAGGGTGAGCTTTCTTTCGAGCTCATCATAGAACTTCAATACCGTCAGATTGCCTTGCCTTAAAGTACTAAGTTCCTGCTCTATTAAATAAACCCTCTTATCAGCATAAGTAAAATCTAGCCTCGCTAGCATGACCTTAAAATTCAACACGGTATTGAAGGAAGCCAAAACACCATCTGCGGCGCCTCTCATTTTATTTCTGATTATTGTGTCCGCTTGGTAATGCTTTGCGTTTCCATCGTACATTTTGTACAGTTCGTAGGCCGTGTGAGCCGCTTGCCTCCATGAGACATAGTTCTCTTGTTTGCCGTCAAGCTCAGGCAAGGATTTTACGAGGTCAAGGGTGTCATCACATTTCACATGGCCTACAATTTGCATTTCTGAAAAGATTCTACATTAGCAGTCAATGTAGTTGTAAATTTCTTTGTAATTTCCTCTAATTTTTCGCTGCTGCAAGAACCGTTTGGAGTTCGTCGGAATTCCTGTCTATTTCTTTCTTATCTTTTAAAGCTAATGAATTGAAAAGGCTGACAAGTTCAGTGTCGTTCATTAATGAAAATACCAAGCGTGGTTGAAAGAAACACTCAGAAGTGACGGAAGAATAGCACCTACTTTTTGTTTTTATTAAATTTTATTTATGTTTTAACGAGTTCAGAGTAGCTCATTTAAAGAAAGTACCACGTGTGGTTAAAAGGAAAAGTTTAATTTAATCGAAAAAATAGCCCCTACGTTTTATTTTTATTAAATTTTATTAAAAATGTAGGCAACGTTAAACTACACTGAGCATATCACTTACATTCAATATTACATATAAGCTCCTTTCTTTGCTATGATGCCGCTTTACCATATTTAAATCAGTATTTAACTTGTACTTGATTTATAATTTACCCGGCCCCACGTTGGGCGCCAATTCAACAATTATATTTGATATAGTATTAGTTTATTTAATAAAGAATACTTTTGTATATCTAATTAGTCCAGTTGCCGCAAACAAGAAGAAAGTCTTAATTCTAATCAGAATACTCTGAATCTACCGCTGCTCACATTCCGCTGCTCAATCTCCGCTGCTTTTTATAATATCTTCAACCACCAATACTCCAATAAGATTCTGCTCTTATATTTCGAATTAAAGCGACTACCAACAAGGCCAACGGGTGTTCTGTCTCCGCTGCCAGCAATAGACACCGTTCTCCCAGCATTCAACGTACTCTTGCATTGCAAGTGTTTGCGAAGCCGTTAACTATTTTACTTATTTACAATGATGGAATAATGGCCAGAGACAAAATATGTTATGTGGGTGGCCATCATAGTTTATTGACTTAACTTATATACTTATTGTTATTATACTTGGCGGCCGCGTTAGCCGAGTGGTAAGCATTGCGTACTGCTATTCGGAAGGCCAGGGTTCAAATCCTGATACGACCAACATCCAAAAGTTATAGGAAGTTAATTTAAATAAAAAATTAAGTTAAATTGAATGTCAACCCCTCCGAGTGTATTTCTGACATGAAATAAAGGCACCACATTACAAACCATACGTGTAGTATATACTGTAGGTCCACTGGACGGAAAAACAAGTGGCAAAATCACAATTTGGAGAAGAAGCTCGGCCGAGAATCGCTTCAGCGGCTACAAAGCGCCAATATATATATATATTATTTTTATTAAAAAAACAACTATTAGTATAAAATTAAATACTCGTATAAACACAAGTATTACCTGGCAACTCGCCCGTTGCCTAAAACTCTGAATTAACAGCAAATCATTAATTGATTCAGTGCCATTTTAACAATGAGCCAATACACCATAACGCGGAGCAATCGTAGCACTTTACATTGAAAACAATCGTTCAGTTGGTAAAACAGTGCGTGCTTATCGTATGAAGCTCATTTCATGAAAAATGGTGATTTCGAGTGGCCAAAAGGTAGCATACGAGCCGAAATAGCTGCTATAACGCCTGAAATGTCGGCCAAAGTTATCCTAAATAAATCTTGCTCATTTGTCAAAATCAACTGAAAATATCAGAGTTCCTCAATGTTGAAATGCCGAAGGTATGGATGGCGCACACTGTATGTATAGATAATTATATGGCAAGCAGAACTTATTAGATTATGTGTTCAAAAGAAACTTATTAAAAATTTTTAATAATTGTCTTTATATTAGAGCTGATTGTATAAATATATATTTATGCATGAAATATATGTTTATTTGTTAATCACTCTCAATAATTTTTTTTTTTACATTTTCTTCTTATATTTTATGTATTTTATCAATAATTCTTTCGTTATTTCATTAATCAATTTTATGAATATGAAGTATATATAATATATGTATTATTTATTATTTTAAATATTCCAAAAAATTTTAACTTGAATACTCAGAATTAATTTCGGCTGTGACATGTTTTTATGCATGCGAGTGAACGGACGTGTTTTTTAAGTGGTTCCGTAAATCATCTGCGGTACATACAAAAAATAATATAAACAAATCAAAATAGGTATAAAAAAACTCATAAAAAACTGGAAAATTTTTTAAAAAGTTTATGTTTTGCAAATGACTTGGCTCACAAATATAAAAATAAACATAAAAGAAGAAAAAAACATGTGTTTATAAACAAATATAAGGCAGTTATGTAATGAGTGACCAATGCTGAACCCAAAAAAGAGCAAAGGCATTCACTTGCAGCAGCGGAGAGAAATGCCTACTTTACTGTTGTTGCGCGAAAATCTCCAGCCAGCAATAGCAGTTCGAAGGCAAGCGGTACAAGTACTCAATTGACGCCAACGCAATCTCTTTGCACGCCTTCCGTAAGTACTCCAGCACCCGCTGTAGTACAAGCATGTGTGCATTTTTAACTATGCCCTATTAACTTAACCTTTAACCGGAGGATAGCTAACCGCGAGATAGGTTGATGTGATACTTTCGTTTTCACCAAGTTCTGGTTACCTAATTCCTGGTTGGTTTTATCATTGAATTAAGGTAAGTTCACAAAAAATTGCATTGCGGATATCTAAAAACTGCATGAAATCTGGTATTTGTTTACATTTTTCCATATAATTTGGTTTTCTGTTTGAATTTTTATATATGTATTTCTTTTTTGGTTAATAAATGTAAATAAAAATGTATTTTATTGAAGTTTATTTGATATATTTTTATTGGGAAAAATACTGATCATTTTAAATTACATGTATAAAAAGTGCGTCTCTAAAAATTAGTGGTACCGGGAAAATTATGTAACGTTACTTCCTGGAGCAAGTCCACCTAACTGTCCTGGACTTCGGCTAATCGAAAGATATTGGTCGCTGATCAAAAAGATTTGAAGACAACAAAAGGAACTTGCAAGGACATAACAGACTTTCGGCGGAAGTGGTGTAAGTACAGCGAGTAGAAATATTGCAGAAAAGACCGAAAGTACAGAAAAAGTAAACAATTTTGTAAACCAAAATGAATAATTTTCTTAAATTAAGATTTTTTGTTTGAATTATATTTACGTTAATAAACCATGAAATATTTCAAAAACTGAATTTTAAATACAAAAACATGACTTTAAGGGGTTAGGGGTAGTCAGGATTTTCAAAAAAAAATTTTTTTTTTTTGCATTTTCGTTAAGTATAATATCTTAAAAATAATCTCTGAAAATTTCAAGTTAATCCGATAATTCGTTTTTAAGTTATTCGACAAATAACAAAGAGAGCTCGGGCCTTTCAAAGCGCTGTGTGAAACTTTAAACGCGTTTTTCTCAAAACTATGTTTTTTGAACTGGTGACAACTGTAACTCGAAAACCGCTCAGTTGATTTTAATGAAATTTATACAGCTTGTAGAATACATAATAAACTCGGGCCTGATCGAAGGATTTTTATTTTGTGAAAAATTTCGATTTTTTAAGACCAATTAACTGTTGATTTTTTCCCAAAAATCTAGAAAAAAATTTCCTGAGGCCGCCATTTTGTTAATTTTTGAAAAAAAATAAAAATCCTTCGATCAGGCCCAGGATTATTTATTTATAAAACTATTTTTTTTTATCCGATTGATTTCAGATGAATCTCCAAGGACTTATGATTGTCACCGCAAGGACCTTTTTTTGGAACTGGGTTAACACAGACAGCTGTAACTTCGGAAATAAATTTTTTTTTTCGAAATTTTCGTGACTTCAAGTCAAAACATTGTTTAATAATACCATATCACTACTTTTGTAAAATAAAATTATTTAATAGCAAAAAAAAAATACTGAAAATTCTCATTTTTTCGTGCCTCTGACTACCCCTAACCCCTTAATTCGTTGCACTAATTTCTAATGACGCACTCTTTAGTATATGTATATCTAATATATATGGTTATATATTCTGAAAAAAAAACAAATGAGCTTATGATTTTTTATACAAATAATCCACTCTAGGAATATAATCTCTAACTTCATCTTACAATAGCGTTTGTTTGCACCTCAGCTATGCTTATGTCGGCATCAACAGATGCTTCTGCTGGTTCATGCACTTTAACTTCTACCTACTTCATCCAGATTAAAGTCATTGTTTTGGATGACAATTTTGGCGATAACTGCGTTTCCATACTCTAAAGCACCTCTCCAGGCAATTTAGAGTACGGATTGTAGAGCTAAGCGCGAAGATTGGAATGTAGTGTAGCTGCTAACTCCATAACAACCGTCGCCTAGTAAAAAAACAGTCCCTAATTTCGTTTTTGCTATAAAGTCCGAGCCGAGCCAATTTTGCAATACAGACAGCATGTACGTTGAAAGACAAAAAAGGGGTATCCCTTTCTGTTTCGAAACATTTCGGTATTTTCTACTCCAGGTGATTTTGACAAGAGCACAAATTATACCCTCCACCACCTTTGGAAACTTCGATATTCGGTGGTATTCTGATGAATGGTTTGGCAACAGCCGCGATAGCAATGTACACTTTAGGTATATACTACCCAACTGACAGTCGCCACGCTTGATTCGCACAAATCAGCAACATCAACGTAGTCATTGCAGACCGGCATTGATTGCTACATCAATCTAAAGCGTAAATCAAGCCCAGTAAAAAAGTTAAACAATATTAAAAGGCATAACACCGTGTGCTGAAGTATCGATGCTGATTGTAATGCAGTAAAAAGGTAACAAATTTTCCGCCTATATGAGGAAGACTCGATACGAAATTCTAAAGGTGCCTCTAAAGTTGTTACTGCCAAGCCACCACCAATATATTTGCGGAAGTGTAACTCTACTTTACTTCTAACTTCGCGAAAACCAAAAGGAGAAATATGGACGAGAAAATTATTCACGTTTATAAAAAAAACACACTTTTGAGAAGTCGTTGTATTTCTTTCAGCAAACTACAAAAATTACAACTCTTATCACCTGAAGAGCACAAAAAGCCTGATAGTAGTCATAAAAAGTGTAAAAGAAGCTTTAGAAGAGCAAGGTTTCGATGTTAGGGCGGTAGTAAACAAAAGTTTAAAATTTTCCTATTCCCAAGTTTAGTTCAGCTTAAGAAGAATAAAACTCATCCCATTTACAGCTTAAAATATTTATTACACAAAAGATTTACAGTAGAAGAACCACTCAAGCGCAAAGGTGGCATGCAGTTATCAGGAATTTGGGCATATCAAATCCTGCTGTACTTTACGTACTGTATGTAAATGTTCTCTAAATAAAACCAATACAAGACAAAAAAGTGTAGTAATTGCCAATTACAGAGGTTGTCCTGTGTACAAAGATTTAAACTCTTAACTTTGTCAGGGTATTCAACCAAAACGCAACCAACTGCCAAGTATTGTTCCTATTGCGAACCGTTCCAATTTTCCAGTTCAAATCCTGCTTAAATAACCACAATAACGTATTAAAAGCAAAGGGCAAAGCCAAATGCCTCAATCCCTAATGTCCAAAAAATCAGCGAACTCAAGTGTTAGGCTCTTATCGGAAATACACCTCACCAATAAGTGTAATTTCTTTATTCCTGGGTACACCACTAATCACCCAGAACAAACTGGCTTAAAAATAAAAAAATATATAAGCAACAATATGCTTGCAACAGCAGCAACTATAGCTTCACCAGAGCAGAGAATACAACCTTAAACGAAAGCAATGATAACTAATAGCGCCATAGAGTTATTGGTCCACAACAAGCGACGTTTGCGTTGGAAATGGTGAGCCTACCGATCACCCGATGCAAAAATCCGACTTAACGTAGGTGAAAAAAAGCTAAAAGTGCTATTAAGTTACGAAGAGAAAAAAATGAAAATTATTATATCGTCTTTGTTTTCCAAAGCTTCTACTAAAAATCGCTTTGAATAGCATGCAAAAACCTTAAACCGTCAATAAATACTGAACCACCGTTGGGACTGCTTTGCGGTTCATGAGCCCGAATGGAAGAAGAAAAGGCGACTTGTTTTGCAAGCAACTGAGTTTATTTTTCCAAACCAAATACTGCTACAGATAATGTACCTTTGTCACTGAACCAATAATATTCCCAGATACACTGTCATCATATAGACCAATCAGTATGTTATCTTACCTCTCCAAACTCTTCGAAAATTTGCTGCTATCAAAAATGACTCCTTTTCTCCATGAGAACGATATAATTCCTACACATCAATTTGGTTTTCGCGAAAAACATGGCACAATTGAACAAGTAAATCGTATAACAAATGAAATAAGAAAAGCCTTTGAATTCAGAGTACTGCTTGGCGGTTTCTCTTGATGTGGCTCCAGCATTTGACAAGGTACCATCATACGTACACGTATGATATTTACCGCAGATATTCCTATGAGTGATAAAATAATTACTTCAAAGTTAGCGAATGATACTGCCTTAATAAGTCAGCATAGTCACAAAAACATTAGAACCCCACCTTAAATTAATTGAAGAATGGCTATTAAATGACGAATAAAATTTAATGAAAATGCGTACAAACACATCACTTTTTCATTACAGCCAAAAATGTGCCCTATAATCAAGCTCAACAATTTGCGTATCGCATAAGTTAACGAAATCACATATCTTGGCGTACACTTGGATAGATGCAGCAAAAAATCTGGAATTTTCTTTATAACGCGGCGACAAGCTGATATTTACGTATAGAATCCAATTATGGGGCACAGTTTGTAGATATAATAAAAAGAACGTTAATAATATAATAATAATAATAATAATAACGTTAAGAATAACAATAAAGAAAATATCCATAGATCTAAATATATGCACAATCAAAGAAGAGATTCAAATCGTAACACAAAAGCACTTTGTGCAGTTTTACAATTATCCGAAACCTTTGCCTAACATCTTAGCCAACGTAACAAGTCAAACGCGCCCGAAAAAGAGGGTGTATAAAATAAAACACGACGTCTTCGCTGGGAACTCCTTTCAGCAACTAAACACATTTTATTTTCAATAAGTTTAAGTTAACATACGTAACATACATATGTATGCATATTATTAAGTTATGTGTTAATACATATCATTAACAGTTAGGTTTGATCATACGAATGCATGCATGTACATATGTATTTTACATTATACTATTTACTTCATGACATCTTCTGTACATAAAAGAGGGGAACATATGCATATATAAGAAACAATACGTCAAAGTATTGTATATACATATGTACAAGGACGCAGATTATTACCATAAATTGGTGCCGCATATGTAATTTAGTGAAGGGGTTTGATGGGGTTACTCCTTCAATCTCAATCATCCTTTTGTAATGCCGTTTGCATTTAGTTGGTCTCCATTGTACTCAATAGTTACTACCCGAACCATCACTGCCTGGGTGAATAGCAATGATGCGACCCATTCGCCAGCACGTTGGCGGTAAATTCTCATGGCGAATAAAAACTACATCATCTCTGTTTAGATTTTTTTCGGGCTTTGTCCATTTACTGCCAGCCTGGAGAAAGTCCAGATACTTCTACCAACGACGCCAGAAATGCGCCGCACATGCATTATCCAAAATCTTTGCTGTAAGAACTGCAACATTTGCTGCATACCGCCATGAGGACATTTTTGGTGGGCGTCAGCGATGAGAAAGTTAGCAAATGCACCTCTTGACATAATCATTGGGTGCCGTTGTTCGTGGGGTATTTCTGCATTATCGATACGTCCACCGACTCGCTATTATACGTTCCTCATCGACATATGGGTTTAGTGCTAACAAAGGACTTCGACTCTCGAGCCTGGAATTCGATTTAGATATATTAATTTCACTCTATATTCCATACCTTGGGCTTGTCTAACAGCAAAAAGCAGAGCCCATTCGTATTCTTTTGCGGTGACCGTCTTCGCTCTCTCTTCTTTATAAGACAGAAGGAAGCGTATTAGTCTCGCAGCTGTATTTACGACACGAGTAAGTGTACTAAACTTCTCAATGAGAGGTATCTGCTGTTCATATACAGTTATCATAAGCAATTCATAATGATCGTTCCGTGTGACAGCGAGAACACATGGGAACTGGCATTCTACTATCTGAGCCAGCCATTGTACCTTATCTAGTTCTGGAGCTATCGAACCAGCGTTACAGCGCAACTGGGAAGGAGGCGGTCCTATCCACCATAATCGATAATGCTGAAGAACTGCAGGGAAAATTCCTCGACTTGCACAGTCAGCAGGATTGAACTCATAGCGAATGTGATGCCAACATTTAACATCTGTGTTGGCTTGAATAAAGGCAACACGGCTACCAATGAACTGTTTCGGTGACGATTGCTGTTTGAGAATCCAATGCAGCACTACTGTGAAAACACTCCAGAGTGTATAAGGTACATTCTCTAAACGTAACGCTTTTTGAACGTGACGTAGGACAACTATCACCAAACGGACTGCACAAAGCGGGGTATCGTTGTTTCCTTCACCGGCGCCACCTTAGTTTATGCGGTGATGAGAGACAGGTGAGAATCAACGCCTGTAGTGCAATTCTGTAACTTTTATCGACACGATTTGTCGGATCGCAAACTTGCGAATTTTGCCGCTTGCGCTAACGATTATGAGACTATCTAACTTAGTTTTTACGATAACCGACAACGGATATTTCCATTTTATTAAAATGAAGGTAAGGTGGCACCACAGCTTAACAAAACATCAAAATATGCGAAAAACACAAAAAGGAATGACAAAAACAAATAAATTCGTTATAGCAATTATTCTCATTAAATAAATAGCATTGCATTACAAAGTTTATCAAATCAAAGACATGTTATGGCTTGGACTATCATTCACGACTCTTCGCATGAAGAGGGGCTCCAAATAAAATAATCGTGCCGCGCTCTTGGGTACTTAGCATTTGCCACCAAAATCTAGAGATAAGGATCACATATCTATGTACAAATATTTGTTACTACAATAGTAATTGAAATAAAATTTACTGTTACCATTTGCACGTTGATAGAAAGGGTATCCATGAAGATTGACATAGGTTTCTTCATGATTTCTGGGACTCGTGATGGACACATGAGTGCAATCGATAGCCTAATTCCCTTTCTATACGCTCTATTTGCGTAATGGAAAATCTAATCTTCGCACGACACATTGAACGGTTGACTACTTCTGTCACGCGATGAATACAACGGCTTACTGACGACTGACTCATATATATTCCCCATTGCTCTCCGACGGGACGTTGGTAGCATCCAGTCGCAAAGGATCGCATTGCGGTTAAAACCATTAAACATTTTAATAGTGTTAAAACTGAAATAATATTTAAAATTTATATATTTATTAGGTGTAAACCTTTGCATCCGCCGTTTTTTTCTTTCTGAATCATGCCCAGGGCCTTGAGACGTTTTGAAATGGCTTTCTGACTCACTCCCAACGATTCGGCAAGATGTTCTTGGGTTTGGCACGAATCTTCATCAAGCAATGCTTCTAGTTGTTCATCTTTGAAGATTTTTTCTCTTCCACCACCATGTTTGTCTTCGACATCGAAATCACCATTTTTAAAACGTTGAAACCACTCCCGACACGTTCTTTCACTCAGAGCAGCATCACCGTAAGTTTCTGAGAGCATTCGAGCTTCAGCTGCATCTTTTTTTCGAATTGTAACAAGTAAAACTTCCCGCAAATGGCGAGAATTGGTCACATAAACGGAGATTTTCGAGCGTGAATAATACGAAAACAAGAACAACTGTCACTGAAACGGCGATGACAATTCGTTAGGCACTGTCCACACTCATTTTAAAGGCATTATCATCCATGTATTTCAACCAGCCTCAGCCGGTACAGCAACCTATCGGAAAACGGCTGAAGCAAAGTTGTACACATAATACCTGTTTTTTCGTAGATAATGCTGTTATTCTTCTGCCTTTTAGTTGGCTACCAAGAAACTCAGTTGCATTCAATTGGAAACGATCTTCAACTTCCCGAAGCAAACTTCTATCCAATGATGTAGAGTACAATACCTTCTCTTCTTGGGATAAAACATATGCCAAATACTCAAAAGCCATTTTTGATTATTATTTTATTTTTATTTTATGTACTCGTAACTTAGGCAATTTCCCGATTTACATTACTTTATTTTAACCTTAATGAAATAACAATATTTTGCCGATATCGCTAGCAATTTAAAAATATTCGTCGCTTAGCGATTTGTCGAGTAGTTTACGACAATAGCGATAGCGAATATCGTTAAAATAAGTAAACCGAATATTAAAATCGTTAAAATTATCGCTACATCTAATTTGGGATCCGAAAATCGTTATATTGTGCTTAGAGAACAGCGAATATCGTTAAAATAATCACTAAGTCCTATTTGCGATCCGAAAATCGTTATATTGTGTTAGAGAATAGCAAATGTCGTTAAAATTATCGCTAAGTCATTTTAACGATCTGAAAATCGTTATAATATGTGTATATAACAACGAAATCGTAAATTATCGTTTAGTCATTTTAAGGATCCGAAAATCGTTATAATACGATATTTCTATCCCTACTGGAGTGACGCAATTCACATAAATAACTGCAGGGTATACTTTTGAACTGGCATCGCAAAAACCGTGAACCGTTACTGATGCAGATGACGACATACCTGACCAACGAGGTACACGGATTAGTGCCAGTTCATGGAGGCCGTTTCCTATCGGCAGCCATTCATCTCGCAAATTTGCAGGCAGTGGAGTATCCCAGTTGAGGTCCGCCTTCCACAACGTCTGAATAAATATTTTGGCCAAGACTACAACTGATCGGATCGTACAGCTTAGCTACGTCACTTAAAATACTATGCTTTGTTGGTGATAAATGTGATTCTGAAATTGTCAATTTAAAAAATAACTCATCACTTACAGGATTCCAATGCAATCTCAGAACAGTCGTATTTGAATTACATAAATCGATTTCTGTACTTGACTCCCTTGGATCGGTGATGGCATCAAGGGTTTTGGTACAATTTGAGTTTCATTTGCCAAGGGTGAACTGTCCCTGGCGTAGCATTGCATAAGCATCTTGAGCTCTTTGAACCGCTTCCTTAGTAGAGACAAAACTTTCCAGGTAGTCGTCTGCATAAAATCCAATTAGTATACTGTTTCTTGCTGCTGCTGCTCTGTCAACACTAACAACAATATCATAGTTATCCATAGCACATTGTTGTAATGAACTAATAGCTTTGTATAGACTAATTGTCATGCCATAAGTTACAGTAGACAACTCAAAGATGCGTAGCGGTTCAACCGGAGACTCTCGCCACAAAATACGCTGCCACTTGCGATGCGCTGGATTGACTTCTACTTGTCGAAACATTTTCTTGAGATCAGCTGCTACCGCTATCTGATAGCAACGAAACCGATGCAAAATATCTATCAGATTGTCTTGCAATTGTGGTCCTGAAAACTGAATGCCGTTCAAAGACAGGCCATTGCTTGTTTTGCAGGATGCGTTGAATATGACGCGGAATTTCTCAGCCACCGCGTGGTGAGGTATATAATAGCACTGCGACAGGTTGGAGTCGCCATCATTGATTGCGTTCATATGGCCTAGTGCTAAATATTCTTATGAATTTAATGTAGTTGGTTCGAAGTTCAGTATTGCTGGCCAATTTTCGTTCCAGGTAGAAGAACTGGCGTCGCGCTGTTTGATATGAATCACCTAAGGCCGGGGTATCTGGATGAAATGGGATTTGTACAATATAGCGACCATTTACGGTGCGTCGGTCAATTGAGAGGTCCTCCAACTTCCAGAATTTTTGTAATAGTTCGTCGAGACGCTGCTCACTTATAAATTTACTTGTAGTAAAAATGCGCTTCGACGTACTTTGAGCGTTGGCCGTTGCAGGGCCGAACACAAACCAACCGAGGCGCGTTCCCGCAATAATTCGATCGGCAATTAATGCGGCCCAAATATCAGCACCAATAAGTAGATCGATCCTGTCAGGCATACTAAATGTAGGATCAGCGAGTTGGAGTCCTGAGATGTTGTTCCATTCGGATGAGTCCACCTTAAACATTGGTGTTGTTGTCGTAATCGTCTGCAGGGTATAGACTTCAAATTGTAGCGCAAATGACTCATCTGCAAGAGATCTCATTTGCAACGTTGTGATGCCCTTTGTGTAAGTAGTTGCATTTGCACCAATACCTTCCACTTGTATCTCGCCAAGTGTTCGGCGAAGATTGAGACGCTTAAACATGGATTCATTGAGAAAGCTCACATAAGATCCGATGTCACATAATGCACGGCATTTGTGAAACCTTCCACAATTAACACTTTAGCCGTGGCCTGTCACCCTGCACCATAAATAACTGGACCTTCTCCATCTGTCATTGATTACGTGAATACATCTGTGGCCCTCCCTGTAGAAGCATGGATGATGCTGTATAGTTGTTCGCTGTATACACCGTTGAGTTTTTCCCTTAATTTTAATTAAGGATATTGTGCCTTTGTTGACAAAACGAATAAACACCAGAAGGACATTGACGAACGGTATGTTCAGATCGTAGGCAGTTAAAGCATACCGCTGAACACCTCACATATTCCCAACGCTCCTGTACATGCAAGTTTCGAAACTGAAGGCACTTATTGAGGCGATGGTGTAACAGCCTTTACTTGATAAGACTGGATTTGTATGTATGTGTGCTAATGTATATGTCACTGCGTTGCGATATACTTTAAAGGGCAAGGGAACCAAGGTTTCACCACCCTGTAGTTTAGTAGGTAAAGCAGTTCTAGGATTGTTTGTGTGATTGTGATTTTGTGGAAATCATCGGGGACTTTTAGGAAATGGAGGATTCGACAATTTTGTTCGGCCAAAGGAACGGCTTGGAGAAAGCGCGAATCGAAAATTGAGACCATTCGAGAAAGTTTGCGGTACCATTAAAGTGGCTGAAGTGGTTACACACAAACAAAAAGAAAAAAAGTTTTAATAAAATAAAAATAAATTAACAAATTAATTAAGTGAACGACAAACAACATACAGGACACATCGCTGTTCCAGAGATTATACCAAAAAACAAAAATAAAATAAATTACTAGTTTTATTTGCCCTGTATGTATTGCATATATGCATGGATATGTACATAAGGAAAGTTTTTTTTAGATCACTTACTCTTTTCACATTTTTTTTGCTGGTTTATTTTTGGTAATCTTTTCTTACATATCCCTCATTCGTTCTGTTACATTATTTAAGTTACTCATTTTATTAGCATGGTAAACATTTTTTTCTCCTTCTTTTAGCTTCAATTAAACTTTTGCTCGTTTTAAATACTTTTATTTAAACTTAAGTTTTATCACTAGATAACAGTTAATTACTTTATAATTTCATTTCCAATTCACTTTTCCAATATCTATCTTTACTTAAGATATTCTATTGTAGTTTTGGTGGCAAAAGTCGGACGGAACTCAACTGTCGGTTTTTGTCCGTGGCTTCGCTTCTAATCGTTTGACCAGTGTTGTATACTAGTATAAGTTACTGCTATTGGTAATGTCGATAGGTATCGCTGTATTGTTCCCAGGTTGCACTCCCACATCCGGCCATCCTAAGTCATCGTTCGCCCCGACCCCAAGGCTTCATATACTCTGCCACTGATGTGGTCCTTTTTGGACCTTCGTGGTCTCCCACCTTTTCCACCTCGTATCTTCCACGACTCAAAATCTTCAGAATCTTATAGTGACCTAAATACTTGGGTCTTAGTTTTAACCCGGATCCGAACTGTGTACGTTTAATGGCCACCAGTTTGCCTACATTGTACTTCCTTTCCTCTTTACGTTTTGCATTAAATAATTTTATTAATACTGTATTATTCTCCTTCTGTATTTTCTCAATGTTAAGCCTTGCCTCTTCACGGATCATTTAATGTTCTACGTCGAATTCGTTCAATAATTCCCTCATTTGTAGCATGTCTGGGACTCTCATGTATAACCCTGTCAAGAGGTGTGTTATTTATTGCCTGTTGTACCCGTTTTACGTATTTATACCAACAACTTGAATTTTTTTTATGAATTCCTTCTACCTTACCATTTCCGCGTGGAACACCTGTAGCGATCAATAAGTGTTGAATTCCCTCGCTCTCGCAGTATTCTTTGAATAAATGTAAAGTAAACGCGGGACCTCTGTCAGAAATTATTCGTTTCGGGTTTCCGAAAACTGATGTTTGCTTCTTAAGGCATTCAATGACAAAATCTGCCGCATTATTCTTCGAAGGATGGAGCTAAGTAAATTTAGAGAACGCATCTATTACTGCTAAAATATGATTATATCTTTTCTTTGTCACCTCCATAGGCCCTACGTGGTCTATATTATATGTTCCCAATGGGTGGTCCTCTTTATTAATAGAAGATAAGAACCCTTCTTTCTTTTCTTGAACAACTAAACATTCTATGCACGACCTTACTATCTTGGTTACTTTAGAGGATAACTGTGAGGTGAAAAACATTTTCCAACCGCTTCTTGCGTTTTCTTAATGGAAAAGTGGTTTTGATTGTGAGCTCGAATTATTTCATCTTCCATTTTTTCGGGGACAACAAGTAATTCCATCTACATTTTTGTGTAAAATTTCATTTTCCATATAAAAATCCTTGTATTTATCATTATTTAAAACTGTTCTTATTTCTTCTACCCAATCATCGTCTAGCTTAGCCAACTTCAATCTATGACTCAACGAATCTTCTAAAATCAAGCATCCTGCTAAGTGCATCAACATGACGCATTTTTCTACCGCTGCGGTGTTCAATTAAAATCTTCTAAATATAGGGCCCAATGTGACACTCTTAGTGGAACGTCACATTTTCTTAGAGTTCTCGTAAATAAATTACAGTCGGTTACAATTTTAAAATTAATCCCAATCAGATTATTTCGCCATTTCTTAAGTGCTCCTATAATGGCTAAAACTTCGAGTTCGTATGACTGAAGTTTTAAACTGTCGTAAACTGTACATGATGAAACTCTCTATCGTCGAAATATCGTTGTATTAATACACCCCCATAGCCGTTCATGCTCGCATCTGTATCCACTTCTGTAACAGCTTTAGGATTGTAAAGCTTCAGTACTGGGGCACTACCTAACGCAGTTTTAAGCTGCTGAAACGATGCCAACTGCACAACTTTACATCCGTACGTAATAAGCCAGATAACGGTCTCGCAATAGTAGCGTACGATTAATGAATTTACGAAAATAGGATGGAAGTGGAAAATGTTTAACTGCTTTACGGACGGACAGACGGCTTAATAGTTCCATCTTCGTTCGTATAACCGAGAAAATCTATGCGGAATTGGCACTTTGACCATTTTACTTTTAACCCTTCTACTTCAGCTATCCTTAAAACTGTTTTCAACTTTGATAAACCCACTTCTTCATCTTTCGCCGGTATAACTAAATCGTCCACGTAGGCAAATACTATTCCCGCTTCTATCAACTCCCGTAACACTGCCGCAATGTAATGACAAAAGACAGCTGGCGAACTTGAGATGTCAAAAGGCACGAATAGAAATTTGAACTGTCCATTGTGCGTCATGAAAGAAGTGTATTTCCTCGAATTTTCTTCAATTGTGTACATCTTAACCCCTTGCAAACGCTCCAAAACGTCATCAATCAACGGTATTGAGAAATTATCTCTTACTATATTTGAATTTAGCAGCCGGTAATCGCAACATAATCTCTTGTTTCCGTCCTTTTTCGATACTAAAACAATAAGGGAAGCACCATATATTCCGTTGTGCTATGTTGGATAATGCCTTCATCTATCCACACGGAAATTTGTTCCTCTACTACTAGCTTATCCAGATTTGACAACCTTCTTGGCCTTAGGTAAATTGGTATATATTGGTGATTTTACGCTCCTAATAGAATTATAACTTTGAATCAGACACTCAATCTGTATTTAAATACTTTCATGGCATGTGATATATCTACATTTAATTCTTTTTCTGATGGCGTTATTGGACACAAGGTTTCAAATTCGTTCGTTATTTCCGGCACGTTTTCACATATGCTAACAATTTCCTTCTAATTATTTCGCCACCTATACCAACATCTTTGAAAATTAGTCCATTGCAGATAGAATTTTTCCATGTTTCACTAGCCATACCAGCATTGCCGGCTTTGGAACCTAAATTTTGCTTTGGCGTATTACATTTAGACACAATAGGCCCAAGTTTATTACATTTGAAGCATGTTACTGCTTTCTGAGGACAGTCAGTGCTTATCGCACATAAAACAACATTTTCCTGACTGCTTTCGCTGCACTTCTGAAGAGCTGATCTTTTCATACGCAGTTATCTGTTATTTCAACTCTCGAAAACTTCTGGCTTGATATAGATTTGCCTTATTGGTAAGCCTTCGATAAAATACTCGATGAGGCTAACATCATCTAAATTTTCTTATTTGCCGAGCTCCATTAGACAGTATAAATATTCCTTGTAGTCTTCTCCATGAATTTGCGTCTATTACGCAACAATCTATGTACCTCGCTTGCCGGTGGCGTCGACCCAAATTCATCTTGTAACGATTTCCTTAATGACCCCCAGCTATATGTGCCACCCTGGCTTCACATAAATATTTAGCCGAAGTAACAATTTTTTACCATATATGTATAAATTTTTGCAGTGAATTCCACTTCCACTTCAGCATTTTCTTGGAACATTTCCAACCGTATTTCGATCGTTGGTTGCCCTTATCCCGAAAAGGGGCACATTGAGTCCTGAATGTTACGCAGTGTAAAACGCATTCTGGCCACTTCACGCACAACCCCAGGAGCAGAGCGATTCAAGGACACTACTCCCATGTCATTTTTGTCGTTAACATCATCACTAACCTCTATTCCGAAATGTTCGAATAACCGGTCTTGCAATACTACTTTACGCCCCGTTTCTGGTATTCCCAAATCTGCCAACTTCTCTTTAAGTTCACTTATTTTCAATTCTGTCCATTTTGTCCAACCTCTTTGCAAAATATGTGCATATACAATGTTAAAATTAAGTGTAATAATAATATGAATTTTTAAGTTACAGAATACTACATATAATGAATTAAACAAAGCAATATGTTACAATATCTACTTTTTACTTTATGCAACTTCTTTTCTTGAATCCGCCTTCTCCACGTTCATCAGCAAACAGCTTCAAATATCAGCAATTCAGCAATTATCCGTTGCAGCACCCACGAACTTTAATAGTAAACGTTTAATTAAATTTAAATCGTATTAACTTACATTGCTTTTTTTTAATGAAGTTAATTTGTATGTTGACTGTTTAGCTTAAACACGATGTTAATTTATTTACGATTTCCGACGTTTTCAGTTTTGTTTTTAAATTTTTCACTTTATCTCAGCTTTCTGCTACGTTTATTTTGTTCCAACTTTATTCCGAATTTTAACGTTTGTCAACTTTCAATTTTTTTTACGATTATCAACTTTCCCAATTTTTTTAGCTATTTTCGGCTTTTTCAAACATCATTAAATAATATACAGGTGATGCAAGTAGAGTAGTTAGAGACATTGGCACTGCCTTAGCTCAACGTTGTATTTTCGAATTTGAAGAAAAAGGGGAGGAATAAAAGAAAATGCAGGGATTTTTAGGGAAATTTATAATATACTGAAAATTTCGAAAAATATACATGTAATTATGAGAAACTGATTCTCATTCCAAAAAAGGATATTATTTTTATATCATATACAGAGAATTCAAATTGTTTCATTTTTACTGCAGGTAAATTATTGCGCATATCAATTTGATTTCTTAAATTTCAGCTAAGATGAGCTTCTTAAATAGGAAAGCTATCGGCAAATAAAGATTGATAATCTTAATAATTAAGTACATATATTAATTCGTATGTACTTGCATTTATTCTATAATAATATAACATCATAACGAACATTACACAAGTCTACAAAATGATAAAGCCAACTTTAATATTAAAAGTTGGGATAGTAGTTTTACACGTAACGATACATAAAAACATTATATTTCACAGAAATGTCGATAAAGCCATCTAAATTATTGGGCGGATTTCCTTATTTTTATTTATACTTTTAATCCTAAAATACATTATACACAAAACAATTTTTTTACATCAGATCTGATTTCACCAACTTCAGGCCTGCTTTCTAACTTCTGCAGAAATCCTGAGCAAGTTTGAAGACCATTGCCATTGAACTTTATAAATATCGCTTGCAGTGATTTTATTTTTGCAAAAAAGTCGGCAGAGAGTTTAATAAAAAATTTAACTTATATTTTTATTTAAATTAATTTTCTATATTTTTGAATGTTGGTCGGATCAGGACTTGAACCAGAGCTTTCCGAATGGCAATACGCATAACCTTATTTCCTTGCACTAGTACACGTATGTTTTTATTCATTGTCCGCTGTCCATTTATACATGAACCAATTTTTAAAAAAATGTGTAAAGGTGATTCAAAAATCACGGGGTCTGATTTAAGCAAAAATATTAGAAGAATTAGTATTATTACTTACTTGAAATTTTAGTTAGACAACTTTTAAATCGATATATTCTTCGGACATATAGTAGCGACAAAACCCACTTGCTTGTTGGAAACAGCTAATACATTATTGTATTATATCAATGTTTTCAAGAATTTGTCTTACAACTTACATACAAATCGTTTAAAAATATTTATCCCTCAATTCACGCAAAAGTAAATAAGCTTGAAGAAACCACACTGGGCACTTGAGAATTATAGATATCTAATAAATAAATATCATTAAATATAAGATACTTTTAAACAAATTTAACTAAATTTCAATTACTTACTCGAAAAATTAGTTCTAACGTAATTTATTTAAACGACACATTGAAAAAAATTTTATACCAAAAGAAAGTCATCGTAACGAATATAGAATAAAATTCTGTAATGTATACCACAATTTTTGTTAAAAAACTTTAACTTTGCCCTTTTTTTAAATAATTTCTAAAATAAGGGTATAGAATCGTATAAAATCAACATTGTTTTGCTAAGGCAGCGTGTGGGAGAGCGACAATTGCTTACTTACTTCACCTGTTTATTATTTCATCATGTTTTTCAACGTTTTTACATTTTCAACTTAGTTTAATTTTTCAACTTTATTTCTACTTTCAACATTATTATTCTTTCAATTCTGCATTTTCTTTCAACTTTGCATCTTCTCTCAACTTTATTATTCTTTCAACTTTACTCTTCTTTCAACTCTGCACCTTCTTTCGACTTTGCATTTTCTTTCAACTATATTTCTTCTTTCTACTTTGCATCTTCTTTCATTATATTTCTTCTTTCAACTTTATTATTCACCTTTTTTCAATTTTTACCATTTTCAGCTTTGTTATAATTGTCGATTTTTCAACTCTATTTCAACTGTCTTTTTTCAAAGCCTTCATCAACAGTTTCAAAGCCACTGTTTCTTACGACCACCATTTATGCATATGCACATGAGGCGTTATTTCTGAAAATCAATTTTTGCAAACACAAATTTCAGTCCCGTCATAAGTTTTTTTGCCAAGACTGGTAATGGTACAGTTCTAAGGCAACTAATTCCCAAAATTCTCACACATTTCAATTTAAATAATTTTACTACCACTTCTGGCACCAAATTCTGCGGGCTTTCCTTTCTTTTAGTTTCAATTAAACCAACTTTGCTCGTTTTAAATACTTTTATTTAAACATAAGTTTTATCACTAGAAAACAGTTAATTATTTTTTAATTTCATTTCCAATTCACTCTTCCAATATCTATCTTTACTTAAGATATTCTATTGTAGTTTTAGTTTAACTTTTTGAATTATTATTAAGATATTAAGTTTCAGTTTAACTTATTGAAATTTACTCCGTCACTTAAGATACATATTAGGTTTTAGTTTAACTTAGTCAAGTTGTGTAGCCGTCAGTGCAAAAGTCGAACTGAACTCAACTGTCCGTTTTTGTCCGTGGCTTCGCTTCTAATCGTTTGTTGTATACTAGTATAAGTTACTGCTTGCTATTGGTAATGTCGATAGGTATCGCTGTGCTGTTCCCAGGTTTCACTCCCACATATATAATTTAGAAATGTCATAAATTAATTAATTTTCTTGAAATTTTTTTAATTTATATTCCTTTTAAAAATGAAAAAGATAATCCACCTCTCTTCTCTTAACATCGTTATTTGATTTTAAGCATTTGTTTTGCTATTTCTTAATTTTTCTTTTTTTTGGTATTTACCTATATCATATTTTCTTCAAAATTTTTCATTCTCTCCTTTTACATTTTCTTTCATATGCATGACCATATTGTAAATAAACATTATATTTCTACCTCTCTTTTTTTATTGCAATTTTTACGCATTTTTGCATTATTCCCGGATTTAATTTTTAGGAGTTATTTACATTTAGAATCATTTTTTTTTTTTTTGCTTATGACCCATTCGCAGTGCCCAAACGCAAGTAAGTGATCAACATAACGAAAGAAGTAGGTAGGTAGACCTAATAATGTATGTATGTACGAATATGTTAGGTATCTAAACTCATAATATTCCCGTCCTTCCAGCTTTGTCTCAAACTGTTGGTACCATCAACGTGGGACAAGAAAAGGTAAGTGCTGAATGCATTTTTTATGTTTTTATTTATAAACACATACAGGCATACAGATATATATATATATATAATTGGCGCCTTGTAACCGCTGAAGCGATTTTCGGCCGAGCATACAGATATATATTAACATAAATATATAAATATATATATAAATGGAGTTAGATGCTCCAAACAAACGTAAACACAATATATATGTATACATATATACGATATTTTTGAAATTTTTAAATATGCCTATGCCAATTCTTTCCTCTTTTTTTGTTTTTTTTTTGAAGTAAATGCACTTTTTTGGTTGTAAAAAAAAATCAACAGATACATATATACAGCCTTGGCCAAAAGTATTAGGCACCCTACTAATTACTGAATTTTTTGTTTTAACAAGTGAAGTAATGAAATTTTATTTATAAAACAGTGAAAATACAATGAACTAGTGAATGATAATAACATTTAGTAGGTCCACCCTTCGATTTAATAACGGCAGCAATTCTCTTAGGCATGCTGTGTACAAGCTTTGCACATTCGTCCGCACTTATAGCGTACCACTCGTTAATTAAGACATTCTTTAAGGCAGTTTTTGATGTTATACTGTGTTCCTTAATCTTGCGTTTTAAAATAGCCCATATGTGTTCAATGGGATTAAGATCTGGAGACTGTGCAGGCCAATCTAACAAAACAATCTTGTTATCTCTAAACCAACGCATCGTAGTCACTGATATGTGACAAGGAGCATTGTCTTGCTGAAATTGAACCCCGACTAAATTAGTATCGCCGAAAATGCGCGTTAACGAAGGCAGAAGAACAGCTTCTAATACATTTATGTACCCTCGCCATCAAACATTTCGCCGACACCATCAGCAGCCATGCAGCCCCAGATCATAATGCTGCCTCCTCCATGTTTAACAGTGCGTACCACGCAATCTGGATAATATTCTTCCCCAACCCGTCGTCTCACGAACGTCACACCAGATGTCCAAATATCTGTAGAAAAGAAAAAATATTTTTTTCATAAGATTTGTATTATGTCTTCAAAATTGCTCTAGAGTAAGAAGCTATGGCTGTTAATACTTTAAGACGATCTGAACTAAGCTTACCTCCAAGTTTGATTCATCAGACCACAGAACATTCGACCAATCTTCTTCCGTTAAATGTTGGTATCGGCGAGCCCATTCCAAACGATTTTTCCTATTATTTTCTGAGAGCCACGGCTTCTTTCGGGCTTTCCATCTTTTTAAACCTGCTTCCAGAAGTCTTCTTTTAGCTGTTCGAGCACTAACTGGTTTACTAAATCATCCGAAATGGCAGCTGCAAGGGCAGAAGATTTTTTGCGATCGTTGAGAGACTCGCGTATAAGTATTTGGTCTTCTCGTTTACTGGTTAGACGCTGTCTTCCACTTTTTGATTTATTATTGTGGGATTTCGTCTCCACAATTCGCCTGATAGCACATTGCACCGCGCACCGCGAACATGCCACCAAATTGGCAATCTCAACCTGAGACTTACCTTCTTCACTTAGAACTTGAATTCTATCTCTATCATCGTAACTAATTTCACTTTTTTTAGGCATTTCGGTAAATCTGAACTGTTTTTATAAGATTGGTAACTTTTCACTAAATGTAATTTACACTTTCACTTTCAAATTTTAAATGCGAAAATATTTTATGAATTTCTTAAAAATGACAATTTTTAGGTTTAGCTAGCCCAGAGTGCTAAGACTTTTAATATTACGCAATTTATTCGTTTAATCAACAGTTAAACACCCATGTAAGTCATATACAAAAAGAAGTGGTAACTTTGATAGCCACATTTGAGAATACTTGTATTTTACTTTTGGCCAAGGCTGTATATAGAAATATAAATATATACAAAAATTGAATCAAAGTAAACAAAACAAAGGAAAAAGGAATGAAAGGGCATATGTTTAATTACATATTCTTTTTGAGTCTAATTTAGTAGATATTTAACTAAAACCGCGAAGAAAGGTGAATTTTCTTTCAATAGAAGAAAAAAATTGATAGTTTTAGGGATAACTTTGGTATCAAACATTATATTATATGAATAATAATGAAATACATAATTGAATTAATTTGTAATTGCGTATATTTGGAAAGAGGAAATATCTACGATGCAGGAGTAGGTGACCTTCTTTTTGTTGGTGTAGGTGGTATATAGGGTGAAAATGGGAACGTGAGGGCGTAGACCAGACTTGACGGATCGGACTGCTGGAAAAATAGACTGACGGACTTGGTCATGATAGAAGGTGCTGCCAATATAGGAGCCAAAGCGACTCCACCTGACCGTACAGAACTCTCTTTCTTCCCTTTATATCTTTAATATCCCTCTCATCTCTATCCTACTTAGTTTCCCTTCGAGCTTCCCTTTTTTTTGTTGTATTTTTTTTTTTTTTTGCCTAAATCCCGGCATGAAAATTTGACTGATGGTGAGGTAGGTAGATCCTTACATTTTTTTTGCATTGCGATATTATTTTTTTAAATATTGTTTTGAATTAAATATTTTTTTTTTTTTTTTGAGTTATACAATAAGAGCTATGGGGGAAATGATCCCGTGCAGAGTAATTCACCCAGAGACCCGGTACCTGGTGGTTCCAAAGCCAAGAACCGTGAGTGCACTCAGCTAACTGCGAGCATACAGCAGCTAAGTAAACTAACTACCATGATGAAGCAACAGGGCGTGATGATGTCACAGTGCATGAACGAAGTACGGCACACGCGAGAGAATGTTGGAAATCTAACCAATAGAGTTGCTGAAATGGAAACATCTGCTCAAGCACTAGGTCATCAGTAGAGGGTAGCATCAACTCCAGAGGTCGGGAGACGAGGAGAAGAAGATGGTAATCACGGTGGGAATAGCGAAAGGTCTGAGCAAAGATTAGGTGAGCCTCCTAGGTGGAAAAATATCGACCTGGAAAAATGGCACATGAAGTTTGACGGTTTTAATAAGGGAATAAGTGTGGAGAGTTTTATCTTCCGTGTTGAAAAGCTCCGAGAGCAGAACAACATCTCTGTCTGCTTTTCACGGATTTTCACTGTCTGGTAGCAGTCGGCGCGTTGAAGTGGTATTGGCAACTGCTAAAACATTTCAAAACTGCTGAGTCCGTCTATGAAATTATCCGTGAGATAATGGAGCGAAAGTAGCAACCTAGGGAGAGTTTATAGCGAGATACATAACATGACTTTTAGACCCCTTAAGATAATCTCTGAAAAGAAAATGGTAGGGATAATCCGCGGAAATCTAAAATCCTATGTAGCAAATTTAACATTTGTATCAATAATGGAAACGCTAGCTGAACTAAAGACGGAATGTAAAAGGGCAGAAAAGGTCATAAAGGAAAGTAAGAGCAGAACTAGAAACATGAATGAAATAGAAATAGACACAAGAGAACAGATGGAAGTGTTTGATATAAGTAAGATGAAACCTGAAGTTACATCGTCCACTCCAACTTCCATGGCTGTTACTCCTAGTTCACCTAAGTCCAGTATCAAACCATTTTGTCCGTCACCATTCCACCTAATGTTGTGATTCTCCTGTGGCATGCCAGTGGATCACTATACCAAAAACCCTGCAGAAGCCCGAGGAGAAACCAAGTGTAAGTCATCGTTCCATAATATGTTGTGTTTTGCCTGTGGTAGTGATAAATCCTTTTGTGTGGTTAAAAATAAGGCAAACTTCTATCTGGTGGAGATAGCCGGGCTTTTCTGCGAGGAAGCGAGCAGCCCGAAAGCCAAAAAATTAAGATTTTAAGATGGGAAAAGGAAAACAAAATTGATAAGAATGGTATGGGTAGAAAGAAAGAAGAGGCAAGAAGTCTGCACCAGCGAAAGTTAATCTATGAGGAAGCACGTAAGGAAACTATAAGGAGATTAAGAAAATGAGAAAAAAAGGAAAATTATAGAAGAATTTGCAAAAAAATATTTTCGACGATCGTCACAGTCAAAGGTGACAATCGATTTTTCGCCAAAACAACTATAGGAGAAGTACTAGCGGTTTTAGATTCAGGTGCAGGAGCCAGTCGCCTAGGCAAGAATGCAAATATTTATTGGGGAAATCACATTTAATTATTCCGGTTAAGAACCAAAGTATCAAAAAAAAGGTGTGAACGGAAGTTTGAATGGCGCTGTCGTTACGTTACTCCTTCCCATCGAGGGTGCCTTGTCCTTTGACGGTGTGCAACACGTACTGACAAAAGAGCAAACCAACGTTCTAGGAAGGGTAAAGCAACAATTCTCTTCTTTCGCAGTGCTGGGCCTGCGTCGCAAAGGCCAAAAAAGATATTACCCAATTTCAAAAACTGGTATACGCAGAACTCGATCGAATGCTGGACATGGGAGTCATCGAAGAATCTAATAGTAGCTGGAGTTCACCAGTCTCCTTGGTGGTTAAAGAGAAAAAATCGCCTCTCTTTGGATGCGTGAAAGGTCAACGAGAGAACAATAAAATACGCATACCCACTTCCACACATAGACGGAATCTTACAGCCTATTTCCACCGAGCACTTAAATGCATTTAAGGCCTGTGTTAAGTGAATGAAATGTCAAAAGTTTCCACCGAAAGTGAGTTAACTCAAACAGCTGATTTTTGTTTACATTTCTTGTTTGCAAAATTTGTCACAACTATTGAAATCATGAATTCAAGAGACCGCATTCATTTTATGGTATTTGGCTATTTATGGAATCTAATGATTTGCAAGTGCAGATTTTTGCTGCATGGACAAACGCTGTTGAAACGCAAATACTTTTATGTAATGTTTCCATTCTCACTTTTGCTTTTTTTGTTTCCTTAAATTATTTATTTTGTTCAATCAGCTGATAGCTGCCAGAGCCACGCATATTTTTATGTGGAGGGGATCGTTTGCGATTCCGCAATTGCTTTTTTTCTTTGTTATTCCATTTTTTTGAAAGAAGAGAAGCATTATGTTCTCCAATTACATAATATATGCATTTATGTTAAAACTAATGCAAAAAGTAATTTTTATTAGCGTGTTCAGAAAATTTCTCGTCTCATCTATGTTTACTTGAAAACGGCGCTCGGTGTCTACGCTATGCGAAGTTAACAATAAATATAGAAAGAAAAAAAACATATTTTGTTACAAGGAGGTACTCTACTTCGGTTACCTTGTAGGTGATGGGTGTATCAGAACAGATCCCAACAAGGTGGCGGCAGTGCGAGACTTTCCTGAGCTTAAAACACCTATGCAACTTCGCCGGTTTTTGGGCGTGTCAGGCTGGTATCGGCATTTTATGTAGGACTATGCGACTATTGCAGCTCCACTGCATGACTGTCTCTCAAAAAACAAAATAAAAAATTTGCAATGACTGATGATGCCAGGAGCTCATTTAAAAAGCTCAAACAATGCAGACATTTCTACATACAGTGCGACGCATTGGTCGACGGAGTGGGAGAGTACTTTTTCAATTGAACAACGATCAGAACGAACGACCCATAGCACATGTTTCCGCTAAGCTAAATAAAACTCAAAAGAATTATAGTGTCGCAGAACGCCATACGGGAAAGGTCTCCCGTTTACAATTATTACGGACCATGCCAGTTTGAAATGGCTTAAGCCGCAGAAAGACCTGTCTGGAAGACATACTCCAAAGCGTTGATTTTAAAAAGGAATACCGAAAAGGAGCGCAGAATGTTGTCCCAGACGCGCTCTCGAGGGTTAATATGGAAAAATTTTAGTTAGATGGCCGATCAATAAATATATGCCTGGAATCTCCTTTCTTTACCTCGGAGGAATATGAGGAATTAAAAAAGACCATCTTCCAGATCTTTTCATTTCAGATGGATATGTATACCGACGAACACAGTTTGACAGAGGGGATGAACTTCAAGCGGACCAGACCAGGAAGCTTTGGAGCTGCGACCGGGGCTAGTCGAATCTTCCCATAGCTCGCCGTGAGCTGGTCACGGTGGCATCTAAAAAACCGTGGCACGATTGCGCGAGAAGTATTACTGACCAGGAATGGTAGCCGACGTATGTGCACACATAAAAGGTGTGCAAATTGTGTGTTGAACAAAATGTTTAACAGCTTTCTTTCGAAATACGGTGTATACCGCATAAAAACTTCATTTTATGCACCCCAACGTAACGCTGCAGAGAGGGTTCGTAAAAGAAAATTAAAGAAGCTGGGACAAACATGTTAGCGACGCGGCATTTGCCCTCCGATGCGCCATGCACTCTGCTATAAAAACGTCGCCGTACCATGCCACTTTCGAGATGCCTATGATATTGCATCATACCAGTTGGGCTCCTTAAAGTACATGGATTGTGAGATTGAGGCAACAAGCGACCAACTTCAATTAATGAAATATAAGGTAATAAAAGAGGTGAGGCTATTCCATGAAAGAAGTAAAAAGGTATACAAAACCAGGGGTGGAGACATAAAATTCCAGATTGGACAAGTGGTATATCGCCGAAATTTCAAACAAAGTTCCCAAACAGAGAATTACAATCCAAAGTTGGCAGCAAAACATGTAAAATGCATCGTCTTAAACACCCTAGGAAATGCTATGTATGAGCTTGGGGACAGTAATCGCTAGAAGATCGACGTATACCATGCTAAGGACATCTTTGCGAAGTAGAGTTAGCTTATATGTCGTCCAACGTCCTACATATTCACATAAGAGGAGGCTTAGTATATGTGATAAAAGTTTGACTTCTAACTAAGACTTGACGATATCGTTTATTTTTTTATAAATTTTAATTATAGTAAATCTCTAGCAACTGGGATATTTTTTTGGTAATTAGTTGTGTTTTGTTTTCAAGTGTGTCACAAGTAGTAGAAAAAAATAAAGGTTTTGATATTGCCCCAAAACACCCTGGGCATACGCCAAAGACAGGATTACGAAATGGCCCGGCTACGAGTCGTGGGTCGAAGCCACACGTTAATCAGGCTGAGTTATTGAATGTTTTACACACACGCTCAACAATTTGGTTCGGCTGAAGGAACGGCTTGGAGAAAGCACGAATCGAAACTTGAGACCATTCGAGAAAGTTTGCAGTACCATTAAAGTGGCTGAAGTGGTTACACACAAACAAAAAGAAAAAAAAGGTTTTAAATAAAATAAAAATTAATTAATTAAGTGAAGGACAAGCGACATACAGGACACATCACTGTTCCAAAGATTATACAAAAAAATTAAATTAAATAAAATAAAAAGAGGTCGGAAGCAGAGGTAAGTTCCCATTAACTTGCAACTTGCACAGACATAGGTATACATATTCATGATTAATTACATATATGTATGCAAACGAATTAAATATTACTAATTGATTTTTTATTTGTTTGGGTCGCCAACAATATAGTGCAAAAGGGCCTCTCAAACAAAGGTTTGAGAATTACCAACAGTTTGAATTTGCTAGCACCGGATGTCAAACAACGATCGAACTACAAGCCCTCTGGAAATGAAAGGAAGTGGATGCATGCTCCCTACACACCTAACATGGGCGCCAGCTGACCAAGACCAGCCAACACCAACGAAAACATTTATTTGCTTAGCAGTTTAGAGTTATATATATGTATATAGATATACTCGTACTTATATACATATATGTATATATACGAGGGCTGCTATATATTTCTGGCCTAATAATGAAAATACGAATATTTATCAACGAAAATGGTTTTATTGTTTTTCAAAATATTCTCCATCAAGATTTATACACTTTTGCATGCGCTCAAACCAATTTTCGAAGCACTTTTTCCACTCCGATTGAGACACCTCCAAAACATGGTTTTTGAATGCTTCAACAGCATCTTCTGGTGACGAAAATCGTTGACCACGCATTATTTTCTTGATGTGTGGGAATAAAAAGAAGTCATTTGGTGCCAAGTCAGGGCTGTACGGATTATTACCCATCAATTCGACGTTTTGGCCGGTGAAAAAGGCGCTGGTTTGAGCCGATGTGTGAGAGCTCGCATTGTCATAGTGCACAATGATTCGTCTTCTCTTGTTCGTTTTTCGAATTTCTCCGAAGACTTCAGGCAAATAAATAGTGGTGTACCACTCAGAATTGACCGTCCTACGTTGTTCAAGCGGAACAGTCGCCACATGACCAGTTTTGCCGAAGAAACAGGCGACCATTTGCTCCGAAGTGCTTTTTCCACGAACAACTTTCGTTGGATTTGGCTCGTCTTGGAAGACCCACACGGTCGATTGCTGTTTTGTTTCGGGCTCATACGCATAGATCCATGCTTCATCACCTATGACGATTTTACAAATGTTGGATTTGGCTCGTCTTGGAAGACCCACACGGTCGATTGCTGTTTTGTTTCGGGCTCATACGCATAGATCCATGCTTCATCACCTATGACGATTTTATAAATGTCTTTTGAAGTACCGCGATCGTCTTTTTTCGGCATTTCTTTACACCAATCCATACGAGCCTTTTTTTGAGCGATTGTCAAATTGTGCGGGATCCAACGAGAACAAACCTTTTTTACGGCCAGGTGTTCATGCAATATCGAATGAATGCTGGTAGGAGAAATGCATAGGCATGCCTCTATCTGAAGGTATGTTACATGACGGTCTTGCATTATCAGTTCACGTACGGCATCGATGTTTTCTGGCACAACGGCTGTTTTTGGACGACCTTCCCGGAATTCGTCTTTGAGCGAGCGTCGGCCACGATTGAATTCGTTGTACCAGTTTTTCACAGTGCTATAGGATGGTGCTTCATAGCCATACAAAGATTTTAGTTCATCGATGCACTCTTGTCGTGATAATCCACGTCGAAGGTTGTGAAAAATGATCTCTTGAAAATGTTCATGAGTTAATTCCATTTTTTGGCCGAGATAAATTTTTTAATTCCCTGTAAATAAAACAATTCACGATTAAATGACAAAACGTTCTGAGTGATGTTATGCTAAAAAATGTCAAACTTTCCAATGGAAATGTCAGATTGCACCTGGAAACACTTAGTGTTGCCTAGGCCAGAAATATATATAGCAGCCCTCGTATATATGAAAATATGCATATATACACATATACATATTATTAGTTTTATTTGTCCTGTATACCATATATGCATGGATATGACGGCCGCGATAGCCGAGTGGTTAGCATTGCGTATTGACATTCGGAAGGTTCGGGTTCATATCTCAGTTATGGAAAATTAATTTAGTATAAACTGTAGGTTCCTCCATTTGTTCGAAAAACATCAAGACGCAAAACAACAAATTGAAGGAGGAGCTCGAAAATCGCTCCAGCTGTTACAAAGTGCCAATTATATATATATGTACATAAGATAAGTTATTTTTTGGAGATCACCTTATTCTTTTTACATTTTTTTTGCTGGCTTATTTTTGATAATCTTTTCTCTATATATCATTTTTTTATACATATTCCGCATTCGTTCTGTTACATTCTTTAAGTTACTCATTTTATTAGCATGGTAAAAATTTTAATATTTTCTTGTTTTTTTGATTTTGAATTTCTTAATTTGAATTTAAGCCACCGTGAATTTTTCTCACAATTTTTATACATACTTATATAATTTAAAAATGTCATAAATTAATTAATTTTCTTATGCAATATCGAATGAATGCTGGTAGGAGAAATGCATAGGCATGCCTCTATCTGAAGGTATGTTACATGACGGTCTTGCATTATCAGTTCACGTACGGCATCGATGTTTTCTGGCACAACGGCTGTTTTTGGACGACCTTCCCGGAATTCGTCTTTGAGCGAGCGTCGGCCACGATTGAATTCGTTGTACCAGTTTTTCACAGTGCTATAGGATGGTGCTTCATAGCCATACAAAGATTTTAGTTCATCGATGCACTCTTGTCGTGATAATCCACGTCGAAGGTTGTGAAAAATGATCTCTTGAAAATGTTCATGAGTTAATTCCATTTTTTGGCCGAGATAAATTTTTTAATTCCCTGTAAATAAAACAATTCACGATTAAATGACAAAACGTTCTGAGTGATGTTATGCTAAAAAATGTCAAACTTTCCAATGGAAATGTCAGATTGCACCTGGAAACACTTAGTGTTGCCTAGGCCAGAAATATATATAGCAGCCCTCGTATATATGAAAATATGCATATATGCACATATATATATTATTAGTTTTATTTGTCCTGTATACCATATATGCATGGATATGACGGCCGCGATAGCCGAGTGGTTAGCATTGCGTATTGACATTCGGAAGGTTCGGGTTCATATCTCAGTTATGGAAAATTAATTTAGTATAAACTGTAGGTTCCTCCATTTGTTCGAAAAACATCAAGACGCAAAACAACAAATTGAAGGAGGAGCTCGAAAATCGCTCCAGCTGTTACAAAGTGCCAATTATATATATATGTACATAAGATAAGTTATTTTTTGGAGATCACCTTATTCTTTTTACATTTTTTTTGCTGGCTTATTTTTGATAATCTTTTCTCTATATATCATTTTTTTATACATATTCCGCATTCGTTCTGTTACATTCTTTAAGTTACTCATTTTATTAGCATGGTAAAAATTTTAATATTTTCTTGTTTTTTTGATTTTGAATTTCTTAATTTGAATTTAAGCCACCGTGAATTTTTCTCACAATTTTTATACATACTTATATAATTTAAAAATGTCATAAATTAATTAATTTTCTTAAAATTTTTTTATTTATATTCCTTTTAAACTCCGAATGTAAAAAGATAGTGCACCTCTCTTCTCTTAACATCATTATTTGATTTTAAGCTTTTGTTTTGCTATTTCTTAATTTTTCTTTTTTGTTTGGTAATTATACCATATTTTCTTCAAATTATTCTTTCTTTCCTTTACATTTTCTTTCACATAACATAACGAAAGAAGTAGTTAGGTAGACCTAATAATGTATGTATATATGTTAGGTATCTAAGCTCATAATATTCCAGTCCTTCCAACTTCGTCCCAAATTGTTGGTACCATCAACGTAGGACAAGAAAAGGTAAGTTCTGAGAGCATTTTTTATGTTTTAATTTACACAGTCATATAGATTTATAATATATTAACATAAATATCTTATATATAAAAATCTTATGTACGCAAGGAGAAATCCATTAATTTCCAAAAATCTCCAAAAGTTACCAACCGAATGACATGAAATTTCATCAGTTTGTTTCTATGATACGTGGAAAGGTTTACAAGGGAAGTGGACCGGGGACTGACCTATTTGAAAAAAACTCTTATGGCGCCCCGGAACGGGTGTTCTAAAAAGTTACCAACCGAATGACTTGAAATTTCGTCAGATTGCTTCTATGATACCTGGGAAGGGTATTCGTAAAAATCTTATTTATAGTTCGATTTACTTGAAATTCGGTACAAAGGTAGCTTTTTGCTTAGATTAACAGGAAGACTCTTCTTTTCTCCGGGAACTGGACCAGGAACTGACCTTTTCGAAAAAATCTTAATTATGGTACGATTTACTTGAAATTATTATTATTATTATTATTATTATTATTATATTACCTAATCGAAAAAATACTTATTTATGGATCGAATTACTTGAAATTCGGTACATAGGTAGCTTTTTGCTTAGATTAACAAAAAGACTGCACTTCTCTCTGGAAAGTGGACCAGGGACTGGCCTATTCGAAGAAATACTTATTTATGGATCGAATTACTGAAATTCAGTACATAGGTATATTTTTGCTTAGATTAATAGGAAGACGGGGACTGACCTATTCAAAAAAAACTTATTTGTAGTTCGATTTACTTGAAATTCGGTACATACACGTAGGTGTCTTTTTGCTTAAATTAACAGGAAGACTACTTTTCTTACCGGAAAGTGGACCGGGGACATGCCTATTTAAAAGCGTGATCACCAAACACTAATAGCTCGGGCAAATAAATCGACGCAAAAAATATAGTTGCTAAGATAGTGGGAATATAAGAAACGCAATGTAAACTAGATAACATAAGTAACTTTTATACATTTTTTTATTTAGGAAAATATCGTTTTCGTTGCATTTTCTCGTATAATACATTTTGTGCTATTCGTCTGACCATGGCTTTATTTTTGAAATTTTTAAATTTGCCTATGCCAATTCTTGAAAGCGCATATGTTTAAGTACATATTCTTTTTGAGTCTAATTTAATAGACAGTTAACTAAAACCGCGAAGAAATGTGAATTTTCTTTCGATAGAAGAAAAAATTTATAGTTTTAGGGATAACTTTAATAAGTGAGGTATATTGAATAAAATACATAATTGAATTAATTTGTAATTGCGTATATATTTGAAAAGAAGAAATATCTACGATGCAGGAGTAAGTAACCTCCTTTTTTTGGTGTAGATGCTATATAGGATGAAAATGGTGACGTGAGGGCGTAGACCAGACTTGACGGAGCAGACTGCTGGAAAAATAGACTGACGAACTTGGTCAGGATAGGGGGTGTTGCCAATTTAGGAGTCAGCGCGGGACCCATGGTTGCGTAAGGAAGATACGCAAAGAGGGTGAGACGACTCCACCTGACTGGACAGAACTCTCCTTCCTCCCTATCTTTCTTTAATATCACTCTCATCTCTATCCTACTTAGTTTTCTTTCGAACTACCTTTTTTGTTGTTTTTTTTTCTGTTGCCTAAATCCAGGCATGAAAATTTTGTTCACGGTGGGGTAGGTAGATCCGGTGGACAAAAGCCGAGGATTGTCGTAGTGGAGCTTTGATTCAGACCACATCACATTGTAGCCACTCTTGTACAATCTAAAGTTCCTCGGAACGCTCTCTTGGCCAACACATTGGCGCAACTTACCAAGTTTTTATGCTGGGTCCAAATCTGAACGGTTTCGAATAAATCCTTAAATGCTAGGGTCCAGGCGCATGTCTGGAATTTGATGGTTTTTCGAAGATGTTGTCTGTAATCTGTGCTGCAGCTTGATGCACATCGCAGTGAAAAAGCTGCTGTTGCTGCAAGCAATTCGTCGTGGGATGTAACTTCGTCTTCCTTTTCTTGGCTTACCAAAGCGAAATGATGTTGAATAAAGCGGTCAAAATGTTGATTTACTCGGTTGAGTAAAACTGCACATTCCACCTTGCCCGGGTCGAAATTTGTACCTTGGATCTCTTTACCAAGGAGGAGGACTGACGCATGTGCTGATGCCAGCAAATTTAAAGCCATCGAAGACAAACTCAAGTCAGGTGATCGCAGAAGGCACCAAAAATATATAAAATAAAACACAACGTCTTCGCTGTCAACTCCCTTCAGCAATTAAACATATTTTATTTTTAATAAGTTTACCTAATCCTATAAGCGGTACTTAATATATATTTATACATATGTATGTATATGTAAGTTATGGGCTGATTTTATGCAGTTAGGTTTGATCATACGATTGACATCTTCTGTACATAAAAGAGGGGAACATATGCATATGTAAGAAACAATACTACAAGGGCGCAGATTATTACATTGGCGCCGCATTTGTAATTTAGTAAGGGGGCTTACTGGGCTTACTCCTTCACGAGCCCACTCTTAGCTTTTGGGCTGTCATATATGTATAATTTTTATATAGATTTTAAGAATTGATTAGTTATTGTCGCAGCATATTCCACTCCAGTTTGTGGTATGCGTCTTGATGTTTTTCCAACAAACGGAAGGACTTACAGTTTATACTAAGCCGCCTCAGAACGAGGGGCTACCACAATGAGAATATTTAACTTAATTTCTTATTTAAATTCTTTTTCTACAACTTGTGTATGTTGGCCGTACCAGGATTTGAACCCTGGCGCTCCGAATGACAGTACGCAATGCTAATGCGATATCGCAGCCGGCAATATTTAATAAATAAATGCTAAAGTTGTTAAAATAATTTCGACTTAATAGTATTATAGATTTCGGCTTTACTAATACATGTGTTTCTGTTATGTGTACAGTTTTTTTTCAAAAACTGTTCCGTAATTGTAGTCGCAAAAGCAAAATAAAGTCAAATTGATTAAAAAAATTGCATTAATAAATGACATATATCAAAATATCGCAGCATCGCTTATCACAATTGGCAGAAATGGCGCACAATATTGCTGAGCGCGTTAAAGATTAATATGACCGCAATTGTAACTTTCCATCTCCAACAATATTGTTATAAATATGTGAACCTTAGACAACGAACTATTGTACACTTGTTATCAATATGAAGGAAAATGTTATTTGCAAAATAATGATAAATTTTTATGAGATATATATTTTAAATTTTTGGTTTTATCTGATAGGAAATATTGAAAGTTTAATTCCTAAAATATTTATATACATATGCATACACAATTTTTTATGCTGCAGTGCAATCCCTTAAATGCAAATCTTATTTCATTATAACAAACAATACTAGCGACGTTCCGTGATGCTATTTTGATGTATATCTGACAGAAATTACTAAATTTTAGTGAAAAGGTTTTTTCAACTTCAGCGTAATGCTTTTATTCTTACCCCAGTGGCAACTATACAAACCAGTACATACCCTAACGAATCATAATGAGAATTTTCTCGAACAGATCCGCTATCTCGTTCACCTTCCGAGAAGTGGGTCCTATATTATGTTCACACGACTCACCATATAATGTTAACTACATCACAAACAGAAATGATTTTGCATGCATTTGCTGCTCCTTTTATGATGTTCTGGTCCCAAAAATCCAAGAAGTGAGTGGTATCGTGGTGTAACGTTTGCCCAGTTTTTGTTGTTGTCGGTTTTTTCTTTTCGTTATCAGTGCTTCTGGTAACGTCGTGACCTACCAAAAGTTCGCCAACTTATCAGCGTCGCTATCAACCCTTGTGCTTTCTGTAACGATTGATCCGACCATCACGAGTCCTGCTGGCACTACTTTTGCACCCAACAGCTCCAACCCGAGGTCTCACTCTATCAGCTGGGAGAGTCTGTTGAAGATATGCAGTCCCTTTGTTCATACTGCTACTGTCATTACTATTAATTAAATCTTCTGCTCTTGCTTCGCTGCTACTGCTTTGTTCGTACTTTGATTTTTTGGTGTTAGCGATTTTACGGATTTCCTCCTGAATTAGACGGTGCTGGCGCTACTTCAGCGTACAATACACTATGTTTTTTTCTAATACACGCGATAAGATTTTTATTATTATTCGAATCCGATTTAATATTAATTTTTTCTTTAAAGAAACAGAGTTCTTTATTTCAGTATTTTTTCATTATCCTCTTGTTCTTATTCCTAGAGTCTCGTTTTATGTTATTAAATTTTAATTCTTCACTAAATTTACTTGTTCTTCGCTTTTGCGTCGAATAGACTTTCCGAGGATAATAGCTTTGGTCATCAAAGGTGTTGCGTTCGAATTCGGTTTCAGCGGGAAATGTTTTAACACGTTCACGCCTGGACCGAGTTTCATTTGTTTTGCGCCGTCCGATGAGACGGTTTAGTGCGGGCCATAGAAGACCTGCGCCGGCGAGAACCTATTAAACTTGTTTTGAAGCGTTATTCTTCCTTTCTCGATGTGCATCTTACCTTTGCAATAGCGTGCCCTTACTTGTTTTTCTAATGACCATGTGTATGAACCTTAGGCTGCCGTGCATTCCTTTAAGTACTCTGTGATGTAATGGAGATGCTACGAAAAAAGGAAAAGGATTGCATCTTCTTCAACTGTTTGACTAATTTCTGTTATCACAACGGCAGTTCCAGTTTATCGCCAAATTTTCGTCAGCCAGTGTTTCGAGTTGAACTTCCCGTCCCGTCCAGAGGTTGTTGCACATGTTGCTGGATGGTGTCCTTCATGTCAAGTACTTCCTTTCTGATGTGCCTAGGTGGAGGTTCAGCTTTAATAAGGCCCCTATTGGGGTGTTCCCTACGGTAGAATCCCAATAGGAACTGCTTGCACAGCAAAGCATTATGCTCCTTAAGGGGGTCTCCTCATCAGTCAGTTTCAAAAAATCGATTTTTTTTTTTTTTTGCTTCAATCGTTAGAATTATTATTAAAAAATATTCTTGCAAATTTTGAGAGTCCAACTCAAACTCGTTTAGGATTTACAAATCTGAGTAGAGTCTCGCGTGGGGCAAGCGCGAGCTAAACTAAAAACTTTAAAGCCTATTTCCCGAAAACCGTATTTTTTAAAATTCCGTGCACGATTAAAAATGAACCATTAAAGCTATGTATACAAGTAAGACACCGTTTTTTAGATAATTTTATTGTCCATAGATTGAACTAAAAATATTTATTAAAAAATTTTTATTTTACAATGTTATCAACTCAATTATTCTTAGAAAAAGCACTAAAAATCGAGTACTTTTTTAAAAAAATGACAAAAATGTTAAAATTTCAACTTTCAATCACCATAATAGTCTATGATCTGCAAAAAAGCCTTCTGAACAAGGAAGTATTTCCATTTTTTGTTTCAGATAAAAATTACGGGCTGAATCATGCACGGAGTTTGAATTGTTAATCGCGAGCTGCTGCGCAAGATTTTTCATAAATCAGCCATTTTTAATTATTTTGACATACAATAAACTTTTTTTTGTTGAATAAATATATGTTCAAAAATATGCAAAAGATCATTTGTTTCTCTTGTTGTTTTCATGTTCAAAAAAAATCCTGAAAAACCTCTTTTTTTGTAAGCTACTGATGAGGAGACCCCCTTAACTCGTAGCATAGATGCTTCGCTGTGCCAGTGATGCTCCGGCGACATCAGGAGGTTTCCTGTCGCGGTCCTGAGGGCGGTGTTTTGACAACCTTGTAGCTTCTTCATCTTTGTCTGGTTCGTCCCCGGCGCCAAGATCGTGGCAGCATAATTTATGACCGGTCGGCCAATTGCTTTGTACATTGCCAGCAGGATTTCTTTGTCTTTACCCCAGGTGCTCCCGGCTAGCGCTTTGAGTATTTTGTTGAGGCCCTGGAGTTTTGCCGCAATTGCGGTCGTATGCGGAGTGCAGGCTATCGAGCGTGACTCCCAATATCTTTGGTTTGTTTATAGTCGGAATTTTTATGTCATCGACCTTCCCATCTAATTCAAGCCTGTACTCCTTCGTCCAGCTGGTTAAGTGGGTAGCCGGGGACTTAGTTGGCTGTAGTATTAACTGATCTGCATTGATGAAGGGAGAAAAATCGGCAAGATAGCAGTTCACTTTCGAACAGAGGTCATCAATATCCTGGCCAGACTCCAATATCGTGAAATCATCGGCATACGAGGTTAAGGAAACTCCTTCTGGTGGAAGAGGAAGTTTCGATATGTAAAAATTAAACAGCAGTGGGAAGAGGACACCACCCTGCGGAACCACCTGTTTAGTTTTCCTAAGTTTCGATGTTTCATCTCGGAATATTACCGATGATTGCCGACCACTCAGGTAGCCCATGAGCCCCCTCTGCAACCCCGTGAGACCGTAGTGGTCTGTTGGTTACCCAAAGTGGGTAGTGGTGCTGAAGGCACTACCATGGAGGCTGGGGGCGCACATGTGTGCTGGCAACATGGGGCCACATAACTTGTGGTTCACTCCCTATGGGTCTTAAGGCCTGAGCAGATCTAAAGATGACTCCAGCCATTGCACTGGTTGCACCTAACCTTGGTGGAGGAGTGATGGAGTCTTTTATGCCACTCGCAACAGAAATAATCCGTCGGACCAGTATTTGTTTCGGCGCCAGCCCTGATGAGAAGGATTTGGAGCAGCCCAGCTGCTTGGTGTTGCTCCGTTGGCGCACTTAAATTAATTTTACCTGTTGACCTAAACGGGTTTAGATCGCCGAAAGGGTGAAAGCCCTTGGCCGGATAAAATCTGGATCAACTCCGGTGCGTAGAACTGGCTGTCTTGAGAGTCGGGCATATACGTGCTGGTATTGAAAAATCCGAACCAGACTTCTAAAGTAGTTTAACCAATTCTCTGTTACATTTTTTTATAAGGCGTACTTCTTGATTTATGGTGATGTATTATCATAAATTGCATTTGTGACTACATTTGAAATTCATGGCACTATCATTTATTTTTACACACATACATACATATGTAATTTATCACCTGTCACTTCACTTGCAATTTGTCACATCTCCTATATTTTGGTTCTTCCTCTTCTTTATTGGCGTAGGCATCGCTTACGATTATAGCCGAATCAACAATAGCGTGCCATTCATCCCTTCTTTTCCAAAGGCGTGGATGTCTTCCCCTTCCAATCTTTACACCAGCAGGTACAGCCAGCGTAGCCGCTGTTTCTTCATACGCTGAACTATATCAATGTCCTCGTATAATTCGTCTGACTCATCGTTCCATCGTCTCTGGTATTCGCCTTTGCCAATATGCAGAGGAAGACTCCCAGGGCCGACTCATCGGATATCTGCATCTCATCGCTTCTGCATCATATAGTAGGACAGGAATGATGAAGTACTTGTGGAGTTTGGATTTTGTTCGTCGAGAGAAAACTTTACTTTGACGATGGGCTTTAGTCTCTCACACAAAATGCTCGATAGACCATTGTGAAGACTCCAAGTCTAAGGCCTTGAAGCCTTCACAGCAACAACAACAACAAGGTTTATTACCTCAACAAGGAGGAACTCATACAATACTCAACCGAGCTCGGCTTGTCGAATACAGGCACCGTCGACGAATTACGAAAACGCCTTGCTACATTCCTGCAGGAGGAGGGTGAGAACGAGAATCTGCGTGATCGGATCACAGACATAACGTTAAGGCAAGCGAAAGTGTTAATAGCTGCAAACACACCTACATCGAAACAGAAGGAATCGCTGCAGTTGCCGCAGGTACAGCAACCAAGTAACGACAACAGTACGGGAATGTCACCTCGTATGATAGAGGCGTATACCCACGTCTACCCACAGTTGTCCAACTCAACAGTGATGGACCGCTTACGTAAGTGGGGTGTGAGATACGACGGCGGCAAGGACCCATTGGGTTTCATCGAACGCGTCGAAGAGTTAGCACACGGCTACGAAGTCGAATTAAACGCGCTCCCGAGAGCTTTACAGGAGCTACTCAAGGATAGAGCCTTAGTATGGCTTCGAAATAACCACGGGCAATGGCAAGACTGGGATACCTTCAAACGGGACTTCCTAAAGTTTTTCCTGAATTCCCGTTATTTTGAACGGCTGGATGACGAAATCAGGCAACGTGTGCAACAACCAAAAGAAGAATTCAAAGATTATGTTCTAGCACTCCAAGGGCTAATGAGACATTCGGAGTACACACCAGCACAAAAGCTCAGACGTATATACCGAAATGGCAGAAGTGAATACCAGCTATATATAAAAGAGAGCGAATTCGGCACCCTGTCCGAACTATTAAGTCTGGCCGAAGATTTCGAGAACATCATGCGATAGAGAGAACCAACGAGGGCTGCACCCGGAACAATGATACCCAGGTGAAATGAAGAGCGAAACTATGCGGTAAGAGAGGAACAGCATAGAGAGAGATATACGTTACCAAGAAGGCACTACGAAGAGCATCAGTATGCGCCGATAAGTGAGGCGTTGATTCCACGACCACACCAAGTGAACCGGCAGCCAAGAGACAAGGAGCCAAGCCGAGTGAATCCACGAACGGTATGTAGACGATGTGGCGAAGATGGACACTACGCCTATAAGTGTCAGAACGCCATCCGATTGTTTTGCTGGACATGCGGACGAAGAGACGTTCGCACGCAAGAGTGTTGCCGTTTGAGTCCGGGAAACGGCCAGCGACTCCACCTAATACGAGGGGTGACATCGTCCCCCAGTGACCCAATTTCATACAAGGCTCCATCCGTTCTACGTCAGACAGAAGGTCGCATAATGGCCTCTGTAGCGATAGGCGGAAAGCCCATAACAGCAACAATCGATACTGGGGCAACGCGAAGCTTCATCAGCAAGAAAGCAGCAGAATTATTGAAAATGGGACCAACACGATGGTTATTCAAAAGGGTGGTGATGGGAGACGGTAGACCGAGAGCGGTCACCGAAGCAATAGAAGCAGTCATACAATTAGGCGACAAAGAGCACACGAACGAGCTACTTGTTCTGCCAGGCTTAATCGACGACGTGGTCCTCGGGACACATTACCTGGCAAAAGCCAACACAACTATAAGCTGCGGAGGGCAGATAATTAAGTTGAAGGCAGAAGGCGAGAAACGAACGAAAACTTCTTGTTCGACTATGAAGGTCTACGAAGGAAAGAAAAGTAATAGCAAACAACATGTTACTAAAGGTTATAGAACAACAAAGCAGTGCCACTCACCGAAAAACCCGAACAAGCTATGTACTACATCGAAAACCAAACAATACACATTCGATTGTAAGAAGGAAGAGCAGCCGAACATAGTGGTCGGAGAAAATGAAACAATCAACTGCAGATGGCCAAAGACTAAAATAAGAGAAGTTAAGATGGCTCCGGAAAAGTTCCCGGACTACATGCTAAAAAGCGGTGAATTATACCGCCACATATCAGTAAAAATAGATGGAGAAGACGCCACCCCATGGAAGCTTTGCGTAGCAACCCCATTACGTCAGAGAGTAATCCACGAAGTTCACAACAGCCCCAACTCCGGACACATGAGCACTAGGGAAACTATTGCAAAGGCAGCAGCACGATATTACTGGCCGAGAATGTTCAGGGATATCAAGAGGTATATCCGATAGTGCCCCAGATGTCAAATAACTAAGCCGAGCGGGCAACGAGGTGCAGGTACAGGGGAGACAAGCACAACTCCGGTAGTAGACAAGGCGACCAAGAGACGAAGAAGAAGCCGAAGAAACAAAGAAGAAGAAGAATCAGACATCGAAGAAGAATAAGCGCAGAACAAAAGTCGAAGAGGAAGAAACCGAAGAGGCAAGAGAGGAGAAGAAACCGAAGAAACAAAAGAAGAAGAAGAACCGAAGAAATAAACAGAAGTCGTAGAACAGAGAACAGAAAGGTGAAAACAACACGTCCTTACGGGAAGTAAAGGGGGGGTGTGAAGACCCCAAGTCTAAGGCCTTGAAGCCTTCACAGCAACAACAACAACAAGAGAAGTCATACACACACACACACACATATATATATATATATATATATATATATATATATATAGGCAATGAACATACATACACACATACATTGAAGTACACATACTTATAAAAATTAATTGAATATATATAGATATGTATATATTAATATAAATGTATAGATATACATACGTATACATACAGATATACCTATAAACGTAGGAAAATAAAAGATGATTTTTAAATATAGGACTACCAACAACGAAATGCGTAACTGTCCACCTGCAGGCAGAGTTTAGTATAAAAAGGGCAGCATCAGCAGTGATCAGACACTTCTGTTTGTACTGTCGTAGCTAGTGTATATGGTGTGCCGTGAAAACGCTACCAATAGGAGTAGATAGAAATATATGGTGTGACGTGGAAACGCTGCCAGCAGAGTATATGGTGTGAAGTGAAAACGCTGCCAATAGAAGTATACGGTGTGTCATGAAAACGCTACCAATACGATACGATTAAGACATATGGTGTGACGTGAAAGCGCTACCAGTAGGAAATTTAGAAATAAATAAAGTGTGTAATATTAGAACCACTCGTGTTGTCCTTTACTTTCCTCTTTTGGAACCAACATTATAGGAGAGACCCATAATCCGGCTGAGTGATAGCCCAGCTATAGACCCGAGAACCGGGTTCGTTACACCATATATGTGGGTGTAGTCAAGTTTCCGACTTATTCGGTTTAAAGGTCCGCTGAAGTCTAATTGTTTTAAAGCAAGCGGCTCACTATATAAATGTGTAAAAAAATAAAACTTACTCGCTTAGCTTCTAATAACTTCTTGTGCGCTGGGTTTCTGTCACAACATGATCGATATAGTAATGAGTTTTTCGATATGAAGACAGTCTTGTAGCTTGATGAATTTTCTTGTGCTGGAATCTTCTACTGCAGGCAACAATATTTCGGGCCATGGCGTAGTTGTTCACACTCAACCTATTTAGAGATGTTTCGACTTTGACGAAGGTACCTTGTTTGTTCACCCTGACGTTGAAGTCGCCAGTTTTCACATGGTGGCGGGGTCAGTGACAACACGTTCATCTCTCCCATACTACAATTCCAACACAAAACTTGCGCTCCTTTAAGTGTATACTTCACCTTCCTTGTTCCGTCTATCGCACTTCTTGGAAGACTGTGGTGCCACCCTTTAATTTATCTAGGAACCAAACACCTGAGCAGCGGCACCTTCAGAAAGAAAGTATTCCAGACGCGTTGGTATCTCATTCGAAGCTTTCTTGATTTATTCATTAAAGTTAAGATTCCATGTGGTTGGTCCCAAACCCTACTCACAATCGGGTGGGATTCTCCTTCTCAGTTTAGCTCTCATTAAACGGATGTTTGTTGGCTACCCAGAGGACACTTGGTCTAAGAACGGAAGTCATGAACTGCTAGAACCATATTCAGGTGAATCGTTTCTGGCCACTCTGCGGTGAATGACACTCAAAAACTTTCCTCGCATGTGTGAACTTCTACACGTGGTCCCATTCTCCTATTTTTTTATGACATAGAGAAGCAATTATCCACTACTTATGCTGCCTCTTTTATACCTGTTCTATGAACCTATTACATTAATGTTAGTTTTATCATTAATCGAATTTAAAGGACCCTTAGAAGGGTCACAAAAGCAACTTTGAAACTAACTGATTAATAGTGTATTTCTTGTTTAAAGGTGAACTTTACCTTTTTTTTTGACAAGATTTTGCGAATATGAGGTTAACTATTACTTAAGTATCTATGGTTGATATTTGGAATATAGATATGTAGCTCTTTCCTAGGTCAAAATGTTTGAAAAAAATCACGATTTTGTATGATATTTGGAATATAAATAAACGGTTTTCCAATAGGGATGGTATGATTTCTAAGTGTCGTTTTGATCATTTTTAATAGTTCTGTTCGTTAACTAGATGGGCAGTAACAATTTTTACCAAACTTTACTGGATCGTGTTCGTCGAGCTAAAACCCCAGTAAAAATTGGCAACGAGAAAGCGCAATTTTGACGTTTAGTTTGAGAGAAAGTTGTAAATTCGAGCTGGGAAAAAACAGCTGAAAAACAGCTGATTTGTGATCATATGATTAAATTTTTGTCAACATAACAAAAATGATTTAAAATTAAAATAATTAATTCTTTAATATGAATTACGTGTATATGCTAACAAAATAAGTGGTTAAATATAATGTTGTTTAATTTAACTGAACAATATCAATAATTCAAACAGTAGTAAAGGCATTCGTTAAACGAAAATGTGGTTGCAGTGGAGTGGAACCATCGCCCGCACACCACACAGAATCCGTTGAGAAATTAGAAGTAAATTATTATTTCTAGTACAACGGTGATTTTGGATTTCAATAATTTACCAGAAAACAGTGGCGACCAAATAAGCCGCATAAAAAAATTCAAAGCAAAGTTGTTGCAACCGTCACAGTGACGATAATGCATTCTTAAGCTTCCGGAAGCGGTTATCTGAAGTCATTGGTCTTTAGCAATAAACTAGACTCTCTTCAAGCTTTAAAATTCAATATTAAACGTGCTATTCATGACATACGACTTGATTTAGTGAAAAAAGTGGTCAAAAATTGGGTTCATCGAATTCGTTCCTGCAAAAGCAGTTGTGGAAGGCAACTGAATGATGTTATATTAAAGACTTAATTGTATCGATTGTACTTCACATTAAGTATAAAACATTTGAATTTCCTTAACAATTAGAGTGTTTTTTTTTAAACAAATCATATCACTCTTATTGGAAACCCCTATACCTTCATGCCTAGATTAATATATAAATAGATTCCATAGATGTCAGATCTGTTGGAAAAATGTAGGTGTTAGTTGGATAAAGAACTTATTTATTTTAAGTATAATTATTGATAAGTTATAATAAAATAAATAACGAAAACCCCAACAAAAAAACGTACCAGGTAGCGTTCATAAACCGCGTAGCTCGATGCAGTTACGCAATCTCTATAGATTAACCCCAGATTTATTTGAAGAATTCGTTTCTCGACATAATAGCAAACTAAAAGCCCGAAGAATGACTGCGGTATCTACAGAGAAACAGGCAAGTAATGTACTTTTAAAGAGGTTTCCAATTTTGAGCTCCATTAAAATTTTTAAAGGTTCCAACCGTCTTGCGATTCTGGCAACCGGATGCTATCAACGCCTAGATGTTAAGCAAGCGGGGAATATATATGAGCTAGTCGTTAACCGTTATTTCCATCGCATAACAAACGCAGACATTCGTTGGATATTTTCGGGAAAGGTTAGAGCGGCAAATTTAAATTTTTCTATTTTTAGTGAAACAGTTCATTATATTTATACATAAATATGTGATTCTTACCTCATGTATCTGTTAGTACTCAGAAGCGCGACACGATTCACTTGTTTGGAGTTCCTCTACAACGCTAAGAGCCCCACAGCACAGTTTTGTAATTGGAAACTATAACCTGATTTTATTTTATAAACTTTGAAATCCATTGCCATTCTTTCAACCAAAACTCCTCAAAAAAAATTGTAAATAAAAAAAGTTATTCAGGTTGATAGTTATTGAAGCCGTGGTTAATGACTCCTTTTTCAAACCAAGCAGAATGAAGTCTTAAATTTCGCTACAATGAGGCACTGGGGAGGACAGAGCCATGTGTAGAACTTCCCGCGAGTGAGAAAAATTTTTGACTGCCATTCACCTGGGAGTGACCATAAATGATTCTTTTATGGTACATATGCTTCAAGCAGCCTCAGGTCTTCCAGTCTTAAACCAAGTGTCATCTGGACAGCCAACAAACACCCGGTGCCCAAAATAAGGTTGTCTGGAGCACTAAATTACAGCGCAAGAAAATTCACCAAGCTACTTGGCTGAATCCAGATCGAAAAACCGATCATAATAGACAGTCGATACTTCTCCAGTGTTCTAGATGAGCATACGTTCCGAAGATCTAACATCGACTCGGATTATTATCTTGTCGCATCTGTATCAATGTATGCTCCTTAACAGACATACCGTCGACTGCTGTTTACTTTCGGGCTTACACTCTCAAGTTCACAATCATTTGTCACGGCATAACCGCTATCGAAGCAGCGCTATCGCATTTTTCTAAGGATCAATCAATATGAATCCTTCTTCGAACGATTGACAAATTGTGTTGAATCCAGCGTTGTAACGAGCCCGGTTCTCCGGCTTATAGCTGGGCTATCACTCAGCCAGATTATGGGTCTCTCCTATAATGCTGATTCCAAAAGAGAAAAGTAAAGGACAAAACGAGTGGTTCTACTTTTACCCAATTATCTTTATTACTTTAACGTTCTACTGGGAGCCTTTGATCGACACACCATATGTCTTGATCGTATCGTATTGGTAGCGATTTCACGTCATACCATATACCTTATTCGTATGCCTATCGCCTATTCCCTTTGCCCTACTTAACAGCGGCGACTCGCTATGCTAATGCTTGGTGATTTGACTTAGTGTTTAAATATTTCAAATTCATATAATATTTTAATTTCATACGTACGTGTATATATATATGTATATATGTATATGTATATTTATAAATGTTTATATACTCGTATATATTTTATTTATTATTTTATATTTATTTATAAAAGACTACCCTCGTATGCTGTTCTTCATATTCGCTAGTAATGAAAAGAAACTACTGTATTGAAAAATCTTTGCAATGTGGTTTTGCGTCTAGATTTTTTTCCAGCTAATGGAGGGACCTACAGTTTATACTAAGCCGCCTCCGAACGGCTGATGGTTTTTTTTTTTACGAGGAGCCTTTATTTTATGTCCGAAATACACCTGGAGAGGTGGACATTCCCTGCCGAGGGGCGACCACAATCAGAAAATGTAACTTAATTTTTTTTTAAATTAATTTTCCATTACTTTTTGGATGTTGGTGGCAACGGGATTTGAACCAGAGCCTTCCTAATGGCAGCATGCACTATTAACGCGGTCACATCGGGTGTTTATAACAATGGAATTTACGCCGGGTTCAACACTTTCTGTGGTTCGCCCCTTAATGCTTATTTTAGTTAAATCAGTGGTAGAGTCATTTGGTTAAGAACTCGCTTCTCATCCAGTTGTAGTTGGCTGCTGACTATGAGTCACTTTATTAGGAGAAATTAAAATGAGTTCTTCCTAATGAGAATACAAACGTTGGGCCTACCTACGCTTGCAGAGACTCAGAATGAGTTCAGTGGATGATGCCTTGGAGGAATGCAGATTAACTGGAAAATCTGTACCATCCTGAGGTGTGGTTAAGACCATTGCTTCGGACTCTTCTGTCTCATGGATGATTACATCAATATACTCCAATTCGGTGTAAGAATTCATAAGTTAGCCGTTTTCCATCTTCCCCTGGCCCACTCGTGGTGTTTTTGATTGCTCCTAGAGTTTAGGCAATCCGATTCGCTCAAGGTCATGTTTGGGTCGGTGGTTGCTCAGTTGATGGAACCTGACATTAATGAATTTGCACAAAAAACTCGGTTTTACAATGTCAGCAATTGAAAATTAAAATGTCTTTGTTATAAACTAATATTTAAAAGTTTTTTAACATAAGTTGAAATTATCGAGCCATTGACTGTAAATTTTTTTGTACACGAAAATTTAGAAACGTTTTGCAATCTCAGCTCTACTATAACTTAAAAAAAAATTAACTTATACTCTTTTTCAAATATGGAAAGGCAACGCGTAGAAAACTTTAAGTTTCCAATGTTTGTAGCCGCAGCAAAATATTGTAGTTTTTCGATTTCTTACTTTTCGAAAAAGGGCATGGTTTTCGCATTTTCTCTTATTATGTCCAAATTTATAATGATACCTGCCTAACAAATTTGGATTATCACGAGTACTTAAATGATTTCTACTAACAGAACTTGATCTATAATTTTTGTGTTTAATTTTCTTTTTAATTAAATTAGTGATAACTGATTTTTCAAAATGCGAATTTTACAAATTATTAACAACCTAGTCCTATTTTGTTAATTTCTTCCAAATATTAACAGCTAAATTTGTTAATTAATTCATATTACTTACATCTAAAAATGTAAATCTTTGCAATGTGGTTTTGCGTCTAGATTTTTTTCCAGCTAATGGAGGGACCTACAGTTTATACTAAGCCGCCTCCGAACGGCTGATGTTTTTTTTTTTACGAGGAGCCTTTATTTTATGTCCGAAATACACCTGGAGAGGTGGACATTCCCTGCCGAGGGGCGACCACAATCAGAAAATGTAACTTAATTTTTTTTTAAATTAATTTTCCATTACTTTTTGGATGTTGGTGGCAACGGGATTTGAACCAGAGCCTTCCTAATGGCAGCATGCACTATTAACGCGGTCACATCGGGTGTTTATAACAATGGAATTTACGCCGGGTTCAACACTTTCTGTGGTTCGCCCCTTAATGCTTATTTTAGTTAAATCAGTGGTAGAGTCATTTGGTTAAGAACTCGCTTCTCATCCAGTTGTAGTTGGCTGCTGACTATGAGTCACTTTATTAGGAGAAATTAAAATGAGTTCTTCCTAATGAGAATACAAACGTTGGGCCTACCTACGCTTGCAGAGACTCAGAATGAGTTCAGTGGATGATGCCTTGGAGGAATGCAGATTAACTGGAAAATCTGTACCATCCTGAGGTGTGGTTAAGACCATTGCTTCGGACTCTTCTGTCTCATGGATGATTACATCAATATACTCCGATTCGGTGTAAGAATTCATAAGTTAGCCGTTTTCCATCTTCCCCTGGCCCACTCGTGGTGTTTTTGATTGCTCCTAGAGTTTAGGCAATCCGATTCGCTCAAGGTCATGTTTGGGTCGGTGGTTGCTCAGTTGATGGAACCTGACATTAATGAATTTGCACAAAAAACTCGGTTTTACAATGTCAGCAATTGAAAATTAAAATGTCTTTGTTATAAACTAATATTTAAAAGTTTTTTAACATAAGTTGAAATTATCGAGCCATTGACTGTAAATTTTTTTGTACACGAAAATTTAGAAACGTTTTGCAATCTCAGCTCTACTATAACTTAAAAAAAAATTAACTTATACTCTTTTTCAAATATGGAAAGGCAACGCGTAGAAAACTTTAAGTTTCCAATGTTTGTAGCCGCAGCAAAATATTGTAGTTTTTCGATTTCTTACTTTTCGAAAAAGGGCATGGTTTTCGCATTTTCTCTTATTATGTCCAAATTTATAATGATACCTGCCTAACAAATTTGGATTATCACGAGTACTTAAATGATTTCTACTAACAGAACTTGATCTATAATTTTTGTGTTTAATTTTCTTTTTAATTAAATTAGTGATAACTGATTTTTCAAAATGCGAATTTTACAAATTATTAACAACCTAGTCCTATTTTGTTAATTTCTTCCAAATATTAACAGCTAAATTTGTTAATTAATTCATATTACTTACATCTAAAAATGTAAAGTCACATTGATAAAGAAAAGATGCAATTTTCTCCAAAGTTTATAAGGATATCTGAATTAAAAGTCGAACCCGATCGTAATAACATCGAGCTGTGATAGTTTAGTATTTTCACTTAATGAATTAATTTATATTACAATTTCCTTCCATAGCCGTATGTTTATTACTCTCTGGCAGATTTTGTAAAAAATGTAAAATAGTTGCAATTACTTCTTGCGGAAGTGTAGTTATTATATTATATACCATATTTATTTATTGTTATTTCCTGCGTAATTTTTTCGTTCTATATTACATTTCTGTATAAATGAACTATCCTTTTGGACATGTTGAATTTGGCAACTTTACTGAAGTAGAAAAAAATATCATTATTCAAATTTACATATTGGATTTGCTAATTCCATTTACAAAAAGTTGTTTTGAAACATGTTGATTATACATTTTTATTTTTTATATTTTACAAATCACTTCAATATGAAATTTTTTTCTAAGAGCAAGATTCAGTGAAAAAAAATTTGATATTGAAAAATTTAAATAACAAAACATTATACAAAATTGTATGTAATTTGTTGTGTTCAAAGTAAAAAAAAATTAACCTACACTTGATATATAAAACGTGTACAGTACATTCTGGTCTAAAAAGTAATCAGTAAGTTCAGCTATAGTCAAATTATAAATTAAGAAATAAATGTAGAATAATTTAATTCAGAATAATTTGTAAAGTGAAGTTACTCCATTATTAATAAATATATATTGCGAACGATGTATTGATTACGATTATTAAAAAAAAAACCTTTTTTAATCTTTTATTATTTAGCTCTAGCACTTTGCGATTGGTCGCTATTGCAAAAAAAGAGGCGCAACCTTGCTAGGCGACATTGTTCACCACGTGACACATCTCCTTATTTCGCGAAAATGTCAGAGATTGGTTGTTCGGAGATAGATATACTTCTGAAGACACTTACGACGTCAATTACTGATGGAAAGCCTACATTGTTAAAGCATTTTATACAACGGGCCTGTGCCAATATGTTTTTCCAATATATGTGCTCAGTACGCTTCGATTACAAGGATAATGAATTTTGTGAAGTTGTTGGATTTTTTGATGAAATATTCTGGGAAATAAATCAAGGGTTTGCTGTTGACTTCTTACCTTGGCTAGCACCATTCTACAAAAAACATATGAACAACTTAATAAATTGGTCCTCTAATATACGGAACTTTATATTGAACCGTATCATATATAAAAGGGAAAATAATAATGAACAACGGCAAGACGACTTCACGAGCGCTTTGCTTAAAAATCTAAAAGAGGACAGCAATGTTTCACGAGACACAATAATATTTATGCTAGAAGATTTCATTGGAGGTCACTCAGCTGTTGGAAATTTAGTCATGCTTGTTATTATGTATTTAATTAAACATCCAAATGTTGCTAAAAATATTCAGATAGAGGCAGATTCTGTTTCTAAAGCAGGTCATAGGACAATAAATTTCTACGACATGGATAATATGCCTTACACCATGGCTACCATTTTCGAGGTTTTAAGATGTTCCTCTTCTCCGATTGTTCCACATGTAGCAACTCAGGATACTCTTATATCTGGTCACGGTGTAGCAAAAGGTACTATTGTATTTATTAATAATCATAACCTAAACCATAACAAATTGTATTGGAAACAACCGGAATGCTTTAGACCGGAGAGATTTCTCAAAAATACATACGAAGAACAGAAGTCCGTGCAATCAAGCAGGAAGCTGAATGAATCAGAGGAGCGTGAAAACGAGATTGCAGGAAAGAATATAATAATTAAGAAAACACAAAGTCGAGGTCCACAAATAAGAAAAAGCATTCCATATTTTTTACCATTCAGTATTGGCAAGAGAACGTGCATTGGACAAAACTTAGTTCGTGGCTTTGGATTTATACTAGTTGCTAATATATTAAGGCATTTCAATATCAGTAACGAGATGAACAGTGAAATAGAAATAAATACTGGAAGCATTGCACTTCCGACGAAACCAATATCTGTATATTTGGTAAAACGAAAAGAAACCTTTTGAAATTTTTTGCATTATGTACAAAAAAGCGTTAATTTGAATACTTATTGAACATTTGTAATTTGAGCTTAATTAATTAAACGGTTGATAAACATTAAAAAAAATTAGTTTTCTTAATATTTGCAAGACGAATTTATAGAAGATGAAGTTGTCACATCATATGATTGCTTATTCTTGCTTCCATTTCAACAAATTACACAAACCAAATACATGAGGAATAGGTTTTGACGTTTCGAACGTTCGTTAACACAAACAAAATGCATTGAAGGACTTTCGTTTTTGACTTTTCGCAACTATGATTGCACAAACAAAATACATAGGCCTTTTGTTTTGTATTCTTTACCGTGTGTAAATTTGCCTTGATTGTGCGAAGAAAAATTTAAATCATCTTATTCTTTACATTTCCCACATATTGCTCGACTCGTTAGAATGCATTTAACTACTCATGTTGGACTATTTCAAGGTTTATAGAATAAAAGGTAAACACAACCGTTAACACATTCCGACATATTTACAAAGGAAAAGCTTTGACACTTATCTACATCATCAAAAAAACTAAAAACAAGAAATATAATCAAAGTCAATACAGATTCTATGTATATTCATACATTCAGACATACATATAATTTATTGAAATAACTTATTGGCTGATTAAGAGTTTTGCCTTCTACTTATGTTCATAGAAGTTTTCTTTTTCCAGAAAGAAAAGGATAATCTATTAAATATACCTGTGTTAGTTAAAGCGCGTGAAGTTTTACGTGTATGCTTACATACATTTCTGGCATACCCCTTTACCGTGCAACAAAGATTAAAGATGTTCATTCAGGTCAAAACGCCAAATATTAATAACGGGGACATAAAAATAACAAAACAAAGAATTTGCACACAAAAACTGTTTAATAAACCGAATTAAATACACAAAACGAGTAAATTACGTGTAAGTAAAGATGGTGCCATATGTAGAGGTTCAGCCAATTGAGGACAGTTGTTTATTGTCATTTACCTGAGAGAGGCCAGAAACGATGTTTGTGAATATGGTTCTAGCAGCTTACGACTTTCGGTATTAAACCAATTATCGTCTGGGTGGCCAACAAACATCTGTTTGTAGCCGAGCGAAAGTGAGAAGCCGATTTCCCCTCCGATTATGAGTATGGTTTGAGACACGTTTTACTTACTTTATTGGCCTGGACACCGCTTACGCGATTATATACGAGTTTATAACATAGCGCCTTCCATTTCTTTTTGGTTGCGGTTTGGCGCTAATTGGAGATACCAAGATCAGCCAAGTCTTTTCCACCTGGTTTTCCCAATGGAGTGGAGGTCTTACTCTTCCTCTGCTTCCACTGGAGGATACTGAATCGAAAATTTTCTAAGCTGGAGTATTCTTATCCATGTGGACCACATGACCTAGCCAGCGCAGCCGCTATTTTTTGATTTGCTGAACTATGTCAATATCGTCGTATACCTCGCATAGCTCAACGTTAAATCAGCTACGATATTCGTCGTTCCCAACTAGAAAATGACCATAAATCTTACGCAAAACCTTTCTCCCGCAAACTCCTAACGCCGACTCATCAGACGTTGTCATCGTCAATGCCTCCGTACCATATAGCAGGATGGGAAGGTTAAGCGACATGTAAAGTTTCGAGAGATGACTTTTCTTTTCTATTGCCTACTCAGTCCTAAGTAGCACCTGTTAGCAAGAGTGATTCTGCGTTGGATTTCCAAGCCGACATTGTTGTTGGTGTTAATACTGGTTCCAAGATAGACGATATTATCTACGACTTCAAAGTTATGACTGTCAACAGTGACGTAAGAGCCGTGTCGTGAATGCGATGAGTGTTTGCTTGATGACAGGCGCGGTTGTTGTTGAGGCCAATCATGTCAATATTACGGCGTACGCCAGATGTACATTCTTCTAGAAAATTGTATCTTCTCTTTTCAGCTTTGCAGCTTTTTTCTCCAGCATCAAATTAAAGAAGTCATTCGACAAGAAATCCCCTTGCCTGAAACCTCGTTTGGTATCGAACGGCTCGAAGAGATCCTTCCAGATCCTGAGTTTTGCTTAAGGCCAGTTACCATAACGGTATAAGTTTTGTGGCGATACCAAATTCAAACAAAGCAGCGTAGAGGCAGCTCATTTTCGTGGAAAGCTGCTCTAAAATCGACGAAGAGGTGGTGTGTGTCGATCCTTTTTCCCTTATCTTTTCCAAGATTTGGCGTATGGTGAATATGTGGTCAATAGTTGATTTACCAGGTCTAAAGCCACAGTGATGAGGACCAACCAAATTGTTGACGGCTTTAGTATTTCACACAACACGCTCGATAGGACCTTTTATGCCATATTAAGAATGCTTATCCCACGGTAATTGGCGGAGACTATGGGGTCCGTGTTTTTATGGATAGGGCATACCACATTTAAACTCCAATCGGGCATGGTTTCATCCGACCATATTCTGCAAAGTAGCTAATCCATGCACCTTGTCAGCTCTCCACCGCCATGTTTGAATAGCTCTGCTGATAGGCCGGCAGCTCCAGCCGCTTTGTTATTCTTTAGACAGGCAGTCGTTATTCGAACCGTCGGGTCGTCGTTTCCATCATCATCGGTTGGGGTTTCGGGTACCTTATCTCCGGTTGTTTCTTTTTCACTGACATTCAGCAGGCTGGAGACGTGTTCCCGCAGCTCCAGCCGCTTTGTTATTCTTAGACAGGCAGTCGTTATTCGAACCGTCGGGTCGTCGTTTCCATCATCATCGGTTGGGGTTTCGGGTACCTTATCTCCGGTTATTTCTTTTTCACTGACATTCAGCAGGCTGGAGAAGTGTTCCCTCCATAAATTCAGTATATTCTGAGCATCCGGCACTAGATCACCCCTCTGGGTCCCACAAGAATTTGATCTGGCTCTGAAACATTTTGAAGGTCGTAATTTTTTTCATGGAATTTTCTAGCGTTATCTTTTTCGGCCAGCTTCTCAAGCTCTTCATACTTACCCATCTCGGTCTTTTTTTCTTTGCACATGCGTCTTGCTTCCCTCTTCAAATGTCGATATCCTGCGCGTGTAGTGGCCGATCGCAACGTTACAAGTTAGGCTTTCAGGCTTTCTCTCCACTGCTACACGGCAGTCCTCATCGTACCAGCTGTTTTTGCGACCTTTACGAAATCCAATAAATTTCTTTGCAGCTGTACGTAGGGAGCTTGAATTGCTGCTCCAAAGTTCCCGTATACCGAGTTGCTGATGAGTGCCCTCAGAGAGCAGGAGTCGAGTAGAAAACCGCTCGGCAATCTGTTGTGATCGCAGCTTTTGGATGTCGAACTTTTCTTGTGTTTGTAGATGGGTGTTCTTTGTTACACAGAGGCGGGTGCGTATCTTCACGTGGACGCCCGTCAAGAATACCGGAGCCAAGGGACAGCCAAGTAGCTTGATGTATTTTCTTTTGCTGGAATCTAGTGCTACAGACATCCATATTTCAGGCCCCGGCGAAGTCGACCAGTCTCAACCCATTTGGGGAGGCTGAATTTTCCGACAGTTGTTACATTTGCATTAGGCCCACAAATATGTTGTTCAATTAGATTAAATGGTATAACTATTTTCCAAGCAGTTGATGTAACTTATCTCGGCATACACTTAGATACAAGGCTCATCTGGAAAATGCATAAGGATGCCTAAGTTATACATATGAAATTCCAATTAGCTAGCTTAAGCTGGCATTTACAAAGAAAATCTGGGCTAAGGCTTGATTACAAGTATAACTGTGGGGTATGACATGTGCAACAACATTATAAGTCGTGGTACGGTAGTAACGAAAAAATATATAAAGGCCTTGGTGTCATACTGGTTAAGCCTGAAGTTAAAAGGAGCAGAACGAAGTACCTCATCCCAACCCATCAGCTAACTCATCCAGACTTTCCCGACTGCAACGAAGAGATGTTAAGATTTGTACTGCGATCGCATCTGAAATTGATAATTTGATTGTCAGAAATTTTGTAGAGCTGCTAACAGTTCTTTTTGCCCTTCTTGTGATCTTGTTTGTGAACTCGAATACAACAATTGAGCTCAAATCCCACCTCAAAGCAATGCTCTAAAAAACTTAACTTGAAACCTGCTTTAAGTCTATGCTACCAAAATGTTAGAGGTGTGAATACTAAATTAACTAACTTCTATCTCAGTAGTCGAACATAACCATGATGTAATTTCTTCCATTGAAGCTATGATTTTTTCAAGTAATTATAAAGTTTTTAAAAAATATTGTGAAAACGGAATCGGAAGAGTATTTTTCGCCGTAGACTCCTTGATTCCATCTGAGGAGATTACATATTCGGGTAGTTATTTGGTTCACTGTTATATTTTTCCTCAATCTGATTTCTCCGTATATCTACAGCATATCTCTTCATTAAAAATTACTAGCATAATTGTACCTTACACTTTAAGAGCAAAATTCATTTTTAAAAGAGATGATTGATCTCAGCGTATATAAAGTAAAGTTTTATAAACTGGAGGGACCTACAATTTATACTAAGCCGCCTCCGAACGAAAGCTCGGGGGCCCGGGGTGGTTGACATTCCCTGCCGAAAGACGACGTCAATTAGAAAAATTAACTTAATTTCTTTATTTTAATTAACCCTTACAGTATTTTTTTATGTTGGTGGGACCAGGACTCGAACCCTGGCCTTCCGAATGGGTATTAAAGCACTCGTAGATAAAATTGTTCAGACCGTTGCATATTTTAACTTACTGCTACTACTACTTTCTCGGTACTGGATAAGGAACAGAAAGGCATGGGACTGGTAATGATTCAACTAATTTAAGAAATATGTAACTCAACCAAGGTATACTAACTATTTCAAAGTTTTGAAAAACGCAGGTATTCATAATACTATTTACAATAATCAATTCTGCTACAAAAGTTATTTATTTCGTTTCTAACCAAGAAGCTTGGATTACTGGTTTTCCGACCAAACATTTTACAGAGCATTTTTAATAATCTATAATTGAACTGAAAAAAAAAATCAGATTGAAACTGCTTCGAGAAAGCTGTTATTATATTAGCTACCTATTAGCTCCGTCAATGACGTGGCAGCTATCTCTCAACGGTATAGAGTGGGACACACCACGGCGTGGCTTGCTCGTCCCTACGCTCCTAAAGTCACCCTTTTTTCATTGTAGCTAGTTTCAACGTGACAGGCCGCAAATTAATTTGTGGAATACCGACGAAATTTGATAGTGGTTTTGTTTCAAGGGCTTTCAATTTTTCTAACACAACATTTTCGCGATGCGTAAGGGTATGTTGCTTCGCGTCGACGGATAAGTCATCTTACTTACGGCTGCCATATCGAATACTGTTCAAAAATCTATACCTAAGTGTAATGGGATGTAGTCAAGCTTCTGGGTATGCAGTTACCTGTGGAGCCTTGGGTCACGGCTAAAAGAGAGGAAGTTTCTGTGGAGCCACTTCGACTTATTCGGTTTAAGGGTTTGCTGAAGTCTATATGCAGCGTCTGTTCACCAGAGATGCAGCTGCGAGCATGCGTTGGTTATATATGGTAAATGTGGAAAAAAATTGAAAACATATCGTTGATTTTCCCCCACGCCTCGACGGAAGAGAAGGACGATTTGGCCAAAGATGACTTTTATAAGTGCCTGGAGCTCATATGAGCGCTGCCCCCGCCACGATGCGAAAATTGTGCTCGGCGATTTTAATTCCTGGGTGGGCAAAACAGGTATCTTTGGTGCAACTGTCGGAAATTCAGCCTTCACAACGAAACATCCTCTAATTGGTTGAGGCTAATTGACTTCGCCGAGACCCGAAATATGGTTGTTTACAGCACATGAAAATACATCAAGCTACTTTGCTGTCCCCTGATCGAAAAACTAAAAACCAGATCGATCATGTCGTGATAGACGCCTCTGTGTATCAAAGAATGCCCGTCAACTAACACAAGGAAATTTCGACGTCGAAAAGCTGCAATCACAACAAACTGCTGAGCGGTTTTCTACTCCAAAAATAATATGATATGAAACTTACTCACTTACTTATTATCTTTGGGCCTCGATTAAGTTTTGTTGCCAGCTCAAACTACAGATCGAGGCCCTACAGTCAGCTGTGGGTTAAAAATGTGAGCCGGTATACACAACCCGCTAAAAACTAATTTTAAAGTTAGTGTTTTTTTTTTATTTTTCAACAGAAGTTTGCTTTAATTTTACCTAATTATAACAAAAGTGTGCAAACTAGCTTTGCTGGCGAAAGAACAAGAACCCAAGCCCACAAATGACTTAAATCCTTTTAAAAAATATTGGGTTGATATTTTTTCGAATAAATAATTTACTTAGACAGTAAAGATTAACATTTCTTGCTAGGCTTAACTTTATTATTAATAAAAAAAATTTTTTGTAGTTATGTGACAATAATAATGGATTAAAAAAATATCTATTATGTTAAGGATTAGCTAGTCGGATAACATTTTCATTATTTTCATTAAAATTTAATGATTCGTTATCAGGATAGAAATTGTACTCAAAGTTGTTATTCAATCATACCCAACTATAGTTTCATCGTAGTGGTTTGAAAATGTTATAAAAAAATACACCTTTTTCGGCGCTCTCACGGGATAAATAGTTTCGTATCATGTTATTTTTATCTACTCGATTTGCACTCTGCTCTCTGAGAACACTCATCAGCAACTCGGTGTAAGGGAACTGTGGGACGGAATTTCAAACTCCCTATGTACAACTGCAAACGTAACAATTGGATTTCGGAAAGGTCGCGAAACAGCTGGTACGATAATGACTGCCTCCTCTCCTCTCCCGACGAACAAAAACCAAACTCTACGAGTCCCTCATCGTTCCCGTCCTGCTGTACGGTGCGGAAGCATAGACGATGCCAGTATATGATGAAACTTAAGCATTAGGAGTTTTCGAAAGAAATGTTTTGCGTAAAATTTATGATCCTTTGCGAGTTGATAACGACGAATACCGCAGCCCATTTAATGTTGAGCTCTACGAGATATACTACGACATTGACATAGTTTAGCGAATCAAGAAACAGCGGCTGCGCTGGGTTAAGAATACTCCAGCTTTGAAAATTTTTGATGCAGAACCCGCCAGTGGAAGCAGGGCAACGGTAAGACCTCCACTCCTTTGGAAAGACCAGGTAGAGAAGGACCTGGCTGTACTTTGTATTATTTGTCAGTAGAATAGGTAAGTAAGTAAGTAGACTTCAAGTTGTAATCCTTGCACTATGAGCATGTAACATTATTCCACAAGACAGGTAGTTTGATTAGCCCTGTCACCGAAGTTTCTCCTCTATTTGCGATTCTGATGATCTCATTCTTCACTGGGACGGTCTTGCTTTCCTTACGTATTAATGCTCCTGCAACGTTTTTGCAAAAAATCGGATGTCACTAGTTTCTATTTCAAGATATTATTCTCTATTGCTTCATAAAAAGTTCTCTTGCGCTGATACAACCTGTTCATTTTGCCTTTATTTCTAATAACTCTTCTTTATTTCTCTTTCTTCCATTGCATACTTCATTACCTTTTCTTTATAATAATTTAGTCGAGGTTTTATTCCGGGTTTTTTTGGCATAGGATTGGAGTTCCCGGCGATATTCGCATTCCGTTTCATGTTGCAGACTTAAATATGCCAAATGATGCACCGTCACCACCGAATATTCGAAGACATCTTAGGAGAAGCCAAACCTATTATCTATTATTATTGCGAATCAAATTCAAAATAAAAACTTCAAGTTTACCTTTATCTTCGAAGAGAATTGGTTTAAAAATATACATACATATTTAAAAGCTGAAAATAAATTCAACTACATCTGTGTTCCGGCAACGGGGATCGGGGGAGGTGCCGGTCCTTCAGAAAGCTGCAAAAAAAGATCTACTTGCCTGTCGCCAAGCTCTCAATAAAAGTTTGTATTATTATTTTAATTAAATAGAGTCATTTATTAAATGAAAAATATATTTGGAAAAACCTACATAAACGAGTAAAGTACCAGAACTCACCTGAGATGTTGCTGCTGTGGCTGCTGTATCAAAAGAAGGGCCTAAGGCCGGCAACCTTGGCCTTTTAAAGATTTCCACATAAGGTGGAAATCCTAAACGGGACTAACTGGACTCTTCTCATAAATTTGAAGAGTCACTTAGATAGGAACAAAAGACAGCAGCGACATCTCTAGGTAGAAGCTTTGGCTGCTGCTCAGGGTAGCACACGTAAACATGCCGCCCGCCTTGCAGCAACACTGTAAAAAATGACTAAATTACAGATTTCAATATATACACGTAGAATTCAAATTTTTAATGGTTAAATGTAGAAAATAAATAATTCGATACAGTTTACTACATAACAATTCATTTTTTGTATAGAATTTCATTTCTTTAAAACTAAATGTTGGTTTTCTTTACTCCCTCGCCGCCGTCTAATAGGGTGAGCAACCGAAGATCACCCATCCGAAAATTGTGTTCTGGGCAGCTGGTCGTGTTGGAGTTGCTGGCATAAGCCCTGGCGGGAGGATCATGCCATACACGTCGGCACCCAAAATCATCGAAACCGCGCTTGACTTATAAAAGGTTGGGTCTGCCAACCGCAAATTGTCGAACTCGTCGACGACTCTTGAGTCCAGTGTGCGCGCAGGTGTGGTCTTTATGATGCTAGCCACCACTCTCGCTTGTATGCTGATCCTATCACTCCAACCTTTCAGCGTCAGGTTGATCTCCTCTACTGAGTCACGTCCCAGCAGGTGCATTCGTCTCGCCAGGGTGCGTGCTATCGTGGATTGTGGCTGCCCTGGGTCGATGAGGGGACGGACAGCATGTACTCGGCCGCTTGCTACCACTCTCACCATCACTGTTGGCGTGAGGACAGACATACCCGTATCGTTTCGAGCGGGTCCCTTGATCCGCTCTCGGGCGTCTCTCACTGCCTGAGGCCTGTTGTTGCACCTTCTTGGTGAGGCAATTCTTCCTTCTCTCGGTGGGGGTGGCCGCTGGACCACTGACCGGATACCCGACAGAGGTGGTCTGAGTACCGGGGGTTTGGTGTATGGTTGTATTCTGCGGGAACCTCTTCATCGCTGGCATCAATTTCCAGCACCTCCTCGTCGCTGGAGTCGTCTAACAAGGCTTGAGCTCTATACGGGTCAGGCCTACTGTCTACCGCGTCTACGTCCTGCGGCACGTCTTCCTCGCACCTGTCGGTTTCCCACAGGTGTAGGAGACTGTGATGCCGCTACTGACACCGATCGCAGTGTCTCGTCGATGGGCAACTGCTGGCCATGTGACGCGGCGACAGGCAGTTGGCACAATTCCGATGAAGGAGGACTGCCCTCAGTCTCTCCGTCGGTTCTAGTCGACGCAGTTGTCGACAGAAGAGCAGCCGGTGGTTGTGGTTGCACACAGGGCACCGGTGTTCCCTCACTTGTTTGTTGCTGTTGGCTCGGACCATTTTGAGTTTCTCTGAAATTAGATAAATCATTAGTGCGTTTTTCGACGGGAAGCATAATCAATTTCACAATTGGACGTGTAATTAAGCCTCGCGTCGTACGTATATCTAAAACTCTAACTCGACTATTTGGACCTAAAAAAACCCTAAAAACTCTACCAAGTCGCCACTCATTCGGGGGTAAGTTGTCCTCTTTGACAATTACGAAGTCGTCAACCTCTAGATTTCGCTGAGGACATTGCCACTTGGCTCTCTTGTGCAGTTCCTTCAGGTACTCCACCTTCCATCGCTGACAGAATCCTTGGTGAAGCGCCTTTAGCTTTTGCCAACGGTTGATTATTGACATCGGGTTTGCGCTGATTTCTGGTTCAGCGATCGCGAGCAGCGGACTTCCACTTAGAAAATGTCCCGGGGTTAGGGGTTCAAGGGATTCAGAATTATCTGAAAGTGGACTTATTGGTCGTGAGTTAAGGCATGCTTCTATTTTGGCCAGTAACGTCGAGAATTCTTCCATCGTAAAACGCATCGCATTGGCTACCTTTCGAAAATGGGCTTTGAAGCTCTTCCCTCCTGCTTCCCATAGTCCTCACATGTGAGGAGCTCCTGGTGGTATGAAGTGCCAGCTGACTTCTTTATGAAGATATGATTGCATTGTTAGGCGTGAGGCTTCAGTCATGAATTTTTTAAAACCGTGCCTCAAGGCTTTGTTTGCTCCGACAAAGTTCGTGCCATTGTCCGAGTACACATTATGCGGACAGCCCCGTCTTGCCACAAACCTGGCAAATGCACCCAAGAATGTTGAGGTCGATAGATCGCTTGTTGCCTCTAGGTGTATTGCCTTTGTAGCAAAACATACAAATACGCAGACGTATCCTTTAGTGGTGAGACATGCTCGGCCAGTGTAATTTTTAATCTCAAACGGGCCCGTAAAATCCACGCCAGTGTTGGTGAACGGTCTGGATACGTCCGTTCTTTCCGGTGGGAGCGCAGCCATGAGTTGTTCCCGTGTTCTTTTTCTGTAAATTATATAAACTTTGCAATTATTAATTTCGGTTTTTATTACATTTTTTAACCGCACTATCCAATATTCTGACCTCATAAGTCTCAACATGAGTTGATTTCCTCCATGTTATGAAATCAAGTTTGAGAACCTTACGAGAAGTCGCGAAAATTGGCAATTATACGGCAGAATGGTCGGATATCGTTCATTGTACGACAATGACGCTAGCGCTAGTCTTCCACCTACTCTCATAACTCCATTCTTGTCCAGAAATGGATTGAGAGTACGGATGGAGCTCTTAGCGCTTACTGGGTTAGAAGAAGATAATTCACCGTATTCGTCTGAAAAGCAACGCTTTTGGGTTAAGAGGATAAGTCGAGTTTTTACCTCTCGAATTTCCTTTGCTGTAAGGTCCGTAGATTAACTTCGATTTGTTAATCTGTGCACCGGATGTATTTTCCAATAGAGTTGAAAAATTCGTGCAACTACCCACAGTGCGCGAGAAAAATCGGAGAACCGTTCCATGATGTCTTCGTTGTCTAAATTTCGTGCTGCGTGAGTTCTAACTACCTTTTGTTCCAATACGGTTTCCTGTGGCTCCGTCTGTCTCTGAGGCCACTCAGAAGGCTGCTTCTTCAACCAGCTTGGACCCTGCCACCAAAGAGTGCTCTCCGCGAGTTCTTGAGGGGAAACGCCGCGGCTGCCAAGATCTTCCGGATTGTCCTTGGAATCCACGTGATTCCAGCCACTCGATCCGACGAGGTCCTCAATCTTCGAGACTCTATTCGCCACGAAGGTAGTCCAGCAGCATGGGGGCTTCTGCAGCCATGAGAGCACGATATTGGAGTCTGTCCATTTGTAGACTACTGGTTGAGCAACATCGAACTGTGGAAGTAAAGCGTTAATTAGTTCTGCTAAAAGTAGTGCCCCACATAATTCTAATCGTGGTAAAGATATTGTTTTTACTGGCGCTACTTTGGTCTTACTTACCAGCAGACTCACGCTTGGAACGATATTTGAGTTTCGTTCCCGTACCTTTACATATAACGCAGCAGCATAGGCCTTCTCTGAGGCATCACAAAACCCATGAAATTCAACTTCGTTCCATGGGGTATACCTGATCCATCTTGGAATTCCGATTTTTGAAATATTGACGTAGTTTTTGAGAAAATTTTCCCATCTCAAGTAAATACCTCTTGGTATGTTGTCATCCCAGTCAATCTTCGTTAACCAAATATCTTGCATAAGGATTTTCGCCTCGATGACGATTGGGCTTAGCCAACCTGCAGGATCGAACAGTTTTGCCACACACGATAATACTTCTCTCTTGGTGTAGCTTGGATTTATGTGCATCTCCTGGACGTTGAAATGGAATCTATCTTGAACAGCATTCCATCTGATCCCTAACATCCTTGTCTCGCTTAAGTCGTCAATCTGCAGAAAATCCTCTTTGAGAAGATGCTCTTTTGGCAAATCGGCTAAAATTTCTTTGGAGTTTGAGGTCCACTTACGTAGTGTCATCAACATACATATGTTGCTTTAAAACCCTGGATGCAAGAGGGTACTTCAGGTTAATATCTTCTGCCAGCTGAAGTAGTGTCCTTTTCGCTAGGTATGGGGCACAGTTAACTCCGAAAGTCACTGTTTGGAGCTCGTAATCCATTACTTCCTCTTCCACTGATTCCCTAAATAATATCCTATGAAACCTAGTGTCCTTTGGATGCAGCAGGATTTGCCGATACATCTTTTCAATATCAGCGTTGAATATATATTTAAAAAATCTCCATTTCAATATCAACGGGATAAGGTCGGCTTGCAGAACTGGACCAGGATGAAGCACATTATTTAAACTTACCCCATTGGATGTTGGGTTTGATGCATTAAACACTACGCAGACCTTTGTCGTAGTGCTATCCGTTTTACCACTGCATGATGCGGCAGGTAATAAGATCCTGGGCCTTTGTTTCCAGATGTGCTGTCCACTAGTTTCATATGACCGAGAGTTATATATTCTCGGAGTACCCGGTGGTATTCTGCCTTTAGTTCCGGCTTGCGCACCATAGCTGCTTCATTCCTCAAGAATTGCTGCATTGCACCGGTCCTCGAATATCCAAGATTTATGTCCACTGAGAATTCCTGCCGAAATGGGAGTGTCACCATATATTTTCCTTGTTCAGTTCTCGTCGTTGTGCTTACATACTGCCGATCGCAGAATGTTTCTTCGGGAGTGATTTGTTTTTTACTTGGGACTTGTTCTAGCTCCCAAAACCGAGTGAGCTCAGAGCTCGAAATTTCGGTGTACATCGAGATGTATGATTTTGTAATCATATTGGGGGTTTGAGGGATTGGACCTGTTAATATCCAACCAAAGACTGTCTTCTGCGCCAGGAGAGAGCCTAAAACGTTCTTCTTAACGTTTCCTATCATTATTTGCGGATACAAATCCAATTACCACGTCCACCTGCTGACTTTTATTAAAATTGACATCGGCTAAATTAATTGGAGGCAGTATACCAAAATCAACTTGGTCCACTGTAAGCTGGGGGAGGTTTCCCGTCAGTTGGGGGAGAATCAGGCCTCTTGCCTCAATTCTAATCTGGAGGTTGACAGGAGAACCTAAAACGAACTGTGCGACTTCTCGCACCTTAGCCGATGTCGACGCATTAATACCGCAAATCTGCATGTCAGCAGGCTGTGTAGGCAATTTGATACGTCGTTGCAACCGCTTCGTTATAAATGCACCTTCTGATCCCGAATCAAGAAGGGCCCTTGCCTCGTATTTCACTCCTGAGTAGCAGATGTGTACCATTGCAGTACCTAATATAACGTTTTTTGCGTTTCTTGCAAAAAGTGCGTTGACGTTCCTCGATGTGGTTGGGAGTTGAGCATGCCTGGCCTCCGTATTTCCTGATGCCTGCCGATTAGTTGACGTCGATGGGTTATTCCCAGTTGGATTCCGGTGTAGCAGGGAATGATGCCGTTGATGGCAATTTAAACAGCTAAAAGTGCTCTTACAATCTCTTGCTAAGTGGGAATGTGTTAAATAATTCATACATAAATTGTATTTTCTAGCCACTTTGACGCGGTCGTCTACTTTCATGGCTAGAAATTTCGGGCACGCTTTTAGTACATGCGCTTCCTGTGGGCAGAGTCTGCAAGTAGGCTGTGGAAATTGAGAATGGTGAGCAGCTACCTTCTTTCCATGTGATGGGGCTAGACCGCGATTCTGCAATGTCCTAGACACTCTTGTGCTTTGAATGTCTGAAACCGTTTCCAGCGTCTGAAATCTGTTTGTTAAAAAGTTATCCAGTTCCTCCCACCTCGGAATTTCGGTCTTGTGGACGATTCCTTGCTCTCACAGGGCTAATGTTGTGTCCGGCAACCTACTAGAGACTAGAAAGACAAAAATTGCATCCCAGTTGCTTATCTCAATGCCATACATCTGAAGCACTGAGATGCAATTATTTACTGCTCGTTGTAAGTTTTTTATTTCCGCGCCGCGTTCGAGAGTGACAGTTGGTAAGTTGAACAACGTTTTCAACTGATTGTTTATCATCACCCTTTTGTTTTCGTAACGCTTCGACAAGTTCTGCCACGCGGTTATGAACACATCATTGGTCAATAGGGATTTCTTGACGATGTTTCCCCACGAATCTTATGGTTTAGATGATATAATTTTTCAACCGGAGTTATTCGAGAATTATTTACGTATATTGCTGTAAAAAAATCGCGAAAAGATGGCCATGCCATGTAGTCACCATAAAAAATTTCGGTGTCACATGGGGGGAGATTTATACTCGAGCGTGGGATGGATTCAGGTTCCCGCGCTGCAGGATTAACCGTTGATGAGCTTTGTTGTACAAAGGTCAGGTTGTGCATTGTTTCACCCATCAGTGCCGCACATGTCAGGTATGCTGCGTAGCAATCCTGATACCTAGTCTTAGCCGAACGCATGGCTATACTACCTGCTTCGTCAGCAGACAAATTCAGCGAATAGCCACGAATGACTTCTTGACTTTCAACCACAGCGCTTTCAATTCTTCCTTCTGAATGTCCAGAGAAAAAACTGAGTGATTTGCACTTGGAGTGTTGTTATACAACTCTTCGAACTCTAGCAGTACATCACAGGTGCGAGAAAAGTCATTAGCGTGAGTCATTTTCAGTAATTACGAGTTAAATGAAAAGTTTAGTTATTGCCGAAGTTGGAATTCTGATACTGCTTTGTATCAGCCGTAAAAAGAAAATATTTAAAATTCAACCGGTATCGTATGTGCTCGTATAGCACAGATACGTCGCGTATATATATTTTCGACCAAAACGTTATAATGCCTGATAGTTCCAAACGGAAATTTCTCTAAATCTCAAAACTTTCGAGGAAACAACCGGTCGCATGTGCTCAAATAGCACCGAAATTCCGCGTATATATTTTTTCGATAAATTGTTAAAATGTCTGAGAGTTCACGTATAAATCCACAGGGAAATTTTCCGAACTCTCAAACTTTCTAAAATCAATTTAAAAAGTAATGGGAAACCAGATGACTTACCCTTAGTTGGGCCTCACTGCTTCATAAGCAGTATCTGGAGACCTTGTTGCACAGTTGGGCCTTTGGTAGTGGCCCTACTGTGAAATGTTGGACCGTTAGTGGCGGCCTTACCGCTTACCGTTGGGCCTTTTGTGGTGGCCTTGCCGCGTACTGATGGGCCTTTGGTAGTAGCCTTGCTGCTTACTGCGCGCTTTCGGTACTTGCCACTTGCACTGCGCGCTTACCGCGTTCACTGCGTGCTTGCCGGGAACTTCGCGCTTGGCACTGACACTGCGCGCTTGCCGCGTTTCCTGCGCGCTTGGCACTAACACTGTGCGCTTGCCACTTACACTAACACTTACACAATTTGTGCGCTTTGATTTTTTATTTTTTATTTCAAAATTTTTTTTCTTAAGACTTTTTTCTTTTAATTTACCTTTTTTTCACTTTATTTTTCTTCTTAAGGCTTTTTTCTTTTAATTTAGTTCTTTTTTCACTCACTTTAATTTTCTTCTTAAGGCTTTTTATCTTTTAATTTACCTTTTTTTCAATTATTTATTTATTTTTCTTTTTTAAGGCTTTTTTTCAAAATTTGCTTTATTTTATGTCCACTTTATTTTTCTTTCTTAGGCGTTTTTTCAATTTAGCTTCTTTTTTCACTTTACTTTTCTTCTTTAAGGCTTTTTTCTTTTCATTTAGCTCCTTTTTTCACTCACTTTATTTTTCTTCTTAAGGCTTTTTTTCTTTTAATTTACCTTTTTTTCAATTATTTATTTATTTTTATTTTTTAAGGCTTTTTTTCACAATTTACCTTATTTTTTCCACTTTATTTTTCTTTCTTAGGCTTTTTTTCAATTTAGCTTCCTTTTTCACTTTACTTTTCTTCTTTAGGCTTTTTTCTTTTCATTTAGCTTTTTTCACTCACTTTATTTTCCTTCTTAAGGCTTTTTTTCTTTTAATTTACCTTTTTTTCAATTATTTATTAATTTTTCTTTTTTAAGGCTTTTTTCACAATATACCTTATTTTTTCCACTTTATTTTTCTTTCTTAGGCTTTTTTTCAACTTAGCTTCTTTTTTCACTTTACTTTCTTTTTTTTCACTTTATTTTTATTTTTTATGGTTTTTTTTCAATTGTTACCTTCTTTTTTTTAATTTTTTCACACTTTATTTTTCTTTTTTAAGCCTTTTTTTCAATTAACCTTCTTTTTTTCACTTAATATTTCTTTTTAATGCTCTTTTTTCACTTTATTTTTCTTTTTTAAGGCTCTTTTTTCTCAATTAACCTTCTTTTTTCACTTTTCGTCTCACTTTATTTTTCTTTTCAAGGATTTTTTTTCAATTTACCTTCCTTTTTTTCAATTTTTTCACACTTAGTTTTTCTTTTTTAAGCCTTTTTTTCGTTCAATTACCTTCTTTTTTTTCTTTTTATTAACACTCTACTTACTCTCGTTCCTATTTTTTATTAAATAAATTATTTGGCGGAAATGGTCGCGAGCAGAGGTGCTTTTTCAGGTTGTAGCAGATTCTTGCCAAGTGAATTTAGGCGAATTATCTTGTCCAAATGTCCAAATGATCGCGCGACTTGGTAATGCTAATTATTATTCCTTTGTGAAGATGGTATTTTCACAAAGGTATAATCAAAATATAGATTTCTTTTTTAATACTTTCGAAATTTCACGCAAAATTTGTCTTTCTGTTGGATCCGGCTCGAAGGACCATGTTTCATGTCGGGGTTAATTAGGGGCCGGAACTCCTCGTGAATTCCGGCAATGGGGATCGGGAGAGGTGCCGGTCCTTCAGAAAGCTGCAAAAAAAGATCTACTTGCCTGTCGCCAAGCTCTCAATAAAAGTTTGTATTATTATTTTAATTAAATAGAGTCATTTATTAAATGAAAAATATATTTGGAAAAACCTACATAAACGAGTAAAATACCAGAACTCACCTGAGATGTTGCTGCTGTGGCTGCTGTATCAAAAGAAGGGCCTAAGGCCGGCTCAGGGTTGCACACGTAAAAGTCATATGCATATGTATGCATGTATCCATATTTAAGTTATATTCAAAATCAAAAGCAAGGCCAATGAAAATGTAAAAAAACAAAACGTACTTGTTTAGGGGAGTTGAAAGGAAGATAAACAAAAAAGTTCAAATTCAATTATAATCGTTAATATACGAGTATATTTGTACAGGGTTATCCATTTTCGAAAATAAACGTAAAAGAAATGCATTTAAAATAATTTGTTTGATGAAATTCCTTTTTTATTATATATTGTGAGGTACCTTGGACATAACTTAACGAATGTCATATATGGTAAACACGGTTTTTCGCGTAGCCAATAAAACCATATTCGCTTAAAAATCCCAGCTCTTGGAAAGTTCGAGAAATATACATATTCGGGTTTCGGCTACACTTTCATTTACAGTAGCCATATTTTAGGTGAAACAAGCAAAACTATGGTGCACAAAATATACAATTTCAGTAACAGATCCAGTCTCTCCAAATTTATTTTAAACTACACCAAATGCTTGAGTAGTAGGGCGATTATGTGCACCATAATATCTTCTTAAAGCACGAAACTTGGCCAGGTTCGATTAACCCTTTTTTAGCAGGCTTTAACAATTTTAACGCCCTATGGAGTTATTAAGCAATTCATTTTCTTAAATGTCTGACTTTTAACTGCAACAAAATATGTTTGGTTTGACAGTTAAGTTTAACAGATGTCAATACACCGCTGTACTTTTGAAATCCTTATATTATACAGGATGCGGCATTTGTTTCGATAGCATTTGAAACTTGAATAACTTTTGATCAAAACAATTTTTTAATATTTTTTTTAAAGAAACTTTATTTGTTGCTTTCTATTTTATTTACATCATGTTTTGAATACGATATCCAAAAGATGCCCTTTTTCGTGCATTATGCCTCACATTTTCCAACACCTCGGTAGTAATAACCGATATAACCCAGGAAATATTGCCATTGAACGGCTAATCGATGTAAACTTTGCTCTTCGAATACCCTTACAAAAAGGAATCCGGAGGGGTCAAAGCGGCGGCCAGTTGAATTCGCAGTATTTCCATATGATGTGTCGGTCGAACATCGCGCGAAGTAGCGTCATTGATGTCAAAAAATTGCGGAATACTTTCGCAACAGATGGCGCACACTGTATATTCTCGTATGTGGAACCTTTTACTCACAATTGTGTTATTATGTTGTGTTGTAAAAGTAAGACATAGGTTAACAAAGAGTATATAGGTTTGTCGTGGGTGAAGCTTTTGTTTTTGCTGCAATCTAGTTTTGTAGTTCAGTTTAGTAGTATAGTAGTTAATGTTTAGGGTTACCAAATGTGGCCATGGTTTCCCGGATTCCACAAAATAACAAAAGAATTATTAATAAAATAAATACAATAAAATAAGTAAATAAAGTAATAAAGAATTCAGATTGAAAATTTTAGGAATAAATAAAACTAAACTTATATTTTTAACAAGTTATTATTAATCCATAAGTATAATAATTACATGGCAAATAACACTTATTTGATTATATGTTCAAAAAAAACTTATTAAAAATTCATTATATTAGAGCGGATTGAATTTTCAAAATTTTTTTTTCGTTTTTTTTCTAACTATTTCTATTTCTGTTATTGTATTTATGAATATGAATTATCTATTATTGTATTATTATTATGATTTGACATATTTCAAATTGTGATTTGTAATCTACAGAATTCGATTCGTCTTAATAGTATAATCGGATTCGGCTGTACCAAAATATACTCGTATGTTCATGATAATGTAAAGAGTGTATCCTAATTAACGCAAGATTTCTATATATTTAGTGAACTTTATGTATTTTATGATGCAATGAAAAGTCACTATTTGAAGACCAAAAGCTCATTTTCTATTTAATTAAGATCTTGCGTTAATTTTGGGAGTCCTTATATTAGGTCAAGTAAAAAGTGATATATTTTTTGGCCTTCCTCTTGGCTGGGAGCAGCTCATAACAAAATCTTCCTATCTGACAATCCTGACTTGGAGACCATTTGTGCCGGCTCACTGCTCTTCGACCATGACAGTTTTCCGTTCGACGTTGCTGTAAGCAATCTACTTTTCTTAACCAGTCACCATCCGTTTCAGAAGTTGGTCGTTTTTTTACGATTCAACAGCGATTCGCAGATGGAAATTCAGCCCATCAAGTTTTTCTCATTAACTCATGTGGCACCTATACTTCGAGCTTCTTTGTGTATCCCGTATTTTTCCAAGTTACTCCAAACTATTTTTTATGCAGTGCTTAGCTCTTGGGCAATCGAAACAGTGCTAGCTTGATGACTAGAATCAACGATTTCCATTATTTTATCGACACTTTCGACAATTGACTTTCCTCACCGTGGAGTATATTTTACATCAATATTACCGGAACGAAATCGACGAATCCAAAATTGTGCATGATTGCCTGTTATAGTATCAGAAATGTAAACACTATTCACATTTACAACTCCCTTTGGAATGGCCGTGAGCAATGGTAACCCCTCGGCAATTGCAGTCGCCGCTTGATCTAATACATACATATTGTATATCCTTGATAGTTTAACGGTTTTAAAATTTCGATTTCGCGGAATGTATGTGTATGTATGCATAAGAAGATTTTCCTTTGTTTTTCTTCCAAGTGTTGCACCTCGGTAGGATCATAATGGGAGTTTGTTTCAGTCACAGTCAGTCGTCCATCTGATTAAAGTCACCACCCATTTCCACTTTGTTGCATATTTTCTGGACAGCGATATCCTCGAAAGTAAGGTGTCACTTATAGTAGAGAGTGACACATTCCCGCCCACATTCGCAAACATTCTTTTTGTTTAGGAAAATATGCATGACAAAGATATCATGAAATCATATATACAGCAGTTAGTTGGTGACTTTCAATTTGTTTTTGTTAAAACTAAAAATACCAAATCCTTTATAATTACTTGATTGGTCTTTCTATCAAATTTTAGAACGGTCGGCTAAAATGGAGACGAGAAAACGCAAGACAGCTGAGGATAGGTCAGACAAACTTCCAACACCAACGCAAACAGAAATTCGCCACATGATTCTCTTCGGGGTTCGACGTAATCGGAAATCGGGAAGACTGGACTGGACTGGATACCACTTTTTTGATGACGACCACCGCAAACGAACTAGGGATTACGATTTGAGGACATGCACCTGGAATGTCTGGACCCCGTGGCTCCACAGCTGGTTGATGTCCTAAACTAAAGACTGAAATCACCGCCGTCGAAGAAGTGCGATAGACGGGACAAAGGCGGAAGCGAGTAGGTCCTTGTGATATTTACCACAGCAGCCATGTAAAGGGGCGCAAATTTGGTGTCCGATTCGTGGTGGAAGAGAGACTCCATCGTCGAGTACTGACATTCACCCCGGTGGATGAACGTCTCGCCACAATCCGCATAAAAGCTAAATTCTTTACAATATCGTTGAATTGCGCCCACGCACCGATGGAAGAGAAGGATGATTTGGCATGTATCCAGTGTTCTTGACGTCATCAAACAAAAGAAAGGTTCTACGTCGAAGAACTGCAATCCCAACAAGCTGCCAAGCGATTTTTTACTCGACTTGCACATCTGCTCTCTGAGGATACTCATCAGTAACACGGTGTATAAGGAAACTATTGCCTTATGTAAAGATCGTAAATACCGCTGGTACGATGAGGACAGTAGACAGTAAGCAGACAGCTTACCTCGCAACTTAGCGATCGACCACAACATCTGCGGGGTGGGATGTGAAGAGCTTGAAGTTGGCTCTACCGAAAGATACGGCGACTTCCAAAAGGTTTCAAGACCGGAGCAGACTCTCATAGGTTTTTTGTGAAAGACTAAATCCCGCTATCAACAAACTATTTAGACCTTATCAATGTGGCTTTAGGCCAGATAATTCAACTATTGACAGATAGTCATCATGCGCCAAATATTGGAAAAGATCAGTCAAAAGAGGATTGACACCCACTACCTCTTCGACAGCGCGAAAATAAGCTGATTTTACGTCGCTATGTCTGATATCAAACGAGGTGATTCCTTATCTTGTGATTTCTTTAGTTTTAGGTTGGAGAAAACAATACGAGCTGTAGAGCTGAATAGAGAATGTACGAGGGCAAGATGAAATATCTCCTGTCATCAAACAAACTGTCATCGAACTCGCGACTCAGCTCCCACGTCACTGTTGATAGTTACAACTTTGATTGTAGATAATTTCGTTTGTATTGAAACCAGTATTAAAATCTCAGCCTTGAAATTAAGCGCAACTTCTCGCCAAAAGACGCTTCTTTAGACTGAGTAGACAATTGAAAAGTAAAGTCATCTCTCGACGGACAAAACCAAGCGAGTTTAAGATTTGTGGTCCTCTTCGAGTTTTGAACGACGAATACCGCTGTCGGCGGAATGATGAGCTGTATGAGATATGGGGCGACATTAACATAGTTCAGCGAATCAAGAAACGGCAGCTACGCTGGGTAGGTGATGTGGGCCAGATGAATAAGAATACTCCAACTTTGAATGTTTTCGATCACCCGCTGGTGGAAGAAGAGGCCTCCACTCCGTTGGAAAGGACAGGTAGTGAAGGACCTGGCTGTACTTGGTATTTCCAATTAGCGCCAACCAGCGGAAAGAAAAATTTAATGGCGCAATTTTGTTAACTCGGCTATAATCGCGTAAGCGGTGTAAGATTGTTCATATTAAGCAATTGCGCATATAAAAAGTTATTGTAATTATAATATTAGGAAAAGTAAAAATTTCGATGTCAAAGATGCACCACACGTTGGGAGGCCTGTCGTCGAAAATTGGGATAAAATCATGGAGATAGTGGAAACAGACCGTCACGTGAGCACTTATTTAATTGATGAGGAACTAAAGATAAGCCAGAAAACCGTTTGGAGCCATTTGCATAAAAAATAAATAAAAAACCGAACGAACTTTTTACTTTACCTAATATTTATGTGTACTTACGGACGACGGGCGATCACAATTAAAAAATTTATTTTTTTTTAATTTTGGATGTTGGTCGAAACAGAACTAGGACCGTGACCTTCAGAATGACAGTACGCAATGGTAACCAATCGGCTATTGAGAAGCTGTCCGACGTAGGTAAGCTTGAAAATTTTATAAAAGATTGGGTGACTCACTGAATATTTCCATTTACCCAGAGAGGGGGACCACTTCTCCAAGCTGTTGAATGATAGTGAAAATGGTAATCCAGGAGATGGCGATTCCGACTCATCAATCGATGGCGCTGATGACCGTATTGAGCGAATTGTGTGAAATACTGAAACCCACCGTCAGCAAACTTATTCGACTTTATCAGCATGGCTTAAGATCCAGTAAATGCACCACTGTGCACATATTTTCACATGCATGCAAAAGACGCCTGAAAAGAAGGAAGGACCACTCCGAGCCGTTCGATACCAAACTACAGGGTGTCTCTTTGTCTTTTCATGTGACTTCTCAAATTTGATGCAAAGGAATAGAATAAGAGCTGCAGCCAGCACTTTCGCCAGAGTTAACACTTATAACAATGCCGGTCAACAGATGCTTTTTTGGACTGAGTAGGCAATTGAAAATAAAGTCCTCTCTCGACGAATAATAACCAACCTCTATAAGTCCGTAATCTTTTCGCTACATGGTACAGAAGCGTGCACCGTGTCCACATCTGAGGCAGACGTTAGAAGTTCACCAAAAAAAAGTTTTGCATCCTGCGGCGAGTAGATGGAATGATAATCTGCACGAGTATGCAGATCATGTGGTGCGATAAAGTCATCTCCGATGGAAACAAAGGAAGAGGAAGACCTCCACTCCGTTGGAAAGGCCAGATGGTGATGAGTCTTGCTGAACTTGGTATTTTCTATTGGCGCCAAACAGTGAAAAGGAGGAAAGGGTGGCGCGCTGCTGTTAAAGAAGCGAAGAATGAAATTTAAAATATTACCACGAAATACCGTGTTCGCGCATCCAAATGAACTGGCCGCTAATCTAATGACTGCCCGATCTCTCTTCTTCAATAGCTGCATAACGAGCACCAAAGTCCATTGGATTATTTATAATGTGAGGATATATATGTGGGATTGCATAGTCTAATATGCAACTCCGCATGAGAGCACTAATTCAACAAAATTAGTATTGCTTACACCAATGTAAAACTTTGCACTAATTTAAAGAAGAATTCGAATGAACAGGACGAGGACACGAACAGTGACAATGAAAATAAAAGAGTTAGAGTTAATTAGAATTTGGTGCAATACACTCGGACTGCCTAACTATAAGAGCGTCTTTGTAAAATTAAATAATAGTTGAAATAATTACATTAAGATTTTAGCCTGTGTGTTTGGTTTCATTTTTATTGACTCTACAGTGGTAGCATAAAATAATATTGATTTGAGCGATGAATAAGTGCGTTTAAAGCTAATTACAATAGCCGCTCATAGAAAAAACTACAAACTATATTAATGTGCGTGTGGGCTAGTTGTGTATTTGTGTCGCGCAAAAGTACATTTTCATTGAATGTAATCTTAAAAGCGACAAATTATCGTAGTATAGTTTTTTACCGAGAAAATTCCTAGAAACTTTTTTATAAAAAGTGTTAGATTCAGTAACTTTAATCTGGTGAGGCGTGACCAGTGTCGCCCGTTAAGCGCACCGTTAACTCAAAACGTTGTGACACCGATTCCGCGTTGTAAAGCGCAGTCGACAACAGCAGAAGCAGCAGGCGCAACTAAGAACTGTTAAACTTGGTGCGTAGAGAGAATGAAACTGAAACAGAGAGCGAGATCATAGCAGAACAGAAGAGAAATCTGAGGCAGCAGAGTATGAAGAGTTATATGGCGTTCTATGCATAAGGTAAGGAATAAACAGTTAGGCCCGTTTTCACAATGACCGATTAATTTAATTTTAACCGGAGGATAGCTAACCGTCAGATAGGCTGATGTGACACTTTCGTTTTCACCAAGTTCTGGTTACTTAACTTCTGGTTAGTTTGATCATTGTGAATATTTTAAGGTAAATTCACAAAAATGTTTCTTGTGAATAGACAAAAACTGCGTGCCAGCTCATATTTTTTTACATTTTTGCGTGCAATTTTTAAATTTATCCGTTGTATTTTTTAAATTATTCTAATATAATGGAAAATAAAATCAGAAATCGTCTTCCAAATTTTTCAAGCACTGAAGAAAGTGTTTTAATAACATTGGCGGAGCGCTACTCCAAAGTAATTGAAAATAAAAATACTGACGCAGTGGCCTGGGAGGAAAAACGAAAAGCCTGGGAAAACATTGATGTGGAATTTGAGGTTCAAGTGGGAATTCGGAGAGGGCCCAAAAATTTAAGAGACAAATATGAAAATTTGAAGAGAAAGGTTAGGAAATCTCTGGCGAAAGAAAAAATAGATTTGTATAAAACAGGTGGCGGACTCTTTAAGCAGCGGCAAGATGCTAATACTGAAAGGCTTGCTGCTTTAATGGGACAATCTGCAACCGGGTTGGAAAATGGTTTTGACAGCGATGGTAAGATATTTCGCATGAAGTTCTATGCAGTGGGATTTTTAGCAATACATATATTATTTCAGCCATCAGCGTACTCTCCCCCACATATGAAAAATCAGCGCACCCAGCGTACCAGTGTTTGGGTGTTTCTTTGCCGAGTGAAACAGCGGAGGAGTGTGTAGAAATTGTTGGGAGTCCAGAGGTTGTAATTTAATATAATTATATTTACATTCACTTTATTTAATCTATATAAAACACCTCCAGATTCCTACGCCTGACTGGAGCTCATGGAATCCAAATAGATTGCGGATGAGGAAAGATGAGAAACTTATAGATAGAGGTCAAAAAAAATCGAAGAAATCTAATTCTGATTCGTACAATTTGTTTTGGGAGGAAGAAAACAAAAGAGCGGCAGAAAACATGCAATGGCGAAGGAGAAGCATGATCTTGAAATAAAAGAATTAAAAATGAAATTAGAACTTTTAAAAATAGAAATTGATTCTAAGGCGCAGAAAGTTCCCAGTGAATGGCTTTGAACTATTTCAGTTTGTAAAAATTCTATTTTCATTTTTAATTCTTTTCCAGAATGTAAATAGCTGAAATAATATAATTTACTTTTTTTTTTGGTTCCTTTTGAAGCTTTGGGGATCTCATTAATTTAGAATTAATTTAAGCATCTATTTTATTACTGAAGAAAATAATGTACCTGAATTCCTTTCTTTTTTGTTTAATAAATAAAAATAAAATTTTTGTTAAATGAAATTCGTTTAATATATTTTTATTTGGAAAAAAGACGTACAGGTATAGAATATGCATATGTAATATATATCTATGGTTATAACCTGAAAGAAAACAATAATTATAAATGATCTTATAAATTATTATAAAAAACCAACCTTGCAAAATAATCTCTAATTAGACTAGACCTTACAATAGCGTTTCTGTGCACCTCAGCTATGTGTATGCTTTCGTCGGCATCAAAGGATGTTTCTGCTGGTTCATGCACTTGAAATTCTACTTCATCCAAATTAGAGTCATTGTTCTGGATGGCAATATTGTGCAACACTCCACAGGCAACAATGATGTTCATAGCTGTGCTGAGTGAAACTCTCAATCCAAGGGATAGTACTGGAAAACGACGTTTCCATACTCCAAAGCACCTCTCTATGCAATTTCGAGTACGTATTTGAGATTCATTGTAAAGCCGTTCAGCGCGAAGATTGGGATGTAAAAGTGGAGTCATCATGTAGCTACTGACTCCATAACCACTGTCACCCAGTAAAAAACAGTCCCTAAATTCGTTTTGTTCAAACCGGTGCTTCAGACGACTATTATTAAAAATATTGCTATCATGTGCAGAACCGGGCCACCTGCATACAAGGTCTATTATTTCCAATTTTGCATTACAGACAGCTTGTACGTTGAAGGAAAAGTACCCTTTTCTGTTTCGAAAAATTTCGGCATTTTCTCCTCCAGGTGATTGAATTCTGACATGAGTGCAATCTATACACCCCACCACCTTTGGAAACTTCGCTATTCGGTGAAATGTGCGCATTGCGTTCTCAATTTCTCTGCTTGTTTGTGGCATTCTGATGAATGATTGTGAAAGTGCCGCTATAGCAATAGAAACTTTATTCACCACCCGGCTTGCAGTCGCCACGCTTACTTCGCAGAAATCAGCAACACAAATCAAAAAACTTCCTGATGCATAGAAGCGCAATGTCAAAAGCAACATTTCCGCTGGCCTAAGTGCTTGATTCCTGCAAAATCAAATAAATTATCAACAATGTTTATTTACTCCAAGCTTACTATATTCACAAACCTTTCAGTGCGGCTTCTAATTTTATTTTCTATTTTTTCCAAAACGTATTTTGCACTATTTTTGGAAAGACGAAATCTACGAATAAAAACTTCTTCATCATATTTCTCAAAAAAATTTATTTGTGTACGGCACGTTCTTTCCCTATAAATACGCCTCTGCATCAACGCAGCCAGATGGGCAGTGCGTTCCAAATTTTCCATAATAAAATTTATTTTAAAACCACTGTCGGAATACTATTTCCTTTATTATTTTACAATTTGCAGCTGTCAAATTATCTTCTGGTTAAGAGCTAATCGCCACTCGATGTTGGCGTTAAGTTAACCGCAACTTAATTGACAGATGCGCCTTAACCGGACATTGTGAAAACGAATTTTTTGCTACCTTCCGATTAAGTTCTGATTAAGTGCTTAACCGGACATTGTGAAAACGGGCCTTAGTGTGGTTGCAGTTGACGAAAGCGTAGAAAAACTCTAACAAGGTAGATGCGAAACAAAAAAGAGAATACAGAGTAGAGAAATTTAGGCAGCACGGCAAGTAAACCTTTTACAGGTGTATTAAGCAATTCAACGTAAGCACAAATTTATCTATTGAGTTTTACTATTTTTTTGTAGAATAACAGATAAAAAAGTTTGTAAAGAGAATTTGAAACAAGTAATTAATTTTCCTGATATAAACCATATTCTAAAATGTTTTATTATTAACAAAGATTTTTGTTTTTCTTCAAAAATAAAATAAAATATACAAATAGGATATTAAGAAAGATTATAATTGCAATATGCTTCATGTAATTTATTTGCACAATAAAAGAATTTGTTTAACGTTAAGTTTATTAAACATCGAAACTAATATGAAAGGAGTTATATTCCACTATTGTTGTTACAATTTATAATTCTACAAAATATATATAAAAATATGCAATTATTTAACATTGTAAAATTCGACATGGATAGCGAGTAAATATTGGCATTAACTCCAAGTAATGTAATACAGACGAAGGTGGTTGGGCATCCAGCTTTCCCATTACGTGATATTCCATAGCACTGCGGTGAAGTGGGGCGATCTGTAAAACTTTATTTACGGAATACCAATGAAGTTAGACGGCAAATGTTTTATTGGAGATTCCCTGACAGGACATCCCTGACTCTAAGGTAATTTGTTCTATTTCAGGCCAGTACGATTGCAGAATTTAAAACTTAAGTTCTCATGCACGACAAAATACGTTCAGAGTGTCAACTTGGTTCAAACTTGCTGTAAGAGAAATTCGTAAACTCGGGTACGAGTGCTGCCAAACTGCAGATAGATACCACACGATGCTACTGTTGTGGACAGATAGGTCATCTAGCCAATACTTGCCTGCGTCGGCGTCCGTCGACATGCATTGCAGACTGCCCGATAAAGAAAGCATCAGTTTTTAGAATTGGTGCCTGTGGAACCGATAGGATGCGTTATTCAAGGATCTCAATATCAACCATGTTCTCATTATGCTGGGTGAGGTTGAATTATTTAATGAACGGCAGCAGCTTAAAGGCTAGCGACAGTATTTTAGAAACGATGTTAATTAGAAATAACCTTTTATGTTGTCCACAAAGGCGATATTATCTAATATATCAAGTAATCATTGGTACGAACATTCTTAAGCAGGATGACTTAAATGACTAAATTATCTGCGAAGTGATATGGCTAAAGTGCTTATTGTTGCAATGGAATTTATCAACTTATGGTTCAAATCAGATATCTGATTATCTGATCTGTTTGCGTCTTCCCATCCCTGCTCCCATTGGGCCATCTTTGAGAAGAGCACCCATAAAAATGTTTCTCCAGAAATCCAGAAAATGAATACAATCGCGTGTTATCGGAGTACGAAACAATGGTCCACATATCAAAAATAACTGATGCAGCAGATGCAGCTGAGAATTATTACCTACCTGACCATGCTGTACTAAAGGAAGAAAGCACAACAACCAAACTACGGGTAGTATTTATTGCATCTTATTAAACTGCTAACGGCACTAGTCTAAATGATATTATCTTCCTAGAGACAATAATTCAATCGTATTAAACTATGTTAATTCTCCGATGGAGACTTTTTAGATAGGTATCCAATAGTTACATTGAGAATATGTATCGTTAAATCCTGGTAAACGCTGACCAGAAAAATTATTAGCGAACAGTTTTTCGATCTAGCCCGAATGAGCCCATTAAGCTCATCCGGTTTTCATTTGCGAAAATAGATTTCCAACTGCAATAAAAAACTGGAAGGAATTAGATAACGAAATCTGCTGAATGATGATTTTTTAGAGTTTGAAGACACCAGCAGCGTGAATGCGCTCTGCATAAGATGAAATGCTCACTCGGATCAATTTTATTTTCAGCTAAGCCATCTGAAAACCACGAAAACTCAAAAAAATATCCAAAACGTCAGATAACGCAAAACTATTTGATCCGCTCTGTTTAAATAAATGATTCTTATTTATTATATAGCTCTCACCAATTAAAAATATCTAAATTCACGAATTCTGCGATGCATCCAAAAAGCCGTAGTCTACTTACTCGTCGAGCAAAACGAGAAAGTATTCAGCAATTCGCTATTAGCAAAAACTAGAGTGGCTCCTGTCAAAACTATTTCGTTACCACAGTTGGAACTATGTGTGGCGGTTTTACGAGGAGAAGTCATGGAATCGATTACAAATAACCTGGACTTAGGCAAGTTGCAACTCAACGATTGTTCTTGCCTGGATACGCAAGACCCTTTGTGAAACGCGCGCAAAATCAACTTATGGGGATTCTTCCATAAGAACGGTCCACCTATTCACGAGGAAGAGGACGATTCCTCTGATAATGGGAGCTGCAATACTCCCAAAATTTTCCCACCAATTACTGCCTTGGGACTTTATACCGTCTGCCGCACCACATATGGGCGATCTATGAGAATCCGGCGTTAACAGTTTCAAACAGCACTTTGAAAAAGCTGCATCACATCCAAATAAACTTTCTAGGAACTCAATTCCCGGCCGCTCAGCCCAGCCTCAAATAAGCCAACAAATCTGGAACCTATCACCCCACTATGAGCTCCACCAGAAATCAATGTGAACAAAAATCTTGCTTCGATAGTTAAAAGCTAAAGTCGTTACACCAGCACTTCTGTGAAGATGGAAAACCGAATATCTCACGGAACTACAGAAGCGCATAAAATGAAAGCGCCAAACGAGTTCAGATTAAGATTAATGATCAAGCAGCATCACGGCTCCAACAACCGAGTGCGAGTAGTTGAACTCATTACCGAAAAGGGGCATAAAAGCCTGAACACACTTACTTAAAGTTGTAATTACTTTAATCAAATATATCGTATATATAATTTTTTCACTATCACCGGTGTAAATATTCCGTGTTTAATTTAAAAGGAAACGCACGTAAATATTTAAATTCAAATTTGGATATAATCCCACTCTTTATTATTTTGAAAAAGAAACGTGTAATTTTATAATGTTATGAAACTGTATAATTTTAAAATTTTATCAAACCGTATAATTTTATATGCTTTTAAGAACACCGTATAATTTTATAATATTTTTGTTTATTTATACTATTTGTATATATATACATTGGAAGGAGTAACGGAACGGAGTAGGGTTGCAGGTAAGTGCGTTTGAGTAAAAGCAGGGAGGTTATTTTTCGGGTAAGTATTCGGGTAGGTATTCAGGTAGGTATTCGGGTAAGTATTCAGGTAAGTAATCTTAAATTTAATTATAAGTTATAATTAGTTTCTTAATTCATTTTTTTCTTATTTTTTGTTATAGGTATAACTTATTATTTACAGGATGATGAGGTCATCCTCATCCATGTCTTCAACATGCCGGCAGGCCTGCGGCGACGATGCTTCGACGAGGTTTTCGAGCTGATTTAGCGTTTCTCGCGCTTTCTGCACCAACCCGCGTATTTTTCTTTTTACAGCAGGAGCATTGCGGGAAACAGCTCTTTGATTTCGCCGTGTTGACGTTTGCTCTTTCCTCATTTTCCTTGAAGGTGGATTGGTGCGCCGAGTTTCAGCCGGTTGAAAAGTTACCTTTTTCGGGGTCGGTTTACCCTCGGGGAGGTCGCGTATTGGCCGATGGAGCATTGTGTGATGAGCTAGGCCGCAGCGGCGGCAACTGTCGGGGCTATCACAGCATCCCGTGGTATGCGAGGTCGCCAAGCAATTTAAACAATAGCGATGGACCTTGGCCGATTCATATCGCTCTTCGGGAGTCATCGCTATGAAGGCTCGGCAAAAGTGCAGCGAATGGGTGCGGCAACAGAGGCGACACTTTCGGAAACCTTGAGATCTGTAAATATAGAGTTGCAGTATTTGTTAAGAAGCATGTGGGATCGTGTGGGAAACGAGATGAATAAATTGAAAACGTATAAGCTAAGCGGGTGGTAATACACAGAGTTTAGTGATATTGCGAGTAACGACTCCGTTTTGAGTTCGGATATCTACCACTCGGATATTTTGGTCGGGAGCGGGATGAAGTTGTATGACGCGTCCTAAACGCCATTCGTTGGGGGGCAGGAGGTCGTCTTTAATGACAACGTGATCTCCTTCAGTGAGATTGAGCTCTTGGCCTTTCCATTTGTGCCGTTTGTGGAGCTCTTGGAGATATTCCGACTTCCAGCGTTTACTGAATTGGTGGTGGAGCACTTTCAATTTTTCCCATTTATTCATTAGAGTTAGCTCTTCCGAGTTCGGTTCCGGGATGGAGAGTAGGGGAGCTCCACGCAGAAAGTGGCCTGGGGTCAGAGCTTTTAAGTCGTCGGGATCTTGAGACATTGGGGAGAGCGGTCTGGAGTTAAGAACCGCTTCGATACGAATAAGGAGCGTAGTGAACTCCTCGAACGTAAATTTTTGGCTGCCGGCTACCTTCGTAAAGTGAGTTTTGAAACTTTTCACTGCAGCCTCCCAAAGTCCGCCCATGTGAGGGGCGTATGGCGGGATGAATTGCCATGTGAATCCGTGAATGGCGTATTTTTTTGCTATATCCTCTGAGGCTTCTGCAAGGAAGGAGGATAATTCACGTGAGAAACTACGTTGTGCTCCTATAAACGTCTTACCGTTGTCGGACATGACTTTATGTGGGATGCCTCTGCGTCCGACGAAACGTGCAAACGCGGCTTTGAAAGATTCGGTGGTCAAGTCGGAGCACACTTCGAGATGAATAGCCTTTGTGGAGAAGCATATGAAAACGCATACATAGGCTTTTGAGTGAGATGCACGACGGAGTATAGAAGTTTTCACAAGAAATGGACCTGCAAAGTCAATTCCTGTGGTGTGAAAGGGGAGCGAGTACGTTGAGCGTTCAGGAGGGAGCGCCGACATGATTTGGGATTTCATTTTTTGTTTGTAAATTGTACAAACTTTGCAGTTGAATATACACGTCTTGATCTTCTGCCTCATTCGTGGGATGTAATATTCCTGCTGAATCATTCGTGTCATAAGCTGTTTTTCAGCGTGCAAAAGGGTAGCGTGGAGAAATGCGAGGAGAAAAGTGCAAAATCTAGAGTTATCTGGGATGATAATTGGATGGCGCTCACTATAACTGAGAGCCGCATAGCTTAGTCGTCCATTTGCGCGTAGAATGCCAGACGAATCTGTGAATGGGTTGAGGGAAAGCAGTGGGTCCCTTTTACCGACCGGGGATTTTGCTTCTAACGCTGTAATAGTTTTTGCAAAATATCTTCTTTGCGTACATAAAATGAGACGAGTTTTTGCTTGATTTATTTCCGCTTGTGTGAGGCTAGAAGTATTGGGAGGAGGCAGTTTCCGTGCCTTTTGTGAGAATCTTAATATGAAAGCCGTCACTCTAAGGGTTCTTGAGAAGGAGGAGAAACGGTCTAAGAAGTCCGTATCTTCTAAAGCATGGAGTACTTCTATGTGTCTCTGTTCGGGGTGGGACGAATGAGTTGGTGAACTTTTCGGCCAATGTGGGGATGGCCTAGTCAACCACTCGGGGCCTTTCCACCAGAGTGAACAGTTGACGAGCTCTTGGGGTTTTACTCCACGCGTACCTAGATCAGCTGGGTTGTCAGCGCTGGAGACATGTCGCCACGTAGCATTGTTCACGAGTTCGAGGATCTGAGATGTCCTGTTCGCTACGTATGTTTTCCACGTCCATGGGGGTTTTTCCAGCCATGCTAATACAATTGAGGAGTCTGTCCACAAATTTAGTTCATGAGATGGCAGATTTAGGGAGGATCGGATCTGCTTTACTAATTTTGCGAGTAAAACTGCGCCGCAAAGTTCTAGCCTAGGGAGAGAGACGGTTTGTAAGGGGGCTACTTTACTCTTGGCTGCGAGTAAGTGGGATGTAGCAGATTCACCTTGCTGGACTCGTAAGTATACGCAAGCGCAGAATGCCTTCTCGGAAGCATCTGAGAATCCGTGTAGCTGAATGGAACTGTTTGGGCTGAATTGCACCCATCGCGGTATCCTTATTTCTTCGATTGCGGCGAGATTTCTCCTGAAGGTGTTCCATTTGTGGAGTGAGATCGACTTCACGGTTTCGTCCCATTCTGTTCCTTCCATCCATAGTTGCTGAAGAAGAGTTTTCGCTGCTATCATTATGGGCGATAGCCATCCTGCCGGGTCGAAAAGTTTCGCGACAGATGAGAGGATCTGTCGTTTCGTGGCAGTGTCTGAGGATAAGGGGGGGTCAACTGAGTACGAAAATGTATCAGTGAGAGCATTCCATTTTATTCCGAGGGTTTTTGTAGAACTTGCCTCTTGGAATTCGAGAAATTCTTCATCTAAAAGATCAGACGGGGGGATGTCTTTCAGCAGTGACTTGTGGTTTGCTGTGATCTTTTTTAATGGGAATCCGGCAGACTTGAGTACTTCGATAACTTGATGTATCGATTCGCCGGCTGAGTCGAGATTATGTCCGCCTGAGAGGATGTCATCTACGTATGTCTCTCCTCTATGGGGGGTTCTGCGGAATAGAACGCGTTGGAAGTCTTGGTCTTCCTTATGGACGTATATTTGGCGGTACATTTTTTCAATGTAGCCGTTAAATACATACTTATATAATCTCCATTTTAGGATAATGAGCATTAAGTCATTTTGGAGAACGGGGCCCGTATGTAATACGTCGTTGAGTGAGAGACCGGAATGTGAGGTTTTTGAGGCATTGAAAACTACACGGACTTTAGTAGTTTTGCTTCCAGGTTTAATCACCGCGTGATGGGGTAGGTAAAAGGAGAAATATTTACCGTCGCGTATGATTTCTCGTGAATGGGTTGATTCCATGTGATCTAACGTAAGGTATTCCTCTAGGACTTCGGAATAGGTGTTCCGAAGCTCATCTTTCTTTTCGATAGTTCGTTCCACGCTGAGGTATTGCTGCTGTGCTGCGGGTCTTGAGTGCCCGAGTGCAATGGAGACAACTGGTCCACCCAAATATTGTGTTTTGGGCTATTAGGCTGCCGCCTACATTAATTTTGAGGCCTGGGGTGAGTATTTTTGGGATTATATCGCTACCAATGACCATGTCTATTCTAGCTGGTGTAAAGCAGTTGGGGTCTGCTAAGGGTAGCGAGAGATATTCTGTTAGATCTAGTTCTTTTATTTTGAAGGATGGGAGAGTGTGCGTCAATTGAGGCAGTATTATCGCTTGAGCCGCGATTTTTATTGATTGATTAGCTGAGCATATTGTAACAGAGCATATTCTATTCGAGTTTTGGACTGTGTTACCGCCCATGCCAAGAATTTGGTAGTTGGCTTTTGTGGTGGGGAGACCGAGTAACTTTTGTATACGGGATGTTACAAAAGTTTTTTGAGAGCCTTGGTCAATGAGAGCTCTGATGTGAGTTAACTCTCCTTTGTGGAGAATGGGAATATTTGCTGTGGGAAGCAATGTCCTCTCTTTGTTCCTCGAATAGTGAGATAGAGTTTTTGTTCTACTGCTTTCATTTGCCTTTGAGTTTTTGGATGCCTGCTTAGAGGTGCAGGGCTGTTCTTCCTCGACTGTCACTTGAGAAGTAGTGAAGTTTCTTTGAGGTTTTGGGGGGTAAGGCGTGGGGTTGCTCGCAGTGTAATGGAGGAGGGAGTGGTGACGTCTTTGACAATAAACACACGTAAAGTTGCTTTTGCAATCTTTCTCCAAATGCGAGTACGCCAGGCAATTTTTGCAGTAGTTGTTATCTTTAATAAACTTGTTCCGGTCTGAGACGGACAGTTCTCGAAATTTGACGCACGTTGTCATCGAGTGGTTTGATTGGCATAGTTTACATGAAACTTGCCTTTTGTTTTGAGTATGGAACGATTGGGTTTTGTTCCGATAATTGAATGTTGGGGGAGGGACCGCTGGTGTCCGTTGGGGGTAGCTGGGCTGATTCATCTTCGGCTTATTGGGTCTGTAGGTGCTGAGTCGCTCCACGACCTCGTACCGAGCTGTAAGAAATTGGCCCATTTCTGACCATCGAGGTAACTCCTTCCTTGAGTTGAGTGATTGCTCCCAGAGAGCTAGTGTCTCGTCCGGCAGTTTTGACGAGCAGAGGTAGACAAGCATTGGGTCCCAGCTGTCTGTTGATACTCCATTTGCCTGTAGGGTAGAAAGACAATTATTTATTGTCGTCTGGATCTGTTGAATCTTCTCTCCGTTCTCTGTGTGGGCAGGTTGGATGTTGAACAACGTCTTTATTTGGCCATCCACTACTATTCTCCTATTTTCGTAACGTGCCTTGAGTGCATCCCATGCTAATGAGAAATTGTGGCCACTGAGAGGGTAATTTTTTATGAGGAGTGCAGCTTTACCTCTTGTTTTTTGTCTCAAGTGGTATAGTTTCTGCACTTCGGAGAATTGGGGGTGGTTGATGTACACTGCTGTGAACATGTCCCTAAGTGAGGGCCAATCTTCATATCCTCCATAGAAGATTTCTGTGTCACACGCAGGTACCTTGAGAAAGCTGAGTGAGTCAGCTTGTGTTGGGGGGGGGCATCTTTGTGATGGGGGTAATTGACCGGGAGGAATCCATACTTTGTTGGATTTGGCCAAGTAACTCACTTATCCTGATTTTCGTGAGCATTGCGTTGTCATTTGTTATCTCGTAGGCCTCTGCACATGCTGAGCGTGTCCTTTCATCCTCCACGTTGCTCATCTGTAGGTTTTGGTTGGCTGCCTCCACTAGTTCCATGTGCCTTTCCAGATGGTCCTTGAAAATTTTGAGGGCTGCTTCGGAATGAGTTTCTTCACTGGTGTCCCACCATTTTCCGCAGAATTTTTCCATCCTGGAGAGCTCATATAGAAATTTTTTGTGTAGCTGGGAGAATTCCTCTTCTTCTGCCTGGGATTTCGAGCGAGTTCGGGGTCCTGTAAGGGGGTGGAGTGATTGGGGCTTCTCCATTTTATCCTCCATTGTGAGATATTTTATTTATTTTAATATAAAATATTTATTTATATTTATATATATATATATATATTTAAGTATATATATATTATTTATAATTAATTTATTTAGGGGGTAGCTTTTATGTTAATATTGTACTGTCTCAGCGCGTCTGAGCACAGCAATGTATAAATGTATACTGGGTTTTTGTTATACCCCGTTTGTATGCTGGGTGCTTTGCTTAGCTTACACGAGTATGTACGTATGTATACTTATGTAAATACGTGCCTTTGTCCGCTTGCTATTGTAAATAGCGAAGAAGTGGAAATGGCCGGAATATGAAAAAAACACTTTATGTAAATATATGTGTATGTATATACATGTACCACGGTTGGGTAGCGGTGACTTGCTATGCGGTGGTGACTTTGGGCAGTGTAATGTGCTTACACTGGTCCAGTTATGGGCCCTTGGGAATGAGTTTCGGTCCAGTTGGGGTGTATATACAGAGAGTATATATATAATTGGGAGGATGTATGAGAGGGGCAACTGGTCCGATCTGGTCCTTTTTGTTGTTTTTGGACCAGTTGGCGTATATAAAAAGGGGAGTTTATATACGTAAGGGGATATATAATAATAAGCGGTTTTTTGTATTAAATATATACTTTTTATGGGGAAAGCGCGAGTTTTTCATATATACGTATTAATATATTATATATGAGCGCTGTTATATTCGGTAAATGAAAAGTAGGGGATTTTCATTTACCGAATTTGGGGACCCGCTATGTATATTATATTTTGAGAATAGTTTAGCGGATTTTGTAATTTTGCGCAAACGTTAAAAAACATAAAACTTTTAATTTTATAATTATTTTTTGTGAGATTTGTATGTATATATGTATATGATGAGGAGGTATCATACACCGTTTGGCAAAATCCGCTAAACTTAATTTAATATGCAATTGAGTGAGAGAGTGGGACTTACTGAGACATCCGGACTAGTACAAGCCAAACAATTTTCTTTGTTCTGGGGACGGGACGGGGGAGTGTTGTCTCCTGTGTAGTGCTGGTGTTCCTGTGGCGAGGTGGTATTGATTGTTGCGTGGACTGCTGCTGTATGTACGTGTATGTGCTATATATTGTATATGTATGAGTTACGTGAAATTATTTTTTTTTTTTTTAAGAGGCCACTTATTTTATATATAATAAATATTATTTTTTATTTAAAATTTTTATATGTAAGTAGTTTTATATGTTGATTTGTTTTATTTTCACTTTGAAATTTTTTTGTTTTAATCATCTATTTAATTTTGTTTGGTATGTATTTTGTAGCACAGCACTATATCTATGTAAGCATGTATACGAGTATATATACGTTTTTTTTTTCACTTATTTTTTATGTTTTGTTTGCAAAACTAATTACTAGGTATTTATATATGTATATATTTAAAAAAGAATTGTTTTAATTATCTATTTAATTGATTATATAAGGTTTTAAATTTTGTTATTTTGCCGCACAGCACTTTCAATATGTGTATGTATGTGTATGCAGGTAATTTTTTTTTTTTTTTTTTATTTTTATCTCATAAGTAAATGGTTAGATTTTTTTTTTTTTTTTGAACACCACTTCTTTGTAAATGTTATATATATTATTGTTATTTTAACTTTGTTCTACTGGTATTTGTTCTCCGTTCCGCCACTTTTTATTTATTTTTACTTTAACTTTGTTCTACCGGTATATAATTTCGCATTTTTTCTCAATAATGGCAATATAGATTTTTTATATGTAAATCGTGTTACTTTTATCAATACCAAATAACACACTGCAATTGCTATCTTATTGTTATAATTTCTATTTATATGAATTTCTTTTTTTTTTTTTTTATATCTATAAATTTTTTTTATGTATTAATTTTAATTTCAATTTTGAGATGTTTACCGCGCGGAAAAATTTTTTGCGATTTTATTTCTTTTTTTTCACAACACAATATTTTCGTTTTTCGTTTTTTTTTTATATATCGAAATAGCTAGTTATTGTTCATTTTAACCGAGTTTCGGCACCATGTAAATATTCCGTGTTTAATTTAAAAGGAAACGCACGTAAATATTTAAATTCAAATTTGGATATAATCCCACTCTTTATTATTTTGAAAAAGAAACGTATAATTTTATAATGTTATGAAACTGTATAATTTTATAATTTTATCAAACCGTATAATTTTATATGATTTTAAGAACACCGTATAATTTTATAATTTTACGAAACCGTATAATTCTATTTGCACATGCAAACGCACTTGCTTAACTCGCTAAATTTTTCTTTATTTATACTATTTGTATATACATACATTGGAAGGAGTAACGGAACGGAGTAGGGTTGCAGGTAAGTGCGTTTGAGTAAAAGCAGGGAGGTTATTTTTCGGGTAAGTATTCGGGTAGGTATTCAGGTAGGTATTCGGGTAAGTATTCAGGTAAGTAATCATAAATTTAATTATAAGTTATAATTAGTTTCTTAATTCATTTTTTTCTTATTTTTTGTTATAGGTATAACTTATTATTTACAGGATGATGAGGTCATCCTCATCCATGTCTTCAACAACCGGTGTTACCAAAAAGTAGTGCAATGAAAATGCCATGGACTTACATTTTACTTTCCGAAGTGATCTATCAGTTGACAGAATTACAAATATGAGCGTAGCAAACAAAAAATTAAAATTTATTTAGGAGTATTAATGTTGTGAGAACAAATAAAACTTTATTACAATTCTTATCATGTTAGTTTTTAACGTGTAGTCATTTGGATTATTATTTTTTCAGTTTCCATCTGCTTAGAGTGAGTGGAGCTTTTTAACTCGTTAAATACAGCTTTATGCTTAATGATGAATGGATTTTTCATTGTGAATCCAAGGATCCAAACTGCCAGTAGCATAGTTACAGTATTGATAAATTGACATTTTCTATTTATAAGACGATCTTTGAATTCACGCGTAGATACTTTTAACATAAAAATTAAAGTTTTTGCAAAATAGCCCATTAATGAGTAGAATTGTAATCATGTATAAATGTATTATCAATTGTTTTATTAACCCCCATAAAACATCAAAGAAATCTCTAGTATCCCAGAACCTTGTCCTCAGAAGGACAATTCTCATTATTGCAAGATTTGTCACAAGTTATTACCAATGCGGAACCTTTTTGGGAAGGGTTGTTTCAATATGACCTTTCCGGCAAAGTATGTTATAGAAAATTAAAATAAAAAATTTAATAATGTAAAATAACAACGGCCGAGTGACCTGGAATGTATTGTATATGTTTTATGTAAAAAAATTTGCTTTTAATTGGTAAGTTTACCATACATGATTAGCTTTTTTTATTCTGTACCAAATATTTGGCTCAATACTACTAAAAATGTGAAAGAAACACTTCTATTGTATGAATTTCAAATTTTTAGTTAAATCGATCGTCTACCGATACGCATGCGCAGTTTCACTTAACTTATTTCCATAAATTTCCAAAAAGAAATTTTGACCATTTTTCCAAAAATATTCAGCTTAAACTTTATTCATATGTACATTAATAAAGCAATGGAATTCAATATCAATAATTCAATAAATCCATGTACTCTCCGAATTCAATTTTTCAATCGAAGTGAATTTATAACACGGCACCCTTTCGTTACTGACGCTATGGGAGGATCACACATAGGTTGTTTATGTGTGTAACCCTGTGCAGCCATCATAATCCATCAAGCGATGTCGCTGCATTCAACAAGTATACTCAAGTATACATGGCTCGACTAATTTATGGGAAAGATGCAGTTATGTCCGTTTTAGATTTCTATCTTCTGTGGAATCTTTAAAAGGCCGGTCTAACGTTCTTCTTTTTACTACAGCTTTGAACGCAGCAGGCTTCAGAAAAGCCATCAGGTAAAGCGCCCCACCATATAGTGAGTAAAAGTGAGTGCGCATGCTTCAAAAAGCCACACAGCCGGCCGCAACGCCATTAAGTAAGGTGCGAGTACTGTACGCCGGCACTAAGTGCCATACGGTCAGGCGTCAGTGCGTCGTATAACCTTTTTTTATTTTAAACAGCGCTGGCCATAAGGTGAGGCACGAGGTCTGAGCGCAGGCACTAGCTGTCATACGGTAAGGCGTCAGCGCGCAAATAGATTACTTTTGTGTTTTGGCAATTAGATGCCAAAAGATCAGGCCCAACAGCAGCAGCAAGGCCAAAACCAACGGATCAACAGAAGCAGCGAGGCTCAAACCAACGGCTCACCAGAAGCAGCAAGGCCCAAACCAACGGCCCAACGAACAGTAAGCGTACCAAAAAATCATCGTTACGGGTGAGTGTATGCAATTTAATTTATTATTATTGCGGACAATTTGAATATTTTATATATTCGGGTACTGCGTAAGTACCATATTTACCTGCTTTAACAACTCATTTTATTTATATATTTACAACTTATAAATAAGTATGTGAATTGGTAAGCGGAAGTACCGAGGCATACCCATTTATTAGTTTATATATTCCAATACAATTTCTTATTGCGGGCAATTTATTATTTGCTCTACTTTTATAATCGGGTACTGCGAAAGTACCATTCCTACCTAAATATAGGCAATTGCGTTCAATTCAATTCAATTAAAATTAGTTGAGTTTCCCTGCTAACTTTGCAAACTTTTCTGATTTGTTGAATTGGCTTAATCTAAATACTTTGTGCATTCTAAAATTTTTAAATTTTGGCCTTTGCTATCCATCACCTAAATTACAAGTAAAATGGCAAGCGCTAAAGAAGAACTTAAGGCGTTATAGATAAAAGTCAAGGAGACGTTTGACGGTCATTCGCAAAACCTTTCAGATGGATAGTCGGATACATTGGCTATGCTTGCTGCATGCAAAGTGTCGGTACCAGGATTGCTACGCAGCATACCTGACGTGCACGGTATTGATGGGTGAAGCCATCCACAATCTAACATTTGTGCAGCAGAGCTCGTCAATGGTGAATCCTCCAGATCGTGAACCTGAATCGGCTCCACGTTCGAGTATCAATCTCCCCCCTTGCGACACCGAAATATTTTTCGGTGACTATATGGCATGGCCATATTTTCGGGATTTATTTACAGCAATAAACATTAATAATTCCCGTTTGACCCCAGTTGAAAAATTATGCCACCTTAATCAGAAGACTCGAGGAGAAGCCAAGCATATCGTCAAGAAATCTCCATTAACTAATGATGGTTTTGCAACTGCGTGGCAAAACTTATCTGACCGTTACAAAAATAAGAGAGTAATGGTAAATAGTCAATTAAAGACGTTATTCAACCTACCCACAGTGACAGTAGAGTGCGTTGCGGAAATTAAAAACTTGCAACGAGCAGTAAACAATTTCTTCTTCTTCAGATGTATGGGATTGAGATCCGCAATTGGGATGCTATTTTTGTATTCCTAGTTTCTAGCGGGCTTCCGGATATCACCTTAGCACTTTGGGAGCAAGGAATAGTGGACAATGCCGAAATTCCGAGGTGGGAGGAACTAGATTGCTTTCTCTAAAGTAAGCTCCAGACTCTAGAAACAGTATCAGACATACACAATTTTCCCAGCCTGTTTGTAGATTATGTCCAGATTCATCACATGCGCTAAAGGCCTGTCCAAAATTTTTAGCCATGAAGGTGGATGACCGGACTAAGATAGTAAGGATGTACAACTTGTGCATGAACTGCCTAGCACATTCACATATTGCCCGCGATTGCAAGAGTTCCTTTAGCTGTTTCAGTTGTCACCAGCGGCGTCATTCATTGCTACATAGGACACCGACAGGAAACAAGCCTACGCTCCTAATATTAATTAGAAAATTTATTTCGCTTTTACATATTTCATTTGAAAAGTTTGTGCTCAAAGTGAATTAAATTATGACCCAAGTTAAATTTTAATTTATAAATATGTTATTGCTTTTATTTGTGCATTAAGTTTTAATATTATTACTTTTTTTTTGAAGAGTAATTTTCATCTTATTCTTCTTGTTGAGTATGCACATTATTTTAATTTTGCTTTTGTTTCTATTCTTTGTAAACACAGCTATTGCGTGATGTTTTTTAAAACGCCACCTTGCTCCAAAACTTTTGCTTAATTATTTCTTGAGTTTTAAAACTGTTAGTTTTTCTTTTTCGCATTTAGTATTGTTCTTGCTTATAATATCTTTTATTTGTTTATTTATTTACTTAATTATTTTCGCTTTTAATACTTATTCCTTAAGTTATTAATTTTTTTTTAATTATTCTTTTTATATTACTGTTTTAACAAAGATTTTTTCACCCTAATTGCCCTATTAAAAGTTAGTCTAAGCGATTTGTCGCTTTCTGGCTCTGTGATAGGGTGACTCATCCAAAATGTGCTGGATTGACTGGGAGAATTGTTGACGCAATTAGCGAATGCAGTAGATTTATTTAAACTATAATGGCTTTGGAAAATAATAGAGGCTCTTCAAGAATTGGGTCTTCAACAGCCCATACTAAATCTTGAAGGGTCTCTTCTGAGAAACAGGATCATCTTCGCAAAAATAGGCAGCGCTACATTACCAGACACACTACAAGATGCATCCCCAAGGAGGAGTTTTATCGCCACTGCTGTGGTGTCTAACAGCAAACATGCTAATTAGTAAGTTACACAGCTCAGGCTGATGACTTTGCCCTAACAGCGACGGGTAAACATATACAAATTTTAAGTCATCTCCTTCAAAATGCTCTTTACATTGTTAGGAACTGGTGCAAGGACAACAGGCCAGAATGTACAAACCGGCACCTTTTAAGCCACCTAAACTAAAGGGCGTGGAGCTCACCTTCTCTACCGAGGTAAAGTATGTAGGCATAATCTTGGATAGCAAGCTCAACTGGAGCCGGAACACAGCAGAAAGGTAAAGGAAAGCTATTACTGCACTTTACGCCTGAAAAAGGGCGGTAGGAAAAAGATGGGATCGTAGACCGGGTATAGTGTACTGGATTTATACATCGGTAATTAGAGCAATCATATTCTATGGTGTCACCGTTTGGTGGCTGGCACTCGATAAAATTACTTTCAGGAACAAACTAGAGAAAGTTCAACGATCGGCTGCTATCCTGGTAACAGGAGCACTTCCATCAACTCTTCTCAACCTCCTTCCTCTGGACCTATACGGTAGACTATAAGCGGACTGCAATGCAATCAGACTGAAATGTTGCTGTATAGGACACCCCAAAATATTATCTCTTGCGAAAGGAGCTGGACTACACCTGTATGGGCTTCAAAAATCTTTTCTCCACGAGAATCCCAAGTAGGTGCGAGTGAAATTACTAACGCCCCTGACCAGGGTACCATAGCCATCTTCACAGATGGCTCGAAGCTTGATGGAAAAGTGGGCTGCGTAATTTATTCTCCCATGCTCTCATTGAATATGAGCATGAGACTACCAGGTAGCGTTTTCCAGGCGGAACTCTGTGCAATCATGGAGGCCGCTGAGTGGTTGCATAAATCTACGGGGGCAGGACAATCGGTTACAATATACTCCTACAGTCAAGCTGCAATCATATCTCTCCAATATAATGGCACCACGTCAAAAGTGGTCATAAAATGTAGGAACTTTCTCAACAAACTCTCAACTAAATATAGCACTGCCGTTGTCAGGGACAACGCAGGCAATTGCATGGCGGACGAACTAGCAAAGGAAGGAACCTTTCTACCCACTATAAGACATGTACACGATGCCGGTTTACCTCTGTCCATGGCAAAGTACATACTTAAACTGGCTTTTATCAGAGAAACTGACTCAAGTTGGTTAAACGAGATCACGTGTAACGTGACCAAACAGCTATGGCCGAAGCTGGATGCCAAAAAATCAAACCATCTTATCCTTCTAGACCGGTTCTCCATTAGCATAACGATGGGCATAATAACTGGACACTGTTTAATGGGGCTTCACGGGAAAATAATGGGATATCACACTAATGATTTTTGCCGCAGCTGTAGGTACGAAGAAGAAGAGGAGACCATCGAGTACTACCTCTGTCCAGCCTTGACACCAGCGCGGCACACGTTCCTTGGGAAACATTTATTCGACTGTCTCACTGAAGTAGTCTCAGCTCCGCTCAGAAATCTCGTTGCCTTTATAAGACACGCAAAGTATTTATTGTCTGCTGAAAGTTTGAAGCTTTCGGGCAGGCATTCGTCGGGCTTTGAACAAACGTCTTTATAGACCGTTTTGAATTCCGCCCAACACTCATCTAGTGATTTGTCTTTAATTTTTAGATACGTTTCCGAGTGATCCTGAATGGGAGAATCACTGAATCGTAAACAGTATCTAAACACATTGTCACTTATTGAAATTAAAAGTTGCGCGGAAGGGTCGATCTGTTTAGATCTGCGCGTTTGTGGTGATTCTCCGTTAGTGCTTAGGGCTTCGAGTGAAGTTTCCTTTCTTGTTTCGGAATCGGACATTTTTGGTTCCTTAGTACCTTTGGTAGGACTATGACCAAGATTCTCTATGAATATCGAATGTTCGCACTTCGTGCTTTATTGTTGAAAAATAATACCCTTTCTGCCATAGAAAATTTAAAAAAAAATTTGTGGCTGTGTTTTTGTTTTTTTGTTGCTACGTTAAGTTAATACGTGTGTTTGTAAAATTAAATACCACAGAAAATTTATGCCGGAAGGAAAAAATAAAAGATAAAAAATCACAACCACTTTCACTTTTATATACATGGGTTGTATACGTGTGTATAAAAGTATATGCGATAAATAATGTGTACATAATTTGTAAAATTAAAATTATTTAATTATTAATTATATACTAGGTGGGGTGAAAGGTAACCTTATAGACCGCCAAAATTCGCTGCTACTGCATAAAAGGTTATAGTGCCTTGTATTCCGTTCATATTTAGGCAAACATGCCGAATTTCTGTGCGATACTACCCTTGACGATTGGTCCACAGTATTTGGAACATCAACCTCACAAAGTAAATTTAACAAAGGATATTCTTTCTTCGGTCTACCCTGCTTGCCAGACCGCACTAATTTTGGTCGGCCTGGACCAATACGCTGAACATAATATTCTTCTTCATTTTCTTCTTGCGTTGATTCGTAGTCACTTACTGAATTATTAACAACTTCAGTACTGTTCTCATTTACTGGTGCTGTGTGTAGTAATTCACTTGCCCGATTCTGACTTGTTAAAAAAGGCTTTGCATACATACATTGCATGTCACATTTGTTGGTGTACTTAGCTCAAGTCCACTAACTAACTTTTCTGACACAAGTTGCCGCATACTGCCATAGTTCAAATGACCATATCTAGTATGCCATTTCATTACTTCTGTGGGCTGCCCTGCGAATAAGGTCATATTTTTATTACATTTATATGCTAACTTTTTCTAATCATAAAATGATGTCACCGTTGTAACACCGCTGCTTACTGCCCTCGCGACAGAGATTAAATTGCATTGCAACACAGGAACATACAGAACATCAATCAGCTGTGTTGAGGACATGGATTTCCTTTCGTTTTCGGAATGATCACCCTCAGATGGCAGCGCCGCGATGTGCTACCCAATGCCGCCCAATGTTGCTAACGTTCCGCACCAGCAACACCTTTTGAAGTAACTAACCGGCTAAAGTAGCCAACAGCAACACATTCAGTTTCAATCGCTTTTCAACCACCAACGGATTGACATCGCGACCACGGACCGCTCTTCGTCATTTGAATTTATACTTTACATTTACTTATATCTTTTTTATATCCGTTCAATTTAAATAATTTTAATAAAACAACCTTTGGTTGTAGTCTTAAACGGTCTCCAAGACATTCAGACAATTCATTAAAATCTATAAACCGAATTTTACCTTTAAATAATATACATTTTTGTAAATCTTACATACTGTAACATAATCAATTGAATTTAAACTATTATATTAAACCCGGAATTTTTAACGTTTATAAACAAAAATCTGTACTCATTTTATTTCATTTCATTCGAAACGGCCCATTTTTTACCCCCACTCAATATTATACAAGCTGTATTTCTCGACTTTGTACTTTCATTCGTACCGTTTATTTTCCATTTGCTATAATATATTTGTTGCCAGCTAGTAAAATAGTTTCCTAATATTCTTTCAAATCATCGAAAATGTTGCGGCCACAGCACATACATATGTGATGTTGCACCGCTGTCGATTGCCCACATGCTCGGTTGCAAAGAGTTTGTCGCAAGCAAAGCACTATGTTTTGAAAATTCGTCACGCGATTGAAATGCTACTACTAGATTCTCAAAACACTTTGTGAAGCTTGCAAGAACCATAATAATAAATAACTCCTCCTGTAGATTAACACCAAGTTCTGCTAGCTTATCCACAATGGTTGAAAAATTACTTAATTACTTTTGTACGCTATCAACTTCCGACATTCGCAATCCCAATAGCTGCTTAAATAACGAAACCTTTCTTGCGGGACTTTTTGAACGATGAATCTCCTGTAAGATTATCCATGCCTCTTTCGCCGTTTTACTAGGTTTCACATAGGCAATTTGTAATGGTTTGTCGCCATCTTTTTCGTCTGCTGACTTCCACATCTGGTTGCTCGAATTCTCCTGATACCACGTCCCATAATTCTTTATGTATGAGGATACTCTTCAGTTGAACGCCTCAAGTGTCGTAGTTGGACTCATCCTACTTTTCTAAATTAAACATTGTAGAATTTGTATTCATACTTTTAACTTAAGAATGGACTGTGCCCATAACACGTTTATGCTTAACAAAGGATTTATTCAGAATGAGATTTCAGTTACAATACAAAATGGTTGATACCATGAATTCTTATAGAAGCTTAAATTAGTAAATGAATAACAGAGTTGTCATATAATTCAGAATTCAACATAACCTTTTTTGCAATAGCAGCGCATTCTGGCCGTCAATGAGGTTAATTTTCACCCCACCTAATGTATCGAATGAAATGAGTCGTGTAGTTGGTATATACGTACTAGTGTGTATATTTATGCCGACTAAAGTTTTGACCTCAGCTGCTCCTGCAACGAAGAGTACGCATAAAGCAATAATATGTTGAAAAACAATAAGAGAAAATCAAATAGTAATTAAATGCTCGTTTGTGCCCAATGTTTAGAAGATATTCATACACACAATAATGCTTCTCTTTTACTGTCGAGAGCGAATATCGCACAAAGCGAAAATTGGAAAAAGTACTGTGAGTAGATCACTTGCAGTAATGTTAGCTCTTTAATGGTGCAACAACCCATTTTACATAGCTAACGTCCATTACACCCAACTGGAAGAGCGATGTACATACACGAGTTATCGACACTGCTCACAGCGGCGAGTTGTAGTCAGTTGCCAGTGTGTTTGCATACTTTTAAACAAATATATAATTTTCGTCAACAAATTTCATAATTTATCTATTCGAATATAGACACCAATCAAATATATATTATCTATATGGTAATAAATAATTAATTACGAATTCAGTTTTCTCTTCTTTTGAAAAAACTACACTGAGGTTTATTTAGTATTAGTTTGAAAAAGTCAGTACTGGCAACCTTGTATAACAGCGAGAAATGAGCCGAGCCGGTTTTACAGAAAAAATCAAATCGCCACAGGTTTCTATGGGACAACCGTCAGTAACGGCATGAACAAGCGGTGGCAACTTTTCATTTACATGGCGCTCTCATAAGATAAGTTGCTATGGACGCTTTTTTAGCAAAGTGCTGAATATCTCTCACTTTATTAATTTTCTGCTATTGTTTCTTTATCCTGTATTTTATGGGTCAATAAATCAAATAGAACAGCTGACAATGCAGATGACTAAAAGTTTAGACTTTTTATACTAAAGAATATTTCACAGTACCGTAAGTAGGCATAAAAACTGCAATAAATTTTTGAGTATAAATACGTATGGGTATCTATGTTTGTACATATGCGAACTTTATACAGTTTGGATGCTGTATATTTTCTATTTATAATATTGTTTATTGAAAGATATATATATTTTTTGGAGATTAAAAGAGTGCCACTGTGTGGTTGTTGTGTTGTTGTTGTAGGTTGTTTTTCTGTGTTCCTGTTCCTGTTGATATGAAACATTTAGAAATTGTGAAGAATATTTACTACAGCTAGAGCAGTGCTTAGATTAAATAGGGAAAAAAGTAATTTTTGTCGGCCGAGAAGGTAGAAGCGATACTAGGGATTGAAGTGCCGAAGAACGTAAAAGAGGTGCGGTCATTTATAAGTAGAATGAATGGAGGAGCTCGGCCGAAAAATTTGCGGAATTTTCAGAAAAATGAGTAGCTAAACGGATTGTGGTGTAGTCAAGCATCTGGGTATGCTGCTACAGTTGCGAGGCTATACTCAATTTCTACTCTTGCGTCCACGTCGCCACCCTGGGAACGTGGGCAACCCTTTTGAAAGATGAGGTAACCAACCCGTGTGCAGCCTTGGGTCACGGTTAGTGAGAGAGGAAGCTTCAGCGAGCCACTCCGACTTATTCGGTCTAATTGCAGCGTCTGTTCACCAGAGGTGTGGGTGCGAGCGGGCGTCTGTCTAGAAGCAAGCGGCTCGCTATATAAATGTGTAAAATCTTTAAACTTACTCGCCTAGCGGGGTTGTGCGCTGGATTTGGAACCCGCCACATAGAAACAATGAAAAAGTTATCAACGCCTCGGGTGAGATACCCCCTTTCTGTTGCCGACCCTCGCAAACGAATTAGCTGACAAGGTGCATGCATCAGCTACTTTGCAGAATATGGTCGGATGAAAGCATGCCCGACGATTGGAATTTAAGTGTGCTCTGCCCAATCCATGAAAAAGGGGACCCCATAGTCTGCACCAATTATCGTGGGATAAGCCTCTTTAATATAGCATATAAGGTCCTGTCGAGCGTATTGTGTGAAAGACTAAAGCCCACCGTCAACAAACTGATTGGACCTTATCAGTGTGGCCTTAGACCTGTTAAGCCAACCATTGACCAGATATTCACCAACCGCCAAATCTTGGAAAAGACCCGTGAAAAGAGAATCGACACACACCAACTCTTCGTCGATTTTAAAGCCGCCTTCGACAGCACGAATAGGAGCTGCCTTTACGCCACTATGTCTGAATTTGGTATCCCCGCAAAAATAATATGGCTATTTAAACTGACGTTAAGCAACACTAAAAGCTCCGTCAGGATCGGGAAGGACCTCTCCGAGCCGTTCGATACCAAACGAGGTTTCAGACAAGGTGATTCCTTATCGTGTGACTTTTTTAATTTAATGCTGGAGAAAATAATACGAGCAGCAGAGCTGAATAGAGAAGGTACAATATTCTATAAAAGTGTACAGCTGCCGGCATACGGCGATAATATTGACATTGTTGCCCCCAACAACAGCGCTGTGAGTTCTGCTTTCTCCAGACTGGATAAGGAAGCGAAAGATATGGGTCTGGTAGTGAACGAGGGCAAGACGAAATATCTCCTGTCATCGCATTCGCGTCACTGTTGACAGTCATAACTTCGAAATTGTAGATAATTTCGTCTATCTAGGAACCAGCATCACCACAAATAATAATGTCAGCCTTGAAATCCAACGCAGAATAACTCTTGCCAACAGGTGCTCTTTTGGACTGAGTAGGCAATTGAAAAGTTACGTCCTCGCTCGACGATAGAAAACTGAACTCTACAAATCGTGTATCGTTCCCGTCCTGCTATATGGTGCGGAAGCATGGACGATGACAACATTGGATGAGTCGACCTTCAAACATTAATTTATACGAACGAACATGCATATAAACATACACACACATAGCTTGCAGGAAAACTGTTCATAGTGATGAATTGGTATTATGGTATAAAATAACATTCTGCCTGCGCACAGAATTGTATAAAAGGCGAGGAAAATTTAAAGAAAATTAAGTAGCATTTGTGTAGTCGATAGGTATACTTGCCCGTGGGATCAACGCCAACGGCGAATGTAGTGTCCCTGAGGGTTTTCACCTCAGGAATGCTGAGCTAACCCAAGCCAAGTGGAAAACTCCGTTACAACATTAAACATACACTGCCGCATCCGCCCCAATCGCCTGATCTAAGCCCAATTGAACATTTGTGGGAAGAGCTGGATAGGCGCGATAAAAAGCGCGCTGTATCAACAAAAGAAGAGTTGAAGCTGGCTCTGGTGGAGGAATGTCAGAATTTTGGGGCAGAAACAACACAACAATAGGTCTCATCGACGCAAAAGTGATATGAAGCTGTCATCAAATATAAAGGCTTGGCTACAAAATATTACTTTCGTTAATGTTTTACCATTTTATTATAATTTTTTTGAGTTTTTATGAAGTGTGCCAATACTTTTATTTGGTGAAAATTAGTACTTTTTTCATTTATAATTAGCATTAATTTAACATAAAAGATAATAAAATGAATTGAAGTGAAATGTATTTTTTTCAGAATTAAAAATATTTTCATAAGTGGTCAAAAAAATGTGTTAAAGTTGAACTATCTTGCTGTGTCAATACTTTAGTTCATCATGTACTATGTACGTTTATGCAAACTTCCATTTGCAATTTGCGGGATATATTCACGATATTTCAGAAGGATTTTATGGTATTATTCTTCATACATTCATACATGCATATGTACATAGGTATGTCCATAAGGCATCAGCGAAAAAATCATATTAGATCGTCCGTTAGAGCTCCTGAGGGATTTAGGACTGAGCGATATAATGTGATAAAAATAAGAGAGCAGAAGATACTAACGGTCGCGATGTAATGCAAGCTGTCCTATATGATTCAATGACTGCAGCAAAAAACTATAGAAACAAAATTCTTAAAGTAGGATATTCACCACCGTATAGTAAAAGAGTGCTGTTAATAAGAGATAAAATAATTGCTAGTGATCTTCTCGCATCATCTTCCAATTCTTCGTTTTATGCTAAATCGCAATCTTCAGTACAGAGAAGCATAACATGATGTGAATGCTTATTTTCTAAACATTGTGGACACATTCACGCTTAATTACTATTTTGCTCTAATCTAATTGTTTCTCAACATACTATTATTTTGAGCGTTTTAAGCGTACTCTTCGTGTCTCGAGCAGCATTGGTACACATATACCTCCATACGAACATATAGACCAACTGTTCTGCCAACCAGCAAAGGATAAGTGCCCATACCATTGTGCTACACAAGCTAACGAGTTATTTGCCAACCTTTACCATAAGCCGTAATAACAGGCATACTTCCACAAATTCTCGTCGAAGGTGTACAAAAAATTTGCGGCACAGTACTTGTGCAAAGTACGATATTCTATTAGATTCTTATAGTCTATTTTCACCAAGCACTTAATGCATTTAAGGCCTCTGTTAAGTGAATGAAATGTCAAACGTTTCCGCCGAAAGTGAGTTAACTCAAACAGCTTATTTTTGTTTACATTTGCAGTTTGCAAAATTTGTCACAAGTATTAAAATCATGAATTCAAGAGACCGCATTCATTTTATTTTGCTATTTATACAATATTATGATTTGCAAGTGCAAAGCGCCAATTACATATACATAATTTTTTGTTTTGCGCAATCAGCGGATAGTTGCCAGAGTCGCATATATTTTTATGTTGAGGGGATCATTTTCTATTCCACAATTGCTTTTTGTTTGTTTTTAATTTTTATTTTATTTTATTTTTTTAAAAAGGAGAAGCATTATCTTCGCCTATTACTTAATATATGTTTTTATGTTAATAATAATGCAAAAAAGTAACTTTTGCAGAAAAAATTTCACCATGCAAAATAAAAGTCTGGCCCCTCATTATATCCGAAAATACACGACTCTGGCAAGAAATATACCGAAACTTCCGAAATGTTTACATTAGTAGTGACAGCATCGACTGTTAACATAACATTTTGTGTTAAAAGTGAGTTAACACACTTTTATACAACAACAAACACATGGGAATTTAGCATTTAAATGCGATTAGATAGCCATCTAAGAGATCTTAGAGATCCACTAATCGAAAAAAGTTCAGAAAAACCTGGGGAGAGAAACAAAATCGTCCAATTTCACAAATTTCACATCAGAATGAAGCTTGCGAAAATATATACAAGCATATCACTCTTAGCCCATCATTCAAGGAAAACTCCCTTTAACCCAATCCCTCAACCTCAAGAAAAACGAGCTCGGACAATTCGCTTAATGATGTTTTGCATACCGGTCTTACTCTCCAACCAGACCTCATGCAGCTCATTCTTCAATGGCACATGTACAATTGGTATTTAACGGAGATATTGAAAAAATTTATCGTCAGATATTAATTCACGACGATGATGAATGGTTTCTGCGAATCACATTTCGTAAATCGGAAGAATCTCCTGTCACCGATTACTGTCTGAATACTCACATTCGGTAATTACCTTGCCATCCGTACGTTGCTTTAACTTGCAACAGTACTGAGGCAACATATCCATTGGCTGCACCAGTAATACTAAACCAAATATATGTCGATGTCATTCTATCCGGTAGTCATGACATAAACAGTGGTTCTGAATCACTTTTCCAAGTGGTCAGCGTTCTAAAAACTGGTGGTTTCATACTCAATAACACCAACGATATACCTATATCCTGAAACAATATCCCAAAGAGGATCAGCTCGACTCAAACTTTTTTAAATTCGATAGTGCTTCCAAAATCTAAACACATTGTATCCGATGGAACGCTCTCGTAGACAAGTTTACATACACAATTCTGCTAGCTTTGTCAACAAATGCGACTACTAGCCCGGCAGGATGACTGTCGCCACGGGTCAAAACCCGTGCCTGGGAGGAATCATGCTATGCAACGATATATATCCGCACAGGAGCTAATAATGAAATAACTTCCAACCCTCTGGTTGCAAAAGGCCACAGCTAGATCTGTGTGACGCATTGCTATTAGCAAAGCTAGATACAACAGTTCAAAGACAGCTAAGTTTAGAAGCGTGCAACACATTTCTGTGGTCAGATGCCGAGATCGTAACGTGGAAAACTTATGTATCAAACCGCACATCTTAAATCCGAGATAATGTTGTTGTTGTTGTTGTTGTTGTTGTAGCGGTTCGCTAACCCCGCTTAGGGCAGGTGTAATCAGTCTAAGTCGCCGGGGTCATCTAACGGGAGGTCCAGGAAACGTGCTGTTTCGACAGGGTTGGACCAAAGGGAGAGGGGGGTTAGATGGGTCGGTTTAAGGGGGCATGTGAAGAGGTGGTTAGTATCGTGCGGGGACTCTCCACATGCAGGGCATACGTTGGGTATGCTGGGGTCGAGTCTGGATATGTAGGAGTTTAACCTGCTACAGTATCCAGATCTGAGTTGTGCCAGAGTCACGCGGGTCTCTCGAGGCAGCTCGAGATCACTGTCTGCGATGGGTGGTGGTTTGGATCCGAGTACACCATTCACTGGGAGGGAGTCTAGGAAGGTGTTAACTGACTCCTGGTGAATGGCGTTCAGTGCCTGTCGGTAAGCCGTCCTGTCCAGCGGTTGTTGAACATGGTGCTGTATAGTGCTGTCGTAGTCAAGTACTCCCTTCCTGATGTGCCTAGGCGGAGGCTCCGCTTCTAGGAGGTGCCTGCTGGGGTGCTCCGCGCGGTGGCATCCCAACAGGAACTGCTTGCACAGCAAAGCATTATGCTCCTTAACTCGTAGCATAGATGCTTCGCTGTGCAAGTGGTGTTCAGGTGACATCAGGAGGTTTCCTGTCGCAGTCCTAAGGGCGGTATTCTGGCAGGCTTGTAGTTTCCTCCACTGCGTCTCGTTCGTCCCCGGCGCCCAAATCGGTGCAGCGTAATTTACGACCGGCCGGCCAATTGCTTTGTAGGTTGCCAGCAAGGTTTCTTTATCTTTACCCCATGTGCTGCCGGCTAGCGCTTTAAGTATTTTGTTGCGGCCCTGGAGTTTTGCGGCAATTGCGGTCGTATGCGGAGTGAAGGAGTACAGGCTATCGAATGTGACCCCTAAAATCTTAGGGTTGTTTACAGTTGGAATTTTTACGTCATCAACTTTCACATCGAGTTCTAGCCGGTACTCCTTCGTCCAGCTGGTGAAGAGGGTAGCCGAGGATTTCGTCGGTTGGATTTTTAATTGTCGTGCATTGAAGAAACGGGAGAGATCAGCGAGGTAACCGTTCACTTTCGAACATAGGCTATCAATATCCTGGCCGGACGCCAATATCGAACAATCATCGGCATACGAGGTTAGTGAGACTCCTTCCGGTGGAGGAGGGAGCTTCGAAATGTAAAAATTAAACAGTAGCGGGGAGAGGACACCACCCTGCGGAACCCCCTGTTTAATTTTCCTCAATTTAGATGTTTCACCTCGGAATATGACCGATGATTGACGACCACTCAGGTAGCCCATGACCCACCTCTGCAACCCCGGCGGTAATGAGGATTCCTCAATGTCACTGAGTAGCACTGAATGATTGACAGTGTCAAAAGCTTTTGACAAGTCCAGTGCTACCAGGACAGTTCTCGCACAGGGTCGGTTTTGGTTCAGGCCATTGATCACCTGGGTGTTTATGGCGTTAAGTGCTGTTGTGGTACTGTGCACTTTTCGGAAGCCATGCTGATGTGCTGCTGGACGCAGATGGTGAGTAAAACTCGGGAGCAGTAAGGCCTCAAGCGTCTTCGCTACTGGGGAGAGGAGAGTTATCGGCCGATAAGACTCTCCTTTGTTGGCTGGTTTCCCCGGTTTGAGTAGCGGGACCACCCTACCGGTCTTCCACAAATCTGGTATGATTAGGGTGGTCAAAGACAAATTGAGGACCTTAGTGAGGTATTCTGCTCCCGCTGGTCCGAGATGTTTTAGCATCAGCATGCTTATTCCGTCAGGGCCGATGGATTTGGAGGCTTTCGCCTTCCCGATAACCCCCTGAACCTCTTCTCTGGAGAAATCAAGCGCCGCGCTTGTGTTTGGCAGTTTGCGCATACGACGGGTCACACGTCTTTTCGCTTTGTCTACCGAAGGATGCAGTGTAAAAAGCCGGCTAAAATAGCTCGCGCATCTCTTCGGGTCCGACGAGGCGCGATCACCGAATGAAATTTCCACCCGGTCATCGCGTCTCGTCGGGTTAGACAGCGACTTGACTGTAGCCCAGAGCTTGCCCCAGAGGAGAGATTGCAGGACCTTAGGTGCTCCTCCCACTTTTTCCGCTTGTGATTGTTTACAACAGTCCGAATCTCCGCATTTAAATCTCTGATTAAGGGATTCCCGGGATCGGAGTTACGGAGGATGTCGCGCCTTGCTGCTAAAACCGCCGCTTCGGACGGGAAGTTAGGGCGGATTTCCGCAATTCGGCCTGCCGGGATGAAGCGGGCGGCAGCGGTCACAACTATCCTGCGGAATGATCGTTCACCAGAGGTGACGTCTGTTGGAGTGGAGAGAGCACTGAAGGCGTTCTCAGTGAATTCCGTGAAGCCGGTCCAATTAGCTTTTTTGAAGTTAACGAAGGTCCGGTGGTCCGCGGAAACAAAGTCGGGAGGTCTGTCAATCGAGATGTGTATGGGTAAGTGGTCCGATGCTAGTGTCAGTACAGGTCGCCAACCTATACTGTTTATCAGACCAGCACTCGCAATTGTTATGTCAGGCGAGCTTTGGCAATTACCCACAACTCTGGTGGGGGTGTTGTCGTTCATTGTGCAGAATGTCGAATCGTCTATCTGTTCCGCCAGCTCCATTCCTCTACGGTCATTTGACAGGCTAGAATGCCAAAGATCGTGGTGCGCGTTAAAGTCGCCCAAAACCAAACGGTTTTCGCCTCTGAGTAGCGCACCTATATCAGGGCTATATCCAACTGGGCAACTTGTAACGAAAGGAATGTATATATTAAATATTTCGAGCTCGGCATCGCCTGACCGGATAGCTATGCCCTGACATTCTAGGGTAGTATCCCTGCGGTCGATGCCGCCGTCGATGAGACGATACTGCACGGTGTTGTGCAGGATGAACGCCAAACCCCCTCCGTGGTCTCGCTCGCGATCCTTGCGGATTATGTTGTATCCGGCCCGACTCAGAAGATCCGAGCGGGCGGTCAGCTTAGTTTCCTGGATCGCAGCAATTGACAGATGCTCCCGGCTCATGTAGTCGACTATCTCGTCAATCTTCCCCTGGAGTCCGTTGCAGTTGAATTGAAGGAGTCGGGTCCGCCTCGGGGGAACGTTCGTGATACGGGGGGTGAGGGAGTGGTGCGTGGATGACGTGTGTTGCTGCTGTAATACCCGCTGAGGTTGGTTCCGCACGTTGGTGTTGATTGGCGGTGTTGTCGTATTAACAGGCGGGGGCAGACTCCTACAGCAAGGGGCAACGTACGCATCACTCCACTCACGGGTGGTGCGCAGGCCCGAGCACGTCCGAAAATGACACCAGCCGGAGCAAGAATTGCATCTGACTGAGGTCACATTCCGACGTACTAAGGCCTGACACACGGAACAGACTGTGCGGGGGACTAAGAGCTGCTGGGTAGCCCTCGCACGGGAGGAGGATGAGGAGCTGGTTGTGGGGGGGAAGGGTCGAGGGTTGGTGGGAGTCATGTTGCGGGGAGCTCCGGGAGACCGTGGAGGTCTGCGGGTTACCCAAAGTGGGTAAGTGTGCTGAAGGCACTGCCGTGGAGGCTGGGGGCGCACTTGGGCGCTGGCAACATGGGGCCACATAACGTGTGGTCCACTCCCTATGTGTCTTAAGGCCTGAGCAGACCTTAAGATGACTCCAACCATTGCACTGGTTGCACCTAACCGAGATGGAGGAGTGGTGGAGTCTTTTGGTGCACACGCAGCAGAAATAGTCCGTCGGACCAGGATTGGTTTCTACACCAGCCCTGATTAGAAGGATTTGAAGCAACCCAGCTGCGAGGTATTGCTCCGATGGCGCACTTAAACTAATTATACCTGTTGACCTAAACGGGGTTAGGTCGCCGAAAGGGTGACAGCCCTTGGCCGGATAAAATCCGGGTCAACTCCGGTACGTAGAACCGGCTGTCGTTGAGAGTTGCGAGATAATGTTCCAAACAGTACATGATATCATGGTGCAAACGGAGACAACTCCCCTGACCTTGGTACACACTTTTGCAAGCCGCAAGCTACCAATTCACTTTGGTGGTACAGACCGAAGTGGCTCTCTTGCTACACTGATTTCTGGCCGAACTCAATGACCCTCAATGCTTCTCCGCCAGAAAGGCGTAAAGTGGAAGAATATCACGCGCTCCAAGATAAGCCCAAATTTCTAGATCTCTCGAGCGATTCGCGTTTCTGCGTATATGTTCCTTTTGGTGAACAACGTCCGACTTAAATCCCAGGGGCAACTATTATTCGTCTTGTCACATCAAACACGTTGTGAATGCCAAGCCGCAAAGAACGCATCATTGATATTTCTCAAACTCGTTACTTTCCCAGCAAAAAGGGTACTTTGCTAAATAAAATACCAATTAAAAGAAAAGTTCACTACTCGTATTGAATCCACCCTTGGACAAAGATGGGCTTCTTCGAGTTAATAGTAGATTGGCACATTCCACGTTGAGTTACAACGAAAGTCACCCAATCATCATTCCAACCAAGTCCGAGATTAGCCAACTATATTTGAAGTTTATCCACGAACTGCTTCTTCACGCAGTAACACGATTGATGCTTAAATGATCAGGTTAGAGTACTACATACTGAAGCTCAAACCTCTAGTGAAAAAGTATTTGCACTTTTTCACTTCCATTTTTCACAACGGGAGTTAATTTTGCAAGGACATAGTCAAAGTCTATGTCGCGGTTTTTGTCTGCTTTGCAACGAAGGCAGTGCATCTTGGCCTATGCTCGGATCTAAGAACTGAAGCATTACGAGCAGCGCTTGTACGTTTCGTCGCCGTCAAGAATTTCAATGCAAAATTGTTGACACTACAATCCTCCCAGCGCGGCTTATAGGAATCAGCAGTAAAACGTTTTAAAGTCCATCTTAGAAAGCCGCGGCATATCATAGTTTATATTTGCGGAATTCACACTGCTAGTTCGAATTGAGGCAGTTCTCAACTCGAGACCTCTATCGGCTATGTCACAAGACATTGATAACCTCACTGCACTCACTCCGGGTCACTTCATCCGCGTCGCACCGCTTATGGCCATTACCAAGCGAAATGCGATCGACCTTTCACTGACCAACCGGTGGTTGAAGATTAAGGTACTTCACCATAAATTTAGTCGTCGTTTGAAAGACGAGTATTTCAAAAACATCCAAAAGAGATATAAAAGGAAAACTCCACACCGAGATCCTCAACCAGGCGACCTTGCGGGCTAGGGGTTCAAGAATTTACCCGCGGTAAGGCATGCCCGTCGTAGTTCCCGCGACAGTCGAGTCTTTATAGCGGAACGACCCGGATTTTTTATCCGGCCAAGGACTGCCATTCCCGCAACATTCTCCAAAAATTACTTTGAGGAATATTTTTGCGATTACAACAACAACAACAACAACCAGGCGCAGCAATAATCCAATATTAATCAAAAAGCCTCCAGAACTTATAAAATCCTATGAAGATCAGCTAATTGCTCTATTCCAGTGTAATCTTCGAAACCAGTTGTGTCTTTTCTTATTTGCAAGATAAGCAACGCAGATGATATGACTTCAAACAACTCGCAAGACAGCCGGAGTTGACCCGGATTTTATCCGGCCAAGGCCGTTCACCCTTTTGGCGATCTAAACTCCTTTAGGTCAACAGGTAAAATTAATTTAAGTGCGCCAACGGAGCAACATCTCGCATCTGGGCTGCTCCAAATCCTTCTAATCAGGGCTGGCGTCTGCTTTGTGTGCCATAAAAGACTCCACCACTCCTCCACGATCCGGACACGCTCGGAACTTCTGAGCCGAACCGGATGCAACATTATTCGCAAGGATCGCGAGCGAGACAATGGTGGGAGCTTATCGACGGCGACATCGACCGAAGGGATACTACCCTAGAATGTCAGGACATAGATATCCCGTCAGGCGATGCCGTGCTCGAGATATTTAATATATACATTCCTCCTGTTACAAGTTGCCCAGTTGGATATAGCCCTGATATAGGTGCGCTACTCAGAGGCGAAACTCGTTTAGTTTTGGGCGACTTTAACGCGCATCACGAACTTTGGCATTCTAGCCTGTCAAATGACCGTAGAGGAATGTGGCTGGCGGAACAGATAGGCGATGAACGATAACTCCCCCACCAGAGTTGTGGGTAATTGCCAAAGCTCGGCTGGTATAACAATAGCGAGTGCTGGTCTGATAAACAGTATAGCCTGGCGACCTGTACTGACACTAGCATAGCACCTCTTACCCATACAAATCTCGATTGACAGACCCCCCCAAGCTAACTGGTCCGGCTTCACGGGATTCACAGAGAACGTACTCTACCCACTACTGTTTAATTTCTATATTTCGAAGTTTCCTCCTGCACCGGAAAAGGTTTCATTAATTTCATATGCCGATGATTTTTCGATATTACTGCATATTTGTAGGTTGTATAATAATTATTATGTAAGTTTTTTTTAATAAAAAATAAACAAAAATACACAACAGTCCTTAACCAGGTCAAATCTTTCACTCATAACAATTCTATTACTATTATGTTCTATGGTTATATAAGCTTGCGTAATTTTGCTTGATCCGAATAAATTTCAATTAGTTGCTGGCCACAGCTTGAAGCTTAAGCAACTATTCCGTCATACTGTCAAACCATGAAAGTGTAATCCAAAACATCATCCTAATTCCACTCAAGTTTTTCCATTCTTTTAAATAACCAGACCAAACATTTAACACATTGGAATTATAATTTATGAGCTTTTACGAGTCAACTTAGGTAAAGCTGTACATATTTATTAATATTTGCATATAAGAAACTACTCCTCGAATTTTGGAGCAGGCGATTTGATTTTACTATAATCCCTTATAGGAGAATAAAACTGTAAGAAAAAAATTGGATTGAGTAATGAAGAATTAGTTCAATACTTATTACTAACTTTGTATTGCTTTTCCTTATATTCCTGCCACGGCTCTGGATTAGATGACCGATTCCAAGTAACATCCGGATTACGTGTAGCTAAACGTAATGTGTAATACACCGCTCCAAGCGCTCCAGCTCCGACACAAACATACAGGGGAATTAACTACACAAAAATTAAAAGTACCTAGTAATAAAATTCAACTTACCGCCGGATTTTTTTTAAGACTTTGTAATCCCAATCCCTGCATTTTTAATGTGGCTCTTTCAGTTAAATGAAAAATTTAGCATCAAATGAGTAAAACAGACTAATTGTTATATAATGATATAATATGAAATCATCGACAATGTTCTATAGTCGATAACGTGTAATTCTGCAACTACCAATCAAACATACGCACGGCCATAACATAACACCATAACAGAATATACAAACACGAGTATTTTCTGCAGAACAAGCGCCAATAAGGGCTTCGAGAAGCGCAGACAACTTTTCATTTAAATGGCGCTCTCATAAGGCGAAAGATATGTAAGATGGGTATTTGCAGCATAAAATAGTAATCGTATGGGTGGGCCTTATTCTGAGATAACTTATAGTTTTCGAGTAATTTGTTGATAAAGTAAAATTTCGGCCAACCGAAATTCCAGAACTAAAGCTTGCTTCGGGGAAACTTTGCGAGGGTGCGCCAGGCTTTGAAAAAAATTTCCTCTTGGGGTGGTTAGAGGAGGTTATACATATCATAAAAATATATGCCGTTCCCCGAGGCAGCTTATAGTTTTCGAGAAACCTGTTGTTAAAGTTGATTTTTTGACCCACCGAAAATCACGAATAAAAGCTTATATAAGCTCACGGAGCACTTAAATAGCGGTAATAAAAAGTTTGCAACGATTTAACATAATTAAATTTATCAAAATGTTACTATTTTCCATCATTTTTACACATAAAAAATGCATTCTCACGTTTGTTTACTTTAGTAAAAAAAAGAAAGTATGCATGTCCGTTAGAATCAGAAAAAACTGTGCTGCCACACCTTTGAAGAATAAGTATATTAGAAAGGAATGAACAAATAACGTATTCACGATGCGATATATTTTAAGTGCAACACCTTTGTAAGTTGGGAACTTCGGCCGCATTTAAAAAAATAACCCTGGGCCGGACCAACACCGGCTTCGACTTGCACAGTATTCTTACGTGAAACACCTTTGTAAGTTGGCGGCCTTCGCCCGCATTTAAAAAAATAACCCTGGGCCGGACCAGCACCGGCTTCGCCTTGCACAGTATTTTTACGTGAAACACCTTTGTAAGTTGGCCGCATTTATAAAAATAACCCTGGGCCGGACCAACACCGGCTTCGCCTTGCACAGTATTCTTAAGTGAAACACCTTTGTAAGTTGGAGGCCTTCGGCCGCATTTAAGAAAATAACCCTGGGCTGGACCAACACCGGCTTCGCCGTGCACAGTATTGTTATGTGAAACACCTTTGTAAGTTGGTGGCCTTCGGCCGCATTTAAAAAAATAACCCTTGGCCGGACAAACACCGGCTTCGCCTTGCACAGTATTTTTATGTGAAACACCTTTGTAAGTTGGCGGCCTTCGGCCGCATTTAAAAAAATAACCCTGGGCCGGACCAACACCGGCTTCGCCTTGCACAGTATTTTTAAGTGAAACACCTTTGTAAGTTGGCGGCCTTCGGCCGCATTTAAAAAAATAACCCTGGGCCGTACCAACACCGGCTTCGCCTTGCACAGTATTTTTAAGTGAAACACCTTTGTAAGTTCGAGCGGGATATTAAATTAATATACTTACTCTTCAAAGGTGGCAGTACAGTTTTTTCTTGTTCCAACGGACATGTACAGATACTTCATTTTTCTTACTAAAGTAAACAAACGTGGGAATGCATATTTTATGTGTAAAAATTATGGAAAATGTTAATATTTTGAAGAAATTAAAGAATTAAAATCTTCGTAAACGTTATTAGGCATTGTTATAAGCGATATTTAAGTGTTCCGGGTGATTATATTAGCTTTTATTCGGAGATTTCGGTGGGTCAAAAAATCAACTTTAACAACAAATTTCTCGAAAACTATTAGTTACCTCGGGGAACGGCATATATTTTTATGATGTGTATTACCTCCTCTAACCCTTCCAAGAGGAAATTCTTTTCAAAGCCTGGCGCACCCTCGCAAAGCCGACCCCTTGCTTCTAATAATAAACAATAACGTTTACCGATTTTATTTAATTAATTTTATCACAATATTAATATTTTTCGTAATTTTCACAGGTTGACTTTAGTGTGGAGCCTGTTGTTTTTTTTTTTAAGAAATAATCAGGATTGGTAGTAGGAAGTCTACAATTACCAAAGATGTAAATTTTATCTAGCGACAACTTATAGTTTAAAAGTTATAAACATTTAAGGTTACACTTTATATGCACATAGCATGCTTCTGTTTTACTTATAAACACTCTAATAACACTTAGCTAGGCAGGCGTTGCCACTCCATATAATCTACAAATTAACAATAATGCAGAAATTATATAATGAGCACGATTAAATTTACAATTCTGGTAATTGTAGACCTCCTACTACCAACACTGAACATTTCATAAAAAACAAATTACAGGTTCTATACCTCCACACAGTTTATTAACTAAACAAATCTTTATAATTACACAGTTTATTCCTGTGTACTATGTCACTAACTAGCTTCGCATTGGACGCAATCTTATGTTGTTGTTGGTGTACCGTCTACGTTTACGCCGCTTAGAGACAGGTTAATTAATCTAAGTCGGCGAGGTTATCTAACGGGAGGTCCAGGAAACGTGCTGTTTCGACGGGATCGGACCAGAGATACAGGGGGGTTAGATGTGTAGGCTTAAGGAGGCATGTGAAAAGATGGGGTGGTTAGAGTCGTGCGGAGATTTCCCACATGCAGGGCATACGTTGGGTATGTGCGGATCGAGTCTGGATAAGTAGGAGTTTAACCTGCTACAGTATCCAGACCTAAGTTCCGTCGGTATCACGCGGGTCTCTCGAGGCAGCTCGAGCTCTTCGTGTGCTTTGGGTGGTGGCTGAACTCCGAGTACGTCATTCACAAGAAAGGAGTTTTTAAAAGTGTTAACTGGCACCTGAATGGCGTTCAGTGGCTGTCTGTACGCCGTCCTGTCAAGCGGTTGTTGCACGTGTTGCTGGATGGTGTCTTTTAAGTCTAGTACTCACTTTCTGATGTGCCTGGGTGGTGGTTCAGCCTTAATAAGATGCCTATCGGGGTGTTCCCTGCGGTAGCATCCCCATGGGAACTGCTTGCACAGCAAAGCTCGCAGCTAAAACTCGGAATAAAGATTCAACTGCAGTGACGTCTGCTGGAGTGGGGAGAGCACTAAAGCTCGGTAAATTCCGTGAACCCGGGCCAGTTAGCTTTTTGTCGAGGGAGTAATGTGTGAATCTAGTGGTTTGTTGCTGTACTACTCGCCGTACGTTGGTGTTGAGTTGAATTGAGCTGACTTGGTGCGGCTGCTGGTCGACTCCAGCACATATAAGCCAATAGGCCCATTTTGATACCGCTGAGGCTCCTTTCTTTACCTTCTCAGATGATCGAACCATTTCGTGTGCCTTATAAAGGCACGAGCGTTCCAATATTCGCTGAGGCTATCTCAGCAAGACGGTCGAAGAAATGTTTCCCAAGGAACTTGTGTCGCGCAGATGTCAAAGCTGTAAAGTGGCAGAGGTAGTGCTCGATGGTCTCCTCCTCTCTTTCGTCCCTACAGCTGCGGCTGTCATTAAAGTGCCCATTATTTTCTCTTGAAGTCCCATTAAACAGTGTCCAGTAATTATTCCAGTCGTTATGTTTATATAGAACTGGTCTAGAAGGATAAGATGTTGCGATTTCTCGTTCAACTTTATTGAGTCTTCCTTGAAGGATTCCTTCCCTACCTAGAATTTTCCTGTGTCCAGGTACTTAGACAATGGCAGTGCTGTAATTAGTCGAGAGTTTGGTAAGAAAGCCTCTACATTTTATGGCCAGTTTTGACATGGTACCACTACAGACATCTGATTGCAGAGTGAACGGCGGAGTATATTGTAACCGATTGTCCTGCTGAAATAGATTTGTGCAACCACACCGCGGCCTCCATGATAGCAAATAGTTCCGCCTGGAAAACACTGCAGTAATCTGGTGATCTCATCCTCATGTTTAATGATAGCATGGGAGAATAAGTTCTGCAGCCCACTTTTCCATCAAGCTTCGAGCCATCTGTGAAGATGCTCGATTGCTCCCTGGTAAGGGGCGTTGGTCTTTTCCCTTCCGCATCTGGGATTCTCGTGGAGAAAAGATTTTCGAAACACACATTGGAGGTGGTGTAGTCCAGCTCCTTCAGCACTTCTGTAAGAGATAATATTCTTGTGTGCCCTATACTGCAAATCTTCCAAGGTTGAGTTGCATTCCCTCCGATTGCATTGCAGCCCGCTTTTAGTCTCCCGTACAGGTCCGGAGGAAGGATGTTGAGAATAGTTAACAGGGTTTGCTGGCAATTCTCCTGTTATCAGGACGCCGATCGTTGAACTGTCTCTAATTTGGTCCTGAAGTTAATTACATCGAGTGCTGGCCACCAAACGGTGATTTTGTAGGATAGAATTGGTCTAACTACCGATGTATATATCCAGTGCACGATAGTCGATCTTAGATCCCATTTCTTTCTGTCGCTGTTTTGCAGGCGTTGAGTGCCGTTATAGCTCTCCTTGATCTTTCTGCCGTGTTCCGCCTCCAATTTAGTTTGCTATCTGAGATTAACTCGAGATATTTGACTTCGGTAGAGAGGGTAATCCCTACGCCATTTAGTATAGGTGGTTTAAAGGTTTGTACCTCCTGGTAAATTAAACCATATCAGTTTTATCAGGGTTCACATCCAGTCCGGTATCTCTGCATCACCTCTCAACTATAGATAGAGCATTTTGGAGTAGATCGCTTAATGTTTGTAGGTGTTTGCCTGCCGCTGTCAGGGCAAATTCGTCAGCGTATGCCACAATACCACAATCTGTGCAGTTTCCTAATAAGCGTGTTCGCTGTAAAGCACCACAACAATGGCGATAAAACTCATTCTTGAGGAGTGCCTCTTGTTGTGTGTCTGGTGACGCCAGTGCTGCCCATCTCGGGGAAATTTTAGTTTTCAGCCGCAGCTTTTCGTAAATAAATTTGTTGTGGATGGAAAGAGGAAAATGCCTAGATTCTAAAACTACTTTTCTTTTTTTCTAGTTGATTTATAGTTTTTGAATAATTTTATTTTAAAATTTGCATAGTGAATGTAAAGTTACGTCTACATCGGTGTTACCAGACTATTGAGTAATATAATACTTTAATGTAGAACCTGAATTTTTGGTATCTAACTAATAAATACATTTAAAATGCTTGGCTAGGCAGGCGTTGCAGGAAAATAATATAAAAATTTTGTGTAAATTATTGGGTGAAAATAAATATTCTTCTCTAAGATATATAACCAACACCGGCTTCGCCTTGCACAGTATTCTTAAGTGAAATTTTTTGTAGGTTGGGGCCTTTGGCCGCGCTTTAGATATATAACGCTAGGCTGGACCAACACCGACTTTGCCCTATATGGTCTTTTGTGCAATTTTATTTTGCTTACTTTTTTTTTTAATTTCTATATATTATTTTAGATAGTACGTCAAGACCTAGACTGCAGCCGTGTTTAAGTGAGCATTTGCTTTACTTATAATGGAATTTGTTAATGTTTATTTAAGTTGGATTGCGGGTTAATTTACGGGGATACCAAATTCCTACATAGCGGCGTAAATGCAGCTTATAATCGTGCTGTCGAAGGGGGTTTTAAAATCGACGAAGAGGTGGTGGGTGTCGATCCTCTTTTCACGGTTTTTTTCCAAGATTTGGGGCATGCTTGCAACAAAACAAAATAGTCCGAGTCGATCATCCCACGCTCTTTTATATGGTCGCTGTATTAAATGTCACAAGAACCTACGCGTTTTCGTCCTTGTCCCGTCCATCGCACTTCTTGGACGGCACCTTCCCAATTAAGAGACCGGGCATTAAAGGTGCATGCCCTCAAATCCTGATCCTTATAACGTTTGCGGGGGTCGTCAACAGAAAGGGGGTATCTCATCCGAGGCGTTGCTAACTTTTTCATTGGAGTTGGTTTCTACGTGGCGGGTCCCGAACCCAGCCCACAACCTCGCTAGGCGGGTAAGTTCAAAGTAGCAAGCAGAGTGCGTGTATACAAGAAGTGTAACTTCAAATGTTGATTAATTTGGTATTCTGGCACATTGTCTGAACATTTGCCAGTTAGTAAAGTAAAAAGAAGAATATTCACATCGAAAGGGAAGACGGATCACAACAAAATCAGTAAGTTTAATTTATCTGTTTTTTAAAGACAGGACGGCAAAAAATCTGAATGAAAACGCTATCTGCCAAATTCTAAAGGTACTTCTTTCTCGTAAACTTCTTTATATACGCCTTTTACACTTTTTTTATATTCAAGGAATTCTAAACGTAAAATATGTTTAGATATTTTGGCTTTTATTCTTTTCTCAAATTAACAACATAAACAACAGCAGACTGTTTATTACCTACTATTTCGCATGTAACAAAACTTACAGGGTGACAGTGAACTCAGAATACGAAATTGTAAAAAAATTTTCTGAATGGTAAATTTTAATACCAAAATAAATTTTATTACCTCGGCAGAATAGACCTGTTAATGTTCGTTAGAATGAAGAAACTGTGCTGAGGCACCTTTAAAAACTGCAAAAAAAACCTATTATATATTGCGATATAATTTTGATAAACATTTTACATAAATACAAAGCTTTGGCGAATAAAAACTACGAATCGGTGTTTCTTCTTTCTTGGCCGGACCAACAGCGACTTTGCCTTGCCCAGAATTTTTAAGTGAAAGACCTTTGTAAGTTGACGACATTCGGCCGCATTTAAAATAATGTAACCATGAGCCGGACCAACATCGGCTCCGCCTTGCAAAGTGTTTTATAGTGTAACAAGAAGGAAGAAATTTCGAATCCGCGGTATTCTCCACTTTTTCACTTAAAAGCAATATCTATATGCGTATGTATATACGTGCATATACCTACAGTGGTTATTGGTTAAAGCCTACCAACAACCACACTACCCACTGACCAAACGAATCTCCGAACAAAGAGAAAGGAAACAAAACAATCTAACAGAGCGACCGGCCAGCTAAGTGAAGACGGCGTGGGTCGCTAGCTACGTATAATAACAAAATTATTAGCACAGGAAGAGAAAAACAACACCAAGTGAAATGATCAACATATTAACAGAAGAAGATCACACGACGACAGTAACTAAACAACAGATCAACTCTATGTCTATGTACATCCACATGTTAAAAAAATATGTTTATGGGGGCAACCGAGGTGTGGTCCAACCAAACTGGTTACGAACCCACTCGCACTACTCCCGTGTTGCCGGGGGTAACTTTAACCCGCCTGTATGGCTGGGTTTTGGGTGAAGGATGCTATAAGGTTGGGTGGAGACGTAACGAGGGGGTTACGGCACGACAAAATAACGTACGAAAACAATGAGTAAACAAAATAATATTTATGGTTTCTCAGTCGGGTGTGGGTACCCAACTTCGGTGCTCTCCCGGACGATATCGTCAAGCTCCGGTTCCGCCACTGGAATCCACCAAAAAAAAAACCTATTTTCCCCTGGGCCTCGATTGCCCTCACACAAACCCCGACTGGCTTAAAATTTTCACTAGGCCTCGACTAGCCTTAATACAAATATTTGCCTCGACTGGCAAAGCACTACGCTATATTTGTTTTACACAAATACAATGCACGAACGCAAAAATAGGTGTTTCCGCTTTCAAAGATTCCGAGAATCTGATCCGGCACGCACCTACGAGCCAGGCCGAAAGTTACGCGTCGGCCTTCAGAATTCTCAGGCGAGTGTGTATTGGTGCCCAATCATTTGGCGACGCCCCCATTACCCAAAGGGACCGAGTTGTACAGCGCACGCCACCATGGCGCACCAAGTACATTGGGATAATTTTCCCCTCGCCGTATAAAGAGAAAGGCGACACCCCCTTTTACGGAATAGCCGCGCAATGCCTTCCGTTTCCCTATTATTTGTTAGTGGAGGAACCGTTTTGTACTAACACCTCCTTTTGGAGACTTATACCACTGAGTAGGCACACACCAAGTATAACCGTGCCATCGATTAATGGCTTTAAGTTATGCACCTATTTGCCGACAGATGCCGCTGCCAGCGCTTGGAGTGAAAGGAATATCAGGCAAAACAAAGGAAATGAACAAACAAACACAAAAAAAGTTTTAATTGCGGCCAGTACGCGACAACTCCACCCCTTCCTCTTGGTCAGGGAACGGAAATCTCCTACCGTATCCTATCAATCTGTATATGGCCTCAACTCTTTAACGTTCCAAGTCCCTTTGTCTTTGCCTAAGTCATCTGTCAGTGTGTATGTCCACGGTGACACTCTCTTCCTAATAATAAACGGCCCTACATACTTTGGCGCTAACTTCGCTGCATATACCATAAATTTACTGCATCTGACTGAAATTGTACTGCCTTGCAAGCTTCGCACTCGCCTGCTCGAACCTAGTTCTAATATTGGCCCTAATCTCTTCGAGCCTCTTTGCTCGCTTCTGACAGTTTAATTTCTCCTGATCTCCTAAACTGTCTATGAAATTCCTACTGCCTTCTAGAGTCATTTCCCTACCATAATTCCCGAAATATGGCGTAGCTCCTAACTCTTCGTGCTGCGCTGTCCTAATACAGCATGTTACCTTCGCTGACGGTTGGTCCCAGGTCCTCTGGTTATCTGATATATAAGCCCTTGTTGTCTTAACTGTTTGGTTTATGCTCTCGGCCGGTTTAGCCTGTGGGCGATAGTGTGCGGTGTACCGGAGTTGGACGCCATAGTCACCGCAGAAGCGCCGAAGCTCTCGACCCCTAAATTGAGGTCCATTGTCACACACAACCGAACGAGAAACTCCAAACAAAAGGAATACATGGTTCCCCAAATGTTTGCATACGCTTTTTGCCGTGGGAGTACGCAAAGGATATAGGAGGGGAAATTTAGAAAAATAGTCCACTCCTGTAAAAATATACTGGTAGCCTTGTGACGACTTCACTAAAGGGCCTACCAGATCTATACAAATCATTTCCCAAGGCTCGACTGCCTTGGTTCCCTCTATCATAGCCCCAGCTGGCTGCGAGTTTTCAGGTTTCACCTGTTGACAAGTTTTACACGCCCTAACATACTTGGCAATGTCCGACTTCCAGTATGTAGAACTTTTGTGAAAAACGCGCAAAAGTCTTTTTCACACCCATAGGTATGGCCCGCTAACGGATTGTCCTGACATTGTTTTAAAATCTCACCTCTACCATCACGCCCTATTACCCTTTTCCACTCTGGTGAATCGCCATAGACAGAAGGAAATCTCGACCTAATAAACTTGTACAGGTTGCCACCTTCAACTCTCCACGCTAGATACGACAAAGGCTTTTTCTCTACTAGCCGAATCATCCTTGCCAACCAAGGATCGACAGTAGTCACCTCAGCAATATCCGGCACACTTCGGGATAGCATATCTGGAACCACATGCTCCTTGCCTTCCAATGTTAAATATCATAATCATATTTCTGCAGCTTTAAAGCCCATCTCGCTAACCTACCACACGGATCCTTCAACTTATTCAACCAAATAAGTAAATAATGATCAGTGACGACCGTAAACTTCGCGCCCTTTACATATGGCCGCAGTTTCTCAACCGCCCACAGAACCGCTAGACACTCCTTTTCGGTCGTCGAATAATTTTGCTCTCCTTTGTTCAACGACCTACTCAAATAAGCTATCACCCTCTCACCGTCATCAAACATCTGAATTAACACCGCACCTACACCAAAATCAGACGCGTCTATCTGGATTGTGAAAGGCCTATCGAAATCCAGGCAACTCAAAACCGGAGCTCTTTCGCTTCTCTAAAACTCCTTTCAAAATCTTCAGTCCAATTGAACTTTCGGTTCTTCTTCGTTAAATCGGTGAGAGGCCTAACTAACTCTGCAAAATCTTTATTAAATTTGCGGTACCAGGACACTGTTCCTATCAATGACTGCACTTGCTTTACGTTCTTCGGTAGCTCAATCCGAAGCATCGCCTCTACCTTCTCGGGATCTACGTGTAGACCGTTCTTGTCCACGACGTAGCCCAAATATTTTAACTAAGACCTACAAAAATTACATTTGTTCCTATTTATTCTAAGTCCATGACTTGCTAATCTATCTAAGACAATCTTCAAAATCTCTATGCTTCTCAAAATTATTTGTAACGATAAAAATATTGTACAAATACACAAAAACATGAGGGGCTAACTCTGGGCCTATGACCGGATCTATGAATCTTTGCCGAGTTGCCGGCGTATTATGCAAACCGTATGGCATCCTCTTAAACTGAAATAGTCCTCTACCTGGTACCGTGAATGCGGTGAAGGGCCTCGACTGCTCTTCCACCAGAATTTGCCAATACGCGGACTTGATGTCCGGCTGGACAGGAACTTGGCATCCCTTAGCTTATCTAAGGTCGCCGACACATATGGAAGGGGGTAGCTTTCTTTCTCGGTACATTTATTCAAAACCCTATAATCTATACAAAACTTATATGTACCGCCATTCTTTCTGATCATTACAACTGGAGACGCCCAAGGACTATGTGGTTTCTCTATCACCCCTTTGTCGAGCATATCTTTAATCTCCTCGTCCATACGCGACTGTATGACGAGACACAGGGTAATACCTACTCGGAGTGGTCCACTATCGCCCCAACGGTTCTGGTTCCGGACGAGATAACGACCACCTCATCCTCGATACATCCGGGATAATACCCACCTTGGCCCAAAAATCTGGAACCACGAGGCCCCCCAGGAGCACCGACTTGCTCTCCACCTCGATTGGCAACAAACCCGAACCTAACACCGAGATATGCCCTAATTCTATACGCGCTCAATGTTTGCCAACCTGGCCGACCTACCACTGTTCTGGTCGCACCAGAATCCAGCAAAGCCCTAAAAGTAATCATGTTTATTAACATCCAAATAAGGGCTTTCGTCGTGACCGTCCGTCAGCAAAGAAAACGCCAACCTAACTTCTTCAAAATCGACTCCTACATTTGCCAGCTGGGAGTTAGCAGGTTCACTAGCTCGCCCTACTAGACCGCGTGTCCAGCTGTCCCAGGACCTGACAACCCTATCGATCGGCCGAGAATTTGCCCCGCTGTCATACGGCCTATTATCCCTAACGCGCCCTGACCTGAAGGGGGTGTGGTTTCGCCCACCACCGGATTCTATGCTACATTGGGTTTCCGGGGAACCACTCGGTTTTCGTTGCTCCGGGCAGTCCCGCTTCATGACTCCAAGTCTACCGCACCCGAAGCACTTTATCATCTTTTTACACTCTGAATAAATGTGGCCAAACCGCCTACAATTGAAGCACCGGGTGTTCGACCCCGGCTTAAAGCTATCTGAATGGTCCGGCTTCGCTACCGCCGCGACCTCTACACCAGCCGAGACATAACCAAATCAGGTTTCAACAAAAAAAAAACACCAAAGGAAAATATTTATTAAAAAAAAAAAATAATTATAATCAAAATTAAAGAAAGCTAAACACAAAAAAGGTTAATAAAATAAAAAACAAATATTGTCTACTCCGACAACAACTATTAACAAAAAAAATTGTTTTTTATTTGTTTAAATAAAACAAATTTGATCCAAAAAAATAAAACAACAAATATCCTTAATTAGGAAAAGAACTAAAAATCACAACATTAATTTGATGAACAATATTCACTACCAGAATAACACACACAAATGCTCCGGTAATGTCAGCAACCATAAACAACAACAAAAAAATAAAACTGCTAATTTACAAAACGGAACGAACTCACAAAATTCCTTTTTATTAAAAAAAGAGTAATTGGGCTCTTTCAGGCCCTGGAATTGACTCCAACTCTCTGCTTCCTCCTTCCACTCCTGGAATGCCCTAATAATAATATTAAAAAAAAATATTTAATCAAAAAAAAACAAAAAAGGACAACAAGAATTCTTAATTAACAAAAAAAAAACTAAATTCGCAACTTAAATTTGGGCAGACCTACTACTGGTTGCTTCTGGACCAGTCTCAACTCACTTGACGAACAATATTCAAGATACGACTGCTTACGAAAGGTTTCAAGACAGGAGCAGGCTCTTGTAATGAAAATGAAACACCCAGAGATGGTGAACCCGAAATGGCGGTGAAGTGTTTCTTTGCAAAATATGGTCGGCTTAAATCTTATTCGACGATTATAATTTAAGTGTGCTCTGCACAATCCATTAAAACGGGTATCCCACAGTCTGCGCCAATTACCGTGGGATAAGCCTCCTTAATATCGCCCTGCCGAGCGTATTGTGCGAAAGACTAAAGCCGACCGTAAAACAACCATTGAACCATTGACCAGGTACTCATAATGCGCCATATCTTAGAAAAGATACACATCACCTTTTCATCGAAAAGGAACTGCCTCCACGTCACTATGTCTTAAATTTCGCTGTGAGATACAATTTAATAGAGAAGATTGTTTTTGTTGTGGATTACATGAAATAAATAAAAAATATAAAATTTTTAAAGCCTTAATGAAATGTGTATATCTGCCGCTATTAACTGGCATTTTTGTTTTTTTTTTAATATTTTTGTCTTCGATGACTGCTGCCAGTGTCTTTGCATACTTTTAAACAAATTTATAATTTTCGTCAACAAATTTCATAATTTATGTGTTCGAATATGGACACCAATCAAATATACATGATCTATATGGTAATACATAATTAATTACGAATTCAATTTTCTCTTCTTTTGAAAAAACTACACAGTACCTCAGTTTATTTAGTATTAGTTTAAAAAAGTAAGTACTGGCAACCTTGTATAACAGCGAGAAATGACCCTGCAAGACGGGTAGCTGTTGCCTAACATGTTATCCGCCTGTTACTTTACATACGTGCATTTGTTATTTGAATTGTTACTTTTCTTCTAGCCGTGGGAAAAAAATAACAAATTTCCCCGCTTTGTTTCACGTACGTGTGATTCTCTTTTTCATTCACTCGCATTGTATTTATCGGTATGAGACATATATTCGCCTTTTTTAATTTTCGTATATTTTTGTTACCGTATTTATAATACATCTGTTATTCAAAACAAGCACGTATGTTACTCGATCTGGCAGCAACTGGCTGTTGAAAACAAACGTACATGATATCGTATCTGCTACCCATGTGTTGTTGGAAACATAATCATTTGTTAGCATATCTATGGGCGGTGACTTATTCAAAACAAATGCATTTGTTAGCGGACCTGTCACCGATGACTTATTCAAAACAAATGCATTTGTTAGCGGACCTGTCACCGGTGACTTATTTAAAACAAATGTCTTAGTTATCGGACGGGTTACCCATATTGACTATTGACCTTTTACCTGTATTTCCTTTGAAATGAAAAATATAATTTTTTAAGTTTATTTTTGTTTATTGAAAATATAAATAATAAAATATACATATTTACAAGTTTGATTTAAAAATTTAGTTTGTTTTTATAAAATAATTAAATTAAAATTGTTAATAATAACAATAAAATTAACTTCTTTTTACATATACATATGCTTAACAAAATTAATTGTACATTCATTTCTAATACTTAATAGACAATGGTACTAGAATTTTGACTGACTAAAAATAAGTTTTAGAGTACTGAAAATATTTAGACAGCCGCTTCAGAGGAAGACCTCCACTCCGTTAGAAATATCATGCTTAGTAAGACCTGGCTGAACAGGCGGCATTGTTCACTTGGTTTTAATCGTGACAGCAATCTACGCCAGTAAAGAAGAAGTATACCAATGGAATCTGAAATATACAAAAAATAATTATTATGATGTATTTTATTGAATTTTTATCTTTATTGCTAGCATATAATATAATATAATTAATCGCAATAAAAGCTTTACAAAGAACATAGCTATTTGCATACATTATTTGTGTATGCTTGGTACATACGTAACAAAATTGTAAAATTTTTACGAAAAAATAATTTTTTTTAATAATATATAACATGAAATAAAAGATAATTAAATAAACTATCTTCCAAAACTCATTTAAACAAATTTAAGTTAAATATTCAAACAAAAAAAGAACTTTTGTTACACCATTGCTTTTCTACACCCGGACATATGTAGGACTGGCACATGCAATACAAAAGTGCAAAATTTTTACAAAAAAATCAAATTTTTTTAAAATGAATTTCCTCAAACTAATAGACAATTAAATAAACTTTAATTTAAAATTCATTTTAATTAATTTAAGTTAATTTTTTTTAACAAAAACAGAACTTTTGTTACAACATTGCCAATTTATACATACGAATATATGAATGACTGGCACATGCACAAGAAAAATGAAAATTTTTCACAATAAAATAAAATTTTTTTAAAATAAATTACATCAAACTAAAAGATATTTAAATAAACTTTGTTTTAAATTTAATTTTAACTTATTTAAGTATAATGTTTAAACAAAAAATTTACTTTTGTTGCACTGCTAAATTTGTACACCCGCATATGTGTATGACTGGCACATGCAATACAAAAATGCCAAATTTTCGCAAAAAACCAATTTTTTTTAAATAAGTTTGATTAAACTTAAAGACAATTGAACAAACTTTCTTTTAAATTTAATTTTAACACTTTCGCACTAAGTTATATACATATACATTAATAAATGAAAAACTTACGTTTTGATTATTTATGAAGGACGTTTTCCGATGATAATCTTTGATATTCGTATTAATACACTTGAAGCTTGCGTTTTTTCCAAATCAAATGCTGTGTTGTGGTGGCTGATTCGATGAACAACGCTGAAATAAACAATATTGTTATTCTCATAAAACCAAAAATAAAATGTAAATATCATATGTACATATGCGCACATTCGTCTTTATGCACATACGTACATATATATACACATATGCATATGTTGTTATCTTACCTTATTTCTTGATCTAAAGTTGCTCCCACTCTGCTACAGCTAATAAAGAAATTATTAAGAAAATAAAAATTAATTATTATTTACAAATTTATTTATATTTTATAAAAAAACACATCTCACCTCTCAGCGTCTTCGGTTGAAAAAGTAAATGGCGGAAATTTTCAAAGGCCATATTTGAAAATGTGTATACATACATTTCTTTCTAATGTACTAGACAATCGTTATCGATATATGGTACTCGTCTTACTACAGAAACTGCCTATGGGAAGGAAAAAATAGTTTTGTGGATGTAGTGGTAAAGCAGCAAAATTTTACGATATTAGTTCCGAAATGGTTACCTCCGTCTTGCAGGGGAGCCGAGCCGGTTTTACGGAAAAAATCAAATCGCCGTTGGCTTCTATAGGACAGCCGTCAGAAACGGTATTGGCGAGCGGTAAAAACTTTTTATTTGCATGGCTCTCTCATGAGATAGGTTGCTATGGACGGAAAGTATGTAAGATGGGTGGTTGCAGCATAAGAAGCGGCAAGACGGTCTCGTAAATTGGGTTTTTTAGAAAGAGTGTGAATTTATTGGTCAATCTCAGGAGTTTACGGCCTCTTCTCACCATTCAATGCAAGACGGGTAGCTGTTGCCTAACATCTTATCCGTCTGTTACTTTACATACGTGCATTTGTTATTTGAAATGTTACTTTTCTTCTAGCCGTGGAAAATAAATAACAAATTTCCTCGCTTTGTTTCACGTACGTGTGATTCTCTTTTTCATTCACTCGCATCGTATTTATCGGTATGCGAGATATATTCACCTTTTTTAATTTTGCTATATTTTTTTTACCGTATTTGTAATACATCTGTTATTCAAAACAAGCACGTATGGTAATCGATCTGCCAGCAGCGGGTGATTGAAAACAAATGTATATGATATCGTATCTGCTACCCATGTGTTGTTGGAAACATAATCATTTGTTAGCATATATATGGGCGGTGAGTTATTCAAAACAAATGCATTTGTTGCCAGACCTGTCACCGATTAGTTATTCAAAACAAAAGTCTTTGTTAACAGAAGTGTTACTGATTAGTTAATAAAAACAAATGTCTTTGTTACCCGACGTGTTACCCATAGGCTACGGACCTTTATCTATATTTCCTTTAAAATGAAAAAACAGCAATTTTAAGTTTGTTTTTGTTTATTAAAAATAAAAATTATAAAAACTTACATATTTACATTTTTGATTTAAAATGTTATAGTTTTTTTTATGAAATAATTAAATGAAAATTGTTAATTTAAATTATTTTTACATATATGCTCAACAAAATTAATGGCACATTCATTTGTAATACTTAATAGACAATGGTACTAAAATTTTGTCTAACTAAAAATAAGTTTTAGAGTAATTAAAGTATTAAGACAGCTGCTCCGGCGGAAAAACTCCACTCCGTTGGAAATAGCATGTGGGGTAGGACCTGGTTGAACCAACGGTGTTGTTAACTCGGTTTTATTCGTGACAGCTATCTACGCCAGTAAAGAAGAAGTATACCAATGGAATCTGAAATATACAAAAAATAATTATTATGATGTATTTTATTGATTTTTTATCTTTATTGCTAGTATATACGACCGGTTAATATAATACAATTAATCGCAATAAAAGCTTTACAAAGAACATAGCTATTTGCATACATTAATTGTGTATGCTTGGTGCATACGTAACAAAAATGTAAAATTTTCACGAAAAAATTAAATTTTTTCAAAATATATTTCATAAAATAAAAGATAATTAAATAAACTACCTTCCAAAACTCGTTTAAACAAATTTAAGTTAAATATTCAAACAAAAAAGAACTTTTGTTACACCATTGCTTTTCTGCACCCGCACATGTGTATGACTGTCACAGGCAATACAAAAGTGCAAAATTTTCAGAAAAATATCAAATTATTTAAAAATGAATTTCCTCAAAATAAAAGATAATTAAATAAACTTTATTTTAAATTTGATTTTAACTAATTTAAGTTAATTGTTTAAACAAAAAAAGAACTTTTGTTAAAACATTGCCAATTTGTACATACGAATATATGAATGATTGGCACATGCACAACAAAAATGCAAAATTTTCACAGTAAAGTAAAATTTTTTTAAAATAAATTTCATCAAACTGAAAGATAATTAAATAAACTTTACTTTAAATTTGATTTTAACTAATTTAAGTTAAATGTTTAAACAACAAAAGAACTTTTGTTAAAACATTGCCAATTTGTACACAGGCATATACGAATATGTATGACAAAAAACTAAAATTTTTATCAAAAAAACCATTTTTTTTTTAAATAAGTTTGATTAAACTTAAAGACAATTGAACAAACTTTCTTTTAAATTTAATTTTAACAAATTTAAGTTAAACAATTTATCACAATGAAAGGTTTTCAAAGACCTTGCTATTTGCATATATGTACGTTTGGTACATGCATACATGTACATACCTATTTGTGCTTGGCACATAAACAACAATTGTAGATTTTATACAAAACAATTTCTTTACACTGCAACTACGGTCAAATGGATACACACTTTCGCACTATGTTATATCGGATTTTAGCCATAGCTTCAAACATTAATAAATGAAAAACTTACGTTTTGATTATTGATGTTTCTGGATGAAAGTTTTGCGATGTTAATCCTATCGATGATATTAATTCACTTGTAGCTTGCGTTGATAATCCAAATAAAATGCTGTGATGTGGTGGCTATTGAATCAATGAAGAACGCTGAAATAAACCATATTATTATTCTCATGATAAAACCCAAAAAAAACGTAAATATCATATGTACATGGACGCACAGCACATTCGTCTTTATGAACATACGTATGTACAATAGATATGCATATACACATATGCATATGTTGTTATCTTACCTTATTTCTTGATTTAATGTTGCTCCCACTCTGCTACAGCTAATAAAGAAATTATTAAAAAACATATAATTAATTATTAGAAATTTTATAAAATAACACATCTTACCTCTCAACGTCTTCAGTTGAAAAAGTAAATGGCCGAAAATTTTTAAAAGCCATATTTGAATTATGTGTATACGTAAATCTCTTTCTAACACACTAAATAATCTAATTCGATATATTTTACTCGCCTTACTACAGAAACTCCCTATAGGAACGAAAAAATAATTTTGTGGATGTAGTGGTAAAGCAGCAAAATTTTACGATATTAGTTGCGAAATGGCTACCACCGTCTTGCAGGGTTCGTGTTCGGAGGGGCGTTATAATGTCCGAGTTTACATGAGGATACTTTTTGTCGCTTTTTTTTTGAAATTTCCTCTTTTGTGTCGCCCTTCACGTTCACACAGAGACACTTTCGTCAAGCAATTTTTTTGACATTTGTTTGGTGCTCATTTTTTTTTCTCTACTCCGCTTTATTTTACACTCGCAATTTTTCGTTCGCATCGCGCTTTCTAATATGTCTAAAATAAAAACACTATGTTTGTGTAAAGGAAGACACAGCTTTTATTTATCTATTTCTTTTATATATTTTTACATTTTATTAAACATCAACTCTACCCTTTCCAAAGTGTAATCTATTTACATCAACTCAGACAATGAAGCGAAACCAAATTTTCGCTTGAAAGTCTATCAAAACAAAAACAAAAGCCCAGTTGTATGAGAATTAGCAAAAATTGTTCAATGCAGCTGTGAAAAATGTAAACAACCGAAAGTTTGCTAAAATATCTACAGTAAATTGTGAAAATTTGAAAAAGTGACATTAGCAATAAATTGATTATGAAAATTTAATGGAAGGTGCAGTGTAAAAAGTGTTTTGTTCATTCAATCAAAATCAGTGTACATTTTCATATTTATCAATGTAATAGTTCAGTAAAAAATCTATGCATTTTTATATGAGTGTTCATATGTTTTCCCTGCAAGACGGAGGTAACCATTTGGCAACTAATATCGTAAAATTTTGCTGCTTTACCACTCCATCCACAAAATTATTTTTTCCTTCCTATAGGCAGTTTCTGTAGTAAGACGAGTACCATATATCGAAAACGATTGCCTAGTATATTAGAAAGAAATGTGCGTATACACATTTTCTAATATGGCCTTTGAAAATTTTCCGCCATTTACTTTTTCAACTGAAGACGCTGAGAGGTGAGATGTGTTATTTTATAAAATATAAATAAATTTATGAATAATAATTAATTATTTGTTTCTTAATAATTTCTTTATTAGCTGTAGCAGAGTGGGAGCAACATTAGATCAAGAAATAAGGTAAAATAACAACATATGCATATCTACATACGTATGTGCATAAAGACGAATGTGTGCATATGTACAAATGATATTTTCGTTTGGTCTTATGAGAATAAAAATATTGCATTTTATTTGAATTATCAACGCAAGCTTCAAGTGAATTAATACGAATATCATCGACAGGATTATCATCGCAAAACGTCCTTCATAAATAATCTAAACGTAAGTTTTTCATTTATTAATGTTTGAAGCTATGACTAAAATCCGATATAACATAGTGCGAAAGTGTGTATCCATTTGGCCGTAGTTGCAGTGTAAAGAAATTGTTTTGTATAAAATCTACATTTGTTGTTTATGTGCCAAGCATACATATGTACATGTAAGCATGTACCAAACGTATATGCAAATAGTAAGGTCTTTGAAAACCTTTTATTGTGATAAATTGTTTAACTTAAATTTGTTAAAATTAAATTTGAAAGAAAGTTTGTTCAATTGTCTTTAAGTTTAATCAAACTTATTTAAAAAAAATGGTTTTTTTGGTAAAAATTTTGCTTTTTTGTTGTGCATGTGCTAGTCATTCATATATTCGTATGTATGTACAGATTGGCAATGTTGTAACAAAAGTTCTGTTGTTGTTTAAAAAAATTAACTTAAATTAATTAAAATGAATTTTAAATTAAAGTTTATTTAATTGTCTATTAGTTTGAGGAAATTCATTTTAAAAAAATTGATTTTTTTGTAAACATTTTGGACTTTTGTATTGCATGTGCCAGTCATACACATATGAGGGTATACAAATTTGGCAATGTAACAAAAGTTAATTTTTTGTTTAAACGTTTAACTTAAATTTGATTAAATGAGTTTTAAAATAAAGTTTATTTAATTATCTTTTAGTTTGATGAAATTTCTTTTAAAAAAATTTAATTTTTTTGTGAAAATTTTGCGCTTTGTATTGCATGTGCCAGTCCTACATATATCCAGGTGTAGAAAAGCAATGATGTAACAAAAGTTCATTTTTTTGTTTGAATATTTAACTCAAATTTGTTTAAATGAGTTTTGGAAGATAGTTTATTTAATTATATTTTATTTCATGATATATATTATCAAAAAAATTTGGTTCAACCAGGTCCTACCCCACATGCTATTTCCAACGGAGTGGAGTTTTTCCGCCGGAGCAGCTGTCTTAATACTTTAATTACTCTAAAACTTATTTTTAGTTAGACAAAATTTTAGTACCATTGTCTATTAAGTATTACAAATGAATGTGCCATTAATTTTGTTGAGCATATATGTAAAAATAATTTAAATTAACAATTTTCATTTAATTATTTCATAAAAAAACTATAACATTTTAAATCAAAAATGTAAATATGTAAGTTTTTATAATTTTTATTTTTAATAAACAAAAACAAACTCAAAATTGCTGTTTTTTCATTTTAAATGAAATATAGGTAAAGGTCAGTAGCCTATGGGTAAAACGTCGGGTAACAAAGACATTTGTTTTCAATAACTGATGAGTAACACGTCCGGTAACAAATCCATTTGTTTTTAATAACTTATCAGTAACAAGGTTGATAACAAAGACATTTGTTTTGAATAAGTCACCGCCCATAGATATGCTAACAAATGATTATGTTTCCAACAACACATGGGTAGCAGATACGATATCATGTACATTTGTTTTCAATAGCCACTTGCTGCCAGATCAAGTAACACACGTGCTTGTTTTGAATAACAGATGTATTACAAATACGGTAACAAAAATATACGAAAATTAAAAAAGGCGAATATATGTCGCATACCGATAAATACAATGTGAGTGAATGAAAAAGAGAATCACACGTACGTGAAACAAAGCGGGGAAATTTATTTTTTTTTTCCCACGGCTAGAAGAAAAGTAACAATTCAAATAACATATGCACGTATGTAAAGTAACAGGCGGATAACATGTTAAGCAACAGCTACCCGTCTTGCAGGGTTGTTGACATCAAAATTAAAATACATACATACATATTTATGTGGCTAAGGTAGCAATCGAAATTACATTTATTTCTTATGCATTCATATCGCCCAGTTTAATATGGGTGTTTTAAATATTATTGTAGATTTATTCAATTGCTCAGTTGGTAATTTAAGATGTCAATTTTTTTAACAAAAAGTATAATATAGTATTTGGCGTAATGGTTACGCCTGCGCATTCTTTTGCTAGAAGTCGCGGGTTCAAATCCTTCTCCCGCTTTTTATTTTTTAAAATAGGGATATTTTGAATTGTAGGTAAAGAATTACTTGTAGATGACGGGGTGCAAAGGAAATATGTTGGCATGCTTTTGTGTATGTATGGGTCTTTCATATATGTACAGGGACATATGAATGTGTTTGTATTTGACTTCAACTCAACTTAAGATTCTGATTTTTGTAGATTTTGTCATCGTCGCGAAAAAGTCGCTTGTGGATGGCGGGTACAAAGGAAGAGAATAGGCAATTTTTTGCGGATGTGTGTTTTTTATGTACACATTGATCTCTTTAAATGTATGTGTCTTCAACCACAGATCATGAATTTTTGATTTTTGCTAATTTTGTCATCGTCGCGAAGAAGTCGTTTGTGGATGGAGGGTTGAAAGAGGGAAGGGCGTGCGCATTATTAAGATTGTGTGCGTTTTTCGTATACATAATAAAATTCTTGAATGTATGTGTTTTCACTTTGGCGTGAGTTGAACACCAATTTCAGATTTTTAACAAAATTTGGCTTCGTCTTGCGGAAACCGTTTGTTGATGAATGGTAGATGGGAAGGGGGTTTATATGCGGTAATTGTTTTTGTTGCGTTTATGCTTCTTCTTCTCATAACAAATAGCTTTTTGAATAGAGAAGAGCGCAGAGGTGGAAAGTGAGCTGCGCATATGAAGTTGTTTTTGTGATTTTTAACATGAATGGCTTGTGGTTATGAATGAATGGAAATATTTGAAGTTATTTGCTTTTAAATGACTTTATGCATGCTTTAAGTATTACATATAAATGCCCATATTTACATGCATACACAAATAGTACATATGTATATAAAATATTTAATTAACATTAAAATAAATATATATAAAAATATTTAATATAAAATAGCAATTTAATTTTTTAATTTCATTTCATAGTTTTTCCAATTTATTTTATGACTTGGTTTATATGTTATATTAATTTATAACTTTTATGAATTATCCCCCCGAAAATCAAGCATATTTTATCCACCGCCAAACATGCATACATATGTACATATGTTAGTGTGTACATATTATGTTTTCATTTGCAAACACACATCATTACCATGACAACATACATATATACATATATGCCAACAAATCGTATGTATGGCGAAAGCAATACCTCTCCCCGCGCGCAGCTCTTCCACAAGCCACTGCTCACAAAAATCAGAAGTTGAAGAAATTTTTGTACCCGCAGCGCACAAACATACTCTCGATAAGGCGAACAAATGTACTGCAATTCAAATATTAATGTTCCCTAAATGCCCTCAAAGCATACGATATTAATAAATATATATATGTTTGAATTTAAAAATAAAAAAATATCATTTATAAGATTTATTTTTATGTGTTGCGTAGTCGTTACCGCGTGCGTGCAAATTCCTTTCGAAGAAGCCAATTTCAAATATTTTTCTATTTTAATTTATTTTAATCCATTTTTTTGTATATTAATAAAAAAAGTCATAATGTAATGAACATAAAAATGAAAAAATATTTATTGCAACAAATTTGCAAAGGTTTCTGATATTATTTCCTACTGAGTAAACGTAGTGGTTTGTGGTTTGTTGTCCGTGTAGCATACAATTCTGATATATTTGTTTTTGGCGCAAGTTCAAATCCTGGCATATTATAAATGAAGATTAAAAAAAAGTTATAAATACATAAGGTGTTTGAAAAAATTGTTTCTAAAATATAAAACTTTTCTTTATGTGGTAAACCATTTTAGCTTTTTAATTAAGATATAGTATGTATGTATCTACAATATCATAATTTCAATTGAAAATATGCAGATTTATTTTAAAGCACATATGTACATATGCATGTGAAATGAAAATTGCAGACGGTAGTTTTGGCTATTTTTGAGGTGCATGATCAGCAGCCCTATTTGTACATATGTTAATATATACTTTAAATCATTTATTTAACAATTAACTTTAAATTGAGAGATTATCACTTGATAAAAATTAATTTAATAAAACATTTACATAAAATGATTAGAATTGTAGCTACATTTCTACTTGTTTTCATCGCCGCCAAAAGCAAAAATTCAAAGCGAATTGATTCAACTATTCTTATTCGTCGACGAAAAATGGTGTGATGAGAACACGAATTCCGGCACAAAATATCAGCTGATTTCAACTCAACACGCGATTATGCTACCAAATAAACGCTTCTACATATGTAGACAAAATGTGTACCATATAATCTACCAGAGTAGACTCGGTGAACTCGTGGCAATTAAAAATGGCATTTGCTTGCTAATTTTACTCATCAAAATATAAAAAGTTGAAAACAATAAAATTTATAAATAAATGGACTCCAATGGAACCACGAAAATAAGAAACTGTTATACAACTTGTTGGCCAATTTTTCCTGTGGAGGTCTCTACTTCCACCGGCGGGTTCTGCATCGAAATCCTTCAAAGCTGGAGTATTCGTATCCATCCGAACCACATGGCCCAGCCAGTGTAGCCGCTGCTTCTTGATTCGCTGAACTAAGTCAATGTCGTCGTATAACTCGTACAGCTCACCGTTCCATTGTCTGTGATATTCGCCGTTGCCAACTCGAAGAGGACCATAAATCTTACGCAAAACTTTTCTCTCGAAAACTCCTAGAGCCGACTCATTAGATGTTATCATCGTCCAAGCTTCCGCACCATATAGCAGACCGGGAACGATGAGAGACTTTTAGATTTTGGTTTTTGTTCGTCGGGAGAGGACTTTTCTTTTCAATTGGCTACTTAGTCCGAAGTAGCTCCTGTTGGCAAGATTGACTCTGCGCTAGATTTCAAGGCTGACATTATTATTGCTGTTGATGCTGGTTTCTAGATAAACGAAATTGTCTACGACCTCGAAGTTATGACTGTCAACAGTGACGTGGGAGCCGAGTCGCGAATGCGATGACTGTTTGTTTGATGACAGGAGATATTTCGTCTTGCCCTCATTCACTACCATACCCATATCCTTCGCTTCCTTATCCAGTCTGGAGGAAGCAGAACTCACGGTGCGGTTGTTGAGGCTAATAATGTCGATATCATCAGCGTACGCCAACCTTCTCTATTCCTTCCTGGTCCTGACGGAGCTTTAAACGTGGCTTAACGTCAGTTTACATAGCCTTCCCCTTTTTTATGGATTGGGCAGAGCACACTAAAATTCCAATTGTCGAGCATGCTTTCGTCCGACCATATTCTGCAAAGTAGCTGATGCATGCACCTTGTCAGCTCTTCACCGCCATGATTGAATAGTTCTGCCGGTAGGCCGTCAGCTCCAGCCGCTTTGTTGTTTTTTAAGGGAGCGATTGTTATTCGTACTTCTTCATGGTCAGGTAATGGAACGTCTTTTCCATCGTCGTCGATTAGGGTTTCAGGCTCACTATCTCCGGTTACTCCGTTTTCACTGCTATTGAGGAGGCTAAAGAAGTGTTCCCTCCATAAATTTAATATGCTCTGGGTGGGTAGATCACCTCTTTGTGTCCTACAGGAGTCTGCTCCGGTTTTGAAACCTTCTGTAAGTCATCGTATCTTCTGGTTTTGTGTTTCTCGATCAGTGGACAGCCAAACGGCTTGATGTATTTTTTTGTGCTGGAATCTAGTACTACCGACAACCATATTTCGGGCCCCGGCGAAGTCGATCAACCTCAACCAATTAGGGGATGTTTCGTTGTGGAGGCTGAATTTTCCAACTGTCGCACTAAAGATACCTTCTTTGACCACCCTGGCATTAAAATCGGCAAGCACGATTTTCACATCGTGTCGGGGGCAGCGCTCATATATATGCTCTAAGCGCTCATAAAAGGCTTGCTTGGCCAAATCGTCATTCTCTTCCGTCTGGGCGAGGCTGCAAATCAACGATAAGACGCTCATCTACCGGGGTGAATGATAGTACTCGACGACGGAGTCTCTCTCCCACCACAAATCCGATACCAAAATTGCGCTCCTTTATATAGCCGCTGTTGTAAATGTCACAAGAACCTACTCGATTTCGTCCTTGTCCCGTCCATCGCACTTTTTGGACGTCGGTGATGTCAGCCTTTATTCTTACGAGGACATCAACCAGCTGGGCAGCGACACCTTCCCAATTACGGGACCGGACATTCCAGGTGCATATCCCCAAATCGTGATCATTAATTCGTTTGCAGGGGTCGTCAACAGAAAGGGGTATCTCATCCGAGGCGTTGTTAACTGTTTCATTGGAGCTGGTTTTTACACATTTATATAGCGACCCGCTTGCTTCAAGGCCGACGCACGGTCGCAGCCGCACCTCTGGTGAATAGACGCTGCAATTAGACTTCAGCGGACCCTTAAACCGAATAAGTCGTAGTGGCTCCACTGAAGCTTCCTCTCTCATTAGCCGTGACCCAATGACACGGGTTGGTTACCGCATCTTGCACAAGGGTTGCTCTCGTTTCCATGGTGCGCGATGTGGACGCAAGAGTAGGAATTGAGTATAGCCTCGCAACTGTAACAGCATACCAACAAGCGTGACTACACCCCATTACACCCCTATTTGACATCTCGTTACTGCTATTTCTTTCCAACATATCTTACCGAACAGAGTTAATTTCATGTTAGAAAACAAAATTAAGTTGAAGGTAATTGCGTATAATGCAGAACACCAAATGGTATAAGTGCAGAATACAGACCGGTAAGGTGGGACAAAATGCATTAATTGTCGTGGTCCGCTTTGATTTGAGGATTTTAATGACATACATTTTTCTTGGGCCAAGTTTTTATTTTCGTAGATATGGGGGAGCGATGGGAGAACTTTCGAAAATTATAAAACACTCTATCTCAAGAAGTTGTACTCTTAATTTTATAAATTTGGTGTCGTTGGAAACGTAAGAAAAATTATTTTTTTTAATGCCCATATCTTTATACTTTCTGAAGAAAAATTTGGAAAAAATCCTGTATAAAAAAATACTATAGAAAATTTAGTTTTTTTCAAAATTTCTTTAATAAACCAAACAATCAAAGAACTAAAAACTACCTTAATTTGATATATCACACTTTGTAGTGCGATAAAATTTGATTAAGTGTGCTGTTAACGAGCATTAACCGTGAATCCGCTATTATTATTAAACTTCACATTAATACCTCTGAAGTTGGCCTTGTTTTTATAAAGCGATGGTCAAATCAATTTAAATACTCTTATTTTGTATATATATATATTTTCTAAGATATGGCTACTAGTATTATTTCGCGCCGTGTTCATCTGTGGCTATATTCATTTCAAAGGTACTGTCATTTCGTGTCGTTTTCAGAAAATGTGATTTGCTTTAGCGTGAACAACAATTTGTTTTATTCATTTGAAAATATCGAAATTTGTACCAGATAACATGAAGAAAAGTGCTACCGAAAGCCATCGTATTTTACAAGACTTTTATGGTGACCATGCTTTAGCCGAACGAACGTGCTAAAAGTGGTTTGCACGGTTTTAAAGTGGCAATTTCGACTTAGACGACAGACAGCCAAAAAAATTTCAAGACGAAGAATTGGAGACGTTGCTCGACGCAGATGCATGCCAGACGCAAGAAGTACTTGCAAAAGTATTAGGAGTTGATCAAGACAATTTTTTCACAATAAAGTCTTAAATTTCGCAAAAAAAACCGCACGCAATTCATACACACAATACTTTTTTCGTCTAACCTTAGCAAAAAATTTCGTCCGATTGAATGCGTCTGTTCCGCGATAGATACAGCAGCTTGTTCCCCAATGGGACATTGATAGCACTTTAAGCACGGTGTTCTGAAAAATCTGAATCGGCGACGGAGTCTCCGCCCATCACGAATCCGACACCAAATTTGCCCTTCTTTATATGGCCGCAGTAGTAAATTTCACAAGGACCCACCTTCTTCCGTCCTTATCCTGTTCACCTGATTTCCTGGACGACGGTGATGTCAGCCTTTAATTTTCGGAGGACATCAACCAGCCGAGCAGTGGCAGCTTCCCAATTAAGGGACCGGAAAATCCAGGTGCAGTAATCCTTAAAACCTTTGCGGGGGCCGTCATCAAAAGGAGGGTCTCTCATCCCAGGCTGAAATTGGTTTTTCATTGGTTTGTTTTTTCATGCGCAAATTTAAATGATCGCTGGGTTTTATGTACATATACTTTCAAGTTCTAACATAAATGTATGTTTTTTTATTAAAGTGTATTTGTTCGTCTGTTTATATTTTAAGCATGTAAACTCAGACTTAGAAACCGGTACTCGCTATGCTTTGCTTTTTTTCTTCAGCTTGCTCATGCAGATGTGTGTATAAACATCCAAATATATCTTTGGAAACATCATTGCAAACAAATGAATGGAAAGGTTGTGTATATGTAAACAAACATGTCATACCGAATAGACAGCGGCGGCTCTATTTTGTAATCACAAGATTATGTTTTAAGCCTTTGTCATGTCCCGGTGGATATGTATGTAAGTACATGCATTCATAGATTTATAAATGAATGTTTTTTAACTTAGCTAGGCTTTTTAAGCATTGTACAGCCTCCACTATACAATGCTCTTAAATGTTGGGTGCGAAATTGTACAGTTTATGTGGGGTGTTAAGTAATTTAGCTTTATCTGTTATCATGAATGCGGCATAATTCTATAACTAAATAACCTTAGAATTGTGAGAAAATTTTGACATAGTACCTCGAAACTACATATATGTATGTACATACGTCTTTCGTATAATTCGTACTTGAAACAAAATACTAGTGCACTTTATGGTTTTGTCACGCATATCAAAATAGTTTTGCCTGATATTTCAATTTCAATAAGTTAGTTAGTGTTTACCTGGTTAATATGTAAGTGTCATATATGTATGTATGTGCGAATATGGTGCATGCTTGATATCAATGCAAGTATCTTATAAACGTGTTTTATCTGAACTGTTGAATTCCCGCTAAAAATATATATGCTTCATTTTTTTTTGTATATTTATTATTATATTGTGTAACTGTGGGGACAGAGGATTGTGTTACAAAGAATCAAAAATAATAAGACTTCTGAAATTGGTGTATGTTTGGATATAATTTAAAAGTTATTAACATTTAAAACTGCACCTTTACAAACATGTAGTGTACCCGTTTCTTACTAAGAAACACTACAAATGCCTAACCAAAGCGATGCTGGCTTACTACATAAATAAATCTATGAAATAATTATGCTAGCAAAATAATAAAGGTGTTACAGTAGCAAATTCAAAGAAAAACAAAACTTCATACAAAAATAATATGTTATGAAACTTGCTCACTTATCTATTATCGGGCCTCGATTAGGATTGGTTGCCAGCTTAAACGGGTCGTCTTTGCGAGGGTGAAACTTTGGGGGGTGCGCCAGGCTTTGAAAAAAATTTCCTCTTGGGGGGGTTAGAGGAGGTCATACACATCATAAAAATATATGCCGTTCCACGTTTTATTACAAACAACGACGTCTTTAAATACAATTTAACTAAAATATTTTATTGAGAAATAATGAAATATATAATTATATTAAGTTTTAAGAATAAAATTACAATAATTTATTTAATATTTACTGCTGAAGCAAATGTCCTTAGAAACAAAAGCAATGGATTTTTTTATTGACAAAGTGGTACTGGTGTGTTTTGCACATCAGCTGCTGAATGTTCCTCGATCTGACACTCCTGCCAACATTAGAATGTGAGATGGGGGAACGCTCTCAGCTGCAATTTGAGTGATTTTGAGTAAGTTTCGCATCTAGTCATCTTTGCCAAAGGTTGTTAGTGTGTTTATAAGTAAAGCAGAAGCAGGCTCTCTGCATATAAAAAGTGTAACTTTAAATGTTTATAACTTTTAAACTATAATTTTGCGCGCGATAAAACTTATATTTGTGGTAATTGTAGACCTCTTACTACCAACTATGAACATTTCATAAAAAAAACCACAGGCTCCAAACTAAAGTCCAACCTAACATATTTTGTAGATATGTGACAAAAATAGTGGATTAAAAAATATCTATTAAATTGACAATTATTTAGGCGGATAGAATTGTCATTATTTTTGTTATAATTGAGTTTTAAGAGTTTACATAGTAAATTTTATTATCAATTATAAGGGCAGAAATTATACTCCAAAGTTTTTATCAATTATACCCAACAATAGTTTCACCGTAGTAGCAAGGTTTCAAAATGTTATAAAAAGTGCACATTTTTCGGCGCTCTCACGAGATAGAGTTTTTTATCTTTACTTCAGAGTTAGTTTTCAGCGGATTGTGTGTGGCAGCTCACATTTTTAAATAACAGCTGAATGTTGGCAAATATAACATATCACATTCTAATGTTGGCAGTAGGGTCAGCCCGGGAACATTAAACAAAATGCACCAGTACCACAATGACATTAAAAAAAATCCATTGTTTTTGTTTCAAAAAAGGTTTTATTCAGCAGTGAATATTAAAGAAATTATTGTAATTTCATTCTTAAAATTTAACATAAATAAATGTCTGACTGCTTCTCAATGAAAAGTTTTAGTGAAAGTGTATTTAAAGACGTCGTTGTTTGTAATAAAATAACCAAATTATACCTAAAAATCCAAAGAAGTAATTTTTCTATCACAGTGGCAGTATCTAGTCATCTTTGCTGTTGGGCCTCGATCTTGTAGTTTCAGTTGGCAACAAACCCTAATCGAGCCCAAAGATAATAGATAACTGAGTAAGTTTCATATCAAATTATCTTGGACAGGTTGTCTCAGAAGTCTGAGTTTACATGGGGTACTTTTTGTCGCTTTTTATTGTGATTTCCTTTTTTGGTGTTGCTCTTTCATTTCTTTTCTCTATTCCGCTTTATTCTACACTGGCAAATTTTTCGTTTGCTACGCGCTTTTTAACATATCGAAAATAAAAGCATTATACACTATACGAAAGAGTAATCTATTTACAAACCATTATATATCTCATCCCTTTCACTATAGTCAGAGTTGTTGTTGTTGTTGTTGTTGTTGTTGTTGTTGTTGTTGTTGTTGTTGTTGTTGTTGTTGTTGTTATAACGGTTCCTTAACCCCGCTTAGGGCAGGCTTTGCCAATCTAAGTCGCCGAGGTCATCTAAAGGGAGGTCCAGGAAACATGCAGGGCATACGTTGGGTATGGGATAAGCGAGCACGCCATTCACGGGAAGGGAGTCTTTGTTGTTGTTGTAGCGGCTATAGTACGCCGTCCTGTCCAGCGGTTGTTGCACATGTTGCTGGATGGTGTCCTTCATGTCAAGTACTCCTTTTCTGATGTGCCTAGGTGGAGTTTCAGCTTCAATACGGTCCCTATTGGAGGTGGTGTAGTCCAGCTCCTTCGGCACTTCTGTAAGAGATAATATTCTTGTGTGCCCTATACTGCAAATCTTCCAAGGTTGAGTGGCAATCAGTCCGATTGCATTGCAGCTCGCTTTTAGTCTCCCGTATAGATCCGGAGGAAGGATGTTGAGACGAGTTAACAGGGCTTTCGAGGGAGTTGCTGGTAATTCTTTTATCAGGACGCCGATCGTTGAACTGTCTCTAATTTGGTCCACCAAACGGTGATTCTGTAGGATAGGATTGGTCTAACTACCGATGTATATATCCAGTGCACGATAGTCGATCTTAGATCCTATTTCTTTCTGTCGCTGTTTTGCAGGCGTTGAGCGCCGTTAAAGCTCTCCTTGATCTTTCTGCCGTGTTCCGCCTCCAATTTAGTTTGCTATCTGAGATTAACTCGAGATATTTGACTTCGGTAGAGAGGGTAATCCCTACGCCATTTAGTATAGGTGGTTTAAAGGTTTGTACCTCCTGGTAAATTAAACCATATCAGTTTTATCAGGGTTCACATCCAGTCCGGTATCTCTGCACCACCTCTCAACTATAGATAGAGCTTTTTGGAGTAGATCGCTTAATGTTTGTAGGTGTTTGCCTGCCGCTGTCGGGGCGAATTCGTCAGCGTATGCCACAACACCACAACCTGTGCAAGCGTGTTCGCTGTAAAGCACCACAGCAATGGCATAAAACTCATTCTCGAGGGGTGCCTCTTGTTGTGTGTCTGCTGACGCTGGTGCTACCCATCTCGGGGAAATTTTAGTTTTCAGCCGCAGCCTTTCGTAAATAAATTTGGTGTGGATGGAAAGAGGAAAATGCCTAGATTCTAAAACTACTTTTCTTTTTTTCTAGTTGATTTATAGTTTTTGAATAATTCTATTTTAAAATTTGCATAGTGAATGTAAAGTTACGTCTACATCGGGGTTACCAGACTATTGAGTAATATTGAGTAGAACCTGAATTTTTGGTATCTAACTAATAAATACATTTAAAATGCTTGCCTAGGCAGGCGTTGCAGAAAAATAGTATGTCAACACCTAGACTACAGCCATGTTTAAGTGAGCATTTGCTTTACTTATAATGGAATTTGTTAATGTTTATTTAAGTTGGATTGCGTGTTAATTTAAACAAAATAAGTGAAAACGGTTAATCAAATAGAAGTAAAATTTGCGTTTGTTAAAGGAAAAGTAAAGAATAGTGAACAATTCATAAAGAAATGATGTGATTATGTTAACAACAAATAACTCATAAGCTATTGTATAATATATTTAAATTCCAATTGTTAAAATATTGTAAAAAGATATCTCTCATCATTCCTACAAAGTTTGATGGCGAAATTCCATGTGGTTTGCTTGTAACCAAGTGCGGCTAAAAACTAAAGCTCAGCCACCATTTCTGTGAAGATGATCCTGTTTCTCAGAAGAGTCTCTACAAGATTCACTATGAGCTGTTGGAGACCCATTTTTTAAGAACCATTATTACGAAGGCAGGAAGAATTTTACTGAAAGTCCCCTCGATATCGATATCGAGGAAAATACCAAATGTTTACTACTTTATGGCAAGTCCTTTTTCGATGCACCCGACTATATCATGTAGGGCTGTATCAACAGACTTACCCTTGGAGAAAGCATGTTGTTTTTCAGAGAGGCCGTTTGGGGGTATATTCCGGCGTAAGTAGCTGTCCAGCATCCTTTGCAAGAAATCGTCAAAAATCCTTTAGATTGGCGTGGCTTGTTCTTCATCCTTTTGGGATGAAAATTGAAATGTTTTTCTTAACCAAAATTCAAGCCCTTTTTCTACCCTTGTTCTACCATTTTCCACAGGTCCTGTCACCCACTATCCAAGGTTCTTGGACCAGAACTATGTCCTCCGCTTTCTCGCAGCGGCGCAGAATGAGGGCAGCTGACGCTGCTTTGGAATGGTGCAGATTAATTTGATGTATCTGCACCATCCTGAGAGTTTGAGAGCTCCATGGATCTGACCTCTGCCTCGGGGAAAGTTATGACAGTAGTTTCTATATGTTGTTGTTATTGTTGTAGCGGCTGGCTAACCCCGCTTAGGGCAGGTTTTGTTAATCTAAGTCCCCGAGGTCATCTAAGGGGAGGTACAGGAAACGTGCTGTTTCGACGGGATTGGACCAAAGGGAGAGGGGGATTAGATGAGTCGGTTTAAGGGGGCATGTGAAGAGGTGGTTGTGTGGAGACTCTCCACATGCAGGGCATACGTTGGGTATGCTGGGGTCGAGTCAGGATAAGTAGGAGTTTAATCTACTGCAGTATCCAGATCTCAGTTGTGCAAGGGTCACGCGTGTCTCCCGAGGCAGCTCGAGCTCGTTGTCTGCTATAGGTGGTGGTTTGATTCCGAGTACGCCATTCACTGGAAGGGAGTCTAGGAAGGTGTTGACTGACTCCTGGTGAATGGCTCGTAGCATAGATGCTTCGCTGTGCAAGTGATGCTCCGGTGACATCAGGAGGTTTCCTGTCGCAGTCCTAAGGGCGGTGTTCTGGCATGCCTGTAATTTCCTCCACTGCGTCTCGTTCGTCCCCGGCGCCCAGATCGGTGCAGCATAGTTTACGACCGGCCAGCCAATTGCTTTGTCGGTTGCAAGCAAGGTTTCTTTGTTGTTGTTGTTGTTGTAGTCGCAAAAATATTCCTCAAAGTAATTTTTGGGGAATGTTGCGGGAATGACAGTCCCGGATAAAAATCCGGGTCGTTCCGGTATAAAGACCCGACTGTCGAGGGAACTATTGGATTTTAGTCGCCTCTTACGACAGGCATGCCTTACCGCGGGTAAATTCTTGAACCCCTAACCCGCAGGGTTAAAGGTTCCTTTGTATTTACCCCATGTGCTGCCGGCTAGCGCTTTGAGTATTTTGTTGCGGCCCTGGAGTTTTGCGGCAATTGCGGTCGTGTGCGGAGTGAAGGAGTGCAGGCTGTCGAATGTGACCCCTAAAATTTTAGGGTTGTTTACAGTCGGAAACTCCTTCCGGTGGAGGAGGGAGCTTCGAAATAAAAAAATTAAACAGTAACGGGGAGAGGACACCACCCTACGGAACCCCCTGTCTAATTTTTCTTAACTTCGATGTTTCTCCTCGGAATCTGATCGATAATTGCTGACCACTCAGGTGGCCCATGACCCGCCTCTGCAACCCCGGTAATAAGGATTCCTCAATGTCACTGAGTAGCACTGAATGATTGACTGTGTCAAAAGCTTTTGGCGGATCCAGTGTTACCAGGACAGTTCTCGAGCAGGGTCGGTTTTGGTTCAGGCCATTTACTATCTGGGTGTTTATGGCGTTAAGTGCTGTTGTGGTACCATGCACTTTCCGGAAGCCATGCTGATGTGCTGCTGGACGCGTGTGGTGAGAAAATTTCGGGAGCAGCAAGACCTCAAGTGTCTTCGCTACTGGGGAGAGGAGAGTTATCGGCTGATAAGACTCTCCTTTGTTGGCTGGTTTCCCCGGATTAAGTGGCGAGACCACCCTACCATTTTTCCACACGTCCGGTATAATTAGGGTGGTCGTATCGCTTTGTCTACCGAAGGATGCAATGTAAAAAGCAGGCCAAAATAGCTCGCGCATCTCTTCGGGTCCGACGAGGTGCGGTCACCGAATGAGATTTCCACTCGATCATCGTGTCTCGTCGGGTTAGACAGCGGCTTGACTGTAGCCCAGAGCATGGTTGCCCCAGAGGAGAGAGTGCTCCTAGCTCTTTTTCCGCTTGTGTTTGTTTACAACGGTCCGAATCTCCACATTTAAATCCCTGATTAAGGGATTCCGGGGATCGGAGTTACGGAGGATGTCGCGCGTTGCTGCTAAAGCCGCCGCTTCGGTCGGGAAATTAGGGCGGATTTCCGCAATTCGTCCTGTCGGGATGAAGAGGGCGGTAGTGATCACAACAATCCTGCGGAATGATCGCTCACCAGAGGTGACGTCTGTTGGAGTAGGGAGAGCAATGAAAGCGTTCTCGGTGAATTCCGGGAAGTCGGTCTAGTTAGCTTTTTTAAAGTTAACGAACGTCCGGTGATCCGCGGAAACAAAGTCAGGAGGTCTGTCAATCGAGATGTGTATGGGTAAGTTGTCGGATGCTAGTGTCAGTATAGGTCGCCAAACTATACTGTTTATCAGACCAGCATTCACAATTGTTATGTCGGGCGAGCTTTGGCAATTACCCACAACTCTCCTATATTAAATATTTCGAGCTCGGCATCGCCTTACGGTATAGCTATGCCCTGACATTCTAGGGTAGTGTCCCTGCGGTCGATGTCGCCGTCGATAAGACGATACTGCACGGAGTTGTGTAGATGAACGCTAAACCCCCTCCATGGTCTCGCTCGCGATCCTTGCGTGTTATGTTGTATCCGGCCCGGCTCAGAAGATCCGAGCGGGCGGTCAACTTAGTTTCCTGGATCGCAGCAATTGACAGATGCTCCCGGCTCATATAGTCGACTATCTCGTCGATCTTCCCCTGGAGTCCGTTGCAGTTAAATTGTAGGAGTCGTATCCATCTCGGGGGATAGTTCGTGATGCGGGGGGTGAGAGAGTGGTACGTGGATGAGGTGTGTTGCTGCTGAAATACCCGCTGAGGTTAATTCCGCACGTTGGTGTTGGTTGGCGGTGTTGTTGTGTTGACAAGCGGGGGCAGACTCCTACAGCATGGCGGGTGTCATGCTGCTGGGAGCTCCGGGAGACCGTGGAGGTCTGCGGGTTACCCAAAGTAGGTAAGGGTGCTGAAGGCACTGCCGTGGAGGCTGGGGGCGCACTTGGGCGTTGGCAGCATGGGGCCACATAACGTGTGGTCTTAAGACCTAGGCACAGACCTTAAGGTGACTCCAACCATTGCACTGGTTGCACCTAACCGAGGTGGAGGAGTGATGGAGTCTTTTGGTGCACACACAGTAGAAGTAATTCGTCGGACCAGGGTTGGTTTCGACGCCAGCCCTGATAAGAAGGATTTGAAGCAACCCAGCTGCGAGGTGTTGCTCCGTTGACGAACTTAAACTAATTTTACCTGTTGACCTAAACGGGGTTAGGTCGCCGAAAGGGTGACAGCCCTTGGCCGGATAAAATCAACTCCGGTGCGTAGAACCGGCTGTCTTGAGAGTCGACTATATGGTGCAGAAGTGTGGACGATGTCAACATCTGATGATTTGGCTCTAAGGGTCCTCGAGAGAAAAGTTTTGCGACCGATATATGGTCTTTTGCGCATTGGCAACGCCGAATACAGCAGACAATGGAACGATGAGCAGCCCACTAATTACTGAATGTTTTGTTTTAACAAGTGAAGTAATGAAGTTTTATTAGTAAAACAGTGAAAATACAATGAATTAGTGATAATAACATTAATATTTAGTAGGTCCACCCTTCGATTTAATAGCGGCATCAATTCTCTTAGGCATGCTGTGTACAAGCTTTGCACATTCGTCCGCACTTATAGCGTACCACTCGGTAATGAAGGCATTCTTTAAGGCAGAGTTTGATGTTATACTGTATTCTTTAATCTTGCGTTTTAAAATAGCCCATGTGCTCAATGGGATTAAGACCAGGAGACTGTGCAGGCCAATCTAAAAAAAAAATGTTGTTATCTCCATGTGGTCTCGAGGATTCCTCAATGTCCGATAGTAGCATTGAATTGTTGACCGTGTCACAATATTTTAAAAGGGTCAGTGCTTCTGGGATAGCTCGCGTACAGGGCCGGTTTTGGTGGAGACCATTGACTATCTGAGTGTGTGTAAGCGGGTGGGGGAGAATGTTAAATTTATTCAATTTGAGCACTAAGCTCGTTGCAAAACGTGGTCTTTTTCCCAATGTCATAAGGGGTATCTGACGCTGCGCAGACGCCAATCGCAGATGATCCGAGGAGTAACCGATCATCGCGTCACGTCGGGTTTGACAGTGGTTTGAATGTTGCCCAGAGCTTGGTTGCCCCAAAGTTATGGGATCTTAACTGCTCCTCCCACTTTTTCCGGGTTGACTTGTCGCCGAATCTTCTGACTCAGATCCCTAATTGGGGGATTCGCAGGATCGACTTGATACCGCCGCTTACGTCGGGAAATTTGGCGGATTTCCGAAATTCGGCCTGGCGAGATAAAGCGGGTGGCAGCGGTCATAACAATTCTACGGAATAAACGTTCACCGGCTGTGACGTCTGTAGCAGGAATTATTGGATTTTAGTCGCCTCTTACGACAGGCATGCCTTACCACGTGTAAATTCTTGAGGGTCCAACCATTCGCGATTTTTATACAATATCTGGCGACCTTTGGCAATTACCCACAACTCTGGTGGGGGTGTTATCGTTCATTGTGCAAAATGTCGAATCGTCTATCTGCTCCGCCAGCTCCATTCCTCTACGGTCATTTGACAGGCTAGTATGCCAAGGTTCGTGATGCGAATTAAAGTCGGCCAAAACTAAACGGTTTTCCCCTTTGAGCAGCACACCTATATCAGGGCTATATTCAGAAGGGCAACTTGTAAATAGAGGGATGTATATGTTGATTATTTTGAGCTCGCCAGTCGCCAGTCCGAATAGCTATGTCCTGACATTCTAGGGTAGTAATCCTACGGTCGCTGTCCCCGTCGATGAGACGATGCTGCACGGTGTTGCGAAGGTCTCTCCCGCGATCATGGTGGATGATGTTGTACCCGGCCCAGCAGCAGTCGTGTCTGTCTCGGGAGGAACATTTGTTATCCGAGGGATACGAGTATGATGTGTGGGTTTAGTGTGCTGCTGCTGTAATACCCGCTGGATTGGGTGCCGGATTTTGGTGTTGGTTGGCGGCGATATTGTAGATATAGGTTGGGGCAGATTCCTACAACATGGGGCAACGTACGCATCACGCCCCTTATGGGTGGTGTGCAGGTCAGAGTACGTCCGAAAATGGAACCTGCCAAAGCAGGATTTGCATTGGACGTAGATCGTGTTCCGACGCACTAAGGTCTGACACACGGAACAAATTGGGTGGGGGTCTGTGAGCTACTGCGTAGCCCTCGCACAGGAGGATTAAGTGGAGTTGGGTGTGGATAGGGTAGAGGGTTGGTGGGAGTCGTGTTGCGGGAGGTCTATGATACCGGAGAGGTGTAGGGGTGATTATCCAGTGAAGGCACTGACGCGTTTGAACGCTGGGAGCTTGGGGCCTGGACGACTCCCTATGTGTCTTATGGCCTAAGCAGATCTTACGATAACTTAAGCCATTAGACTGGCTTGATCTAACCGAAATGGAAGAATGGTGAAATCTTTTGTGGCAAATGCAGCAGAAATAAGTCGTCGGACCAGTGTTGGTTTTGACGACAGTTCTGATGAGAAGGATTTGGAGCAGCACAACTGGGAGGGATTGATCCCTTGATGACCTTAGAGTAGTGTTAGCTGCTGAGCTAAACAGGGTTAGGTCGCCGAAAGGTGGGTATATTTAGATCTCTATGGCTATTTTCATTACAAAAGTACCATGTTGCTCCCGTTATTACTCTTAACGTTTTCGATTGAAACTCTTGAATTATATAAATATATTCGCCACATCAGTTTTATTGTTGCATTCTATAGGAGCATTTTGTTGTCAAAGCTAAGCTTAGACTTCTTGTTTAAAAGCCTATGTATGAGTAGCTATTTGGTAGCTCTGTTAGCATTTGTGGACTTATTTCCCACCTTCCATAGCGAATTTCTTTGAGAAGAATTCGGCATCAAAATAGATATAAATCTCTTTAGGTGCGTCTCTTCTTCACATTTTAAAGCTCATCAATTTTTTCTCCGCAGCTTTTAGTTTTACTTGAGCTGATGGGGATCGATTATTCTGGCATTCTCGGCGCAGCTAGGCTTTTTATTCGATTACTAGGCGCTCAATTAGGGTGTTGGTGGTTCGTTTCGAGCCTCGGATACTCTCTGTTGGTTGTGGTGAAGAGTTGAATAAATTAATATTATCCTTTATATCCATTTCACGCGGCCGCGATAGCCGAGTGGTTAGCATTGCGTACTGACATTCGGAAGGATCGGGTTCATATCCCAGTGCCAGCAACATCCAAAAGTTATGGAAAATTAATTTAAAATAAAAAATTAAGTTAAATTTTCTAATTGCGGTCGCCCATCGGCAGGGAATGTCCACCCCTCCGAGTGTATTTCGGACATGAATTAAAAGGCTCCTCGTAAAAAAACCATCAGCCGTTCGGAGGCGGCTTAGTATAAACTGTAGGTCCCTCCATTTGTTGGAAAAACAACAAGACGCAAAACCACAAATTGGAGGAGGAGCTCGGCCGAAAATCGCTTCAGCGGTTACAAAGCGCCAATTAAATATAAATATCCATTTCACATATTACTTCAGCTTCCACTTGCATGTGGGTGCTAAGGTATTTCTTGTACTTAACCCAATTTATTCTGGGCGTTGTCAGGCGAAATGCTTTCTCAGCTATATTTGGCTATTCGAATAACTTGATCATAACTGGCGAATGATCGGAGGACAAGTTGGAACTGGCTTCTGCATTTATAATGTTTTTAGTAACTGCAAAATCTATGAGATCAAGTATTTTATTTGGATCGGTTGGCCAATATGTTGGTTGCCTCGGAGAAACAATATCAAGATGATGTTGGTTACACATAAGGATTAACAAGGCGGGAACCCCAGTAAGTATGTTTGGCGTTGTAATCGCCACCTGCAATAAATCTATTACCTAGAGTACTAGTTATAGAAAACCGTAGTGGACAAGATTACTAGATTCTTTTTTCGATTTTTGAGGCAGACTGAAGCTGCTTGTATGTACACTAAGGTCTTTCATAAGATTCTAGGAAGAGATAGTTTAGTCTATTTCGAATCAGAATAGCTGTACCGCCATGTGCCTTACCATCCGGATGGTTTGTACTATAGAATTTATAGCCAGCTATGTGAAAGTTTTGCTTGTTCGTAAAATGCGTTTCTGCTGATAGCATAACGTCCACTTCCTGCACTTGTAAAAACTTGTTGAGTTCCGCCTTCTGTTGGTTAATGCCCTTTGCGTTCCATATACAGAATTTCATTTTTTATTTGCAAAAGCAAAGAACATCTGTTTTTTGACAATTGTGTCATACACTGCATAAGGTTAAGTATCTACACCACTACTATTCGCACTTGAGGACAATTTCTAAGAATTTGATTTCAATGCTTTTGCGTAAGAGGGCTTATTCGATGTTAATGTGGGAATATTTGAAGAAACAGATTTTGTCTGAGGTTCGTGCTAGAGGTGTTGGCACCATATTGGCCATATGTGCGCGTTTAAATTGTATACCCTGGTTTAGTTTAGCTTTTAGTAAATAGTATAAATATATAAAATAGTTTTCTTTTAAAGAAGTGGGCCAAGAGGTAGGGTTTGATTTTCTTATAATTTGGCTATAGTATCATACATATATTATATTTTTTTTTGCTAGATGACTCGTACTCGTATACTGCGCGTGTGGGTTGTTTTGAGTTCGACGGTGTTATTATGCCCATGCCACAAGCGTTGATCAGAATAGTCGGTGCACTTTATTTACATCATTATTCACATTTTTGTAAAAGATTTTGAGTAGCAAACAAGCGACTTAACTTAACTTTGTTTTTGCGGCCATACATACTAATAATGTTTGTTATTTTTAAGTGGGCTAAAAGGCCTGGTTTGTTTGTATGAATTGAATATTTTTGTTATACAACAAAGAAAAATGGTAGAAGTGACAGCTGTTTCGGAGGTCACCACATCTCCTCATCAGACTTCTTATGGCAGGGATCGAACCAACGGATCCTGACTTAACAGGCAAGTGTTCTACCACTGCGCCAACATCAGCCATGTAATCTATTGTTGTATTATTCAATTCATTATTAACCAACAACTATTAAGTGCGCTAATTTAGCCGCTATTTTTCTTAATAGAATGGTTAGTAAATCCTGTATACTTTCAGGCATTGATTAACTATTTCTGACACGCACCTTCTTACATAGGTAAGCTACTCATATTTATTTATTTAACTTATAAAAATGATTTTAAAAATAAAAATTATGTTTAAAATTGAAACATAGGTAGATCAATAAAATAGTAAGATTTTAAATATTTTGCCATAGCTAAAGCTCAAAAAGAACTTTTTATCATTCCTTGATAATTTCAATTATAATACATATTATATATAAATTGAACAAGATGTAAGAAACTACAACGTGAGGCTGAGTCCTCTAGTAACTACTTATATACGTATATATATGTATGCGGCCGCGATAGCCGAATGGTTATGCATTGCGCACTGACATTTGGAAGGCTCGGGTTCATATCCCAGTGCCAGCAACATCCAAAAGTTATGGAAAATTAATTTAAATAAAAAATTAAGTTAAATTTTCTAATAGCGGTCGCCCCTCGGCAGGGAATGTCCACCCCTCCGAGTGTATTTCGGACATGAATTAAAAGGCTCCTCGTAAAAAAACCATCAGCCGTTCGGAGGCGGCTTAGTATAAACTGTTGTAGGTCCCTCCATTTGTTGGAAAAACATCAAGACGCAAAAACCACAAACTGGAGGAGGAGCCCGGCCGAAATTCGCTTCAGCGGTTACAAAGCGCCAATTATATATATATATATCACAAGTCAAGTGTTTCGGATTCTCTAATATGCTGTCCTTGTTAGCTATTTTCTTTCATTTATCTTTTTGGAGGTTCATGTTCTTTTATTGTATTATCGAACTAGAATGGAGTACTTACACTGGAGTGTTATACTGTGTTAAATTCCAAATACATAATTTTTCTAAATACACCTCAAGTGTGTAATAAATTTCAAGATAGAGTGTAAGATAAGTAAAAATATGAAATTTAACTGCAGTTGTTATCGCAGTTCTTAACATTGCACATCATTTGCTTAGTAAATAATAATAAATCAATGTTTAATATATTTTTCATGTTGGCTAATCAATGAAAACGGGAAGTATTGTAGTTTGAATTGTAAAATGAGATCAGGTGAGCTGAAAATATGGTAACAATACTAACGTAAAATATACTGTAATAACATGAATACTCGTACCTATACATATTTTGCGTTTCGTGAAAAATTTGCAATGTGTTTTTTTACGTAATTATTGTATTGTACTACATGTACATAAACACATAAAAACTGGCAAGGAAAACTAAATCCAAGTGTGACTCTCGACGAGATTTCGGTGAACCAAACAAGCAGGCTAACTTAGAGCTGGAAAACTCATCTTTAGTGCTGGTGTATTCGCAAAAAATTTTAAAGCCTTTTCTCGTGCAGTTCTTGGTAATATTCATCAGAACAATTGTATTTAAGTTATTTAGTCTGCGCTAGAACCTTTTTCACTCATGAAAGAAATGTTTAAATCGAATTTGCAGATCCGTCATATAAATCTTGTTAGTATCAGAAATGCTTTACGTGTTAAAGTCGATATGATAAGCTGCTTTCGTGAACGCAATATGCAAAGGATTTTTAAACCCATGCCCCTGCCATGAAAAACATTTATGCATTATACCCTGCTTTGTCAAAATATGTAGTGTATTTATTTGACGTTTATGAATGCCCCTGGGCATTGTCCTGAAATCTGTTAAAAATATTTACAGTTTGTCGTGTTTAAAACATAACAAATTGTAAAAATAAAATGAAATATCAATTAAATTTTAATAAACACTATATATTTTAATATAAATTTCTTATTTAAACGGCGAAACATCCATTTGCACTATATTCGTTTGTTCTCACTGCAATGAATGTAAAACAAAACTCCTGCACATTTTGACAACTCATGCGCATGAAATTGGGCAGCCACGCGTTTCTGAATTTAATACTTTGTCCAAATTAATGCAGTGGCGTTTACGAACATCATACATTCCATGCACATATCCTTTGCATATTGCGTTTACGAAAAGGGCTATATTTTGAGTTATGGGAGTCTGTTGACCACGTGGAGGCGTGATATACATAGCTGCAACGGAGAAAAAGTTTTGTATATATACTTGTAAACGTTGGTCTTTGAACAGCAATTGGTATAAATGGCGAGTTAAAAGTCTAGTGGAGACTCCGGCTTGACTCCTCTCTTTGTATACTCTCGCAGCCGAAGACTCCGTTGTTGTTGTAATAGTCGCAAAAGTATTCCTCAAAATAGTTTTTTGAGAATTATGCGGAAGTGACAGTCGTTTGTCGGATAAAAATCCGGGTAGTTCCGGTATAAAGAGCCGACTGTCGCGGGAGCTTTTGGATTTTAGTCGCCTCCTACGACAGGTAAGGCATACCGCGGGAAAATTCTTGAATATCTATCCCGCCGAATCACTTGGCTTCGTTGCCAAAGAAGGCTTCTTTAGTGTTCCAAGTGCATCAAAGTATGGCGATAGTTCCCATACTCACGGATTTGTTAGTTTTCCATACCGTAGGATTCAGTTTCGGTTTGCTATTTTTAAATCGTTGGCTGTACGTAGAAATTTCCTAAAATTGGTGGCAGGTTGCTGACTTTTTTCTGTTTGTTTGATTTATAATATATAAAAGGCCTTGTAAAGGAGAACGGTGAAGAATGATGCAGTTAATCCAAAATATTAAACTGAATGTTTTATTGACGTTTCTATGCATATACTTGTATATTAATTGTTCTGTGATCCCCTTCACGGGAAGAAAGTACTTTATTGTTATCTGTTACTAAATTCTAAGCAAATTGAACTTGTTCCTGGTTCATTTTCAGGATTTATTAGTTTACTTGGAAGGGAAAGAACTTCAAGTAAATCGAACTACAAATTCAAATTTTTTTCTCAAATCAGTTCTAGGTCAACTTTCCGGAAAAAAATTTTCGATGTGTTAATTTAGGTAAAAAGGTTCCTGTGTATGAAATTTTAAGTAAAAAAAGCCATATAAACTATTTTTTGGAATTAAAACCTCATCTAAAATTAGGTAGCTATAAACAATTTTAAAAAGAGTTTCGAGCCAAATCGTTCTCTATTGAATTAATAAAAGCTATAATAAACTACCCTATAACCAAAAACCAAAGATAATTACTATCCATTGTAGAACTATGTTGATATTTTCGAAAATTTGTCCAACCCTTTTCGATTTTAGATCTTCCTTTATACAACCTGCTGAAAAAGGTCGCTACATTTGATTTCAGTTACGATGTGTTCACACTTTTGAAAACCTTAAGAACAAGACATGCAGAACTTCATAGCGACGTAAGTGAGGATGGCTTAGGGGCAATTTTATTGTAAAAACAAGTTGATAACAAACTTCACCCAGGTGATTCCGGGTATACCTAGTTAACACCTAATAAAAAACTGATTAATAGTAGAATTGGAGGGGATTACAAAAGTTCGGTAAGTTGACCAGAAAAAAAATAAGAAAATAAATTTTGTATTTATTCGTAATCTTTGTACTTTTTTATCTTCTCTACGTAATCGCCACTGATTTTAATGCATTTCTTAGGCCTATAGATCCACTTCTGAAAACAGTCTTCAAAATCTTGCTTTTTAAGTTTATCAAGTTCAGCATTAACCGGATTAACTATCTCCTCGTTGCTAATAAAGACCTTTCCTTTTAAATTGTTTTTTTTTTTAATTTTTGGAAATAACTAGAAATCACAAGGTGCTATATCCGGGGAATATGGTGCTGGTCGTATTTCTTCGATCCCAGGTATCGCAATAAAATTACTCGTTACTTCAGCAGTGTGGGATGGCGCGTTGTCATGATTGAAAAAGTAGCGCCGCAAATCCTCTTTCTTTCTCATTTCCAACAAATTTTTGAAAACTATTGGTAAGCACTCTTCGGTGTACCATTTTGCAGTTACCGTTTGACCCTTTTCCAGTGTAATAGCAGTTACGATTTTAGATCATAGATGGTTACTTAAAATTCGCGATACAGCCATGACATTTGAGCCCAATTCAGTAGCAATAATTTCTTGTGTCAATCGTGGGTCTTTGTCAATTTTGGACTTCACTAGTGCTACAGTGACGTCATCAGTGGAAGATCTTCTTGGGGCTCGTCCGCTCGGAAAAATGTTCGAAGACGGTGCAATTGTTCCATATACAATTTGGCATTCAGTGAATATTTGAATTGGCTGTAAATTACGCCAAAATCCGAAGAGAATCACATGGCGAATTTCTGTTTGCGTGGGTGGTGGAATTTCGTCTGACCTATCCTCTGCTATCTTGCGTTTTCTCATCTCCATTTTAGCCGATCGTTCTAAAATTTGAAATTAAGACTAATAAAACGAATGCAAAGGATTTGGTATTTTTAGATTTAACAGAAACAAATTGAAAGTCACCAACTGACAGGACTTTTGTTGATCTCCTTGTAGCAAGATGGGCATTTGAGTTAGAAAATTACGACTATATACGTACCATAATCTCATAGGGGGGCACAAAAATGCCACATGTAGATGCATTAAGAATGACTGAACTCGATTATACATACATTCGGAAGGCTAGGGTTCAAATCCCGGTGCCATCAACATCCAAAAGTTATGGAAAATTAATTTAAATAAAAAATTACATTTTTTACATAACAAAAAAACAAACTTATTATATAAACTATGGTACGAGAAGGGGCAGAAGAAGCGGTGTAATCCATGGGCAGTGGGCCGCTTGCAATTGACGCATTCGCTGTTGCGAGAGAGTTGACGAAAGATTGAATGGAAGGGGGGAGGAAAGAGTTGCAATTTGCTGAAGTTGGTTCGATGTTGTTTTTTGAAAGATTTTTTTGTACAGGAGGGGTTGAAGTTGCTTGTTCGGGGATGTTTTTAGAGAGGATAGAATGTTGTGCCTGCTAGCAGTGGTACCAGCGAAGGAAGAGCCGGTTCTACGTACCGGAGTTGACCCGGATTTTATCCGGCCAAGGGCTGTCACCCTTTCGGCGACCTAACCCCGTTTAGGTCAACAGGTAAAATTAGTTTAAGTTCGCCATCGGAGCAATACCTCGCAGCTGGGTTGCTTCAAATCCTTCTCATCAGGGCTGGCGTCGAAACCAACCCTGGCCCGACGGATTGCTTCTGCTGCGTGTGCACCAGAAGACTCCACCACTCCTCCACCTCGGTTAGGTGCAACCAGCGCAATGGTTGGAGTCATCTTAAGGTCTGTTCAGGCCTTAAGACACATAGGGAGTGGACCACACGTTATGTGGCCCCATGTTGCCAACGCCCATGTGCGCCCCCAGCCACCACGGCAGTGCCTTCAGCACCCTTACCCACTTTGGGTAACCCGCAGGCCTCCACGGTCTCCCGGAGCTCCCCGCAGCATGACTCCCGCCAACCGTCCCCCTTTTCCCCTCCCACAACCAGCTCCTCTTCCTCCTCCCGTGTGAGGGCTACCCAGCAGCTCCTAGTCCCCCGCACAGTCTGTTCTGTGTGTCAGACCTTAGTACGTCGGAATGTGACCTCAGTCAGATGCAATTGTTGCTCCGGCTGGTGTCATTTTCGGACGTGCTCGGGCCTGCGCACCACCCGTGAGTGGAGTGATGCGTACGTTGCCCCTTGCTGTAGGAGTCTGCCCCCGCCCGTTAATACGACAACACCGCCAACCAACACCAACGTGCGGAACCAACCTCAGCGGGTATTATAGCAGCAACACACGTCATCCGCGCACCACTCCCTCACCCCCCGTATCGCGAACGGACCCGAAACTAAGCTGACCGCCCGCTCGGATCTTCTGAGTCGGGCCGGATACAACATAATCCGCAAGGACCGCGAGCGAGACCATGGAGGGGGTCTGGCGTTCATCTTGCACAACACCGTGCAGTATCGTCTCATCGATGGCAGCATTGACCGCAGGGATACTACCTTAGAATATAGCCCTGATATAGGTGCGCTACTCAGAGGCGAAAACCGTTTGGTTTTGGGCGACTTTAACGCGCACCACGATCTTTGGCATTCTAGCCTGTCAAATGACCGTAGAGGAATGGAGCTGGCGGAACAGATAGATGATTCGACATTTTGCACAATGAACGATAACACCCCCACCAGAGTTCTGGGTAATTGCCAAAGCTCGCCCGACGTAACAATTGCGAGTGCTGGTCTGATAAACAGTGTAGTCTGGCGACCTATACTGACACTAGCATCCGACAACTTACCCATACACATCTCGATTGACAGACCTCCCGACTTTGTTTCCGCGGACCACCGGACCTTCGTTAACTTCAAAAAAGCTAACTGGACCGGCTTCACGGAATTCACCGAGAACGCCTTCAGTGCTCTCTCCACTCCAACAGACGTCACCTCTGGCGAACGATCATTCCGCAGGATAGTTATGACCGCTGCCGCCCGCTTCATCCCGGCAGGCCGAATTGCGGAAATCCGCCCTAACTTCCCGTCCGAAGCGGCAGCTTTAGCAGCAAGGCGCGACATCCTCCGTAACTCCGACCCCGGGTATCCCTTAATCAGGGATTTTAATGCGGAGATTCGGACCGTTGTAAACAAACACAAGCGGAAAAAGTGGGAGGAGCACTTAAGGCCCTGCAATCCCTCCTCATTCGTCGGACCCGAAGAGATGCGCGAGCTATTTTAGCCGGCTTTTTACACTGCATCCTTTGGTAGACAAAGCGAAAAGACGTGTAACCCGCCGTATGCGCAAACTGCCAAACACAAGCGCGGTGCTTGATTTCTCCAGAGAGGGGGTTCACAACATCTCGGACCAGCGGGAGCAGAATACCTCACCAAGGTCCTCAATTTGTCTCTGACCATCCTAATCATACCAGATGTGTGGAAAACCGGTAGGGTGGTCCCGCTACTTAAACCGGGAGAGTCTTTTCGGCCGATAACTCTCCTATCCCCAGTAGCGAAGACGCTTGAGGCCTTACTGCTCCCTACTTTCACTCACCATCTGCGTCCAGCAGCACATCAGCATGGCTTCCGAAAAGTGCACAGCACCACAACAGCACTTAACGTCATAAACACCCAGGTGGTCAATGGCCTGAACCAAAACCGACCCTGTGCGAGAACTGTCCTGGTAGCACCGGATTTGTCAAAAGCTTTTGACACTGTCAATCATTCAGTGCTACTCAGTGACATTGAGGAATCCTCATTACCGCCGGGGTTGCAGAGGTGGGTCATGGGCTACCTGAGTGGTCGTCAATCATCGGTCATATTCCGAGGCGAAACATCTAAATTGAGGAAAATTAAACAGGGGGTTCCGCAGGGTGGTGTACTCTCCCCGCTACTGTTTAATTTTTATATCTCGAAGCTCCCTCCTCCACCGGTAGGAGTCTCACTAACCTCGTATGCCGATGATTGTTCGATATTGGCGTCTGGCCAGGATATTGATAGCCTATGTTCGAAAGTGAACGGCTACCTCGCCGATCTCTCCCGTTTCTTCACTGCACGACAATTGATTATACAACCGACGAAATCCTCGGCTACCCTTTTCACCAGCTGGACGAAGGAGTACCGGCTAGAACTCGATGACGAAAAAATTCCAACTATAAACAACCCTAAGATTTTAGGGGTCACATTCGACAGCCTGCACTCCTTCACTCCGCACACGACCGCAATTGCCGCAAAACTCCAGGGCCGCCACAAAATACTCAAAGCGCTAGCCGGCAGCACATGGGGTAAAGATAAAGAAACCTTGCTGGCAACCTACAAAGCAATTGGCCGGCCGGTCGTAAATTACACTGCACCGATTTGGGCGCCGGGGACGAACGAGACGCAGTGGAGAAAGTTACAGGCCTGTCAAAACACCGCCATTAGGACTGCGACAGGAAACCTCCTGATGTCACCGGAGCACCACTTGCACAGCGAAGCATCTATGCTACGAGTTAAGGAGCATAATGCTTTGCTGTGCAAGCGGTTCCTGTTGGGATGCCACCGCGCGGAGCACCCCAGCAGGCACCTCTTAGAAGCCGAGCCTCCGCCTAGGCACATCAGGAAGGGAGTACTTGACTACAATAGCACCATACAGCACCATGTAAAACAACCGCTGGACAGGACGGCGTACAGACAAGCGCTGAACGCCATTCACCAGGAGTCAGTCAACACCTTCCTAGACTCCCTTCCAGTGAATGGCGTACTCGGAATCAAACCACCACCTATCACAGACAGTGAGCTCGAGCTGCCTCGAGAGACCCGTGTTATACTAGTACAACTTAGATCTGGATATTGTAGCAGGTTAAACTCCTACATATCCAGACTCAACCCCAGCATACCCAATGTATGCCCTGCATGTGGAGAGTCCCCGCACGACGCTAACCAACTCTTCACATGCTCCCTTAAACCTACCCATCTAAGCCCCCTCTCCCTTTGGTCCAACCCTGTCGAAACAGCACGTTTCCTGGACCTTCCGTTAGATGACCTCGGCGACTTAGACTGATTATGCCTGCCCTAAGCGGGGTTAGCGAACCGCTACAACAACAACAACAACAAAGGAAGAGGGAGAAGATTGTTTAGGTAGTTGTGAACAATAAATTTCTTTAGCTTACTTGATGGTACATTTTCGTTGCGTTTTAATTTTTATTATTTCTTTTTGTTGGAGGAATCTAGGGCATTTGTTGAAGTTAGAAGCGTGTTCAGCATCACAATTAGCACAATTGATGCGAGTGCAATCTGCACTTCGATGTGGGGGGAGGTTACGCATTTCACACGTGGGATTGTTTCGGCAATGTTTGATTGTATGCCCCAGCCGTTGGCATTTTTTGCATCGCATCGGGTTGGGAAAGTACTCTTAATCGTTCTTTGCGCCAAGAAATTTTGATGGTTTCAGGCAGCCGATATAGATCGAAAGTGAGTAAAACTACTCCGCTAGGAACCATTTCGTTTTTAGTTTTTTTTAATAAATTTGTACGCCTTAGTGACACCTTGAGAAGCAAGCTCTTTAAATATTTCCTCATCTGATAATTGGTTTAAGTAAGGGGCATAAACCGTGCCTTTCACAGAATTTAAATTTTTATGAAATTTGCAATTCACTTCGCATATGCCGGGTATTACTTTAATTGAGACAAATTCGTCTGCAGTTTTCTTATCTTTTGCTAAGAGTAGTAAACTACCATCTTTTAGTTCAGATTTAATTTCAATATCGTTGCTTATAACTTGAAGGGATCTATGCACAGCGAAGCACGAATAATGTGATAGAGGCTTTTTATCATTTGTTGCTGATATGATCAGATATTTGGGGTTAGGTTATGGTGTTGTTGTTTGGTGGGTTTGGTAGAATTGGGAAATCAGTGATTGGGGATGAATGACGTTTCTTTTGTTTTGAATGGGAACTGGTTGCCAACGGGACGAACCGATGGTTCCCAAAGGCGAAAGCCCCGGGGGCATTTTTACACTTCACTTGTCTTACTACACAAAGTATTTGGAAACCACGTGTAACCAAATGCGTAACTAATTGTGGTGAAGTTGTTTTTGTGTAACGAAGGACCGATAGAAAGAAACTAGAAAAAAATATGAGAGCGCAGTCGAAAGAGTACCGTACACGATGAAGGCTAGTCTAATTGTTTTTCTAATTGCAGTGAATGTCCAAACCTCTGAATGTATTTCGGGCATGAAATAAAGGCTCCTCGTAAAAAAACCATCAGCCGTTCGGAGGCGGCTTAGTATAAACTGTAGGTCCCTCCATTTGTTGGAAAAAACATCAAGACGCAAAACCACAAATTGAAGGAGGAGCCCGGCCGAAAATCGCTTCAGCGGTTCCTCTTATATATAAAAATCTTATGTCCGCATGGAAAAATCCAGTAATTTCCAAAAATCTCCAAAACTTACCGACCGAATGACTTGAAATTTCATCAGATTGTTTCTATGATACCTGGAAAGGTTTACAAGAAAAAAACTTTCGGGAAGTGGACTGGGGACTGACCTTTTCTAAAAAAACTTTTATGTCGCCACGGAACGGGTGTTCTCCAAAAGTTACTAGCCGAATGATTTGAAATTATGTCAGATTATTTCTATAATTCCTGGGATGGTTTTTTCAAAAAAAAATTCGGGAAGTGGGGCGGGGACTGACTTATTGAAAAAAGCTCTTTTGTCCGTTTGTAACGGGTGTTCTCCAAAAGTTAACTGTCGATTGTCTTGAAATTACATCAGATTGCTTCTATGATACTTGGGAAGGGTTTTAAGAAAACAAATTTTCGGGAAGTTCGATTTATTTGAAATTCGGTACATATGTAGCCTTATGCTGAGATTAACAGGAAGACTACAATTTTTTCCGGAAAGTGGACCAGGGACTAACCTATTCTAAAAAAGTTTATTTATGGTTTACTTTACTTAAAACTCGGTACATAGGTAGCTTTTTGCTTAAGTTAACAGGAAGACTACAATTCTCTCAGGGATGTGGACCGGGGACAGACCTATTCAAAAAAAATTTATTAATGCATCGAGTTTCTTGAAATTCGGTACATAGGTGTGTTTTTACTTAAATTAACAGGAAGACTCTTCTACTTTCCGGGGCCAGGGACTATCTTTATGCATAGATATATACATATATTATATACATATATATATATATATATATATATATATATATATATATATATATATATATTATATAAATACATACATATATATATATATATATATATATATATTGAAGTTTGTTTCTATATATTTGAATAAAAACTTTAATATTTTATTTTTTTAAATAAAATTTATTTAACAAGAAGTATAAAGTTTGAAAATGAAAATTATAATAATTCAGAAAATGATAATATGGGAAGTTAAAAATTCAGTAACATAAAAATTGAAAAATTGAAAATTGTAAGTTAAAAATGTTAAAGTAGATTCCTACAGTAATAATGATAAAAAGATATCCCATTATTAATTTCTCATATAATACATTCTATGTGCGACAGCGAAGCGTTGCAGGGTATATGAAATCTTTAACTGGTTAATCACGAAACTGGAATATATAAAACTTTAAACAAAATTACAGAAGATATTAATGAATTACAAATTAGATCTAGATATAGGTCTAGAGATAGATATAGATCTAGATCAAGAAATTCATCAAGACCCAGGAATAATAATAATCAAAATGATATTTGTTGGTATCATCAAAAATTTAAGAATAATGCCTTCAAATGCGTTCACACAAATATTTCAAATGCAAATTCTTTAAACTAAAACGTTCCGTTATGACGGTGGCTGATAATGGAAATATTAGTAAACTTACACGTCGCCTTTTTATTTTCGATAAATTTAACAAACTAAATTTTTTGATTGATACGGGCGCAATCGTTTCAGTTATACCTTCTTCAAAATTCAAATCATTTAAAAGAAATTCTGATCTTAAACTTTCAGCTGCAAATGGATCTAATATAGAAACATTTGGAACAAAACTTTTAAAACTTGGTTTAGGTTTAAGAAGAGATTTCGAATTTCCATTTATTATTGTTGATATTTCAACTCCAATAATTCGTGCTAATGTTTTAGAAAAATTTGGAATTTTAGTAGATATCAAAAATAAAGAAATAACAGATTTAACAACAATATTTAAAATTTCTGGATCTACTGGTTTTTGCGACATTTTCTCTCTTCGAATTCCCATTATTGAAAATAAATTTACGAATATTTTAAATGAATTTCCATCTATTACTTGTGAACCAGATTACACTAAACAAGTGCAACACCATACGGTTCACAGAATTGAAACAAAAGGGATTCTTCCTTTTTCTAAACCTCGTCGTCTTGATCCTTTTAAATTAAAGATAGCAAAAACTGAATTCGAATTTTTAGTTAAAACTGGTATTTGTCGACCATCAAATTCACATACCGCATCTCCTCTTCATTTAGTTCCCAAAAAAGAACCAAATGATTGGAGACCATGTGGGGATTATAGAAGATTAAATTTTATATCTATTCCAGATCGATATCCGTTACCTTACATTCACGATTTAAATATAGATTTAAAAGATAAAAAAATAATTTCAAAAATTGATTTAGTTCGTGCATATCATCAAATATCAATGGCTGAGGAAGATATACACAAAACAGCAATAACCACTCCTTTTGGAATGTTTGAATTTGTACGTATGCCTTTCGGACTTAGAAACAGTGCTCAAACATTTCAACGATTTATTAATGAAGTTTTTTCTATATTAGATTTCGTATTTGTTTACATCGATGATATTCTAGTAGTTAGTGATAATGAAGATCAACATATTGAACATTTAAAATCAGTATTTAAAAGACTTGAAAATTACAATTTAAATATTAAACCTGAAAAATGTGTTTTTGGAACAAATAAATTAAATTTTCTTAGCTATGAAATTTCAAGTGAAGGGGATTATAGAAGATTAAATTTTATATCTATTCCAGATCGATATCCGTTACCTTACATTCACGATTTAAATATAGATTTAAAAGATAAAAAAATAATTTCAAAAATTGATTTAGTTCGTGCATATCATCAAATATCAATGGCTGAGGAAGATATACACAAAACAGCAATAACCACTCCTTTTGGAATGTTTGAATTTGTACGTATGCCTTTCGGACTTAGAAACAGTGCTCAAACATTTCAACGATTTATTAATGAAGTTTTTTCTATATTAAATTTCGTATTTGTTTACATCGATGATATTCTAGTAGTTAGTGATAATGAAGATCAACATATTGAACATTTAAAATCAGTATTTAAAAGACTTGAAAATTACAATTTAAATATTAAACCTGAAAAATGTGTTTTTGGAACAAATAAATTAAATTTTCTTAGCTATGAAATTTCAAGTGAAGGGATCAGACCTTCTTTAGAACGTATTGAAACAATTTTAGAATTTTTAAAACCTCTGTCGATTAGCAAATTACAAATATTTTTAGGTATGGTAAATTATTATCATAGGTATATAAAATGTTAGCAGCAGAATTAAGGGGTTAGGGGTAGTCAGAGGCACGAAAAAATGAGAATTTTCAGTATTTTTTGTTTTGCTATTAAATAATTTTATTTTACAAAAGTAGTGATATGGTATTATTAAACAATGTTTTGACTTGAAGTCACGAAAATTTCAAAAAAAATAAAATTATTTCCGAAGTTACAGCTGTCTGTGTTAACCCAGTTCCAACAAAAGGTCCTTGCGGTGGCAATCATAAGTCCTTGGAGATTCATCTGAAATCAATCGGATAAAAAAAAGAAGGATTTATTTTTTCAAAAATTAACAAAATGGCGGGCTCAGGAAATTTTTGTCTAGATTTTTGGGAAAAAATCAACAGTTAATTGGTCTTAAAAAATCGAAATTTTTCAAAAAAAAAAAAAAAATCCTTCGATCAGGCCCGAGTTTATTATGTATTCTAAAAATTGTATAAATTTCATTAAAATCAACTGAGCGGTTTTCGAGTTACAGTTGTCACCAGTTCAAAAAACATAGTTTTGAGAAAAACGCGTTTAAAGTTTCACACTAGCGCTTTGAAAGGCCCGAGCTCTCTTTGTTATTTGTCGAATAACTTAAAAACGAATTATCGTATTAATTTGAAATTTTCAGAGATTATTTTTAAGATATTATATTTAACGAAAATGCAAAAAAAAAAATTTGATTTTTTGAAAATTCTGACTACCCCTAACCCCTTAAGTCCTCTGCACGAAATGTTAACATTTACAATTAAAAATAAACTTAAAGAATTAAAATGGACAGATGAAACCACACAAGCTTTTGAAAATGTTAAACAACTTTTCGCATAAAAAACTTTATTAACACATTTTGACAAAAACGGTCAATTATCAGTTGCAGTAGATGCTTCAAATGTTGCTATTGGTGCTGTTTTACAACAAAGAGTAATAACACATTAAACCGTTAGCATATTTTTCGCGAAAATTAACTCCAACTGAAAATAATTATTCAACATTCGATATAGAACTTTTGGCGATATATAACTCAATTAATCACTTTAAACTTTTTCTCGAGGGTAGAGTAATCACTGTTTACACTGATCATAAACCACTTACACATGTTCTAAATTCTAAAGCAGATAGATCTCCTCGTCAAATTAGACATTTAGAATATATTGCCCAATTTTCTTATGATATTAGATATATTTGTGGTAAAGATAATAAAATTGCTGATACTCTTTCTCGTATCCCAAAAATTAATTCAATTTCAACAAAAGACATTAATTTCCAATACCTCTACGAAGAACAACAAAAAGATGAAATACTTAAAAATATTATTTCAGATTCAAATGCTAATAGTAATTTAAAAGAAATTAATGTACCTATTATAAATCACAATATTTGGTGTGATGTTACACAAATACCTTTTAGACCATATGTCCCTAAATCAATGAGAAAAATTATTTTTTCTTTATCACATTCAAGTGTTCGAACAACTCGACGTCTCATTCAATCTAAATATTTTTGGCCTAATATGCGTAAAGAAATTAATAGTTGGACATCATCTTGCATTAACTGTCAGAAATCTAAAGTTACTAAGAACATAACTCCAAATCAAAAGATTAATATTCCTTCTGGACGATTTGAACATATTCATATGGATCTAGTAGGACCTCTTCCAGTTTCAAAAGAGAATCGATACATATTAACAATCATTGACAGACATACTCGATGGCCGGAAGCATATCCACTTAAAGACATTGCAGCTGTTTTTGTTGCAACTACATTTATTCAAAATTATGTTCCTCGTTTCGGTATTCCAATAAATATAACGGTAGATCAAGGAACACAATTTACTTCAAAATTATTTAATGAATTAACAAAGTTATTAGGTTCTCACAACATACACACTTCTCCATATCATCCACAGTCAAATGGAATGATTGAAAGATTTCATAGAACTTTGAAAACTGCAATTATAGCATCAAATGATTCAGTTCATTGGTCTGAAATTTTACCGTGGATTCTTTTAGGTTTACGAACAACGGTTAAGGAAGATTTAAAATGTTCTTCAGCTGAATTAGTTGGCCAAACACTGAGGCTTCCGGGTGAACTTATTTTTTCCAATAATAATTATAATAGCGAAATCGAAAATACAAATGAAATTCTTTCTAAATTAAGAAAACATTTCTCACTTGTTCGATCGAAAGTAGTACATCATAATAAAGAAAATAGTTTCATTCCTAAAAATTTAAGTACTAGTGAATACGTATTTGTCAAAGTTGTTCATAAGTCTGATCTTCAACCCCCGTATGAAGGACCATTTAAAGTTATATCCAAAGATAACAAAACTTTTGAAATACAATATGGAAATAAAATTAAAACAATATGTCAACTACTTCTTCACGAAACACAACTAAACTGACAAACACCAAACAAAAAAAGTTACATTTAACCTTAATTAATATTAATAAATATGCGTTTCACTGGAGGGGGAGTAAATGTAGGAATCTACTTTAAAATTTTTTACTTACAATTTTCAATTTTTCATAATTTTCTTTTTCAAACTTTATACTTCTTGTTAAATAAATTTTATTTAAAAAATTAAAATATTTTTTTTATTGAAATATATAGAAACAAACTTCTATAATACATACATATAAATAAATATAAATATAGTATATATATATATATATAGTTGCAGCGATAGATTGCGAGAGTATACACGTAGACTTTCAGCTACAAATAACCAAGTCTCAATACATAGTTAATCAAAAAAAAAAATTTAGAAACCGAATATATAAAAAAACTATGCAAAGGGAAATGGACTGGTAGTTACAAAAAAATAAAAATATTATTCAGTTATATGTTATGAAGGAACTCGAAATATAAATTATTAGAACGATTCATGAACAGCTAGGACACCAAGGCACTGAGAAATGTTACCGAAAAATTAAACCCAGTTGTTGGGCTGCAGATATGAAACACTAAATTACGAACTTAAGTCAAAACTGCATGAAATGTATTATGTAGACCAGAAGCAAGACATCTTTATAATAGCCCAAAACACCCTAAGCCATTTCACATAGTCCATTTAGGTCACTATATACGTGAAACTAAATACGTGAATTGGTTTTTCATTGGGTTGTTTTTTCATGTGGTGGGTTCCAAACCCTATGCATGGGATTCGCCTTCTCACTTAAGCTCGCCACCAAACGGATGTTCGTTGGCTACCCAGTGGATACGTGGTCTAAGACCGGAAGTCGTGAGCTGCTTGAACCGTATGCAAAAGTATCGTTTCTGGCCACTCCCAGGTGAATGGCAGTCAAAAACTTTCCTCACTTGCGTGAACTTCTGCACATGGCCCTCGATTTATGGAGGGAGCACTTCTCCAGCCTGCTGAATGGCAGTGTAGAGGAAGCACGTGGAGATGGTGAACCCGAAACTCCATTTGATGACGATGGAGAAGTTGTTCCGTTATCCGAAGAAGTCCGAATAGCAATCGTCCGCTTAAAAAACAACAAAGCGGCAGGGAAGAACTGATCAGGTGCATGCATCAGCTTCTTTGCAAAAAATGGTCGGATGAAAGCAAGCCCGACGATTGGAATTTAAGTGTGCTCTGCCCGATCCACAAAAAAGGCGATCCCACAGTCTGCGGAAATTACCGTGGAATAAGCGTTCTTAATATCGCATATAAGGTCCTATCAAACGTATTGTGTGAAAGACTAAAGCCCACCGTCAACAAACTGATTTGACCTTATCAGTGTGGCTTTAGACCTGGTAAGTCAACCATTGATCAGATATTCACGATGCGCCAAATCTTGGAAAAGACTCGTAAAAAGAGAATCGACACCCACCACCTTTTCGTCGATTTTAAAGCCGCCTTCGGCAGCACGAATAGGAGCTGCTTTTACGCCGCTATGTCTGACTTTGGAATCCCCGCAAAACTTATACGGCTAAGTAAACTGACGTTAAGCAATACTAAAAGCTCCGTCACGATCGGGAGGGACTTCTCCGAGCAGTTCGATACCAAACGAGATTTCAGACAGGGTGATTCCTTATCGTGTGACTTTTTTAATTTAATGCTGGAGAAAATAATACGAGCAGCAGAGCTGAATTGAGAAGGTACAATCTTCTATAAGAGTGTGCAGCTGCTGGCGTACGCCGATGATATCGACATTATTGGCCTCAACAACCGCGCCGTGAGTTCTGCTTTCTCCAGACTTGATAAAGAAGCGAAACGAATGGGTCTGGTAGTGAATGAGGGCAAGACGAAATATCTCCTGTCATCAAACAAACAGTCATCGCATTCGCCACTCGGCTCCCACGTCACTGTTGACAGTCATAACTTCGAGGTCGTAGATAATTTCGTCTATCTAAGAACCAGCATTAATACAAACAACAGTGTCAGCCTTGAAATCCAACGCAGAATCACTCTTGCCAACAGGTGCTACTTTGGGCTGGAAAACCAAGCTCTACAAGTCACTCATCATACCGGTCCTACTATATGGCGCAGAAGCGTGGACGATGTCAACATCTGATGAGTCGGCTCTAGGAGTCTTCGAGAGAAAAGTTCTGCGAACGATTTATGGTCCTTTGCACATTAGCATCAGCGAATACCGCAGACGATGGAACGATGAGCTGTACGAGTTATTCGATGATATTGACATAGTTCAGCGAATGAAGAGACAGCGGCTACGCTGGCTAGGCTATGTCGTCCGAATGGATGAAAACACTCCAGCTTTGAAAGTGTTTGATGCAGTACCCGCTGGTGGAAGCAGAGGAATAGGAAGACACTCCATTGGAAAGATCAAGTGGAGAGTTAACTGGATGCACTTGGCATTTCCATCTGGCGCCAGGCAGCGAAAAGAAGAGCAGAAAGGCGCTCTTATATTGATTCGGCTATAAGCGCATAAGCGGTGCCAACGCCAATAAAGAAGAAGAAGAAGAAATACGTGAAACTATACCCAATACTTACGAGAAGTACAAACGAGTTTTATGCGGCACTTAAACATTTTGAGTGCTATAGCCGACCACAAAGGTACATTACGGACAGAGACAGCTGCTTTACATCGTAAGAATTCGGAGAGTAATTAAAAACATAACGCACGTAAATCGATAGGAACAGCTCAAGCCCTCTTCGGAATAAATCATAGAGGCGAAATACAAACAATACGAACGACAGGTACGTAATAAGAGATATAGAAAAGGCACAGATAACACAAATGACCTATGATGGTGTAGACCTGTAACATAAAGATGTGGATGAGTAAAGAAACTTAGTGTGTAGGTGAAACTAATGCTGCTAGTAAAAAATGATAATAATATGTCATTAAGATCGACGTTGATCCTATTTAATCAGATTGGCACAGCTTTAATAGTACGAACCTAGCATTACAAGTATAATATAGTGTAAGCATAATGATAGTATTTAAACTAAATAGTTGTTAGAGCCATGTGCCAATGCTTCTTACTAAAGTATGTACATAAAAGAATAAAGCTTTTAAAGTGAACCACCTACACAATCACACGTTGAGGTGTTCATAAATTCATATTCTGTTTACATTTTTAGAAAAAAGTTGAGTTCAATAAATCGGCTTTTGCTGTTTATTTTGTTCAACCAATTTAAACATTTCGTTTAGCTTCTTCAATACATTCAAATACCTGGTCAACTATTTCCCTTTCCATCCCGTTCAAACTTATTAGTAGAAACAGCAACTTCGTCGGCAAAAGCATTGCCAAAGACAGCCGTTTTAATTTTTGTGTTTATTCTATTATTCATTCTAGGGGAAAATACGATAGAGCATTATGAATAAAAAGAATAGCTTTAACTGTCTAAAATTCTATAACCTACAAAAATTGTATAAGTTTTAAGCTGAGCTGGATATAAGAAAACTTATTGAATGGTGTAACCAATTTTTGAAGATAGCCGCAGTCGCAGTCTTTAAGTGGACGATTTTGGATACTCTGAAAAGTATAGTTTTCCCCTTTCCAGGACTGATAAATGTTATTAAAAATGTAGAGATGGCAATGAAGTCATCGAAATTGGAAAAATGAAATTGAGATAGCACTGAAGTCATTGATATTGGAATATGAAATAGCCGTTCAATGGGGGCTGTTAAGATATTAGGTGTTGGTGTCAAAAATCATCAGGCAGTGTGAAATTTGGAATTATACACATTTAAATTTGAATAAATATTAACACCACATTATACAACCCCCATACAACAGATTTGACAGATTTAAGGCTTTACATAAAAAATTCGTGGAGAAAGCATCAAATAAATATTGGCACTGAAAATCATTGAAATCAGAGGAATGCAGTTCTGTTCGGTGACTTGATCGACAGTAACAATTGTTACTGAATTTTACTGAACCGCGTTCGGTGACACAAAAAGGAAAAAATTTGCAATGTGGGAGCAAAAATTTGACGTTTAGTTTGAAGGGAAGTTGTAAATTCGTGCATTTGTGTCAACAAAACGAAAAATGGGTTAAAATGAAAATAATACGAACTATATACCAACAAAATAAGTAGTTGAATTTAATTTTGTTTAATTTAACTTAATGATAACAATGATTCAATTAAATAGTAAAGATACCCATTATATAAAAATTTGGTCGCAGGGGAGTGGAATAATCGCCCGCACGCAACACAGCTTACATTGATCGGAATAGTTGGAAGTTAATTTTGTTGAAGACATAGAATTTGAATTGATCTTTCTTTTCAATGTAAGTCGATTTTATAAATTTATAAAATAATGCATTAATAAGCTTGTAAAAGCGTTGAAAGTGTTAGTCATATTTAAATGGAAAAGTTAAACTTTTTCTAAATACATATGCTTGGATTGAATTAAAAAATCATCCTTCCTAAAAATCTAAGGGATAAATTGTTACAAAACAAGTTCTACTTAAATCTTCATGCTTTCAGAGGACTATCTGAAAAATCATATTGGTATCTTTATGGTTTAACGGCTATGAAACATGTATAATTAAATTAAAGATTCTATATAATTGCCAATTTTATTAAAAAGCTTTAGAAAATACTTAAAAGCAGACAACAATTAACTGTATAACATTCAAATGTGGCTGCAAAAATAAACACTTTTTTAATTTTTACTGAATCGTGTTTGGTGAAAACCTTTAACCTTTAAAGTATTCTTCAAAGTGGTTTTGGATGACTATTGAATTTTATCCATTAATCATAATGTTTTATTTTCTTTAGTGCTCAAAATGGAACCACCAAGAGACAAATGGAACTTTGTTTTATTGATTTTTGTGATACATGGCATTGGGACTTTGATGCCGTGGAACATGTTTATAACAGCGAAAAGTGTAAGTCAAAATATTACATATATAGTATAACATTGATATTAATTAATAGTGTTTCTAATTTGTTACAGTATTTTGTAGACTTTAAGTTGGGAAGTGAAACAAATTCTACATCACCTTATGCTTCAAATTTTTTGCAGTACCACAACTTCGCTGCACAAATTCCTAACGTGGTATTTAATTGGTTAAATATATTTGTTAATTTAGGGTAAATCTTACATTAAATACTCTAATGCTTTGCAATAATATTTTTTTTTTCAGGGGTGATTTGACAAAGCGAATTGTTTTCAGTATTTTGTTAGAATTAGCATTATTCATTTTAACTGTAATTTTGGCTATGGTCGACTCATCAGATTGGCCGGGTATATTCTTCTGGACAACTATGATTACTGTTGTTTTATTAAATAGTAAGTATCGAATATCTACATATGTAAGCTGCTAGTAGCCTAATTGTTTACTTTCAGTGGCTGGAGGTATTTATCAAAATACTATTTATGGAATGGTAGCTACACACCCATTTAAATATACCGGCGCTGTAGTATTAGGATCTAATATATGTGGACTATTTGTTTCTATACTAAGTATAGCAAGCAACTCCATATTTTCATCAAAACGGACTGCAGCTATTTACTATTTTATCACAGCAATGGTCGTGCTATTGGCATGTTTTGACACATTTTTTGCCTTACCATTAAATGTAAGTGACTATATTTTTATATCGCTTTTTAATTAATAACTCAATTTTCCACTCCACTAAAACATTACTGTTTTAAGCAATGTAAGCTGACTTTAGAAGTTTTCTTTAAATAATAAAATAACTTATATTTGGGTTCAATTGGTGCCCATTACATTGACTTCAAAAGTATTAGGCTAATTCTGGGCTTAATATCACCAGGTCTGGGCCAGAAAACGAAAAAAGTTAACAGTGGAAGTAAAGTAGTTTCTAGAAGTTCCCAAAAGTGGGACTAGTTTTTGACTGCCATTCACCTAGGAGTAGTCAGAAACGATTATGTTGCATATTGATTAAGCGCCACACGACTTCACGACGTATCATCTGTGTAGTCAACAAACATCTGTTTGAAGGGGAGCTAAAGTGAGAAGGCGAATGCCATGCGGTTGTGCGCAGGGTGTGGGTCCTCAACAAAAAGAAATTTAGTCAAAAGAAAAAACAACCGAAGCTTCTGATGAGAGACCTCCCCTTTTGATGACAACCCCCGCAAACGTTTGGGGAAATTCACCTGGAACATCTAGTCTCTTAATTACGAAACTGCTGCTGACCGAAAATTCTAAATAAAGTTGCAAGACCGGTACATACTCTTGTAGTAATCAATGGGTAACTAATGTCCAGAGCATATTTGGTATATGCAGAGAACACTTATCCAGCTTGCTGAATTGAAGATGAAGGAAAATACGTTCCATCAAGTGACTATGACGAGTTTCGACTAGCGATTGCCTGTTTAAATGTACTTAAACATGGCGGTGAAGAACTGTGAGCTGCTTGCATCAGCTTCTTTGTAAAGTGTGGTCGGACGAAAGCTTGCCCCACGTAGGGTATTTAAGTATACTCTGTCAAATCCATAAACAAGGGCGACTCCGCTGTCTGCGTCAATTTCCGTGGGATTAGCCCACCGTCTGCAAACTGATTGGACCTTATCAGCGTGGCTTTAACCTTGTACAACAACCATTGACCAGATACTCATCATGTGCCAAATCTTGGAAAAGACCCGTGAAAGAAGAATCGATTCTATAGCAGCCTTCGACAGAACAGTAATGATCTGCCTCTACGCCGCTATGTCTGAATTAGTTATCCCCACAAAACTTAAACTGTTTAAACTGACGCTGGATAACACCAGAAGCGCTGTTAGAATTGGAACCAGCCTTAAAATCCTACGTAGAATAACTCTTGCCAATAGGCGCTTCTTTGCGCCGAGTAGGAAATTGAAAAGTAAAGTCCTCTCTCGGCGAAAAAAAACCAAGTCCCTCATCGTTCTCGTCCTGCTATATGGTGTGGAAGCGACTACCGCAGCCGATGAAACTGCTGTACGAGATATACGGTGACTTTGAGATAGTTCAACGAATCAGTAGTGGTTCTGTGGACATGTGGTTCAGATGAATAAGAGTAAGATTACTCTGGCTTTAAAAGTTTTCGATGCAGTACCCACCAGTGGAAACACCAGGTGGAGAGGGCCCTGGCTATACTTGGTATTTCCACGTGTCCCCAAACAACGAAATGAACAAGGAATTAGGCGCCGTTTTTGGCTATAATCGCAGCCACGGTAACCGAGTGATTAGCATTGCATTCTGCCATTCTGAAGACCAGCGTTCGAGTCTTGATATGACCAACATCCCAGAGTTATAGAAAAATAATTTAAATAAAAAATTAGTTAATTTTTCTAATTGCGGTCGCCCCTCGGCAGCAAATGTGTAGTGTATTTATGACATGAAATAAAGGTTCCTCATAAAAATCCCTTTAAGGCGTTCGGCGGCTTAGTATAAACTCCAGGTCCCTCCATTTTTTTGAAAAACTTCAAGTTTGAGGAGGAGCTCTGCCGAAAATCGCTGCAGCGGTTTCAATTTTAGGCAATAATATTTAAAATACCATCGATGATGGAATGGCATAAAATATAATATTATATCAATTCACATACAAAATTAATTTATTGTATTATTTCATTAATTTGTTATTAATTTTAATTTTATTTCAGAAATTTTACCGATATAATCAAATTTCGCGCAAATCAGATAAGGAAACAAACTACAATAAAGTCTCTGCCGTGCCATATTGGACTATTTTCAAGCAAGCTTCTTTGCAATTGTACAATGTTTTTTTCACTTTCTTCATTACGCTATCAATATTTCCGTCTGTACATTCAGGTAAAAATGTTTTCAATTTTTAATTAGTTTTATTACCGTTTACTGACTTTGTCCTATCGTTTTTATGAAGAAAGAAAATATACCTAGGAGCGGTTTATATTATATTCCTGCCAAGTAGCTACCGAAATCTAAATATTTTTTTATATTTTTGGTTGTTGGAGTGCAGATTTATTAAAATCTAAATTGAAATCGTTGCATATATTACCAAAGCGGCATCCACTATTTTGGGCTGCACCGAGATTGTATAAAAGCTTATGTAAGTGTACCTAGTACATAAATAAAATACATAATCGAATGTGAAATATAACTTTAACGCTCGTAACGAGAAAAACCGTCAGGTGCGCAATTATGCCCACTAACAAGTATACATACCTAATGACAAGTCACAGGCTATTTAGCTAATATCGATATCATCCTGCACAGTCTGAATGTTATTATATACAAACAACTATTATTATAAAACAGTTTCACTTAAAACTACTCATACGTATATATATGTACAAGTAAATTCACGTTTGCACATGTTTATGAAAATCAATTATATATACGGAATTCAATTGTGCCCAAACATTGTACATGTAAGCCAAACCTGAGTAAAAAAACAGATAATTTGAGCAAACGTTTGAGCAGAGCTGGTTAAAAAGTGGGTAACAATATAAGCATTTTCTTAAACGTTCTCCTTGCATATGTATGCGATCATACATTCTTGCTATATTTATTCAATCACGTTATTAAGAAAATGCTATGCTCTTAAAATTTTGCTTGACGCGTGAATGGATTATATTTTGTTCCAAGTGACACGTATGAATGTCCAAACAAATTTTTGAGTTTTATTTTTTTATTGTTAATGCAAGTTAAAATTTGCCTTTGCATCATTAACAAAGGAAGCAAAGTACAGAAAATCATCAATATAAATACAATTTTGCTTTAACAAATAATGTGGTTACATATACATTTATAGATATAATTAGGGATATCTAACACGCAAATTTTTGCAAATTTATCACAACAGATATCATAAAGGATGACATATAATAAATAACTGGTAACTAACTCCAATGTAGTAAATTTGAATGTGGCAGAGCTCTTAATCATAGTTCAAACGTAAAACCTTTCCCTAATCGCTTGGGGTAATCCTTATGTAATAAGCTTTTAGCTAAGAAGTTTGAATGGCTAGATAACCTTCATAAGTAATTTTTACGTAGTTTTTTGCATCCTCTGTTATGGTGATAATCACGAGGTCGTTGCGTATTGCGGAGTTTTTTACATGCGTATTGTGCTTTACTTTATTTTGCAACTAAATCTACATTTGTATGTTATCAAAAAACGTTAACCTGTTAAACTCACCAGGCAATGTAGCTTCGTAGCACATTTAAAAATTTCCAATTTTATTGTAACCGCAATCCCAATTGTTTAGCTTTAAAACTATAGGAAATATAAAAATGAATGTATGCAGTATCTTTACTCAAACTATCTGACCGTTAAATTCGTGTTGCAAGGCTCTTCAATTTTTATACAACTGTTTTTCTCACAATATAATAAAATAAATTTTCAACGAAATATGAGCAAAACAAGTGTCAAAAAAAAGAAAAAAATTATTGACAATTTGAATATAAAAATTGCAAACGTATTAACATTATGTTAAATTTCTACTCGGGTAGATTAAACTCGCAAGCATAAACACTTTCGACATGAGTTAAGGCGTCTACTCGGGTAGATTATACACGTAGAGAAAATGTGTATAATCTACCCGAGTATACGCCTTAACTCATGATGGAAAAGTGTTTATGCTTGCGAGTTTAATCTACCCGAGTAGATATGAAAGCGTTAACTCAGTAGCATAAACGCGGGTTGAGTCGAAATCATTTGCAGAGTTTCCGTGTTGCTAGCTTTTTGCCATATATATAATTATTTACCTAAAATTTTACCAAAATTTATTAAAGTTGGGTTTGGCAGCCCTGATATTAACTCCATTCTGGATTCACCTCGAGTAGAACATTTGGCGTTTATGCTGGTAGGCTTTACCCGAGTAAAAATGAAGCATAAACGTAGTACGTGTCGGCCAGAGTATAGAGGAGTATGGAAACTATCAGCTATTGTACCGCGAGATGTATCGCTCTAGTTTACTGATTCTATTCCGTTTAAATTGAGAACATTCGATGCAATACTCTTTATATTTGGTGTTTATGATGACTATAGGACACCAATTGAATATGCTTTTGGTCAAGCAAGCAACACGCCAGGTATTTATGTATGTACATGTTTTCTCGTTGAATCTTCGATAAGAAACAGTATTTGAACTTCAGTCCAATTTGTCCCCAATTTATTCGAACCGTCCGAACTTTTAGAAATATATATATTGCTCCATCAACATCAATATCAAGTTCTAAAAATACAACTCCTAGCAGGCATTCCCAACTTACCATGGTATGCTTCACCTTGGCGAAAATATTTGACTATCTCACGCTGGAATATTAATGATCAATCATTTAAATTATTATACATATGCAAATGTAGGTATATATGAATACAATTAAATATATAACTTTCTTACATTTCTGCCAGCATTTATGAAATTTATTGAAATATTATGAATATGTTAAAATCACCACGACAACGTTTCTTATTAGCATACTTCTATTCTTCTTGGTGAATTTCTTAGCAAGTACTACTTAAATAAAAATGCTCATAGAAAAAATAAACATTATTATGGAGATCATATTTTTCATCGAAAAAATATAAATTACATTAATTAAGTGGACATTTTCGAGCAAATTTGTCTAAAGATATTAAAAAAAAACCATCAAAGGTTAGATATTTCACCATGCTGGCTGTCAAAATCTTTATTCAACCCCAAGGTACCATTGTCAAATACATAGGCCACTCTCAGCTGTTGGCTGATTTCGTAAAACAGCTGATAGTTAGTTTCCATCCTCCTCTATACTCTGGTGAAGTATTGGTTGTATGCATTAATTCGTGCGGTTTTCTAAGAGAGGGCTCTACTAGTATTATTTCGCGTGTGTTCATCTATGGCTATATTCATTTCAAAGGTACTGTCATTTCGCGTCGTTTTCAGCAGATGTTATTTGTTTTAGCGTGAACAACAATTTGTTTCATTCATTTGAAAATGTCGAAATTTGTACCAGATAAAGTGTTTTTGCGAGGAGTTCTTCCTCATTACTTTAACATGAAGAAAAGTGCTACCGAAAGCCATCGTAATTTACTGGACGATTATGGTGACCATGCTTTAGACGAACGAACGTGCCAAAAGTGGTTTCCACGGTTTAAAAGTGGCAATTTCGATTTAGACGATGGAGAACGACCCGGACAGCCAAAAAAATTTCAAGAAGAAGAATTGGAGACATTGCTCGGCGCAGATGAATGCCAGACGCAAGAAGAACTTGCAAAAGTATTAGGAGTTGATCAAGCAACCGTTTCCAGACGATTAAAATCATTAGGATTCATTCAGAAGCTTGGAAATTGGGTGTCTTATGAATTAAAGCCAAGAGACGTCGAACGTCGATTCTGCATGTCGGAAATGTTGCTTCAACGCCACCAAAAGAAGTAATTTTTGCATCGGATTGTCACTGGCGATGAAAATGGATTCATTATGATAACTCAAAGCGCAAGAGAGTATATGAAGGACGGCCAATAATCGACATCCACGGCAAAGTCGAATATCCATGATGCCAAGGTTATGCTATGTATTTGGTGGGACCACAAGGGTGTGCTCTATTTATTATGAGTTATTTAAATCGGGTCAGACGATCAATGGGAACCTCTACCACATGTTGCAAGGCCAGTTAAAAACTATTTAGAAAACTGTGAGTGGGAAGTTCTACCTCACCCGCCTTATAGCCCAGACATAGCACCTTCCGGTTACCACTTGTTCAGATCAATGCAGAATGCCCTCACTGGAGTACGCTTGACTTTAGAACAGGGTATCAGAAATTGGCTTGATTCTTTCTTGTCCTCCAAGCCGGAGAAGTTCTTTTGGGATGGGATCCACAAACTGCTAGAAAGATGTGCAAACATCGTAGCTTCAGATGGGCAATACTTTGAACATTAAATGTATAACAATTTTTGCAGTCTTAATTTTCGAATTAATGCATACACCCAATAGTCAAAAAGTTTCTAATGTGTTTGTGAATATTTTAAATTGGAGTGAAACGCATGATGAAATAATAATCAGATAAAGTAAGTAGAGTAGAAAGAGACTTTGTCACTGCCTTAGCTCAACGTTGTATTTTTGAAGAAAAAGGGAAAGAAATAAACAAAAATCGGGAGTTTCAGGAAATTTATATAAATATTGAAAATTATAAATAATTTTTTGTAAAATATATATGTTTACAAATATTATTTATATAGTTGGCTCTTTGTAACTGCTGAAGCGTTTTTCGGCAGAGCTCGTCCTCCAATTTTGAATTCCGTTTTGATGTTTTCCCTACAAATGGAGAGAAAGGCTTTTATTTCATCATAAACCTAATTGGAGGGCGTGATATTCCCTGCCGAATGACGACCGCAATTAGAAAAAATTAAGTTAATTTTTGGATGATGGTCGGACCAGAATTAGAAGCCAGTAGCAGTCTGGACTGCCCTGAATTCGAGATCGATCACGGAATGTCGCGGTTACACTTTCCTCTTACACTAATACAGCTGCAGATTTACTCATCAGCTGCTATAGATTACTTAAAAAAAGGAGAAGGAAGTTACTTATTTATCAAACAAAGGGTCTATATGATCTAACAGGGATGACAACACTTCTTATCAATTTAATTTAAAATAATTTCCAACCATTGCTCTCCGACTAAGCAGTGACTAAAGAGTCGTAAACGATTTTTATAAGCTTAAGTTTCTTAACGCGAATGGTAAGAATTTCTTCTATCCAAATTCCTATTTATCACTATACAATTGAACAACTGTGTCTAATTTGGTAATGGGTCAATGAAGTCCATAGCCCAACATTCTTTTGCATTATTGTTACAATATGAAAGGTTTTTATGGTGCATTAAGATAAGATAGAAAGTGATTATTGTTCAAGTATTTATGTCCATGATGGGGTCATGTGTAGGAGTTCCCGCAAGTGAGGAAAGTTTTTGACTGCCATTCACCTGGGAGTGGCCAGAAACGAGTCTTTTGCATATGTTCAAGCAGCTCACTACTTCCGGTCTTAGACCAAGTATCTCCTGGGTAGCCAATAAACATCCGTTTGAAGGCGAGCTAAAGTGAGAAAGCGAATCCCATGCGGTTGTGCGTAGGGTTTGGGATCCATCACATGTAATACAAAATCCAATGAAAAATGCAAATCAGCCTCGGACGAGAGACCACCCTTTTGATGACGACCCCCGTCGCTGCCCAGCTGGTTGATGTCCTCATAAAGTTAAAGGCTGACATCACCGCCGTCCAAGAACTGCGATGGACGGGACAAGGACGGAAAAAGGTGGGTCCTTGTGAAATTTACTACAGCGGCCATATAATGGAGCGCAAATTTGGTGTCGGATTCGTGGTGGGAGAGAGACTCCGTCACCGAGTACTGGCATTCACTCCGGTGGATGAACGTCTAGCCACAATCCGCATCAAAATGAAATTCTTTAACACCACGCTAATTTGCGCCCATGCTCGACTTCAAAGATACGAGCGTTGCCCCCGACACCATGTGAAAATCGTGCTTGGCGACATCAACGCTCGGTTGCGAGCTGTCGGCTTCGTTGTATACTTTGATGATGGGATGACTGAACTCGAACGTACTGTGGGCGTGTATGCTCCAATTCTTCTGCTAGCATGGTTGTACATAAAATAGCCTCCTCTTTTCCTCTCTCTACTCGTAGACTCATAGATTCTCCTCCGCATCTAAATTTTGTTCTTGCTTTCGCTAAGTAGTCCATCCCAATCACTATCTCGTCGAAGAGCTCTGGTAGCATAAGCAACTCATTCCTGTGTACTTCATTTTCCAGTTTCACTTCTGCTTCTACGGCTTTTACTGCTTCTCTCGTTCATTCATCACCCATCACTAGTCGTACCTTTACTTGCTTTGTTCTTCCACCAAGTCTTCTCGCCAGCTCACAACTCACAAAACTTCTCGTTGCGCCTGTGTCAATTGCTGCTATCATGGCATCACCATTCACTGTTAACCTGGCCAAATCCGGCCCTGCGTTTGCCTAAGCGCTGTTGATGTCTTCGAGGTACTCTGAACTCCACCCCTCGGGGATGATGAAGGTCTCTGGTCGTTCCTCTGCGGCTTCTGGCAGTACTCACTAGTGGGCATGCCGCAACAGTTTCGTGTGTGTACTCCAGAACGTCTACGCTTCCAACAGAATTCCGTTCTTGAAATACGTCAGCCGTATAAAATAAATAAAATAACAACACGCTATTTTAAGGCTACAACAAATTTATTATTAATAAACGTGGTTATACAATATTTTGATCTCTGAATTTCTACTGTACATATATCTACTTTCTCGTATGGGCTGTGGAGGTGAAAACCCTCTACTAGCCCTCGTTCCAGTGAGGTGAAAACCCTCAGTGGAATATAACTAAGTGTTCGTGAGGTGAAAACTCTCAGGGACACTACATTTGCCGGTGGTGTTGTTCCTATCGACGACACAAAGGCTACTTAATTTTCTTTAAATTTTCCTCGCCTTTTATACAACAAGCAGAATGTTATTTTATAATAACAACTCATTACTATGAATGGTTTTCCTTAAAGCTATGTGTATGTATGTACATATGCATGTTCGTATAAATTCATGTTTGAACATGAAATTCATATTTCTTCTAGTTCAAGCAAAGCGAATACGCATAAAACGGAATTCATAAAATGTGTATATACCATATATAATTACTTGTTAAACTTAAAATATTATTAATATATATGTATGTACTGTATGAACATGTGTATTCGAATTCATATCAAGTTTACATCTACACGTACATATATTTTCTTGTATTGTTGTAAGGGCTCCAACATCTAAGATTTTGAGGTCCTTACACCTCAACCATTGATCGTTCGATATCAAACGAGGTTTCAGCCAAGTTGAATCTTTATCGTGTGACTCTTTTAACTTATTGCTGGAGAAAATAATACGAGCTGCAGGGCTGAATAGAGAAGGTACAATCGTCTATAAGAATGTACAGCTGCTGGCGTACGCCGATGACATCGACATGGTTGAACTTACCAGGTCTACTGATAAGGTCCAATCAGTTTGTTGACGGTGAGCTTTACTCTTTCACACAATACGCTCGACAGGACCTTATATGTTATATTAAGGAGGCTTATCCCACGATAACTGGCGGAGACTGTGGGGTCCCCTATTTATGAATTGGACAGAGCACAATTAAATTCCAATCGTCGAGCATGCTTTCGTCCGACTATATTCTGCAAAGTAGCTGTACCCATGTATGTATATTTATCGAATTATTATTATTTTTTTTATACACCATTTATTTACTGGATCTGCTTTAATATAAGCGTAACGGTAAGTGTACAAATCTTAAAAACTAAATTACAAACATGATAGCTCGACTCTGAGCGGGAACATCTCTTCGCTGCAGGCGGGAATTTCTTGTTGGGTTGCATAAAGCATTAGCTATCTGGTTTCGATGATTTCTCAGCTTTGTGAAGTACTTCGTCCTACTTCTTTCAATCTCAGGCTTAACCAGTAAAATAAAAAAGTCTTTGTGAATATTTACGTTACGAACGTACCATGGTGCGCCCGTTAGTGCTCTTAAAATTTTGGACTGGAACCTCTGTATTTTATCAATATTAGTTGCACAGGTCGTACCCCACAGTTGAATACCATACATCCAAATTGGTTTTATTACTGCGTTGTACATAAGAACTTTGTAGTCTAGTATTAGACCGGAGTTTTTATTTAAAAGCTAATTTAAACTAGCTGCTTTTAATTTCATGTGTAGAATTTTTGCCTCTATGTGTCTCTTCCAAGTGAGACGTCTATCTAAGTGTATACCGAGATATGTAACATCATTTACTTGGGGAATGTTTATACCATTTAAGCGAATTGCAGGACATGATTGCGGTCTTAAAGTAAATGTAACGTGTTTACACTTTTGTTCATTAACTTTAATTCTCCAGTTTTCTAGCCATTCTTCGATGAGGAGTAAATGATCACTAATCGTTTTTGCTGCTCATTTAGGGCATTTATCCTGGCATAAAACAGCTGTGTCATCCGCAAAGGTAGATGTCTGCACTTTTCGGTTTATTGGGATGTCTGCAGTGTATATAATATATAAAATAGGCTCAAGGACGCTACCCTGCAGAACACCAGCTTTTACCGGATACTCCTCACTGATAAATTCAGATTGTTTAATTGTAAATTGACTGTTAGTCAGAAATCACTTAAGTATCATATAAAATTGAACAGGCAGAGCTTTATGTATTTTGTGCAGTAAACCTTTATGCCAGACTTTGTCGAACGCTTGTGCTACGTCAAGAAAGATTGCACAGCAATAATCCTTGGGCTCGAATGCCTTCCTGATTTCATTAGCTATTCGGTTAACTTGTTCAATAGTACTATGCTTTTCACGAAAACCGAATTGGTGATCTGGTATCACATTGTTACGGTGGAGAAAAGGAGATATTTTTGATAGCAGAATTTTTTCAAATAATTTGGAAAGACTGGGTAGTAGGCTTATTGGTCTGTAAGAAGACGCCTGTGTATGGTTTTTGTCTGGTTTGGCTATTATTAATATCTGCGACTTTGGAAAATAATTTAGTTTTAGAATGGCCATAAAGAGTTCAGAGAGCAATGCTTGTACACCTCTTGGTAGCTCTATTAACATTTTTGGTGTAATAAGGTCGTGACCTGGAGATTTCTTTGGAATCAGTTTCTGTATCGCGTTTACCACTTCTAGGCTTGATATTTTAATTGCCACCTGATTTTCCTGGCCATTAACAACAACTTCCGGCAAAATAAAATTATTAGTTGCGTCATTTGGCTGGAATACATTACTTAAATGCTTTGCAAAGCAATTTGCATTTTCTTCGTTACTACGTGTCCAGTTACCATTTGGGTCCCTGATTGGCATATTCACTTCTATTGGAGGCTTAAATTTCTTTTGTGCTTTCCAGAGTGAGTATTTTTTGGCAGAATTTGGCGCTAGTTTTTCTATGTATGCCTTCACATTGTGATCTTTTGCTTGTTTCAGTGCACTTTTCAGCTTCCTCTCTGCTGCTTTCAACCGTAACTTTGCGGCTGGAGAGCGATATTCTTGCCATTCTCTCCGCAAACGGCGCTTATTCTTTACTAATTTTTCTATTTGTGTATTTGTTAGGATTTTTGGGCACGTAATAGGCTTTTTACTTTTTGGAGTTGCTATGATTGCCGCAGAAACAAGGACATTATTGAGTTCATTAATGTAGTCATCAATATCGTTTTCGCAATTCAATATTCGGTTGATGTTAATATGACTACTAGTATATTTTTTGTATTTTAGTCAATTTGTTTCTCTGTTTGTTAGTCTTGATTCTTCGGGCGCTCATAAACTTTTATTAGAACTGGTGAGTGGTCTGAAGACAACTCAGCAACTGTCACAGCTGGTATAAGTTGCCTGTCGATTTTTCTTGAGACAACAAAGTCTATTAAGTCAGGTATTTTCTTCCGATCGGTAGGCCAGTATGTTGGTCGACCTGGGGAAATACAATCTAAATTGTTACGTTTGTTTACAATGGTATTGTATAGCTGGCGGTCTTTGGGGTTTATTAGTCGGAATCCCCAGTATACATGCTTTGCATTGTAGTCTCCTCCTGCTATAAATCCATCACCAAGATTATCAAAAAATTCCTTAAATTGATTTTCTGTGATCTTGAATTTTGGAGGGCAATAAATGGCTGAGAGATTTAGCTCTTTGCCATATTATTCAAAGTTACAGTGGTAGCTTGTAGATAATTGGTGGCGTAAGGCTGTAAGACGCAGAAGTATTCCAGTGCCGCCGTGCGCTTTGCCATCAGGATGGTTAGTGGGGTAGAATATGAACCCAGGTATATAAAAGTTATATTTATCCGTCAAGTGCGTTTCAGACAATAGCATCACGTCTATAGCATACTCTGTTAAAAATCGTGCCAATTCTAATTTATGTTGGTTCACACCGTTTGCATTCCAAAAACAAATGTTTAGCACGCTCATTTTTTGCATGAAGATTTGTAGCATGTTATTCTGGGCTTTAATCAAGTCTTGGATCATCATTTGCATAGTTGACATGAACTGTGTCATGCACTGCGTAAGGTTTAAAATCATCGATACTATGCCTCCTTAGATTGGTTCTGTGGAATATTATCTGAATCATTCTTCAGTACATTCGCATAGGATAATTTATTTGGATTAAAATTTTGCACGTTTGGAACAGTTTTATCCGTAGCTTTTTCTACAAATTGGATTTGAGGTGTATTTACCATTTGACTTCGGTGAGTCTGTATATTGTTTGCCAACCTAACTTTTAGATCTTTATATACAGGGCAGCCCCTGTAATTTGCAGTGTGAGTATCTCCACAATTACTACATTTTTTCATGGTGGCATCATCTTTCTTTGACGTGCATTCAGACGTTCGATGTAGGTCCCCACATGCTACGCAAACACTGCGCAATGTGCAGCAGGATTTAGTATGGCCGAATTCTTGGCAGTTGGTGCATTACACTGGGCTCTTTCTTTTGTGTGGCTCTTCTACTGTTACCCTACGATGTAGCAAATATTTTATATTGTATATGGGATGGGTTTCATTTTTCTTTAATTTACTTGCATTGGGCTCTAGTTCTACCTTAAACATTGGCTGGGGTACTTTGTTTCTATTAAGTATATTTATGTGCGTACGTTCCGAGGTCCCAACATTGACTCGGATCACTATCTTATCGCAGCGAAGATACGCACGCGCCTCTGTGTATCGAAGAACGCCCATCAACAAACACAAGGAAGGTTCGACGTTGAAAAGCTGCAATCAGAACAGACTGCCGAGCGGTTTTCTACTCGACTTGCACACCTTCTCTCTGAGAGCACTCATCAGCAACCCGGTATAAGGGAACTGTGGGACGGCATTGCAAACTCCCTACGTACAGCTGCAAACGAAACCATTGGACTTAAGAAAGGTCGCAAAAACAGCTGGTACGATGAGGACTGTCGTGTCGCAGTGGAGAGAAAACAGACTGCCTACCTCGCAACCTTGCGATCGACCACAACACGTGCGGGGTGGGATAGATACCGATAACTGAAGAGGGAAGCAAGACGCGTCTGCAGACAAAAAAAGAAAGAGGCCGAGATGCGCGAGTATGAGGAGCTTGAGAAGCTGGCCGACAAGGGTAACGCTCGAAAATTCTATGAAAAGATACGGCGACTTACAGAAGGTTTCAAGACCGGAGCAAACTCTTGTAGGACCCAGGGAGGTGAGCTAGTGACAGATGCCCAGAGTATACTCGATTTATGGAAGGAGCACTTCTCCAACCTGCTGAATGGCAGTGAACAGGAAACACGCGGAGATGGTGAACCCGAAACTCCAATTGATGGCGATGGAAAAGTTGTTCCATTACCCGACTATGAAGAAGTGCGCATAGCAATCGTCCGCTTAAAAAACAACAAAACGGCAGGGGCCGATGGATTACCGTCCGAGCTATTCAAATGCGGCGGCGAAGAACTGATCAGGTGCATGCATCAGCTTCTTTGCAAAATATGGTCGGATGAAAGCATGCCCGACGATTGGAATTTAAGTGTGCTCTGCCCGATCCACACAAAAGGCGATCCCACAGTCTGCGCCAATTACCGTGGAATAAGCCTTCTTAATATCGCATATAAGGTACTATCAAACGTATTGTGTGAAAGACTAAAGCCCACCGTCAACAAACTGATTGGACCTTATCAGTGTGGCTTTAGACCTGGTATGTCAACCATTAACCAGATATTCACCATGCGCCAAATCTTGGAAAAGACCCTTGAAAAGAGAATCGACACCCACCACCTTTTCGTCGATTTTAAAGCCGCCTTCGACAGCACGAATAGGAGCTGCCTTTATGCCGCTATGTCTGAATTTGGAATCCCCGCAAAACTTATACGGCTAAGTAAACTGACGTTAAGCAACACTAAAAGCTCCATCAGGATCGGGAAGGACCTCTCCGAGCCGTTCGATACCAAACGAGGTTTCAGACAAGGTGATTCCTTATCGTGTGACTTTTTTTAATTTAATGCTGGAGAAAATAATACGAGCTGCAGAGCTAAATAGAGAAGCTATAATCTTCTATAAGAGTGTACAGCTGCTGGCGTACGCCGATGATATCGACATTATTGGCCTCAACAACCGCGCCGTGAGCTCTGCTTTCTCCAGACTGGATAAGGAAGCGAAGGATATGGGTCTGGTAGTGAATGAGGGCAAGACGAAATATCTCCTGTCATCAAACAAACAGTCATCGCATTCGCGACTCGGCTCCCACTTCACTGTTGACAGTCATAACTTCGAGGTCGTAGATAATTTCGTATATCTAGGAACCAGGATTAATACCAACAACAATGTCAGCCTTGAAATCCAACGCAGAATCACTTTTGCCTACAGGTGATACTTTGGGCTGAGTAGGCAATTGAAAAGTAAAGTCCTCTCTCGACGAACGAAAACCAAGCTCTACAAGTCGCTCATTATACCGGTCCTACTATATGGCGCAGAAGCGTGGACGTTATCAATATCTGATGAGTCGGCTCTAGGAGTCTTCGAGAGAAAAGTTCTGCGAACGATTTATGGTCCTTTGCGCATTGGCAACGGCGAATACGATATTGACATAGTTCAGCGAATGAAGAGACAGCGGCTACGCTGGCTAGGCCATGTCGTCCGAATGGATGAAAACACTCCAGCTTTGAAAGTATTTGATGCAGTAACCGCTGGTGGACGCAGAGGAAGAGGAAGACCTCCACTCCGTTGGAAAGATCAAGTGGAGAATGACCTGGGCGCACTTGGCATTTCCAACTGGCGCCAAACAGCAAAAAGAAGAGATGAATGGCGCGCTGTAATTGATTCGGCTATAATCGCGTAAGCGGTGCCAACGCCAATAAAGAAGAAGAAGAAGAAGAAGAAGTATATTTATGACCGATTTAGTACTGAAACCATTTTCTTCAAGAGCCTCTTTTATTTCGTCTGACTTGACTGAGAGTTCGATTCCTTTGATTGCAACTGTTAGGCCTTTCGAGCTCTTCAGTTGATATGAGTAATAATTTTTATAACTCGACGATAGAAAGCTTACTATTTGCATGAATCTTTTTTCGCTGCAAGTTTGGATTTTTGTTTCATCGATGCTACCTTTTTTTAAAGGCACAACGTGAAAGTTATTAGCTCCTACTATTTTAGTAATATTATTATTTAACGCGCTTGAGACACATTCGCGCAAGTAAATTGGCGGTGGTTTGGCATTTGCAACTTTGGTAGTACCCTTTACGCTGTCCTCACTTAATAATGTAAATCGGTTGCTACTAGAGGGTTCTTGAATTTTTAAGTTGGTTCCCCTCATTTGGACTTTTTTATTGTTAGTGTTATTAATAGGACTCGATTTCCTCTTGACATTTATATATCGATCTAGTCCTGTCTCTATTTTTGTGTTCTTTTTTATTTCATTGGGCTTACCGCTTGCCTGTTCTTTTTTATTTGTATTGGTGGACGGTTTCTTGCTGGGTGTTTGCTTGCTGTTACCTTTTTTCTCTTGTTTTTCTGCCGACTTCGCCGTCTGTTTAGCGCTAGCTAAGTACTGCTGAGAGTCTTCTGCTTGCATGTTGCTTTCTTTTGCCGTTGATTGTGTTGGCGTTGTTTGCTCAAAATAGGAAAAATAAACATTTGAGAGCCTTCGATCCGGCGGGTTTGACCGCGACGCATTCATTTTTGTTTTTGTATTCACTGGATAACTTTTTGGTTATTTTTCCGTTTGCACTTATTGTTTATTAATATTATGTTCTATTATTTAATTTGGAGTTTATTAATGTTTTCCTTTATTAAAGTGTTCTTCAGATTACACTAAAGGCACTCGCTCACTTATTTTGAATTTTTCACTGTATGTTTTGTTTTATTTTATTTTATTTTTATGAGCAGTGCTTAATTGCTTCTGTGCTCTTACAGCTCTCTCGCAAGGCATTATTTTATGAGATTTGATGTTGTGAGGATTCCATATCCCCTTGGTTGTTGGAGTCCGATATTGTTGAAGTGTATGATAAATCTTTTGCTGCCAGAGCGAGAATATAAACTTGCGGGAAAAACTATGCGTACACACTTAACGCATAATTTTGATAGTTGTATTAAAGATATCGGCTAAGTTTTATTTATATACAAGTATTATGAACACATTAATTACTATTAATATTCATAACTTTTCTTAGTCTGAAATATATAACTTATACTAATAAAAATAAGAAAAAAAAATGCATATGATTTGATGACACAAGAAAAAGTATGCGTACAAATTGAAAAATAATTTTAAAAAAGGCACTTTGCTGATAAAAATAATAAAATTTAATAAGAAGTTACATACCTCTTTCTTTTTATTGTTTCTACTAAACGTTTCGGCATCGATTGGACTAATCTTTGGGTTACGTCCGGGAAGATGTTATTTAGAGATGTTATTTTTGAAGTAATTGTCCGTAGGCGAACCCTGCGTTCGAAGAAATCACATAGATGTTATATGGGGTTCAAGTCCGGCGGCTGTGGTGGCTAGTGCAACTGCCTTTTCAGATTATAGAGCAACCAAAGCTTCACAGTATGTGCAGTACGCTTCGGGTCATTATCCTGCTGGAACCAGAAGTCAGTACCCAATCCCAATAAAGCATTTTCCAGATAGCTGCAGTCTCCTGGACAAACTTTTTAGCAAATACTAAACGCTTCGCTTTGTTGCCGGGCGATATGAGGGGCTTCTTCTGTGCAGTACGGGCATGTAGGTGATTATTTTTTAAAATTTTGTGAATGGTATCATCATGTAGCTCTTTATTAATTTCTGCTAATAACCTGTCCAACTTGCGAAGCTGTTAATCCGGGTTTAAACCCCACCGTCTTCAAATAATCTCGTTTTTCACGATCGGTCAGTTTTTGCGGCCTTCCAGAACGTGGTTTTGACTTAACGGAGCCGGTTGAATTGAAATTTTCGAGCAGTTTTTGTACGGCGGAGTGAGTTCTGCACACAATTTCGTCAATTTCCCGTAACGATTTCCCATCATTACGAAGTTTTACAATAATTTTCCCCTAATCGGAATGCTGAAATACACTAAAACAACGATCATAAAAAAGTTTCCAGTCCTTTTATCACCGTTAGTTGTGATCTAACGGTACTAAAAGCTGCATAACAAGCTTCTACACTTAAAATTTTTAGTTCTGCGCATACTTTTTCTTGTGCCAAATCATATGAATTTTTACTTTCTTATTTTTATTAGTATAAGTTGCATATTTGAAACTAAAAAACATATGAATATTATTAGTAATAAATGTGGCATAGTTTTTCTGGCAAGTATAGTTAATTACAATAGTTTGAAGATAGCCAATGAAATGAAATTAATATTTGCTAATGAATTACCTATGTATCAGTTAAGCTGACTAATGATATGTCGATGAGCAAATCTAATTGGTTTTGAAGAGGGAACAGGTAGGTAAATAAAGTTGCAGTCGTTTGGGCAAAATTAGCGGTAGGTTTGCCATTTTGATGCATACGAAGTATTATATGTCTGGTCTGTCACAATGCAGGGCATTCAAAGAGAAAATGGATAACAGTTTTCTAAATTGTTATATGACAGGTCCATTTTCAACACATGTTTTCCAAATGGCCAATGCCCCGTTATAGTAGCTGTAAGTCTATATGTAGTTTTTCTGGACTCATTTAATGAGTAAATCGTTCTTGTTTTGTCATAGGTGGACCATATCCGCTTCGTTATTTTGAAATTGGTTTTAGATTTCCATCTCTTGATCGTTCATAGGAGCATGGTATTAATATCTCCTCGGATTCTATAGACTATTATGATTTTGCCGACCTGCCAGTGTGCCTAAAGCTTTCCTGTAGTTGTTGACTTAACTGGAGATAAACTTTGGCAACGACAAGGCTGGCAGTTTTGCCTGGTTAACTGTATGGTTGTTCTCTGGTACAGCTTCACAGGCCTTCTCTAATCTTAGTACTTCTGCTTGACTGATGCAAGCTGAGTGTGGTAGACGAATAGAAAGAGAAATGTCAGGATCTTTGAAGGACACCCCCGCCCCTACTATGCTACATGTTAACCAAGGAGTTACACAAACAAATGATAACAATGGTGGAAACAATTCGGAAGAATTAGCATTGACATATGCGAAAAGAAGGTTTAAGCTATTTAAGTTAGTAAGATTTTGACAGATTAAAGGGAGTTAAACTAAGATTTCGACTAGAAACAATGCGATGTATTATTTCCAAGAGGATAGAACACACACAACAACGAAAGCCAAGAAAGAAAGTCTACTTCCTTACCTACTCCGGCATGTCGTTGTGAAATGTTGGGCACAATGTTCGAAGTCAAACTTCTTAGCGGATCCATTTTTAGTTCATTGCTCTTGTTGGAGGTGAACTTCAATGTATAAAGTAGTGTAATATTAAAGTGTTGCAAAACAAATTATGAACTAAATGAACGATTTTGCCGACTGTGTCCAATTGTTTTTCGTTCCAGCACCATTGACCTCTTAAATTCTTTTTTTTTTTTGGCGCCCAAGCTATTCTCGATTTTTTTAACAATTCAATTCAATTACTGTTACCTTACCCAAATATTGTAGTATATCAAGTTCTACTTAATGAAAATGAATGAAATGAACTGATAAAAAGCAAGGGGACCAAAATGCTCTTGAGGTACGCCCGATATGGCCGTAAATGGTGGGGATGACACATTAGCAATGGGACAGAGTATATTGTATAGGTAAGACATTACCTACTGCAGGAAAGTGGAGTGAAAATCTAACTAGAAAATTTAGAAACTAGGACCTCTTGAGTAGTAGCCAACTGTCCGCAATTGATACCCTTTCCTGAATGTTGTAAAAGAGTCTTCGGTAAAAAACAATTTTTTTCTTTAGTAGATTAACACTAGATAATATTGTAATCAGCCTGTATTTTGTAACACAATCCTTGTTGGCATTTTTGAATTTGTTGAGCCTTATTGTTTGTGAACACCTTGTTCAAGCAAGTTAAGCACAAAAATCTTATTTTCTTTTTTTTTTTCTGGACGTATGAGCCGAGATGATTGGATAGGTCTGTTTTAGAATCTATTGCATATTGGATCTGACTCTAGGACAGCTCATGACAATCTTGCAGCTCATTTGGTTGTTGAACTGTGTGTTTTTTTACTCAATTCAATTACAAATTTTACGTGACGTTAAAATTTGAAAAAGTACAAAAAAGTTTAACTTAAAATCATAAGATGTAAAACGTTACATATTAGGAAAACAAAAGCTGGTCATAAGCAAGCTTCAACGGTTTATTAGTTGTGAATGATCAGTCTTCCCGAAACTTAAAAAACTGAAGAATTCCGCGTGTGGAACAAGACAAAACCAGCTTTATTTATAACAATTCACTAATCATTTGAGAATGTATGTATGTTAATAATGGAAATATATATTTTTAAAGGATCGCCAAATGTATAGATTGTTTTTATTTATTTCTTTTTTATTGACATTGTTCTTCTTTACTGGCGTTAGCACCGCTTACGCGATTATAGCCGAGTCAATTATAGGGTATTGTATCGAATACTTTCAAAGCTGGAGTGAACCTTGCCTATTTAGCTCTGCTCTTATTATTTTCTCCATCAAACTTGAAGAAAATGCCCGTTAAAGAGTCACCTTGTGTGAAATCTCGTTTGGTACCGATCGGATCGGAGAGGTCCTTCCCATTTCTAACTGCGCTTCTGGTGTTGTCTAGCGTTAGTTTGTACAGCCGTAAAAGTTTTGCGGGGATACCAAATTTTGACATAGCGGCGTAGAGGCAATTCCTTTTCGTGCTGCCGAAGGCATGGAGTGTATTCTTCTTTCACGGGTCTTTTCCAAGATTTGGCGCATGGTGAATATCAGGTCAGTGGTTGATTTACCAGGTCTAAAGCCACACTGATAAGCCATGTTTGAATAGCTCTGCCGGTAGGCCGTAGTCGGGTAGCGTAATGTTCATTTTTACTGCCTTTCAGCGGGTTGGAAAAGTTTTCCCTTCATAAGTTCAGTATACTCTGGGCATTCGCCACTAGATCAGCCCTCTGGGCCGACCATTACCAATGTCAGCCAGCATCTCAAGCTCTTCATACTCAAGAATTTCGTCCTCTTTCTTTCTGTCCTGCAAATGCGTTTTCCTTTCCTCTTCAGGTCTCGGTATCTGTCCCACTCCGAACGTATAGTGGTCGATCGCAAAGTTGGGAGATAGGTAGTCTGCTTTCTGTCCATTGCAGCTCGACCTTCCTCTTCGTACTGTTTTTGTGACCTTCCAACCAATTGTTTCCATAGCGGCGGTACTCAGGAAGTTTTTTATGCTGGAATGTAGTACTACAGACAACCATATTACGGGCCCCGCCGAAGTCGATTAGCCTAAACCCATATGGGGATGTTCCGTCGTAGAGGTTGAATTTTTTTTTTGTCCACCCTGGCGTTGAAGTCTTCAAGGGCAATTTTGACATCGTGGCGGGGACAGCGTTCAGAAGTAGTCATAAAAGGCATTCTTGGTCCCATCTTCTCTTCCGTCGGACATATTCACAAAACATTAGTATATGTTTATTGGATCTGCTTCGACATCGGAAGCCTTGCAATAAGTAATTAAATCTTAAACTAAACTAAAACAATAGGCCCATTGGTAGGCTTAACGTTGCTCTTTAGAAAGCTAGTTTGTCTCTTCTCCCCAGACGAATTTGACTTGTTGTGTAGGCCAAAGTATTAACCAAGGTGTTCGGATGATAACGCAGTTTTAAGTGTTTTTATGCTGCGATTGTATACATATATATAAATTGGCACTTAGTAAGCGCTGAAGTGATTTTCAGTCGAGCTGCTCCTCCAATTTGTGGTTTTGAGTCTTGATGTTTTTCCAACAAATGACGATGTTGCGATTGCAATCTCTTTTTTGCTGGTGGTATATTTAGAATTCTATGGATATTTTCATTACTCATATACCATGGGGCGCCCGTTCGATTGGAATCTTTGAATTATATCTATATTCGTCGCGCAAGCTGTGCCCCATAACTGGATTCCATTGCATTTTATAAGAAGACTTTGTTGACAAAGCTAAGTCTATACTTCTTGTCTAAAAGCCAATGCAAACTGACAGATTTGAGTTTGACCTGCAGCTGTTTAGCGTAAATGTGTCATCCCCAGGTTAAGCGCCTGTAATTGTGTATTCCGAGGCATGTAATTTCGTCAACTTGCGAAATTGGAACATCGTTGATCTTGGCAGTAGGGCACTTAACTTTTATAAACCATTTTCCTAGCAATGTTTCAATTAGTTTGATGTGCTGATCTAACATTTTTGTGACTGTAATGGTGGGTTTATGTCGATTTTTTATAGCAGTATCATCCGCAAAAGTTGACGAGATTGCTTTATCACTTGTAGGAATGTATGCGGTGAACAGTATGTACAATAATAGACCAAGACCAATTTATTGCGAAACACCTGCCGTTATTAGATACTCCTCTGTGTAATTCTCATTTACTTTTAATATGAATCGTCTGTTGGATAAGTAGACTATCGTGCCACATATTAACAAATGCTCACGCTAAGAAAAACCGCCGAGTAGTACTCTCTGAAATCGCAAGCTTTTCTCATTTCATTAGTTATGCGATTTTCTGGTTCAATCACGAAAACCAAATTGATGTGTAGGAATTATATCATTCTCATAAAGAAAAGGATAAATTTTCGATAGTAGCACTACTTCGAAAAGGCAAGACAACAGGCTGATTACTCTTTATGATGACGGTAGGGTTGCGCCTTTACCTGGATTAGCTTTCATAATTATCTGCGACTTTTTCATATTTGTTAGTTAATATCATAGCTCTAACATGATATTGAAAAGCTTTGCGGGGAAAAACGAGAGATGTACAAATGTATAAATGCAATTGCAACGGGAGATATATGTAGCTTTACTTTGGCTTATTCATGGTTGGCAACCTTTTGAGTAGGACCGGTTTCAACATCATACGGGAGCATCATCAACGACGACGCTCCCACCAGTATTGTGGGCAATTTCTTTATCATAAATATAGCGCGGGGATGATAATAACATAACGTGGCGACCTATGCCGACCATTTCATTAGGCCATTTGCACGAATTTGTTTCATTCGACAGGGCTCTTACTTTGTGCGGTCAATTAAAAAACATTTATTGAAATCATCGAGAAGTCTACGCTCTGACCACTCCAACGGACGTTGACATCTATCCCGCAGGATTGTCTGACCGCTTTCGCTCGTTTCATACCGGCTGGCGGAATCGCCGAAACTTTCCTACTGAAGCAGCGGATTTAGCATCTGACTATACCCGATATGTGGAGACTGCGTGGAGTGGTCCCGCTGTTAAATCTGTTGAAACCAGCAATCATGTTAGACTCATATCGGCCTGCATCTCTCCTTTCCCCAGTAGCTAAAGCAATTAAGGCTGTGATGCTCCTGCCTTATGCACACCACCTGAGTATGGTTTCAATCAAAACTTACTCTGGGCGCGAATGTAGTGGTAGCACTAGATCTGTAGAAAGCATTTGACTAAACTAAAACATTACATAAAACCAGTGCTTTTATCGGTGGTCGACAGTCATTGGTAGAAAGTTCACAACTCCGCAAAATTAGACAAGGGGTGCAGCAGCGGGGTTCCCTCTTTTCGCTTATGTTTAATTTTTACATTTATGGTATATGCCGCTAACTACGTCAAGTACGCCCCATTTAGTAGAACCTTAACGGAACCAAATAGCAATATGAATCTATATTTGTCTCTATCCTGTCTAGCAGTTTGTACTATATTAAATAATTACTTTAAATAGCCTTGATTTTTTTTGACATAGTATTGGCGTCTGGTTATTGGCAATCTCTTTTCGAAAGTAAACAGCTATCCCGCCAACTTCTCGACAGCTACAACTACAACAAGCGAACTGCTCGGCTACACTTTTCACTGGACGGAGGAGTGCCGGCTCGAGCCAAATGTGAAATTCAATGATGTAAAATTTCTACAGTTAATAATCCTATTTTAATCGACTTAATTCCTACCTATCCTGACATGGCTCCAACACACACAAACCCTTACATAGAAATTCTACAACGATTTCAACTGATAACTTTGATGCTATCTTTCACCATACTATATTATAAATGATTAACTCAATAGAGATCTCAACATCTTAACTGTCTCTGATGAAATGAAAAACCATCATACCTATAAGCTGAGGTTACTAAATTATTCAACTTCTTCTAGAGTGCCATTCATCCGTGCTTTTCGCTGTCCCTTCATTCACTGTGTGTCAGTGGCTGCGTTCAGGGAACTGAGCGCTGAGTAAACATTTACTGAGGGATTAATTTTCATAAACGTACTGCTACTTCAAATGTCGAAGAGACCACAATAACAACTGATTGTGAAGTTATTAAGTAAATTTATTTTATGTATGTTAACGTTTGTTCTATCCATTCTGAAATGTTCCGCAAACTGATCATCTACATACCTTGGCATAGTTTTTTCATAAAAATTATTGCTTCTTTCCTTTGAATTCTGTTCTTTGAAAAACTGTATATATAGTGCAGATGGCTGAAATAAATCTATTTGACAACCCAGAAAATCTGGTAAATTGTCATTACAAGCAACATGAAGTAGAAATACTTTTAAATTTTCATGATCCTTTTTTTTTCCGATTTACAGCAGCTTACCGATTAGTAGAAAGTAGCATACAAATTTTACGCTCACAAATATGATGTGCGCTCACTGAACATGTTTACTGAGCGCACCCAATGTCAACTCATACAGCTTATCGTTCCATCGTCCATGTCGACATCGTCCACGCCTCTGACCATATAGTAGGACGGTAGTGATGAGTGACTTCTGGAGTTTGGTTTTGTTTCGTAGTAGCTGTTAGCTAGAGTTTTTCCGCGTTGAATTTCAAGACTGACGTTATTGCACATCGTGGCGGGGACAGAGATCATACAAAGCGTCCTTGTTCACATCCCCTCTTCCGTCGGAGCATGACCAAAAATCAGCGACATGTTGAAAAATTTCGCTTTGATGCGAATGGTGGCGAGACATTGCTCCTTGCCTTCCATTGCACTTCAATCTTATAAGGTCTCAACGAGAAGGGTAGTGACATCTTCTCAATTAAGGGACCGGATATTCCAAGTGCATGCTCTCAAGTAAATACAAAAGGTTTTGACATTTCGAACGTTCGTTTACACAAACAAAATACATTGAACGATTTTCGTTTTTAACTTTTCGAAAGTATGATTACACAAACAAAATTCATAGGATTTTTGTTTTGGTATTCTTGCTACTACCGTGTGTAAATTTGTCTTGGAACTAGAATAAAATTAAAAAAAATTATTATTGAACGTTTGATTGGCTTTGTGTTTTATTGACAAGTCAGTTCTCTACCAAAACTAAACTAACCGAAACGAAATGATGTCGTTAGATTAAATTGTTAATCGAAAAATGTTTAATTTTAAGTGCGCATAGCAAGCACATTAATGTTTTTGCAGTTGATCATCTCTCTGATAAGCATATTAGCTATAAGCATTTCGGAATAAAACTACTCGCGTTTCGTGTTTAAAATACATAAATATTTATTTTATATAAACAAAAGATGAAATGTTTTGTTATTTGTTCATGTGAGTCAAGTTATTTTCTGCACAAATGCGTTCCATTTGTATATACAATACATATGTTATTTGAGTAAAGTGTTTATTTGTTTCTCGAATTTTTAGTATTAGTACATAATGTTTTTTGTATTTAATTTAATATGTTAAAAAGTTTTGTTATAATATTTTTATTTAATTTTAAATAATCTCACCCCGTGTAGACTTAGTGATAAATGTTTTAAAAATCTCGTCCGTTCGTTTGCCCTGCACAGCTTATACTTACATATATACATGCCAAAGGCGTATTAGGGTGCACAGAAAGGGATGGAGTTTTTTACTTACTTAATTATCAAATTCAAGTTATCTAAATAGTGGGAAATTTCTTCTTACCCATGAAACATAAAATTCAATATATAATATAATATCAAGCAAAAAGTTCGTTCGGTTTTTATCTAAAAGATGGCGTTATTGTCCATAGTACTAGAGTTACGTGTCGCATCATGTCATACTATACGGTGCTGAAAACGTGTTTATTCGCGCTAAAAGTTTGTCTTCATACAATTTTTCGATTGATTGACTCAGCACGTTGTGAGCGCTAGTCAAAGATGGAAACCAGCAAAAGGAAAATTCGCTATATTTTAAAATTTTTCTTCGATCGAGGCGAAAAAGCAGCCAAAGCGGCTGAAAAAATTAATTTATTGTAGTTTATGGGCCCGATACTGTAAACGAACGTGTAGCACAAAAGTGGTTTGCTAGGTTCCGTTTTGGTAATTTCGATGTCAAAGATGCACCACGCGTCGGGAGGCCTGGCGATGAAAAGTGGATCACTTACGACAACGTCAAGCAAAAGCGGTCGTGGTCGAAACGCGGTGAGCCGGCGGAAACGGTGGCCAAGCCAGGATTGACGGCCAAGAAGATTTTGCTGTGTGTTTGGTGGGATTGGCAAGGAAGCATCTTCTACGATCTGCTCCCCTATGGCCAAACGCTCAATTCGGCCCTATACTGCCAACAACTGGACCGCTTGAAGGCAGCACACATCCATCAACAGAGGCCGAATTGTGTTCCATCAGAACAACGCCAGGCCACACACGTCTTTGGTGACGTGCCAGTAGCTCCAGGAGCTCGGATGGGAGGTGCTAATGCACCCACCTTGTATTCCGGACTTGACTCCAAGTGATTACCATCTTTTCCTGTCCGTGGCGAACGCTTAATGGTTAAGTTGGCCTCAAGAGAGGTCTGTGAAAATTGGCTCTCCGAGTTTTTTTGCCAATAGGAACGCAGCCTTCTACGAAAGACGAACGCTTAATGGTTAAGTTGGCCTCAAGAGAGGTCTGTGAAAATTTGCTCTCCGAGTTTTTTTGCCAATAGGAACGCAGCCTTCTACGAAAGCTGTATAATGAAGTTGGCATCTCGTTGGCAAAACGTTACGAATAAAACGGCGCATATTTGACTTAAATTGGACAAATGTACACAAAGTTATCATATTTTGAAAAATCAATAAAAAAACCGAACGACCTTTTTACTTGACCTAATACAATATTCGTTACCAAAAGAATTTTTATTCTTTATTAATTCATTCTTTTTTCTTTTAATTATAGATATAAAGGTATCATCAAATACTTTCTTTATACAAAAGGCAGAATTGTTTACATCAGTTACTTGTTTTCTGACGTTCAATCTTTTTGCAATGCTAGGAAGTTTGACAACATCTTGGATACAATGGGTGAATATACAAAACTTAATTGTTTATAATATCTGAAAAAAATATTTTTTTTGTAGTCCTAAGAGCAACACATAATTTAATTAAGGTTAATATTTTTATGCCCCTCCAATTTTAGATTTTAACTAAAAATTGGCTTTCAGGGTTATTACTTGTGATAACATTTTGAAACTCAAACGAAATAAATTCCTTTTACATACAGAGTAAATTTTACTCTGGCCCAACCAAGCTTTAATTCACTGTCAAATCCGACGAAGCGACATTTGAGCCGACGTCTGCGTAAAATGCCAAGTACCCGCGCGATGCTTAATTTCTCCAGGGTACAGGTTCAGGGGCTTATCAGGAAAACAATAACAAAACATCTAAGTCCAGCAGGAGCAAAATACTGCACCAAGGTCTTCAATTTATCTTTGGCCACTCTGACAATACCCGATATGTTAAGTGCTCTCGGTGCTAAAGCCGAGAAATTCTCCAGCGGTATAAGAACAAAACTTTCAGGCAGATCCTAAGTGACCCTTGATTCGTATGAAATAACACTTTCAATAAGGATCTAAACATTCGAAGTGACATATACGAAATTAAGAAATTTAGTTCTAGGTATCTTGATAGGCTGAGTAAACATTTTAAACGGTTTATTTGTTCCGTTTCGGGTAAAATCATTTCCTGTTGTAGATGACCCTATATTGGTGGGTAAATGACTATTAAGTTTGCTGGCCACTTATAGCTTAAGCTCAAAAGTTAAGTACGTTACGTTACGTTACATAGATGTCATAAAATTAGCTTATTGTAACTTAGTTTACAGCAACATTACATTCAACATAATGTTATAAAATCATAAATTTTTAACGAATTAAATATTTACGCGACCACTACAAATTGCCATTATTTAAAAATTCTCAGCATATTATGTGTATTATAAATAAGTTGGGTGACGAGTTGAGTGACCAGCTGTCGAAGGCTCAACAAAGTAATCCTACTACAATAATGCTCCTGCTTCTGGTCACTCCAAACACTATGTTTGTTCGAAGCGCTATGGGGGAAAACTAAGTCTTAATTTGATAAGATGTAAGATAAAAAGTACTGAGCGCATCCCTTCTAAATTCGCAGCAATTAAAAGAAAAATAAGCTTGCTAACTGTAGTTATGTCCGAAATTGAAAGAAACAGAAAGGAAAAAGAACGCCACACGTACTTATAATATTCATCTGACACCGTGCCGTACGGATATTTTCAAAGGATTTTATATCTCCTGAGTGTCGCTTAGAGATATGTTTACGGCTATGCACATACTGAAAGATAGCATCTCCACGGATGAGAAACTCTTTCACCTCAATCAATCCAAAAACACAAGAGGAGAAAATGAAGTAGTTGGCAAGTGAACGAAAATCAACCTGTCCTCGTTAACGAACAACTAAAAATTATCCGGATGTCAATTATTTCGACAGACAAAAAAATAAAAGTGGTTTGTAAAATCTTTTTGTCAGTTTTGGCCATACACCTATCAATAAGTTTAATGTATATCACTCAGTAGAATACTAATACTATATAAAGCGTACTCCTAATTTCATACGGATCTAGATAATAATTTCTCTATTTCTCATTTCCATTTCGTTTTTCGTGGGACGGTTCGTAAGTACTCACAAATAATCATCTTAGGTAGTCTAATTTTGTTCACAGAACAAAAAACTATTTACCGGATTGTTGAAAAATGAATACGAAATATTAGGCGGCAAGTATTTTTGCCCATTGTATGGCTTACAGATTTTACATTTCCCAAGAATGTCGCCAAATTCACCGAAAAATGGACGGACTAACGACACTGTTTACGTAGTGGCAAATCAGTCGAAATAGTTTTTTCAGAGAAAATCGTGTCGAAACGGAACAGAATCTGCGGTCCTCAACCATATTGAGAATTCGTGACGAGACGTTAAACAAGCAGATGGGCATGCAAAGCCGACCAACAAAAACGATGTTTGGCGCGTAGTTGAACGAAGATGGTATGCCATACCAATTGAAAAATCTCAAAAGCTGATGTATCTTGCGTCATTTGGTGCCAACAGAGGATTCTCCACAAAGTACTAACTACATCTAAGACTTAATACTTATTATTTATTTTGACTGCCTTCTATTGAAGTAATTTCATAAGAATTGTAAATAATATTTTAATATTGACTTATATTACCATTTAAGTTTAGGTATTGTTTCCTGCAAAAAAAAATAAGTTCATTTTGAAATCGAATAATCTTAAAAATTTTTTGGGGGAAGCATGGACGAACAGGACTTTCAGACTAAGTTGTAGCTAACTCTCCTTATGTCACGGACATGAACAAGCGGAAGATGTCCGTAACTTGCGAAAAATGGATGTCAACATCTCACAAAAGATGGATAAATACCTATTATGCCAGCTCTTCTAATAAAATTCTCTAAAATCGTAAGGAAGACGAGAAATCATACTGTATATAAGTATGTTGATGAACAAAACCGAGAAATATAAAAATTGATGTCATAATTGGATATGCCCGTATTTACATACGAAGAGCACACCAAAAGACGATTGACCTTTTTATCTGTCAAAAACAGACTGACAATCCAAAATGGCTGATATTGCCAACATATTAGGTGAAGTAATTGGTTCGTTCGGTTTTTTTTTATAGATTTTTCAAAATATGATAACTTTGTGTACATTTGTTGTCAAATATGCGCCGTTTTGTTCGTAAACTTGTTGCCAACGAGATTCCAACTTCATTATACCCCCCTCGTAGAAGGCTGCGTCCCTATTGGCAAAAAACTCGGAGTGCCAATTTTCACAGGCCTCTCTTGAGGCCTTAAACCTTCTTAAGCTCTTCTTAAAAAGCGAGAAGCGAAGAGATGGTTAAAGGAGGGAATTTCTAGATGGGCAACACGTTAGCTAACTGGTTGCGAATATTTCTCAGTTTTGTGAGGTACTTCGTTCTTCGAGTATGTTTACATTACGAACGACCACGGTACGCTCTTTATTAGCCTTCGAATTCTGAACTGGTATCTCTATATTTTTTCAATATCTAAACTGGCTTACAACTTCGATGTAAATAAGAACTTTGTAATCTCGTTTTAGTTTTCCAAAAGAGTCTTCTATCTAAGTGTCCCAACATTTGTTTAGGGAATATTTAAACCATTTAATCTAACTGCTGGACATATTTGCGGGCGTAGGGCAAATGTAACATGTTTACCCTTTTGGTAATTGACTCTAGTAAAAGGACTCCAATTATTTTTGATACTTTCTAGGCAGTTATATAATGTCCCAAGAACGCTTCCTTGAACAGCAGCAGTTTTTTCTGTAAACTCCTCAGAAATAACATGATTGACTTCATAATCTCATTAGTAATTCAGTTGACTTGTTCTACAGTACCAAGCTCGAAAACCGAGTTGGTGTTCTGGTATCATTTTGCTACGATAGAGAATTTGATAGCAGAATTTTTTCGAATAAATTAAAAATACAAGATAGCAGTATTTCTAGTTTGTTAGAAGACGCCTGTGCGTGGGCGTTATCTAGTTTGACTGTCATTATTATATTCGACTTTTCCCACGCGTTTGTAAACTAACTTAGTTTCAGAATGGCATTAAAGAGTTTAGAGGAGCGCTAGTTTACGCAACTCTTGACAGATCTTTTAGCACTTTTGATTTAGCAAGGTCATATCCTGAAGATTTCTTTCGCTTCAATTGCTGAGTCGAATATGAAATTTCCAGGGTTGACGTTTTAATCGACACCTGAGTTTCATGTCCGTTCTCGATTAATTCCGGCACCATAAAATTATTAGTTGCATCTAAAGTGCAAATTTTTGACTCCAGTATCGATGCCGAGGACGCACTCTAGTATCGACTTCGTGGTATCAATGCCAAAAAAGTATCATAGGAAAGACTTTTATACTACTCAGTATCGAAATCTATATAACTAATTTTTTAGAGAATTCTTCCTTTAATAAAAACAATGAGATTCTAAAAATTTTAATGGATATTTTATTGCCAGAATGTTTTTTAGATAAAGAGTTATTTCATTGCTGTCGCTTATATTTCCTTTTTTTCTGTCCAGAAATCTTATCTTACCAATAGGCACACCACAAATCGCAGGAGGAGCTTGGTCGAAAATCGCTTCAGCGATTACAATGCGCCAATTATTTGCTATATCATACGATACATTCGATACTCGCGCAGTAGTAATCGACAGATTTTGACCCTTACCTCTTGCAACTCTTATAATAACTCCGACACGTTCAATTTGGTTGTTAGAATATAGATCTTTTAAGTTGTTGGAATGTGAACGCTGCTCCTTTGCCGCGTATAATGGACTACCGAATATATCAATCCACGTATGCATGCTCATTTTGTGAAAAGCCACGGAAGTTTTGAAAATGTATCAATAATCGCGAATATACATTTATTAGGGGATTAAAAAAAGTTCGGTCAATTGATGACTTTGAATTTTTTTTTTTATGTCCAAAAATTACCAAATCCTTTGCAATTAGTTCATTAGTCTTAATTTCAAAATTTAGAATGATTGCCTAAAATGGAGAAGAGAAAACGCAACATAGCTGAGGATAGATCAGTCGAAATTCCACCACCAACGCACACAGAAATTCGCCATGTGATTTTCTTAGGTTTTCGGAGTAATTTACAGCCAATACAAATACTCAGTGAATGCCAAATTGCATATGAAATAATTGCACCGCCTTTAAAGACTATTTCTAAGTGGTTCCGAAGATTCCAGACCGAACATTTTTCCGTAGAGGACGGGCCCCGAGAAGGTCGACCAAAATCCTTCGCTGATGACGTCACTGTAACTCTGGTGAAGTTCAAAATTGACGAAGACCCACGATTGACAAAAGAAATGATGGCAAATAAATTGGGCTTGAATGCTATGGCTGTATCGCCAACATTAAGTAATCATCTGGGATACATGAAAAAATCTGCTCGATGGGTACCACGAATTTTAAATTTTTCATAAACAAATTCTAAAGTGGTCAGTCTAGCAACTTTAGTAAAGTCGTTACTGGTGACGAATTCTATAAGTACGATCCAGAAACCAAACAGCAATCCATGGAGCCCAACAAGAGCAAATCCACCCGTAAATCTAAGCAACAAAAATCGGCAGCTAAAGAAATGATGTCAGTTCACCCGATCTAGAATCGTAGCTGCTATTCCATTAGAAAAGGGTCAGACGGTGATTGCAAAATGGTACACCGAAGAGTGCTTACCAAAAGCTTTCGAAAATTTGTTGAAAATCAGGATGAAAAAGGATTTGCGGCGCTACTTTTTCAATCATGACAACGCGACATCCCACATTGCTGAAATAGCGAGGAGATAATTAATCCGGTTAATGCTGAACTTGATAAGCTAAAAAGGCAGGATTTTGAAAATTGTTTTCAGAAGTGGATCTATATGCATTGAAATCAATGGCGATTACGTAGAGAAGATAAAAAGGACAAAAATTACGAATAAATAAACAAAGATTTTTTTTTTCTGGTCAACTTACCGAACCTTTGTAAATCCCCTCGTATAACATTTTGATGACGCATCCAACGACCTTAGGTGATCAACGTGAATAGTATATAATGGAATTTGTCCTTTGTCAATAAAATCGAGGAAATATTCTTGTTTTCCAACCATTCTGTTATGCATTATACACAATTTGCTTTATATCTTCTTATTTTTTTCTCCAAGTGTGAAATGAAATAATAATGGTTTTTTGTGTGTTTGATGTTTGATATGATCATATGTAATAATTTCGTTCCATGCTTCTTGGTAATACCAACAAATTTTGCCCGTTGTCGTGTTCTTACAGCAATTCTTTCATAATCTTATAATTTTCAAACTGTTGATATTTTAGGACCTCTTCTACAGCTTAGATTTGGTCATCACATCCCTTTCCTGTGTATAAATTAATTTTTGAAAAATGTAACTGACGTATCTGGCGAAAACCGCAGGTCAGTTACAAAACTCAAACGAAGGTTTATTAAACTCATACAGACCTAACTTTGTTATCAATGCCGAATATTTTTCGCTATCTTCCTCTATAGGTACATGGAAACCCCCATTTTTTAAGTCCATAACGCTAAATAATTTAAAGTTTTGATTTTTACTCAAAACAATTTCTATTAATGGGGTAAGAAATCTGTGTTTTTAAAACATTAGCAATTAACATGCTGTAGTCGATACATACTCGATAGAACTTCCAACAGGTGCCTTCCAAAGTGCAGTCACACCGAAGAAGCTTTATATACCATACCTATTCATGTAAAATTTGTTACCCGCGAAATAGGAGTAGCAACATACAATCTGCTTTTTGATTTGGTGTTGTTTGAGAAAAAATAAGAACCAAATTCTATAGGCATTTTACGTATGGAATTCATTGAAAATCAAGAAAAAAATGCAAAAGGTGCTTGTTAATAAGAAGTTTGGGATAAAAAAATTACCTTTTTAATTTGGAAGATAGCGTTTTCATTCAGCTTTTTTTTTTTGTCATCATGGCATATTTTCCATAATTAGATTCAATTATTTATGACTTAAAATAAAACTTTTTTATTTTGTATATTATTGACCAACTGGTAAATGTAATTTGACGTGGTTGAAAAAAGCTGTGCTGCCATAGTTTTGTCAAACAATGTAATCTGTGCGCTCGAATACAAAATTCAATTTCCAGTGTTAAAAAAGTTACAAAAATTTGCTTTACCGGTAACAGTCAGAATAGGCCAGTAGTATAAACTGTTGGAAAAAACATCAAGACGCAAAACCGAAAATCGCTTCAACGGTTACAAAGCGCCAATTACATATACTTTTCAAACATCAAGGATTTTATAGATTGACGGATGGTTATTTTTAAATGTAAATACAAAAGACCAGAACGTTTCTGGAAATTGTTTTTTTCGATATTCGCGGTTTGGTTCATCATGAATTCTTTCTAACAGGGACAGACGTCAATAAAGAGTATTATTTGAGCATTTTGTGGCGTTTGCGCGGCACAATTTCTTTCCAGGTCTTTAAGCTCCAATTCGAAAAGAAAGGAAAAATCCCCTGCTTTATTCGTTGCGTTAAGGGATCCTTCAGCAGACATTTTTCAGACTATTCCATACAGATAAATGGATGATTATAACGCATTGACGCGAGCCATAGAAACACGTCATGGTAGTCAGCACAAGTGGCAAATGTAATTGATAGAACTGAAGAATCGCAACCAAAAACTCAATGAATCTTTGCAAGAACTATCTTCCGAAATCGAGAGATTGGCTCAATTGACAATTGGTGACTACCTTGAGAGGGTAAAAATTAACGCCCAAAAAAGACGTGGTCTTACAATTAGATGCCCCCATAATCTTGGCATCGGAAATTGGTAGAAAATTGAACAACATTACAGTTCGAGGGCACGTAGTTGGACATGAGCGATTACTTACTGTGGATATGAGTCCATCGCACTCCATCATTCGATCTTACTTGATCACTAAAGAAATTAAGCCCATCTGTGAAACATTCCATTGATACTGGTTAAGTTAGGCCATCCAATATAATAGAAATGAGCGAGAGTGGTGTTTTTAAACCCTTAGCAAGTCCATGGAGTTCGCTGATGGCACTTGTGAAGAGAGAGTGGAGGTAAGCGAGGAAGATAAGAAGAAGGCAATAAGGGGAAGCTAGGAAATGTGTTGATTTAAAGTGTTCGGTAAAATATTTTAATGATATGGAAATTTAGATAGAGCAAATTAATGAATAGCAAGCATTGACAACTATTAAGAGCATTCCTAAATTTCCTCTCGAGCAAATGATGTCTAGGAAAAGCTGCTGTGTGTTCGTCGTGGGAAGTAGGAAACTATATGAGTATCTTTAAATGCAAAATTAAATTGTACATATATAAATAGACTCTTCAGGAATGTCTTTCGGTTTTACAAGGCCTGTGAAAGAACGAAAGTCGAGGAACGAAGTTGGAAATGCGTGCAAATGAAGAGTTAGATAAACTGGCCGAAAAGATGGCGCACAAAGGCGAAAAAGTGCTTTAAACACGCGCATTAGAGTAAAAACTAAAGTAAAGTAAAAGTAAAGTAGTAAACTAATTAATGCTAGCATATTAGGTAATCATAAAAGCTTTACCGTGACAAAATCGAACGACGCATTCCTGAGATATAGCCATTCAAAGTTGAGCAAACTAGTTGAATTTTTTATGTTTGAATATTGCTGTTTATCAAAAATGTCTGTGGAAAACACATATCTCAACCTGACAGGAGATTTAATAATTTTACCGCTTACGCGATTATAGCCGAGTTAACAGCATTGCGCCATTCGTTTCTTCTTTTTGGTGTGTGGCGCCAATTCGAAATACGAAGTACATCCAGGTCCTTCCAACGGAGTGGAGGTCTTCCTATTCCTCTGCTTCCACCGGCGAGTTCTGCATCGAAAACTTTCAAAGCTGGAGTATTCTTATCCATCCGGACCACATGGCCTAGCCAGCGTAGCCGCTGCTTCTTGATTCACTAATCCGCACCATATAGCAGAACGGGAACGATGAGAGACTTGTAGAGTTAGGTTTTCGTTCGTCGGGAGAGGACTTTACTTTTCAATTGCTTACTTAGTCCAAAGTAGTCCAATCTGCGTTGGATTTCAAGGCTGGAGAAAGCAGAACTCACGGCGCGGTTGCTGAGGCCAATAATGTCGATATCATCGGCGTACGTCAGCAGCTGCACACTCTTATAGAAGACTGTACCTTCTCTATTCAGCTCTGCTGCTCGTATTACCATATTTTCTCCAGCATTAAATTGAAAAAGTCACACCTTGTCTGAAACCTCATTTGGTATCGAACGCCTCGGAGAGGTCCTTCCCGATCCTTACGGAGCTTTTAATAGTGCTTAACGCCAGTTTACATACCCATATAAGTATAAGTTTTGCGGGGATACCAAATTCAGACATAGCGGCGTAGATGCAGCTCCTTTTCGTGCTGTCGAAGGCGACTTTAAAATCGACGACCTATCTATAACATATTGGTGGTCTAACTTATATATTGAAGTTAAACATTCATATGTTAAAATGTGATATGTAAAATAAATAAATAAATATGTAAAATGATAAATGTTATTCTTTTAAGATTTAGGTCTATGAAGTTAAAAATGTGTACATGAAAGTCTCTATACCTTTCATGAACATAAAAATTTTATACACTGTACACTTCTTTTACGATTTTAACCCATAATTTCATTTTTGAAAAATCGGTTAGGATTTATAGTATAATCTAATCTCGATGATTTTTAGTGCAAATTTTTGTTTCACGCTTTTACATCCTTTTTGGACGGATTTATTACCCAAAACCTAAATAATCAGAAAAATCGGACATATACGTAAATGTTTTAGTGGTTCAATCTGTCCGATTCCGGCGTATAAACAAACATGATTTCCAAGTTTGGTTGAAATATCTCAAAACAGACGGAGAGATATAAATTTTGCTGGATCTTCTCCTTTTCCTCCTTATTAATATGAAAAGCATAAAAAGAAGTAAATCGGTAAGTTTTACTAAAAAATTATTTTTTTGTTCCTTTTTAAAAAGTTTTGCAAAGAAAAAAGTTCTTCTTTAATGACTCAATTTGAGTCCCCAAAAAAGTGTTTTCGCAAACTAAGAACTTTGAAATTTGTGGTAGCTAATATGTACAATGACTCAGTAACCCGTATCAGTTGGAAAATGTTTAATAAATGCATTTCCTTATGAACAAGATTATGTGTAAGAAATTCTAATTTCCAACTAGGATACCAGTACCTGGAAGAGCAAAGATACAAATTTTCATATGGTCCAATTCTTTGAACAATTTTAAACAAAGTGTCTTAATTTGAAGATAATATCATCAATTATATAGAATTTAGAGCAACAAATAGACAATACGCGTGTTTTAAGCACTTTTTCCCATTGTAGAAGGTTTCGCTACCAAAGCATACTCAAAGAAGTGATTAACCCAGATTATACCGAATTTATTGAGGGAATACTTATCCAGTCTGCTGTAAGGCAGTGAAAATTAAACATAAGGAAATGGTGAACCTAAATCTCCAAGTAATCACGATAGGAAAGGCATTCCGATACCCAGCTATGACGAAGTTCAAATAGCTATTGAAACATGCACTTCACTTGCACATAATTTTTTTGTTCTTCTACTTTTTTAAATTAATTGCATTTATTTCAAACAAGATACTACGAACTTAATCGGTCGGTAAAAGTGTGCCTCCACTAGTTGAATTAATTTTTCAGTGAATATTTATAATTTTTTTTTTGCAAAATACATACAATTTATTTGTCAATTTTTTATCCTATTTGCCCATTCCCCTTCGACAGTTGTTTCCCCTTTCTTTCACAATATTATCCTTCATATCTAACTTCATCCTATAAAGCGCTGCCAAAATTGAAAATTCCATTTAGTCAACGTTGACGCCGCGTTATTGTGGGATGTCCCATATAAATTGTATGGGCATGAGGATTTTTGACAGTTTTTAAGGCTCAACGCTCCAGTTTAGGGATAGCAGTTACTTTTAAACGTGTCTGGTGACAGAAATATGATGTTGTCACATTTGAAGCATTTTTCTTGAGCATTTATTTTAATTCATTTATAACAGACAATTCGTATATCTACTACAAATGTAGCTCTGACATACGTATGTACAGTTAAAGCTAATACACGAATTTAGGTTAATTAATTTCTCTTTTTTTTTATATATATAAAAGGCTTTGTCCTGAATGACTGATGAATCAACCATTTACCATACAGACCACAAACTTGGAGGTATGCTCTGCGTATGACGTAGGGATTCGATAAGATGTAATTTTCTGGGAAGTGGCCTTGGGATAGAATTTATTAATTTATTTTTAAATCGTTCGATTTGGGAAACACTTTTTTTTCGGAAAGTGAACTTCAGATCGATCTATTCAGACAAGTCTTACGTATGGTTCGAGTAGCTTAATATTTGGAATATAGATAGCTCTTTTTCTAGGTAAATGTGTAGAAACAAAAAATCTTACTAGAACCATCTTTAAATTCCATGCCACGAAGTCACTGGCGAACTCTTGTACTATATGAAATTTAATTATATTAAAATTTTTTTACGATCTTGTATATTTTGCAATGTACAGAAGATGGATTTTTTCTGATAGCACGAAAAAGGCGAAACACGTTTAATGTCAGATAGCTATGAAAACGAGTGTGAATAGATAATGAAACTAATTTTAAAATATTGTATCATGCATACACTTCTATACACCTTAGTAGCTTTTGATAATATATACAGTTACTCACAAAATGAGTATACACAGGTTTTCGTAAGAGAAATACACAAACTATGCAAAATTAACTTAACGGTTGATGGTTTTCAATAATTTATTTTTTTTAAATTTTGTGCAAAAGTTCTCTTTTTGTACTTTTGCGTAACTTTACATATGAAGTAAGAATGCCTATTACCTATTTCTAGTTTTTTAACTGAATTCTTTCAGTTTCAAGACAATTTTGATTATTTTAAAAAAATTATAACTTGAACTCAAACTTCTTTTTAACACAAAAATATGAATATTACATGTAATTTTGGAGAAAACAGAAATTCGGATACAAGAATTCCAGCTATCCGAAATTAGTGATTTTCTAAAATTTTAGGTTTAGATAGTTATACTTATAGGAAAGGAGAGCAACAACAGATGACGAGAGGGCCTCTTTTAAGCCTTTCTGATTCGGGTAAACAAATGTTTTTATTCATATTAGACACACAGATTTATTGCAACAAAATGTATTAATATTTAATTTTTGTAATAGTTATATTATATGTTATTGCTATATACCTATATATGTATATACATCAAATGTTGGATAAAATCTCATACGTAATATTAAGGTACGGACAAAGAACGTAAGTTAGAGGTATGGGTGGTGTTTACTATAATATTAAGCTCTAATTACCACACTCCGAGTGGCAGCCTGAATATATAAACTGTTGGAACAAGCCTTGAGAGGAGAGTCGGCGGAGGTGTCTTCCTATGGAACTCTTTTTCAGACCATTGCAGTATTTTTCAGGCGGAGACATATTTGTCATAGAGGAAGTAAAGAAAATCGGACCCAGCTTGAAAGATAGGGATATTTTCATTTTCAGTAACAGCCAGGCAGCAATAAAACATTCTTCTCGATAAAGAACGTACTCGTATAAGCATGCTTTTTGCCACTTGCAAACTATTTATCAAGTTTACATAGAGACTAAGCTGCAAAGATCATGAGAAAAAAGAAATGATCACTCATCTCTTATGCGAGTGTCTTGCTTTGGGCAGTGCTAGGTCTCGGAATTTCTGGACTCTACAGTTGGATAGTCTATCGAAGGTAGTCATTGTTCATTAAATTATCGAAATAGCTAGATATGAAAGCCTAATGACATTACAATGGATAGGCAGCCATCACAGCCTAACCTAACTTGAGACCTTAAAGAAGGAATATATGAATGTATCTTAATACATATACCAATATTGATATTATACAATAGTAATAGTAAGTGAAATAGTTTGACTGTTTAATTTCCTTCGGATATCGACAAAATCCTAACCAAAATAAAAAGTACTTCACTTCCGGGCAGTTAGAGTGACTTGGCATTGAGCATTTCGGCCTTAGTCATGTCATGTATTCCTTTTAAATTTAATAATTTTTGAAGAAAATTTTCTTAAAATAATTAACAACTTCTTTTAATCATTTTTTAGCCTGGCCCAAAATATTTGGCTGTGCCTGTAACTCTAAGGATAGTGTTCATACCGCTATTTTTATATTGCAACTATTGCCCTCTAAATGTGACAAGAACGCTACCAATCTTAATAACGAGTGATTGGGTATATTGGATCATTGCTGCCGTGATGTCATGGAGTTCTGGTTACCTAAGGTGAGCCAAATAAAATTCAAACTTTTTAACAAAAACAAAAATTAACCTCCCAAAGAACTGAAAAGGAAGATATTAAAAACTTTTTTAATCTTAACAACTAAGTACTTAAACTAATTAAAGTAAGCTTAGACACCGTGTTCGCGATTCTAGCCAAATAAACAAAGGCTCGCGACTCGTTTCTTTTTAACCATTTTGTCGTTAATCTGAAATACTAAATGAATCCAGGAGTGAAGGTCTTCGGCCTTCTGTGCTTCCACCAATGGATACCGTGTTAAATACTTTCATAGCTGAAGTCGTTTTATCATCAGCGATATTATTCACCGTTGCCAATTCGTAAAAGAACAGAAAAACTTTTGCAAAACCTGTATTTCGGAAATTACCAATTCCATTTCATCAGACGTCGACATCGTCTACACTTCCGCACCATACAGTTATAATTCCTGTGGCGCTATCCACGTATTAAGAGACATGCTTATCAACAGTGATGTCAATTCATTGGCTAAATTGAAGACAAACGTTTTCATAGACAACGTCAATGTCAGTTTTCGCAGCCGCATAGGTAAAAGTGGTGTGTATAGATTCTTCTCTCCCGGGTATTTTTCAAGATTTGACGAATAGCCAAACAAAATTAAAAATATTTATCAAAATCGGCCCACCTTATGACCTTGTGTTATTCCTCCCTTGATGGTTAGAATTTTCACCTGTATGCGATCAACCTCCGGCTACACCTTTTCCAATAAATTAGCAAGATCAGACTACTCTACAAAAAGTTATGCATTGTCATCCATACAAAAATATACGCGTTTAATTGTGAACTTTTTACGTTGTTTAAAACGGTTTAATTACCAAATCAGACTTCATGGTAACTAGATGTGTGTGGCCATACATTGAAATCATCCCTCGCCTGCCTCTCCTAATGTTTGAATTTTCGTAAAAAGGTATACCTTGTTATTAATAAAACTAGTCAGTCATCCTCTTCTTTTCATACTATTACTGGTGAATATTCTATCCAATTATCAAAATTACGTTTATTACTCAATGCAAATACCAAATATATGCTATTATTATATAACAAAGTTCTTTAAATGCGTGCTACAGCGGGACCTTGTTTTGTATTTGCAACGCGCTCATCTATTACACAGAGACGGGCTCTTTCCCGCTGAATTATTTTACATTGGTGCAATGAGAGAAATTAATTGTGAAAAAAAGAAAAATAAAATAATAATATTTTTGTTATAAAAATAAGCATAAAACAACGTATTTGTACTAAGGCGCGTACATTTTGTACAGCGAAATCACCTTACTATGCTACATAAAATACAACATACATTAAACTCCAAAGTAATATCTTTATCTATAGAGATTTCCAGAGCGAAATCGCAGTTAGGCAGATTAAATAGACGGTAAATTAAGTTTATAAGAAATGTTCCTGTTAGCTCTTTGATAAAAATTTTCTAAAAAACTATAAATTGTCATCGGCATAACAAAAGAAAGTGCTCAAGGAGGACAAGAAGACCAGCCGACATCGACTAATTATAATTAACTCAATACTCATTGAAGGATGGAGGATTTCGTAGTAGTCGTTTCCCCAATTAAGAAAGCATTTTCCTGATCTTAATGTAAGTTCCAAACTATTTGTTAAGTTAGAAAATTTGAAAGAAAAAAAGTTCATAACTTAAACGATTAATATTAAAACACAAAAATTATATTCTAATAACTCCGATTCACCACAAAAAGGACCCTCCTAAGATAATTAAAAAACACACATATAAAAGAACAGACTTGTGTAGTCGATAATGAAAGTTATCGCTTTCCTGTTTGTTCTATTACTGGGCCTATGGCGCATCTGTTACAAAATTAAATTTGGTTGGGATATTTTAATATAATATTTTTTTTTAAATAAGTTCAGTTTTTGCTGCATTGTACAATCCGACAAACTAACTGTCAACCCAATCATCTTTTATTTTAGTTAAAAGTTAAGAGTTTATTAAAATTGATCGCTTGACAACCGCGTAACGCGTTAAGATTGTTAAAAACCTTCTAAACAAATGGTGACTGAAGGCAAGTGACATTGATTGGGTTCTTGAACAACAAGCAGTGGATGACGATTTTTCGTAAACTCGGGAGATGCGTATATAAGGACGAATTTCGCATATGAGTCTCCGAGAGCCCTCAAATAATTGAAGAGAGGCCAATACAGACAATAAATTTAATGTCTGGTGGGATTGCGCCTTACTTCTTTGAAAACAACAACGGCAAGAAGGTTTTTTTGGGCCTTTATTGAAGAACATGACTTGGACAATATGTGGTTTCAAGAAGATGGTGCCACATGCCAGTCAACTGCAACGAATATGGTCTTATTGGGAGAGAAATTACCTGAAATGGATTGAAGTTTGGAAAAATTCGCGCAGCGGTCATTTGAATAATGTATTGGATCATATATTATGCAAAGGTTCAAACTTTATAATAAAAAAGGGATTTTATAAAGAAAAATATCTGAAATGCGTTTTATTTATGTTTACTTTCGAAATCGCCAAAATGGAAAACCCTGTATATCAGTAGCCTTGTTATTATTAAACATTTTCTTAGGATATTATAAAGTTAAGGAAAGATAATATTATATTATTATATTTTATTATTCCGAAATATGTTGGGAATAGTTTAGGTACCGTACTCTTTACGCGCGGAAATCTATGTTTGCTGAGATATTTGCAAATTAAAATTAAAAATTTGTCTTAGAAAGAATTAGTCCCTACAGCTAAAGAATTACATATTCTTTATCTGTAAGCTGCTAAAAAACACAAAGGTGCAGAAAACATTTATAGCCAATATGTTGATTATTAGTATTTTAAGACTTGTCTTTTTTTTACATTTTTCAGCTCGTTGGCAATGATGTACGCACCACAATCAGTTGAGCCGAAATATCAAGTTAAAGCTGGAATGTTTGCAGCTGCAATGCTTATAACCGGAATTTTCGCTGGAATTTTATTTTCTTTTTTAAACCCTTCTTTCGTTGGATATTAAATATTTACAAATATTAAATGATTGTTAAGCTGATAAAAGCCATACATTTTACAAGGGTTTCCAAAAGTGTAAAGCAAACGTCTAAATGTTACGGTTTAATCTACTGTTACTCAAATTTAAAGCGATATTGAATTTCTTATATTAATTCTTAATCAAATACACTAAATTTTTACAAATGATACTATCAGGAATCGAAAATAATTATTATGTTTAGTTTTTCAATGAAAAAAATCAAAGACTTCCTTTTAACGCATGAAAGATTTCTGTATATGTAGAGGCATAGTTCTAGAGGTTCTTTGCGATTCTGAAGAGATATCGAAAAGTGTTATCGATATCTATAAAAATCAAAATTAATAGTAAATTTTAATTTTTATTTATCCTTCAGAAAATAATTATTAACTATTAAGCTATATTTTTTTGATCACAACATTTTTATTTTCGATTTAGATCTTTTCGTTCAAAAGTAATGACTACCTATGTCTACGTATTCCTATTTCCGCAGAAAAGCAGAAGCTATGGATGCAATACAATTCTTTCTTCACTCATTAGATGTTTTATATAGATATAACAGGGATCATGAAAATATAGTTCGTGCTAGTCTTTAGTGTTATATTATTATAGCTCAAACACGGAATTGGTTTTGTTTATAGAAATATGAGAGTTCTGGAAAGATCTTTCTTTTAATATGAAATGCTTTTATTTATTTTGAACCTGTTATAAAAGTTTTACGCATATAGATTTGTAATTTTTAGCTTTGCTGAATCGAACAGGCAATGGAGACCTCAGTCTAGTCTAGTAATAAAAAAACGTAAATCTTTGTTCTTCAGCCTTCACATTTCAATTGCAATTTTTCTTCCGATCCGTGTTATTACGGTTGAATATAATATTTTAATATCTAAACACTAGAATAATTGCAAAAAAAAAATTTAATAAATAAATATTTACGAATAAATTAATCACTCTTGAACGTACTAATAACTAATACAATGTCTTTAAGTATCATATATGTACATTTACTATGTTGTGAGTGGCCAATTTATTAGGGTCAGAAAGGAATTCTTGAGTTTTCTTGTTAAATTGGATATCGACTACAAATAATTAGTTATTGTTCCCTTAAAATTTTTTTTATTTGTATTTACATGCTATTTTGATAACAAAAACTGTAAAAAGTTATACAAAACTGTTTTATATCTTTTCGTATGACAAATATTGGTAAAAAGTTAGTGAAATAATTTTTAATAAATATTTAGTTATGCGTCCCTTTTGCATCTTCTTGGGGTTTGGAATTGTGATGCCACTCTGTGATAAGTGTTTCAATCAACTGCTGCTTGGTGGTAATCACTTCTTTTGAAGTCGTTCGTTTGGTGAGCCCCCACATGTATTCTATGGGATTCATTTCTGGTATATTCCCTGGAAACAAAACATTGATATCTTTTTCGGCCAAAAATGCAGTAACACTTCTGGCTTTGTGGCACTGTCCAGAGTCATGCACAAAAGTATATTCTTCATCCTTTATCTTCGGCAGTAACCGTGTTTCTAGTACTCGTTTGTATTGGTTTTGTCTCATTGTACCTCTTACGATGTATATGCGCCTCATCCCTTTGCCTGAGACCATGACACTAACCGGGTGTTTAACCCTCTCTACAAGGCAATCAGCGTGGAATTGTTTACCAGGGCGTCGTCTTACAAAAGAATTTTTATCGACCAAAATTTCAAATGTTGATTCGTCGGAAAACACACCTGTAAAATAATAGAATAAGTAGTTGAACATCGAGCTAACCAATTGCATTATTCGAATATATTGTACTGCTACTTGTTTTTTGGTATGCCGACGTCCCAATAGTTTCTCTTCGACAAACCCACCTACCCATTGACTTTTCCGAAATCTTTACACTCTTTTTACGATTTTCAGGACAGATATTTCTTATTTGTCGATCAGTACGTTGTGTTTTGATCCTTTTCCTGCCACATTTTCCAACCCAATTCGCCTCAAGAGGCACTTTATGGTCAATTCTAATTTTTATTCGATTGACAAGCGACTTTGAAACCCCAGCAATTTTTGCTATATCCCTCTGGACCTCTGGGAATGTGAGGAGTGCAGTAACAGCGTTTGTACTTCTCTAAATTTTCTTGGAGACGTGTCCTGAGCCGCCCTACCTATCCTAAAAAGTTGAGAATTCGGGGTTATCGTGTCGAACCGTTGAAAAAATGTAAATTCATAGACAAAACATACCAAAAGAATGTGTATATAGAGTATAACTTAAAATACCTTTTGATTATTTCAAACACAAAATTTTACTATAAGTAATGAAAAAAATTATACTTATTATGTGTTGCCCCTTCACAAAAATAATACTCATACAAACATAGTAAACGATAAAGTAAAGTACATGAATACGAGCATTGTCCCTAATAATTTGGCCACCCAACTCTATATGTACATAGATTCGATGTGAAGGCATGAAATCTGAAAAAGCTTTATTTTGATCTTTTATTGAGTGAACATATGCAAATATAGAGGCCAAAATCTACGACTCTTAAAAGGATCTGGAAAAAATTGTAAGAACTATAAACTAGTCTATAAATAGTGTTGCAAAGGAAGAAAAAGGGATTGTGATGTGAAAGCATAAAAATGAGGCTAATCCCACTCACAATACTGTTACAAGTATCGCTAATTATAGCGATGGGCTCATATGAATGATTTTTGTTTATAATACTAAAGACTAGCTTGGGTCCATTTTTCGTGATCCTAGTGCAGGATCTACATAAAAAAATCTAATGAGTCAAGAAAGAATTGTATAGATATAATTTATTAAACTGAACCTATGAAGTTTTGAGCTATCGTTGTAATAAAAAAAATAAACATAAAAAATTAATTTTTATTTTTGAACGCAAAAATTTTACTCATAAAGTAATTTTTATTTTTGATTAGAAAAATACAACTCAAAAAATAATTATTATTTTTGAAGAAAATTTTAAAATTCAAATTGCTACCCTGCAAGACGGGTAGCTGTTGCCTAACATGTTATCCCTCTGTTACTTTACATACGTGCATTTGTTATTTGAATTGTTACTTTTCTTCTAGCCGTGGGAAAAAAATAACATATATTCGCCTATTTTAATTTTGGGATATTTTTGTTACCGTATTTGTAATGCATCTGTTATTCAAAACAAGCACGTGTGTTACTCGATCTGGCAGCAACTGGCTATTGAAAACAAATGTACAACACCCATGTGTTGTTGGAAACATAATCATTTGTTAGCATATCTATGGGCGGTGAGTTATTCAAAACAAATGCATTTTTTAGCGGACCTGTCACCGGTGAGTTATTTAAAAAAAATGTCTTTGTTATCAGACGGATTACTGATTAGTTATTATAAACAAATGGCTTTGTTACCCGACGGGTTACTCATTAGTTATTGAAAACAGATGTCTTTGTTACCCGATTTGTTACCCATATGCTACTGACCTTTACCTATATTTCATTTAAAATGAAAAATAGCATTTCTTAAGTTTATTTTTGTTTATTGAAAATATAAATAATAAAAATTTACATATTTACAAGTTTGATTTAAAAATTTAGTTTGTTTTTATCAAATAATTAAATTAAAATTGTTAATTTAACTTCTTTTTACATATACATATGCTTAACAAAATTAATTGTACATTCATTTCTAATACTTAAAAGACAATGGTACTACAATTTTGACTAACTAAAAATAAGTTTTAGAGTAATTAAAATATTAAGACAGCCGCTTCAGAGGAAGACCACCACTCCGTTAGAAATATCATGCTTAGTAAGACCTGACTAAACAGGCGGCATTGTTCACTTGGTTTTAATCGTGACAGCAATCTATGCCAGTAAAGAAGAAGTTTACCAATGGAATCTGAAATATACAAAAACTAATTATTATAATGTATTTTATTAATTTTTTAACTTTATTGCTAGCATATACAACCGGTTAATATAATACAATTAATCGTAATAAAAGCTTTACAAATAACGTAGCTATTTGCATACATTATTTGTGTATGCTTGGTACATTCGTAACAAAATTGTAAAATTTTTACGAAAAAATAAATTTTTTTTAATAATATATAACATGAAATAAAAGATAATTAAATAAACTATCTTCCAAAACTCATTTAAACAAATTTAAGTTAAATATTCAAACAAAAAGAAACTTTTGTTACACCATTGCTTTTCTACACCCGAATATATGTAGGACTGGCACATGCAATACAAAAGTGCAAAAATTTAGCAAAAAAATTACATTTTTTTAAAATAAATTTCATCAAACTAAAAGATAATCAGATAAACTTTATTTTAAAATTCTTTTAATCAAATTTAAGTGAAATGTTTAAACAAAAAATTAATTTTTGTTACATTGCCAAATTTGTACACCCGCATATGTGTATGACTGGCATGCAATACAAAAGTGCAAAATTTTTACAAAAAAATCAAATTTTTTTAAAATGAATTTCCTCAATCTAATAAACAATTAAATAAACTTTAATTTAAAATTAATTTAAGTTAAATTTAAAAAAAAAAAAAAAACAACTTTTGTTACAACATTGCCAATTTATACGTACGAATGTATGAAGGACGTTTTGCGATGATAATCCTATCGATGATATTCGTATTAATTCACTTGAAGCTTGCGTTGATAATCCAAATAAAATGCAATATTTTTATTCTCATAAAACCAAAACGTAAATATCATTTGTACATATGCGCACATTCGTCTTTATGCACATATGTACGTATGTAGATATGCATATACACATACGTGTATGCACATGTTGTTATCTTACCTTATTTCTTGATCTAATGTTGCTCCCACACTGCTACAGCTAGTAAAGAAATTTTTAAGAATTATTATTTTTAAATTTATTTATATTTTATAAAACAACACATCTCACCTCTCAGCGTCTTCAGTTGAAAAAGTAAATGGCGGAAAATTTTCAAAGCCCATATTTGAAAATGTGTATACGCACATTTCTTTCTAATATACTAGACAATCGTTTTCGATATATGGTACTCGTCTTACTACAGAAACTGCCTATAGGAAGGAAAAAATAGTTTTGTGGATGTAGTGGTAAAGCAGAAAAATTTTACGATATTAGTTGCCAAATGGTTACCTCCGTCTTGCAGGGTATGAATACATTGCTCAGATACAATCATTACTCTTGAGCGAAAATATAAAAATAAAAATTGTTTCTGTTGTAAAAATTATAAAATAATTTTAATTATTACCTTTTGAGCGATATGTTAAATTAGAAAAAATGAACAATTATTGATGATTGAAATATTTAATCACTGAATAATGATTATTAAAACGATTTTTTTAATAAAACTCATAGTGATTACCATCTCTGAATACTATGTAATATATCGCAAAAAGTTTTAAAATGTACAACTAAATTTTATAGCTTTTCTGAAAGCGTACAACGATATATATAAAGTTAATATGTTCATTATTGTTAAGAGAGACTTTGAATAACATTATTAATATTAGTTTTAAATGTTTTGTAAATGATTGGAACTGAAACTTTCTTAATAAAATTCCCATAATATTTTTAAATCTTAAAAAATTAAGATTGAGAGTTACATGGAAGCACATTCCATTAAGCTAAACCAACACATGCAAGGATCAAACGTTGCTTCATTAACAAATACTATATTAATATTTGCTTAATAATTTTGTTATAACTTTAAACTAACTGTCTGAACAACAACTTTACGTTCCCCGAATCGCAATAGCTTAAAGTATCAATGAGAGCATACGTTTCGCAAAATCAGTAAAAGAATTTAGCGAGCAATTCATTTTATACCCTTGAGAAGGACATTTACATAGTTTACTATAATTGATTGTCTAATAACTTCTTCAAAATCGGAAAATGAGTGTTTTCTATTTTCTATTTCAAAAGGCAAATTATATTTAACTTAGAAATGCCCTGTATGCAATTTCTTTGTAGATTATAATTATGTTAATTTGAATCGTACGAATCTCGGGTTTCCATCATCTATGAAAATTAATGATGAAGGTTCCAGTGATTGTTACAGAATCGCAGATATATTCGCAGACTTTTTCGATTCTAATTAATTGCACTTAAATTTTGTGCTGAATTTCCAATAACAATCATATTCAATGCTTCATTAAACCCAGCGAATCTGCTAGAATTCACCTCACATATTAGTAATAGCTTAAAAAATCAGATTGATATTATCCACAATGATAAAATCCACAATATTATAGAAGTGGATTATTTCGGTATCCTCCTTCCTTTCTCAAGTGGATTTCATTATTTCAGTATTTTTTAAAACTTTGCAGAACAAATTTTGAAATGCAGGACCCTCTTGAATATTTGTGCAACGATTTCCGCCAGTATTGTTTCCACTGACTTGTTATTACGAATCAAAACCGACATACTAAGAGCTTTAAAAAATAATAATAATTTCCTTCCCGCCCCTCGGTCGGATTGGAGGGCGAGTAACGCTTCCATACCTTACTCTGCCCTACGCGCTTTTCGCTTTCAATAAACACCACTATTGCTAAATTGAATTTGAATTCAAATGAAATGAAAATAAAAAATTGTATTTAATCAATAAGTTATATTAAATTACACCTTGGCGGCCGCGATAGCCGAGTGGTTAGCATTGCGTACTGCCATTCGGAAGCTCTGGGTTCAAATCAAGACCAACATCCAAAAGTTATAGAAAATTAATTTAAATAAAAAATTAAGTAAAATTTTCTAATTGCGGCCGCCCATCGGCAGGGAATGTCAACCCCTCCGAGTGTATTTCTGACATGAAATAAAGCTTTGTTTTTTCACGACGAACCCAGCGTTACCCACCTCCCGCCCAACCGACCGAAGGGCGCGTCTGAGGGAAATGGAAAAATCCAACAGATCGGTGACCGAAATCCAGTATCAGTCCGGACTGCCCTGACCCTGAAACCGTTCGCGGAAGGTCGCGGTTACACTTGCCTCTTACACTAAACAGCTACAGATTTGTTCATCAGCTGCTATAAAATTGCATGGGGAAAAGAAGAGGGAATTTATTTAATTACTTAAAGCACTCAGTAAGTAGGTTTTGATACAGAAAAACGAGTCAGAGGAATCAATGTTGGGGAAATGTGTATTAAAATCGTTACACAAAGATCTAAAAGGGTCGTGTATCTCACAGTTTGTTCTGCATGAGCCCAATGAAAGGGGCCTAAAGTGTCTAGATGATCTTAAAGGTGAAGTTAAGCTCGCTAAGTAGGTATGGGCTATTGATAGCACCTCTATTCAATTTGGTGGAGCTCGGCCGCTTCAGCGGGTATATACATACCATATATGTATACTACAGCTTCAATATTTGTAAAATAGCAGCGCCACCAGCGTGCATCTCAAATAACCAACTGAATTGTTGAAATCAATCAATTATTAATGTAAGGAATAAGAAATAATATTATTTATTTTGTTACCAAATCATTAATACATAAAACGACCACGATTTAGTAATATTTGTTAATGGCCATTTTATTAGCGAACAGAACAAATATTTGATCTATGGAATTTATGTGTACGGAATTCCTAATTTCATGTTTTTGGCTTAACCACCAAATCTTGTTTAGGTATTTCTAAATTGTGGAATTAATTTCTGTTCATACAGACAAGCAGGTAACTTTAAATATTCTCCTTCCGATACTTATGTACTTAGTTCGAACCTAAACTGAAAGCATCAAGCTCTTTGAGTATCCCAGGAAGAATCATAATGTAGAATTTTATGTAGTGATATACAGTTTTTCCATAAAAATATTAATATTTTAGTTGTACATTTTTGAAAGTTGTAAACGTTAATATATTTATATATATGTACATATGTATGTTCATAAAACAATATCTTTTCCAATTGTAAGTCTTAATTTGAAAAAAAAATTGCTCTAATTTAAATACGAGCTACAGCACACGGTAATATCGGAGAGTATGACTTTGGGTCTGCTAACTTAATTAAATATACCAAGAAAATAACAAAAATAATTGAAAAATTTAGGTAATACAAAATCAAGCCTTGAGGTGTCCAGACAATACAAACCTAAAAATATTTTTTTATTATATATGGTAATAAAGAAATATAGATGAATAAATATCAGAAATCACAAAAACAAAAATAAATGGTATAAAATAAGACAAAAACAACAGAAAATCTAATACATTAATAAAAACAGATTTTTTTGAATAAAAAAAGAAAAAACAAATCCTGTCATCAGAAAACCAGTCGTCGTATTCGCGACTTGTGGGAGCCGACACTGTGAACAGTCATAACTCCGAAGTTGAAATCCAACGCAAAATCACTCTTTCCAACAGGTGCTACTTTTGGTTGAGTTGGCAATTGAAAAAAAAAATCCTCTCTTGACGAACAAAAACCAAACTCTACAAGTCGCTCATCTTCCCGTCCTGCTATATTGCGCAGAAAGTGGACTATGTTGACGTCCGATGTTTCGCCCAACGGAGAAAACGATAGACGACAAAACGATATCTTGCACGAGATATACGGCGACATTGACATAGTTCGGCGAATCTAGAGATAGCGACGACGATGGCTCATGCCATCCGAATGGATGAAAGTAGTCCAGTTTTGAAAGTAAGCGGTGCCTACGCCAATGAAGAAAAAGAGGAAGCTCTGGTAAGGACACAGACCATCCTTCCTGCAAATGAAAAGATAGAAACTTTAAAGGACTGACCAATGCCCAAGAATTTGCATCAGTCTCTGAACGGTTATGCACTGCAGTTATGCTAGCATGCCGGGTTCCAGATGCAACATTTATTCTGGATACGGATGCTATTATTTATGCGTTAGGTTCCGTACTTTCACATGTAATTGATGAGCAGGAGAAAACAGTTACCTACTATTGCTGGTCTATTGGATACGATAGAAACTACTGCGTAACTTGGAGAGAACTCCCAGCGTTGGTGGAGAGCATCAAAGATTTCCACAAGCATCTTGATGTGTAGAATCCTGAAGAATAGCTGACTAATAGCGGCATTCAGTATTTTGATACAGTCAACAAATTTTCAAATTGATTGATACTATTTTTGTGACCATAGTATCAATTGCAATTCAGTACCGAGAGTATCAAAAAATTCGCCTGAAAAATGGGACGAAAAATTAATTTCAGCGATCAGCTGGTAGCGGCCTTTGCTAGATATGTGCACAAGCACTTAACAAAAATTAACTTATCGATTGCATGCGATAAATTTTCTTAAAAATAATTATTCATTAAAATAAACAAAAACTACTAATTATCCTAAACATTGGCAAAGACCTTATTTTTGAATATTAAACATGAATCATTTGTGTTTCGTGCCGGGGTTGATTAGGGGCCAGAATTCCTCGTGAATTCCGGCAACGGGGATCGGGGGAGGTGCCGGTCCTTCAGAAAGCTGCAAAAAAAATCTACCTACTTTCCTCTATCAATAAAAGAAATCTTGCATTATTGTGTTAATTAAATATTTAATAAAATATTATCATTTATGAAATTAAAAAGTATATATGCAAAAAACTAAACGAATAAAATGGAAAGAACTCACCTGAGATGTTGCTGCTGTGGCTGCTATATCAAAAGAAGGGCCTAAGGCCGGCAACCTTGGCCTTTTAAAGATTTCCACATAAGGTGGAAATCCTAAACGGGACTAACGGAACTAACTGGACTCTTCCCATAAATTTGAAGAGTCACTTAGATAAGAAACAGAGGACAGTAGCGACATCTCTAGGTAGAAGCTTTGGCTGCTGCTCAGGGTTGCACACGTAAACATACCGCCCGCCTTGCAGCAACACTGCAAAAAATTACTGAATTACAAATTTCAATATATATGGTAGAATTCAAATTTTTTAATAGTTAACGTTAGAAAATATATAATTCAATACAATATACTATATAACAATTCATTTTTTGTATAGAATTTCATTTTTTAAAAACTAAATGTTGGTTTTCTTTCTCCCTCGCTGCCGTCTAATAGGGTGAGCAACCGGAGATCACCCATCCGAAGATTGTGTTCTGGGCAGCTGGTCGTGTTGGTGTTGCTGGCATAAGCCCTGGCCGGAGGATCATGCCGTACACGTCGGCACGCAAAATCAGCGAAACCGCGTTTGACTTGTAAAATGTTGGGTCTGCCAACCGCAAATTATCGAACTCGTCGACGACTCTTGAGTTCAGTGTGCGTGCAGGTGTGGTCTTTATTATGCTAGCCACTAATCTTGCTTGTAGGCTGATCCTATCACGCCAACCTTTCAGCGTCAGATTGATCTGCTCCACTGATTCACGTCGCAGCAGGTGCATACGTCTCGCCAGGGTGCGTGCTATCGTGGATTGTGGCTGCCCTGGGTCGATTAGGGCACGGACAGCATGCATTCGGCCGCTTGCTACCACTCTCACCATCACTGTTGGCGTGAGGACAGACATACCCGTATCGTTTCGAGCGGGTCCCTTGATCCGTTCTCGTGCGTCTCTCACTGCCTGAGGCCGCTTCTGTGGCCTGTTGTTGCGCCTTCTTGGTGAGGCACTTCTTCCTTCTCTCGGTGGGGGTGGCCGTTGGACCACTGACCGGATGTCCGACAGAGGTGGTCTGAGTACCGGGGGGTTTGGTGTTTGGCTTGATTCTGCGGGAACCTCTTCGTCGCTGGCATCAATTTCCATCACCTCTCCGCTGGAGTCGTCCGACAAGGCTTGAGCTCGGTACGGGTCATGCCTTCTGGTAGGCCTACTGTCTACCGCGTCTACGTCCTGCGGCACGTCTTCCTCGCACCTGTCGGTTTCTCACAGGTGTAGGAGACTTTGATGCCGCTCCTAACACCGATGGCAGTGTCTGGTCGATGGGCAACTGCTGGCCATGTGACGCGGCGACAGGCAGTTGGCACAATGCCGATGAAGGAGGACTGCCCTCAATCTCTCCGTCGGTTCTAGTCAGCGCAGTTGTCGACAGAAGAGCAGCCGGTGGTTGTGGTTGCACACAGGGCACCGGTGTTCCCTCACTTGTTTGTTGTTGTTGGCTCGGACCATTTCGAATTTTTCTGAAATTAGATAAATCATTAGTGCGTTTTTCGACGGGAAGCATAATCAATTTCACAATTGGACGTGTAATTATGCCTCGCGTCGTACGTATATCTACAACTCTAACTCGACTATCTGGACTTAAAAAAACCCTAATAATAGGATGTTGTCCGTCTGTCTCTGAGGCCACTCAGAAGGCTGCTGCTTCAACCAGCTTGGACCCTGCCACCAAAGAGTGTTCTCCGCGAGTTCTTGGGGGGAAACGCCGCGGCTGCCAAGATCTGCCGGGTTGTCCTTTGAATCCACGTGATTCCAGCCACTCGATCCGACGAGTTCCTCAATCTTCGAGACTCTTCGCCACGAAGGTAGTCCAGCAGCATGGGGGCTTCTGCAGCCATGAGAGCACAATAGTGGAGTCTGTCCATTTGTAAATCACTGGTTGAGCAACATCGAACTGTGGAAGTAAAGCGTTAATTAGGTCTGCTAAAAGTAGTGCCCCACATAATTCTAAACGACGAGGTAAAGATATTGTTTTTACTGGTGCTACTTTGGTCTTACTCACCAGCAGACTCACGCTTGGAACGATGTTTGAGTTTCGTTCCCGTACCTTTACATAAAACGCAGCAGCATAGGCCTTCTCTGAGGCGTCACAAAACCCATGAAATTCAACTTCGTTCCAAGGGGTATACCTGATCCATCTTGGAATTCCGATTTTTGAAATGTTGACGTAATTTTTGAGAAAATTTTCCCATCTCAAGTAAATACCTCTTGGTATGTTGTCATCCCAGTCAATCTTCGTTAACCAAATATCTTGCATAAGGTTTTTCGCCTCGATGACGATTGGGCTTAGCCAACCTGCAGGATCGAACAGTTTTGCCACACACGATAATACTTCTCTCTTGGTGTAGCTTGGACTTGCGTGCATCTCCTGGACGTTGAAATGGAATCTATCTTGAACAGCACTCCATCTTCCTTGCCTCGCTTAAGTCGTCAATCTGCAGGAAATCCTCCTTGAGAAGATGCTCTTTTGGTCCTTTTACGTAGTGGAAATCCTGCATCTTTAAGAGCCTCGACCAGTTCATTCCGAGTGTGAATGGCGGTCTCATCATGTGCACCAGCAAGGACGTCATCAACATACATATGTTGCTTTAAAACCCTGGATGCAAGAGGGTACTTCAGGCTAATATCTTCTGCCAGCTGAAGTAGTGTCCTTATCGCTAGGTATGGGGCACAGTTGACTCCGAAAGTCACTGTTTGGAGCTCATAATCCATTAATTCCTCTTCCACTGATTCCCTAAATAATATCCTATGAAACCTAGTGTCCTTTGGATGCAGCAGGATTTGCCGATACATCTTTTCAATATCAGCGTTGAATACATATTTAAAGAACCTCCATTTCAATATCAACGCGATAAGGTCGGCCTGAAGAACTGGACCAGGATGAAGCACATCATTCAAACTTACCCCATTGGATGTTGGGTTTGATGCATTAAACACTACGCAGACCTTTGTCGTAGTGCTATCCGGTTTTACCACTGCATGATGCGGCAGGTAATAAGATCATGGGCCTTTGTTTCCAGATGTGCTGTCCACTAGTTTCATGTGACCGAGAGTTATATATTCTCGGAGTACCCGATGGTATTCTGCCTTTAGTTCCGGCTTTCGCACCATAGCTGCTTCATTCCTCAAGAATTGCTGCATTGCACCGGTCCTCGAATATCCAAGATTTATGTCCACTGGGAATTCATGCCGAAATGGAAGTGTCACCATATATTTTCCTTGTTCAGTTCTCGTTGTTGTGCTTACATACTGCCGCTCGCAGAATGTTTCTTCAGGAGTGACCTGTTTTTTACTTGGGACTTGTTCTAGCTCCCAAAACCGAGTGAGCTCAGAGCTCGAAATTTCGGTGTACATCGAGATGTATGATTTTGTAATCATATTGGGGGTTTGAGGGATTGGACCTGTTAATATCCAACCAAAGACTGTCTCCTGAGCCAGGAGAGAGCCTAAAACGTTCTTCTTAACTGGGTTATTCCCAGTTGGATTCCGGAGCAGCAGGGAATGATGCCGTTGATGGCAATTTAAACAGCTAAAAGTGCTCTTACAATCTCTTGCTAAGTGGGAATGTGCTAAACAATTCATACATAAATTGTATTTTCTTGCCACTTTGACGCGATCTTCTACTTTCATGGCTAGAAATTTCGGGCCCACTTTTAGCACATGCGCTTCCTGTGGGCAGAGTCTGCATGTAGGCTGTGGAAATGTAGTATGATGAGCAGCTATCTTCTTTCCATATGATGGGACTGGACCGCGATTCTGCAATGTCCTAGACACTCTTGTGCTTTGAATGTCTGAAACAGTTTCCAACGTCTGAAACCTGTTTGTTAAAAAGTTATCCAGTTCCTCCCACATCGGAATTTCCGTCTTGTGGACGATTCCTTGTGGGAGACAGGACTAATGTTGTGTCCGGCAACCTGCTAGAGACTAGAAAGACAAAAATTGCATCCCAGTTGCTTATCTCAATGCCATACATCTGAAGCACTGAGATTCAATTATTTACTGCTCGTTGTAAATTTTTTATTTCCGCGCCGCGTTCGAGAGTGACAGTTGGTAAGTTGAACAACGTTTTCAACTGACTGTTTACCATCACCCTTTTGTTTTCGTAGCGCTCCGATAAGTTCTGCCACGCGGTTATGAACCCATCATTGGTCAATGGGGATTTCTTGACGATGTCCTTTGCTTCCCCACGAGTCTTGTGGTTTAAATGATATAATTTCTCAACCGGAGTTAGCCGAGAATTATTTACGTATATTGCTGTAAACAAATCGCGGAAAGATGGCCATGCCATGTAGTCACCATACAAAATTTCGGTGTCACATGGGGGGAGATTAATACTCGAGCTTGGGATGGATTCAGGTTCCCGCGCTGCATTGTTTAACCCATCAGTGCCGCACATGTCAGGTATCCTGCGTAGCAATCCTGATACCTAGTCTTAGCCGAACGCATGGCTATACTACCTGCTTCGTCAAACCAGATGACTTACCCTTAGTTGGGCCTCACTGCTTCATAAGCAGTATCTGGAGACCTTGTTGCACAGTTGGGCCTTTGGTAGTGGCCCTACTGTGAAATGTTGGACCGTTAGTGGCGGCCTTACCGCTTACCGTTGGGCCTTTTGTGGTAGCCTTGCCGCGTACTGATGGGCCTTTGGTGGTGGCCTTGCTGCTTACTGCTGGGCCTTTGGTGGTGGCCTTGCGGCTTACTGCGCCTGCCGTTAATGCTGCGTGCTTGGCACTGATACTACGCGCGTTTGCCGCGTTCCCTGCGCGCTTGTTGCGTTACACTGTGCGCTTGCCACTTACACTGCGCGCTTGCCACTTGCGATGCGAGCTTGCCGCGTTAAACTGCGCGCTTGGCACTGACACTGCGCGCTTGCCACTTGCTGCGCGCTTGCCGCGTTTCCTCTGCGCTTGGCACTAACACTGCGCGCTGCCGCGTTCACCGCGCGGTTGCCACTTACACTTACACACTTTGATTGTTTATTTCTTTTTATTTCAAAACTTTTTTTTTTTGAAAGACCTTTTCTTTGCTTTAACTTATTTTTGTTCACTTTAACTTTTCTTTTTTAAGCCTTTTTTATCAATTAACCTTCTTTTTTTTCAACTTTTATTTTTCGTTTTTAAGCCTCTTTTATCAATTAACCTTCATTTTTTTCACTTAATTTTTCTTTTTAAAGGCTTTTTTCTCAATTAACCTTTTTTCACTTTTCGTCTCACTTAATTTTTCTTTTCAAGGCTTTTTTCACTGTATTTTTCTTCTTTAAGATTTTTTTTCTCAATTTGCATTCTTTTTTTTCAATTTTTTCACACTTTTACTTTTCTTTTTAAGGCTTTTTTCACAATTTACCTTATTTTTTTCAACTTTTATTTTTCTTTTTAAAGCCTTTTTTATCAATGAACCTTCATTTTTTTCACTTAATTTTTCTTTTTTTTAAGGTTTTTTTTCAATTAACCTTATTTTTTTCACTTTTCGTCTCTCTTTATTTTTCTTTTCAAGGCTTTTTTCACTTTATTTTTCTTCTTTAAGATTTTTTTCCTCAATTTGCTTTCTTTTTTTTCAATTTTTTCACACTTTTATTTTTCTTTTTAAGGCTTTTTTCACAATTTACCTTATTTTTTCAACATTTATTTTTCTTTTTTAAACCTTTTTTATCAATTAACCTTCATTTTTTCACTTAATTTTTCTTTTTTTTAAGGCTTTTTTCTCAATTAACCTTCTTTTTTTCACTTTTCGTCTCACTTTATTTTTCTTTTCAAGGCTGTTTTCACTTTATTTTTCTTCTTTAAGATTTTTTTTCTCAATTTACTTTCTTTTTTTTCTCAATTTTTTCACACTTTTATTTTTCTTTTTAAGGCTTTTTTTCACAATTTACCTTATTTTTTTCTACTTTTCTTTTTCTTTTTTAAGCCTTTTTTATCAATTAACCTTCTTTTTTTCACTTATTTTTAAGACTTTTTTTCTCACTTAATTTTTCTTTTTAAAGCTTTTTTCACAATTTACCTTATTTGTTTCAACTTTTATTTTTCTTTTTTTTTAAGCCCTTTTTTATCAATTAACCTTCTTTTTTTTCACATAATTTTTCTTTTCAAGGCTTTTTTCACTTTATTTTTCTTCTTTAAGATTTTTTTCTCAATTTACTTTCTGCTTTTTTTTTCAATTTTTTCACACTTTTATTTTTCTTTTTAAGGCTTTTTTTCAATTTCAATTTTTTCACACTTTGTTTTTCGTTTTTAAGCCTTTTTTTCGTTCAATTTACCTTCTTTTTTTTCTTTTTATTAACACTCTACTTACTAAATTAATTTAAATTAAATTTTTAATTAAATAAATTATTTGGCGGAAATGGTCGCGTTCCGTTCCTCTTCCATTGGATGGCGAGCAGAGGTTTTTTTTCTAGGTAGCAGATCGCGCCTCTTGGCAAGAATTTATGCGAATTATTTTATCCAAATGAGTGCGCGACTTGGTAATGCAGAGAAATTCTATATTTTATTATTCCTTTGTGAAGGTGGTATTTTCACAAAGGTATAATCAAAATATAGATTTCCTTTATAATTCCTTAATCTCTTTATGCCTTTCTGTTGGATCCGGTTTGAAGGACCATGTTTCGTGCCGGGGTTGATTAGGGGCCGGAATTCCTCGTGAATTCCGGCAACGGGGATCGGGGGAGGTGCCGGTCCTTCAGAAAGCTGCAAAAAAAATCTACCTACTTTCCTCTCTCAATAAAAGAAATCTTGCATTATTGTGTTGATTAAATATTTAATAAAATATTATCATTTATGAAATTAAAAAGTATATATGCAAAAAACTAAACGAATAAAATGGAAAGAACTCACCTGAGATGTTGCTGCTGTGGCTGCTATATCAAAAGAAGGGCCTAATGCCGGCAACCTTGGCCTTTTAAAGATTTCCACATAAGGTGGAAATCCTAAACGGGACTAACGGAACTAACTGGACTCTTCCCATAAATTTGAAGAGTCACTTAGATAAGAAACAAAGGACAGCAGCGACATCTCTAGGTAGAAGCTTTGGCTGCTGCTCAGGGTTGCACACGTAAACAATTTGTTTTAAAAAGTTTACAATTTCAAATCTATATCAGTCGATTACCACGTCGTGTCACCTTTATGTACGAACGTAAACATTCGAGTTTTTGCAGCTACAAATATGAGTAAGTAAATTTGCATTTATTTTATTTATTTACATTAATCATTATTTTCTACATTTTTTAGATATTCATCGAGCACAAATAATCACCAAGGAGCAAATCGAATGCGACCAGAAGAAGAAGAGGCGGGTTCTTGGGATGGAGTATCTTATAAGAGGTTGATGGCATTCTATTGGTGACTCACCATTAAAGTTACAAATGGCAAGCGGCTTGGTGAACATACTTATTTACTGCTATAAAGGTAATTGTTGAAATTATACTATACAATGTTTGTTTCATTTTAATAGTAGTTTTTATTTTGCTTTTTTTTCATTTAGCGTCGAAATCGCAGATCTCGAGTACTACAGATTTGTACAAACTCTGAAGTTTGCAATGAGTGTTACCGCAGATAAATGGACCTACAATGGCTTGAGTATGTAGCTATAAGTGTATCGTGGGGCTTAATATATATATATATATATATATTGGTGCTTTCTTTGTAATCGCTGAAGCGATTTTCGGCCGAGCTCCTCCTCCAATTTGTGGTTTTGCGTCTTGATATTTTTCCAACAAATGGAGGGGCCTACAATTTATACTAAGCCGCCTCCGAACGGCTGATTGTTTTATTACGAGGATGCTTTATTTCATGTCCGAAATACACTCGGATGGGTGGACATTCCCTGCCGAGGGGCCACCGCAATTAGAAAATTTAATTTAGTTTTTTGTTTAAATTACCGGCTACCGCGCCTGCCGATTTAATAGCCATGAATAAATACCAATGTGCCCAATTAGAGTTAAACGATATGCTGAAAGGACTTGATTTTGTTGTGATATATAATGTAGATTACTTTTTATGAATTGATATAAGGATTATATTTACAATAAATATAAAAAATATAATATTGAGAAATAAGCAGAAAAGAAAGATGATTTTTCTGTTAAAGTGTTAAGACTGGCCAAATTTTGTCTGCGGATGCTCCTAATAAAAAAGGGTTTATTTCATTATTTCCTCTGTTTCTTTTTCATTTAAACAAATATTACCTTTCATCGCGATCGATTTCTTCCAAAATCAATAAAAAGGCAGGCAAGGCAAGGTTCCTCTTCCTTTCTTTATTACGAAAATTGTGTCAAAAGAAATTTGCTTCAGCAGTAAATATTAAAGAAGTTATTGTAATTTTATTCTTAAAACTTAATATAATTAAATATTTCACTGTTTCTCAATAAAATATTTTAGTGAAATTGTATTTAAAGACGTCGTTGTTTGTAATAAAATACCCAAATTATACCTACTAATCCAAAGAAGTCACTTTTCTATCACAGTGGCACTGATCAGAAATGTTATAAAAAATGCGGATTTTTGAGCGCTCTCGCGAAATAAAGAGTTTCGTATCTAGTCATCTTTGATTGTGTAAACAGAGCAAAAGTAGTTTGTTTTGATTTGTATGACCTGCTAAATGGCAGACCTTAAATTTGATACTTTTTTTGTGACTTTAGGACTCAGTGTTGCTAAGTGAATTCCAAATAGTATTAAATTGATACTTTATAGAGAAAATATCAATTTAATATTAGAAACTGTTTACTGAATTTCGTTGTAAGGCCTATATCCTGTTCTTAAGTTTATTGTCAACTAAACAATGGTATATAATTACTTAAAAAAAATTGTAGTAGAAACGCACTTTTAATAAGATAAGTAACCCTACCGCAATCAGCTGTTGGAAAATAACAAAGAAAATTTAATTTGTTGAGGAAAGTGAAAATCATGATTCAATAATTAAAGGTTGGATAAGTAGTGACAAGGGAGTTTTGACACTCCCTTACAAATGGTTGTATTTTGGAAAGTAGCGGAAAGGGGGAGAAAATATGTTCCATTTAAACAAAAAACAGGGAAAAGGTAGTAAAAAAGGAGTGAAAAAGTAAGAGTAAATTACCTGCTTACAATGGCATTTATCATATTTCATTCATTTTAAATACGATTTAAATTCTTTTGAAATTAAAATAATATATCCATATTTTCTAAATTATATGTAACAATGAGATGAAAATCTATACTGTAAAAATGAATGGATGTATGTGCAAAATAGTAAAATTATAAATAGTAAAATTAGACAAATTTGCATATACATAGAGCAAAAAAAATTTCATTTGAGTAATTTAATCCGCTACCCAGCTGGTTTATTGATGTCCAAATAAAATTAAACGCTGACATGGCCGTCGTTCAAGAAGTGCGATGGACGGGACAAGAACTGAAGAAGGTGGGTCCTTGTGAAGACTACAGCGCCCATATAAATTGGTGTTGAACGTCTCCCAACAATTCGCATCAAAAAGAAATTTTTCAACACAACGCTGACCTGAGTCCACGCCATGTCGAAAAAGAAGAACGATGTGGCAAAGAATACCTTTAGTAAGCGCAAAGAGGATATCTTTGGCACAACTGTCGGAAAATTCAGCTACAACAACGAAACATTCCCAAGTGGCTTGAGGCCAAAAAAAGGGTTGTATTTAGTACTCGATTGCAGCACAAGAAAATTCATCAAGGTACTTATTAGTCTCTGGAATACATGTCTCTAGTATTCTTGACGTGCATTCACTCCAAGGATCCAACATCGATCAGAACATTATATTGTAGCAGCCAGGATACCCACACACCTCTGTGCAGCCAGGAACGACCGTCAACAAGCACAAGGGAAGTTCGACGTCGAAAAGCTGCAATTACAACAGACTGCCGAGCGGTTTTCTACTCGACTTGCACTCCTGCTCTCAGAGAGCACCGATCAACAACTCGTTGTAAGAAAACTATGGGATGACATTTCAAGCTCTCTGCGTACAGCTGCAAACGAAACTATTGGTTATCGAAATGATGTGGAATGCCGTGCAGTAGTGAAAAGAAAGCAAGCTGCCTGCCTCACAACCTTGCGACCGACCACAACATTTGCTGGGTGGGACAGATACCTGGAGCTGAAGAAGGAACCAAGACGCATTTGCATGAAAAAAGAAAGAGGGCGAAATGCATGAGTATGAGGAGCTTAAGAAGCTGGCATGGAACAGGTTTATTATTCGAAAAATCTACGAAAATTTACGGCGACTTATGGAAGGTTTCGGGACACATTTACGGAGGGAAAACTTCTCCAGTCTACTGAATGGTAGTGAAAATGAAACACCAGAAGATGGTGAACCAGAGAACTCAAAATTTGACCATGGAAAAGACCTTACACTACCTGATTATATTGAGGTTCGAATAGCGATTGTGTTTAAAGAACAACAAAGCGGCTGGAGCTGAGCTAATCTATTCAAACCTTGCTGTGAAGAGCTGACAAAATCGATTGGTCTGCAAAATTCGTTTTAAATCACAATAAATTACCAACTTTAACGTGTGTACGATTCGCAGATTCCGCAATTAGAAAAAATAATAATTAAATAGTTGTCAAATTATTGAATCAACCAATCAGAAAAGAGTATGTGATGTCTAGCAAATGTTTTCATAAAAAAATAAAGAATTTAGCTAGTTTTTAAAAATTTTTTCCAAGAAAAATGCTTTTTTTTACAAAGAAGCATTATTGTTTTTCAGTAAGGCAGCCTTTTTGTCAAGAGGGAGCGAGAAAGCTGTTTACTTATCCAACCTTTAATTATTGAATCATGGTGAAAATAATATCTGCGAGATGTATACAAAGAGGTGCGTAAATATTATTTACACATATATGTGTATTCATATTTGCATATGTATGTGTAATTACAGGTGTTTTCAGAGCAAAGTTAGATAGATTAAAAAAAACTAGGCGTACAGATGGCCGCAATGCAAATTTTGCAGCACCAAAAAAAGCTTGGAAATATCGTTGGTTTAGAGTAAGTACTTACCTTATGGAAAGGAATGCTAAAGGTAGATTCGGCGCGGACTTTCAAAATATGTGAAGTGATATACGACTATTCGTGGAAAACTGCAGAATGCCGCCTGAGCAGTTCGACATTCTGTATGGAATGTTCGAATTTATATTACTTTCCAGATTTCTTGCTTCAGGCGACATACAACGCAACATACCATGCGTCCTATTATCGAATAAGCGAACAATATTTCACCAGAATAGTAATCCATGTTGTCGGTGCTATATGCGATGCCTTGAAAGCGGAGATTCCGGAGTAGGCTGAAAGTAATATTCAAGCAGCAGCCAATGCTTTTCAGAAAATGTGGAATTTTCTTAATTGTGTTGCTGCCATTGACGGCAAACATATTAATGTTAAAGCGCTAGCAAATAGTGGGAGTATGTTTCACAATTATAAAGTAGGTGCAATCACTCTACTTAGTATTTGTATAAATATCGCGTAATTTCGATGTCTATTCCAGATATTCCATTCTATTGTTTCAATGGCTGCTTGAGATACTTTTTACATATTTTCGTATATAGATGTTGGTGCATACGGCAGCGAAAGTGGTTCAAATATTTAAAAATATTCACAATTTTGTCCCTGAGGACTCCATTACAAATAGGAATGTATTACCATTGTTTATAATAGGTTTGTTGTTGCTTTCTTTTTTTTGTTTTCTCTATATTGTTTTATTGAATCTTTCCTTTTTGGAAACTAACAATAATTTCGAAAATCTTAAAGCTAAATATAACTTAGATTTATCAAAGAATGTGATTATATAGATATCATTAGGTATACCAAACACTCATAACAAAAGATTTATCATAAAGGATAATTGAAGTAAATTATAATATCATGAAGGATATATGCGGAGCGCAACTCCGATGTAGAATAACTGGATGCGGCAGAGCCCTTAGTCACAGTTCAAACGTAAATCCTTTCTCTTTAATCGCTTAGGGTAGTTCTGCTGTAACAATTTTTTAGCTAGAAAGTTTGGGTGGTTAGATAACCTTAATGAGTAATTTTTAAGCAGTTTCTCTATTTCCTCGGTGACTGTTGTAATCCCGAGATCTTTGTGAATTGCGGAGTTTTTTACATGCCAAGGGGCTTTGCATATTGAATTCTATCCAGGCTAGATTTAGGTGTTGACCTCCAAATTTGGTTTGTTTATTGAGCTGCTCTTGGTTACTCCAGGTTATTCTATTTCAAAAAATTGTGTTTCGTGAAAACTTTTTTGCTCTTATTCGCTCTACTTTTCGTTTCATGAGTCTACTCTAAGCTGAAATAGAGCAACTCAGATCACGATTTTCTGCTCTGACTTTTATGGTAGAGTAACTTGGAGCAAGCAATTAAATTTTTTTAGACAGACGCGTTTAGAAAACGAAAACGGGCAAAATATAAGAAATTGATGTTCACGGGGCACAGCAACCAACTTAAATACAAGTGACTACAAAAATTATAAATTTAATTAAGAAATATATGAAAAAACGTAAAATTTTTCTATTTTGTTTACAACGGAAAAGTCAATATTCGTATTTGAGCCTTTTGCTCCGAGTTGCTCTATTGTTTTCTTGGCAGCTGGTATGTTCTGCTCTAACTTGAGCTGCTCTACTCTATTTTCAGTCTCAATAAACAAACCTAATAGAGTATGATGCCTTCCCATTATGCAAAGGCATAATGAAACCCTACACGAAGAAGCCGCGAGAAAATGCATTTGGTCTTTTATCCTCGAGGTGGCTGTGCGAAAAATTCTTTTTTCCAATCCGGATAACGCACAAAAAAATATTACAGCGTATTTACATAATTTTTTGATAAATACCATTTTAGAGATTCAGTTCAATAAAACATATAAACCAGTACAAAAGTATTAGAAATTTGTTTTATTAAAATTTTTTCAAGATATTCTTGCACCAGCTTCGACAGGTGCAGATTAATTTCGGTGCAAGCTTTTGTTGCTAACGACTTCGGAAGCTGCTGCATAAGCCAATCAAAACCTTTCTTTTAAAGGAACCGAGGACACGGGCAAACTTTTCCCATGTTTCCGCTTCCTTTTCAACCTTATCTTGTCTTGGCTGCTTTGCTGGTGTTGACTCCTAATCAAAATAAAATAAAGTATAATATAAATATATATTGCGAAACAAACAGCGCCAATAATACAATTCCACTTGCATAATTGTAACGCGTGCCTGTTCCACTAGATCCTGAGGCAGCAGAGTTGTCGTCAATGACGGGCTTTATAGCGCTGTAAAATAAATATACACGTCCATAATTTTTTTTTTGATTTTTGTAGCTTACGTTCTTCGTTGAGTAAGATCCGGCAAAGTACACATTTCCAGCGAAGTCCCAATTGAAATTTTCACTAAATGACGGCTCATTTAGAGACTCCCCCGACCATGCCGCTCTTTGATTTATGTAAGCATTTTGAACGGTAGCGATAGCGGGGAAGCTTTGAAAAAAATTTCCTCTTAGGGGGGCTAGAGAAGGTCATACATATAATAAAATTATGCCATTCCCCGAGGTAACTTATATTTTTCCAGAAATTTGTTGTTAAAGTTGTTAAAAAAATTCACGAATAAAAGCTAATACAAGCTCACGGGACATTTAAATATAAGTTATAATGGGAAAACTTTAGTTCGGAGCCTGTGGTTTTTTGTTATGAAATGTTCATAGTTGGTAGTAGGAGGTCTACAATTACCAAAAATATAAGTTTTATCGCGAGCAAATTTATAGTCTAAAAGTTATTAACATTTAAATTTACATTTCTTACAAGCAGGCAATCTACTTGTATTTTACTCATAAACACACTAACAACACTTGACTATGCCCAAAAACGATGTTGCCGGACTGTGTAAGAAATCTTAAAAAAGCAATAAATAAAACGGAGCGTATCGATATCAGGCCCAGTTTTTTTTTAGATTTATTGAAACAAACAAAAACGAAAATAAATAACATACACATACATAACAAGACAAAAATACATAACTTTCACATATTTTTACAGAAAAAATTTATTATTTCACTTAAACATTTTTTTGGGTCATATAACTTCGACGCGTTTTGGATTGTAACCCTGGGCCGGACTAACACCAGCTTCGCCTTGCACAGTATTCTTAAGTGAAACACCTTCGTAAGTTTGGCGGCCTTCGGCCGCTCTTTGGAATGTAACCCTGGCCCGACCAACACCGGCTTCGCCTTGTACAGTATTCTTAAGTAAAACTCTTTTATTTTCACGCAACCTTTTATGCGAAATTCTCATTTTATTTTGCTTGGATATTACTGTTGATTTTTAGATTATTTTACGGAGTGGCAACGCCTGCCTAGCCAAGGATTGTTAGTGTGTTTATAAGTAAAGCAGAAGCAGGCTTATTGCATATAAAAAGTGTAATTTTAAATGTTTATAACTTTTAAACTATAAATTTGCGCGCGATAAAACTTATATTTTTGGTAATTGTAGACCTCCTACTACCAACTATGAGCATTTCATAAAAAAAAACTACATGCTCCAAACTAAAATCAACCCGTTATAATATTGCCTAATAATGTTTGCAATGTTTTAACATAATTCAATTGGGATGCTTTTCCTTTAATATTCCAGGCTTTGAGAAAAATGAGTTATAGGGGGTGGTAGGGGGCTTCACCCACTTTCAGACACTGAAAACCAAACTTACCGGAGACCTCTAGTTTTCCGAGATATTCAAAGTTGAAATTGCGAAAAAAATTGGATTTTTTCCCTATTTTTTTGTACATAAAGCAATTACTTTGAATTTTGGTGTTGCCACATATAAAAAAGAAATTCTAAAATAAAACATCTAAAATATAATTTTTATACTTTATATGTATATTTAATGGCCTCTACAAATTTTAAGAATTGGTTTTCCTGGGTATACCTGTAAAAAGTAACATCGGTCTCGCCTTGTACAGTATTTTTAAGCAAAACTCCTTTTTGTGTTGGCGGCCTTCGACCGCGCTTTTGATTGTAACCCTGGGTCGGACCAACACCGGCTTCGCCTTGCACAGTATTTTTAAACGAAACTCCTTTTTAAGTTGGCGGCCTTCGGCTGCGCTTTTGATTGTAACCCTGGGCCGGGCCAACACCGGCTTCGCCTTGCACAGTATGTTTGAGCGAAATCCCTTTGTTAATTGTCATTACTTTTATGTTTTATGTTTTTTTTTAATATTATTGTGTATATACAACCCTGTACAGTAGTGTATTTTTATTTTTACGCCGTATGGCAACACCCACTTATTGACATTATCGGTCATTTCTCTTGCAAATCGTTTATAAATAATATACAAAAATAGAATATTATATAGCAGTAAAACCAAATAAAATAAAAATACAACAATCTTTGTAAGCGCATGTGAACAGATTAAATTTATTATTTTTCATCATGTATATTAAATAAGTGCACGTGCTAAGTAAAAATTTGTGATGAAAGTGTAAATATTTTAACAACAAATTATTTATATATTAGCACCATTTATGTGCAAAAAAAAATAAAAAAAAAACATAAATTAGATCAACAGCAACAACTCCTGCAAATTTCATTAGGATTGGTCAATTAGTTTGGCTGAAACAAGCATTGGAATATTAAAGGAGAGCACAGCCATTAAATTTATCAAAATGTTCATCTTTTCCATCATTTTTACACATAAAAACTGCGTTCTCACGTTTGTTTACTTTATAAGTGGAGCGAAGTATGCATGTCCGATAGAATCAGAAAAACTGTGCTGCCACACCTTTGAAGAATAAGTATGTTACAAAGGAATGAACAAATAACGTATTCACGATGCGATATATTTTAAGTGCAACACCTTTGTAAGTTGGCGGTCTACAGCTGCTTTTACCCTGGAAGGACGGACATCGGCTTCCCCTTCCACAGTATTCTTATTCCCGGTGATTATATTAGTTTTTTTTTCGAAGATTTCGGTGGGTCAAAAAATCAACTTTAACAACAAATTTCTCGAAAACTATAAGTTACCTCGGGGAACGGCATATATTTTTATGATGTGTATGACCTACTCGAGACCCCCCCAAGATGAAATTTTTTCCATACCCTGGCGCACCCTCGCAAAGCCGACCCGCGATAGCTCTACCACATGCTAATCCACATTGCTTTGTATTGGCTGAATTGAAGTAAAAGAAAACGAAATAAAATTATACTATTAACGTTTACAAAACATATACATTTTACTTACTATCTTCATTCAAGTTATTTCAGCCAAGGCTTGGTCGACAGCATATCTATTGCTATCTATATCTATTGGCGCTTTTGGTGGGAGCTTTCGGCGTTTCAAATTTTGGTTCGAAAGCTCTATGAACCTCTTTTCTGAAAATACGTTACTTCACTTTCTTTAAGTAAACAATTGTTGACATATATATTTGCCAAGGGTTTCCACATTAATTGTATTGTAAAAAGGGGAAATTTTTTCGAAAAAAGGTATGACGTTATCGGTTATCTAACTTACGAGTAGCATACCATTCAAAGTTTATATGACAGCAAAAATTTTCTTAACCATGAACTTAAGCGTTTTTTTATATGGAGTTTGCTCACTACTTAAGAGCTGTATATGGGCCTTTAGAGACAAAAGTATCATTTTGATACTTGTTACTGCTTGCTGAATGCGAGAGACTGCAAACTTATGACTTCATTGTTGAACATAGCAATAGGAAAATCCCACAGGAGTGCTGAGATTTTTGATTAAAGGTTGGATAAGTAAACAGTTTTCTCGCTCCCTCTTGACAAAAAGGCTCCCTTACTGAAAAACCATAATGCTTCTTTGTAAAAAAAAGCATTTCTTTAAAACAAATTTTTAAAAAGCAGCTAAATACTTTATTTTTTTTTATGAAAACATTTGATAGACATCACATACTCTTTTCGGATTGATACAATATTTTGACAACGAATCTGCGAATCGTGCACACGTTAAAGTTGGTAGTTAATTGTGATTTAAAACGACTTTTGCAGATAAATCGATTTCTTCACCACCATGTTTGAATAGCTCTGTCGGTAGACCGTCAGATCCAGCCGCTTTGCTATTCTTTAAGCACGCAATCGCTATTCGAACCTCATCATAGTCGGGTAGTGTAACGTCTTTATCGGCGTCGTCGATAGGAGTTTCGATGTCACCATTTCCGGGTGTCTCATTTTCACTACCATTCAGTAGGCTAGAGAAGTGTTCCCTCCTTAAATTCAGTATACACTGAGCACCCTCATGGGCCCTACAAGAGGTTGCTCCAGTTTTGAAACCTTCGGTAAGTCGCCGTATATTTTCGGAGAATTTTCGAGGATTGAACCTGTCGGCCAGCCTCCAAAGTTCTTCACACTCACGAATTTCACCCTCTTTCTTTTTCCTACAAATGCATCTTGGTTCCCCTTTCAGCTCTCGGTATCTATCCCACCCCGCTGGTGTTGTAGTCGATCGGAAGGTTGCAAGTTAGGCAGACTGCTTTTCTCTCCATGGCAGACCCCAACGTACCAACTGTTTTTGCGACATTTTCGATAACCAATAGTTTCGTTTGCAGTTGTATGTAGCAAGTTTGAAATTCCGTCCCACTCGGTATAAGAAACGAGTTGTTAATCGGTACTCTGTGAGAGCAGGAATATTGATAAATTTTCTTGTGCTGTATTCGAGCACTAAAGGCAACTATATTTCGTGCTCCGGCGAAGCCGATTGGCCTCAACTCACTTTGGGATATTTCGTTGTTGTGGCTGAATTTTCCGACAGTTGTGGCAAAGTTATCCTCCTTGCCCACCCTGACATTGAAGTCGCCAAGCACAGTGTAGCGGTGAGTATGCTACAGGCGCTTATTTAAGGTATCCTTTGTCACATCGCGTGAAATCAAGTCAGCGTTGTGTTGAAAAATTTCGTTTCGATGCAACGGAGCCTCTCTCCCACCACAAATCCAACATCAGATTTGCGCTCCTTTATATGGCCGTTGTAGTATATTTCACAAGGACCCACCTTCTTCCGTCCTTGTCCGGTTCATCGCACTTCTTGCACGACGGTGGCGCCAGCCTTTCATTTTATGTCTATATGTATAAGCAAATTCTTCTAATTTAACAATTAAAAGTAATTTTGCTATTTAAAATTTTATTATTTTGCACATCCATTCATTCTCACAGTATCGATTTTCATATCATTGTTTCATATAATTTAGAAAATATAGATATGTGTTGAAGACATGGATGAGGACGACCTCATCATCCTGTAAATAATAAATTTTATAATAAAAAATAAGAAAAAAAATGAATTATGAAACATTGTATTAAATTAATTATAACTTATAATTAAATTTCAGAATACTTACCCGAATCGCTACCTGAATACTTACCCGAATCCCTACCTGAATACCTACCCGAATACTTACCTGAAAAATCACCTCCCTGAATTTATTCCCACTCTAAACGCACTTACCTGCAACCCTACTCCGTTCCGTTATTCTTTCCAATATATGTATACGTGTAAGCATAGTATAAATAAAGAACGGGAGAAATTATGAAATAAAAGTTAACTGCTCGTGCGAGTTTGTATATGCAGATAAATTATAAATTGTACGCTTTTTAAATTGAAAATAAAAGCTAAATGCTCGGCGAGTTTGTATATGCATATAAATTATAAATTGTACGCCTTTTAAAATTGAAAAATACTAGGTTAAGTGCTCGTGCTAGTTTGTATATGCAGATAATAAATTGTACACCTTTTAAAGAATTAATAATAAAAATTGAAAAATAAATCCAAGTGCTTAAATTTAAATACGAATTTACACAAAATATGTAATCTTATTTTGATTTCAAAGGTATTTGGTTCGTGTTTAAAATGAATAAAATATACCATGTAAATTACCTACAATTTCTCTTCCTTTTTAAGTCCGTTTATGTTACCTTTTCCCTGTTTTTTTTATTTTAACATTTATATCCCCTTTTCTACTACTTTCAAAAATGCAACCATTAGTAAGGGAGTGTCGAAACTCCCTCGACACTACTTATCCAATTTTTAATTATTGAATCATGGTATCTGATGAGATATGTGAAGGTTTATAATAAGATTACATTTTCAAAAGGTTAGAGTTGATATATAATCGAGTGTATGAATATATGTAAGAAATAGAGGGGATTAGAGGGGAAACAGGACATTTTTCCGAAGAGTGCTTACCAAAAGTTTTAAAAAAATTGTTGAAAATCAGGAGGAAAGAGGATTTGCGGCGTTACTTTTTCAATCATGACAACGCGCCATTCAACACTGCTGAAATAAGGAGTAATTTTATTGCGATCTTTGGGATCGAAGAAATACGTCCAGAATCATAATCCCCGGATACATCACCTTGTGATTTTTGGTTATTTCCAAAAATTATAAAAAAATAAAAGGAAAGGTCTTTAATAGCAACGATGAGATAATTAATCTGGTTATTGCTGAACTTGAAAAGCGTAATAAACAAGATTTTTAAGACATTTTTGAGAAGTGGATATATAGCCTTAAGAAATGCATTGAAATCAATGGCGATTGTGTAGAGAAGATAAAAAAGGACAAAGATTACAAATAATTACGAAAATAATTTTTTGTTTTGTGTTTTTTATGGTCAACTTACTTGTTAATCCTCTTGTGTATTCGTTGAAGTAAAGTTAAATTTATGGAATTTGCTTTGCTGTGCCTGCTTATTGCAGCATGTCAAATTAGGAATAGATTTGTCAACTCTCAAGACAGCCGGTTCTACGTTCTGCTGCGTGTGCACCAGAAGACTCCACCACTCCTCCACCTCGGTTAGGTGGTCTGTTCAGACCTTAAGACACATAGGGAGTGGACCGCACGTTATGTGGCCCCATGTTGCCAGCGCCCAAGTGCGCCCCCAGCCACCACGGCAGTGCCTTCAGCACCCTTACCCACAACCAGCTCCTCTTCCTACTCCCGTGCGAGGGCTACCCAGCAGCTCCTAGTCCCCCGCACAGTCTGTTCCGTGTGTCAGACCTTAGTACGTCGGAATGTGACCTCAGTCAGATGCAATTCTTGCTCCGGCTGGTGTCATTTTCGGACGTGCTCGGGCCTGTGCACCACCCGTGAGTGGAGTGATGCGTACGTTGCCCCTTGCTGTAGGAGTCTGCCCCCGCCCGTTAATACGACAACACCGCCAACCAACACCAACGTGCGGAACCAACCTCAGCGGGTATTACAGCAGCAACACACGTTATCCACGCACCACTCCCTCACCCCCCGTATCACGAACGTTCCCCCGAGACGGACCCGACTCCTTCAATTTAACTGCAACGGACTCCAGGGGAAGATCGACGAGATAGTCGACTATATGAGCCGAGAGCATCTGTCAATTGCTGCGATCCAGGAAACGAAGCTGACCGCCCGCTCGGATCTTCTGAGTCGGGCCGGATACAACATAATCCGCAAGGACCGCGAGCGAGACCATGGAGGGGGTCTGGCGTTCATCTTGCACAACACCGTGCAGTATCGTCTCATCGATGCCGGCATCGACCGCAGGGATACTACCTTAGAATGTCAGGGCATAGCTATCCGGTCAGGCGATGCCGAGCTCGAAATATTTAATATATACATTCCTCCCGTTACAAGTTGCCCAGTTGGATATAGCCTTGATTTAGGTGCCCTACTCAGAGCCGAAAACCGTTTGGTTTTGGGCGACCTTAACGCGCATCACGATCTTTGGCATTCTAGCCTGTCAAATGACCGTAGAGGAATGGAGCTGGCGGAACAGATAAACGATTCGACATTCTGCACAATGAACGACAACACCCCCACCAGAGTTGTGGGTAATTGCCAAAGCTCGCCCGACGTAACAATTGCGAGTGCTGGTCTGATAAACAGTATAGTCTGGCGACCTATACTGACACTAGCATCCGGCAACTTACCCATACACATCTCGATTGACAGACCTCCCGACTTTGTTTCCGCGGACCACCGGACCTTCGTTAACTTCAAAAAAGCTAACTGGGCCGGCTTCACGGAATTCATCGAGAACGCCTTCAGTGCTCTCTCCACTCCAACTGACGTCACATCTGGTGAACGTTCTTTCCGCAGGATAGTTGCGACCGCTGCCGCCCGCTTTATCCCGGCAGGCCGAATTGCGGAAATCCGCCCTAACTTCCCGTCGGAAGCGGCGGCTTTAGCAGCAAGGCGCGACATCGTCCGTAACTCCGATCCCGGGAATCCCTTAATCAGGGATTTAAATGCGTAGATTCGGACCGTTGTAAATAAACACAAGCGGAAAAAGTGGGAGGAGCACTTAAGGTCCTGTAATCTCTCCTCTGGGGCAACCAAGCTCTGGGCTATAGTCAAGTCGCTGTCTAACCCGACGAGACGCGATAACCGGGTGGAAATTTCATTCGGTGATCGCGCCTCGTCGGACCCGAAGAGATGCGCGAGCTATTTTAGCCGGCTTTTTACACTGCATCCTTCGGTAGACAAAGCGAAAAGACGTGTAACCCGCCGTATGCGCAAACTGCCAAACACAAGCGCGGTGCTTGATTTCTCCAGAGAGGAGGTTCAGGGGTTATCGGGAAGGCGAAAGCCTCCAAATCCATCGGCCCTGAGGGAATAAGCATGCTGATGCTAAAACATCTCGGACCAGAGGGAGCAGAATACCTCACCAAGGTCCTCAATTTGTCTCTGACCACCCTAATCATACCAGATGTGTTGAAAACCGGTAGGGTGGTCCCGCTACTTAAGCCGGGAGAGCCTTATCGGCCGATAATTCTCCTATCCCCAGTAGCGAAGACGCTTGAGGCCTTACTGCTCCCGACTTTCACTCACCATCTGCGTCCAGCAGCACATCAGCATGGCTTCCGAAAATTGCACAGCACCACAACAGCACTTAACGCCATAAACACCCAGGTGGTCAATGGCCTGAACCAAAACCGACCTTGTGCGAGAACTGTCCTGGTAGCACCGGATTTGTCAAAAGCTTTTGACACTGAAAATCATTCAGTGCTACTCAGTGACATTGAGGAATCCTCATTACCGCCGGGGTTGCAGAGGTGGATCATGGGCTACCTGAGTGGTCGTCAATCATCGGTCATATTCCGAGGCGAAACATCTAAATTGAGGAAAATTAAACAGGGGGTTCCGCAGGGTGGTGTACTCTCCCCGCTACTGTTTAATTTTTACATCTCGAAGCTCCCTCCTCCACCGGTAGGAGTCTCACTAACCTCGTATGCCGATGATTGTTCGATATTGGCGTCTGGCCAGGATATTGATAGCCTATGTTCGAAAGTGAACGGCTACCTCGCCGATCTCTCCCGTTTCTTCACTGCACGACAATTGATTATACAACCGACGAAATCCTCGGCTACCCTTTTCACCAGCTGGACGAAGGAGTACCGGCTAGAACTCGATGACGAAAAAATTGCAACTATAAACAACCCTAAGATTTTAGGGGTCACATTCGACAGCCTGCACTCCTTCACTCCGCACACGACCGCAATTGCCGCAAAACTCCAGGGCCGCAACAAAATACTCAAAGCGCTAGCCGGCAGCACATGGTTAAAGATAAAGAAACCTTGCTGGCAACCTACAAAGCAATTGGCCGGCCGGTCGTAAATTACGCTGCACCGATTTGGGTGCCGGGTACGAACGAGACGCAGTGGAGAAAGTTACAGGCCTGTTAAAACACCGCCCTTAGGACTGCGACAGGAAACCTCCTGATGTCACCGGAGCACCACTTGCACAGCGAAGCATCTATGCTACGAGTTAAGGAGCATAATGCTTTGCTGTGCAAGCAGTTCCTGTTGGGATGCCACCGCGTGGAGCACCCTAGCAGGCACCTCTTAGAAGCCGAGCCTCCGCCTAGGCACATCAGGAAAAGAGTACTCGACTACAATAGCACCATACAGCTCCACGTAAAACAACCGGTGGACAGGACGGCATACGGACAGGCGCTGAACGCCATTCACCAGGAGTCAGTCAACACCTTCCTAGACTCCCTTCCAGTGAATGGCGTACTCGGAATCAAACCACCACCTATCGCAGACAGTGAGCTCGAGCTGCCTCGAGAGACCCGTGTTACACTAGCACAATTAAGATCTGGATACTGTAGCAGGTTAAACTCCTATATATCCAGACTCGACCCCAGCATACCCAACGTATGCCCTGCATGTGGAGAGTCCCCGCACGACACTAACCACCTCTTCACATGCCCCCTCAAACCTACCCATCTAACCCCCCTCTCCCTTTGGTCCAACCCTGTCGAAACAGCACGTTTCCTGGACCTTCCGTTAGATGACCTCGGCGACTTAGACTGATTATGCCTGCCCTAAGCGGGGTTAGCGAACTGCTACAACAACAACAACAGAAATAGATTTGTTATCCGAACTAGCCATGTTATGTACCTCCCAGCAGACACAAGTTGCCTGCAGCGCAGAAATATTGCCAGCCGCTAAAATATAATTTGCATCAACAAATTTCATATATGTATTCATATGTTTATATGTTCGATTTTAAACCATTATCTAATATGCAAAAACTATGTAGTAATAAATAATTAATGGCGAATTCATGTTTCATATATTTCGAAAAAAGGGGGACAGTTTTTAGTTCATTTAAAACTCGTTTATAACACCGAACAATCACGGAAAACGGGACAAACGTCAGTATTGATGGTAAGCCGTGTTAAGTGTTTATGTGTTAGCTGAGTCGTTATATTTTTGCCTAGTAGTAACATGTAAATTTTGACATTCCCTTTTGTTTTGTTTATCGCTTTAAACATTTATTCTTAAATTTCAAACAAATAAATGACGTAAATTTTAAATTACTACAATATTTAGATTTGCATGCAAACATATAGGTATGTATGTCATATGCCAATGCGTAATGTATCAAATTATTAATATATCAGATAATGGAGTATGCAGATAAAGTTGAATTAATGCTAGAAATATTAGAATGTCTTGATGAAGCCGTTGACATTGACTCTTACTACGTTTATGCTTCATTTCTGCTCGAGTTAAGCCTAGAAGCATAAACGCCAAATGTTCTACTCGAGGTGAATTCAGAATGGAGTTAATATCAGGGCAGCCAAGCCCAACTTTGCTAAATTTTGGTTAAAATTTTAGGTAAATAATTGTATTTTTCACAAAAAGCAGCAACACGGAAACTGTGTATCAATCAGCTGATTTAAACTCAACCCGCGTTTATGCTACCGAGTTAACGATATGTAGATAAAATTTGTATAATCTACCCATGTAGACGCCTTGACCAAAGATGACCAGATACGAAACTCTTTATTTCATGAGAGCGCTCAAAAATCCGCATTTTTTATAACATTTCTGAACAGTGCCACTGTGATAGAAAAATGAGTTCTTTGGATTTTTAGGTATAGTTTGGGTATTTTATTACAAACAAAAACGTCTCTAAATACAATTTCACTAAAATATTTCGTTGAGAAACAATCAATTATTGAATTATATTAAATTTAAATAATAAAATTACAATAATTTCTTTAATATTTACTGCTGAAACAAATTTCTTTTGAAACAAAAGCAATGGATTATTTATTGACATAGTGGAACTGGTGTGTTTTGCACATCAGCTGCTGAATGTTCCCCGATCTGACACTCCTGCCAACATTGGAATGTGAGATGGGGGAACGCTCTCAGCTGCGATTTGAGTGATTTTGAGTAAGTTTCGTATCTAGTCATCTTTGCCTTGACTCGTGGTGAAAAAGTGTTTATGGTTGCGAGTTTAATCTACTCGAGTAGAAATGATATCACAAAAGTTTGCTTGAAGAATGTATCTCTGTGTGAACGTGACAGGCTACACCGAAAGGAGAATTACTATACGAGCGACAAAAAGTCTCCCCATGTGAACTGAGACATATAACAGCTCGTGGTCCGAAGCCTGTGGCGTTCGTTCTGTATTAACTTAATATGTTGTTTTAGTGGTAAAGTTATAACGTTAGTGTTCTAACATTATTTATATATCTATATTTACTTAAGTTTGTTTTAAATGAATACATATGGCATAGACTTCGACTTCGCTGGGTGTTGCGAGGAATTACAATGTGAACTTAGTGAGGCTAAAGGCAGTTTAGATGTAATTAATGACAGCCTTAAGAAATTTGTAGGTCGGCCAAGAGATATTGGGTAAAAAATTAAATTATAATTGTGTATATACGCATACCCCATATCCTGTTTTATATATTTTTTTTATAGAATTGGAAAATCTCTTACTACCGACGACTTAAAGCAGGGTTATCAAAAATACGTAAATGAAGGAAAGCAGAAAAGATCTTACGAAGGGAAGTCTGTGTTTAGACGCTTGTCCATTCCAAACGAAAAAATTAAGCCGACAATAAGTTCACGAATAATAAGGGAACTGCCATCGCGGGAGCAAGTACTGGAAGCACAATGTTCGGATTCAGAATCAAGAGCAAGAAATCGGCGAATGTTTGGCTCCCTTCTTGGAACTCTGCATAAATTTTGTCAAGAAGAATCGCGCTTGAAAATAAAGGAAGAAAAAAGGGCACGTATTGAAAAAAAGTTAGAAGATCAACAACTTCTTGAACGGGAGACATTAAGAAAAGAACGTGACTTACTCTTAATGGACCGACAAATAAAACATTCTAAAATAAAATCTTTAGAATGGAAGTTAAACCGTATGAGGGATTTTGCTGTGTTAGAAAAATCAGTTACCAATTTTAAATATTGTATTAGAACAAAAACGAAACCTTTCATTTATTTTTGTCCTACTCAGCTTTCGAAGAAAACTGAAAAACTCTTAAGTGGTACTAGAGACACTTTACATGCAGAAATTAAAAAACGGAGATTGGCCCTTAATTTGGAATTGAAGGATTTTGAACTTGATAGCGAACCTGATACGTTTCCGAAAGATGATTTCAAAACGAATGATTTTCGTTCAGAGTCTTGCAACTTTACGTCGGTTAAGTCATGTGTAATTCAAGGTAAGCTTTAATTCCGAACTTAAATATGATTACTCAATGTCTGATCAGAATTTATTAAATGCGAAGTGTGTTAATAAAAAAATATGTTCTAGACCGCTTGAAGCCTTGATATTTATATACAGAAACAAATTCGGCATTATTTATTTCTATGTTGTCAGAAGTCAATTCACTCATACAGGTTAATGACGTATTCCCTTCGGAAAAATTGTCTTTCCTTGGTATATAAGTACCTTGTAAAAATGTCAAACAAACATTGTATTTCAAGTTTTCTCGAAGTGAAAGCTAAATATTTTTTTCTAGCGTTTTGTTTCTGAAAAAATTTGTTTTCATCCTATCCGGTAAAATGTGTTATATGTACATGTATCCTGCAGAGGCACTTGACTGCAAGGAAGCAATTGACAATGTATTTGTTAAAAAAAAACGTGCTTTACTGTCTTAGCAAATAATGGTAACGAACAAAATGAAAAACATTGTTCTAGTCTGTTGTATATTGCTTAACCTTTTAAAACTTAATTGTGGTACTTTAAATTAAATTAATAGAATGATGAAGGCGTTCTCGAACTTCGTGAATTCCGTGAACGTACAATAAGTTCGACTGAAATGTTGTATCTCCTAAAGACTGAATGCGATAACGGATTAAATGTAGTAATAATTACACCCTGCGGTATATTATATGATGAATGAGTACAATAAGTACACTATTTTACATAAATATATATGTACATACCTATATGAAGTTTATTTTAAAATAAAAATACATTTTTATTATAAACTACAAGTTTTCCAGTTTAACTTAACCCCAACAATTTTCATATGTAATGAAAAGTTTCTTTTAATTTTCTTTTGTATTAATTTCAGAAGTATTTATTTAAAATTTTGGAGACCATTCGCTGAGCTGTGGTGATATATATGTAGATATTAGAGCTCAAAATTTTGTTCGAATATTTTCGAGCTGCTCGAGCTTTTTCGAGCAATTTGAATACAAAATTTGACGTTTTTCCCATGATGAAATAATATACAGGTGTAGCATGATGAAATAATATAATTATATTCCAATATTTAAATAAAAATCTTAGAAAAAAAGGGAGAATTTAAAGTTTTTGATCACTGAGAGGAGTAGGCATTATTGGAGGTATTTCAATGTTTGTTTTAACGACATTCCGTTGTAAATAAGTTTTGTTCAAACTTTTTGCTTAAAAAATTATAGTAGGAACAATTTAACACGTTAAGAATTGAATATAACATACATTTTGTTAAATACAAACTCACAATAAATGGATTTATGCATTTTATAATTGGCCAGTGTCGTGTTTTTAACGAAAGGGAAAATTTGTTATTGACCTATCGGTGATCAGCGACTTTGTTTAGTTTCAAGTAATAATTTTGTAGTTACCTTGATATTGCTTTAGATCCAGTGGTTTGAAGTTAATTGTTATTTACTACATAGTCGTAAAGCGATGTTTAATTGAATTGATCATCTAGACCCCTTTTATTGTGCTCGTGAAAACAAATGTTTGAGCAAAGATTTTAATACTCATTCTACCAGCTTTAATTCCTCCAAGCCTTGCTTCTACATCAAGAACTAATTACTTTAAATAAATAAGTAATTTCCTTCCCCTTTTTCAGTGTAGTTTATAGCAGCTGGTGAGTAATTCTGTAGCTATTTAGTGTAAGAGGCATAAGTATAACCGCGACCTTCCGTGATCGATCTCGGATTCAGAGCAGTGCAGACTGTCACTGGGTCTTAGTTCTGGCCGGATCAACATCCAAAATTATAGAAAATCCAAATAAAAAAAAATTAACTTAATCTTTTCTAGTTGCGGTCGTCATTCGGCGGGGAATGTCACGCACTTCAATTGTGTTTCTGGCATGAAATGAAAGCATCTCATAGAAATTTGTCAGATGTTTTCAAGGTACCTTAAAATTAAGTCTAGGTCTCTACATTTGTTGGGAAAACATCAATACGCACATCATAAATATGAGGAGGAGCTCGGCCGAAAAACACTTCAGCAGTTATAAATTATAAATATAATTTTTGTATATATACATATATAAATTTCAAAACATAATTTATTAGGTTCAATATTTATATAAATCCCCCTGAAATTCCCGATTTTTGTTTCTTTCCTCCCCTTTCTCTTCAAATTCGAAAATACAACGTTGAGCTAAGGCAGTGTCAAAGTCTCTTTCTACTCTACTTACTACACCTGGTTATTATTTCATCATGTTTTTTCCCAGAAATTTCTTCTGTAATTTTAATTTTATTTATGCTAAAGAAATTTTTACAAGCAAAATTGAAATTTGAAAAATTTCAAACTATGATTTGAGCAGTTAAGCAACGATCGAATATCGATATACATATGTATTTTTTTTATTTGATAACAGTTTTAAATTCTTTTTATTTATTTAAAAACAATTTAGTACGATAAAAAACATATTTTTTTTTTTTCGAATATTGAATTTGCATTTAAGGCATTTGGATATTGGTATCCTTGTTTTGCTCAATTTACAGCGTCGTTTTTTACCCAATTCTCCATTTTATCGTAGCGTTGTGAATTTGAAATATTCAGCTAAAAGCAGTAATTTTACGACTGATGTCATGACAAGAATATAATGAAGGGGGAATCTATACTTAAGTATCCCACTTTGAAGGGGTGTAGGGCGCGAACGGAGGGGCCGGGGCACTTCCCACATACCCTATTCGAAATTCAATGAATTAAACTTTTGATTTATATAACTATTCAGCTTCTGGGGCTTATAATAAACTCGAGAGAAGATCTTGAAAAAGGAGAAATTTTGGTAATTACGGATCGCAGCGGCTTTTGTCAAAACTGCCCAAAAGCGATGTTGCCGTACTGTGTAAGAAATCTAAAAAAAAGCAATAAATAAAACGGAGCGTATGGAGGTCCGGCCCAGTTTGTTTTTTAGATTTATTGAAACAAACAAGAACGAAAATAAATAACATACACATACATATTTTTACAGAAACAAAACGAAAATACATAACTCACATATTTTTACAGAAAAAAAATTATTATTTCACTTAAACATTTTTTGGGTCATACAATTTCGCCGCGAAATGAATATATGGATATCACAAAAAGGAATTCGGTGTACAAGTTTTCAAAATATTGGGTTTTATAATTCCCTCTTCGCCCCCACCCCACATCTATGAAAATAAAAGTTTGCCCCAAAAAAAAAATTTATATCATTAAAATCAGGAAAACAGGGCAGACCACACCCTCTTTCTTTTTGGTGCTCCCTGCGGTAGCATCCCAGTAGGAACTGCTTGCACAGCAAAACATTGTGCTCTCTAACTCGCAGCATAGATGCTTTGCTGTGCAAGCGATGCTCCGGCGACATTAGGAGATTACCTGTCGCAGTCCTAAGGGCAGTGTTCTGGCAGGCCTGTAACTTCTTCATCTGGTTCTCGTTCGTCTCCGGCGCCCAGATCGGTGCAGCATAGTTTACGACCGGCCGGCTAATTGTAGGTTGCCAGCAAGGTTTCTTTATCTTTACCCCAGGTGCTGCAGGCTAGCGCTTTGAGTATTTGTGGTCGTAAACGGAGTGAAGGAGAGCAGGCTATCGAATGTGACCCCTAATATCTTAGGGTTGTTTACAGTCGGAATATAATGGTCATCGACTTTCACATCAAGTTCTAAGCCTGGATACCGTCGTCCAGCTGGTGAAGAGGGTAGCCGAGACTTTTGTCGGCTGTATACGTAAATGTCTTGCAGTGAAGAAGTGAGAAAGAGCCGTTCACTTTCGAACGTAGGTCATCAATATCCTGGCCAGACGCCAATATCGTGCAATCATCGGCATACGAGGTTAGGGAAACACCTTCCGGTGGAGGAAGGAGCTTCGATATATAAAAATTAAACAGTAGCAGGGAGAGGACCCCACCCTGCAGGACCCCCTGTTTAATTTTTCTTAACTTCGATGTTTCACCTCGGAATATGACCGATGATTGTCGACCACTCAGGTAGCCCATGACCCCCTCTGCAACCCCGGCGGTAATGAGGATTCCTCAATGTCCGTGAGTAGCACTGAATGGTTGACGGTGTCAAAAGCTTTTGCCAAATCCAGTGCTACCAGGACAGTTCTCGCGCAAGGTCAGTTTTGGTTTAGGCCATTGACTATCTGAGTGTTTATGGCGTTTAGTGCTTTTGTGGTACTATGCACTTTCCGGAAGCCATGCTGATGTGCTGCTGGACGCAGATGGTGAGTAAAAGTTGGGAGCAGCATGGCCTCAAGTGTCTTCGCTACTAGGGAGAGGATAGTTATCGGCCGATAAGACTCCTTTGTTGGCTGGTTTCCCGGTTTAAGTAGCGGGACCACCCTCCCAGTTTTCCACGCGTCAGTTATCATTAGGGTGGTCAAAGACAAGTTGAGGACCTTGATGAGGTAGTCTGCTCCCGCTGGTCCAAGATGTTTTAGCATCAGCCTGCTTATTCCGTCAGGGCCGATGGATTTGGAGGCTTTCGCCTTCCCGATGACCCCCTGAACCTCTTTCCTGGAGAAATCAAGCGCCGCGCTTGTGTTTGGCAGTTTGCGCATACGGCGGGTTACACGTCGTTTCGCTTTATCTATCGAAGGATGAAATGTGAAAAGTCGGCGAAAATAGCTCGCGCATCTCTCCGGGTCCGACGAGGCGCGGCCAAAGAATGAACGTTCGATATGCGGGGGGTGAGGGAGTGATGCGTGGATGGAGTGTTTTGCTGCTGTGTTACCCGCTGAAGTTGGTTCCGCACGTTAGTGTTGGTTGGCGGTGTGGTTGTATTGACTAAACTTGCATCTTACGAAATACTTAAGTATACGCTTGAAGAAAAATGGAAAATGTTCTAAACTTACTTCCTTCATTTTCATAATGAAAGCAAATTTACTTCTGCATTGTTGTTGCCAGACTACTGAGTAAAATAATATTTTAGTGTAGAGTCTGTGTTTTTTGTATCTTACTATAAAACATTTAAAATACTTGGTTAAGCAGGCGTTGCAGAAAAATGATATACAAATTTTGTGCAAGTTTTTGTGTATAACCCTGGGCAGGACGAGCACGGGCTTCGCCTTGCACAGTATTTTATGCAAAATTTTGGTACCCATTTTTTTTGCTTTCGTATTTTTTAAATTTTTATATTTTATTTTACACAGCACGGCTACACCTTCCAGATAAGCCTACAGCCATGTTTAAGTAAGCATTTGTTTTAATCATAATAAAATTTGTTAATTAGGGTATTCATAAGATGTCATATTGTGTCATATCGTCACATTGTCTTATTTTTTTATGACTATCATAGAACACTGTTGTTGTTTCTCTTGCAATATTGAAATACGACAAACAACACAACATTGCGAGGTATGTTTTTCGAATGTGCTATTCTATAAACTATATCTGTTTATTTTTTGTACTGTTGACGCTAAAGTCAATGTATGATTTTCACATAAGGAAGCTATAATTTTATTTTTTCTCACTATCAAATGTAAAAATATTACACAATATGACATACAACGATTAAGGGGTGCTCACAAGTTTATTCTTTAAGACTATTTAAATATAACATAGGACATAACACAAAGGTTGTGAATTGCCTAAATGATTATCTAAGTAGCATTAGCGCGTCAATTTAAACAAAATAAGCTAAAACAGTTAATCAAATGGAAGTAATATTTGCGTTCGTTAAAGGAAAAGTAAAGAATAGTGAACATTTCTTAAAGAAATTATATAATATATTTAAATTCCAATTGTTAAAATATTGGAAAAAGATATTTCACGCCAGCCGCGGTAGCCGAGTGGTTAGCATTGTACTGACATTCGGCAGACTCGGGTTGAAATCCTGGCGCCATCAACATCCAAAAGTTATGGAAAATTAATTGAAATAAAAAAAAAATCAAAAAAACATTAAATTAAATTTTCTAATTGCGGTCGCCCTTCGGCAGGGAATGCCCACCCCTCCGAGTGTATTTCGGAAAAACCATCAGCCGTTCGGAGGCGGCTCAGTATAAACTGTAGGTCCCTCCATTTGTTGGAAAAAACATCAAGACGCAAAAACCACAAATTGGAGGAGGAGCTCGGCCGAAAATCGCTTAAGCGGTTACAAAGCGCCAATTATATATATATATATTGAAAGATTAGTAAAATTAAAAATTTTTTACTAACCTATTTATCTTTCAGGAAAACTGGAGTTCAAAGAGAATGAATCGAGGAATTTAAACGAGCCAACAGTAAGCAGCAGCATAATTGTTATTAAAAAGAAATAGTTTTAAAGGCATTAAAAAGTAAAATTATTAAAAATAAATACCATTTTAAACAAAATATTTCTAGTTGGTTGCCTTCAAAAATAAATATCTGAGGATAACTATATTTTTTCCTTGTTGCTGGTGTGATTGGCTTATCTTTAGCCATTTTGCTGTGTAAACTTGGTTGCGGTCACCTACAAATATCTACACACTTTATATACATATAGTGTAATTAAATTTGAGTATATATTGTAGGAGTAGGTACATAAATAATAATGGGAGTATTGTAGTGGGTTAAGTATGCAACAACATTAGGATGTTCGATATTTATTAATTTGGTTTAGACTTTGCACCGTTCCTCTAATTTTTACTTAAAAAAGAGAGAGCAAGTGCAGAATAATAACCTCTAAGTTGCGTGCATGGTCTACCTTTTCTTCTGATGGTTATGATATATAATATATTTTCCGCAAATTTCAAAAATATGAAAGACTAAAATCCGGAACGGTCAGCTAAACCACTTTTTTTATATCCATATTTATATGTAGGTATACAATAGTTAGTAAATATAAACTTTGAGAAAACTAATTTAACAGATTTAAATACATTTTCCTAAATTGTAGTATATTTGTGTAAACATGCAACCACAGCAAATGCAATAATAATTTGTTTTACCTCAATTTCCTTCACTTCAAGCTATGGTAATTTAATGTGAACAAATGAGTGAGAAGTCGTACCGAATAATAGAAATCAGATTTACTTTAGTTATAATTTGTTGTTCGTTTACTCAAACAAAATACCTTGAACGATTTTCGTTTTTGACTTTTCGAAACTATAATTACACAAACAAAATACATAGTTTTTGTCAATTTCTCTAATTTTTTAATTTTGTTGACTTTTAAAAAATTTATATTATTTAATGGTGAAAAAATAGTTGTATAAAGATTGAAAAGCCTTGCAATATAAATATAAAGGTAAGCAAAATTGTGTAAATTAAGATGGTGCGTATATTTTCATACTTCGACTAATGTTTCGTTGATTTACAGATTCTTATGAAACGAATGTATTGTTGTTTCATTAAAATTGGGCATCTGGATGCTACGAAGCTACATTGCCAGGTGAGTTAAAGGAAGTATAAAAGGAAATCTGCATTGTAACGATACAAAACATATCTTTTTCCGAATTGCCTTTACATGCAATTGCATAAATTTTTCTATATGTTTTAATTTGGGTACCTAATACTAAATCTCGATTTTTTTTTTCATTTCAGATTCCTCAGCTGCTAGTTACTTTGTTGGAAAAACATCAAGACGCAAAACCACAAATTGGAGGAGGAACTCGGCCGAAAATCGCTTTAGCGGTTACAAAGAGCCAATTATATATATATATGTAGGCACTGTAAAGAAATATTGTAGTGTTTATTTTCATTGCAAACATTTGCTTACAAAAGAAATAAACACAAAAATAAAAAAAATTAGAAAATTCAAAATATTTTTTGACATTCATTATTATTAGGTTTGTTCGAACTAAAAATTGGCCATCACTGAATTAAAAGAATAGTTTTCAAAAAGTAAACGAACGCAAAATTATCCATCACTATTCAGACAGTCAAAACATCAGCTGTTTTTTAATTTTGGATTTTTGGCTTTTTACAAATTAAAATAAAACTAATTTAAAATGATTGCAAATAGAAAGCTGGTTGTGAAAGGCTCACCAAGGAAATGAAATGCATCAATTTGTTTATAATATTATATTTATTACAATAGGTTAATAAAAAATGAATTTGGATGCTTTGTTAATTTTCGCTGAAATTCGAGTAATTTATTACTGTTTCATATACTAAATTTCTGTATAGTTTTCAGTTCAAAGCTCGCCATGTTCTCGATAATCATTGCCAACACTTTCAGGTACACTTTCTATGTAAAAATCGATTTCATCTTCATTTGAGATGTTGTGGAAAACACAACACGCTCAAAGTGACGCAATTTTTTAATTCCACGAAATTTGCACTAATACTCATATTCATGTCATTTAAGTTTAGCATAATTTCATTCTCATTTTGTTTTATATACATGCTCTCATTTGTAGCATACTCATTTTTGTTCTCATTGTTCTCATACCTACACGTTGTGTCCCAAAAATAACCGAACTTTTTGGATATAAAATAGTAAAATACATATATTATCTTTGAAAGTTATTATTTATTCAAAATAGGTTCCATTTGACTCAATACAACGTTCGGAACGATCAACCAGCGCATGCATAGATTTTTTTATGTCATTTATAGAAATGTTCTTCAGTATCCTGGTTACGGCTGCTTCATTTTTTACAATTTTTTTTTAATTTTTTAAACTTCAATTTCAATTTTTTTTCAAGTTCGACACAAAATTTTATATTTGCTCTTTGTTCCATATTTTTTTTGGATCCATTAGCACACTTTTGGTTTTATTGAAATGGCTGTCACTTTTACATCTGTCATCCGACTTACATGAAGTTAGGTGCGTTTGAAAGAGGATGAATGTATCTTTTTAATGTTGCAAATTTTCAATGCGTATCGCATTTCCCCTCTTAGTTTACTGTTTGTACATATATATTTGTTAAATTAACGGAAATATTATTTGCAGAGAAGTTATTTACTCTTTGAAACCATATACCGCAGTATGTAGATCGCTTGTTCCGTTTTTCGTATTTGCGCAGCTGTTGTGAGCGCAGAAGCCTTTAACAAAATTCAGTCGTCGACCAAATGGAATGAGTGAAGGACATACTGCGGTAAGTAACTATTTCTTAGTATATTTCTATTTGCTTAACTTCGTATACTTTATGTTTAGAAATAAACCAAATGATTTGTTCATCCTGATTTAAAATTCATTTGCGTTAAATTCGCAAGCGGGTCGACGATTACATTTTTATTTCGCACCGTGCCAAATTGGATGGTCAAATATTTTAACAATTATTCTGCGATATGACTACGCGTTCATCACCCGCTCCAATAGCCGAGCAACACAAAGTATCGTTTGATATTGACGCCGCAGCGGACGCAACCGATTCGCCAACTACTCGCCAGCCGGAGAAAGTTAATACTCGTGCTTCATCTGCCGCCCGCCAGGAAGCAATGCTTCAGGCAATGCAGAAACGCATCGCCTTGCTTGAAAGCAGCTTGAAAGTTGCCCAACAGGAGATAAAGGAACACGAGTCGTCAAATGCAACGCATGCCATAGAAGATCAAAACAATGCCAGAGAACCCAGCGTCCAATCTGCTGGAGAAGTTGCCTTGCCATCGTCAAGTTTACCAACGCCACATCATTTTCAGTCACAATTGCCGACGCCCCTGAGGGGCACCACTAATGTAAGTACAGTGCAGTTACCGTTGCCACATCAGAGCGCGACAAGCTGTCCGCCGTATAGCAACAACCGCTACTCATCACGGCTATGTACATCAGTTGCAAGCGGTTCGTCTTCCGCAACAACAACAAGTAGTATGTATACAAGCTCACATTTGCAACCTCAAAGTCATCCAAGGAAATTGCAGGACCTACCAGAGTTTAGCGGCAAGGCGGAGGATTGGCCGACATTTTTTACTGCGTATACTGAATCAACTGCAGTTTATGGGTACAGCTGTTTGGAAAACAACATACCATTGCAGAAAAGTTTGAAAGGCAAGGCACGAGAAGCAATTAAATCACTACTAATCCACTCGAACAACGTGGGAAACATTATTAACCAGCTGAAGCACCGATTTGGACGCCCGGATCAACTTATTCATAGCCAGCTTGCCCAGGTCCCTATAAATAGTAGTCTGGAATTATAATAGTATAAATTTTTAATATTACAAAAACAATGATCAAGTGCGCTACTTCCACAATTCAATGGCAATTTATGATAAATTGGAGAATTCTTAAGTACGCTACTATCATGACAGGAACCAGGGAATCAAAAAAATGCATTAATAATTTTTTTGTTTTCATTGCAGATACCTTGCAAGCATATTGACACATTTCTTTTCCGGTCAATACAGTCGTATATAGTCTATTACGATATTGGTCCCGTCAATGCACCCTAAATTGCAAATACTAAAATTACATTTTTATAATGGCTTATCTTACCTATAGCGTTGGAAATAAAACATTTCCTGTCAAAAAATTTGCTTGATTCTGCTTCTGGTGGCCATTTTATGATGTTTGGGCTAATAGAATTCAAAAACATAGCAACTCTATTTATTATCGCGCAAATTGTGGATAGCGGTAAGCCAAAGCGGTTGGCTAGATCACGAAAACTACATGATTCATCCAGCGAACTACAAAAAAGCTAGCGGGTACAATTTTTCAGATATTCTTTTATCGGAACGTAACTGTTGTTAATAATCGCACACTAAGGCAATCAAAAAGACCTGAAAAATTCTAAAATGGCAGCGAAATTCTTTTTCATCATAAGATGGAACTATATGGTCAAAATAAAATTTGCTCTTTTCAACCAGTAGTAAATCATTTTCGCGATATACATACATATGTCGTCACTGGCCATATCTTCGTCGTTGTCACTTTCTGAAGATGAAGAGTCCTCAAAAAATTAAGTTATTTAACACACAATTTTTATTTATGAAAAATTTAACCTATCTTCCATGGGAGTAAATTCGTCCACTACACATACAATATTATCCATTACCGTAGCTGCAGTAAGAGAATACTCCGTTACCAATTGGTATCTATGTATGAAAAATTAGTTACAATTACAATATGTATAAACGCTATGTTGTTATACAATATTTATTTTTTTTATATTTATTTATGTTTACCAAAAACGACCATATGTTTTTATATACATACATACATATGTATGTACTCGCATGTTTTCGTGATAATTCAAAATTAGAGGGAAGTGTCACTTTACTTTCTCAAACTTTGGTTGCTGGCTAATTTTTAAGGGTAAACGAACGCCATTTGGCAACAATTTTGGATAATTTGCGATAGTTTTTCAAAATTTTTGTGATAACAAACGGAGCAATTTTTGTATTCGCATGCAACAAATTATTAACCCCCCATTGGCTGGCAACCAAAATTTAAAGAGCACAGCTATATATTTTCTTAATGATGTAATTGAGTAAGCGTAACAGGGATGTACGATCACACATACAAGAGAAAAATGGGTAGAATCTGCACGCTCTTTAAGAAAGTGCCTATGCTGCCTATAAAGGCATTTAATGCGAAAAAAACGGTTTGAAAAAAAAATTTGCATAAATAGATTTAAAGTTTTTTAAGGTATTTGAACCAAATAACTAACTAATTCGGTGTGGTGCCCTTGTATCTGCAGACAGTACATCTTTGTACAACTCGGACAAGCGAGGTGCATACAAGATGATATTGCTATTCCTGCCCTGATAGATGAAATCAGTCATACCCAAAGAGAGCTTATAGCAGCTTGGGAATGGTGGCAAGAAGAAGTGTGGGAAAACCGTGCTATGCTAATAGTCTAGAAGTTACTGACCATCTGTCAAAATTTTAATGATTAATTGGTTGCATGATCGACAAACATATGTTTTAGTACCATCCCTGCAAGAATGCTTCCGATGATTTGAGCCAACATATGTCCGGAATGCATACGGTCATATCCCGTCAGCTCGTAGAACCACTTTTCCATCACTTTCTTAAGCCTGAGTTTACATGAGGATACTTTTGTCGCTTATTATCGTAATTTTCTTTTCACATTAACACCCAGATACTTTCTTCAAGCAATTTTTTTTTACATTTGTCTCTTCATTTTTTTCTATTAATATTTCTAAAATAAAAACACTATGTGTGTGTAAAGGAAGACACAGCTTTTATTTATCTATTTCTTATATTCATGTGTATGTATATTTTTACGTTCTGTTAAACATCATCTCTATCCTTTCGAAAGTGTAATCTATTCATTTACATCCTTTTCACAACCATACAACAATTGCAACGGCCTCTTCAACACATTCTAATATTTCTTGAACTAATTCAACTTTATCTGCAAAACCTATTATCTTAAATATTAATAATTAGATGCATAGGCATATATGTTTGCATGCACATATAAATATTGTAATAAAAAACCAAATTTTAATTTCCAAGCTTACGACATTTATTCGTTTGAAATTTAAGACAGCTACAATCAGTTCAAAATGAAAAACAAAATAAAAGGAACGTCAAAATTTACAGAAACGAATAGAAACACAAAATGCGTCGAACGAGCACAGCGACAGGGTGCGCTGTCGCCTTCGTCGTCGCCCCCTCTACAAACGAATGTGTCGTCGACAAAAAGTATCCCCGTGTAAACTCAGACTAAGGTCGAAATGACAAATGAAATGTTTACATTTGCATGCGTGTACGTTATTCTCTCTCCGTTTGCTTGTGCATTTTCCTCATTCTTGTCGGACAAACAGAACACAGCTGAGCGACAGCATTGATACCAAAATAAAACAATCTTGACGTAAAAAAATGCAGCAGTGCCGTACAAGCCGAACACAGATGAGCGACAGCATTGATGTCGAAATAACTCGTCTTTGACAAAAACTTTCGCTACATATATTACATACATACAAACATTATTAAGATTCAGTCTTTATTCCAATATTTTGCATAGATTATGTACATGGTTTATAAAACATACAAAAAATAACAATACAACAATAAATTCTTTTTCAAAAGTCTGTAAAATATTGTTAACAAAACCTTATATGCAGAAGTCTTTAATAGTTTCATGTGTTGGTGATGCAGCTCCTCAGCTCTACGAAATCCTATGTACTCAGAAGAGAAAGATAAACAAAACAATTTGCTTATGTGTTAGTGTTGCCCGAAATCGTGCGGATATATTGGTGAACCCATCAGCCCGTTCTTGCAGGGATTATATATACAGTGCCATATATTCGTTTAAACGCACTCTTAAATTTTTTGGGGAGCTTTTCCTTTACGGGACCAAGCGTGGGTAAAAATGATTTATAGGGGGTGGTAGGTGGTTCCACCCACTTTCAGGAACCGAAAACCAAACCTTTAGGAGACCTATAGTTTTCGAGATATTCAAAGTTGAAATTGCAAAAAATGTAGAATTTTACCCTATTATTTTGTAAATAAGCCAATTACTTTAAACTTTGGTGTTGCCACATATAACAAAAAAAATTTAAAATAAAACAACTAAAATACAATATTTACGGCTTATACGTATATTTTATTGCTTCAATCATTTTGAAAAACGGATCATCTTTATTTTTTTTTATTGACTTCCTCCAAAGATATTCAATAATAACATCCGCAAAGTTGGATGAATTATTATAATTATCCTTTTGAATGAATCTTTTCACCGTTCTCCATTGGGACTCGATCCTTTGGGTATGTGTCCCGTCTTCAGCCACGAACGGGTTGTCAGGGTCGCTATGATTCACTTTTTTGTGCTCGTACCCGTAGCTGGAGAGACAATCATACGCTTTCCAGCAATCAGTATATATGATTGTCCCTTCAGCTACGTGTTTTTGTATCAGGGGTACGAGCACCTCCGCTGACCGCACGTTTTCCGGGCACACCTCCAATCTTAAGTCATCCGATCCGTCCTCGATCATCCCGAGGACCCAATGGCCTTCCACTCTCCTCCCTAAAAAAATATTAAAAGTAATGTTAGGCCTAATAATAGTAATAAAAAAATATATAAATATTACCTCTATTAAGTTTGCGTTTTCCAAACTTGCTCTCATCTATCTGAACAACTTTGCCCGGACCACCAATTTTTCCAGCAGCTTGTTGCTGGTCGATTTGGTACAGCACCACAGTTTCTCTACAGTAGCTGTACCAATCGGTGATGGTCCGGCTGGACAAAGGCCCACCAATATAGTCATCCAGCATCACCTCAAAATGCGATTTTTTGTGCGCAAAACAAAAAATTATATAAAATACGTGTGGCAGAGATAAACGTGTCTCTTCAAACCACGTATTTTTAGCCCTAGATATAGAAGGCTTTGAGCGGCAATTGCCTTTGCGGCACCAAAAGCTCCCAAGAGCATCGCCGCCTTTTTTTAGGAGGGGCATGGGCGTCCTGTGTGATGGGCACAATTTAGTTCGCAGCAGTAGCCCATGCTCCTCCGCAAATGCAACGCACTGCTCAACTGTTCCCAAGGAATCCCGCATTTTATGGATGCTCCACATCCTGCGGAAATCCTCCACGGTATACCGGACTCGGTTTGCTGCCGCCGTGCTGGTGGATGGAACATCGGAATCTATAAAAAATAATACTAAGTATATATTCACATATAATTATAAAACCCAATTAAACTTACCATATTCAACATCACTCATTTTAATAATTTAAACATATTACTTGTATAGAATAAATTAAGGATCAAACACTTTGAAAACTAGCTAATCACGTTACACAAAAAGCTAATAACATACGCTTTTAAATATAACGGTGGTTAATTTTTTTCATGAAAGAAGAAAAACGAAATTTTACCATTATTTTGCAGTGCTCTTACTCCTTCCATTCTAAAGAATGCCACACCTGAAAAAAATAACACCAACTTCGCCTTGCACAATATTTTTAAACAAAACTCCTTTGTAAATTGGCGGCCTTCAGCCGCGCTTTTGATTGTAACCCTCAGCCGGACCAACACCAGCTTCGCCTTGCACAGTATTTTTAAACGAAACTCCTTTGTAAATTGGCGGCCTTCGGCCGCGCTTTTGATTGTAACCCTCAGCCGGACCAACACCGGCTTCGCCTTTCACAGTATTTTTAAACGAAACTCCTTTGTAAATTGGCGGCCTGTGGCCGCGCTTTTGATTGTAACCCTCAGCCGGACCAACACCGGCTTCGCCTTGCACAGTATTTTTAAACGAAACTCCTTTGTAAATTGGCGGCCTTCGGCCGCGCTTTTGATTGTAACCCTCAGCCGGACCAACACCGGCTTCGCCTTGCACAGTATTTTTAAACGAAACTCCTTTGTAAATTGGCGGCCTTCGGCCGCGCTTTTGATTGTAACCCTCAGCCGGACCAACACCGGCTTCGCCTTGCACAGTATTTTTAAACGAAACTCCTTTGTAAATTGGCGGCCTTCGGCCGCGCTTTTGATTGTAACCCTCAGCCGGACCAACACCGGCTTCGCCTTTCACAGTATTTTTAAACGAAACTCCTTTGTAAATTGGCGGCCTTTGGCCGCGCTTTTGATTGTAACCCTCAGCCGGACCAACACCGGCTTCGCCTTGCACAGTATTTTTAAACGAAACTCCTTTGTAAATTGGCGGCCTTCGGCCGCGCTTTTGATTGTAACCCTCAGCCGGACCAACACCGGCTTCGCCTTGCACAGTATTTTTAAACAAAACTCCTTTGTAATGTTTAAAAAGTGTTTCTTTAAAATTTTATTTCGTGTATACAACCCTGTACAGTAATAAATTCTTATTTTTAGCACGTATGGCAACACCCACTTTTTGACATTATTGAGAATTACTCTAGCAAATTGTTCCGAAATAATATACAATAATTAAATCTAGTTAAGTTGTAAAACCAAACAAAATAAAAAGACAATATTGTTTATAATCGCATGTGAACAGATTAAAGTTACTTTATTGCATCATATATATGGCTTAAGTGCACGTGCTAAATAAAAATTTCTTATGAAAGTGAAAATATTTTAATAACAAATTATTAATAATTTTACAACATTTATCTGAAAATTATAAGAAATAAACTTAAATTAGATCTACAGCAACAGCTCCTGCAAATTTCATTAGAATTGGTCTATTTGTTTGGCTGTAACAAGCATTGGTACCGTAGTGGAAAGCTGAGCCAATTTTTTCTCAATGTAATACTCAAAACATATTGCATATGTTTAATATGTTGTTGTAGTTTTTTTCAAATCGTTGCGGTTTAAGTATTGCACCAAAAAGAATTTTTACTAATGACCAAAACCTACGAGTTGGCATCGAGTTCACCAAATTTACAGCTTTCTGCGGTCCCAATCTTCCAAAGCTTCCTTAATGGCCAACTTGTGCTCCAAAACGGTCTTATAAGGTTTTCTTTCAGATTTTTGTCCGTTTATTTTGGGCGAAATACATCCCCAGATGTTCTCCACTGGATTCGAATCGGGTTGTGCTCCTCAAACCATTTCAAAGACTCTTTTGAATCGTGAATGGCAGTGTTATCCTGTTGAAAAATGGTGTCGTCATTACAAATTAAAACAAAGAGTGCGTTTAACCCACTAACCGGCCAATATTTGTTTTAGAAGAAAAAATTCCCACCCTCTAGCGCCGAAAAACCCTACCCCGCCTATAGGCGGACTTGCCTGTAAATGGATATGTGAAATAAAAAGAGGCAGAATGGCTTTTATATATTTGTTGTTGCAAAACATTACAGAACTTGGATAGTTTTGAACATTAGTTGTTGTAAAACAGTTGGAAGCATTTATTTTACCGGTAAGCATAAAATAACATTTCATTTTGTGCAAAACATTAGTGTTTCTGATTTACAGCCTGGTATTTTGCGCCCTATTGATCTCTTCAGAATTTGTTTAGAATGGCAAAGCACATCAGCTACTTAAGTTCGAAAATCAGACAGCTTCAAATGAGTAAGCTGATGCCTTGCACAAATTCGCCGAAAGAGTAGGTATGAATTCATCGTAGCCAAGTCCACAAAAAGGTACAATACACGCAGTGTTCACTTCTTCGTTTTCATCTTAATGAGATTAACGCCCCCATATGACAGTTGTATTCTATTACCCTCGGACGTATTTTGTATCTTTCCATAATATATTTTAATTATTTATTATTTTATACCGAAATCGAAGTATTTCCCATCGGAAGCTACGATGTTTGCCCATCTTTCTGGCAGTTTGTGGATCCCATCCGTACTCCGGTGAGGGCATTCTGCATTGACCTGGTCGCATATTCTGTTCGTTTTTCCGCGATGGCCTTTTTCAAACGAATCAATGGTTTTCGGTAGAGGTCCCCATTGATCGTCTGACCCGATTTCAATAGCTCATAATAGAGCACACCCTTGTGGTCCCACCAAATACATAGCATAACCTTGTCACCATGGATATTCGGCTTTGCCGTGGATGTCGGTGGTTGGCCGGGCTTCACATACGATCTCTTGCGCTTTGAGTTATCATAATGAATCCATTTTTCATCGCCAGTGACAGTCCGATGTAAAAATGACTTCTTTTTGTGGCGTTGAATCAACATTTCCGACATGCAGAATCGACGTTCGACGTCTCTTGGCTTTAATTCATAAGGCACCCAATTTCCAAGCTTCTGGATGAATCCTAATGATTTTAACCGTCTGGAAACGGTTGCTTGATCAACTCCTAATACTTTTGCAAGTTCTTGCATCTGCGTGGAGCAATGTCTCCAATTCTTCGTCTTGAAATTTCTTTGCTGTCCGGGTCGTTCTCCGTCGTCTAAATCGAGATTGCCACTTTTAAACCGTGCAAACCACTTTGGGCACGTTCGTTCGGATAAAGCATGGTCACCATAAACGTCCAGTAAAACACGATGGCTTTCGGTAGCACTTTTCTTCATGTTAAAGTAATGAAGAAGAACTCCCCACAAAAACACGTTATCTGGTACAAATTTCGACATTTTCAAATGAATAAAACAAATTGTTGTTCACGCTAAAACAAATGACATCTACTGAAACGACGCGAAATGACAGTACCTTTTAAATGAATATAGCCACAGATGACACGTCGCGAAATAATACTAATAGAGCCCTCTCTTAGAAAACCGCATACATACATATATATATATATCTGATGGCGCTTTGTAACCGGTGAAGCGATTTTCGGCCGAGCTTCTCCTCCAGTTTGTTGTTTTGCGTCTATTATCGTCGATATTATCAACTCTTCATCTTCAGTACCATCTTCGGTTTCTTCGTCTTCAGAGTGTTCGTCATTGTCATTGAAGGTATCCATGAATTCTGCGATTTCCTCATTGGTAATTGCAATTGCAATTGCAAGGTCTGGTTGGTTTCACTTTTGCTATAAAAAGAAGAGTGCAACAGGCAACTCCGCCTTTAAGCGGAGTATGCCTTTTGATCTATACAAATTTTTATTTGCATATAACTGATAACTTTTTCTTCAAATTCTGTTATCTATTAATACTTCTACCCTCTGATAATTTTCTTTCCGCAATAAAAAAATTTTTTCACTTTAACTCTAATTATAAATACCACTTCTCACCAAAATAATTGTTTCATAAAATGTGCGCTATTTTTTCAACGAGAATGATTACAACGGTACTGCGCTGACAATTCCAACTGGAAAATTAGCATTGCTATATTGTACAAGTGCTTGGCAAGCAGGATGAATTCATAATTTTTAAAATAAAATTAAATTTATTAGAGTTTTACCGATTTAACTTAACCCCTCCTACAGGTGGTACTGCCTGAAAGAGGGTTAAACGAATATGTGGCACTGTAGTATTTTGATCCACAATATTATGAAACCTGCACCAACTCGTTATAGAAGGCCATTATCTAAGTAGAGGGCTATATTTTGGCATTGATCAAACTTAACATGATCGTAGAACTACTTAAGCAGTTGGTCAAATTTTAAAGAAATTCTTTTACAGACATTGTACGGCCTGTGCATCATCATTTTGCTCGTTCCTTCTAAAGTATCGCCACAGTAGGTAAAAGTATGACCGAAGACCCGCATGTGTCTATTTTCCGACGTGCTCAAGAGATGGGGGTTTTCTTATGGCACAATATAGCGTATTTTGCACTTGAATTTACATTTACATTCATATAAAGTCCAGCTTACAAGAACTGTAATCATTCACAACGTCGATTGGATGCTTGAACAACAAGCAGTAGGAGGCGATTTCTCGTATAAAATTTTCTTTAGCGATGAGGTACATTTGTCGCTCGGTAGATACGTAAATGAGCAAAATCGGGTCATTTGGATTTCCGAGAATCCTCAGAAAAATGAAGATAAAAAAACTTATTGTCTGGACGTGTGATTGGGCCTCACTTCTTTGAAAAAGACAACGGCAAGACTGTCACTGTCATTTCGGAGTATTATGGTCGAATATCTGTGTATATTTCACCTGCAATTGAAGAATGCGACTTGACCAATGTGTAGTTTCAACAGGCCCCACAAAACGAGCCGATATGGCTTTACTGCGTCTTGGCGAAGCCAATTGGCTAGGGCGAGTGTGCAATTTGATTCTGCTGGACTTTGTTTATGTTTACACATGAAATACCGAGTTTATGCGGATAAACCTTTAACTCTTGAGCTTTTGATTGATATGAAATTACCTCAAACGGATCGAAGTTTGTAAAAATTTCCGATGCGGTCATTTGAGTGATGTAGCGCTTCACATAGGTATAATGCCAAGGCTTAAACTTTACGAGTATACGTATAATAGAAAAGGAATTCCATGGAAAAAAATATTTTAAATGCATTTTATTTATGTTTGTTTTCGAAACCGCAAAACGGATATCCCTGTATATTCTATCCAAATACAAATGGGTATAAATTTCTATTTTAAAACGCTTGAACCGGCCAAGTAACTGGTACAGCAGGTTTATACGAGTTAAAAACAGTTGCACTCTAACTAAATTTACCAAACAAAATAATTCGTACAAAAATAGCATAGTTTTTGCAAAAGTAATTTATAATTTGCCACCAACTAAGGCTTTTCTCTCACTATTTCCACTATGGGGCAGCGCCAAACGGTCGTGCACTAACACACATTCGCGATAGATTACTGCGAACCGACGCGGGCTGTTAAGTGCGGCCAGAGTAGATTATAGCAATTTATGAATGGGGTACCATGGCTTTTTGCGGGCGAGAGTTATGTAAAAAAATAAATAGATTATTAAAATAAAATAAGTAGAGCCACTCCGACTTACTCGGCTTAAGCGTCCCCTGAAGCCATAGAAGCGTCTGTTCACCAGAGGTGCGGCTGCGAGCAGGTGTCGGTCTTTAAGTAAGCGGCTAGCTTATAAATGTGTAAAAACTTTAAACTCACTCACCCATCGAGGTTGTGCGCTGGGTGTGAGACCCGCTACATAGAAACCAGCTCCAATGAAAAATTTTAACATGCCTGGGATGAGAGGCCCCCTTGCGATGACGACCCCCGCAAACGTTTAAAGGATCATGATTTGAGCGCATGCACCTGGAATGTCCGGTCCCTTAGTTGGAAAGGTGCCGCCGCCCAGCTGGTTGATGTCTTTGTTAAACGGAAGGCTGACATCACCGCCGTCCAAGAAGTGGGATGGACGAGACAAATACAAAAGCGAGTAGGTTCTTGCGACATCTACTACAGCTATATAAAGGAGCGCTAATTCGGTGTCGGATTTGTGGTGGGAGAGAGACTTCGTCGTCAAGTACTTGCATTCTCCCCGGTGGATGAACGTCTCGCCACAATCCACATCAAAGCAAAATTTTTCAACATATCGTTGATTTGCGCCCACGCCCCATCGGAAGAGAAGGACGATTTGGCCAAAGATGCCTTTTATGAGCACCTAGAGTATACTTACGAGCGCTGGAGATTTTACTGCCAGGGTGGGCAAAGAAGGTATCTATGGTAATACTGTCGGAAAACTTAGCCTTCACGACGAAGCATCCTCTAATGGATTGAGACTGATCTCCAGTGTTCTTGACGTGCGTACACTCCGAGGACCCAACATCGACTCGGACCACTATATTGTTGAAGCGGTTTTCCACTCGACTTGCACTCCTGCTCTCTGAGAAAACTCTTAAACACCGCGGTATAAGGAAACGTTTTCAAACTCCCTACGTACAACTGCAAACGAAATTATTGGATTTCTGTAAGATAGCAAAAACAGCTGGAACGATGAGGACTGCAGTGTTGCAGTGGAGAGAAAACAGACTGCCTATCCCGCAACGTTACAATTGACCACTACAATTGCTGAATGAGGTAGATACCGAAAATCGAATAGGGAAGCAAAACGCACGTGCAGACAAAAAATAAAGTGGCCGAGATGCGTGAGTATAAAAGCTGGCCGACAATACCCTCGAAATTTCTATGAAAAGATATGGCTGCTTACGGAACGTAAGCAGATTTTTGTAGGATACAGAGTCAAGTAAGCGATGCCCAGAATGTACTGAATTTATGGAAGGCACATTTCTCCAGCCTGCTGAATTGCAGAGAACATGAAACACCCGGAGATGGTTAAAAAAGAAACCCCAATCGATAACGATGGAAAAAACGTTCCACTGCACGACTATGTCGGGGTTCGAATATCGATTGCTCGCAAAAAAAGTAATCGGTGGGGACAGATGGATTACCGGCCGAGACCGAGGCCGAGCTACGATTGGAACCTATGTGTGTTCTGCCCAATCGGAAACAAATTGATCCCACAGTCTGCACCAATTACAGTGGTATAAATTTCCTTAATATAACATATAAGGCCATATCAAGCGTATGGTGTGAAAGACTAAAACCCACCATCAGCAAACTGATTGGACCTTATTAGTGTGGCTTTAGAACTGGTAAGTCAATTCACCATTCGCCAAATCTTGCAAAAGACCCGTGAAAAGAGAATCGACACACTCCACCTCTTCGTCCACTTTGAAGCAGCCTTCGACGGTACGAAAAGGAGCTAACTCAACGCCGCTATGTCTGAATTTGATAATCGCAAGAAACTTATACGGGTATGTAAACTGACGTTAAGCAACACTAAAAGATCCATAAGGATCGAGAAGTACCTCTCCGAGGAGTTTGATACCAAATGAGGTTTCAGACAAGGTGATTACTCCTCGGGTTACTTTTTTAATTTGTTGCTGGAGAAAATAATAATAAGAGCTCGATACATTCTTCTATAAGAGTGCTGTTAGCGTACGCCGATGATATTGACATTATTGGCCTCAACATCGGCGCCTTTCTCCAGACTAGATAAGGAAGCGAAGGATATGGGTTTGGCAGTGAACGAGGACAAGACGAAATATCTCCTGTCATCACCCAAACAGTCATCGCATTCGCGTTTCGGCTCCTACGTCACTGTTGACAGTCAAAACTTTTAAGTCGTAGATAACTTCGTCTATCACGGAATCGGAAAATCAACGCAGAACCACTCTTGCCCACAGGTGCTACTTTGGCCTGAATAGACAATTGAAAAGTAAGGTCCTCTCCCGACAAACGAAGGCTAAACTCTACAAGTCCCTCATCGTTCCCGTCCTGCTATATAGTCCGGAAGCATGGCTGATGACAACATCTGATGTGTCGGCGTTAGGAGTTTTCGGGAGTAGTATTTTGCGTAATATTTATGGTCCTCTATGAGTTGGTAACGGCGAATACCGTAGCCGATGGAATGATGAGCTGTATGAGATATACAGTGACATTGACATAGTTCATCGAATCAAGAAACAGCGGCTGCGCTGGCTAGGTCATGTGGTCCGGACGATATAAGATAAGAATACTCCAGCTCTGAAAGTTTCCGATGCGGTATCCGCCGGTGCAAGCAGAGGAAGGGAAGACCTCCAATCCGTTGGAAATATCAGGTATAGAGAGACTTGGCTCTATTTGGTATCTCCAATTGATGCCAAGCAGCGAGAAAAATTAATGAATGAATAATTAATCGTTCTAAAGTTTTTAAGAGAAAAGAAGGTATACTAATTGAGCTAAGGCTTTAGGACTAGTATGAGAGTTTTTTCGACTTTTGGTATATGCAAATGTAACCTCGACTAGAATTGCAGCACTCCTTTGAAGATAATTCCTAAGAGGCCAGATAACTTAACCCAGGATTTCTGTAATTGAGCCGTGAATATACCGCCAGGCCCAGGTCGCCGAGCATTAATATCTGATACTATTTATAATATATTTAGAACTATCTCAGCTTCTGTGTCTGGCTCATTCGTATGACTCAGTAAGCGGTTCGAGAAATGAGAATCCATCAGTAAACTAAAGGGCTCTTCACTTGATACTGTCCGACTACAATACAATCTGCCTTCTCCATATCGTTACAAAAGGATACCACCATCACTCTATCTACAAACAACAAATTTGCATATCTATCCAATTTTTTGCTGTCTGCTGGTGTTTGCGATGTATCAATTGCTGCTGCTGCTTCTATCTCGCAGGTATCTATTACGAATTCGTCCGGAACTACTCGACCATGTTTTCCTGCTGCTACTTCCATTCCATTCACCATTAACCTCTGTTCCTGAATAATTTGATTTCTTATAATGCTGCTGATCGGTCGTCCATAGCTGATGTAGATGGTAATAATTTGACTAATGTACGTAAGAAAACAGCTTTTAAATAAGCACCTTGCATAGTGTCATAGTGACGGCCGTGGTAGCCGAGTGGTTGGCATTGCGTACTGACATTGGAAAGGATCGGGTTCAAATCCCGGTGCCACCAATATCGAAAAGTTAAAATTGATTTAAATAAAAAAATTAAGTTAAATTTTCTAATTGCGGTCGCCCCTGGGCAGGGCATGTCAACCCCTCCGAGTGTATTTCGGACATGAAATAAAGGCTCCTCATAAAAAACCATCAGCCGTTCGGAGGCGGCTTAGTATAAACTGTAGGTCCCTCCATATGTTTGTAAAAAATTCAAGACGCAAAACCACAAATTGGAGGAGGTGCTCGGCCGAAAATCACTTCAGCGGTTACAAAGCGCCAATTACATATATATAAATATATATATATATATAAATATAGTGTCATTTTAAATTTGGCTTGTAAATATCAATACTGAAAATTCGGCTAAATAAAAAATTGTAGTTGAATGCTTCGGATACTTCCTTTTGTTATTAATAAGATATCTGCTTACTATAACAGCATTGCTGGCATGCGAACAAAGGCTAAAGATAAAGCCGTGGAGAATACGATGCATATGTCATTGTTGAGACCAAATTTAGCATTTATGTGGCATAATGCCAAAAACTTTAGAGATCTTAAGATTAGAAAAATTTTGTACAACTGTTTAGTTCGTTCAAAGTTGGGATATGGCTTCAATACAACACAGCTCAACACAAAGTGCAAATGGAATTTTATCCGTTTTGCCCTTCAACCACTTCCCTTTACTGATCCGTTACCACCGTACAGAGATCGATGCAGGCTTATATCTCTGATGTTCCTTAGCCATATACGCACTTTACAGTCTATAATGTTTATTTTTGACCTTATTTCCGATTTTATTGATTATTATTAGTTTCAATGTCCCTCGAAAAACCCTACGCTCTAACGATCCTTTTAATATCATGTCATCTAAATCGAATTTGTATAACATTCCTCAATTACTCGTGATCTTGATTTCGCCGTGTCAATATATGTTTTTCTTTGTAAAAAACATTCTCACTTTTCTTAGTTTTTCTCTGTTTTTAGTATTTAATTTTTTCGTTTCGAACGTTCGATTACGCAAACAAAATCATGGCGAGTTCATAAAATTTGCTTTTGTCAAATTGAGTTCATTATTAGAGACAAAAGTCAGAAAATAAGAAAAAAACAAATAAAATTGATGTCGTTAGCTTAAAAATCAAAGTTTACTAATTTAATCTTCAAGCGGTCGCGCTTAGTCTAAAATACCTGTGTGATATATTAGAGAAATAAAACACTAATTACAAGGCGAATTTAACAAGGTGAAGTTACTAGGGCAGCGAATTCAACTTTTTTCATTTAATTAATTCGCTTCAGTGTATTTTTATTTTGAATTTCTAATTGTATAGCTGAAAATTTTCAAATTAGATTTGTGACTTTTTCAAATAGAAGCATGTGGGCCGTTTTTGATTTGAGTTGAATTGATGCGGCTATTAACCAGTGACCAACGCACTTAGGCCAATATGTCCAATCTGATAACGCTATTATGAGGTTCTTATATTCACTTTCTCAAATGTTCGAACCATTTAGTTTCGCTGAAGTTAGCTCAGCGTGACCGAAACAAAGGGTTAGTGTTCTATAGAATCTATTTTTCCATGAATCCATAGATGTCTGGTTACGTAGCACGTGATCTCATTCTGCCATCTAGTGTTTGCATTTCTGATAAAGGCAAGTCTTATAGCCTATTTCCACCAAGCACTTAAATGCATTTAAGACCTCTGTTAAGTGAATGAAATGTCAAACGTTTCCACCAAAAGTGAGTTAACTCAAACAGCTGTTTTCTGACTTCTTGTATACATGAGAATTTTTTTGGGCACCTCTCAATTCCTGAGCTCTTCGTTCCCAGCAATCCGGGAAACTTTGCTCCTCCGTTTGCGTCGTTTTGTTTCGATTTTCAGTTTAGTTTATTTTTTCAGTAATTATTTATTTTGTTTTTCTAGAAAACCACAATTGTAGGAGTAGCTCGGCCGAAAAATCGCTTAACCGGTTACACAGCGCCAATTATATATACATAATTATTTGTTTCGCGCAATCAGCTGATAGTTGCCAGAGTCGTGCATATTTTTATGTTGAGGGTATCGTTTTCTATTCCACAATTGCTTTTATTTTTATTTTATTTTATTTTTTAAAGAGGAGAAGCATTATCTTCGCCAATTACTTAATATATGTTTTTATGTTAATATTAAGGCAAAAAAGTAACTTTTGCAGAAAAAATTTCACCATGCAAAATAAAAGTCTGGCCCCTCATTAAATCCGAAAATACACGAATCTGGCAAGAAATATACCGAAACTTCCGAAATGTTTACATTAGTAGTGACAGCATCGACTGTTAACATAACATTTTCTGTTAAATTACCGAAAGTGAGTTAACTCACTTTGGAAAGTGAGTTAACACACTTTTATACAACAACAAACAGAAGCAACACCCGAACTTCCAATCTCTGCATCGAATTTCGAAATTAAAGCTTCTATTGCTCACATTCAGCCGCAGCTATTCTTGTGCAAATTGTGCAGCTCTTATCACTCAATGATAAAGTGCGCAGAATTCAAAAAGCTATCCGTCCCCGATCGGATCAAGTTCACGAAGAAAAATAATTATTGCCTGAATTGTTTGGCCTTCTCTCACTCCAAGAGAGATTGCAAAAGCTTATATTGTAAAAAGCGCCACCACTCACTTCTCCACTCGAGGCAACCCAAGTGGCAAGTCCTGTACCTCTAAACATATGTACAGTAACATTCAACTCAAAATACTCAACCCACCCAAAGGGTACTCATCACGTTACAAATAGCAGAAATACAGTATTGCTACCCACAGCCTACGTGCCCATCCTCCACAAAGAAAAAATAATTAGAATACGTGCCCTAATAGATCAAGGCTCCCAGAAAACTTTTGTATCGTCCCGAATGCATAAGTTCCTTGATCTACTAACACCTAAGACTCACTACAACATTTTTGGAATCGACGGAGTACCAGTTGGAAACTCAAATGAAATACCCACTCTAACAATACTCTCTTCAAATAAGGAAAAGAAGATCGCAACTACCGCTGTAATACTACCCCAAATAACACACTCTCTACCGTCGTTGAAGCATATGGACCCTAAAGAATACTGCTCACTTCCCCTAGCAGATCCCGATTGCTTCGCACCAACCAAAATCGAAATGGTGATTGGCAGCGACATTCTTCCCCAAATTCTTCTCCCAGGTTTCAAGACCTGCGGAAGCTTAATAGCCCAAAACTCCATCTTTGGGTGGATATTAAGCGGCCCAATAGTACAAGAAACTAATATTTCACTCACTCCACCTCGTCCTAACACGGATACAGAACTTCCGAATTTTGACCCGGCAGGATGGCCATCGGCCAAGATGAAATCCTCAAAAGTCTCAACTCAGCAGCATTGGATACAAAAACCAGTCCGCGGTCACAAACCCAACTCATTGCACAATGACAACTCTTTTCATAAGCATAATCCCCCAAATACGAAAATTAAAAACTCACTCACCAGAAAGCCTCTCAGAAGCTACCTCATTCCCGAGACTATACCCTTTCTGAAAAAAAGTCCACTCCTCGTGACGACTAAAACTCCGTCGAACAGAAGTTCTGAAGTCAGAAAAGAAGATTGGATTCCCGACCGTTCTAATTCCTCACGTAATAGTGTGGTTCATCGTCCCATTCATCGGATCGGCAGAGTTGGAGCGATTATAACGAAAACGAAAAAGCCAAGAATGAAGACGGACGTCAGAAATTTCCCAACGCTGCAACAGATCCACACGTCGAATTGCTTTCAGCGCAGAAATCCCTCCGCATTTTGGAAGCTCTTATATAAAGGAGGACCTTCGAGATCTTCAAGAATAGCAACAATAAGGTACCACTCGTGTCCACATCCAACTACTCAACCATTCCAGGTTCACAGAGTAGTGACAACCGAACATCATTCACTTCGGTGGAAAAATCCAAAATGGCTACCCAAGTCATCCGAGTCCTGTCCAAAAATCTTATCAAATGGCTAATCTCATCCGGTGCAAATAAAAACTCAGAATGCCCGAAATAGACGGCCCAATAATCCCAATGATGGACATACTCAATCCCAACGAGTAACATGTTCGCAACGTGGACATCCGCATCTCTAGCGGAACTGTCACACTCTGTAGAACTAGCTCTAACACTCTCACTCTCTCTCGGGAGTCTCTCTCTCACAGATACCAATTTTTTCTCTCATTATCCCATTACATCGATACATTCACAGTAATTCATATACTAATAATGTGTTTCGATGAAAATTCTCTTTGCAGACCCTATTATACAGCCGGACCTTAAACTTCCACCTCCCATTAAGCCGCAGGCCCGCCGGCATGTTGAAGACAAGAGTTCGAATTCAGGCCTTTCTAAATAACACAATTAAAATATAGAATAATAAAAATAAACATACTTACATTCCTATACTTACCATACCAACTCACCCATGTATATACTCACCTCACCCTACTCCCTTTTTCGTACTTATGTACCTGCAACCCTATCCTCCTCGTTACCCGCTATACAAAACAATGTATAAATATGTATGTATTAGTAAATTTTAGTATTAGTCAAAATGATATTTTCGCTCGTTCTAACATCGAACGGTTGTGCCCCCTAAAAAATATAAAAGAAAAAAACCTAACGTACTAAAGTTAGAAACCGTGTAACAAAAATTTATAAGAAAATAAATATATATATAGATATAAACCGTACAAATAAACTGTGCGTTTTCTTTTCCAAACCTAAGGAAATATATAACCAAATAAACCGGTGTGTCCTTAATTAATAAATAAAAATATATATACGTAACTATATACGTGTACATATAAAGAAAATATAATATTCAACAGTGTTGAAAATATACACATGGGAATTTAGTATTTAAATGCGATGTTTAAATGCATTTAAGCTAAAATGCATTTAACGTCCGGTGGAAATAGGCTATTAGAATAAACCTACATCGTGCACATGGTTTATTTTGGATAGAAGGGCTCCTTCTCTCACCGTGCAATTGCTTGGGGTGTCCGGGTACCCAAACTATGGCAGTGTTGAATTTAGTCGAGAGTTTTTTCAGGTTCTTCTACATTTTATAGCCACTTATTGCACTGTAGAGATCTGATGGCAGCTGGTGATGGTATACCGGTTATCGATTAACATAACGACGGTTGTCATAACAGATAACCGTTAAATGGGGCTTCACGGGAAAACAGGCTATTACTGCAATGATTGTTGCCGTACAGAAAGAGTCCATTGAGCACTACCACTTCTTTGACTGGCTCACTGAGCTAGCTTCAGCAAGAATTGGTAATCTCGTTGCTTTTAATAGACACGCGAAATGGTTCGAACATTTTTGAAATTGAAGATAAGAAAGCTCATAGCGATATCACAACGGGCCCATTGGCCTGAGTGCGTTTATTAATAGCCGTATCAACTCAACTCAACAACGGTCCATATTTTTTATTTAAAAAAAAATAAAACAAAAACTAATTTGAAAATTTTCACTTTTTCAATTAAAAATTAAATGTAACCAAATAAAAAGCAATACATAAAAAAGCCTATACATTCGTTGCTCTAGTAACTCTTCTCTCTCCTTCATTGGCGTCGGCACCGCTTACGCAATTTTAGTCGAATCAATATAAGAGCGCCATTCTTCTCTTCTTTTCGCTGTCTGGCGTCAGTTGGAACGGCCAGCTTCTCAAGCTCCTCGTACTCGTGCATCTCGGCCTCTTTCTTTTTTTGTCAGCAGACGCGTCTTGCTTCCCTCTTCAGTTCTCGGTATCTATCCCATCCCGCACGTGTTGGGGTCGATCGCAAGGTTGCAAGGTAGGCAGTCTGTTTTCTCTCTAATGCGACACGGCAGTGAATTTTTTTGTGCTGGAATCTAGTGCTACATACAACCATATTTCGTGCCCCGGCGAAGTCGATCAACCTCATCCCATTTGTGGATGTTTCATCGTGGAGGCCCACCCTAGCGTTGAAGTCGTCAAGCACAATTTTGACGTCGTGGCGGGGCCAGCGCTCATAAGTGTTTGAGGCGCTCGTAAAAGGCATCTTTGGTCAAGTCATCTTTCTCTTACGTCGGAGCGTGGGCACAAATTAGAGTGGTGTTGAAAAATTTCGTTTTGATACGGATTGTGGCGAGACATTCATCCACCGGGGTGAACGCCAGTACTCGGTGACGGAGTCTCTCTCCCACCACGAATCCGACAACAAATTTGCGACCCTTTATATGGCCGTTGTAGTAAATTTCACAAGGACCCACCTTCTTCCGTCCTTTTCCCCTCCGTCGCATCTCTTAGACGGCAGTGATGTCAGCCTTTAACTTTATGAGGACATCAACCAGCTATGCAGCGGCACCTTCCCATTCCAGGTGCATGCCGTAAAATCGGAATCCTTAAAACATTTGCGGGGGTCGTAATTAAAAGTGGGTTCTCTCGTCCGAGGCATATTTATATTTTTTATTGGATTTTGTTTTTCATGAGGTGGGTCCCAAACCCTACGCACAACCGCATGGGATTCGCATTCTTAATTTAGCTCGCCTCCAAAGGGATGTTTGTTAGCTACTCAGAGGATACGTGGTCTAAGACCGGAAGTCGTGAGCTGCCTGAACCATATGCAAAAGAATCGTTTCTGGCCACCCCCAGGTGAATGGCAGTCAAAAACTTTCCCCACTTGCGTGAGCTTCTGCACATGGCCCCATCCCCCTAGCAACTCAACCTTGCTAAATTCGCCTTGGATTACACAAACAAAATATATAGTTTTTTTTGTATTCTTGATACTACCATGTGTGAATTTGCCTTGGCTTATTACTTTAAATATATTTACTTGATCCAATGATTTGTCGATTTCAAATTTTTTTATGGGAATGTGGATAATGTGGATTTATGTTGGTATATTGGTCTATGTACTTACTCGTATATGTAATGGTGAAAGTACTTGCATCACGGTAAATGATCTTTCGATGTGCACATACATACACACACACACAACTCTCAAGACAGCCGGTTCTACGCACCGGAGTTGACCCGGATTTTATCCGGCCAAGGGTTGTCACCCTTTCGGCGATCTAGCCCCGTTTAGGTCAACAGATAAAATTAATTTCAGTGCTTCAACGGAGCAACATTTTGCAGCTGGGCTGCTCCAAATCCTTCTCATCAGGGCTGGCGTCGAAACCAACCCTGGTCCGACGGATTATTTATGCTGCGCGTGCTATAAAAGACTCCACCACTCCTTCACTTCGGTTAGGTGCAACCAGTGCAATGGTTGGAGGCATCTTAAGGTCTGCTCAGGCCTTAAGAGCCATAGGGAGTGGACCACAAGTCGTGTGGCTCCATGCTGCTAGCGCAGGCCATAGTACGACGGAACATGATCTCAGTCAGATGCAACTCCTACTCTGGCTGGTGTCATTTTCGGACGTTCTCTGGCCTGCGCACCACCTGTGAGTGGAGTGATGCGTGCGTTGCCCCGTGTTGTAGGAGATTGCCACCACCTAATTCTACAACAACACCGCCAACCAGCACCAACGTGCGGAACCAAGCTCGGCGGGTAATACAGCAACAACACACTCCATTCACACATCACTCCCTCACCTCCCGCATCACGAATGTCCCCCCGAGACAGACACGACTGCTACAATTTAATTGCAATGGACTCCAGGGGAAGATCGACGAAATAGTCGACTATATGAACCGGGAGCACCTGTCAATTGCTGCGATCCAGGAAACGAAGTCGATCGCCCGCTCGGATCTTCTGAGCCGGGCTGGATACAACATAATCCGCAAAGATCGCAAGCAAGACTATGGTGGGGGACTTGGCGTTCACCCTACACAGCACCGAGCAGTATCGTCTTATCGACGGCGACATCGACCGCAGGGATACTACCTTAGAATGTCAGGGAATAGCTATCGTGTCAGGCGATGTCGAGCTCGAGATATATACATTCCTCTTGTTACAAGTTGCTCAGTTGGATATAGCCCTGATATTGGTGCGCTACTCAGAGGTGAAACCCGTTTGGTTTTGGGCGACTTTAACGCGCATCACGATCTTTGGCATTCTAGCCTGTTAAATGACCGTAGAGGAATGGAGCTGGCGGAACGGCTAGACCATTCGACATTTTGCACAATGAACGATAACACCACCACAAGAGTTGTGGGTAATTCCCAAAGCTCGTCTGATATAACAATTGCGAGTGCTGGTCTAAAAAACAGTATAGCCTGGCGACCTGTTTCCGCGGATCAACGGACATTTGTTAACATTAAAAAAACTAACTGGTCCGGCTTCACGGAACTCACCGAGAACGCCTTCAGTGCTCTCCCCACTCCATTAAACGTCACTTCTGGTGAACGTTCCTTCTACAGGATCGTTGTGACCGATGCCGTCCGCCTCATCCCGGCAGGCCGAACTGTGGAAATCCACCCCAATTTCCCGACGGAAGCGGCGGTGTTAGCATCTAAGCGTGACACCCATCGTAATACCGATCCCGGGATTTAAACGCGGAGATTCGTAATGTAGTGAACAACTACAAGCGGAAATAGTGGAAGCAGCATTTAAGGTCCTGCAATCTCTCCTCTGGGGCAGCCAAGCTCTGGGCTACAGTCAAGTCGTTGTCTAACCCGACGGGACGCGATGACCGAGTGGAAATTTCGTTCGGTGAACGCGCCTCGTCGGACCCGAAGAGATGCGCGAGTTACTTCAGCCAAAACAAAATAAAACGACGTGTAACGACGTCGTTTGCGCAAACTGCCAACCACCAACGCAGCGCTTGATTTCTCCAGGAAAGAGGTTCAGGGGATCATCGGGAAGGCAAAAGCGTCCAAATCTATCGGCCCTGGCGGAATAAGCATGCTGATGCTAAAACATCTTGGATCAGCGGGAGCAGACTTCCTCACCAAGGTCCTTAACGTGTATTTGACCACCCTAATGAAACCTGACGTGTGGAAAACGGGCAGGATGGTCCCGCTACTCAAGCCGGAGAAGCCAGAGAGTCTTATCGGCCGATAACTTTCCTCTCCCTAGTAGCGAAGACAGTTGAGGCCTTGCTGCTCCCGACTTGCACTCGCCCCCTGCGTCCAGCAGCACATCAACATGGCTTCCATAAAGTGCATAGTGCCACAACAGCACTAAACGCCATAAACACTCAGATAGTCAATGGCCTAAACCAAAACCGACCTTGCGCGAGAACTCTCCTGGTAGCACTGGATTTGGCAAAAGCTTTTGACACCGACAACCATTCAGTGCTACTCACGGACATTGAGAAATCCTCATTATTGCCGGGGTTGAAGAGGGGGTTATGGGCTTCATGAGTGGTTGACAATCATCGGTAATATTCCGAGGCGAAACATCGAAACTTGAGAAAATTAAACAGGGGGTTCCGCAGGGTGGTGTCCTCTCCCTACTACTGTTTAATTTCTTACATATCGAAACTCCCTATACTCGAGCAAAGGTAATTAATTTTTACATATCGAAACTCCCTATTTGTAAAAATTAAACAGTAGTGGGGAGGGGACACCACCCTCCACCAGAAGGAGTTTCCTTAACCTCGTATGCCGAGGATTGCACGATATTGGCGTCTGGCCAGGATATTGATTACCTTTGCTCGAAAGTGAATTGCTATCTTCCCGACCTTTCACTTCTCACTGCACGACAGTTAAAAATACAACCAACTAAATCCTCGGCTGCCCTTTTTACCAGCTGGACGAAGGAGTACAGGCTTGAGTTAGATGTGAAGGCCAATAACGTAAAAATTCCGACTATAAAGAACCTAAAGATATTGGGAGTCACTTGTTAGCCTGCATTCCTTCACTCCGCATACGACCGCAATTGCCGTAGAACCCCAGGGCCGCAACAAAATACTCAAAGTGCTAGCCGGCAGCCCCTGGGGTAAAGGCAAAGAAACCTTGCTGGCAACTTACAAAATCTGTCCCTAAGCGGAGCTAGTGAACAGCTACAACAACAACAACATCTTTCGATGTGCGATTGACACTGGAATTTATGTACCTATGTGCGTCTGTATGAATATGGCATGTACTCATTTGTGATAATATAACATATATAATTTTATGTAAATTGATTATTTGTATGCGTTTGGGTAACATCCTGGATGATATACACTGGCGGTCATAAAAACTGCACCACACTGAAATTTAAAGAAAATTGTTTCTAATAAGAGTTAAAACCGTTTTATTTTGAAACAAATATTTTTCATTTATTGTTAAGACCAAAAAAAGGAACTGTGTTAAGCATCAGCTTAGTTTAAAGAAAATTTCACTGGTTTTTGTTCAAAATTAAATAATTGAAGAAAATTCACATTTTTAAGGATAAAAATCAAGAAAAAAAATAAAAGCAATGCAAGTTTTTCAGAGTTTTTCCTCGGTTTCATTAGTTTAATATCAGAGCATTAAAAATAAATTATTAGTATCGTGTTGCTCCTCCTTTAGCCTTTATTGCAGCCTCAATTCTGGACGACATGGAGTCAACAAGGACTTGAAAGATATCATCGGCTATATCTTCGTACCAGACTTTATCCAAAGCTTCAGCAAGCGCTCTTTTGCTCTCTGGCTTATTCTCAGCCACTTTTCGTTTCATAATGTGCCAGAGGTGCTCTATTGGATTCAAATCGGGAGTTTCCTGGCCACTCGAGTTGGCAAATCCCAATACCATCCAACAATTTTTTAATCTGCAACAAAATAAAAAATTATGTGAAAGTTTGGTTAATATTTTGCAAGTTATTAATCATTAGTGAACATTAAAAAGCCCTTACTTACAATTTAGCACGATGGCACGGAGCAGAATCGTCCTGGAAAACAAACTCATTACTGTGGGATAAATGCTCCTCAATGGCTGGCAGAAGTTGGTCCCTAATAATTTGTCCATACTTTTCAGTGTTCACAGTTCCTTGGATATGGAATAAGGGACCCCGGATAAAGTAGGAAAAACAGCCCCACACCATCTGGCTTTCTGGAAACTTCACTGTTTTCACCACACAATTAACCTTGTATCTTTCACCATCCGACCGACGAACATACGGAAGATTGTACGCGCATAGCAAATCGAATTTGCTTTCGTCCGACCATAAAACGTTTCTCCAATCCTCAAGGGTCCAGTTTCGGTATTTTTTGGCCCATGATAAGCGGTTTGCTTTCATCCGCTTTGTCAATAGAGGTTTTTTAGACGGTCGTCTTCCATACAGTCCACAGTCCCGAAGTCTTCTACGTAAAGTTTCGGCCCTTAAGTCCGCATTGTGATAACTCTTCATCTCAGTACTTATTGTTACTGCACTTTTAAATCGATCCTTTAAACTTATTCTACGAATAACGCCGTCTATCCGGGTGTTAGTCTTACGAGGTCTTCCTGATCCTTTCGTCCTTGCGTATTTCGACCTTTTGGTCACGCGTCAATTGCTTATAACTGGTAGACATTTTTGACATCTTTTACAAAAAAACATTTACAGCCAATGCGGTGCGGTAAAAAATGACAGTCTTTGCTTAAATCAGTTCATAAATGTAAAAAGGGAAATCCCCATTATAAAAAGGAAAGAGTTGCCGCGGTCTTCTGAAATTTTATCGAAATTACTACAGTATTGTCAATGGTGCGGTTTTTATGACCGCTAGTGTAGTTGCAAAAATCAGACTGACACTGGAGTCGATATCTATGTTATCAATTCTACTGTACGTTTGTATGTCACTGAACTCCAACTAAACGAAACGAAAGTTATAGAAACTTAATTTAAATAAAAAACTAAGATATATAAGATAGCGACCACGGTAGCCGAGTGGCTTGCATTGCGTACTGCCATTCGGAAGGTTAGGGTTCAAATCCTGGTTAACATAAGAATTACTACTCTTACCAGCCGAATAGCGCAAAATCTGATTGTAGTTATAAATAGAATAGCAGCTTAATGAAGTGGATCTTTACAATATATGAACTGTCATGTATTTAGGCACACCAAATCGTAATTTACTTTACGTACTGAATGCGTAGCATATGCTCTCCAGCATTTTAGTAAGTACACTTCAAATAAAATCGATGCATCAAAGAAAAAGTGCAGCATTTGTGGTGGCAATTATACTACAAATTATAGAGGTTGTCCTGTATATAAGCAAAAGTTTATCAAGATATTCAAGCTAATCGCAATCATCTCCCATAAAATATTCCTGTTACGGCCCCTCTCAATTTATCCAGCTCATCCACTGGCCAAATGATCTACGCTAGCATTTTAAAACAAGTGAGCAGACCCCACCTGTCATACCACTCAGTTCTGGAATAGAGGCCATGATTCTCAATTTGACCTAGTGCATGACACAATTCATGTTAACCATGCAAAGAATGGTCCAAGACCTCATAAAGGCGTAAAACCAAATGCTTCAAGCCCTGTTTGTCAAAAAATGAGCGAACTTAGGATATATATATGGAATGCTATAAAAAAATTATTTCTCCAGAGTTATAAAATTGATGTTATACTCATCTCGGAGACACACTTCACAAATAAGTACAATTTTTATATACCCAGATTTAAATTGTACTGCACTAATCACCCAGATGGATATCCTTACGGTGGTCCACCTATACTTACAAGAAACCGTTAAAGGATAGCTTTCTGCACTCCTTTGCAATAAATTGGTTGCAGCCGGTTCCCATAACTCTTAAAAACAGGGGGGTTGACCTCACTTTGGCCATGTTATATTGTCCGCCACATTTCGTTATAACAGAGAAGCAATTTAGAGACTTTTATATAACGCTAGAAATTGGAGGAGATTACAATTCGAGACACACTTTCTGGAGCGCTCGATAAATAATCCCAAAAGTTTGCCAGCTATATAATACGGTGATGTCTTTTGAAAATAGGTTTGGTTTTATCTGCCTATGACGACCAACCGCTGCTCACCTGGGGGATCCCCTCGTAGGAATGAAAGCTGACATCCCCGCTGTCCAAGAAGTGTAACGGACGGGACAAGGATGGAAGCGAGCTATAGGAGTATAAAGGAGCGCAAACTTGGCGTCGGATTCGTGATAGGAGAGACCCTACGTCGTCGAGTATTGACATTCACCCCGGTAGATGAGCGTGCTCATGAGCGCTGCCCTCGCCACGATCGTTCTTGGCAACGAAACGTTTCCAAATGGGTTGAGGCTGATCGACTTCGCCGAGGCCCGAATATGGTTGCTGAATGGGGTAGATACCGAGAATCGAATAGGTAAGCAAAACGCACGTGCAGACAAAAAATAACATCTATGAAAAGATACGGCGGTTTACGGAAGGTGAGCAGATTTTTGTAGGACACAAAGTCGAGTAAGTGATGCCCAAAAAATACTGAATTTATGGAAGGCACATTTCTCCAGCCTGCTGAATTGCAGAGAACATGAAACACCCGGAGATGGTGAATACGAAACCCCAATCGATGACGATGGAAAAGACGTTCCACTGCACGACTATGTCGAGGTTCGAATAGCGATTGCCCGCTTAAAAAACAAATAAGCAATGGGGACAGATGGATTACCGGCCGAGCTCTCTCACATACCGCCGTTTGGCGGTATGAAGAACTGATAAGGTGCATGCATCAGCATCTTTTAAAAAAATGGTCGGATGACAGCACGTCTGACGATTGGAACCTATGTGTGTTCTGCCCAATCGCAAAAAAATTGATCCCACAGTCTGCGCCAATTACCGTGGGATAAGCCTCCTTAATATCACATATAAGGCCTTATCAAGCGTATGGTGTAAAAGACTAAAACCCACCGTCAGCAACCATTGACCAGATATTTACCATACGCCAAATCTTGCAAAAGACCCGTGAAAAGAGAATCGACACACAACACCTCTTCGTCAACTTTGAAGCAATCTTCGACGGTACATAAATGTGGTGCATGCCTTCTACAGAAACTACTAACTCCTATATACATTAAAACTACTCGTAAGCCCACAGCGAAGCCCTACGCTATAATCCTAAAACATGCAAAAATACATGGTGAATGAATTGGGCCTACAAGAAATGCATGCCTAAAAAATAAGAAAACTTATGTACTAATTTAAAAAAAATATATATTCATATCTTCGTCATATTCAAGTGAGCTCAGAAAAAAATTTAAAACACCGAAGACCTATTTAGCACGGCAATACACCCAATTAAATATTAACGGTTTTGCTCGAAATTCATAGACAACCCGCGGTTCGTGTCTGCGTTTGGTGCCAATTCTCAAATTCGCTTCCTCTTTATATTCTATACTTATTGCAATTTCTTTTCTTCACACATCATTCAACTAAATATTTATGTGTGCTTAAAAAAGTAAGTATGTATGTGTGAAAAATGTGAGTTTTGTTACTTGTAGGTTTGTACAATGCTAGCGACAGCAGAAACTATTGCTACACCGAATCAGAAAACTTAGCTAAAGGCCGGAAAAATTATAACTAAAATATATCAAGTCCTTCTCTACCTGGTCTTTCCAACGGAGTGGAGGTCTTCCTTTTTCTCTGATTCCACCGGCGGGTACTGCATCAAATACTTTCAAAGCTATAGTATTCTTAACCATCCGGACCACATCACCTGTGTCGATGTCACCGTATATCTCATACAGCTCATCATTCCATCGGCTACGGAACAGGACCGTAAATCTTTCGCAAAACATTTCTCTCGAAAACTCTTAACGCCGACTCATCAAATATTGTCATTGTCCATGCTTCCGCACCATATAGTAGGACGTGAACGATAAGCGCATTCTAGAAGCACTTGTTGGCAAGAGTGGTTCTGCGTTGAATTTCCAGGCTAACATTGTTGTTGGTGTTAATACTGGTTCTAAGATAGACGGCCGCGGTAGCCGCGTGGTTAGCATTGCGTCCTACCATTCGGAAGACTCGGGTTCATATCCCGGTGCCACCAACATCCAAAAGTTATGGAAACTTAATTTAAATAAAAAATTAAGTTAAATTTTCTAACTGCGGTCGCCCTTCGGCAGGGAATGTCCATCCCTCCGAGTGTATTTCGGACATGAAATAAAGCTCCTCGAAAAAAAACCGTCAGCCGTTCGGAGGCGGCTTAGTATAAACTGTAGGTCCCTCCATGTGTTGAAAAAACATCAAGACGCAAAACCACAAATTGGAGGAGGAGCTGGCCGAAAATCGCTTCAGCGGTTACAAAGCGCCAATTATATATATATATATAAGATAGACGATGTTATATAAGACTTTAAAGTTATGACTATCAACAGTGACGTGGGAGCCGAGTCGCGAATGCGATGTCTGTTTGTGTGATGACAGGAAATATTTCGTCATGCCCTTGCTCACTGCCAAACCCATATCCTTCGCTTCCTTATTCAGTCTGGAGAAAGCAGAACTCACGGCGCGGTTGTTGAGGCCAAAAATGTCAATATCGTCCGCGTACGCCAACAGCTATACACTCTTATCGAAGCTTATAGCTTCTCTTTTCTCTCCGTAAAAAAATAAAATGGGCGAGTTCCTATTGTGTATTGAAGGCTCTCTAATGCCTGCTTTAATTTTGTAACACTAACAACGTAACATCGGCAACGGAAAAAACAACATCTAAACTGAAGACAGCATTCCTAAACGGCGAAGTCAGCAGAGCAACAACCAAATGAGAAACAAACAAGCAACCACGCAGCAGGCAACCAAGAATATAAATTCAAAAGCACAGGAAAGCGGCAAGCTCAGTAAGAAATAAGTCATCGTCAGTGCAGACAGGATTAGAACGCTGCATAAATATCAAAAGAAAATCTAGCCCCTAAAAAATAGCATCCCCAACAAAATGCCACTAAGTGAAACTGATGTACCAAGTAGCAACATATCTGCATTATAAATTGGAGACAATAATGCATAATTAAAAGGTAATCCCATGGTTGGTGATGCTCAACCTCCACCAATTTGCCTATGCGAACATAGCTCAAGTATGTTGGTACATAACCTCATGAAAATTATTGGCTCTCATGTAGCGCCTCTGAGAAAATGAAATATTGATGAGATAAAATCCAAATATGCACTCAACAGTTTCATGCAAATTGTAATCTTTTTATCATCGAGTAACAAACTGAAGAGCTGGAAGAATGTAGCTATTGTAATTAAGGGGATAAATAGCTGGCGATATAAATCAGGCTCTAAAGAAGATTGAAACGCATCTCATCAATAATTTCAAATAAATGCTAAACCGCATGGTAACTTTGGAAGAGCCAAACAACCCTGCAAGAACGGGCTGATGAGTTCGCCAATACACTCACACGATTTCGGTCAGTACTAACTCATAAGCATAAGTTGTTTTGTTTATCTTTCTCTACTGACTACATACAAATTGAAGGAGAATGCAGTTGAATGGATTATCCCTTTTATTTTCGAGCAGAATGCCTTTTGATCGTTTTCTCCGTAGCAGAAAGAAGTGAAAATTTCGGATAAGGATATAGAAATATTCAACAAAGCTTTGCAAGGTACAATTGCATTTAGATATTAATAACATTCTGTTCCGAACATTAATTTTTTATTTTACTTAGACGTCTTTAAACATCAAAGGAGTCGCGATTATGACGGAGGCGTTCGTAAAACTGAGGAGCTGCGTGATCAACGCATAACACTATTCAAGACTTCTGCATAAACGGTTTTCCTTACAATATTTTGCTGATTTATGAAAACGAATTTATTGTTGTATTGTTATTTATTTTCTATGCTATATAAACCCATGATGAAATAATATACAGGTGAAGTAAGTAAGCAATTGTCCCTTTCCCACACGCTGCCTTAGCAAGAGATGTTGCTTTTATAGAATTATATTCCAATATTTAAATAAAAATCTTAGGAAAAAGGGAGAATTTAAAGTTTTTGATCACTGAGAAGAGTAGGCATTATTGGAGGTATTTCATTGTTTGTTTTAACGACATTCCGTTGTAAATAAGTATTGTTCAAACTTTTTGTTTAAAAAATTATAGTAGAGACAATATAACGCTTTAAGAATTGGATAAAACATACGTTTTGCTAAACACAATCTTACAATGAATGGATCTATGCATTTTATAATTGGCCAGTGTCGCGTTTTTAACGAAAGGGAAAATTTATTATTGACCTATCGGTGATCAGCGATTTTGTTTAGTTTCAAATACTAATTTTGTAGTTAATTTTATATTGCTTTGGATCCAGTGGTTGGAAGTTAATTGTTATTTACCGCATAGTCGAAAATCGATGTTTGAAGATTATTTTAAACTGATTTGATTAGAGGTCTTATCACCCCTTTAAGATCGTCCAGACCCCTTTTATTGTGTTCGTGCAAAACCAATGTTTTAGCAAAGATTTTAATACTCATTCCACCAGCTTTTATCTTCCAAGTCTTATTTCTGTATCAAGAACTAATTACTTTAAATAAATAAGTAATTTCCTTCTCTATTTTCTATGTAATCTATAGCAGCTGGTGGGTTAATCTGTAGCTGCTTAGTGTAAGAGGCAAGTATAACTGCGACCTTCCATGATCGATCTCGGATTCAGTGCAGACCACTGGATATGTCACTGGGTTTCAGTTCTGGCCCGACCAACATCCAAAATTATAGAAAATCCATATGAAAAAATTTACTTAATCTTTTCTAATTGTGGTCGTCATTCGGCTGGGAATGTCACGCCCTTCAATTGTGTTTCTGACATGAAATAAAAGCTTCTCATACAAATTTGTTAGATGTTTTCGAGGTAGCTTAGAATTAAATCTAGGTCTCTACATTTGTTGGGAGAAAACCAAGATGCAGATCATAAATAGGAGGAGGAGCTCGACTGAAAGCAGTTATAAAGCGCCAATTATATATGTAAATAATGTTTGAGTACATATATATTTTTCAAAATTTAATTTATTATTTTCAATATTTATATAAATACTCCTGAAATCCCCAATTTTCGTTTCTTTCCTCCCCTTTCTCTTCAAATTCGAAAATAAATACAACGTTGAGCTAACGCAGTGTCAAAGTCTCTTTCTACTCTACTTACTTCACCTGTATATTATTTCATCATGATATAAACCATGTACATGATCCGTATAAAAATATTGGATTAAAAACTTTACCTATGTGTATCTGTAGGTGAAATTTTTGCTGATTTACTTCGGTTTCAGTGCTGTCGCTCATCTGTGTTCGGATTGTACGGCACCGCTGTCTTTGTTTACGTCAATATTGTTTCTTTTGGTACCAATGCTGTCACTCAGCTGTTTTCTGTTGTAACGGAGTTTTCCTCTTGGCTGGGGTAAGCTCAGCCTTGCCAAGGGTTTGCTAAAGTAAAATGCGCTGGGTACGTTACAACAAATTTATTAGTTTAACAATCTCTATCTACACGGTTTCTAATACATTACTCGCTATTTCTATGACAAGTAAGTAAGTGTTCGTGAGGTATAAACCCTCAGGTACACTACGTTTGCTGGTGGTGTTGAACCCACGAGCAAGTATGCTTAATAATAACACAAATAGTACTTCTTTCGTAGGGCGCTGTGGAGGTATAAACCCTCTAACAGCCCTCGTTCCAGTGAGGTATAAACCCTCAGTAGAATATAAATAAATGCTCGTGAGGTATATAGACCCTCAGGTGCACTACGTTTGCCGGTGGTATTGATCCCACGGGCAAGTATACCTAACGACAACACAAAGGCTACTCAATTTCCTTTGCGTTTTCGTCGCCTTTTATACTATTCTGCACGCAGGCAGAATGTTATTTTATAATAACAATTCATTACTGCGTACAGTTTCTCACTTATTCTATGTGTACGTATGTATGTGCATTCATGTTCGAACATGTTTATAGGCTTCAGCGCTTCAACAATTTAAGTATGTAAATATATATATATATATGTAATATTTAGTTAATGTATAATAATTCAATGTATATATATAAATTCAGTGCATGAATATAAAAAATGTATATAAAAAAGTATTGTTGTGAGGTCTCCAAAAGCCTCGGATTTTGGGGTCCTTACACCCTCCCCTCACTTCCCGCTGCGAGACTTATGGTCACCAGGCCAGTCCGTGTGATCCTCACGCGGTAGTAATTGCCTTCGACGTGCCGCTTGATATATCGAGTTCTCCTCGTCGCTTCGCTGGCTGCTCATCCTGACTCTCTGACAAGATTGTTGGTGCCATCTCTGCTGCTTGCTTTTACTCCTTACTTCGTTTTTCGCGTTTGGCTTAGCGCTCGCATACCTTGCTAGCATAATTTGTTTATCGCTCGCTTCAGTTGTTAACACACTTCATGTGAGTTTGGTCGCGGCGGCGGCTTTGATTTGTCATTGCTTGACCAACTGTGCTTTTCCTATGTATGCTTTGATACAAATTTCTCCTTCGAATTTTTGCAGGAGTATTTCGGTTATTATTATTATATTGTGTGTATATATTTATTTTTTTTTCTGTGCGTTGTGTTTATAATTATTATTATTATTTTTTTTTGCGTCTATGTGTTTTTGCTTGTATATTTACACTTTGCATATATTTTAGTTTATGTATGTATGTATGGTATATTATGTATATTTTTGTTTTTCCACTTGTATGTACATATATATATTCACTTCATTGCATGTATGTATGTATGTATATTATATATTTTTTTTCTCTCACTTAGTTATATGTATGTACATATGTATATTTGTATATATGTATGTTTCATTTGTTTACCGCTGGCTCTGCTATTGATGGGTGCTGCCACCTTCATACAGTATGTGACTTAAGGTGCGTCCATATCAAACTTTTTTTCACTTGAAAATTTTTTTTTTTTTTTTTTTGTGTTTTTGTGTTTGTTTCTTAACACTACGACTCCCTTTTATGTCCATATTAGGGTGCGTCCATATCAAACTTTTTTTTCACTCTTTATTTTTTTTTTTTTTTTTGTTTTTTTTTTTTTTGTTTTTTGTTTCTTAACACTACGACTCCCTTTTATGTCCATGTTAGGGTGCGTCCATATCAAACTTTTTTTTTTCACTCTTAATTTTTTTTTTTTTTTTTTTTGTTTTGTTTTTGTTTTTGTTTCTTCTCACTATGATATCTTTTTTTTTTTCATTAAATTTTTTTTCACTAATATTTTTTTTTTTTTTTTTGTTTTTTTTTTTTTTTTTGTTTTGTGTTTTTGTGTCTACCTCAAGTTTCTTCTCTTTTTTCACGATAATTTTTTTTTTGCTCTATTATCCTTTTACTTCAATTTTTTTTTTTCCTTTTTTTTCACGATAATTTTTTTTTTTTTTTTTTTTTTTTTTTGCTCTATTATCCTTTTACTTCAAAAATTTTTTTTTTTTTTATTTTTTTTATTTTTTTTCCTTTTTTTTTTCACGATAATTTTTTTTTTTTTTTTTGAAATGTTTTTCCCATCGCCGTGGTAGGGCTTCAGCTCACTCAGATGTGCCGTTCTACTTTTTCCCTTGTGTATTTTGTCCAGTTCCACTATTACTGGAGATATGTAGTTGGTTATTCGATGCGGGCCGCTGTACCTGGGAGCTAGTTTGGCCGCAAAGTTTTCTATCGCCTTTGAGAGGTGGTGTTCCTTCACTAGTACTAAGTCGCCTATAGCTGGTTGCCAATTTCGCCTTCGCAGGTTGTAATGACGCGCTTGATCGGTTGCTGCGCGTTGTTGGTTACATCGAACTATTCTGTAGACTTCTGCCATCATTGTTGCTTTCTCTGCTGGTGTCGGGGTCTTCTGCGCTGTTCCGAAGGTGTGTTCGTCGAAGAGATTATTCGGCATTCTTGGGTCTCTTCCCTGGACTATGTATGCCGGACTGTATCCTGTGGATTCGCCTACGCAGGTATTGAGTGCGAGTGTTATTTCTGGGAGTAGTTCGTCCCAATCACGTTGTTCTCTTCCGGTGAATTGCGCTATCATTCTTTTAATGTTCCTGTTTGCTCTTTCGGTCGGGTTCTCTTGTGGTGTGTAAGGTGCGGTTAGCTGGTGTTTCACTCCGTGCTCGCGTAAGAAGTTTTTGAAATGCTTACTGGTGAATTGTGCTCCGTTGTTCGTGATTAGTACTTTTGGGATACCAAAACGCGCTAAGATCCTTTCTCGGAATGCTCGCACGAGACCTTCGATTGTGGCTTTGCGGACTGCAACGATCTCTACCCATTTAGAGAATCGGTCCAGAAAGACGAGAGCCATTGTATTGCCATGCTTTGATCGGGGTAACGGGCCGACGAAATCTGCACACACTGTTGCCCATGGTTCTTCCGCTATTTGGGTGAGCATTTTGCCTGCAGCTTGTTGTTGGCCGGGCTTATATATTTGGCACTCGTGACACTGTTGTACATACTTCCTCACGTCGCGAAACATTCCTGGCCAGTAGTATCGTGCCATCGCCCGGGCTATGGATTTACGAATGCCCATATGGCCTGCACTCGGGGCGTCATGTACTTCTTTTAACACTCGTAGTTTTTGAGACATTGGTACACATAGCTTCCACGGAGTAGTATCTTCACCATCGACTTGGGTCGTCATTCGCCTATATAAACTGCCTTCTTCGATCACGTAGTCCGGGTACTTTTCTGGAGCTTCTTCCACCTTCGCCTTCTTTTCTTTTAGCCATGCGCCGTCTTCGTTTTCGTCTTCCTCTAATACTGTGCCCAACTGTTCCTCTTGTGGTTGCCTTGATAGCGCGTCTGCTACGACGTTCAGCTTCCCCTTCCTGTACTGCACTTCGAACGAATATTGTTGGAGATCTAGCGCCCATCTCGCTATCCGACCTGTTGGACTCTCGATCGCGTTGAGCCACTTCAACGCCAGGTGGTCGGTAATCACTGTGAAGTTGTACCCTTCAAGATATGGTCTCATTTTCCTTATTGCCCAGACTATCGCTAAACACTCCTTCTCCGTTGGTGAGTAGTTCATTTCGGCTTTATTCAGCCGGCGACTCGCATATGCTATTACTCGCTCGCTACCCTCTAACTCTTGTGTTAGAACTGCTCCGAGCCCGAAATCACTCGCGTCGGTCTGCAACGTAAATCTCTTTGTGAAGTCCGGGCACGCCAATACCGGTGCTTGTGTGAGGGCGTCTTTCAGGGCTTCGAATGCTGACTGTTGTTTTTCGGACCACTCCCACTTTTTGCCTTTCTTCAACATTGATGTGAGCGGATGCGAAACTTGTGAAAAGTCTGGGACGAACCTTCGGTACCATGATGCCACTCCCAGGAATCGTCTGAGCTCTCGTAGATTTGTTGGAGGTGTGAGCTCTCTAATGGCCGCTACCTTAACTGGGTCTGTATGGATGCCCTTCTCGCTGACTACGTGGCCTAAATACTTCAGCTTCTTCTTAAAAAACTCGCACTTCTCGGGGTTGATGCGGAGGTTGGCTTTTCTTAGCCGCTGGAATACTTCTTTGAGGTGCTTCACGTGATCTTCTAGCGTTGTACTCGTGACTATGATGTCGTCTAGGTAGGCAAATGCGTGCGGTTCTAGTTCTGGGCCGATAACTCTATCAAGTGCCCTCTGGAACGTCGCTGGTGCGGAGTGTAGGCCGAAAGGCATTACCTTCCATTGGAACAAGCCACGTCCGGGTACTGTGAATGCCGTGTACTGTTTGCTGTCCTCCTCCATGGGGATCTGCCAATAACCATTCTTCAAGTCCAGACTGCTGATGAATCTAGCGCTTCTGAGCCGATCGAGTATATGCTGGATGCGCGGCAACGGGTATGCGTCTGGAACGGATTTGGCATTCAATTGGCGGTAGTCGACGCAGAGTCTCCACTTTCCGTTTTTCTTCTTTGCTAATACTATTGGTGCACTGTGCGGACTATGGGATGGTTCAATGTAGCTCTTCTCAAGTAGTTCGTCGATTTCTTTGTTGATGACCTCTGGCATCTTTGGGTTCTTGGGGAAGTACCTCTGCTTTATTGGTCGATCGTCTCGCATGATTATTTTATGTGTGGCGACATTGGACGGTCCTGACATCTCCTCAAATTGTTTCAACTCACTTTGCAGGAACTCACTCACTTTCTTAGCCGCTGGGTTGCCTGCTTGTGGTGTGGTTTGGTTTGGGCCTTCTGAGGCCGTGTACTCCTTCGCTCTCTTCTCAACTATGGCGGTGCACGTGATTATCTCATCTTCTCTCTTGTCTACTCTTAATCTTAATGACTCTCCGCCGCATCTCAACTCTGTGTTGGCCTTCGCCAGGTAGTCCGTCCCGAGTACCATTTCATCGACCAGGCCTGGTAGAACAAGTAACTCGCTGTGATGTACTTCGTTCCCCAACTTCACTTCTGCTTCTACTGCTTCCTCGACGTCCTTGCGCCTTCCATCTCCCATTACCACTCGTGTCTTTACGGGTTTCGTTCTTTCCGTACCCGATCTCCTCACCACTTCTTCGCTCACGAAACTCCTCGTTGCTCCGGTATCTATTGCCGCTACTATGCTTTCGCCGTTCATGGTCACATTGGCCAGGATCCGGCCTTGTGTCTGGTTTAGTGCTGCTGCTGTTCTCGAGGGAGTGTTGTGGACCCCACCCCTCGATACTGATGAGGCCCCTGGTCGTTTCCCTGTAGATCTGGGCAGCAATTTCGGGTGTGTATTCCACAACGTCCACACTTCCAACAAAACTCGATTTTTGGACTGCGACAGCCGTGGGCGAAATGTCCGACTCCACCGCATCGTCTGCATGCGTTTCGGGGGTCTACGTACCTCCCTTGCTGATTTGGTTGGCTCTCTGCTCTCCTTGGTGTGTTGGGATTCCGGTCTTCACGTAATTGCTGGTAGCGCTCTGCTCTGTCTGCTCGATCTGGTCTTGTAGCGCCCTCAAACCTCCTTGGTTGTTCCCGCCTTTCACTGCTGTGTGGGTACCTGTAGCTCTCTTCGCTCACGTGCATAGACTGGTACCGCTCTTCCGGTCGTCGAGGTACAAAAGGTCGCGCTGCGGCTCTTAATGGCTCTCTCTCGGGGGGAAGGTTTTCGAAGTCTTCTACCAAGTCCACTAACTCTTCCAGACTCTTGAACTCACTCCGTTTAACGTAAAGTTGATACTCTCTGCGCGAATTTCGATAGATACGGCTTAGTTTCTCTTCGGCTGTGTAGTTCGCGTGCCGCATAAGCCCTTGTAGTACCAGGATGTAATCTTTAAACCACTCACCCGGTCGTTGGACGCGTCGGCGTATCTCGTCGTCCAGTTGTTCAAAGTACCGCGAGCTCAGAAAGAACTTCAGGAAATCTTTTTTAAACTCGTCCCATTCCTGCCAGTGCCGATTGTTATTCCGGAACCACACTAGAGCTTTCTCCTTCAGTAGCTCTGGTAACGCTCGTGGGATTGAGTTACGGTTTAAGCCGTAACCGTCCGCTAATTCCTCTACCCGTTCGATAAACCCTAAGGGATCTTTACCGCCGTCGTAGCGGAATCCCCATTTCCGCACCCTGTCCATAATGTTCGCATGAGAGGGTGTCGCAGGTACGTACGCTTGCTCTTCTTCGTGAAGCATGCCGTGAGCTCCCTCATAAAACACGTCTGATGATGGGACGCCTTCTCTTGGTGTCGCTGGATTTATGGTGATATATGGCCGAGTATGTCGGAGGGCCAACTCCGTCAAGCGTCTTTGCACGCCTTCTCCTTCACCCTGATTCTGGATGAAGCTCGCAAAGCGTTTGCGCAGCTCCTCCACTGTTCCGTAGTTCTCGAACCCAAATTCGTCTGCGTATCTCAATAGTTCCTCTCGATTGAGGTAGTACACCCATGTCACTTTGACCATGGCTTACCTCGTTATCTCGATCTTCTTACTTTAGAGTCCCTGCTCGGGCGCCAGTTGTAACGGAGTTTTCCTCTTGGCTGGGGTAAGCTCAGCCTTGCCAAGGGTTTGCTAAAGTAAAATGCGCTGGGTACGTTACAACAAATTTATTAGTTTAACAATCTCTATCTACACGGTTTCTAATACATTACTCGCTATTTCTATGACAAGTAAGTAAGTGTTCGTGAGGTATAAACCCTCAGGTACACTACGTTTGCTGGTGGTGTTGAACCCACGAGCAAGTATGCTTAATAATAACACAAATAGTACTTCTTTCGTAGGGCGCTGTGGAGGTATAAACCCTCTAACAGCCCTCGTTCCAGTGAGGTATAAACCCTCAGTAGAATATAAATAAATGCTCGTGAGGTATATAGACCCTCAGGTGCACTACGTTTGCCGGTGGTATTGATCCCACGGGCAAGTATACCTAACGACAACACAAAGGCTACTCAATTTCCTTTGCGTTTTCGTCGCCTTTTATACTATTCTGCACGCAGGCAGAATGTTATTTTATAATAACAATTCATTACTGCGTACAGTTTCTCACTTATTCTATGTGTACGTATGTATGTGCATTCATGTTCGAACATGTTTATAGGCTTCAGCGCTTCAACAATTTAAGTATGTAAATATATATATATATATGTAATATTTAGTTAATGTATAATAATTCAATGTATATATATAAATTCAGTGCATGAATATAAAAAATGTATATAAAAAAGTATTGTTGTGAGGTCTCCAAAAGCCTCGGATTTTGGGGTCCTTACACCCTCCCCTCACTTCCCGCTGCGAGACTTATGGTCACCAGGCCAGTCCGTGTGATCCTCACGCGGTAGTAATTGCCTTCGACGTGCCGCTTGATATATCGAGTTCTTCTCGTCGCTTCGCTGGCTGCTCATCCTGACTCTCTGACAAGATTGTTGGTGCCATCTCTGCTGCTTGCTTTTACTCCTTACTTCGTTTTTCGCGTTTGGCTTAGCGCTCGCATACCTTGCTAGCATAATTTGTTTATCGCTCGCTTCAGTTGTTAACACACTTCATGTGAGTTTGGTCGCGGCGGCGGCTTTGATTTGTCATTGCTTGACCAACTGTGCTTTTCCTATGTATGCTTTGATACAAATTTCTCCTTCGAATTTTTGCAGGAGTATTTCGGTTATTATTATTATATTGTGTGTATATATTTATTTTTTTTTCTGTGCGTTGTGTTTATAATTATTATTATTATTTTTTTTTGCGTCTATGTGTTTTTGCTTGTATATTTTCACTTTGCATATATTTTAGTTTATGTATGTATGTATGGTATATTATGTATATTTTTGTTTTTCCACTTGTATGTACATATATATATTCACTTCATTGCATGTATGTATGTATGTATATTATATATTTTTTTTCTCTCACTTAGTTATATGTATGTACATATGTATATTTGTATATATGTATGTTTCATTTGTTTACCGCTGGCTCTGCTATTGATGGGTGCTGCCACCTTCATACAGTATGTGACTTAAGGTGCGTCCATATCAAACTTTTTTTCACTTGAAAATTTTTTTTTTTTTTTTGTGTTTTTGTGTTTGTTTCTTAACACTACGACTCCCTTTTATGTCCATATTAGGGTGCGTCCATATCAAACTTTTTTTTCACTCTTTATTTTTTTTTTTTTTTGTTTTTTTTTTTTTTGTTTTTTGTTTCTTAACACTACGACTCCCTTTTATGTCCATGTTAGGGTGCGTCCATATCAAACTTTTTTTTTTCACTCTTAATTTTTTTTTTTTTTTTTTGTTTTGTTTTTGTTTCTTCTCACTATGATATCTTTTTTTTTCATTAAATTTTTTTTCACTAATATTTTTTTTTTTTTTTTTTTGTTTTTTTTTTTTTTGTTGTTTTGTGTTTTTGTGTCTACCTCAAGTTTCTTCTCTTTTTTCACGATAATTTTTTTTTTGCTCTATTATCCTTTTACTTCAATTTTTTTTTTTCCTTTTTTTTCACGATAATTTTTTTTTGCTCTATTATCCTTTTACTTCAAAAAATTTTTTTTTTTTTTTTTTATTTTTTTTATTTTTTTTCCTTTTTTTTTTCACGATAATTTTTTTTTTTTTTTTTGAAATGTTTTTCCCATCGCCGTGGTAGGGCTTCAGCTCACTCAGATGTGCCGTTCTACTTTTTCCCTTGTGTATTTTGTCCAGTTCCACTATTACTGGAGATATGTAGTTGGTTATTCGATGCGGGCCGCTGTACCTGGGAGCTAGTTTGGCCGCAAAGTTTTCTATCGCCTTTGAGAGGTGGTGTTCCTTCACTAGTACTAAGTCGCCTATAGCTGGTTGCCAATTTCGCCTTCGCAGGTTGTAATGACGCGCTTGATCGGTTGCTGCGCGTTGTTGGTTACATCGAACTATTCTGTAGACTTCTGCCATCATTGTTGCTTTCTCTGCTGGTGTCGGGGTCTTCTGCGCTGTTCCGAAGGTGTGTTCGTCGAAGAGATTATTCGGCATTCTTGGGTCTCTTCCCTGGACTATGTATGCCGGACTGTATCCTGTGGATTCGCCTACGCAGGTATTGAGTGCGAGTGTTATTTCTGGGAGTAGTTCGTCCCAATCACGTTGTTCTCTTCCGGTGAATTGCGCTATCATTCTTTTAATGTTCCTGTTTGCTCTTTCGGTCGGGTTCTCTTGTGGTGTGTAAGGTGCGGTTAGCTGGTGTTTCACTCCGTGCTCGCGTAAGAAGTTTTTGAAATGCTTACTGGTGAATTGTGCTCCGTTGTTCGTGATTAGTACTTTTGGGATACCAAAACGCGCTAAGATCCTTTCTCGGAATGCTCGCACGAGACCTTCGGTTGTGGCTTTGCGGACTGCAACGATCTCTACCCATTTAGAGAATCGGTCCAGAAAGACGAGAGCCATTGTATTGCCATGCTTTGATCGGGGTAACGGGCCGACGAAATCTGCACACACTGTTGCCCATGGTTCTTCCGCTATTTAGGTGAGCATTTTGCCTGCAGCTTGTTGTTGGCCGGGCTTATATATTTGGCACTCGTGACACTGTTGTACATACTTCCTCACGTCGCGAAACATTCCTGGCCAGTAGTATCGTGCCATCGCCCGGGCTATGGATTTACGAATGCCCATATGGCCTGCACTCGGGGCGTCATGTACTTCTTTTAACACTCGTAGTTTTTGAGACATTGGTACACATAGCTTCCACGGAGTAGTATCTTCACCATCGACTTGGGTCGTCATTCGCCTATATAAACTGCCTTCTTCGATCACGTAGTCCGGGTACTTTTCTGGAGCTTCTTCCACCTTCGCCTTCTTTTCTTTTAGCCATGCGCCGTCTTCGTTTTCGTCTTCCTCTAATACTGTGCCCAACTGTTCCTCTTGTGGTTGCCTTGATAGCGCGTCTGCTACGACGTTCAGCTTCCCCTTCCTGTACTGCACTTCGAACGAATATTGTTGGAGATCTAGCGCCCATCTCGCTATCCGACCTGTTGGACTCTCGATCGCGTTGAGCCACTTCAACGCCAGGTGGTCGGTAATCACTGTGAAGTTGTACCCTTCAAGATATGGTCTCATTTTCCTTATTGCCCAGACTATCGCTAAACACTCCTTCTCCGTTGGTGAGTAGTTCATTTCGGCTTTATTCAGCCGGCGACTCGCATATGCTATTACTCGCTCGCTACCCTCTAACTCTTGTGTTAGAACTGCTCCGAGCCCGAAATCACTCGCGTCGGTCTGCAACGTAAATCTCTTTGTGAAGTCCGGGCACGCCAATACCGGTGCTTGTGTGAGGGCGTCTTTCAGGGCTTCGAATGCTGACTGTTGTTTTTCGGACCACTCCCACTTTTTGCCTTTCTTCAACATTGATGTGAGCGGATGCGAAACTTGTGAAAAGTCTGGGACGAACCTTCGGTACCATGATGCCACTCCCAGGAATCGTCTGAGCTCTCGTAGATTTGTTGGAGGTGTGAGCTCTCTAATGGCCGCTACCTTAACTGGGTCTGTATGGATGCCCTTCTCGCTGACTACGTGGCCTAAATACTTCAGCTTCTTCTTAAAAAACTCGCACTTCTCGGGGTTGATGCGGAGGTTGGCTTTTCTTAGCCGCTGGAATACTTCTTTGAGGTGCTTCACGTGATCTTCTAGCGTTGTACTCGTGACTATGATGTCGTCTAGGTAGGCAAATGCGTGCGGTTCTAGTTCTGGGCCGATAACTCTATCAAGTGCCCTCTGGAACGTCGCTGGTGCGGAGTGTAGGCCGAAAGGCATTACCTTCCATTGGAACAAGCCACGTCCGGGTACTGTGAATGCCGTGTACTGTTTGCTGTCCTCCTCCATGGGGATCTGCCAATAACCATTCTTCAAGTCCAGACTGCTGATGAATCTAGCGCTTCTGAGCCGATCGAGTATATGCTGGATGCGCGGCAACGGGTATGCGTCTGGAACGGATTTGGCATTCAATTGGCGGTAGTCGACGCAGAGTCTCCACTTTCCGTTTTTCTTCTTTGCTAATACTATTGGTGCACTGTGCGGACTATGGGATGGTTCAATGTAGCTCTTCTCAAGTAGTTCGTCGATTTCTTTGTTGATGACCTCTGGCATCTTTGGGTTCTTGGGGAAGTACCTCTGCTTTATTGGTCGATCGTCTCGCATGATTATTTTATGTGTGGCGACATTGGACGGTCCTGACATCTCCTCAAATTGTTTCAACTCACTTTGCAGGAACTCACTCACTTTCTTAGCCGCTGGGTTGCCTGCTTGTGGTGTGGTTTGGTTTGGGCCTTCTGAGGCCGTGTACTCCTTCGCTCTCTTCTCAACTATGGCGGTGCACGTGATTATCTCATCTTCTCTCTTGTCTACTCTTAATCTTAATGACTCTCCGCCGCATCTCAACTCTGTGTTGGCCTTCGCCAGGTAGTCCGTCCCGAGTACCATTTCATCGACCAGGCCTGGTAGAACAAGTAACTCGCTGTGATGTACTTCGTTCCCCAACTTCACTTCTGCTTCTACTGCTTCCTCGACGTCCTTGCGCCTTCCATCTCCCATTACCACTCGTGTCTTTACGGGTTTCGTTCTTTCCGTACCCGATCTCCTCACCACTTCTTCGCTCACGAAACTCCTCGTTGCTCCGGTATCTATTGCCGCTACTATGCTTTCGCCGTTCATGGTCACATTGGCCAGGATCCGGCCTTGTGTCTGGTTTAGTGCTGCTGCTGTTCTCGAGGGAGTGTTGTGGACCCCACCCCTCGATACTGATGAGGCCCCTGGTCGTTTCCCTGTAGATCTGGGCAGCAATTTCGGGTGTGTATTCCACAACGTCCACACTTCCAACAAAACTCGATTTTTGGACTGCGACAGCCGTGGGCGAAATATCCGACTCCACCGCATCGTCTGCATGCGTTTCGGGGGTCTACGTACCTCCCTTGCTGATTTGGTTGGCTCTCTGCTCTCCTTGGTGTGTTGGGATTCCGGTCTTCACGTAATTGCTGGTAGCGCTCTGCTCTGTCTGCTCGATCTGGTCTTGTAGCGCCCTCAAACCTCCTTGGTTGTTCCCGCCTTTCACTGCTGTGTGGGTACCTGTAGCTCTCTTCGCTCACGTGCATAGACTGGTACCGCTCTTCCGGTCGTCGAGGTACAAAAGGTCGCGCTGCGGCTCTTAATGGCTCTCTCTCGGGGGGAAGGTTTTCGAAGTCTTCTACCAAGTCCACTAACTCTTCCAGACTCTTGAACTCACTCCGTTTAACGTAAAGTTGATACTCTCTGCGCGAATTTCGATAGATACGGCTTAGTTTCTCTTCGGCTGTGTAGTTCGCGTGCCGCATAAGCCCTTGTAGTACCAGGATGTAATCTTTAAACCACTCACCCGGTCGTTGGACGCGTCGGCGTATCTCGTCGTCCAGTTGTTCAAAGTACCGCGAGCTCAGAAAGAACTTCAGGAAATCTTTTTTAAACTCGTCCCATTCCTGCCAGTGCCGATTGTTATTCCGGAACCACACTAGAGCTTTCTCCTTCAGTAGCTCTGGTAACGCTCGTGGGATTGAGTTACGGTTTAAGCCGTAACCGTCCGCTAATTCCTCTACCCGTTCGATAAACCCTAAGGGATCTTTACCGCCGTCGTAGCGGAATCCCCATTTCCGCACCCTGTCCATAATGTTCGCATGAGAGGGTGTCGCAGGTACGTACGCTTGCTCTTCTTCGTGAAGCATGCCGTGAGCTCCCTCATAAAACACGTCTGATGATGGGACGCCTTCTCTTGGTGTCGCTGGATTTATGGTGATATATGGCCGAGTATGTCGGAGGGCCAACTCCGTCAAGCGTCTTTGCACGCCTTCTCCTTCACCCTGATTCTGGATGAAGCTCGCAAAGCGTTTGCGCAGCTCCTCCACTGTTCCGTAGTTCTCGAACCCAAATTCGTCTGCGTATCTCAATAGTTCCTCTCGATTGAGGTAGTACACCCATGTCACTTTGACCATGGCTTACCTCGTTATCTCGATCTTCTTACTTTAGAGTCCCTGCTCGGGCGCCAGTTGTAACGGAGTTTTCCTCTTGGCTGGGGTAAGCTCAGCCTTGCCAAGGGTTTGCTAAAGTAAAATGCGCTGGGTACGTTACAACAAATTTATTAGTTTAACAATCTCTATCTACACGGTTTCTAATACATTACTCGCTATTTCTATGACAAGTAAGTAAGTGTTCGTGAGGTATAAACCCTCAGGTACACTACGTTTGCTGGTGGTGTTGAACCCACGAGCAAGTATGCTTAATAATAACACAAATAGTACTTCTTTCGTAGGGCGCTGTGGAGGTATAAACCCTCTAACAGCCCTCGTTCCAGTGAGGTATAAACCCTCAGTAGAATATAAATAAATGCTCGTGAGGTATATAGACCCTCAGGTGCACTACGTTTGCCGGTGGTATTGATCCCACGGGCAAGTATACCTAACGACAACACAAAGGCTACTCAATTTACTTTGCGTTTTCGTCGCCTTTTATACTATTCTGCACGCAGGCAGAATGTTATTTTATAATAACAATTCATTACTGCGTACAGTTTCTCACTTATTCTATGTGTACGTATGTATGTGCATTCATGTTCGAACATGTTTATAGGCTTCAGCGCTTCAACAATTTAAGTATGTAAATATATATATATATATGTAATATTTAGTTAATGTATAATAATTCAATGTATATATATAAATTCAGTGCATGAATATAAAAAATGTATATAAAAAAGTATTGTTGTGAGGTCTCCAAAAGCCTCGGATTTTGGGGTCCTTACACTGTTTGTCCGACGAAAATGACGAAAATGCACAAGGAAACGAAGAGAGAATGACGTACATGTATACAAATGTAAACATCATATTTGTCATTTCGGCCTTAACAAAGTGATGGGAAAATCGTTCTACGAGCTGACGGGATATGACTTCGTGCATTCCTGATATATGTTGGCTTAAATCATCGGAAGCCTTCTTGAAGGGAAATGGTTTAGTTCAATGTACCAAATGCCAAGAACTCGACCATACTAAATGTAGCAATGTGTGTATATAAAATAAGGAAATTCACTTGGTGGTTCTTGATTGGATCTTCCTATAGCAGTAATATTTTTAAAGAATTCAGACGTTGAAGTGCCAGAAGAGATTCAAGAATTAATAATCTTACCGATATTTGTAACCATTTTTTAATAATGTCAGACCGAGTTGTAATATATTCGTGGTATAACTTATATATTGAAATTAAGCATTTTGTTAATAAAGATAAAATAAATAATAACTGTTTTTCACGATTTAGGTCTAGGAAGTCTCTATACCTTTTATGAACACATACAATTTTATGTAAAGCATGCTCTTTTGGCGATCTTAACCTCAAATTTCATATCTGAGAAGTCGGTTGTAAGAAGAGTATATAATATAGACTACCGATTCTGACGGTTTTCAGTGTAAATCTATATAGAATATATATATAGAGAGGATTTATAACCCAAAATCTTAAAGTCGGTTACAATTATGTATAACATAAAAGTAGCAAATGATCAATACAGTATAAAAATACCTCTGCTTACCAAATTTGTCGAGGACATGAGTCCTTAAAGGCAGACCCAAAAAAAACTGGAATGTTGGCAACGCGTCGCCATGCCCCGTTGGCTCAGTGGTTTAAAAAAAAAACTTTAATTTGAAGTCAGTCGCAAACCAACTATCAAGGCGTAAAATACCAGCCATCAACAACATTTATATGTGCATATACTTTAATTTAAAACTCAAACTTGTAATTCGGCGAACATAATCCATCGAATCTAAAACTTCTAATCTGTTGTAACTTAAATTATTAAATTAATAAAACAAACAAATTCGTACAATTCATCTTGAATAATACTAAATCTTTAAAAATATGTCCATGCATAAACTCCTTCCTTCATGTAAAATTAATTTCTTTAAGAACTAGTAAAATTGCATAAATAAACATGGTCTTTCGCAGCCATTTAAAAGAATTGGCATGTCGATAATATTAAAATAAACAATATTAAAACAATAAAAACATAAACATAAAACATACCCAATAAATACGAGTACATACATAATTACCACTGTAAAAACATATGTAAATGTAAGTACATATTTACCACAAAAAAAATACAACATACATAAACGTACTCGTACTTACCTATGAGAACCGAAAAGGCAGAACAAAAAAAGAAAACAAAAGTTAAAAAAAACAAATAAATGGTTAGTAACATAGAAAAACCCAACATTGTGAAAAAGTTTAAAAGTTAAAACTAAAACAAAAAAAGAGTAATAAGTACATACATGCATTTATATAACAGTGGATACACGACAGTGGGTCGAGACGTAACACAAATGAATAAAAAGCAAAAATAAAAAGAAAAAAATTTAAATTAAGTAATAAATAAAACGATTCATACTTTAAAAATATTTTAGTTTGGTAAAACTTAAATATTTTACGCTACGTCATTAAATTGGTCCAGCTGAACTACACCAACAGCAACAACAACATTTGCAAGCTAAGTAAAACCCCAAAACAATAATGAGTATGGCGGAGTAAGCACACATCACCATTACAGAAAACCATACGTGTATGTACATTAGAACCCTTCGTTAGCAACTAATTGTTAAAACCCACCTACATTGAAAGGTCATTGTCCTCATTCTTCTAATCGGTAAAAATTATACCGTAATACCATCAAAAGAAATATAAGCACGGTTATATATGTATGTACATAAAATATTTATTAAATAATTTCCACCCACATACACTCAAAGTTTACTCGCTCTAATACTCCCACTTCTTACTTTTTTGTGAGTTGCTCATATACTCAAACATATTTTCACTCAATTTCCAAATATATAAAAGAGGCGGAGCTTATTTACACATGGGGCCTCAATTAACCAAATCGCACACTTGAGTATAGTGGTACACAGGTAAATATTGTAGTTTTTACTTAAAAATACAAAAAAAAAAATTCTATATTAATACAAAAGAACAAAAATCGTATAAATTCTGGATAATTTCACCCACCCCCCACGGAAGAACATCCAGTAAAATCAGCTTCAAGCAAAATTACCAAATATCTGCAGAAATTCATTTGTGAAAGTAACCGTCTCGAGATTTTATGTGCGAAATGGTCAACGGACTTGGCGAGTGACCAGACAGAGACATTGCTCAATGTCAAAATACAACAATTGGACAGCAACTGGGATAGCCTCCTAAAATCTTATGAAGTAGTATTCATGGCAGATGCTTACCCACAAATGCTGGAAGCATTACAACTATTTAGGATTAAAGCCATCACCCAAACAACCCAACAACCACTCGATACTTCTCATAACCCAACGTCTGAGGAAGTTTGCCTTAAGGTACCACCGTGTGATACAGAAGATTTTCACGGTGGCTATGAAAACTGGACATTTCGGGATATGTTTACGGCAGCACCCAAAGTAGCGCAAAAGCAATACCATTTACGGTACAAAACAAGTGCTCAAGCAGGCGTTATTGTTAAACAGTACTACTAATGAAAGTTTTTCGCTTACTGGGGAAGCACTGAGATCCCGATATGAAAATCACAAAATATTAGTAGATAATCAATTAAAAACCCTACTTAACCTTCAACCAATATTCTCAGAGAGTGGATAGTAGCTGCAGAAACTGCAAACAACCATAAATAATTGCCTCTCTACCCTCTCTTCTCAAAAGGTTTCTATCAAGGACTGGGATCCTATACTCGTATTCTTGTGCTCATCAAAAATCCCGAATGAGACACTTTCCCTATGGGAAAAATCTCTCAGCTCTCGAAAAGAACTGCTACTGTGGTCAGAAATGGACACATTCCTCATAAGCAGAGATGAAGTGGTCGAACGACTCGGAACGTACCGATCTGGAAAACTCAAACCCCATTATAACAACCCAAACCGTAGAGTTGGCAATCAAAGCTTCGTATATGCCAACAAAATTCGCACACAAAATTTTCACACGGAGTTTGTTAAGCCGGTGTCATGCAAACTGTGTAACGCAAACCACGCACTGAGAGTGTGCGTTAGATTCAGGAATCTTTCTGTACCAGACCGACTCAAATTCGTCCGTGAACACAATTATTGTGAAAACTGCCTTTCCTGCTCTCATCTAAAGAACCAATGTCAGAGTAAATTTTCTTGTGTTTACCGCCAACGGCGCCACAATTCGTTACTCCATATTCAAATCACTCAAACCTCAAACCCCTACTCAAAACCCAAAGCAGCGACCACAGGCAGCAACCATAGTGGAAATATTAGATGACACACCCTCAACATCAGCTAGAATCTCAAATAACGCACAAACTCACAATAAAGCTGTCCACAAAATCTCGACTCATTTCTCCAGTAGCAATGGAACCACGTTATTACCCACCGCGATCGCTCCAATATATTACGCCGGAGAATACCACAAGGTCCGTGCCATGATGGATCAAGGTTCACAAAAAACCTTTATACCATTACGAAATTTCAGGTATGGGAGGACTGGTCGTCCAGAACTCAAAACATGTTTGCGATTTAACTCTTTGCTCTACAGATCTTTCACAAAGTTCAAACCCAGGCAATAATGCTACCCCAGCTTATTCATTTTCTACCCAGTGTTAGAGTGTCAACCGCAAACCTCCCAGAATTGCATGCATTAACACTAGCAGACCCAAATTGCTGTACACCATCGAAAATCGATATGGTCATTGGTAGTGATATTATACCCCAAATTTTCACCCAAGAACTATGTCACCTAGCTGAAGGAACGCTATTGGCGCAAAATACTATATTAGGATGGATAGTAAGTGGCCCAGTGATGAAGAAAATAACATCACCCACGACCCAAGTGACGGAGCCCATAAACGACCCACTCAATACACTCTTGAGGAAATTCTGGGAGCAGGAAGAAATCATCACGAAGCAAACCTACTCGGAAGAAGATGAGAACTGTGAAAACCTTTACGCAGCTAACATGGAAGATGGAAGATACGTCGTCAAGCTGCCTTTCAAACAAGACTTTCCCAACTCAATAGCACTTGGGCATTCTCGTCCTGCAGGTCAGCAGCAGTACCTAAGTATAGAACGGACGCTGGAAAGAAAACCCGAGCTACGCGACATATATAATAATGTACTTGTAGAGTATTTAATACTCAATCATATTACACCCACGTCACCCTCTGAAATAATTAGAGAAGGAAAATAGTTTTCATTCTTTCTTCCCCATCATGCCGTGCTAAAACCCGAAAGCGTCGTATTCAAGACTTCCAAAACATCTCACTCAGGAAATGCACTGAACGATGTGCTACATACAGGACCCGTATTACAAAATGACTTAATGCTTGTAATATTGAAATGGCGACTCCACAGGTTTGTTTTTAATGGCGACATTGAGAAAATGTACCGCCAAATACTCGTACACAAGGAAGATCAGGACTTCCAGCGGATCCTATTTCGCAAAACCCCAAACTCGCCAATCCAAGATTTTAAACTCAACACAGTCACATTTGATGTTAACTGTGTCCCTTATTTGGCAATTCGAACTCTACATCAACTCGCAGAAGACTCCAAAGACTCATTTCCTCTAGCCAATAACATTCTTCTACGAGAAACATACGTTGATGATATACTCTCTGGAGGCCACTATCGAATCTTTGTCACAGGTGATCGAAGCTCTATAGTCGGCAGGGTTTCCACACTCAGATCTACTAGACGTAGATTTCTTGAAGTTTCACGACTCAAGCTTGACAAAAACCTTAGGAATTCAATGGAATGCGCTGACCGACACCTTTTCTTATTCTTATGACCCTATACCTTCCACAAACGCGAACACCAAGCGCCAAATTCTGTCAGCGGTAGCAAAATTCTTTGACTCGGCAGGATTAATATCGCCAATAATGATTATGGACAAAATTTCCCTCCAACAACTCTGGATGGAAGGAACGGAATGGGATGAAACAGTTAAGCCCGGTGCCTTACATAAATGGAACTCCTTTAGAGAAAATCTTCAAGAAATCAAGCTCATAAAAATACCCAGGTGGGTGCAGGTCACGACAACTCAGAGCTTTCAAATTCATGGATTTTCAGAGGCCTCTGAAAAAGCATTTTGTGCATGTGTCTATTTAAAAGTTTCACTAAGCGAAATCACTTTCGCAACTTCATGCCGCCAAAAGCAAGGTAGCACCACTCCAAATGGTCAGTCTGCCCAGATTAGAGCTATGTGGAGCAGTTCTTCTTTCTAAGCTTGTGAAGCAAATCCAATCAGAGCTCAAAATGCCTTGGCATGAAACAACCTTATGGACAGACTCCTCAATAGTATTAGCCTGGATGGAGAAGCCCCCACATACATGGAAAACATTTGTGGCAAACAGGACGTCTCAAATTCTGGATAACGTCAATAACACTGCTTGGCGGCATGTTTATAGTCACGACAATCCACAGATTTAGGAAGCCGCGGTTGCAAGCCCCAAGATCTGGCCACAACCACTCTACGGTGGAGGGGTCCAATTTTGGTTATCTAAACCGAATTCTCAATGGCCACCAAACTCCAGGCCGCAAACATCTAACACCCCAGAGTTGAGAAGACTGGAAACTTTTCATACTTCTGAAGGCACAAACAGTCGTTGCACTAAGAGTCGTTGCATACATATATCGAAGAAGAGCTCACTGAAACCAAGTATAAACTGATAGCTCAAATGCTACGAAATTATTATAAAGACGAAATCTCATTACTCGAGCACTCGAAGCAAGTAAGCAAAAAGAGTGCACTCCTTACCCTCAACCCGATGCTGGATAAGATGGGCATTATGCATGTTAATGGGCGCTTAAAATATGCCACACTCAGCTACAATGAACGCCACCCCATTATAATCCCAGATGATTCCCGATTTTGCTCTATTTTCTTAGATTTTCTTCATATTACCCTGCTTCATGCTGAAAAACAGCTTATGACCCGAATAGTACACTTAAAACAGAAAATAATAAAATGTATCTTCCACTGTAAGGCATGCACAATAGGTATATAAGCATCGGATCAGAACCCAAATAATGGCAGCGTTTCCCCCAGAAAGAACCACATTTACATTACCATTTCACACCACCGGTGTTGACTTCGCTGGCCCATTTCTTATTAAAACGTCACCGCTTCGTAAGGCGGCTTGCTCAAAGGCATATGTATGTGTTTTTGTGTGTTTTTCAACCAAGGCCATACATTTAGAACTGTGTCAAGATCTCACAAAGGAAGCATTTAGAGCCGCATTCGCCCGATTCACAGGACGGCGCGGCCTGCCACATAAAATTTTGTCAGACAACGGAAAGACATTTGTGGAAGCGCAGCGAGCCATGCAAAAGGACTTGGTTCAATTCCTAAAGGAAACATCTTCGGAAATCGTAGAAAAATATTCCGTACATGGATTTTCTTGGAATTTTATACCACCCTACTCTCCTCATATGGGCGGCCTCTGGGAGGCAGCCGTCAAGAGCTTTGAAACTCATCTAATTAAAGTTGCAGGAAATCAGAAATTCTCCTTTGAAGAATTCTCTACTCTTTTAATTCGAATTGAATCCGTGTTAAACTCCAGGCCTCTGTCCCCTATGTCTCAAGATCTAAACGATTTGCTATCTTTTACCCCGGGACATTTTCTACGGGGAGCTCCCATCATAGCACCACCTGATCCGGACGCCAAAGAACTCCCTCTTCTCAATAAATAGCAAAGGCTAAAGGTTCTTCACCACCAATTTAGCGTTCGTTGGAAGAGCGAATACTTGCCAGACCTACATCGAAGGCACAAGTGGAAAACCCCCCAACGAAATCTTCAGGAAGGAGACATGGTCATCTTTAAAGATGACTGGCTTCCTCCAACCGAATGGCGACTGAGTTGTATTACTCGATTATTTCCTGGACCCGATGGAAATGTCCGTGTTGTAGATATAAAAACTCAGCATGGAGTCATACCCGGAAGCATCCTCAAATTGTGCCTCTTACCCCCTAGCTAGTTATGATAGACCTCAAACCCAATACAACACACCAGTTAATTAAAATGTCTACTCCATTTATCCATATGTATACACATACCTATACATCATTTATGTACCAATTGCTACTTGAGCGTATTCCACCCATATTGCGAAATCACTTCTGATGATATTATACTAAAGTCCCCCTTTGATATATATCTTTGCAGATCACGAGAAAAAGACTCGACAAAATGTCGGTTGTGTGGCCGATTGCACCCCCTACGTTTGTGCACCGCATTTCGTGGGATGGATGCACGTGAACGCTACGAGTATGCAAGGATGCACAAATATTGTATAAATTGTTTGGCAATGTCCCACACAACTGGAGCGTGTGAGTCAGAAGCCAGCTGCCATCGGTGTGGACTCGCTCACCATACTCTACTCCACCGAAAGAAAAATCAATCCCAATCTCTGCTGAAAAAGATGCATGCGGAGATAATCAGCCGGTCAGCTTAACAGCATACCAAAAGGCTACGACGACTGGTTGCTGACGCACGATAGGCCATCGACCAAACTGAGAAGAAGCTGCTGCAACTGGCACCGAGGCAGGCGGGGCGCCATGTTGAGGACATGAGTCCTTAAAGGGTTAAGGCAGAACCCAAAAAAAATCTGGAATGTTGGCAACGCGTCGTCACGCACCGAAAAAACTTTAATTTGAATTCAGTCACAAACCAACTATCAAGGTCATCAACAACATTTATATGTGCATATAGTCATATATTGACATATCATATTAACTTTAGCCGTCAAATATTTCAGAATCGCTGAGGAATATAATTAACATATGTACATATATTCCTCGCGATAATAAAAATAAACAAAAATAGAATTATCACTCACTCCGGAATGCAAGCAAACAAATAAATACATAAGAACACGTTTTATTCCATGGAATGTATGTAAACAAATACTCATAGTCATACATTCATAAGCGTATCTTATTTCATAGAATTTAAGAATAAATAAGAAGCTAATAAAGAAAACAGAGTCAGTTCAGAATAAGTACTTAGCAAAGAAGCTTTGAATTTTTTATTTCTGAAACTCCATATCGGTTGAGGTTTCTTTTAGAAAAAGATTTCTGAAGCCCTCAAAGTGTACGATAACACGTACAAACCGAAAACTGGCGACGAAGATAAACCCGCTTACCACCGAGAACTGGGAAAACCGATCCGATCGAAATTATACGAAAAATTAAAAATAAATAAATGAAATTAAAATTATACGAATATAATTATACGATAATATAAATTCAAATTATACGAAATTATAACAAAAAAAAAAAACAATTAGTAATCAGCAAACATAAAAAGGTGCGAGACTATAATATTTTAACAAACGGAAATATATGCAGAAAAAAGTGTGCCTAGTTTAAAAGACAAAGTGAAATTAAGTTCAAAAATCAAACCAAATAAACATTAAATATTTGAACAATTAAAGTACAAAAAAAAAAAAAAAAAAGGCAACAACAACAAAATCAAGAGCAACAAAAGGCAAGAACAACCTAAAAAAAAAAAAGCAACAAAAGGCAACAACAACAAAAACAGGAGCACCAAAAAGGCAAGAACAACAAAAACAGGAACAACAAAAACAAGAACTACAAAAACAAGAACAACAAAAGCACGAGCAAGCAAAAGCAGCCACAAAAACAGTAAGCAGAAAAATGAATTGAACATTTTTTTTATACATATACATATTTATATTTTGTTCATATTTAATTGACAAGTCATATTGACATACAATAAGATATAATTTACTAATTATTCCGTGTTATATAAAGATATAGCATATATATACAACAGCATAAAGAAAAGCATACGTATAAAAGTCAAGTAAAATAAATATCTCTTATTGTCATTTCCTTTTCAAAACTGCAAGTGCACAGGGTAGATAAATTTTTCAGAAACAGTAGAGATTTGAAATAAATTATTTTATTTAAAAATGGAGGCAAATGTCATATCACACTTTCAACTTACCCTAAACTGCATTAATGGAATTGCAGAATTTTACGGACGCGACCCAAACCAATTGACGGACTTTATTAGACAGGTCGAAGACATACTACCCACAATAACAATCTTCGATGAAAACAATCAAAGAATATTGTTTAAATACTTGAAAGGAAGATGCGTAGGAAAAACTAGGGAAATTATTCATGGATACGGACAAATCAATGACTGGGAAACACTGAAACCAATACTTTTGAGCAATTGCGGGGAAAAGAGGAGTTCAACGGAACTCTTGGACGAGCTGAAGACCACCAGACTCGATTCCACAATAGAAAATTACCACTTTAGAATTAACAAAATTAGGAACAAACTACATAATAGATATTGGCGCATAATGATTTGAGCTTTCCAACGGAAGAAGTCAACAGAATAGCGCTACATCTTCCAGAGCCTACAAAAACAATGATTATAGCAAGAAACCCTGATAATCTAGATAAAGCATACAAAATCATCTTAGAAGCTCGACATCAAACCTTTACAGCACTTGGGCAAACAAGGAAAGATCCAAACCCAAATAGCTACCGTAGGACTAATTTTAGCGATTACACGAATAATAGGACATCGTTTGGATCCAATCAATATATAAATAACAATTACAATTATAACAGGAACAGATTTAACAAAAATATGCTATTACAATAGGAAGCAAAATATATAAATACAAAGAAGGGGCACATTTCAAAAATTTAAAAGAATTTGACATATGTTCATCCAAGCAATGCAAATTTTAATATAACAATAAAACAACAATTGAAGAAATCGAAGACGATACAATCTTAATAAAAAATGCATACAAAACGGAAATCAAACAAAATTGCGATAATAGAGAAATTATACTCGAAAGGAACGCGTTAATAAACTTTTATAATTGTAAAATTGAGGTAATAAATAAATCTTTCCAAAATACAAAAGTTATAGTAGAAGAAAAATATATTTAGCCCGAAAAAGAAAATAACGCATTGCATTTTGAAAGGAAAATTAACTTCTCAGAAATAATATTAACCCAAGAAAATAACGTAAATAAGCTTGAAGAACTAAAAGTTCATAAAAATATAAATTATGGAATAAATATACTAACAATATTGTTATTAATAATAGGAATCCTAGCGATATATATAATATACAAGAAGAAAAATGAGACCACAAATGTAAACTTAGAATTATCAATACAACATGCCTTAAATGATAAACAAAAAACAGAGAGAATAGGTCCATTGCTAGGTCCAAAGCAGACAATAATGTAAGCGAAAAGTAAATTTATTTCTAAGAACTTATTTATAATCAATAAATAATTGTACCCATATTTTATAAATTAATTGCAGCATACCAGAGTGAACTTTGAGAAATTTAATTAATTATTCAATGGAGACCATTGAACTTAGGGGCGGAGGAGTTATATATTGACATATCATATTAACTTTAGCCGTCAAATATTTCAGAATCGCTGAGGAATATAATTAACATATGTACATATATTCCTCGCGATAATAAAAATAAACAAAAAAAGAATTATCACTCACTCCGGAATGCAAGCAAACAAATAAATACATAAGAGCACGTTTTATTCCATGGAATGTATGTAAACAAATACTCATAGTCATACATTCATAAGCGTATCTTATTTCATAGAATTTAAGAATAAATAAGAAGCTAATAAAGAAAAAAGAGTCAGTTCAGAATAAGTACTTAGCAAAGAAGCTTTGAATTTTTTATTTCTGCAACTCCATATCGGTAGAGGTTCCTTTTAGAAAAAGATTTCTGAAGCCCTCAAAGTGTACGATAACACGTACAAACCGAAAACTATATACTTTAATTTAAAACATAATCCATCGAATCTAAAACCTCTAATCTGTTGTAACTTAAATTATTAAATTAATAAACCCAACAAGTTCGTACAGTTCATTTTAAATAATACTAAATCTTTACAAATATGACCTTCCATAAACTCCTTCCTTCATGTAAAACTAATTTCCTTAAGAACTATAAAAATTGCATAAATAAAGTGAATTCATAAATCAAAATATAATTATCTCCATTATTTCGTACGGATTTAAATAGGTTGAAATATATCCCAAGCTAACAAAGTAGTTTGTGACGGGCAGACGGGCAGCTTGTATAAATATTTCTGGGGTTCTACTTCTCCTTATTAAAATAAAAAGCGTACCATAGAAGAAACTAATCGGTAAGCTTTACCAAAAATTTTCTTTGTTAAAAAAATCTGCAAAATTTAAGTTGCCATAAAAAAATTTTCACGTGTCATGGACTTTGAAAAGTATAGTATTTTGTTTGTACAATGAGAAAATAACCTCAATCATTTGGAAAATGTTTAATATTTGCGTTTTCTTTTAAGTAAGAAGATTGGTAAGAAACCTTAATTTCCGACTGCAAGGTACCAGTCCCAGGAAGAGTAAATATACGATTCATTGAACAATTTTAAATCAAATCTCCAAATTTGAAGAAAGTATCATCCATAGTATAGAGATTACAGCATAGAATAAGCAATGCGCGTGTTTAAGAGTCGCAGAACGATGATGTCACTTTTAAAAATTTAAAATTACGCAAATTGCCCAATAATCCATGCTCACCAATAATTTTAAACTTACCCAAAGTACGCTAGATTTATAGTCGCACTATTTTTGAGTATATTTCACCAGGTCAACCAACATTTTGGAATATTGATCGGAGTAAAATATCCGACTTGCCAACTTGTATCCGCTGCAACTGCTGTTGACTTATCCTCAGACCATTAACCAGTCTTAAAAAAAGTTTACGAGTAACCGATGAGAGTTGATCAAGAGCCAGGACTACCAAGCAAAGAATCAAATTGACTTAAATACAAACAATTTATAAGTAGTTATATTAACATCAGCCGAATTTTGAAGAGTAGGAATGATATTGATAAAAATATCAAAAAACTCTTGGCTCTGCGGTAACGTTAGCAACTCCAAATAGCAAAATTGTATTACTAATATAGAAAAATAAAAAATGCATATCGCTCTCCTGCTTTAAAGTTACGTTTACAATCAGCAGAGAACAATTTTAATTTGTGCTCTGAAACAATCAGAAGAGCATAAAATAAAATCACATATACAATAGAAAAACTGACACCCAATTCTAGCAAAAAAAAATCACTTTGGAAGGCACTTAACACTAAACGTACCAAGCGGACCTCTTTTGAAAATTCGACATTAAATTCCTACATCTATTGTTATATCGGTCGATCATTTGACGTGATGTAGATTCTTATATTATAAGATTACTCAATTCCCCACTTTCCGTTTTTCTCGTAGCTTATTTCTTACCGACGAAGTTTATATATTTTTTAGCAGTTTTCCAACTACATGTAGAATACCTATTAGTACTAAATTCAGATACGATTCTCAAGTGCCTCTTCCGACAGTTTTAGTTACATTTTGACAATTTCTGTTACATTCAATTGGACTTGTGTTTCACTGCAAACCTAAATACCTCCACTGAAAGTTATAGTGAACAGACTTTTGAAGACACTATGTCACTTTCACTTTTTTGTGTTAACAATATATAGGTATATGCGTATGTGTATACGTACATATACCTACAATGGTTGTTGGTTAAAGCCTACAAACAACCACACACGTCAACAAAACAAACTCCTACAAAAAGGAGATGACAAAACTAACAAAGCGACCGGCCAGCTTAGTGGAGACGGCGTGGAACTACTTCCGTGCTGCCGGAGGTAACTTTAACCCGCCTGTATGACTGGGCTCTGGGTGCGGGATGCTATAAGGATGGGTATGGGCAAAACGAAGGAAGCAACACTGTCGGCACGACAAAAAGTAGACAAACGATAAAACAACAAAACTTCGATGCTCCTCCGGTGGTGTCGCCAAACTCCGGTTCCGCCACTGAAACGCAAAAACAACAAATTAACACTATGGGCTTCGGCTGCCCTTACTTGGCTTCAACTGCCAACAAATATTTGCCTCAACTGGCACTATTAAACAAAATCTTAAATAAAATTTAATTTTATTTTTTTTTTACTAATATTATCGCACGATCACATAAAAAAGATGTGTACTCTTCTGTAGATTTCGAGAATCTGATCCGGCACACACTTACGAGCCAGGCCGCAAGCTACGCGTCGGCCGTCAGAATTCTCAGGCGAGTGTGTATTGGTGCCCAATCATTTGGCGCCGCCCCCATTACCTAAAGGGACAGAGTTGTATAGCGCACGCCACCATGGCACACCAAGTACACTGGGATAATTTTCCCCTCGCCGTATAAAAAGAAAGGCGACACCCCTTTTTACGGAATACCCGCGCAAAGCATTCCGCTTCCCTAATATTTCTTAGTGGAGGAACCGTTTTGTACGAATACATCCCTTTGGAGACTTATACCACTGGGTAGGCACACACCGAGTGCAACCGTGCCAACAACTCCTGGCTTTAAATTATATAACTATTTGCCGACAGATGCAACTGCCAACGCTTGGAGTAAAAGGAATATTAAGCAAAACAAAGGAAATGAACATACAAACACAAATGAGGTTTTTGTTGCGGCCAGTACGCGACAACTCCACCCCTTCCTTAACGAAAAGGAAGAAATCTTCCGTATCCTATCCATCCCTATATGGCCTCAACTCTTTAACGTTTCAAGTCCGTTTACCTTTGCCTAAGTCTTCTGTCAGTGTGTATGTCCACGGTGACACTCTCTTCCTAACAATAAACGGCCCTACATACTTTGGCGCTAACTTCGCTGCATCCGACAGCATGAAATTTTTCCTCCACACTAACCCTCCGGGCATGTACGGTACATCTCGTCGTCTGAGATTGTACTGCCTCGCAAGCTTCTCACTCGCCTGCTCTAACCTAGTTCTAATGTTGGCCCTAATCTCTTCGAGCCTCTTTGCTCGCTCCTGACAATTTAATTTCTCCTGATCTCTTAAACTGTCTATGAAGTATCTACTGCCTTCTACCGCCATTTCCCTACCGAAATTCACAAAATATGGCGTAGCTCCTAATACTTCGTGCTGCACTGTCCTAATACAGCATGCAACCTTCGCTAACTGTTGGTCCCATGCCCTCTGGTTCTCTGATATGTAAGCCCTAAATGTTGTTTTAAATACTTGGTTTATCCTCTCAGCCGGGTTAGCCTGTGGGTGATAGTGTGCGGTGTACCGGAGTTAGACGCCATAGTCACCGCAGAGGCCTCGAAGCTCTCGACTCCTAAATTGGGGTCCATTGTCACACACAACCGACCGAGGAACTCCAAACAAAAGAAATACATTGTCCTCCAATTGTTTGCATAAGCTTTTTACTGTGGCAGTACGCAAAGGGAATAGGAGAGGAAATTTGGAAAAACAGTCCACTACGGTCAAAATATACTGGTAGCCTTGTGACGACTTCACTAAAGGCCCTACCAGATCTACACAAATCATTTCCAAAGGCTCGACTGCTTTGGTCCTCTCTATCATACCCCCAGCTGGCTGTGAATTCTCAGGTTTCACCTGCTGACAAGTTTTACACGCCCTAACATATTTCGCAATGTCCGATTTCATCCTTGGCCAGTAGAACTTTTGTGACACACGCGCAAAAGTCTTTTTCACAGAGCTTTCCCTACAAACAAATCTACCGCGCCTTTGAAAAGTTGAGCTTGGGTCACACCACGTGCCTCGCTCAAATCCTCGACCCGCTCTAAAAATGCGAAAAGCGACATTCCCGCTTTTTCGCCGTCGAAGTTGACGTCCCACTTCGACAAGTTCACTGGTTTCTGGTACCTCCACGGGCAGGGTGCTATCGGGTCCGCACGAGCGGCACCCGAGCGATCTACCGAACCGATTTCATTTTCTTCGCCTTCTTCGCTGTCGACTACCTTTTGTAGTTCGGCCAGATGGAGCAACAACTTGCTCTTCAGCTCCATCTGCTGAGTCATCTCGCCGTCGCTTCCCGGTCGCGTCCGTCCGATTCGCGATAAGCACCATTCGATTTTTGCCATCGCTTTCACTCCATGCGATGGCTTGCCTCCACCCTAAACCGATAAAATTAAATTTTCTACCTCCTTCAGTTTCGACTCGACCGCCGTCTTATCCTCGTCGAAACTGAAGGGGTAATCTTGGAAGAGGTTTACCGAACCTCTTTTCTCTAACAAACGCGAGGCCCTAATCGATTTTCTCATGGCTTCGACCGTACCGATTGGAAGGCCGCGTGTCTCCATCTCGTACGCGAACACATCTTGGGACAACCGATTAGTTTCCATTAAATAAAATAAAAATAAATAAACTCGAAAAACAAAAAAAAAATATTTATTTAAAAAATAATAATTTAATAATAATCAAAAGTAAAAAAAGCTATTACCCTAATATTTGTATACTGGCTCAGCAAGACACCATAACACGAAAACAATAAAAGAGCTTAACCACAAAAATAAAAAAAATTAATAAGATAAAAAAACAAATATTGTCTACTCTGACAACACAACTATTAACAAACAACTTTTTTTGTTTCTTTTTTATTCAATAAAAAAAATTTAATCAAAAAAAAAAAAAATAAAAAAAGACAACAAAAATCCTTAATTAACAAAAAAACTAAAAATCATAACCTAATTTTGGACAGGACTACTACTGGTAACTTCTGGTCCAGTTTCTACACCCTCGACATACAATTTTTCCTACTAGTATAAAACACTATAAACCCTCCAAAACTGAGAGTGTTTACGCGAGGTACCTTCTTCGAGCTTTTCCGAAATAAAATCACTCGCGTATTCGTTTTGAATTGTACAAAGGTTTAGTTTATTTATTTACAAAATAAAGGAAATTTTATTTTGTGAATTAGCTGATTACAAAACAAGAAAATAATTTAATTTAAGTTTAATGGGTTTGGTTTTGTATTTGTGTATTACACAGTTTTTCTTAGGTAAATGTTTCTATGTATATATGTACATACACATATATTTTATTTAATTTAATTTTAAATTTATCGCCCCATGCGCGCTTGCCGATGAGTTGATTAGAAATCTCGTATTTCGCTTGGCAAGCACGGCTTATATAGCTGCATGCGCTGTATTTATTATATACACGTATACAGTAGCCTACGTATGTGTATACCTACATATACCTACAATGGTTGTTGGTTAAAGCCTACCAACAACCACACACGTCAACAAAACAAACTACCGCACAAAAAGGAGATGACAAAAACTAACAAAGCGACCGACCCACTTAGTGGAGACGGCGTGGGTCAACAGCTAAGTGCTAGAACAATAACTACTAGCAAGAATAAATCCAAGTGAAATGATCAACGCTGACTTAAATAAACGAAAATCGCACAACAATAGTTACACACTAGAGCAAAACTAAACGTATATGTACCCACATAAAATAAGCAAAATATGTTTTTGGGGTGCACCTGAGGTGTGGTCCAACCAAACTGGTTACGAACCCACTCGCACTACTCCCGTGCTGCCGGAGGTAACTTCAACCCGCCTGTATGACTGGGCTCTGGGTGCGGGATGCTATAAGGATGGGTGCGGGTAAAACGAAGGAAGCAACACTGTCGGCACGACAAAAAGTAGACAAACGATAAAACAACAAAATTATACTTATTAGTTGCTCGGTCGGGTGTGAGTACCCAACTTCGGTGTTCCTCCGGTGGTGCTGCCAACGTCCGGTTCCGCCACTGAAACGCGGAAACAATAAATAAACACTATGGGCTTCGACTGCCCTTACTTGGCTTCAACTGCCAACAAATATTTGCCTCGACTGGCACTGCACTATTATAAAATTTGTATTTTTATCTGTTTACTATATATTTATAGAAAATATTATTAACTTTTTTTCACAAATGTATCGCACGTCTACGCAAAAAAGAATCTGATCCGGCACGCACTTACGAGCCAGGCCGCAAGCTACGCGTCGGCCGTCAGAATTCTCAGGCGAGTGTGTATTGGTGCCCAATCATTTGGCGCCACCCCCATTACCCAAAAGGACAGAGTTGTATAACGCACGCCACCATGGCACACCAAGTACACTGGGATAATTTTCCCCTCGCCGTATAAAAAGAAAGGCGACACCCCTTTTTACGGAATACCCGCGCAAAGCATTCCGTTTCCCTAATATTTGTTAGTGGAGGAACCGTTTTGTACGAACACCTCCTTTTGGAGACTTATACCACTGGGTAGGACCACACCGAGTGCAACCGTGCCAACAATTCCTGGCTTTAAATTATACAACTATTTGCCGACAGATGCCACTGTCAACGCTTGGAGTGAAAGGAATATTAGGCAAGACAAAGGAAATGAACAAACAAACACAAAAGAAGTTTTTGTTGCGGAAAGTACTGTTGGGCAGCGAATCCGAGAAGGAGAGATATACAGAAGCACCCTATACATATAAAAAATGTAATTAGTCGCTAGCTTTTTTATAGCGATGAAAAAATGTGTTTAGTTTTATACGAAATCAGAAATGATGTTGCAACTTATTTCCTTTAATAAATGAAGAATTTTTACGACGTGAGCATACCTATCAGAAACACAAATGGTAACTGGACTCGTAGTAAAGCAGAACTGTCAAGTTTTTTCGCTAAACATATAATCAAAGTGCTCCGCCCAAATGATCCAACTAATAACTTATACGTGTATATAGTCTATTACACAAAATTTATACAGCTTTGCCTATACAATTCCAGCAAGCTGATATTCCTCAATGTAGCGTTCTTAGGCATATATAATATTATACTTTATAAACCTACATATGTATATACTGCAGGCATATCAGTAAACTGAAAAGTACAATCATCCACTTTCAAAATATTATATCGCGATAAATGTCCTAGAAAATCAGCGAAAACGATTGAGGACCATTTACTTATCATCGAAGTATGGCTGACATTATCCAGTTTCCCTATTAGCAAAAGTGCAATCAAGTCTTTCAATCAGAATAAATGATACAACTATTCCCCAAGCAAACGGTGTAAAAAGTCTCGGCACATACATGAATGTCAAAATATTACATATGAAATTAAAAGCAACTAGCTCAACCTTTTGTGGCTGACGTGGTAGTCTAATAGACACCGCAAAACAAAGCTTCGTGCAAATCTTCGGAAATTTGAAAATTACAATCCCAAATTTCGTAATACCTTTCAATCGTTTTATTGAATGATGCAAACGGAGCGATAGTGGGGGTGCATGTTCCTAGTTACGTAATTTAGTATCTATCAGACTACCATGTCAGCATTATCCTAAAATCGAACTACAATTATTATATTTATTTACATTTACTTATATCTACGCACAGTTGCTGGTAAAACTTTCATCATCAAAAAGAATTCCTGCTGGATGATTTAAAACCAGTGAAAGTCAAATTATTGATTGACTTGAAGAGATTGGATATGTAGAAGAGGAGTTCAGCGACGTGGACGATGACGTGAATGATGAAACTTTCGAACCAGAAACTATTCAATTTACGGACAACGTCATTTCTATTGGAGAAGATACTCATGACGATAATAATCGCTCTATAGGAGAACAATTGAATCCTCTTGGTGAGAACTCTTACAAAGGCAAAAAATGTACCACGCTTTTTAAGTTTTAATGAAGTTTGGAAAACTTTTTTTGACCGATGTACATATGCTCTCAAATATGATTGTAGGTACGAATCAAAAACTAAGTATGTTTCGCAGTAAATTCAATTGTAAGATCGAGCTTATGGATACGACGGAAGGTGAAATGAAAGCATTTATCGGACTCTTGTATTATTTATCCGTACTCAAATGCAATGACTCCAACCTCTATATAACAAGTCAAGAACGTTTAAAAGACGATCGACTTGTTCCCATATCATACATGTTTAACAGGTTTATTACAAAACCTAAAGCCCAATACTCACCTGGCTCCTATATGTGCATTGATGAAATGCTGATGCCATTTATAGGCCGATGCAAATTTGTAATTTAAATGCCACAAAAGCCTAGGAAATATGGGCTAAAAATCTTAATTTTATGCGACGCATGCGACCACATAAAAGCACGTATTATGTACAGTGAACGATTCTCAAGAGTTACTCATGACAGTTAGACGAGTTCTGGGAAGAGATTTGCCTGCCCCAGCTCCGAAAATTCAGACTAAGACAGTCAGTGGAAGAAAACTGTGTCATATTAATCTCCCCTAAAATGAAAAGATTGACAAAGTACGTTTGCTGCAATTGTAAAAAGCCTATTTGCTTGCAGTGTTTCAGTCCAATGTGCGAAAACTGACAGCAAAGAATGTAATATTTTCTCACAATTGTATAATTTTATTTAACCATACGATATTGCTAGAGCTGAACAGTTTATTTACTTCATAAGTACTTATTTACGCAAAGACGAAAAAAGATTGATTTATTGAGTATATATTAATGTTTTTTATACTTTTGAAAGAATAGTATCAGTTTTGTTGTTTTTATAGTATTGTATTAAATGAAATAAATCATATAATTTCAACCAGCCGTCTTTTATTTTACTTTTTGTTGAAGACATGAGCAAAGACCTCATTGAATTCTAAATTTAAAAAAAATATATATATATATGAAATCCCTAATTAGCTAAAAATGAAATATTGAATTACCCTTATACTTACTCACCATGAATGTACTAATAATTAAAATACTTACCAGCAACCCTACTTCCGTTACTACAGAAAGGGGAAATCAAAACAAAATGTATATAAATATCTATGTATTAGTAATTTTAAGCTATTAGTCAAAATAATTTTCGCTCGCTCGAACTGCCGGTTGTGTTATAAATAAATTATAAATATATAAATAAATTATAGATAAACCATAAAAACCCCTGTGAAATTAAAGTTTCAAATTCTAAAATAAAATAAATTTTTGTGAAAACTGTTTAAAGAAAAAACAAAGTGTTTTTAACTAAAACGGAAAAATATATAAAGTAAAAATAATAAATAAATACAGCAAGTAGCTGATTTATACATGGTGCTGAAACCCGTTTGTCGGAAAAGAACCGCGAATACCAAAACTCAATAAAATAGTGCAAATTAATAAAATTAAATAAAATTAAAAAAAAAATTAAACGCGAGCACCGTAGCAAAACATAGCGAGCGAAAAGTTGCATACTCGTAACTCGGGCGTTTTAAAAAAAAAAAAAATTAAAAATTAAAAAGTTTAGTGCTAAATAATAATAAAAAAAAACAAAATATAGTGCTATACAATTTAGAAACCACAAAATAAACGTTGCTGGTGCTGTAAAAACAAAAAAAGAGAGTAATGTGCGGTAGAAAATAAACAACAATACCTTATATACATACATAAAATTAAAATAAACCGCTCAAGTGACAAAACAGAAAACTAAGTGAAATAAAAAAGTGGAACCAAAAAAAAAATTTATATATACATACACTATATATATATACATATATATTGAAAGTGCCGAATGAAAATAAATACACATCCATACACATATTGAAAGTGCTTTGCGGCAAAATAACAAAATTAAAAACCGTATATAAACAATTAAATAGATAATTAAAATAAAAAATTTTTTAAAGCATACAAATAAAAAATATATACATATATAAATACTTAGTAATTAGTTTTAATAATTAATAATAATTAATAATAAAAACCCAAAAAAAAAAAATAAAAATTTTATATACATATACATATATATGAAAATATATACATACAAATATACAAAAAAACATAGAAAGCAGTGAAAAAAAATACATACATAGCAACATACATAAAAAAAGGAAAAAGAATTAAATAAGATTTGAAAAAAAAAGTATATATACAAAAATTAACAAACAGTGCACATACATATTTACATAAAAAAAGGTGTAAAAATTAAATCAGATTAAATTTTTTTTTTATATTAAAACAAAAAAAAGCAAAAACGAGCACAGCACATACACGTACTTACAGCAGCAGTCCAAGCCACAATCAATACCTCATCACCACAGGAACACCAGCACTACATAGAAGTCAACAAGTTACCCCCCTAAAAGAAAAAGTGGTTTGTAAAAAACTCCGGATGTCAAAGTAAGTCCCACCCATTCTTTCTCATATTTGCGGATTTTGCTCGTGCTGTGTATGAAACTCTTTGCCATACACATACATATTCCCAAAAATTAAATTATAATTCCCAAGGAAAGTTCGAGCAAAATCTCAAAATCCGCTAAACAAAAAATTAATCACAATATATAATAATATATAGCGGGTCCCCAAAATCGGTAAATGAAAATCTCCTACTTTTCATTTACCGAATATAACAGCGCTCATATATAATATATTACCATTTATATATGAAAAACTCGCGCTTTCCCCATAAAAAGTATATATTCAATACAAAAAACCGCTTATTATTATATATCCCCTTACGTATATAAACTCCCCTTTTTATATACGCCAACTGGTCCAAAAACAACAAAAAGGACCAGATCGGACCAGTTGCCCCTCTCATACATCCTCCCAATTATATATATACTCTCTGTATATACACCCCAACTGGACCGAAACTCATTCCCAAGGGCCCATAACTGGACCAGTGTAAGCACATTACACTGCCCAAAGTCACCACCGCATAGCAAGTCAACGCTACCCAACCGTGGTACATGTAAATACATACACATATATACATACAGTGGTTTTTTCAATTCCGGCAATTTCCACTTCTTCGCTATTTACAATAGCAAGCGGACAAAGGCACGTATGTACATAAGTATACATACGTACATACTCGTGTAAGCTAAGCAAAGCACCCAGCATACAAACGGGGTATAACAAAAACCAAGTATACATTTATACATTGCTGTGCTCAGACGCGCTGAGACAGTACAATGCAAACATAAAAGCTACCCCCTAAATAAATTAATTATAAATAATATATATATATACTTAAATATATATATATATAAATATAAATAAATATTCTATATCAAAATTAAATAAAATAAATATCTCACAATGGAGGATAAAATGGAGAAGCCCCAATCACTCCACCCCCTTACAGGACCCCGAACTCGCTCGAAATTCCAGGCGGAAGAAGAAGAATTCTCCCAGCTACACAAAAAATTTTTATATGAGCTCTCCAGGATGGAAAAATTCTGCGGAAAATGGTGGGACACCAGTGAAGAAACTCATTCCGAAGCAGCCCTCAAAATTTTCAAGGACCATCTGGAAAGACACATGGAACTAGTGGAGGCAGCCAACCAAAACCTACAGATGAGCAACGTGGAGGATGAAAAGATACGCTCAGCATGCGCAGAGGCCTACGAGACAACAAATGACAACGCAAAGCTCACGAAAATCAGGATAAGTGAGTTACTTGGCCAAATCCAACAAAGTATGGATTCCTCCCGGTCAATCACCCCCATCACAAAGATGCCCCCCCCCCCCCCCCCAACACAAGCTGACTCACTCAGCTTTCTCAAGGTATCTGCATGTGATACAGAAATCTTCTATGGAGGATACGAAGATTGGCCCTTATTTAGGGACATGTTCACAGCAGTGTACATCAACCACCCCCAATTATCCGAAGTGCAGAAACTATACCACTTGAGGCAGAAAACAAGAGGTAAAGCTGCACTCCTCATAAAAAATTACCCTCTCAGTGGCCACAACTTCTCATTAGCATGGGATGCACTCAAGGCACGCTACGAAAATAGAAGAATAGTAGTGGATGGCCAAATAAAGGCGTTGTTCAACATCCAACCTGCCCACACAGAGAACGGAGAGAAGATTCAACAGATCCAGTCGACAATAAATAATTGTCTTTCTACCCTACAGGCAAATGGAGTATCAACAGAAAGCTGGGACCCAATGCTTGTCTACCTCTGCTCGTCAAAACTGCCGGACGAGACACTCTGGGAGCAATCACTCAACTCAAGGAAGGAGTTACCTCGATGGTCAGAAATGGACCAATTTCTGACAGCTCGGTACGAGGTCGTGGAGCGACTCAGCACCTACAGACCGAATAAGCCGAAGATGAGTCAGCCCAGCTACCCCCAACGGACACCAGCGATCCCTCCCCCAACATTTAATTATCGGAACAAAACCCAATCGTTCCATACTCAAAACAAAAGGCAAGTTTCATGTAAACTATGCCATTCAAACCACTCGATGACAACGTGCGTCAAATTTCGAGAACTGTCCGTCTCAGACCGGAACAAGTTTATTAAAAATAACAACTACTGCAAAAATTGCCTGGCGTACTCGCATTTGGAGAAAGATTGCAAAAGCAACTTTACGTGTGTTTATTGTCAAAGACGTCACCACTCCCTCCTCCATTACACTGCGAGCAACCCCACGCCTTACCCCCCAAAACCTCAAAGAAACTTCACTACCTCTCAAGTGACAGTCGAGGAAGAACAGCCCTGCACCTCTAAGCAGGCATCCAAAAACTCAAAGGCAAATGAAAGCGGTAGAACAAAAACTCTATCTAACTATTCGAGTAACAAAGAAAGGACATTGCTTCCCACAGCAAATATTCCCATTCTCCACAAAGGAGAAGTAACTCACATCAGAGCTCTCATTTACCAAGGCTCTCAAAAAACTTTTGTAACATCCCGTATACAAAAGTTACTTGGTCTCCCCACCACAAAAGCCAATTACCAAATTCTTGGCATGGGAGGTAACACAGTCCAAAACTCGAATAGAATATGCTCTATTACGATATGCTCAGCTAATCAATCAATAAAAATCGCGGCTCAAGCGATAATACTGTCTCAATTGACGCACACTCTCCCATCCTTCAAAATAAAACAAGTAGATTTAACAGAATATCTCTCACTACCATTAGCAGACCCCAATTGCTTCACACCAGCTAGAATAGACATGGTCATTGGTAGTGATATAATCCCCAAAATACTCACCCAAGGCCTCAAAATTAATGTAGGCGGCAGCTTAATAGCCCAAAACACAATATTTGGGTGGATATTAGTGGACCAGTTGTGGAAGAAATCACCTCATTCTCTACTCAGGTGATTGAAACCCCTTCAGAATCACTAGGAGATTTACTCAGGAAATTCTGGGAACAAGAAGAGGTACCACCGGCCCCCACATACACAGACGATGATGCATATTGTGAAGCGCTCTACAAAAAAACCACTCATCGACGAGAAGATGGTCGGTATGTGGTAAAGCTGCCATTCAAATCAGCATTCCCGGACTCCATCGCACTCGGGCACTCCAGACCTGCAGCACAGCAGCAATACCTCAGCGTGGAACGAACCAACGAAAAGAAAGATGAGCTTCGGAACACCTATTCAGAAGTCCTAGAGGAATACCTCACGTTAGACCACATGGAACCAACCCATTCACGAGAAATCATACGCGACGGTAAATATTTCTCCTTTTACCTACCCCATCACGCGGTGATTAAACCTGGAAGCAAAACTACTAAAGTCCGTGTAGTTTTCAATGCCTCAAAAACCTCGCATTCCGGTCTCTCACTCAATGACGTATTACATACTGGCCCCGTTCTCCAAAATGACTTAATGCTCATTATTTTAAAATGGAGATTGTATAAGTATGTATTTAACGGCGACATCGAAAAAATATACCAAATATGCCAAATATACGTCCATAAGGAAGACCAAGACTTCCAACGCGTTCTATTCCGCAGAACCCCCCATAGTCCGATAGAAGACTTTAAACTAAAAACGGTCACATTCGGTGTCAACTGCGCTCCATACTTGGCAATAAGCACACTCCACCAATTAGCCGAGGACTCTAAGGAGACATATCCCCATGTCTCCAAAAAAAATATTAAGAGGAGAGACATACGTAGATGACATCCTCTCAGGCGGACATAATCTCGACTCAGCCGGCGAATCGATACATCAAGTTATCGAAGTACTCAAGTTAGCCGGATTCCCGTTAAAAAAGATCACAGCAAACCACAAGTCACTGCTAAAAGACATCCCCCCCTCTGATCTTTTAGATGCAGAATTTCTCGAATTCCAGGAGGCAAGTTCTACAAAAACCCTGGGAATAAAATGAAATGCTCTCACTGGTACATTTTCGTACTCAGTTGACCCCCCTCATCCTCAGACACTGCCACAAAACGACAGATCCTCTCATCTGTCGCGAAACTTTTCGACCCGGCAGGATGGCTATCGCCCATAATGATGGCAGTGAAAACTCTTCTTCAGCAACTATGGAAGGAAGGAACAGACTGGGACGAAACCGTGAAGCCGATCTCACTCCACAAATGGAACACCTTCAGGAGAAAACTCGCCGCAATCGAAGAAATAAGGATCCCTCGATGGGTGCAATTCAGCCCAAACAGTTCCATTCAGCTACACGGATTCTCAGATGCTTCCGAGAAGGCATTCTGCGCTTGCGTATACTTACGAGTCCAGCAAGGTGAAGCTGCTACATCCCACTTACTCGCAGCCAAGAGCAAAAGTAGCCCCCCTACAAACCGTCTCTCTCCCAAGGCTGGAACTTTGCGGCGCAGTTTTACTCGCAAAATTAGTAAAGCAGATCCGATCCTCCCTAAATCTGCCATCTCATGAACTAATTTTGTGGACAGACTCCTCTATTGTATTAGCATGGCTGGAAAAACCCCCATGGACGTGGAAAACATACGTAGCGAACAGGACATCTCAGATCCTCGAACTCGTGAATAATGCTACGTGGCGACATGTCTCCAGTGCTGACAACCCAGCTGATCTAGGTACGCGTGGAGCTAAACTCCAAGAGCTCGTCAACTGTTCACTCTGGTGGAAAGGCCCCGAGTGGTTAACTAGGCCATCCCCTCTTTGGCCATCCCCTCCCGAACAACGACAAATTGAAGCATTTCACGCTTTAGAATCTCCCGATTTTCTAGATCGTTTCTCCTCCTTTTCCACCGCTCTAAGAGTAACAGCTTACATATTCCGTTTCGCGCAAAAGGCTAGGAAACTGCCAAATCCGCCCTCTACCACTCTTACTCAAAGCGACATAAAGTTCGCAAAAACTCGTCTCATAGCTGTCACCCAGCGAAAATACTTCGTAAAAACCATCACAGCACTGGAGTCGAAATGTCCGATAGAAAAAAGAGATCCCCTCCGTACTCTCAACCCGATAATTCGCGGTATTGCTCCCTCCTCCTCGAATTCCTCCACTCAACTCTACTGCACGCGGAAAAGCAGCTGATGATTCGCGTGGTCCAACAGGAATACCATATTCCCTGAATCCGCCAGAAGGTAAATTCCTGCATATTTCGGTGCAAGACATGCACGATATACAAACAGAAGATGAGCACGCAACTGATGGCAGCGTTGCCCCCTGAACGGTCCACATATACACTCCCATTCCATACTACCGGTGTAGATTTTGCCGGCCCATTCCTCGTCAAAACCTCGACTCTCCGCCGAGCATCCCATTCCAAAGCATACGTGTGTGTATTCGTATGTTAATCGACAAAGGCCATTCATCTGGAAGTATGCTCCGACCTAACAACAGAAGCGTTTAAGGCAGCATTCGCACGATTTGTAGGACGAAGAGGCATTCCCCACAAGATAATGTCCGACAACGGCAAAACCTTCGTAGGAGCACAGTGAAGCCTCCAAAGAGAGCTATCCGCCTTCCTTGAAGTAGTTTCGGACAAAACCACAACGGAATATGCCATTCACGGACTTACATGGCAATTTATACCCCCTTACGCTCCACATATGGGAGGACTTTGGGAAGCGGCAGTGAAGAGCTTCAAAACTCACTTCACTAAAGTCGCTGGAAATCAAAAGTTCACCTTCGAAGAATTTACCACTCTCCTAATACGCATCGAAGCGGTACTCAACTCCAGACCACTCTCTCCTATGTCTCAAGATCCCGAAGACTTGAAGGTATTAACCCCAGGCCACTTCTTACGAGGCGTGCCCTTACTCTCGATCCCTGAGCCAAACTCAGAAAATCACTCACTCATTAATAAATGGCAAAAAATTAAGAGTACTCCACCATCAGTTCAGCAAGCGCTGGAAAACTGAATATCTCCACCATCTTCAAAAACGCTATAAGTGGAAAGGATCCCAGCGAAATATGAAGGAAGGTGATCTCGTCGTCATCAAAGACGACCTCCCACCCCCAAACGAATGGCGACTAGGTCGCATAACGAAACTTCATCCCGGATCCCGGACGTTCGCGTGGTAGACATCCGCATTCAAGGCGGAACGGTCACCCGCAACATAACCGAACTCTGCCTTCTGCCACCCGCTTAGCTTACACATCCCCCTCTCTCTCTCTCTCTCGAAAAGCTAAACTCTGCACACCTCCACTCTCCATCATCTCATACTAAAATTGCTTTTCGAACGATGTCTTTTCAGATCACAGAACTTCGGCAAGAGTCGGCTGTGCTGCCGCACCCACTCATTGCGCCACTGTCGTGCGTTCCTGGCAATGACTCCAGACGAGCGATACGAGTCCGCGAAGGTGCACAAGTATTGTATCAATTGTTTGGCGACATCGCACGCGACGGGGAGCTTTAACTCTCGAGACAGCTGTCACCGCTGCGGACTGGCACACCATACATATCAACACGAGCCACGCCCAGCAGCTCGAAGAGAGCCCCCAAACCACCACCAGGTAAACCTGTTGCCAGTGGACGAGTTCAAAAAGAGCAGGACATCGAAAGATTGACGAACCAATCTCCCGAAGGCATTCCACCTCGGCCCTCCAACGTCGACTCACTGGCCTGGTCAGCGAGGCCAAGAAGGCAGTACAACAGCTCGAAGACCTGGTTCAGGTCACGTCGCCGCAGGCCCGCCGGCATGTTGAAGACATGAGCAAAGACCTCATTGAATTCTAAATTTAAAAAAAAATATATATATATGAAATCCCTAATTAGCTAAAAATGAAATATTGAATTACCCTTATACATACTCACCATGAATGTACTAATAATTAAAATACTTACCAGCAACCCTACTTCCGTTACTACAGAAAGGGGAAATCAAAACAAAATGTATATAAATATCTATGTATTAGTAATTTTAAGCTATTAGTCAAAATAATTTTCGCTCGCTCGAACTGCCGGTTGTGTTATAAATAAATTATAAATATATAAATAAATTATAGATAAACCATAAAAACCCCTGTGAAATTAAAGTTTCAAATTCTAAAATAAAATAAATTTTTGTGAAAACTGTTTAAAGAAAAAACAAAGTGTTTTTAACTAAAACGGAAAAATATATAAAGTAAAAATAATAAATAAATACAGCAAGTAGTTGATTTATACACTTTTTAACCTTACATTGCATTATAAACTATTTCGTACTGCATATTCTGTGGATATAATAAGCGCTATTATAGAACTTCATAAAAAGAATTCCGATTAGAATGGTGTCTGTTAGACTACCACGTCAATAAAATTGTTAAAATTTATGCAGGTCATTTATAGAAGGTTAACTTGGTTTTGCATAAGAACTTGGTGCTCAAATTGTAGGGGTAATAATCTGCCCACCCTGGTACGTTCGTAATGTAAACATATATAATATAAAGACCTTTTTATCTTACTGGTTAAGCTCTAAGTTGAAAGAAGCACAAAACTGAAACTCCCGACTAAGGCGAATAAATGTTTTCGTCTACTAATGAAAGCGCCATAGGTTGAAAAGGGCTCTGAGTTAACTCGAGCCAACACGTTTTTAATTTAGTTTGAGGATTTGTAAACTTATTGTTAGGGTTAACTCTTGATTCTTTTATATATGTATTGTAGGTATATGCATTGTTAGCGAAATCAAAAAGCGGCTGTTACGGTTTTAACTTCTTATTAAACGTATATTTCTAAGAATTTCATACAGATATCACTTAAAACTTTCTGGGATGTTAAAATATTGATTTGAACTCTTCGGCGATTAATAACGCAAACGCTTGAATTTTGAGAATGCATATATAGACATGATAAAAATTAGGCGATTCGAAAACAAAGTAACAAACTAAACATATAACGAAATGAGCAAAATGAGAGGATTCGAAGTTAGCTATGTTCACTGAACAAAATTCGAACATTTATTTTCTTAAAGCTAGATCAGCTGTTGCTGGTTGTTGATGGCGGCATTCATAAACTGATATGGCATACGCTGCTATATATATATGGCCTAATAATGAAAATACGAATATTTATCAAGGAAAATGGTTTTTTTTTCTTGGATTTGGCTCGTCTTGGAAGACCCACACGGTCGATTGCTGTTTTGTTTCGGGCTCATACGCATAGATCCATGATTCGTCACCTGTGACGATCTTACAAACGTCTTTTGAAGCACCGCGATCGTATTTTTTCAGCATTTCTTTACACCAATCCACACGAGCCTTGTTTTAAGCGATTGTCAAATTGTACGGGATCCAACGAGAACAAACCTTTTTTACGGCCAGGTGTTCATGCAATATCGAATGTATGCTGGTGGGAGAAATGCATAGGCATGCCTCTATCTGAAGGTATGTTACATGACGGTCTTGCATTATCAGTTCACGTACGGCATCGATGTTTTCTGACACAACGGCTGTTTTTGGACGACCTTCACGGAATTCGTCTTTGAGCGAGCGTCGGCCATGATTGAATTTGTTGTTCCAAATTTTTTACAGTGCTATTGGATGGTGCTTCACAGCCATACAAAGATTTTAGTTCATCGATGCACTCTTGTCGTGGTAATCCACGTCGAAAGTTGTGAAAAATGATCGCACGAAAATGTTCACGAGTTAATTCCATTTTTTGGCCCAGACGAATTTTTTAATTCTCTGTAAATAAAACAATTCACGAGTAAATGACAAAACGTTCTGAGTGATGTTATGCTAAAAAATAAGTGATACTTAGCAGTTGTTCGGTCGGGTGTGAGTACCCAGCTTCGGTGCTCCTCCGGTGATGCCGCCAAACTCCGGTTCCGCCACTGAAACGCGAAAACAACAAATTAACACTATGGGCTTCGGCTGCCCTTACTTGGCTTCAACTGCCAACAAATATTTGCCTCGACTGGCACTATTAAACAAAATCTTAAATAGAATTTTATTTTATTTTTTTTTTTTTACTAATATTATCGCACGATCGCATAAAAAAGATGTGCACTCTTCTGTAGATTTCGAGAATCTAAATCCGGCACGCACTTACGAGCCAGGCCGCAAGCTACGCGTAGGACGTCAGAATTCTCAGGCGAGTGTGTATTGGTGCCAAATCATTTGGCGCCGCCCCATTACCCAAAGGGACAGAGTTGTATAGCGCACACCACCATGGCACACCAAGTACACTGGGATAATTTTCCCCTCGCCGTATAAAAAGAAAGGCGACACCCCTTTTTACGGAATACCCGCGCAAAGCATTCCGTTTCCCTAATATTTGTTAGTGGAGGAACCGTTTTGACGAACATCTCCTTTTGGAGACTTATACCACTGGGTAGGCACACACCGAGTGCAACCGTGCCAACAACTCATGGCTTTGAATTATGCAATTATTTGTCGACAGATGCCACTGCCAACGTTTGGAGTGAAAGGAATATTAGGCAAAACAGAGGAAATGAACAAACAAACACAAAAGAAGTTTTTGTTGCGGCCAGTACGCGACAACTCCACCCCTTCCTCAACGAAAAGGAAGGAATCTTCCTTTTGGTCAGGGAACGGAAATCTCCTACCGTATCCTATCCATCCGTATATGGCCTCAACTCTTTAACGTTCCAAGTCCGTTTACCTTTGCCTAAGTCATCTGTCAGTGTGTATGTCCACGGTGACACTCTCTTCCTAACAATAAACGGCCCTACATACTTTGGCGCTAACTTCGCTGCATAAAAATTCGCTGCATCTGACAGCATAAAATTCTTCCTCCACACTAACTCCCCAGGCATGTACTGTACATCTCGACGTCTGAGATTGTACTGCCTCGCAAGCTTCTCACTTTCCTGTTCTAACCTAGTTCTAATGTTGGCCTTAATTTCATCTAGCCTCTTTGCCCGCTCCTGACAATTGAATTCATCTTGATCTCCTAAGCTGTCTATGAAGTCCCTACTGCCTTCTACCGCCATTTCCCTACCGAAATTTACAAAATATGGCGTAGCTCCTAATACTTCGTGCTGCGCTATCCTAATACAGCATGTTACCTTCGCTAACTGTTGGTCCCATGTCCTCTGGTTCTCTGATATGTAAGCCCTAAGTGTTGTTTTAATTACTTGGTTTATCCTCTCGGCCGGGTTAGCCTGTGGGTGATAGTGTGCGGTGTACCGGACTTGGACGCCATAGTCACCGCAGAGGCCTCGAAGCTCTCGACTCCTAAATTGGGGTCCATTGTCACACACAACCGACCGAGGAACTCCAAACAAAAGAAATACATTGTCCTCCAATTGTTTGCATAAGCTTTTTGCCGTGGCAGTACGCAAAGGGAATAGGAGGGGAAATTTGTAAAAGTAGTCTACTACTGTCAAAATATACTGGTAGCCTTGTGACGACTTCACTAAAGGCCCTACCAGATCTACACAAATCATTTCCCAAGGCTCGACTGCCTTGGTCCTCTCTATCATACCCCCAGCTGGCTGTGAATTCTCAGGTTTCACCTGCTGACAAATTTTACACGCCCTAACATATTTCGCAATGTCCGATTTCATCCTTGGCCAGTTGAACTTTTGTGAAATACGCGCAAAAGTCTTTTTCACACCCATATGGTCCGCTAACGGATTGTCGTGACATTGTTTTAAAATTTCCTTCCTACCATCACGCCCTATTACTCTTTTCCACTCTGGTGAATCGCCGTACACAGAAGAAAATCTCGACCTAATAAACTTGTAGAGGTGGCCACTCTCCACGCTGGATACGAGAATGAGTTTTTCTTTACTAATCGAATCATCCTTGCCAACCAAGGGTCGGTGGTACTAACTTCAGCGATAACCGGCACACTACGGGATAGCATATCCGGAACCACATGTTCCTTGCCTTTCCGGAGCACTATATCGAAATCGTATTGCTGGAGTTTCAAAGCTCATCTAGCTAACCTACCACACGGATCCTTCAACTTATTCAACCAAATAAGTGAATAATGATCTGTGACGACCGTGAATGTAGCGCCCTCAACCGCCCACAGAACCGCTAGACACTCCTTTTCGGTCGTCGAGTAATTTTGCTGCTCTCCTTTGTTCAAGGACCTACTCAAATAAGCTATCACCCTCTCACCGTCATCAAACATCTGCGTTAACACCGCACCTACACCGAAATCAGACGTGTCTGTCTGGAGCCTATCTAAGGCCTATCAAAATCCGGGCAACTCAAAACCGGAGCTGTCACCAAGCGTTCCTTCGCTTCCTTAAAACTCCTTTCACAATCTTCAGTCCAATTGAACTTTCGGTTCTTCTTTGTTAAATCGGTGAGAGGCCTAACTAACTCTGCAAAATCTTTAATAAATCTGCGGTACCAGGACACTGTTCTTATAAATGACAGCACTTGCTTTACGTTCTTCGGTACCTCAATCCGAAGCATCGCCTCTACCTCCTCGGGGTCTACGTGTAGACCGTTCTTGTCCACCACGTAGCCCAACTACTTTAACTCAGGCCTACAAAAATAACATTTATCCCTATTTAATCTGAGCCCTGCACTAGCTAATCTATCTAAGACAATCTTCAAAATCTCTAAATGCATCTCAAAATTATTTGTAACGATAAAAATGTTCCCGATCTGTTGTCCGACCTGACAACCCTATCGCTTGACCGTGAATTCGGACCGCTGTCCTCCGGCCTATTATCCCTAACGCGCCCTGACCTGAAGGGGTTGTGGTTTCGCCCACCACCGGAAGTTGAACGCCGGGCAGCCCCGCTTCATGACTCCAAGTCTACCGCATCCGAAGCACTTTATCCCCTTCCTACAATCCGCCGAAATATGACCGAACCTCCTACAGTTAAAGCATCGGGTATTCGACCCCGGCCTAAAACTATCAGCAAAGTCCAGCTCCGCTACCGTCGCGACCTCGCCCTAATCAATCCTAACATTCTTTTCTCAGATAAAGGCTCCTGAAGCCTACCAAACATTATCTTCATACCCGCAACATAAACACCGATGGACTCATTCGCTCCCTGAGTCCTTCTCTTAATCTCATCTAGTAAGAGATTGTCGTAGTTGGGGTGCCAAAACTCCAACTCCAACTCTCTTACCAGTTCCTCCCAACTACCTAGAGTCTTCCTAACCGACCTAAACCATAATAACGCCTTTCCTGCGAACAAATCTACCGCGCCTTTGAAAAGTTGAGCTTAAGTCACACCGCGTGCTTCGTTCAACTTCTCAACTCGTTCCAAGAATGCTAAAAGCGACATACCCGCTTTTTCACCGTCGAAGGGGACGTCCCACTTCGACAAGTTTACCGGTTTCTGAGACTCGGCTGCCTCCTCAACAACTTGGCTTATTTCCACGGGAGGGGGTGCTATCGGGTCCGCACGAGTGGCACCCTAGCGCTCTACCGAACCGGTTTCCTTCTCATCGGCTTCTTTGCTGCCGACTACCTCTTGTAGTTCGGCGAGATGGAGCAACAACTTGCTCTTCAGCTCCATCTGCTGAGTCATCTCGCCGTCGCTTCCCGATCGCGCCCGTCCTATTCGCGAAAGGCACCATTCGATCTTTGCCATCGCTTTCGCTCCATGCGATGGCTTGCCTCCACCCGATACCGATAAAATTAATTTCTCTACCTCCTCCAGTTTCGACTCGATCGCCGTCTTATTCTCGTCGAAACTATTGTCTACGTTGATTAACAAAAAAACTAAAAAAAAAAACAAAACCTAATTTATAACGACCATTACTGGTAACTTTCGGACTAGCCTCAACACACTTTTTTTGTTTTTTTTTGTATAATGTTTTATTGAAGATTTCCTGTTTGGAAACTAACAATAATTTCGAAAATCTTAAAGCTAATTCTTATTCCTAGAACAAGTTAATCATTACCACTGTATAGATTAGCAAAGTAAGCAAAGTACAATAAATTACGAATATATCTTAGATTTAGCAAAGAATGTGTTTATATAGATATCATTAGGTATACCAAACACTCATAACAAAATATATATCATAAAGGATAATTTAAAGTAAATTATAATATCATGAAGGATATATGCGGAGCGCAACTCCGATGTAGAGTAATTGGAGGCGGCAGAGCCCTTAGTCACAGTTCAAAAGTAAATCCTTTCTCTTTAATCGCTTAGGGTAGTTCTGCTGTAGTAATTTTTTAGCTAGAAAGTTTGGGTGGTTAGATAACCTTAATGAGTAATTTTTAAGCAGTTTCTTTATTTCCTCGGTGACGGTTTTAATCCTGAGATCTTTGTGAATTGCGGAGTTTTTTACATATCAAGGGGCTTTGCATATTGATCTTAAGCTTTTAGACTGCAGTCTTTGTATTCTATCCAGGCTAGATTTAGATGCTGAGCCCCAAATTTGGATCCCGTACGTCCAAGATGGCTTTATTAGCATATTAAAAAGTAAAACTTTGTTTTCTAGACTTAGTTTGGACTTAGAGCCTACAATCCAATGCAAGTTCACAATTTTCAATTTGGTTTGAGTAATCTTTTGGTCTATGTGGTTTTTCCAGGTGAGTCTTTTATTCAATGTAATTCCCAGGTAGGTAACGAATTCTTTCTGAGGTATTGTATTCCCATTTATAGAGATTGAAGAACATGTGTCTTTTTTTAGGGTAAATGTTACTTGTATACAATCAGACTCATTAACCTTAATTCTCCAAGTTGTTAGCCACTCTTCTATTACTTTTAAATGTTCTTGTAATCTGTAACTGGCTATCATGGGGTTTGAATGGACACTAAGTATTGCTGTATCATCCGCAAAAGTTGATGTGATGAGGTTTCGGTTTGTGGGAAGATCGTTCGTATAAATTAAATAAAATACGGGCCCTAAAACACTTTCTTGTGGAACACCGGCAAATATTTCATAGGATTCGGTGGTGTAACTTTTTTGCCTAACACGAAATTTTCTGCCAATAAGAAAGCTTTCTAAGACATCATAAATTTGTCTTTACCAGGTTTAGGGATCATAATAATCTCCGAGAGCTTCCAGGATTTAGGAAAATAGTTTAGTCTCAATATACTATTAAATATACAAAGTATGTGTTTAGTTGCCACATTTGGAAGCTCTTTTATCATATCACCCGTTATCCTGTCGTATCCAGGAGCCTTCCTTTTCTTTATGTCGTTAGTAATAACATCTTTAAGTGATTTAAAATTAAATTGAATAAAATTTTTATCTGGATCTGCACGAAATTCTGGAAGAGATTTGTATCCAATATTTGGTGTAAATGCAGTGGAAAGATGCATGGCAAATGAGATACCCTTTTCCTGGTCGCTTCGAGCCCACTCACCATTGTGAGTTCTCAATGGAGGGCCGCAAGTGACGGGACTTTTGAAACTCTTAACTTTTCGCCACAAAGGGTAGTTGGTATCAGATGTAGCTGACAGAGATTGTACGGACTTTTGGATTCGTTTTCCTTTTTTTGTTTCAGGATATCCCGAAGCATTTTTATGCATATATTGAGCTCATTTTCTAAGGCCGGGGAACGAAACCTCTGCCAATATCTCCTTAGTTGTCTTGTTTTGGTTACCAGACTTGTAATGTCTTTACCCTTAAGACCGTTGAAAATTTGTCTTCTATGAGTGTTAGATGGGTCGTGCATTATTTTGAATGGTTTTATATAAATTTCTACCCTTTGGAGATATTAACCTAGATCCCCAGAAGGAATGTTTTGCGTTGTAATCACCTGCTATTAGAAACCGTTTACCAAGTTTAGAGAAGAAATCAGTAAATTGAGTTTCTGATATTTTGTATCGGGGCGGACAATATATGGCGGAAATGTTTATTCCACCAGAATTATCATATATATGAACTGAGGTAGCGTGAAGGTAGTCTTTACAGTACTCTTCCATTATAAAATGTTTAATTTTTTGCCTGATAAGTATTCCAGTTCCATCGCGCGCTTTCCCTTCAGGGTGTTTGGTGTCATAAAACAGAAATGTATCAATATTGAAGTTGTTAAATTTGGTCAAATGAGTTTCGGAGATTAGCATTATATCTATTGCTTGATTTTCTAAGAAGAGTTGAAGTTCATTTTTGTGTTGGACCAAGCCGTTGGCGTTCCAATAACATATCTTAAGGTCGTTCATGGCTTAGCCAAAATCGCTTGAAGGAGGAGATTTTGTTTTCGAATTAAATCTTGCATCATACATTGCATTGATGTCATATGTTCTTGCATCATGCGTATAAAGTTGTTTAGCGTATTTTCAAGTGAGTTAACAGACGGAACGGACGGGATTGACGTTTCTTGCGTTGTGAGCTGAGGTACACCTTTTAAAGCTTGGGCGTAGGATATAAAGTTGGTATTAGTAGGCTTTGTTTCGGTAGCTTTTGATTGAGGCTGAGGGTGAGGCTGAGAGGCAGGAAAGTTGCTAGAAGCCTTTTTACTGCCCTTGCCTTTTAGAGAAATATATATTGGACAACCCCTGTAATTGGCGGTGTGATTTTCACCGCAATTGCTACATTTTTTAGACTCAGGGGTTGTTTTAGATTTCATTCAGTCTTTTGAACTGTGTAAATCTCCACAAATGACACATATACTTTGTAAAGTGCAATATCGCTTCGTATGGCCAAATTCTTGACAAATATTGGCTGAGGTATGTTAGCCTTATTTTTAATGTTGAATACATTTCTTACCTTGAAATCTTCTTCTTTCAAGGCACTTTCTATTTCCAAGGGACTTACACTGTGTTCAATGCCCTTTAAGATGACTGCTAAGCTACGACTACTTTTGAGCTGGAAGGTATGGAAGGACTTCTTTTCCTTTTCGAAATTATCTGCCACCTTGCGATAGCTATCTTCTCCGTAGGTTTGCACTTTCACTTCCTGAATATTTCCCTTTTTAATTGGGACTACATGGAAGTTAATTTTTCCAATGAGATCTATCAATTTGTTGACAAGGTTGCTAGAGTTCGCTTCTCTAAGATAAATTGGCGGCGGCTTGGACGTTTTCTGCACACGCACTTGATCATCAGCATTTGAAATCGATTATTGCTCATGCTGTCTTTTTCTCTTTTAGTTTTGACAATTTTGCTTTGATTTTGTTCACTATTTTTTTGGGGTGACCGTGGGTGGTGACCTTTTTACAAGAATGTAGCGATCGATTCCCGTTTGAATTACTGCTTTCTTTGCAGCGCTATTTTCGGTAAAGTCTTGCGTTTCGACTCTAGAAGGAGCTGGAGGAGATGCGGTAATCGGCGATTGGGCCCGTGAAGGGGCTGGTAAAGCAGTCCTAGAAGGGACTACAAAAGCTGTATTCGCTTTTGGTGCTGTTGTTGTGGCGCTTGTTGTTGCTGTTGTCTTTGGTTAACGTTTCCACGTTGTGGCGACCGATTTAGTCCCATTTTTGCAAAATGGCCAATTTAGTCCCAAAAAAAACCAGTGGATTTTGCAACACAGAATTTTGGCAACTCTAATTTGGAAACGGCGCGAGCAAATGCAAATTTTCCTGCATACTTTTAGGCGCCTTTCTTTAATCCTAGAGCTTTTTATATTTGTTTTATTATTATAATTAATATATTTGTCTCTGTTCAACTAGTGTGAACTATTTATTTATAGCTTTTTTTTACTATTTAGTTTTGATGTAGCGCCAATCCATGCAAATAACACAATTTGTTATTTACAAGGTTTCGCTTCCACTTCACTTTGTTCAGTTTCAGAGGAGCCACTTGCCTGAATTAGTTTATGTAGTTTGGACAATATATTTTATTTAAAAATATAATAAATATAGAGCACAGTCATTTTCATTTTGCACTCGGAAGAGGTGCCATAAATACTATATACCGCAACGAACAAACAAATTGCAAATTTACCAAAACGGAACGGACTCACCAAATTTTTTTGTACTAAATATATTTTAAACAATCTGCCGATGGGCCTGGATTCGACTGCCAATCTAACTAACAAAAAGAAAAAAAAATAGAAAATTGTTAAATATTATAAAAACAAAAACCAACGACACAAAAACCAATAAAAATTCGCTGAAACAAAATAGCAAGAATTTATCAAAACAAAAATGCTTTTAAATATCGGGCCCCACGTTGGGCGCCAATTTGTCACCTCCACTTTTTTTTTCAATTAACAATATGTATGTGCATATGTACATACGTACATACATATGTACATATACCTACGGTGGCTGTTGGTCAAGCGCCTACCAACAACCACACACGTCAACAAAACAAACTACCGCACAAAAAGGAGATGACAAAAACTAACAAAGCGATCGGCCAGCTTAGTGGAGACGGCGTGGGTCAACAGCTAAATGCAAGAACAACAACTACTAGAAAGAACAAAACCAACTAAAATGATCACCGCTGACTTAGATAAACGAAGATCGCACAACAATAATTAAACATTAGAGCAAAACTAAACGTATATGTACTCACATAAAATAAGCAAAATATGTTTTTGGGGTGCTTCGGTGCTCCTCCGGTGATGCCGCCAAACTCCGGTTCCGCCACTGAAACGTGAAAACAACAAATTAACACTATGGGCTTCGGCTGCCCTTACTTGGCTTCAACTGCCAACAAATATTTGCCTCGACTGGCACTATTAAACAAAATCTTAAATAAAAACTTATTTAATTTTTTTTTTTACTAATATTATCGCACGATCGCATAAAAAAAGATGCGCACTCTTCTGTAGATTTCGAGAATCTAAATCCGGCACGCACTTACGAGCCAGACCGCAAGCTACGCGTCGGCTGTCAGAATTCTCAGGCGAGTGTGTATTGGTGCCCAATCATTTGGCGCCGCCCCCATTACCCAAAGAGACAGAGTTGTATAACGCACGCCACCATGGCACACCAAGTACACTGGGATAATTTTCCCCTCGCCGTATAAAAAGAAAGGCAACACCCCTTTTTACGGAATACCCGCGCAAAGCATTCCGTTTCCCTAATATTTGTTAGTGGAGAAACCGTTTTGACGAACATCTCCTTGTGGAGACTTATACCACTGGGTAGGCACACACCGAGTGCAACCGTGCCAACAATTCATGGCTTTGAATTATGCCATTATTTGCGGACAGATGCCACTGAAATGAACAAAGAAACACAAAAGAAGTTTTTGTTGCCGCCAGTACGCGACAAACTTTTCAATGGAAATGTCAGATTGCACCTGGCAACACTTAGTGTTGCCTAGGCCAGACCTTTATATAGCAGCCTACGTATCTCGCCAAGATGTATTGTTCTTTTTCTGATGACCGTTACAACGAAATTCGTCCAGATATGGAAAATATTTTGATAGGTTGCAATAGCCAATAGAAAATCATTTTTTGTTCTTTTCCTTATAAAAAAACATTATGGGAATGTTTAAGGACGAAGAATAATTCGTCGTTTTGTTGCAAAAATTTACGCAAATAGGTCCCATTGGTGCTACGTAGGTAATTAAGAAATCAAAAGGTCTACTTTAGAAAAAATTAGAAATTCAGATTATAAGAATTGCTTACTGGAAGAAGAAACTTAAACCAGACCTTTAGCTTATGAAAAAAATTAAAGAAAAACTTATAACAGATAAATTTATAGTAAGTTGTCCTGCTTATACATATTTCAGGCTATAACGCTTGAAAGTATAAAGGATTCAAAAGCAACTCACTAACCATGCTATTAATAAAAATTACGGCTAAATTAGCGCACTTAATAGTTGTTTATTTCCTTACGAAATAATAAAGAATGGAGAGAATTATTTTTTGATTTATAAATTCACTTTATTTCTACAATTTTTCATTTAAAAATTAATGTTATATGAGACATTACATATTTTTGAATGTTGTATTGTTTAAATGAATGATACGAATTTGTTGAGTTTATTAATTTAATAATTTAAATTATAACAGATTAGAGGCTTTAGATTCGATGGATTATGTTCACCGAATTACTAGTTTGAAGGTTTAAATTAAAATATCTGCAAATATAAATGTCGGGATGGCTGGTATTTCACGCCTTGATGGTTGGTTTTAGACTGACTTCAAAATAAAGTGACTGAGCCAATGGGGCATGGCAACGCGTAGCCAACATTTGGGTTTGCCTTAACCCTTTAAGGACTCATGTCCTCAACATGGCGCCCCCCCTGCCTCGGTGCCAGTTGCAGCAGCTCCTTCTAAATTTGGTCGATGGCCTTTCGTGCATCAGCAACCAGTCGTCGTAGCCTTTTTGTACGCTGTTAAGCTGACCGGCTGATTATCTCCGCACGCACCTTTTTCCGCAGAGATTGGTATTGACTTTTCTCTCGGTGGAGTAGAGTATGGTGAGCGAGTCCGCACCGATGGCAGCTGGCTTCTGACTCGCACGCTCCAGCTGTGTGGGACATTGCCAAACAATTTATACAATATTTATGCATCCTTGCACACTCGTAGCGTTCCCGTGCATCCATCGCACGAAATGCTGGGCACAAACGTAGGTGGTGCAATCGGCCACACAACCGACATTTTGTCGCGTCCTTTCCTCGTGATCTGCAAAGATATATATCAAAGGGGGACTTTAGTATAAGATCATCAGAAGTGATTTTGCAATATGGGTGGAATATGCGCAAGTAGTAATTGGTATATAAATGATGTATAGGTATGCGTATATATATGGATAAATGGGGTAGACATTTTAATTAACTGGCAGTGTGTTGTATTGGGTTTGAGGTCTATCATAACTAGCTAGGGGGTAAGAGGCACAATTTGACGATGCTTCGGGTTATGACTCCATGCTGAGTTTTTATATCTACAACACGGACATTTCCATCGGGTCCAGGAAATAATCGAGTAAGTCGCCATTCGGTTGGAGGAAGCCGGTCATCTTTAACGATGACCATGTCTCCTTCCTGAAGATTTCGTTGGGGGGTGTTCACTTGTGCCTTCGATGTAGGTCTTGCAAGTATTCGTTCTTCCAACGAACGCTAAGTTGGTGGTGAATAACCTTTAGTCTTTGCCATTTATTGAGAAGAGGGAGTTCTTTGGCGTCCGGATCAGGTGGTGCTATGATGGGAGCTCCCTGTAGAAAATGTCCCGGGGTAAGAGATAGCAAATCGTTTGGGTCTTGAGACATAGGGGACAGAGGCCTGGAGTTTAATACGGCTTCAATTCGAATTAAAAGAGTAGAGAATTCTTCAAAGGAGAATTTTTGATTTCCTGTAACTTTAATTAAATGAGTTTTAAAGCTCTTGACGGCTGCCTCCCAGAGGCCGCCCATATGAGGAGAGTAGGGTGGTATAAAATTCCAAGAAAATCAATGCACGGAATATTTTTCAACGATGTCCGAAGATGTTTCCTTAAGGAATTGAACCAAGTCCTTTTGCATGGCTCGCTGCGCTGGTGGTGTGAAATGCTAATGTAAATGTGGTTCTTTCTGGGGGTAATGCTGCCATTATTTGGGTTCTGATCCGATGCTTATATATTGTGCATGCCTTACAGTGGAAGATAAATTTTTTTATTTTCTGTTTTAAGCATGGGATGAAATATTCCTGTTGTACTATTCGGGTCATAAGCTGTTTTTCAGCATGAAGCAGGGTAATATGAAGAAAATCTAAGAACAGGGAGCAAAATCGCGAATTATCTGGGATTATAATGGGGTGGCGTTCATTGTAGCTGAGTGTGGCATATTTTAAGCGCCCATTTACACGCATAATGCCCATCTTATCTAGCATTGGGTTGAGAGTAAGGAGTGCACTTTTTTGCTCACTTGCTTCGAGTGCTCGAGTAATGAGATTTCTTCTTTATAATAATTTCGTTGCGTTTGAGCTATCAGTTTATACTTGGCTTCAGTGAGCTCTTCTTGGGATAGTACCTTGGTGTTGGATATAGGTAGCCCTTTGCAGTGATTAATGAATCGATATATGTATGCAACGACTCTTAGTGCACGTGGAAACGAAGAGAATCTTTCCAGTATGTTTGTGCCTTCAGTAGTATGAAAAGTTTCCAGTCTTCTCAACTCTGGGGTGTTAGATGTTTGCGGCCTGGAGTTTGGTGGCCATTGAGAATTCGGTTTGGATAACCATGATAGACCGCTCCACCAGAGAGTGCTTGTGGCCAGATCTTGGGGCTTGCAGCCGCGGCTTCCTAAATCTGCTGGATTGTCGTGACTAGAAACATGCCGCCAAGCTGTGTTATTGACGTTATCCAGAATTTGAGACGTCCTGTTTGCCAGAAATGTTTTCCATGTATGTGGGGGCTTCTCCATCCAGGCTAATACTATTGAGGAGTCTGTCCATAAAGTTGTTTCATGCGAAGGCATTTTGAGCTCTGATTGAATTTGCTTCACAAGCTTAGAAAGAAGAACTGCTCCACATAGCTCTAGTCTGGGCAGACTGACCGTTTGGAGTGGTGCTACCTTGCTTTTGGCGGCAAGTAATGAGGTTGCAAAAGTGTTTTCGCTTAGTGAAACTCTTAAATAGACGCATGCACAAAATGCTTTTTCAGAGGCGTCTGAAAATCCATGAATTTCAAAGCTTTGAGTTGGGGTGAACTGCACCCACCTGGGTATTTTTATGAGTTTGATTTCTTGAAGATTTTCTCTAAAGGAGTTCCATTTATGTAAGGCACCGGGCTTAACTGTTTCATCCCAGTCCGTTCCCTCCATCCAGAGTTGTTGGAGGAGGATTTTGGCCATAATCATTATTGGCGATAGCCATCCTGCCGGGTCAAAGAGTTTTGCTACCGCTGACAGAATTTGACGCTTGGTGTTCGCGGGTGTGGAAGGTATAGGTTCATAAGAATAAGAAAAGGTGTCGGTTAGCGCATTCCATTGAATTCCTAGGGTTTTTGTCAAGCTTGAGTCGTGAAACTTCAAGAAATCTACGTCTAGTAGATCTGAGTGTGGGATGGATTCTAAAATACTTGGGTGGTTGGCTGTAATTTTCTTTAATGGAAATCCTGATGACTTTAGAGCTTCGATCACCTGTGACATAGATTCGATAGTGGACTGTATATCGTGACTTCCAGAGAGTATTTCATCAACGTATGTTTCTCGTAGAAGAATGTTATTGGCTAGAGGGAATGAGTCTTTAGAGTCTTCTGCGAGTTGGTGCAGAGTTCGAATTGCCAGATAAGGGGCATAGTTAACACCAAATGTGACTGTGTTGAGTTTAAAATCTTGGATTGGCGAGTTTGGGGTTTTGCGAAATAGGATCCGCTGGAAGTCCTGATCTTCCTTGTGTACGAGTATTTGGCGGTACATTTTCTCAATGTCGCCATTAAAAACAAATTTGTGGAGTCGCCATTTCAATATTACAAGCTGAAGTCATTTTGTAATACGGGTCCTGTATGTAGCACATCGTTCAGTGCATTTCCTGAGTGAGATGTTTTGGAAGCGTTGAATACGACGCGAACCTTTGTGGTCTTACTATCGGGTTTTAACACGGCATGATGGGGGAGATAGAATGAAAAGTATTTTCCTTCTCTAATTATTTCATATGGTGACGTGGGTGTCATGTGATTGAGTATTAAATACTCTCCAAGTACTTCGTTATATTTGTCGCGTAGCTCGGGTTTCCTTTCCAGCGTCCGTTCTATACTTAGGTACTGCTGCTGAGCTGCAGGACGAGAGTGGCCAAGTGCTATTGAGTGGGGAAAGTCTTGTTTGAAAGGCAGCTTGACGACGTATCTTCCACCTTCCTGTCGGGTTGTGGTAGCTGCGTAAAGGTTTTCACAGTACTCATCTTCTTCTGAGTGGGTTTGCCTCGTGATGATTTCTTCCTGCTCCCAGAATTTCCGCAAGAGTGTATTGAGTGTGTCGTTTATGGGCTCAGTCACTTGGGTCGTGAATGATGTTATTTTCTCCATCACTGGGCCACTTACTATCCATCCGAATATGGTATTTTGCGCCAATAGCGTTCCTTCAGCTAGGTGACATAGTCCTTGGGTAAAAATTTGGGGTATAATATCACTACCAATGACCATATCGATTTTCGATGGGGTACAGCAATTTGGGTCTGCTAGTGTTAGTGTATGCAATTCTGGGAGGTTTGCGGTTGACACTCTAACACTGGGTAGAAAATGAGTAAGCTGGGGTAGCATTATGGCCTTATTTATTTATTTATTTCGTAATGGGCTTCTCTAACGGGTAAATTTAGAATTTTTTGGATTCGAGATGCTATAAATGTTTTTTGTGAACCTTGGTCGATCATGGCACGGACCTTGTGGTATTCTCCGGCGTAATATATGGGAACGATCGCGGTGGGTAATAACGTGGTTCCATTGCTACTGGAGAAGTGAGTCGAGATTTTGTGGACAGCCTTATTGTGAGTGTGTGCGTTATTTGAGATTCCTGCTGATGTTGAGGGTGTGTCATCTAATATTTCCACTGTGGTTGCTGCCTGTGTTGTCGTTGCTTTGGGTTTTGAGGAGGGGTTTGAGGTTTGGGTGATATGACTATGGAGTAACGAATTGTGGCGCCGTTGGCAGTAAACACAAGAAAATTTACTCTGACATTGGTTCTTTAGATGAGAGCAGGAAAGGCAGTTTTCACAATAATTGTGTTCCCGGACGAATTTGAGTCGGTCTGGTACAGAAAGATTCCTTTACTTTACTTTCATTGCGTGGTTGGCGTTACACAGTTTGCATGACACCGGCTTAACAAACTCCGTCTGAAAATTTTGTGTGCGATTTTTGTTGGCATATAGGAAGCTTTGATTGCCAACTCTAGGGTTTGGGTTGTTATAATGGGGTTTGAGTTTTCCAGGTCGATACGTTCCGAGTCGTTCGACCACTTCATATCTGCTTGTGAGGAATATGTCCATTTCTGACCACAGTGGCAGTTCCTTTCTAGAGCTGAGAGATTTTTCCCATAGGGAAAGTGTCTCATTCGGGAGTTTTGACGAGCACAAGTATACGAGTATGGGGTCCCAGTCCTTGGTAGATACCTTTTGAGAAGAGAGGGTAGAGAGGCAATTATTTATGGTTGCTTGCAGTTTCTGCAACTGCTCTCCACTCTCTGGGTATATTGGTTGAAGGTTAAGTAGGATTTTTAACTGGTTATCTACTAAAATTCTGGGATTTTCATATCGGGATCTCAGTGCTTCCCAAGCAAGCGGAAAACTTTCATTAGTAAATGGGTACTGTTTAACGATAACGCCTGCTTGACCCTTTGTTTTGTACCGTAAATGGTATAGCTTTTGCGCAGGGGTTAACTTTGGGTGCTGTATATAAACTGCAGTAAACATATCCCGAAATGTCGGCCAGTTTTCATAGCCACCGTGAAAATCTTCTGTATCACACGGTGGTACTTTAAGGTAAACTTCCTCAGACGGTGAGTTGTGAGAAGTATCGAGTGGTTGTTGGGTTGTTTGGGTGATGGGATTAATTCTGAAAAGTTGTAATGCTTCCAGCATTTGTGCCTTGCAGTCGCTCACTTCCGGGTAGGCATCTGCCATGAATATAGCTTCATAAGATTTTAGGAGGCTGTCCCAGTTGCTGTCCAATTGTTGTATCTTGACATTGAGCAATGTCTCTGTCTGGCCACTCGCCAAGTCCGTTGACCATTTTGCACAAAAAATCTCGAGTCGGTTACTTTCAAAAATAAATTTCTGCAGATATTTGCTAATTTTGCCTGAAGCTGATTTCACTGAATGCTCTTCCGTCATATTTGCGAACAAAAGTTTTTTTATTCAAAGGGATGGGTGAGATAATCTAATTTAAACGTATTTAGAATTTTTACGAATTTAGTTCTATTGTATTATTATAGAACTGTGTACCACTGTACTCAAGTGTGCGATTTGATAAGCTGAGACCCACTGTGTTTTTCGAAATTGAGTATAAATACGTTTGAGTAGATTGTGTGTGTGTGTGGGTGGAAATTATTCGATATATATTTTATGTATGTATATACATATATAACCGTGCTTATACTTTTGCGGGTTTTGATGGTATTACGGTTTAATTTTTTACCGATTAGAAAAATTAGGACAATGACCTTTCAATGTAGGCGGGTTTTAATAATTATAATGTACGTATGGGTTTACTTAGCTTACAAATGTTGTTGAATTGTTGTTGGTGTAGTTGGTGTTGTTCAGCAACATAACGTAAAATATTTAATTTCTTGCAAATGTTGTTAAATTGTTGTTGGTGTAGCTGGTGTTGTTCAGCAACGTAACGTAAAATATTTAATTTCTTTTTTTTTTTTATTTTTACCAATCGCTTTTCTATTCAAATTTTTGTTTTTTATTAATTTGTTTTTCGTTTCGACCCACTGTCGCGTATCCACTATTGTATAAATGTATGTGTGTACTTATCACTCTTTCTTTTTTGTGTTTAAGTTTCACTCATTTTATGCTCACTTTTTTTGTTTGTTGTATCTATATACAATTAATACTTTGCACTCTTATTTCCCTTTTTTTTAATTTTTATTGATTATGTATTTGTGTTTTAGTTTTAACTGTTAAACTTTTTCACAATGTTGGTTTTTTCTATATTACTAACCATTTATTTCAGATTATATACTAAAAATTATTGTTTTATATTATTTTAATGTTAATAGATTTGGTTTTCTTTGCACTAATTTTATTAAGGATAAACTTTTGCTTTTGTTTTTTGCACTTGTATATTTGTATTTTGATCTTTAAAGAAAGTATAGCTTTTATATTTATTTATAATCTTGTTTTATTCCGTATAAATTTTGCACAAGTTTTTGTAGGTTAATATCCTTTATTTTAATGTATGTAGGTATATGTGCACTTTTCTTTTCACACTCCAATTAATTTTTTTTGTGTCTTTTTTTTCTTGCAGAGTTTGAAGGCTTTTTTTTGTTTAATTTAACTTTAATTTTTATAAACTGTTTCATGTATATGTGTATATGTATATGTGCACTTTTCTTTTTACACTATAATTAATTTTTTGTGTACCTTTTTTTTGTAGAGTTTGAAGGCTTTTTTTGTTTAATTTCACTTTTGTTCTTATAAATTTTTTGATAATTTTTGTATCAAGTTTCAATGTTTTTTATTTGTGTGATGCACGTTGAAAATTATTTTTTGCTGTTTATTAACTTTTGGTGTACTGGGCTTATTTTATTTTTCTTTTTATTTAATATTGATTTATATACATATCTTTTTTGATTACGTAGCACTTTTTCTTTCTTTAATTTTAGCAAATTTCTTATTTTTTCCATAAATTTTCGCTTGGTTTATTAAATTTGTTCCACTCACATAGAAAGTTGTGCCGTTATTTTTTTCGTGATTTTCATTTTCATATCTTTTCGTATTTTTTGAGAACGAGTTTGAGCGCAGGCAAATGGTAGCCAAAGCCGTGTTTATTTGTTTTAAGATTTTTTTTATTTTCTTTATTAAATTATTAAATGTTTTCTTTGTCTTTATGTTATATTTTTAATATTCTCGACATGCCAATTCTTTTAAATGGCTGCGAAGGACCATGTTTATTTCCTTACGAAATAATAAAGAATGGAGAGAATTATTTTTTGATTTATAAATTCACTTTATTTCTACAATTTTTCATTTAAAAATTAATGTTATATGAGACATTACAAATTTTTGAATGTAGTATTGTTTAAATGAATGATACGAATTTGTTGAGTTTATTAATTTAATAATTTAAGTTATATTAGAGGCTTTAGATTCGATGGATTATGTTCACCGAATTACAAGTTTGAAGGTTTAAATTAAAATACCATATCTGCAAATATAAATGTCGGGATGGCTGGTATTTCACGCCTTGATGGTTGGTTTTAGACTGACTTCAAAATAAAGTGACTGAGCCAATGGGGCATGGCAACGCGTTGCCAACATTTGGGTCTGCCTTAACCCTTTAAGGACTCATGTCCTCAACAATAGTGTTGAATAATACAACAATAGATTACATGGCTGATGTTGGCGCAGTGCTAGATGAGGTGATCTCCGAAACAGCTTTCACTTCTACCATTTTTCTTTGTTGTATAACAAAAAAAAAAATTCAATTCATACAAACAAACCCTAAAGGCCTGGTGAAAAAAAACGTATAATAAAAAAATTAATAGTATGGTTGAAAAAACAATTAGGAACTTAGCAATACCGATTTGCACATATTAAGATCTATGTTTCATTACTAATATACACAAATATCTGAAGTATCTTTTAATCTATCTTTAGGAACTTAACAATACCGATTTGCACATATTAAGATCTATGTTTCATTACTAATATACACAAATATCTGAAGTATCTTTTAATCTATCTTTTAGAGGTCTATAAAAATTGAATCAAAAGTATAAGTTCATCGGATCATTACAATATACCGTAAAATATGTTAATGCTTCAAAAAAAAAACTACATACAAACACAAACAAACTAATATTTTTTTTGCAAAATATATTTTATTGTTTCTTCTAAATTTTGTTATGCAGAAAATTTGAAATTATTTTAAATTTACTAATATATTTTTTTTGACAACGAACCCTGATTTACCTACCTACCTCCAGATGATCTTAGAGGGATGGTAAAGTTAAGCTCGCTCGGTAAAAATTGTCAATTGATAATACCTTTTATATATTTAGTTAATGAGCCATAAACGACTTTTGTAAGAAGGCAGGTTCTTAACCGCATCCCAGTTTAAATTTCTTAATCCGATTAGTAGGAATTGCTTTTACATAGATTCCAATTTATCACTATACAATTGATAGTGCGGACTCCATACCACTGTGCCATGTACCAAAATGGGCCTAACAATTGAAATAACGTATCATAGGTACCTACATATATGTAAAGGATTGAAAAGATTTTTTGGAGAAACATATACAACTAATTAAAAACGCCCTCTTCGTTTAAGTGCAAAATTTGCAAATTTACTGTTTTATTTTTATAAAACCGACAATTGCATTATTTTTGGTACTCTATTTACTACTCAATGCCCTCAGATTTGTAGTTGTGCATTTCAAGTACTATTATTATTTTCCCACTTTGGGCATGCATTACTTGGTGTAAAGTAAATAAAATGTTACAGTTGATAAGAAACGATTGTTCAATAGTTACAGATTCATAATATCACTAATTTTTGGTAAGTATTTATCTAAAATTTATTATTTAAAATCAATTAAAATGTTTATCTCAAGATTTGTGATAGGGAAAAGCAGCAGCTGTACACCTACATTACGCAGCTCTATTTTTGACCTTGGTAGGGCTGGAAAGTCATACATTCAAATTGCGGAGCAAATCAAAAGCTCCAAAATGATGGTTTTTAATGCGGTAAAGCATATCTAGAATGTTAAAACTGTTGCAAAAGTCGCACGCAAAATACTTCAGCAGGAATAGACCACAGGGTAGCAGTGATCTCGCGAAGAGACCCAAGAAAGAGTTCCTCGGACATTCAACGTGAAATTTGGTATGAATTCAAATTTCAAATATCGAAGAGAACAATTGCTTTATGGAAGAGCAGCACGCAAGAAACCACTTCTGACCAGTATCCAAAGAAAACTACGTGTAGACTTTGCCCATTGTCATTGGTGTTGGACCCTAAACCAGTCGAAGTATGTCGTTTTGAACTATGAATCTATTAATAATCGCATTGGTCCTGATAATCAGAGGTATATTCGACGTCCCATTATCCAAGAATTTAATCCTCGTTATGTTTCACGCGTAGTGAAGCATAGTGGAGGATCAATCATGGTGCAGGGATGTTTTTCCTTCAATGGTATTGGTCCACTCTAAAGGATAAATGTAATTTTAAAAGTCGTCGAAAAAACTAGCAATCATCCAGTCCAGACTTAAACCGTCTGGGGTGACATTAAAAGAATCGTTAGTGTTAAAAATATCCCAAAAATGAATGTCCTTTTGAGGAAGTACGAACGACATGGCAAACAATATCAGTGGCGCGCTGTACTAACTGAAAGTAAACACATTATCTTAATATAATTATTTTTTTCTGATAAAATATTTTCGTTTCAAATTAGGTGTCGCACTCAATTCATGAATTTCACATGTTTTTGTTTTGTATATGTTTAAATAAAATTAGAAAACAAACTGTGAAAATGTGTGCCTTAATAGGCAAAAAGATCATTCAATTTAAAAGCTGTCAACAGCTGTATAAGTTAACACAGCCTAATGTTCCGTAAATTGTTTAGTCTACATTGTTGCAGTCATTTCCGCAACTTAGCAAAATACTTGTAAAAGACGATACCCAATACTTCCACTTGTGGAATCGAGTCATAACAAACAATTCAAACCGTGGGAATCGCTGAGTCAACATACCCACAGGCAAATACTAATAACATTGATATTAGCAAAAAGCGGCGGCAGCAGACAACATTGGAAGCGACAAACGTAACAGCAGCGACGACAGCGGCGACGACGGTGATGGCTGTAGCTCAGGATAGAAATAAGTTAGGGTAGAATAATTAATTTAAGATCAGACTCAATAAAGCACACAAGTGTCAAAAAATAATTGGCGCCCAACCGCGGTTTGAACCTACGACCGAATAATCAAAAGAATATTAGCAACAACTGAATCACTTGAAGGAGGCTGAAAGAATATTACCAACAGCTGGATCACTTGAAGGAGGCTAAAAGGAATTACCAACAACTGGATCAATTTCAATATATTATCATTAAGATGATGGATAGCTTCATAATAATTGCGTAATTAGAGGGCTCAATTTTTTTTCTTTTCAACGTCAGTGTTGCGCTCTAATAGAGAAACGAATTGAGTTTTGCTAGTGGTCTAATTTGTAGTTTCGTGTTCGCAACGATTTGATCGGTCGATCGAGGATCGGTAGTTTGCAGATCTCAAGGAATAGAAATATAGCTGTAATGGACGCAAACCAAATAACCGCTTTAGTACAGGCTGCCGTAAAAGGCGCACTGCAACAGCAACAGGAGTCCTTTGAACACACTCGACTGATAGAGCAAATTGCCACTTTAACCACAGTAAAAAAGCCACATACGTACGAGCCTGTGAAAATCATTGCAGGCATTAAATGTGAAGAACCTCTAGACCTGGTGAAGTCATTGCCAGAGTTTGACGGTCAAGTCAGCACCTACGTTTCCTGGCGTCAGGCCGCCAACACGGCTTACGAGGTGTTTCGAAGCCATCGGGGCAGTTCTAGGCATTATCAAGCCGTAGGAATAATTAGAAATAAGCTAAAGGGCTCCGCTGACGCCGTTTTAGCATCTTTTAATACTGTACTGAATTTCGAGGCGATCATTGCCAGATTAGATTTTACCTATTCGGACAAGCGTCCAATATATCTCATAGAACAGGAACTTTCTACGCTTCGACAGGGCAACCTCTCAGTCCTAAAATATTTCGACGAAGTGGAGAGCCTACAATCAAGAGTCACAAAAACTAAATCAGGTACAGTACCGAAACAATTCCAAACAGAGCCCTAACTCTAACCAACAACAAAAAATTGGAAAGCGACAGGCAGAATCACGTAGGAATACTGGACCTAAAATTCAGAGAATAAATAATTTAAGCCAAGGTAACCAAGACACAGCCTACAATTAAATATATTAAACCTTTGCCCGAGTTTAAAAATGTTATCCCAGCATCCACAACTTTTCTGGTTAAGTCACTGCACGGAAATAGTCATGTGAATAAAAAGTATAGAATCAAGTTATTTGGTGTATGGGCAGATTTCTTCATATTGCCTAATATGGCAACGTTCGATGGTATTATTGGACTGGATCTATTAAAAAGGGGAAATGCTCAAATATATCTGAGTAGTGGAGTAATACGACACGATTTTGGAAACGAAAAATTGTTGTTCCACGAGTGCGTGAATGTAAATTTCATTGATATGAGAGGTGAGGAAATTCCTTCTGGTGTCCGAAATGAGTTCCTTAAGATGATGGAGAGTAGGAGAGGGCCTTCGCAGACCCAAACGAGCCCCTTCCCTTTAATACAGATATAGTTACTACTATAAGAACAAAAAACGAAGAGCCAAAATAATCTACGCTCTACCCATACCCTATGAGTGTGGCCGAATTCGTCAACGGGGAGGTGGCCGATTTGCTGGCTAATGACATCATTCGCCCCTCCAGATCACATTACAATAGCCCGATTTGGGTTACTGACAAAAAATGGATAGACGATGCAGGAAATAAAAAAAAGGTTAGTTATCGACTTTAGGAAACTAAATGAAGTCACAGTTGAGGACAAGTATCCGATGCCTAATCCAATGGAGATATTGTCAAACCTAAAGGGAGCTCAATACTTTACCACACTTGATCTGAAATCTGGATTCCATCAGATTGAGTTGATAGAGAGGGACGGAGAAAAAACTGCCTTCTCTGTAAACAACGGCAAATACGAATTCTGCCGCCTACCCTTTGGACTCAAAAACGCTCCAAGCATACTTCAGAGAGCGATCTATGATGTTTTGAGGGAGCAAATTGGCAGGACCTGTCATGTTTACGTCGACGATGTAATCATCTACTCAAAGACTGCAGAAGACCATTTAAAGGACGTTGAATGGGTTCTACGTAGGCTTTGCAAGGCCAATATGAAAGTCTCAGTGGAAAAATCAAAGTTTTTTAAAACAGAGGTAGATTACTTGGGCTTCTTTGTATCAAGAGGAGGCGTAAAAACAAACCCTAATAAGGTCCACAGCACAAAATGCTGTGAGCAGCCAACCACTCTTCGGGGGCTCCGCTCCTTTTTAGGATTAGCGAGCTATTATAGATGCTTTATTAAAGATTTTGCTAGCATAGCAAAATCACTGACCGATATGCTTAAGGGGGAAAATGGCAAAGTAAGTGCCACACAGTCTAAAAAAATTAAAATTCAGTTAACATCAGAAGATGTAGAAGCATTCAACAAACAAAGGGTAATTTTAGCATCAGAAGACGTCACATTGACATATCCAGATTTCACAAAACCCTTTGACTTGACGACCGATGCATCTTCGAGAGGTTTGGGAGCTGTACTCTGACAAGAAAGAACTCTAAGAGATAGGGAAGAACATTTGGCAACAAATGAAAGAGAGCTCCTGGCAATCGTGTGGGCCCTTAACACTTTGAGAAACTACTTGTATCGTGTAAACCACCACTGACCACCAGCCTTTGACATTTGCAGTCTCAGATAAAAACCCTAACGCGAAGATCAAGCGATGGAAATCCTTAATAGAAAGCTTCAATGCAAAATGCATTATGCATTCACTTTATAAACTTACTATGTGTTATACAATAGAATCATATTTTATGTGAATTCTTATCTTAACAAGGGATTAAGTAATGCATATTTACGATTCCCCTTTTAATCTGCTACAGTATATATAAAGTTTTAAAGATTAAGTGCTATCGTTGGCGTTGAAGCGACTAAAAAACTGTCTGTCGCTGTTGGCTATTTTGGCCGGTTAGTTGATTCAAAACGGTGTTGCTGGTGCGGAGCGTTGGCAACATTAGGCGACATTGGGCAGCACATCGCGGCGTTGCCATCTGAGGGGGATCACTCCGAAAACGAAAGGAGGTCCATGTTCTCAACATGGCGCCCCCCGGCGTTGGTGCCTGTATCTCCCTCTCCAGCTTGCCAATCAGACTACGGACGTCCTACACCAATTGTTGCAACTTCTTCCGTTTCTGGGCAGACCGGCTGGATAAAGCTGGCCTGGAATTGGCTGCATTCGCTGCAACGCTTACCCTCCTTAACCTCGTTCGGTGGAGCAGAGTATGATGCCCGAGAGTGCACCGATGGCAACCAGACCTTGAGTCGCATTCGCCGGTCGTATGGGAGGTTGCCAGGCAGTTGATGCAGTACCGGTGCACCCTTGCGCACTCATTCCTGTCCTCCGGTGCCATGGCGAGGAAAGCAGGGCAATGGCGCAGCGTATGCAACCGGCCGCATAAACGGCACTTCCCCGATGTCGAGTGTCGTCGTGACCTAGGAGAGAAGAGTGAAAATATACGACTTTAGTATATGGTTGAAAAAAGGGTATATGAAGAGATTTCATGAGATGCTTTTATATGAGTTATAGGTTGGTATATGTTAATGTAAAATGGGATTAAGTCATAGGGTTCGAGGTTCCTACAGCGTGCAGCGCACACAATTTGGCTATATTTCGGGTTATCATTCCGTTCTGCGTGATTACCTATGTCGACCACACGGATCTTTCCGTTTCCATCTTGGTACAATTTGGTTATACGTCCTAGGCGCCATTCATTCGGGGGGAGGAGGTTATCCTTGACGACGACTAGATCTCCTACCTTAAGGGGCTTTCCGCCCTTTTCCATTTGTACCTCTTGTGTAATTCTCTGAGATACTCGTTCTTCCATCTGGTACTAAATTGATGGTGAAGCACCTTGAGTTTCTGCCATTTGGGAACCAGAGAGAGGTCTTCGGCATTGGGTTCGGGTATCGATAACAATGGGGCACCGCGGAGGAAATGTCCAAGGGTGAGTGCCAGTAGGTCTTGCGGGTCTTGCGACATGGCTGAGAGCGGTCGGGAATTGAGAACCGCTTCTATTCTTACCATCAGGGTTGTGAGTTCCTCGAAGGTAAATTTGTGATTTCCGGCGACTTTAGGGAAGTGCAGCTTAAAACTCTTCACTGCTGCTTCCCATAGTCCACCCATATGAGGGGCATACGGTGGAATAAACTCCCAATAGAAGCCGAGTGGGCCGTATTTAGCGGAGACGTCAGCTGCTACTTCCTTCACGAACACGCTGAACTCGCGGTGGAAGGTGCGTTGAGCTCTGACAAATGTTTTCCCATTGTCAGACATAATCTTATAGGGGAGACCGCGACGTCCAATAAATCTAGCGAAGGCTGCTCGGATAGCCTCCGTAGTCAAGTCAGAACAGACTTCGAGGTGTATTGCTTTCGTGGAGAAGCATACAAGCACACAAACGTATGCCTTTGAATATGAAGCTCGCCGATGGGTAGATACCTTTACTAGGAACGGGCCGGCAAAGTCCACCCCAGTCGTGTGAAACGGTAGGGTATATGTGGTTCGTTCGGAGGGTAGTGCTGCCATGATCTGCGATCTCATCTGCTGCTTGTGTATGGTGCATGTTTTGCAGTGAAAGATGTACTTTTTTATTTTGGGTTTGAATCGGGGAATGTAGTACTCTGTTTGTACCATTCGCATCGTTAACTGATTTACAGCATGCAGCATGGTGGTGTGTAGAAATTTTAACAGCAGAGTGCAGAATATCGAGTTTCCTGGGATGATTATGGGATGACGCTCGTTGTAACTAAGGGCTGCGTAATTAAGCCGTCCGTTTACGCGCAGTACGCCTTTGCTGTCGAGTATAGAATTTAATGTCAGCAACATGTCCTTCTTGCTGATCGGTTTTGAGGCTTCGAGTTAAGCGATGGTTTCACCATAATGCCTTCGTGGAGTTAGGGTTATGAGTCGCGTTTTTGCTTCGTTCATCTCTTCGTGGCTTAGAGTTATGTTCATCCGAGATGGCAATTTTCGTGACCTGTGAATAAAACGATATATATATGCAATTACTCTAAGGGCTCGGGGAAGGAAGAAAATCTCTCCAAGATATCTTTGGATGGCGAGGTATGGAATGCGGCGATGTGCCTTTGCTCCGGAGGCGATGAGTGTTGGGGGCGAGAGCTAGGCCATTCATTGGCGGGTTTGGCGAGCCATTCAGGACCTTTCCACCAGATGGTGTCTTCAACGAGGTCCTGAGGTCGAGTCATCTGAGAAACCGTGGAGTTGAATCGGTTTGTCGGGGGAGTACTGCACCCATCGGGGTATTTGGATGTCTTTGATTGCCGGGAGATTCTCATGAAACGAGTTCCGTTTATGTAGGGATCCGGATTTTACGTTTTCGTCCCAATCCGTTCCTTCTAGCCAAAGTGTTTGGAGTAGTACCTTGGCTACTAACATAATTGGTGATAACCATCCTGCCGGGTCGAATAATTTCGCCACAGCCGATAAAATCTGGCTTTTAGTACTACACTTTGCTGGGGGTTGAGGTTCGTATGAGTATGAGAAAGTGTCAGTAAGCGCGTTTCAGCTTATTCCTAGAGTTTTTGTTGAGCTTGTGTCGCTGAATTTAAGAAAGTCGGCATCTAGCAAATGAGATTCTGGGATTTTCTCGAGTATTTTCGGGTGGTTTGCCGTAATTTTCTTAAGAGGGAATCCAGCTGAATTTAACGCTTCGATAACTTGGGTGAGAGAGTTGATAGTGGACTGTATTTCATTACTGCCTGAAAGAATGTCATCTACATAAATTTCATTGAGTAGGATATTGTTTGCGAGAGGGTATTCGCTTTTGCAATCTTCGGCTAATTGATATGGTCGGGTTTTATGACAGCGTGATGGGGTCGATAGGAGAAGAAGTACTTCCCTTCGTGGATTACTTCGAGAGGTGAAGTGGGTTCCATGTGGTCCAAGGTCAAGTATTCTTCCAAGCCCTCCTGATATTTTTGCTGCAGCACTGGTTTTCGCTCTAGTGTCCGCTCGTTGCTGATGTACTGTTGCTGTGCTGCTAGCCTAGAGTGGCCTAGGGCTGCGTCCTTGGGAAACTCCTTTTTGAATGGTAATTTGACTGAGTATTTACCATTCTTTTGGCGCGTTGTTGTTTGGCGATACAAATTTTCGCAAAATTGGTCCGCTTCTGGGTGAGTTTGAGGGGCTGGGACTTCTTCTTGCTCCCAGAATTTCCTTAGTTGGATGCTGATCGGGTCATTTAGGCTGGATGGACATCTGTTGAAAAGGACTCTACCTTTTGAGTTGTCGGTCCGCTGATTATCCATCCAAATATTGTCTGCTGTGCCAACAGGGTAACATTGTGGAGGTGTTGCACTCCTTGTTTGAGGATTTGGGGTGCTAAATCGGTACCGATTACCATGTCAATTTGAGATGGGGTAAGACATTTTGTGTCGGCTGACGCTAAGTGTGTTATTTGGTTGATGTCAATGATTGACACCTGGGTTGTGGGTAGTAGGTGTGTGAGCTTGGATAATATTATTGCTCTAGCTTTTACATGGTGTGATAAGTCTGACGAACATAGAGTTAGTTCGCAGACTTTGGTTGAGTTCTGGACGAAAGTTCCTCCCATTCCTGAGATTTCGTAATGGGTTTACTCCGTGGGTAGATTGAGTGTTTTTTGAATCCGAGATGTGACAAAGGTTTTTTGCGAACCTTGCTCTATAATTGCTCGGATTTTGTGGTGTTCTCCTGCTAGATATATCGGGACTATAGCCGTGGCCAAGAGTGTGGTTTCGTTGCTGCTCGCATGGTGTGTTGTTACCTTTATTGTCTTCTTCTGAGCCTGGGGGGTGTGGCTGATTCCTGTTGATGTTGATGGTCTGTCGTCTGCTATTTCCACTGCGGTCGCTGCCTGCGCTGTCGATGAGAGGGGTTTTGAGCATGGGGTTGTGTTTTGAAAAGGAGGTGAATTTGCTTTGACATTGACTTCGCTGGTGTGGACAGTAAAGACAGTTTTCCCAGTAATTGTTTTCACGAACAAATTTTTGTCGATCTGGAACGGAAAGGTTCCCATATCGGATGCACATTTTCATCCCGTGACTAGAGTTGCATAACTTGCAGGAAACGGGTTTTTGGAACTCTGTGTGATAGATTTCCGTGCGACTTTTATTCGCAAATGGGGAGCTTTGATTGCCAGCTCTGGGTGTGAATGTATTGATGTGGGGTTTGGGTTTACCTGGGCGGTATGTTCCCAGTCGTTCTACTACCTCGTATCTACTGGTCTGGAATGCGTTGATTTCGGACCAGAGTGGTAGTTCTTTCCTCGAACTGAGAGATTGTTCCCAAAGCGCGAGTGTTTCGCTCGGGAGTTTCGAGGAGCATATATAAATTAGGATGGGGTCCGAATCCTTAGTCGAAATCTTTTGTGATGAGAGATTGGAGAGGCAGTTATTTATTGTAGTCTGCAGTTTTTGCAGCTGCTCCCCGTTCTCTGCATAGATGCGTTGTAGATTAAGGAGGGTTTTGAGCTGGTTATCTACCAGAGTTCTTGGGTTCTCATAGCGAGATTTTAATGCTTGCCAAGCAAGTGGAAAGCTGTCATCTGTGAGTGCGTATTGTTTCACAATATACGTATACAGATATGCTATATGCCAACCGTTTTAGAGAGAGACGGTACTGAGATGTATACTATATTTTTTAACTGCTGCAAATTTGAGGGAGTGGCCAACGGGATTTTTTTGCGTTGTACGGTTTAATTTGTACATAATTTTTTTTTTCAACTGTTTTTCAGAAAAACGGTACTGATATGTATAATATGTTTTTTCGCTACTGCAAATTTGAGGGAGTGGCTAACGGGGTTTTTTGGTGTTATACAAGCTTGTACAGTTGACACCAAAAATTATGTAATTTATGAGGGCTTGAAAAATTATATGCGACTATATATGTATGTACATATGTCTGAGTGAAGATTAGGTTGTACTTACTCCGCCATGGGTTTTACTTAGCCTTGGGTTTTGTAGCTGATGGGACTTGGTTGTTGTTGTTGGTTGGATTTTCCTTGCGCTGGCGGACTTGATTGTTGTTGTTGTTGGCGGTGGTGGTAGAAAGCTTTTATTTGTTATTATAATTTATTATTATTATTAATTTATTCTTTTTTTTTTGGCGAAGTGGAATTTTTATTCATTTCAAATAATTAGGCGTTGGAACAATTTGGTTTGTTTTTGAAGACACTTTGCTTTTTTTTCCACTGTGATGTTAATCCATTTTTATGCGTTTGTATTAAAAAGAAAATGAACACAACACAATTTGTATAGTATTTCCACTGCTTGAGTATTATTGTTTGATATTATCTATATCGAGTTTATACCTATATGTATATTGCTCGAAACTTCGCGATATTTATATACATAGACATTTTTTTTGTTATTTTTACGTCGAATTGGTTGTTTTGTAATGAATAATCGAGCTTTCGACTTATGGGTAATTTTCAGCGCCAACTGTTGCTGAACTTTCTATTTCACTTTTCTTTAGCCGCTATATTTATACCAATGTACATATGTATGTACATACATATGTATGTATGCACGCAACAAAAACGTTAAGAAATAGGTTAGGTATTTAGAAAAATCACTTTCAATTTCAACTATTTTTTTTTATATATATGAATTTTTACTTATAGCGGAAAATATTTTCGATTAAAATTGTTTATTCTGGAACTTTTTTTTCTGTTCTTTTCAAACACAAAAATCGAAAATTATGTAATACACTTCAACTTTATATTACTTATTTATAGCACTGAATATTTACTGTTAACGTGCATATATTTATCATGCATTTGTAGGATATACATACATATGTATAATATAATTTTGTTAAGGCAACTTTTTCTTTTGTACACAAAATACTGCATTTTATTTTTTTAATTTTAGTTTAATTGTTTTCTTTTCTTTTTTTTTTTTTTTCTTATCGCAAGCTGATTGTTGGAAAATTTTGCTTTAATTCACTTCGTATACAATTTTTTGTGCTAGGTTTTGTAATAAAACGCAGTAAGCGTTCATTTATAGAATTAAACAATTTTTTTTCTTTATTTCCGAAGAAATGTAGTTTTTAATAGCACCACTTTTAAAAACACTTTTATTTCACAATTTTTTACGTCTTTTGCTTGGATAGATTAGTTTTATTCGGGTTTCGTTAATAAATGCATGACAAGAAACTTCTTTTTATTTTTTTTTCACGCGACCGCTTGGTTCAAGAAACCGTTTGATTTTGTGTATTCTGTGTGATGACCGCTGTTGCCGTTGGGTAGAGTAGTGGTGCCAATTCGTTTTTTCGGCACCGAAGGACCATGTAAATATGTATAATTTTATGTTTAATTGAGTACAAAATTCCAGGTATGCATGTACATGTGTATATAACATTATTTATTTGATCGTTATGCATTCACTTTATAAACTTACTATGTGTTATACAATAGAATCATATTTTATATGAATTCATATCTTAACTAGGGATTAAGTGATGCATATTTACGATTCCCTTTTTAATCTGCTACAGTATGATATACGATAGCTGATGCATTTATAAAAAAAAATATTCTTGATGTGTTTATAATTCATATCTCGATAAAATATGTGGATGTATAAGCTTATAATTTATATACATATATTTATTATATATAAAGTTTTAAATATTTAGGTATGAGAGATGTAGTGCTATCGTTGGCGGATGAAAAACGCGACTAAAAAACTGTCTGTCGTTGTTGGCTATTTTGGCCGGTTGGTTGATTCAAAACGGTGATGCTGGTGCGGAGCGTTGGCAACATTGGGCGACATTGGGCAGCACATCGCGGCGTTGCCACCTGAGGGGGATCACTCCGAAAATGAAAGGAGGTCCATGTCCTCAACACCGGGGAAGGAGAAACATGTTGCCGACGCATTGTCGAGACAACACATGAATTTGGTGGAGGTTGGAATGGAACCAAGCTCTGACTGCGCCACCGTACATAGTAAAGAGTCCCTGACGTATACCATCTAAACGATGGATAAACCTGTTAATTGCTTTAAGAATCAGATTGTGCTTCAGGAGTGCGAAAGTCCGTCAAAACAGACCTTTATCCTGTTCGGTTCGAAGACTAGACATATTGTTTCATTCTGTGACACAGATTCGCTAATAGACACACTACAAGAAGTGATTAATGATGGTGTGGTTAATGCAATACACTGTAGCCTACCAGTTCTGGCGAAGATTCAGCACCGACTGGTGGAGCTTTATCCCAACGTGAAGTTCCGCCACACTGAAAACATGGTTACTGATACCTTTAGTGAAGGTGACCAACATGAGATTGTTGTCGCTGAACACAACCGAGCACATAGAGCTACTCAAGAAAACGTGAAGCAGATCCTAGCCGACTATTTTTTTCCAAAGATGGATAAAAAAGCAAGAGAGGTGGTGGCGAACTGCGGAATCTGTTCAGAGTCCAAATACGACCGCCAAAAAAACATGTCATTGCAGCAACGCCGATGCCATCTCACATTGGGCAAATATTACACGTAGATATTTTTTCTACTGATAAAAAATTTTTTTTAGCTTGCATCGACAAGTTTTCGAAGTTTCCAATAGTGCAGAAGATCACATCGAAACACTGCTGCGAACCGTCAATATTCACAACCGGCAAGCACGAAGCTTGAATTTTTTGGGTACGGCACTCAAGGTCATTGCCGGCACCACCGACTTCGACAACTATCAGAGATTTCAGGACATACTTGTCGACTCGAACAACAAACAGTACAGGATAAATACCCACATTCAGCAAAAGATTTTAGAAATAACAGATAAAATAAACAAAATTATTACTTCCATTAGCCAAACTAAATTTAGTCAGTCCTGTAATATTGGACATTAGCGATATAAACAACATAATCAACGAGCACTCGACTAACGTATCAGCAATAGAAATATTAGGAATGTCTAGAATTAAAGTATTACAAAATAAGGACAATTTATACTTCATACTAAAATATTCCATACCTAAACTAGTTTGTAAAAAGCTTAGCCTATTCGCCGTACCACACCAGGGGCTGGTACTCCATTTTGGAGACACAAACACCGTGCTGAAAACACATGCCGTAAAATGCGAAAAATCAACCTTTGCCACCTTTTGTAAAATGCTAAAAACCATTACTTGCGGGAACAACTCATTGCGGAGGAAACGGCAAACTGCTCAACCAAAGCAAATCACGAGAGCGGTATCAATGAGATCGATGACGGAATAATTATTATATATATCAATAATGATACGGCCGTAATAAAGGGCGAGACCGGTACTTTAAGAATCGTTAAAGGGACCTATCTGCTAACTTTCGATCAGCAGGTGACAATAAATGGTACCGGATCTCTGAGTCTTAATTACCTCCAGAAAATGAACGTTGAAAACATCAATCACATAGACGCTTTGCGACAAGAGGTCAATTTAAAGACAGTGGTTTTCGTTGCTGCAGTGACAACCATTGCTGCCTTCCTAGTGATCTGACTGATCCTAAGCATCCAAGGAAAACGTTCCGCAAAAAAGATGTGGATCGTGCTATACGGAAAATAACTGAGAGGATCGCGGACGACCCTCACTTGGGAGGGGAGGAGTTAACACAGTCTAATGTTCCGTAAATTGTTTAGACTTCGTTGTTGCAGTCATTGCCGCAACTTAGCAAAATACTTATAAAAGACTATACCTGATACTTCCACTTGTGGAATCGAGTCATAACAAAGAATTCAAACCGTGGGAATCGCTGAGTCAACATACCCACAAGCAAATACTAATAACATTGATATCAGCAAAAAGCGGCGGCAGCAGACAACATTAGAAGCGACAAACGTAACAGCAGCGACGATAGCGGCGACGACGGTGATGGCTGTAGCTCAGGATAGAAATAAGTTAGGGTAGAATAATTAATTTAAGATCAGACTCAATAAAGCACACAAGTGTCAAAAAATAATTTAAACACACACAGTTCGCAGCACATCATCTGATTAAATTATTAGGTCAAGTTGCAAAAGTTCTTTATCATCAATAGAATGAACTGATGTAAGGAATTTGACTTCATCTGCGTACATAACTGTTTTAGAATGGAGAGTCACATTTTGATGAATGTGACGGGCCGAGGTGACTGCCTGAAAGAACGCCAGATGTTACTGCTATTTCACGAGATGTACAACGTTTAAATATTACCTTTTGTTCTCTACGAATCAAGTACGATGGAATGCAATTGAGAAAGGAAGAAGGAAACCCGAAATTATCATGCTTAAAATGAAGTAAAGACCTTGTCAAATACTTTGATGAAGTCAGTGTAGATAACAACACTGTGATAACCATTTTTGACTTGGGTGGTGAATTCTAGCAGGTTCGATAGGGTAGATTTAGCTTTAAAAAACCCATGTTGTGAGATGCCAATAATTGATGATATAGAATTGGCTAATTGATCTGTTATAATAGCTTAGAAAAATTTGACGATTGAACATAACTTTGCAATCCCTCTGTAATTTCCTATGGAAGATTAACTACCAGATTTATGTAGAGGTAAAATATATGACCCTTTCAACAAAGAAGGGAATAAGTTTTGTTTTAATGCAGCATTGAATGTGTTCGTTAATAGATACTAAGCAAACACTTTAAGTACATTAGTTGGGATATGACCCGAACCGCATTTAAATGAGCTCATAAGGGCATTAAAATGAGAGTGAGAGAATTTTTGACCAATTCACCTAATATAGCTATGGTACCTAAATTTAGTATCAGCGATAAGAAACCTTTAATTTGGGAATAGGTATTATTTGTGGTATATAATTTATTACCTTCTTCTTCAAGTTGGATGGCAAAGTCCTTTGAGTGAACTGAATGGGGTCTTCAATATCAATGGGCTTCGCTTTCTTTAAAATTTGCTATTTTTTTTTGACAACGAACCCAGAGTTACCTACCTACCTCCAGATGATCTTAGAGGGATGGTAAAGTTAAGCTCGTTCAGTAAAAATGGGCTATTGATAACACCTCTTAAAAATTTAGTTAATGAGCCGTAAACGACTTTTGTAAGAAGGCAGGCCCTTAATCGCATCCCAGTTTAAATTTCTTAATCCGATTAGTAGGAATTGCTTTTACACAGATTCCAATTTATCACTATAGAATTTACAGTGCGGACTCCATGCCACTGTGCCATGTACCAAAATGGGCCTAACAATTGAAATAACGTATCATAGGTACCTACATATATGTAAAGGATTGAAAAGATTTTTTGGAGAAACATATACAACTAATTAAAAACGCCCTCTTCGTTTAAGTGCTTGTTAAGCATAATAGTAAAATTTGCAAATTTACTGTTTTATTTTTATAAAACCGACAATTGCATTATTTTTGGTACTCTATTTACTACTCAATGCCCTCAGATTTGTAGTTGTGCATTTCAAGTACTATTATTATTTTCCCACTTTGGGCATGCATTACTTGGTGTAAAGTAAATAAAGTGTTACAGTTAATTAGAAACGATTGTTCAATAGTAACAGATTAAAATTTATTATTTAAAATCAATTAAAATGTTTATCTCAAGATGTGTATTGTGATGGGGAAAAGCAGCAGCTGTACACCTATGTACATTACGCAGTTCTATTTTTGACCTTGGTAGGACTGGAAAGTCATACATTCAAATTGCGTAGCAAATCAAATGCTCCAAAACGATGGATTTTAATGCGGTAAAGCATATCTAGAATGTTAAAAAGTCGCACGTAAAATAATTCAGCAGAAATAGACCACAGGGTAGCAGTAATCTCACGAAGAGACCCAAGAAAGAGTTCCTCGGACATTCAACGTGAAATTTGGTATGAATTCAAATTTCAAATATCGAAGAGAACAATTGCTTTATGAAAGAGCAGCACACAGAAACCACTTCTGACCAGTATCCAAAGAAAACTACGTGTAGACTTTGCCCATTGTCATTGGTGTTGGACCCTAAACCAGTCGAAGTATGTCGTTTTGAACTATGAATCTATTAATAATCGCATTGGTCCTGATAATCAGAGGTATATTCGACGTCCCATTATCCAAGAATTTAATCCTCGTTATGTTTCACGCGTAGTGAAGCATAGTGGAGGATCAATCATGGTGCAGGGATGTTTTTCCTTCAATGGTATTGGTCCACTCTATAGGATAAATGTAATTTTAAATAAGGAGAAATACGTCAACATACTAGAAAATGCTATGTTGCCTTGGACTGAGCAGAATTTGCCTGGTTTATGGAAAATTCAACAGGATGACGATCCAAATCACACCGCAAAGTTGACGAAAAAATTGGCCATCTTCCAGTCCAGACTTGATAAAATATTTTCGTTTCTAATTAGGTGTCGCACTCAATTCATGGATTTCACATGTTTTTGTTTTGTATATGTTTAAATAAAATTAGAAAACAAAACAGGTAAAAAGATCATTCAATTTATAATAAGCTGTCAACAGCTGTATACACACACAGTTCGCAGCACACCGCAGCCGAGGTGACTGCCTGAAAGAACGCCAGATGTTACTGCTATTTCACGAGATGTACAACGTTTAAAAGTAAAGTGAAGTAAAGACATTGTCGAATGCTTTGCTGAATTCTAATAGGTTCGGTAGGGTGGATTTACCTTTACAAAACCCATGTTGTGAGATGCCAATAATTGATGACACAGAATTGGCTAATTGAGCAGTTATAACAGCTTAGAAAATTTTGGCGATAGAACATAACTTTTCAATCCCTCTGTAATTCCCTATGGAAGATTAACTACCAGATTTATGTAGAGGTAAAATATATGACCCTTTCCACAAAGAAGGGAATAAGTTTTGTTTTAATGCAGCATTGAATGTGTTCGTTAATAGATATTAAGCACAAACTTTAAGTACATTAGTTGGGGAATAAAAGGTGTCTTCACGCAATCAAAAGAAGGCAATAAGTAAGGGTAAATGAATGGCTGCGGGGTGGAACTTGTGTTCGGCGCATAATTTGATGCGAAAAAATCTTCGAACATATCTGAGATTTTGTAACAATTCCTAGAAACCTCATCATTCATTTTTAAAGATAATGGAACCCCAAGAGTCTAACGTTTCGACATAACAAAACTATGGCTTCGGATTTAAAATAATATTATTACGAATTCCTTTAATAAACTTCTTGTCAGTCTGTATTATGCCGTCAAAGCGATCTGACGCTCTAAAACGACTATACGCATCGTACAACAACCTTACTACCTACAAAAATTAATGTAGGATATTTAAAAGTATGTACCAATCCGTCCCTACATACCCCCAGCAATGCGCTTCAAAAATTGCTTGAAATACAACCACCTAGCTAAATTCTGCAAAAATACCAAAATATGCCCAAAATGTGCTAAACAACTATCACCTAAACGACGAAATAAAAGAAGAATGTAAAGAAACCAAAAAATGTGTAAACTGTACAGATTATAATAATTCTGACCCCAACCACTCAGCCTATGATAAAAAGTGCCCAATTTTCATAAAGGCGAAAGAAATTCAAGTCATCAAAACCAATCAAACGTCGACAACAAAACTGAAAAGGCAATATATAAACAACGACACCCATCCAATAACACTACATATGCTACAACCGTAAATAATCCCATACCAACAACAACACACACCAACAATTAGACAACAGACCAGAGCAAAACTCACCTCGAAAAGCTCACTCAAAACAAAGCAACAACAAGTAACAGACCTACAATACAAAACGATCTCACCACTAGCAGCTCTCCCACGCCAACAACCACCAAAGAAACCACACAACCACCTGAGATGATGAGCGAATCTGATTCAGACTCGGAAACAACAAGCGTACCAAAACCTCAAAATATTTCCAAAGAATACATCAAAAAGACTTCGTAGGCAACTAAAGAAATCAAATACCAATAAGACAAAGAACTTGAACAAAATTCAAGTCGACGTTCTTGACACGGATCTACTCGACATCTCCTAATCACCAACACTACCATATTATTATCATATCGAATTTAGTATATATGTTCCTAATTAAATTTATATTCTTTTAAGCACTAAGAAACATGACACTTAGCATTATCAAATGGAACATCAATGGCTATCTAAATAATTACAACCAACTCCTTCTGATAATTAAAAAATATTCCCCTCAAATACTAACACTACAAGAAACTCACCTCCTCAATATAAAATACCTACCTATTCCTATAAATTATCAAATCGTTTGCAATAAACCCACATAGAGATTCGGAGGCACAGCTATATTAATCCACAAGTCTTTACAATTCTCAAACTCAAACGTAACTTCAAGCAAGTTTGACGTTTCCGCCATAACCATAGAGCTCACCAAGCCATTACAATTTTTTCTGTGCACCTTTCTCCAAACAAAACATTTAACTTAAACGATCTTAATATACTACATAGTCCGAACAATTACGAAACAATTATCACCGGAGTTTTCAACAGTTGGAACCAGAAATGGGGTTCCACAGTAAACAACAAAAGAGGAAATACACTACTAAAGTTCCTGGACCATAACATAAAGAAAATTCTTTTGCAAAGCGCACACAAAGTAATCCCTCAAACCACTTCTAACCCCCAAAAACACAACGTCCCATGGTGGAGTAAAACTCTGTCAGAACTAAAATACTAAAAAAATTGCGCCTGGCGAAATTTAAAAAATAATATCAACCCCGAAAACATAATACATTTCAAAAAAGCGAATGCTTTATTTCGTCGAGAACTAAGGCAAAGTAAAATGAAAGCTACTACAATATTCACATCAGAAATTCGACCCTCAACCAATACATCTAAAGTTTGGGCTAATATCCGAATCTTCTGTGGCCTTAACAACAACACTACGATACACTGTTTACAAGGCACACAAACAGGACGAACCAATACAATGTAAACTTGAGATAGCCAAAAACTTTACTTTACTAGGAATTACTTTCAGCAATAACTACAGATGGAACTCCCACATAACTGAACTAGCAGCTTCCCTTTCAAAAAGGCTCGATATTATTAAATATTTACCAAGTACTAAGTTTAACTGCAACACGCATACATTGCTCAGCATAACTAGAGTCCTAATTATCTCAAAGATAGACTATGGCCTATTTCCCTTTGGGGACTCCCCCAAATCTCCCCTTTCATCCTTACAAAAATAAGAAACTAGAGCCAACTCGGAACCTAACACCTTATCTTATAGATTCTTCTCTAAACCCTAATACCAAAAATGACACAAACCAATCCATATACCAACTAGAGCTCCTAAAAATCAAATCTCTCAATAAGATTTCATCTACACGGATGGCTCACAATCAAACACACTTTCCACATATTCCATAACTACAAAAAATACTGTCCTAAAATCGGGAATACTTCCAATCTACTCGTCAGTACTATCAGCTGAGACAATTGACATATTAGAGGCAATTCAAATAATAAAAATAAAAAGAGGTAAATTTATCATATGCTCTGATTCTCTATCAGCCTTAAAATCAATCTCCAACCCAAATAATAATGACACCTACCCAAGTGCCATTAGGCCACTCCTAATCAAACACATGCCAAGAATTAGACTTTTTTGGATAGCTGGACATTCCAACATTAATGGTAATGAGCCAGCAGATAAAACGGCCAAGGAAGCGGCACGTCTTCCCCTTATATACCATATACCCAAAACTTTAACATAAACGACATAAATAGTTTCTAAAAACACCAGCTCCAAAATGAACATGAAAACTTAATACCAAAATCCAGCAACTGGTACCAGCAAATTAAAAAAAAAAACAACATATTAGCGACAACTACCTTAAATTCATCCCCCAAGATTCACTTACAAGTCTTGACCAAACTAAAATAATTAGACTCCGACTAGGACACACAAGGATCACTAAACTATATCGCATAGACAAAAACTATTCTCCTTTATGCCCTACTTGCCAAAATTATTCCCCAACTTCCATTGAACACATCCTCGACTCCTGCCACTCCTCATCAATTCTGAGAAGACAAATCTTCCATAATGACAAGCCCTCCCAACTCCTCTCCAATCCCAACCTAGATAATATGAGTAAAATCATTAGATTCCTAAAATTATCTAACCTCTATCATCACATATAAAACTAATATCAAAACCCAGAATAGAAAAAAAATTTTTTTTATATATTTATATAAAAATACAAATGTAATACAAACAATTAAGAATTCTTAACAACATTTACATATAACACCAACACATACGTTGTTACCTTATTAATATACTCTATTTAAATTTAAGCATACCAAATACAATGTATGTATATGTAATATTTTATTTCTAAACATAAGTATAAGGGTAAGTTTTTTATATAAACTTTTCTATCAGCTATAAATAAATAAATAAAATAAACTTCTTGTAACATGACTTATTCCAAATATTATACTTTTGTCTAACTACGAAATAAGTACTATAATCGGGAATTTCGCCGGGTCGGGTCGGTTCATTTATAGGAACAAAATTTCTGAAAGCAGAATGTAAAACACTTGTGAAGTGAGAAACGCTTTCCTCCACATTTTCATTTATCTCCGACCTCTTATTGCTGGAACTCAAAATACAAAAGCCAAAGGATAAAAAACAAAACTGTTTATAACTCATGAACTTTTAACGCTCCTTGCAAAAAAAATTGTTTATAACTCATAGAATTTATAAAATGTATTGAAAACTCTCTAAAATTCGTAAAATTTTGGGCTAATTTTTGAATATTTTATTGAATATGGACAAAGAAATAATCCATAGTCGGAACAGTACAAACCGTTGAAAAATGACACAGCCTCATTTTGTTTATTTTATTTGACAGTGAGAGCATTTTCGACCAATTCACCTAATATAGCTATGGCACCGAAATTTAGTATTAGCGATAAGAAACCTTTCATTTAGGGAACAGGTATTATTTGTGGTATATAATTTATTACCTTCCTCTTCAAGTTGGATGGCAAAGTCTTTTGAGTGAACTGAATGGGGTCTTCAATATCAATGGGCTTCGCTTTCTTTAAAATTTGTGTAGGTTTTTTTAACAGCCTCAGCGATTTTTTTGTTTCACGTCTTCTTAGCCTTACACTTACTCAAGTAATTGGTAAAAATCTAAAGAAAATAGAAGAGAATAAATCGGTTACGGATATTTTAAGGGCCGTGAATCATATTTTTTATCGTCCCACCTCAAATATTGCTACTGTGGGTGAAAGTATAGCCGAACATACGAATGAGTCTGTTCCTCGACGTTCTCAGGAGCTGGGATTTTCTTGGAGCGCATTCTGGCGATTTTTGCACTTGGACTTATATCCATACAAAATCCAGCTCACACAACAACTGAAGTCAGCTGACCAATTGCAACGCCATACATATGTACGTCGGTTGGGTGCTATATATAATATATATGCACTATACGTGTATAGTTTTATGGCGAGAGAAACTTCTCGGCCATATAATCTCTCGTTTATTTTCGAAACCAACATTGAATGTAAGCTTTCATATGAATTAATCTATTACCATTCTGTATTATAACTGAAAAGTCATTCAGAACAAATTCTTTCTGAAGCATAACCGTGTGCTGAGTTTTTACCTTACAGAGGACATTCTAAGGTAAAAGGATGAGTACAAATTTTTAGATGTTTGAAGTGGAAAAGTGTGATGAGGCAACTTAAAAGTATCCTCATATGCATATTGTATGAAGAATTATGTGACGTGGTATCCGCAGAATTTGAGCATGCAGTTGCTGAAGAAAACAACATAAGCGGGCAAAAGTTGGGGAGGTAATTCAATAAAAAAGCTGCGGCGAAAATAATTTTGAGCCTTACACCATTACAAATTGCCAAAGGGAAAATTAAAGGCATGGATTATCTTGCAGGAGATTCATCGTCCAAAAGATCCCCATTGAAAGGTTTCACCGTTTGAGCAGCTTCTGGGGATGCGTAAGGCGGAAGGTTATCAACTACAACAGTATTTAAATAATATCTCAATCATTGTGGAGAAGCTAGCTGAAATTGGTGTTGATTTGAAACTGGAGTAATTTGTTATAATGTTTCTTGCTAGCATCGCAAAGTCCTAGTTGTTAGAATCACGTGATAAGTTTTCAATGCTTGGTGCTTTAAAAATTAAGTTGCTTGAGAAGGAACAACGTCGTAATGGCACATACAGCATACAGTGGTTTTTTTCTTTGTATTTTTATTCGTATCGTTCCCTTTCCTTTTGCTTCAATATATTTTTTGCCAGCTAGTAAAATAACGTCCTTGTTGCGACGCGGTTGATTACTCACATGTTAGGTTGCAAAGTGTTTGACGCAAGTGCTGAGTACAGTGTAAATGCCTTTGGCTTCTTGATAAAATGATCTTTGCATTTCTCTTCCTGCTTCTTGATTCTGAATTATGCGGCAAAATTACCCTTTTTTTGGTTTGACGCTTTGGATTCATTGCCACTGTATGTTGTATGTGCCATTACGACATTGCTCCTCCTCAAGCAACTTATCGTGAAGTTTTTAAAAAAATTTACAACGGCGATATGAGAATGCTGGTGGTATATTTGTACATCTTATATATAAAAATCTTATGTCCGCATGGAAAAATCCAGTAATCCGCGGAACGGGTGTTCTCCAAAAGTTACCAACCGAATGACTTGAAATTTCATCAGATTATTTCTATGATGCCTGAAATGGTTTTTTCCAAAAAAAAAAAAATCGGGAAGTAGACCGGGGACTGACCTATTAAAAAAAAGCTTTCATGTCCGTTTGTAACGGGTGTTCTCCAAAAGTTAACGGTCGATTGACTTGAAATTACCTCAGGATGCTTTTATGATACCTGGGAAGGGTTTTACGAAAAAAAATTGGACCAAGGACTGACCTATTCAAAAAATCTTATTTATGGTTCGATTTATTTGAAATCCGGTACATAGGTAGCTTTTTACTTAAGTGAACAGGAAGACTACACTTATCTCCGGAAAGTGGAATAGGGACTGACCTATTCTAAAAAAGTTTATTTATGGTCCCATTTACTTAAAACTCGGTAGCTTTTTGCTCAAGTTAACAGGAAGACTACACTTCTCTCTGGGAAGTGGACCGGGGACAGACCATTAAAAAAACTTATTAATGGATCGAATTTCTTGAAATTCGGTACATAGGTGGCTTCTTGCTTAGACTAACAGGAAGACTCTTCTTCTCTCCGGGAAGTGGACCACAGACTGACTTATTCAAAAAAAGTATATTTATGGCTGGATTTGCTTGAAATTTGGTATATAGGTGGCTTTTGCTTAGATAAACGGGAAGACTACACTTCTCTCCGGGAAGTGGACCGGTACCTGACCTATTAAAAAAAACTTATTTATTTTATTTTATTTATTTTTACAGGAAGACTCTTTTACTATCCGGGAAATGGACCGGGGACTAACCTATTCGAAACAATTGTATTTATTGCTCGATGTACTTGAACTTCGGTCCATAGGTGGCTTTTTGCTTAGATTAACAGGAAGACTTAACTTCTTTCTGGGAGTTTGACCTACTCAAAAAATCTTATTTATGGTTCGATTTATTTGAAATTTTGTACATAGTTAGCTTTTTGTTAGATTAACACGAAAACTGTTATTCTCTCCATAAAGCGGACCAGGGCTGACCTATTCAAAGAAATCTTTTTTATGATTTGATTTACTCGAAATTCGGTACATATGTGTCTTTTTGGTTAGATTAACAGAAAGATTACACTTCTCTCCGGGAAGTGGAGCAGGAACCGACTTACTAAAATGAGTCGAACTACTCTGCTCTCCGGGGAGTGAACCGGTGACTCACCTATTGAAATAGTCGGACTATTCCTCTCACCGGGAAGTGGTCAATGGTTAAACCAAAAATATTGTATTACCATAAGTATTGAGTGAATAAAGTTATGATAAAAAGATATCCCATGATTAATTTTTCATACCTTCAATGAGTATATGCGACAGCGAAGCGTTGCAGGGTACAGCTAGCATAATATAATTTTATATAATTAATGAATATATGACATTATTTGCAGGACAGCCCACTGAAGAAATGAAATGGCATGCCCGATATGATCTCTTGAACTATGGTAGCATGTGTGCAATTCAGTAACTTTTGTCGACACGATGTGTCGGATCACAAACTTGCGACTTTGTCGCTTGGCCCAACGTTTATGCGACTCAGTTTTAGCAACAATCGATAACGGACATTCCCATTTTATTAAAATCGAAGAAAACAAAACGCCAAAATATTTGAAAAGAACCATGAGGAATGACAAAAACAAATAAATTCGTTATAGCAATTATTTTTATTAAATGAATTGCAATGCATGCCAAAGTTTACCAAATCAAAAACATGTTATGGTAGTTAGCATTTCGTACTCCCATTCGGATGGCTCGGCTTCAAATTCTGGTGCCGTACTAACTTCGGAAGAGTTATAGAAAATTAATTTAAATAAAAAATTAAGCTAAATTTTTTAATTGCGTTCGTCCCTCGGCAAGGAATGTGAACGCCTCAGAGTGTATTTCTGACATGAAATAAAGCTCCTCACAAAAAACTGTCAGCCCTTCGGAGGCAGCTTAGTATAAAGTGTAGGTACCTCCATCTGTTCAGAAAACATGAAGACACAGGACCACAATTTGGTCGAGGAGCTCGGCCGAAAATCGCTTCACAAAAATTAAAAAACGCCAATTATATATATATACATATATATATTGAATTTAATTAATGATTTGTTGTTAATTCAGAGTTGTAGGCAACGTGTTAGGTGTAATGGGGTGTAGTCAAGCTTCTGGGTATGCTGTTACAGTTGCGAGGCTATATTCAATTCCTACTCTTTTGTCCACGTCGTGCACCCTGGAAACGTGAGCAACCTTTGTGAAAGATGCGGTAACCAACCCGTGTGGAGCCTTGGGTCACGGGAGTAAGGTTCAGTGGAGTCACTCCGACTTAATGGGTTTAAGGGTCCGCTGAAGTCATTGCATCGATGACGATGGATCAAACGTTTCATTGCCCGCTTGAAAACCAACAAAGCGGCTGGAACTGACGGGCTACCGGCAGAACTATTTAAACATGGCGGAGAAGGGCTGACAAGATGCATGCATCAGCTACTATGCAGGATATGGTCGGACGAAAGCATATTTACATATGCCAAATATTGGAAAAGACCGTGAAAAGAGGATCGACACCCACCACCTCTTCGTCGATTTTAAAGCCGCCTTCGACAGTGCGAATAGGAGTTGCCTTTACGCCGCTATGTCTGAATTTGGTATACCCGCAAACTTATACTGTTATGTACACTGAGCTTAAGCAACACTAAAACCACCGTCAGAATCGGGAAGGATCTCTCCAAGCGGTACGATGCCAAACGAGAATTCAGACTGGATAATTTCTTATTGTGTGACTTCTTTAATTTATTGCTGGAGAAAATAATAAGAGCGGCAGAGCTGAATAGAGAAGGTACAAGCTTCGATAAGAGTGTATAGCTGCTGGCATACGCCGATGATGTTGACATTATTGGCCTTACCAACCGCGCCGTGAGTTCTGAATATGGGTTTGGTAGTGGGCGAGGGCAAGACGAAATATTTTTTGTCGTCACACAAACTGTCATCATATTCGCGACTCGGTTCCCACGTCACTGTTGTCAGTCATAACTTTGATGTCTTAGATAGCTTCTTCTATCTTGGAACCAGTATTAGCACCAACAATAATGTTAGCCTGGAAATCTAACGCAGAATCGTTCTTGCCTACAGGTGCTACTTTGAACTGAGTAGACAATTGAAAACTAGAGTCCTCTCCTGACTAACGACATCCAAACTCTACAAGTCTTTCATCGTTCCCGACCTGCTAAATGAGGCGGAGGCATGGACGATGTCAACACCTGATGTGCCTGCTTTGAGAATATTTGAGAGCTTTTCCAATTGGCAACGGCGAATACTGCAGACGATGGAACGATGAGCTGTACCATGATATTGACAAAGTTCAGCGGATGAAGAGAAAGCGGCTACGCTTTTGAAAGTATTCGATGCTGCACCCGTTGGTGGAAGCAGAGGAAGAGGAAGACCGCTACTCCGTTGGAAGGATCAGGTAGATTGCGACCTGTTTTTACTTGGCATTTCCAACTGGCGCTAAACAGCGACATGTAGGGATCAATGGCGCGCTACAATTGATTCGGCTATAATCGCGTAAACTAGTGACTTTTTCATAACTCCGGGAAATAGATTTTTATCTGGAGGTGATTGTAATGCGAAGGGGCTCAATACTAATATATTCAAAGGTCGATAGTTAAGCAGTACGATCATAAGAGCCAAAAATCTATACGATTTTATCTCCCCAAGGCAACTAACTTATTGGCCTACAGACGGAAAGAAATTATCTGATCTGTTAGGCTTTGCAGTCACTTACAACGTTGTTGAACGAACAACCAACTGAAAGTGAGAATGTTTTTCGACTTGCTACATAGAGAACTAACTAGCTTAAATCTAAAAAATGCATAAGCAGTCATATACATACCAATCCAGAAATAGAGAGGGAAACTGATATTGAAAACGAGTTACTTGCATTTTACAATATGCCAGCAACAGCAGCAGCTTTAGCTACACCAGAGCAGAGAGCACAACAAAAAACCAAAACAATGTTAACTAATAGCTCGATAGTGTTATTGGCGTGTAACAACCGCCGTTTGCGTCACGAATTGCAAGCCTAATAATAAGCACAATTCTTAAATATCGAACAATTAATTATGAAAGATAATTTTTCGAAAAAGTAATGCTATCAAAAATTCTCTGTTCCTCGATGTAAATTCCTACACAACAATTTGGGTTTCGCGAAAGACCTGGAACTAATGAACAAGTAAATCGAATAACAAATGAAATAAGGAAATCTTTCGAAATAAGAGAGTATTTTTCTTGATGTGGCGCAAGCATTTGACATAGATTGACTTGATAATCTAATTCATAAAATTAAACAATTACCACATAACATTTTCCACAATATCGTTGAATCCAACAAGCGATTCACTGTAAAAGTAAATGAATACATAACAGTAGAGTATCCAGGCGTTCCGCAGGGTAGTGTTCTTGGACCAGTATTGTATATACTGTTCACCGCAGACATTCCTACAAGTGGCAAAGTAATCACGTCAATTTTTGCAGATGACATTGCGACAATAAGTCGACATAAATGCTCCATTACAGACACAAAAGTGTTAGAGAAGCGCTTTTAACTAATTGAAGAATGGCTAGCAAGCTGGTGCATAAAAGTTAAGCCTCTAACTTGTTTTCGAAGAAAATATTCCCACCGACTAATTCGGATGCGAGAAAACCGATTTCAGATTTCAAGAAAAGTCCACAGTTTACCGAAAACCCCTACCCCGCCTTTAGGCGGACTTACCTGGAAATGGAAATGTGAAATAAAAAGAAGAAGAATGGTTTTTATATATTTGTTGTTGCAAAACATTGCAGAACTTGGATATTTTTGAACATTAGTTGTTGCGGAACAGTTGAAAGCATTTATTTTTACCGGTAAGCTTAAAATAACATTTCATTTTGGGCAAAACATTAGTGTTTCTGATTTACAGCCTGGTATTTTCCACATTCTTTTTTCGTTGCTACGGTCCAAACAATCATGTAAGTGACCTATACCGTTAACTTCGATAGCGTACTTGGAGAAATACTTCTTGGTCGCCGTATTGATCTCTTCAGAATTTATTTAGAATGGCAAAACACATCAGCTACTTCATTTCGAAAATCAGACAGCTTCAAATGAGTAAGCTGATGCCTTGCACAAATTCGCCGATAGAGTAGGTATGAATTCATCGTAGCCAAGTCTACAATAAGGTACAATATACGCAGTGTTCACTTCTTTGTTTTCATCTTAATGAGCTTAATGGGGGGCCCATATGACAGTTATATTCTATTACCCGCGTATGTTGAATCTAAGCGCACACATTTTGTGTCTTTCCATAATGTATTTTAATTATTTATTATTTTATCCCGAAAACAGTTCCCACAAACTCTTCAGAATAACCTGGATCTTCTTTGCAAGCATCTTTATACAGTAGGTAAAGTAAAAAGTTCGTTTTTATGCAAATGGTTCCAAACCATTTAGTTCCTCAGCAATTAAATAAGTGCTCACGTGACGGTCTGTTTCCACTATCTTCATGATTTTATCGCAATTTTCGACGACAGGCCCCCCAACGCGTGGTGCATCTTTGACATCGAAATTACCGGAACGGAACCTAGCAAACCACTTTTGTGCTACACGTTCGTTTACAGTATCGGACCCATAAACTAAATTAATTTTTCCAGCCGCTTTTGCTGCTTTTTCATTTCATTTATTTATTTATCCGTACAGTAAGACACAGAGTCTTTTCATTGTACACATATTAACATATAATGAATTACAATTTGATTTTTTAAATCTTAGGAATAACTAAGAATAATATTATATCTAAAAGGAGGGATTTCAACAGTATGTTGACATAGGTAAGGAGAATAGGGATGGGTATTACGCAAATAGGTTTGTAACTGCCGTTTTGAAGCATCTAATCGTTTTGATACATTTTATTGAAATTGGTAATGAGTTCCAAATTCTCACAGCACTAACAAAAAACAATCTAGAGGTCGTCAAAGTTTTGTATTTGGGGACAACAATATTGTGAGTACGAGAAGATTGCACAAACTTTATTTTCCGGAAAAGATATCCTGGTTGACGGTTTTTGATGATTTTAAATAAAAATATTGAATTACGAACCTTGAGGTAATTCTCAAGGGTGAAGCCGAGAATGTTTTTGGTGTACAAAGAGATGTGTTCAAACTTTTTTTTGCAGTAAATGAACCTAGCTACGTTATTTAAAGCTAAATTTAATTTGTTTCTGGAATCGCAGCTTAAAGTACCATATACGACTTCAAAATACGAAATTTGGGGAATAATAAGGGACTGAACTAGTTTAAGTTTTATTCTAATCGGCAAACAATCACATGTATGCCATAAATTTCGTAATGTCGAATATATTTTTATTACGCAGTTGTTTATATGATCTTCACAATTTAGACGAACATTAATTTTGAAGCCAAGATTTTTTACAACATGTTCAAATTTTAGTTCAACCCCGTTCAAAACAATTGGTGACAGATTGCTGAGATCAAGATAATTACTTTTAATAGGAAGTACCTTCGTTTTCTTAGCATTTAGACAGAGACCATTTATGTTGGACCATTCCTCAATTCTTATTAGATCCTCATTCAATCTAGCTATTAAATCTTCACCAAGACCAATCGGACGTGAGAGGTAAATCTGAGTATCATCGGCATATAGATGAATAGAAGAATTTTCACAGCAGTGGACAATGTCATCAATAAATAAACTGAAAAGTATGGGCCCTAAAATAGAGCCCTGAGGAACTCCAGAGATGATTTCTCTGCGATTTGAAATTACGTCCCCACACTGAACTTGCTGATATCTGTCCGATAAGTAGCTTCTCATAAGCTTAATTGCTGATGTGTTGAAACCAAAATAAGTTTTCAGTTTTAACAGTAGAATTTCATGGTTTACAGTGTCGAAAGCTTTAGAGAAATCTAAGAGCACTAAGATGGTAAGTAAGTTATCATCGAAAGCAGGGCGGATGTCGTCCATGATTTTCATCACAGCTGTGGAACAACTATGATTGGATCTATACCCAGACTGAGATTCGCTCAATAAATCATGTAGACGCAGGTGTGACACTATTTGAGCGGTAATAAATTTTTCAAATACTTTTGACAATGTTGGTAAGATACTAATAGGCCTGAAGTCTTGGGGAGCATTACACGAGTTACCTTTAACCACCGGAATGACGTTGGCAATTTTCCACTGATTTGGAAACGTAGAGGAGGTTATAGCATGATTAAAAATGTGTGTAAGCATGGGAATCACATACGGCAGTATAAGTTTTAGAAAACGTAAACTCAGACCATCCACTCCAATCGCATTAGATTTTATATCAAAAACACATTTTATAACATCCTCTTCAGTAGCTGGGTTAAATGAGAATTCATGGGTGTGGTCAGTAACTAAGCTTTCATTGATGGTGAATGCAGATACATTTGCATGTGAATTTATATCGAGAAAGTATGAGTTCATCACACCAGCATCAATTCCACAAGTTTTTGCCTCTTTGGCACAAATACCAAGTGATTTTAGATTTGTCCACAATACTTTGGAAGGCAAATCAGTTTTAAATTTTGCACAAAGATAAGCTTTTTTACTTTTTCGCAATTCAGTTGTTACTTTATTCCTCAAGTTCTTATATGTGGTCCAACGTTCATTAGTAGGATTACGCTTCCAATATCTATAAGCCCTACATCGGTCTTTTATAAGGGATAGAATAGCCTTAGTGATCCAAGGTTTAGTATGGTTTATAGCTTTAATTCTACGAAGGGGAACATATTTTTCAAACAGGTAATTAATTAGCGTGGTAAAGTACTGTAACTTGTCATTAACATCTACAAGTAGCCAGCAGTAATTCCAGTTTAGGGTCACGGCTTCAGCAGATAGCGAAGCACTGTCTATATTCTTGAAATCTCTGAAAGTTAAATCTATTGATGGCTTAACTCTATTTAATTCAAAATTGAAAAATATTATAATTAGCTCATGGTCAGAAACTCCAGGCAACGAAAATTGGTCAACATGGCTTACACTACTCCCCACGCTTACACCAAAAAAGTCTAACATACTTGGCTTGCAGTGTGGTGCAAATCTAGTTGCATACTCATTTACTATTGTTATGCCAACGTTGCTAAAACAGCTTCGCAAGTGTCTAGACTTAGCATTATTCGACAACATATCAACATTAAAGTCACCACAAATGAGGACATGCACATAACTCAAGGACAGTTCCGATATTTTACTGAACAGTTGAGTGAGATCATTTGATTTATGAGGGTTGTATACACATACAACAACACACTTTTGTACATTATCACTACATTCAATAAACATACTTTCAACAGTTTCAGAAGAATCAGATTTATATATTATTTTATATTTAATATTAGCCTTTAAATAAATTGCTATGCCACCCCCTCTCTGACCAGTCGTTCTATCATTTCGTACAAGCAAATAGTCACATACAGAATATGCACAATCTGCAATAAAAGGTTTGAACCAGGTCTCAGTCACACAAATTATGCTACAGCTTAGGTCACGAAAGGTCAAGTTCATATAATCAAGTTTTTCACGAGTTAAACTCCTAGCATTAAAGTGGCAAACATTGAACCCTTTATGATATTGACATGTATATTTAAGAGCTAGCCTCAGATTGTCATTGTTATTGTGCTCACAAAGATTGCTGCTCATAACAATTTGATATATATAAGAGATGCTTGAAAATGGTCAGTTACTATGAAGGAAACGGGAAACATAAGGTAAGGATGAAATGAGGGATTAATAAGGCATATCTTACAAATAACATAAATAAAGTATAAACTTAAAATAAACAGTGGCATTTGCATAGGGTTTATAAAGTTTTCAGCTAGCAGCTGCAATTTGATCGACGCTCGCTTGATTAAATATTTTCGTCGCTTCGCTGTGTTGATGCTTTCTAACATACACTTGTCCACGAATTGAGAACGCACTCGCCAATTGTTTTTGCCGTTTTAGCTGCGTTGCGTATTGCATTAGCCTACGATTTCTCTTTGTTAGGCATTCATGCACAAAAATGTCTCCATTAGAAACAAGCCCAATATCTTTAAGTGCTAATGACTTACGGCTTGCCTTAAGAGAGCAAGCAATCCCCTTAAACAGAACTGAGCGGTCATACGAAGAATTCAATTTGACTATAATAGGAGTGGGCCTGTTAGTTTTGTTCTTGTTTTGGCGCATGCGAAAAATTGAACGTACAGGCAATGAAGATATACTTAGTGAAGAGCACAGATTGGCAAACAACGACGGTAAATTCTCTTCGCTTGCAGGCGGAACGCCATAAATTATTGCGTCTGATGCCACTAACGCATTCTCCAAGTCATCAATTTGTTGAGACAAAGTTTCGACCTCTTTGTTTTGGTCAATACTTTCGCATCGCAAAGATTCTAGCGCACTCACTCTCTCATCAATGCCTTTCACAGCTGATTTTAAATTGCTGAGTTCAGCAGAAACTTCACTTAATTTCTGCATCATACGCTCTTCACTCTCAGACATTTTTGTTATGATGCTCGCTATGGAAGCTTCTAATTTCAGTTCAAGCCTCTCAAACAAACTTAGTGTAGTTGGGCTGTTTACCGCTTTGCTGTCTCCCTTACTTTGTAACTTCTGAGCAGGAGTTTGTTGAGGGGAGAGAGCATTACGTGCACTTTTTCTTTGTGTTGACATATTATATTATTTATATGTACGATTATTAGCAAAATCAAAAATAAATTTGCTGAAAATTAGCTTGTTTGAAGATTTACCACTAACACAATAACGAGGAATGTTGATGCAAATTTTGCCAATTTGTTACGACAAAAATGTTTTTTATTTTAAAGCCGGTAATTACTTTTTAAAGCGTGATTGGTTGCAGAGATTGAAAAACACGTTTTTTTTGCCTTAATCGAAGAAAAATTTTAAAATATAGCGAATTTTCTCTTTGCTGTTATCCATATTTGACGAGCGCTCACAACGTACTGAGTCAATCAATCAAAAAACTGTTAAAGACAAACTTTTAGCGCGAATAAACACGCTTTCAGGGCCGTATAGTATGACATGATGCGACACGTAACACTAGTACTATGGACAATAACGCCATCTCTTGGATAAAAGCCGAACGAAATTTTTACTTTACCTAATATATATATTGTAAGGACCCCAAAACACGAGGCTTTTGGAGACCTCACAACGCACATAAATTTTCATATACATACATTGAATTTATATACATACATGAAATCATTGAACTAGATAGTACATATACGTGTTTATATATACTTATTATACAAATAAACATACATACTTAAATTATTGAAAGTTAAAACATAGAGATACGTTAGATACATATATACATACGCTGAAGCCTATATGCATGTTCGAACATGAATTTATTCGTATGCACATACATACGTACGTACACATAGAATAAGTGGAAAACTGAACGCAGCAATAAATTGTTATTATAAAATAACATTCTGCCTGCGTGCAGAATAGTATAAAAGGCGAAGAAAAGGCAAAGGAAATTAAGTAGTCTGTGTGTTGTCGTGTCGATAGGTATACCATACTTGCCCGTGGACCACCGGCAAACGTAGTGCACCTGAGTGTTTTCACCTCACGAGCACTTATCTATACTCCTCTGAGGGTTTCATTACCTGACTGGAGCGAGGGCTAGAAGAGGATTTTTACCTCCACTGCTCGTACGAAGAAAGTAGATACTTGTCGTAGAAATATAATATAATATATTAGAAACCGTGTATATATATATTGTTTATACCTAATAAATTTGTTGTAACGAACACAGCGTGTTATTACTTTAGGAAACCCTTGGCAAGGCTGAGCTTACCCCAGCCAAGTGCAAAACTCCGTTACAACTGGCGCCCGAGCAGGGACTCTAAAGTAAGAGGAACATAAGGAAGAGATAACGACGTAGCCATGGACAAGGTGACATGAACCTTAATCGCGAGGAGTTGTTAAAGTATGCGGAAGAATTTGGGTTCGAGGAACAAGGAACAGTGGAGGAGCTGCGCAAACGCTTTGCGAGCTTCATCCAGAACCAAAGTGAAGGAGAAGGCGTACAAAGACGCTTGACGGAGCTGACCCTGCGACATACTCGGCCAACTATAACACTGAATCCAGCGACACCGAGAGAAGACATTAACTCTCCAGTACACGAAGACGAACAAGGTTACGTACCAGCGACGTCATCATATGGTAACATTATGGACCGAGTACGGAAATGAGGATTCCGTTGCGATGGCAGTAAAGACCAGGATTCATCGACCGAGTAGAAGAGTTAGCGGACGGCTACGACATGAACTGTAATGCAATTCCACAAGCGCTACCAGAGCTACTAAAGGACAAGACTCTCGTATGGTTCAGAAACAACAATCAGCACTGGCAGGAGTAGGACACTTTTAAAAGGGACTTCCTGAAGTTCTTCGTAAGCTCGCGGTACTTCGAGCAACTGGACGACGAGATACGGCGGCGCGTCTAACGTCCGGGTGAGCAATTTAAAGATTACGTCCTGGTGTTACAAGGACCTTCCCCCCGAGAGAGAGCCATTAAGAGCCGCAGCGCGACCATTTGTACCTCGACAATCGGAAGAGCGGTACCAGTCTATGAACGTGAACGAAGAGAGCTATAGGTACCCACACAGCAATGAAAGGCGGCAGCAACCAAGGAGGTTTGACGGCGCTACAAGACCAAATCGAGCAGACGCGCTATCAAGGCAACCACAGGAAGAACAGTTGGGCACAGTGTTAGAGGAAGAGGAAAACGAGGACGGCGCATGGTTAAAAGAAAAGAAGGCGAAGGTGGAAGAAGCTCCAGAAAAGTACCCGGACTACGTGATCGAAGAAGGCAGTTTATATAGACGAATGACGACCCAAGTCGATGGTGAAGACAATACTCCGTCGAAGCTATGCGTACCAATGTCTCAAAAACTAAGAGTGTTAAGAGAAATACACGACGCCCCGAAAGCAGGCCATATGGGCATTCGTAAGTCCATAGCCCGGGCGATGGCATGATACTACTGGCCAGGAATGTTTCGCGACGTGAAGAAGTATGTACAATAGTGCCAAATATATAAGCCCGGCCAACAGCAAGCAAAATGCTCACCCAAATAGCGAAAGAACCATGGGTAACAGTGTGTGCAAATTTCGTCGGCCCGCTATCACGATCGAAGCATGGCAAAACAATGGCTCTCGTCTTTCTGGACCGATTCTCTAAATGGGTAGAGATCGTGGCAGTCCGCAAAGCCACAACCGAAGGCCTTGTGCGAGCATTCCGAGAAAGGATCTTAGCGCTTTTGGCGTCCCATAGTGATTACGGACAACGGAGGACAATTCACCAGTAGGCATTTCAAAAATTTCTTACGCGGGCATGGAGTGAAACACCAGCTAACCGCACCTTACACACCGCAAGCGAGCCCAACCGAAAGAGTAAACAGGAACATTAAAAGAATGATAGCGCAATTCACCAGAAGAGAACAACGTGATTGGGACGAACTACTCCCGGAAATAACACTCGCACTCAATACCTGCGTAGGTGAATCTACAGGGTACGGTCCGGCGTACATAGTCCAGGGAAGAGACCCAAGAATGCCGAATAATCTCTTCGACGAACACACCTTCGGAACCGCGCAGAAGACCCCGACACCAGCAGAGAAAGCAACAATGATGTCAGAAGTTTACAGAATAGTCCGAGGTAACCGACAAAGCGCAGCAACCGATCAAGCACGTTATTACAACCTGCGAATGCGAAATTGGCAACCAGCTATAGGCGACTTGGTGCTAGTGAAGGAGCACCACCTCTTAAAGGTGATAGAAAACTTTGCCGCCAAACTAGCTCCCAGGTACAGCGGCCCGCATCGAATAACCAATTACGTATCTCCAGTAATAGTAGAACTGGACAAAATACACAAGGGCAAAAGGAGAATGGCACATGGGAATAACCTTCCATAAAGGCGAAAAAAAAGAAAATACAAAAAAAATAATAATTTATCGTGAAAAAAAGTAGAATTTTTAAGTAAAAGCAAAAGAAACAAAGAACCAAAACTAATATTTAGGAAATTTTTTAGTACACCTAATAACCTAAGAAACAAAAAATTAATTAAAGGATATATCGTTAAGAAACAAAAAAAAAAAAATGAATTAAAGGACATAAAAGGGGGTCGTAGTGTTTGATATGGAAGCATCATATACTGTGTGAAGGTGGCAGCACCCATTAATAGCGGAGCCATCGGTAAACAAGTGAATATACATGCAAATATACATATGTACATACAATTAAGTGAGAGAAAACATACATAATATACATACATACATAAACTAAAATATATGCAAAGTAGTGAATATATATAAACTAGATGAAACATACATACATAAATAAACTAAAATATACACGTATGCAAAGAAGTGAATATATAAGTTAAATAAAACAATGTTTATTTTTTATAAAAAGATATTATTTTATTTATTAAGAAGTAAGTGTATTACTTCTATTGAGTTATACTTTACGACTGACTTGTTGTCAACTTGTAAAGTTATTATAATCAAGAATTTGGACAATGCATTGCACATGTTACTGCAACGTGAGTAGCAGTTGAGTTGCAGACATAGCGTCAGCAAATTCGTCCGAACTGTCTGTTGAACTAATTACGCTAGTAGAGGTGTGTGTGGGAAATCGCTAGGCGCAGCGAAAAATATTTACTTCGCTTGAAATTTTTGAGTCGTTAACTCCTCCCCCTTTAAATAGCTCAGTGTCCTCACTGAGGTGCACTGAGGTCAAGGGCATCAGATTGATGTTTGAAGTATTTGATATTCCCTCCTGCTTCCTGGATATTTCATCTGAAATCTTTTCATTCTTGTCGATAACTGTTGTTACCGGAAATGAATTAGTTCGTCTTTGGAGGATGATTTTAAATGCAATTATAATTAAAGGTAACATTACGAGTCCAGATCGACTGGAAACACTAAGCTGGTATTTAGCTTCCAAAGCCTTTATTTCTTTAGTGTTCACACTGTGAGAGAATTTCTTCAAAATTAAGGAATATGTTTCCTGGTTGTATTATGGCAGGTAAAGGCTTAGCCCTAGAAATTTGTCTACTTTCGTAAGTTCGTTTGTTGGCTTTAATTGTGGCATTATGAAAATCTATCTGAAATGTTCCCTCCAGATTAACTAGCGTTTCTTCTGTTTCTAAAGCTTATAATGCATTCAGTAGGAGTATGCCAGGGTAAATTTCTTCTGTTCGTGGTATATGTTGTGCGTTTGTCATTGTGCAAGCGGAAGATTGTCCATGAAGTAATTTTGGCAAACATGCGCTTTTTGAAATATTTTTAAAGTTTCCTTCTTTATAAATTGACACGTCGTTGAGCGTTTTACATGTATTTATAATTTCTAATACAGAATTCTTACATACTATTACGTTAATATTTGGAATCTTAATTATGGAATCGTTCTTTCTTACTGTTTTTACTATTAATTTTTTACAATTTTCTTCATTTGTTTTAGGCAAGCTAATAATATAAATCAAAGTTAATCCATTTGATGCTATTTTAATATCTCCATACTCAATGGCTTCTAAAAGATTTACATATGGTATATCATTTTTTGTCGTCAAAAAATCCTCTAGTTATTCTTAATTCTAAATCTGACAATATGAATGATTTTGTTAACTCATTTCTAATTTCATCATTGGATTTAATAATATTTGTAATTTCATTAGTTCTATTTATTAATTCATTGATTCTTTCTTCAACTAATCTACAATATTAATAACTACTTGTTGGTTGTTGTTTCTTAGAACATCATTAATTTTGTCAGAAATAATTTGGAAATCATCGTGATCGGGTGATCCAGCAACCCATTTCCATATGATGCCGATTTCGTTAATAGCTCTTTTGGTTCGGGTAGGTTTTAGTCTTCGTATGACGGCTTCAATAAGTTGGATTTCGTGAATTAGGTAAGGGTAACTTTCGTCTCTTTCTGTAATGTCTTCTATTAGGGTCCTTTTCATTTCGTTAAGTATTATCCTGAATGTCGATGTTTGTAGTTTAGCTGTTCCAGTTTCTACTGTCACTATATGTGCGTTAGTGTAGTCAAGAATCTGAACCTCTCCGTAGCAAAGAGTAGTAAAATATCTGAAAAATGGTTAAGACTTTAAGTGACTTTTATGAATTATTTTTCCGGACTTAGTTAGAACTGTGTTTCCCTGGTCTTTTTTAATAATTTCTTCTTGGTAGCGAGGGGAGAGCTTGTTTCCAACCCGCTTGTTTATTCTGGCATAAATGATTTGTCCTTCCTGAAATTCTTTAAATAGCTTCCTGTTTTGGTTATGAAATTCTAAATCCTTCTTTTGTTTATCTATTAAATTTTTTCTAACTTCCTGTCGTTCGCGTTCCAATTGGGTCGGTTCGGTTGTTACTGTCCTACCAAAAAATACTTGTACAGGTTTCCTATTTATTGTCGAGTGTATGGAATAATTGTATTTGAAAATGGATCTATTCAGCAGATCGTCGAATGAGTCGTGAATCTTGTCTGCCTTGACGCAGCGAATAATTTCTGATAAAGTCGAATGAAAACGTTCTATCTGTCCGTTCACCGTACTCATGTAAGGTGGAGCTCTAAATGTTTCTATATTATATTGATTCTGTAGCATGTGGATTATTGGAGCAGAATTGGGAGACTTTTCATTATCTATTACAATCTGTTTTGGAATACCAAAAGACATGAGCATGTCTCTTAATGGTTCTTTAATGTCCTGGGTAGCCCTAGAATTTACTATACGTGCCATTGCGTATTTGGAAAATTTATCTATTGCAGTTAGTATTACCACGGGTCTATGTGGACAATATGACCTGGGTACATAGGAATTGGAGTGGCTTGAATGATAGTATTTTCCGGATGTCTTTCGTATTTATTTAGTTTGCATACCTTGCATTGTTTTACTATTTTGTTTATTTTTGCACTCATCCGTGGGAAGTAGAATTTTTCCAACAACTGAATCTTATTTTCTTTTGCGTTTCTATGGGCGCGATTGTGCTCTTCAAGGATTTCTCATTAATTAAATCTGTAACTGTTTTACGAGAATATTTTATTTTAAATTGTGAAAAGTGAATGGGATGTAGTTCTTGAATTTTTCCAAGGATGCTGTCCTCTGTTTTTATGACGTTTGTTACCTGTGGGATTTAGACATTTTTTTAGAGTGCTTATTAGTTTGTCATTGTCGTACACGTTTTCTGTTATCGTATGTCGGTGATATGTAGAAAAAATTTTGTTGAAATTGTAAGAGGCGTGCTCTCCTTTTGCAAGGATTATTTGGTTTTTGAAGGCATTTATCGGGGCGTCTGTAAATGGTATCAAATTTTGAGAAGAACTCTTGTCGCTGTGTTGTGTCGCAGTCATGGAGTTAACCTGAATATCCTGTGCTGGTCTTGATAGTGCGTCTGCGACTACATTGGAACTTCCTGGCTTATACTTCATTTCATAATTGTATTCCTGCAATATTGCCTTCCACTTTTTGAGTTTACTATTAGTATTTTTATTACTAAGTGCGTAAGTTAACGGCTGGTGGTCAGTGTAGATTTTTATAGAAGCTGATCCGTAAAGGTAGTTTCTTAATGATTTGAGAGCCCATATTATAGCGAGCATCTCCTTCTCGTTAGTGGCATAGTGCTATTCGGTTTTACTCAGGGTTCTTGATATGAATATTATTGGTTTTTTATCCTGTTCTAAAACAGCGCCTAAGGCATAACTGGATGCGTCAGTGGTCAAATGGAAATCCTTTTTGTAATCTGGGTACTATAGCATGACTTCGGTGGATGTAAGTGTTTTTTTATTTTATCAATTGCTTCAGGGTTCAGTGTAATCGGAATTTTAGCTGAAAGGTTTTTGGCCAACTTCGCATAATCCCTAATGAACCGTCTATAAAAGCCCGACATTCCGAGGAATGATCTTAAGTCTTTTAAAGTTTTTGGGAGAGGAAAATTTTTTATTACTTCTACCTTTTTGGGATTAGTTTTTATCCCTTCTGAGGATACGATGAATCCTAAATATTCAACCCCATTTTTGAGGAACTCACATTTATCAATTTGAACCTTCATGTTCGCTTTTTCTAATGTCTTAAAAACATTTTCTATGTTTTTTAAATGTTTTTCCTCATCCTCACCAAAAATTATGATGTCGTCTATATAAACATAGCAACATCTTCCAATGTGTTCCCTTAGAATGTTGTCTAAGGTTCTCTGGAAAATAGCCGGAGCATCGAACTTTGCATTATTAATCGAAAATGCAGTTTTTGACATGTCATTTTCATTAAGTGGAATTTGATGGAATCCACTTTTAAGGTGTAGGACCGTGAAGAATTTTTGGTTTTTCATTTGTGCTAGGACTTCATTTATTTCCGGGATCGGGTATCGATCGGGGATGGTTACTGAATTGATTTTATAGTCTATGACCATACGATATTTTTTCTCGTTCGAAGCATCAATTTTTTTTGGTACAATCCACACCGGTGAATTATACGGCGATTCTGATTGTCTAATAATTCCTTGATTTAATAATTCCTTAACTTGTTTTTCTACCTCATCTTTCATTGCTATAGGATATGGATAGTATCTTGAGTAGATGGGTGTGTCAGTTGATATCCTTATGTCCGCTTTTATTGTAGTAGTGTACGTGAGTTTTTCATTGGGTTCCATGAATAAATTTGTATATTTTGCGCATAGTGTGCGAAGTTTTTCTGCCTGAGAGTCTGAAAAGTGGTTAGTACGGATTTCGAGTGCGTTGACAGATTGGGAAATCTGCTGTAGAATTTTGACTTTTATAGATTTTTTTATTAACATAAAATTGTTTGCGGTGTGAATAACTGCGTCTAATAATTTCAAACTATCATTGCCGAGTATGCCATTAAAAGATTTCAACTGAGGCAAAAGAAAAAATTTAAGATCTATTTTAGTTCCAAAAAAGTTAAGGTTTGTATGGTGTGTTATAGGAATTTTACCTCCAACTGAGTCTGCGTAAAAGTGGTTTTCGTTAGGAATAGGGTTTTTAACTAGGGAAGGCTGAATATAATTTTTATTCGAACCTGTATCTATTAAGAATCTTAAAATCTTACCCTCACTTGTTTTACCATTGAAAGTAAGGAAGTGAGGATTGCGTTAGCCTAAAAAATGAATGTCGGAATAAGCTGTTTCGTTGTTTTCTTCTTTCTCTGCATTAGAGTCTTTGGAATGGTGGGTTAAATTGTGGATGACCACAGCTATTGCTACTTGAAATTTGTTGTCTTTGGTGGTTTCGATGAAAATGAAGTAACTGAGGATAGAATGGTGTCTGATGGGTGTTATTTTGTGGATTTCTTCTTGGCAGAGGTGGTGGACCATTTCTAAAGGCTATGTTACTTTGTTGAGTTCTGTAATTTTGGTTCTCCATTTTAATGCATAAATGGAGTGCTTCTGGTAAGTCGTTTGGCTCGCGCATGCCTAAAAGTTTGGACAAATCACCTTTTAAACCTCCTATAAACGTATCTAGAGCTTTATCTCGATACGTTTTGGTCAAAAGTTGGAGAGCTTCTATTCCAATGTTCATGCAGCCTATTTGGTTTAGTATGAGAGTCAATTGTGAATAAACTTCTTGGTAGAATTGGTGAACTGATTTGTTTCCTTGGGTTAATATGCACATTTGGTATTCCAAAGTGCTTAAATCGCATTTGTCTGCGTAATGTGTGATGAGGCATTCTGATATGGCCTCCCAATTTAATGGTATGTTGTATGATTCTAGAGCTGTGTCCGCGTTTCCTGTTATTTTGTTGCGTACAACGTTAAGAATAGTAAAATATTTTGGTGTTCCTTTGATTGCATCGTATAAGACCATGATGCGATCGACACTCTTTCTTTCTTTCTCCAGGAAGCAAATTCTCTCGGGTCTCCTGAAAATTCCCTAAGACACCTAACAACGTCCGGGACTTTGACCAAGTCTGTAAGGTTTTGTCTGTGAGCATCGTCTATTCCCTGATCTGAAAATGTCCTTGAAGTCGGATGCACTAGTCTGGGAACTATTGTCGCACATTCTGCAATGCAGATCTTGCGTACGGCTTGACTGATTGCTATTTCAATTTCTGGGGTTAATGCTGGTGGATTGGGGTTTGGGTTAGGAGGCGGGTTATTGTTAATAACCGAAGGTCGAATTAAATGATTGGGATTCATGATGTTCTAAAAATATTCTAATTATAAAAATTGTATCTTATTTGTATCAAATAATTTTTTTTTTTAGTATTTCATAGTATTTCATTTTGATTCTTATTTTCTAATTATTATAGTTGTTAATTTTTAAGCTATAATTATTTTATTTTGTTTTGTAAACAGTAAACTTACAATAATAATAAAAACTCCATTTTCTGCTGCTTCTGTAGTGTTGTTGAAGTGTTGAATAGGTTGATGTATAGATGGCGTTGTCGTTTTAGTTTTTTTCCGTTTTCCTTACGTTAAAGTATCTCGCTGTTATTTCTAATTTATAGAGTTTGTTGTTGCTTTTTAACTTATTTTTATTTCGTTGTTGCTTTATAGAGTTTGTTGTTGTTTTTTAACTTATTTTTATTTCGTTGTTGCTTTATAGAGTTTGTTGTTGCTTTTTAACTTATTTTTATTTCGTTGTTGCTTTATAGAGTTTGTTGTTGCTTTTAAACTTATTTTTATTTCGTTGTTGCTATATAGAGTTTGTTGTTGCTTTTTAACTTATTTTTATTTCGTTGTTGCTATATAGAATTTGTTGTTGCTTTTTAACTTATTTTTATTTCGTTGTTGATTTTTATTTTGAATTTTTTGAATTTCTTAAGTTAATGCCGGTAGGTATATATATTCGATACTGCGGAAAAAATATTTCCCGATCCGGTTTGTTCTATCAAACGATCGAACACAATAAGACACTTTACGCGTAGTTAAGCACAATCTCTTTCACTGTATCGCGTAAGCCCTTATTTACGTTGGGCGCCAGTTAAATAAAACAATGTTTATTTTTTATAAAAAGATATTATTTTATTTATTAAGAAGTAAGTGTATAACTTCTATTGAGTGGTACTTTACGACTGACTTGTTGTCAACTTATAAAGTTATTATAAGCAAGAATTTGGACAATGCATTGCACATGTTACTGCAACGTGAGTAGCAGTTGAGTTGCAGACATAGCGTCAGCAAATTCGTCCGAACTGTCTGTTGAACTAATTACGCTAGAAGAGGTGTGTGTGGGAAATCGCTAGGCGCAGCGAAAAATATTTACTTCGCTTGAAATTTTTGAGTCGTTAACTTATACAAGCGAAAACACATGGACACAAAAAAAAAATAATATATATATATATAAACAAATAAGAAAAAAAAAATAACCGAAATACTCCTGCAATAATTCGGCGGAGAAATATGTATTAAATCATATACAGGAAAAGCACAGTTGATCGAGCGATGAAAATCAAAATAAAAGCCGGTGCATCAAGTGTTCTAGCGACTGAAGTGACCGATATATAAATTGTGCTAGTGAAGTATACGGGCGCTAAACCAAACATACGCGATATATAATATAAACGAAGTAAGGAGTAAACGAAGTTACAAAAGCACGCAGCAGAGATGGCAGCAGCAAATGAGTAACCGCGCATACGCATACAAAGGCTGATAGAGGAGGAGATACTTTCTCACCTACCCGACACGAAACAAACAAAACGAGGCAGAGCAGAAAGTATGTGTACCAGCTAGTCTGCGTCAACAATAATATTCCTACGGAGCGAAAAAGATGCTTGTAGCAGCGATAGTGATGACGAAGAATGCCTGGTGCGCGCATCCACTCTTAAAATCCGGGGAAGATGGTGAAGTGTATGGCAGATGATCCATCGAGTATAAAAAGCGCATCGATATGCGCTTGCGCATATACAACGAAACAGTAGCGACGAACGACGACCCACAACAACAACCGATTAAGCTCTACATATGCGATGCAGGAGAGAACGACGAAGATGCAACAAACATAACAGCAAGCGGCGAGATACTGGAAGTCGGCGATTTGAACGAGTACGCCAACATAGCAAACGAAGTAGAACGGTGGCTGCAGAACGCAGAAGCTACAACACTAAACACATGGCACAATCAGACACTGAGGCGCACATGCAGCAACCACAGCAGCGATGGATGAGGCGATCCTTCCAACGACACATCGAAGGTAACAACTACCGCGTGAGAATCACGCGAACTGGCCTGGTGATAATTAGTCTCGCAGCGGGAAGTGAGGAGAGGGTGTAAGGACTCCAAAACACGAGGCTTTTGGAGACCTCACAACGCACATAAATTTTCATATCCATACATTGAATTTATATACATACATGAAATCATTGAACTAGATAGTATATATACGTGTATATATATACTTATTATACAAATAAACATACATACTTAAATTATTGAAAGTGAAAACATAGAGATACGTTAGATACATATATACATACGCTGAAGCCTATATGCATGTTCGAACATGAATTTATTCGCATGCACATACATACGTACACATTGAATAAGTGGAAAACTGTACACAGCAATAAATTGTTATTATAAAGTAACATTCTGCCTGCGTGCAGAATATGTAGTATAAAAGGCGAGGAAAATGCAAAGGAAATTAAGTAGTCTTTGTGTTGTCGTGTCGATAGGTATACTTGCCCGTGGGATCAACACCACCGGCAAACGTAGTGTACCTGAGGGTTTTCACCTCACGAACACTTATTTATACTCCACTGAGGGTTTCATTACCTGACTGGAGCGAGGGCTAGAAGAGGATTTTTACCTCCACTGCTCGTACGAAGAAACTAGATACTTGTCGTAGAAATATAATATAATATATTAGAAACCGTGTATATATATATTGTTTATACCTAATAAATTTGTTGTAACGAACACAGCGTGTTATTACTTTAGGATACCCTTGGCAAGGCTCAGCTTACCCTAGCCAAGCGGAAAAAAAATATATATATACAATATATATTTATATCTGATAGGCGCTTTGTAACCGGTGAAGCGAGTTTCGGCCAAGGAGGTTTGTAGTTTTGCGTTTTGATATTTTTCCAACAAATGGAGGGACCTAGAGTTTATACTAAGCCGCATCCGAACGGCTGATGGTTTATTATGAGAAGCCTTTGTTTCACGTCAGAAATACACTTGGAAGAAAATTTAGCTTATTTTTTATTTAAATTGATTTTCTATAACTTTGGATGATTTAAGGAGGCAGCTGCTCAGAGAAAATTGCTTGTAGAAGAATTTTCTAATTGGTAACAAAATCTCGATCCGATATTATCAACTCTTCAACTTTAGTACCATCTTCGGTTTCTTCGTCTTTGGAGCGTTCGTCATTGTCATTGAAGGTATTCATGAATTCTTCGATTTCTTCATCGGTTAAATATGACAATTTACTTCGTTTGAAGTTATACATTGCAATAATTGCAATTGCAATTATTAGTTTCACTTTTGCTATAAAAAAGAACAGTGACAGGCAACTCCGCCTTTAAGCGGAGTAAGTTTTGTGATCGATAAAAATTTTTATTTACATATAACTGATAACTTTTTATTCAAATAATTTTCTTCCGCAATATAAACACTTTTTATCACTCTAACTCCAATTATAAATACCACTTCTCACCAAAATAATTGTTTCATAAAATGTTTTACCGATTTAACTTGCCCCTCCTAAAGGTGGTACTGCCTGACAGAGAGTTAATAAAAAAAGTATAAACACATAACATTTACATTAAAGTTCAACAATGTGACTCTTCCAAAATCACATAATTTGGCGTTCACTTAAATAGACGATTGACTTGCAAGCAACACATTTCCGCTAAATAGTACATGTGCAGCGAAAATATTCATAGAGATCTAGAAATACACACAATCAAAGAAGATATTGATATTGTAACCCTTTGGCTGTCATCTTGACCTCCACAGCAAGTCAAACGCGCCTGAATAGATGGGATGTACTACAGTTGTAAAGAGGAACACGTAGTCAGGAGCCAACTATCACATTTAATTTTAATTTAGGTTTTAAGATTTGATTCCTATTTGTTGAAATGAATCTATCTTTTTAGAAACTAACAATAGTCTTAAAACTAATTCAATAACTAGACATTGAATTCTACCTATACTAGGCTTAGATGCTGAGTTCCAAAGTTGGATTCCGTATATCCAAGATGACTTTATAGTTTAAAATGTAACACTTTTTTCTAAGCTTGGTTTAAACTTAGTACATATCTATATTTTTTCCAATGTAACTCCAAAGTAATTAATGAATTCTTTCTGTGGTTATGTATTACCATTTACAGGGATTCAAGGTTATCAGTCTTTGTTTGTGCGCAACGGCGATTACCGCAGACGATGGAACGATGAGCCATTGGAGTTATACCATGATATTGACATAGTTAGCGAATAAAGAGACATCGCCTACGCTTCCTAGTCATGTCGTCCGAATGGATGAAAGCGCTCCAGCTTTAAAAGTATTCGATGCAGTAACCGCTGGTGGAAGCAGATGAAGAGGAAGACCTCCACTGCGTTGGAAGTATCAGCGAGAACGACTTGGTTTTACTTGGTAGTGTAACTTTTTTGCCTTACCCAAAACTACATATCTCCCAACAATGAATCTTTTTAGTACGACATAAATATTTAATCATTCCAGTCTAAAGTACATACCGTAATTGGATGTTTACCTAGTTTAGGGATCATAATAGCTCTTAGAGATTGCTTTGAGCATTGCATAAAATAATACAATTTTATTGAGCATATATTTGATTGCAACGTGTAGAAGCTCTTTTATCTTGTCTTGAGAATATTTTTATGTCATTGGCAATAGTTTCTCTGGGTGATTTAAAATTAAATTGAATAGAATTTTCAACTGAGAGAGAATCGGAACCAAGATTAGGCATAAACACATTCGAAAGATCCGGGTCCCAAATAAACGGACTTTTATAACATTTAACTGTACGCCACAAAGAGTAGTTGCCTTTTTTCTATATGACACTGGAGCTCTTTTACGCATCTATTTAGCTCATACTAAAAGGTCAGGGAGCGTACATCTGCCAATATCTTCTTAGTTCTCTTTTCTTGGTTACCATCTTTGCCCTTATATGCAGCTTTACGAAAAAGATAGGATTCTGAAAGATTTACAGTTCGAACTTCGTTGCACCTATTCTCTGCAAGAAGCATCGTGAACCAAATTTTCAAACAAGATTTGCTGAATGTTTTTGACGAACGTATTTAATTGGCTTTTTTATACCAACCAGCGTATGCAAACTTCAATGTTGGCATCACGATTGGTTAGACAAGAGAAAACTTGCTTAGTCTGAGTTTACACGGGGATACTTTTTGTCGACGAAACACTCGTTTGTAGGGGAGGGGGCGACGATGAAGGCGACAATGCAAAGTGTCGCTGTGCTCGTTCGATTCGTTTTGTGTTTCTATTCGTCTCTGTAGATTTTGGCATTCCCTTTTATTTTGTTTCTCACTTTGTAGCTGTCTAACATTTCAAATGAATAAATGCCGTAAATTTGGAAATTGAAATTGGGGGTTTTTACTACAATATTTACATACATGTAATATATGCATGCAAACATATATGCCTTTGTGTATATGTATCCGATTATTAATAAATATTTCTGATAATGGAGTTTGCAGATAAAGTTGAATTAATGCAAGAAATATTAGAGACTATTGAAGAAGCCGCTGTGATTGATTTTGATGATAGCGAAAAGCATGAGATATGTAAATAGATTACTTTGGAAAGGGTAGAGTTGATGTTTAATAAAACGTAAAAATATGTAAAAGAAATAGATAAATAAAAGCTGTGTCTTCCTTTACACAAACATAGCGTTTTTATTTTAGACATATTAGCAAGCGCGATGCGAACGAAAAATTGCGAGTGTAAAATAAAGCGGAGTAGAGAAAAAAAAATGAGCACCAAACAAATGTCAAACAAATTGTTTGACGAAAGTGTCTCTATGTGAACGTGAAGGGCGACACAAAAGACAAAATTTCGATAAAAAGCGACAAAAAGTATCCCCGTGTAAACTCAGACTTAAGCCGGACTGTATTACTTAGGTAGGGAATATGTACGTTGTGAAAAACCGATGAGTCTTCATCTTAACACTAACGTTGGTTAGAAAACTGTGCTTATCTACGTTCACGACAGAATAAAAAGAACGAATTTTTTTTAACATTATTTAATATATGAAATGTACGAGTACATGTTTATGATTTTTACATACATGCATACAATATTAAACGGTTATTAAATATACAATTGTGTAACTTCTCAAACATAACTTGTATCTTCATCATTGTCCGATTCTAAAAATATACCAATTAAATTTTGCCGACAATGAAAGAGTCCAATCGTTTTAACATCGCGGTAGATCGCTTATCTTTCATCTTGCTTTTTTTCGGGTAATAATATGTATAACGTTTTTCTTAAATTCGTACTGTATCCGAGGGCCGAGCTTCGTGTTTATAAGATTGGATTTTAAAATAAATGCCTCTATTATTATCCCTTGATCGGGGGCACTTAGGTTTGTGAGCCCGTTGTGATACATATGGCGGCGGTTATGAAAGAGTTTTTTCTAACCATCCAAGATGTTGAGACCACTTGGTTTGTTTTATGAAACACACGAAATTATTGACACTTGCTGACGCAATGTCTTTACGGTAAAAAGCAATTACCGAAAAAACAATGTCCGGCCGCATTTGGGACAGGGCAGTGGCTGAGTTAGTAATCAACCGACTCCTCATTGCCTATGTCTCTACAACCGCAGGCAAAAGTCAATAGAGATGTAGCTCATCTTTCTACTTTGAGTTCCCATAAAACAATGTCTGGTTATTACGCCAGTTGTTATTTCCCATATCGGGAAAATATTAAAAAGAATTTCAAGTGCTTTGTCCAGTTCGCACCTGTACGTAGCTTTGTTTAGTGCCGGACACCAAACAGTGAGTCCATTAAATAATACTCGTATGGGTCTGATTATCGCTTTGTGTAGCCTTTTGTTGGAAAAACATCAAGACGCAAAACCACAAATGGGAGGAGGAGTTCGGCCGAAAATCGCTTAAGCGGTTACAAAGAGCCAATTATATATATATATATATATAGCCAATAAACTACATATATTCGGCCGTAGTGTCCATCTATTACATATTCCCGCCTTGAAGACGTAGAGCACGGTCTTCCTACTTTCAACCTTAATCCAAAAAGTCATAGAAAACTAATTTAAATAAAAAATTAAGTGCGTTCGCCCTCGGCAGGGATTGTCAACCACCCTGAGAGCATTTCTGACATGAAATAAGGCCCCTAATAAAAAATCCATCAGCCTAAGCGGTTACAAAGCGCCAATTATAAATATATATATTTGAAAGAGCGATTCCGATGCATTGTACAATAGTAAGAGCATGGTTTATACCTTTCGGTTAAGAGTATCATTTCGGCTTTTGAAGAATTTATATTCAGACTACAATCTCCGTAACAATTGCTTCTATAAAAAGGGAATTTTGGAATAGATCACCTGCCGTGCTTCTTAGTTTGCTAAACAGTATGTTAAGTGCGAGGCAATAAAGGAGTGGGGAGAGAATTACATCTATGCGGAGCCTTCTTTTACCCAATTTTTTAAGAGAGATCTCACCAGTTTAACTAAGTGTACTCCAAGTCCCATTTCTCGGAGTGCGTTCATGACTACCTCGGGAGAGACATTATTAAAATCTCTTTCGATATCGTGAAAAATGCCTTATGTATACTCTTTGAGTGCTAAGCCCTTCTCATTTCTCGCTACGATTTGGTGAAGAGGGGTATCGGCAGGTTTACCCTTAGATGTCAAGTATTCTCTTTAAGATTTTTAATATAAAATATGTGAGGCTGATTGGTATGAAGAACCGGTTCTTTTAGCTTTTAAGTAGCTTTGAGATGTCTTTGTTCCACCATTTGGCTTTCCCTTTTCCTTTTGGAACAATTAAAGGCCATAATGCCTCAAAAGCAGCGCTACAGGTTTTGGTGATAAATTTTGACGTTGAATCTAGTTCACCGACCCAGAGAAAAAGACTTTGTGATAGAGTTCACCGCTTAACCAGCTGTTAGCGATAGGCCGAGCTTATCGTGAGAACCGTTGCTTATGAAAGACTCTGACAGCACTTTATTGAATTTAGTTCAGTGGGGTTTCCTTTGGTTTCTGTAGGCAAAGATATGGTTGATTTCATGGTGCGATTAAATGATATGCATAGGTAGTCTTGGAAGGAGTGATAAGCTCTGGTCTGGTATGATAATGCATCTGAAGCTAGGATTTATATAGAGAACCACTACCCCATTTTTGCAGTATGCTAACTTCTTATATAACATTAAATGTAAGGCCTCAACTTGGGCACTAGTGGACGCTCTAAAGAGACTATGATCAACATAGATTTAAGGTGTACTTCATCTTATTAGTGGTCCTAGGTAATATTGACAAAGTAGCGCGTTGGTTTTATTTTTTTGTGGAATTGAAATACAAACTGCAGCTGGACGATGGAAGTGTTTAGTGAAGAAAAGTGTTTTATCATGTTGTGATCTTTAAAGGATAAATTAGGTTTTCTATATATGGATGTATAAAACATCGTATATGCTCATATAACGATTATCACTCAATAACAAAGAACGATTAACCATGGCTCGCATTTTATTAATAATAATTTAAAAATTTATTCCATTACAATCTTTACAATGACTATGGCATTTTGTGAATTATAGTAATAATAATAACAATAATAATAGCAGTAATAATAATAACAATAATAATAATGAATTCCAACGGTTACCCTTCTCCATCCCAAACGACACGAGGGAGCCATTCGCATAACGTGAAGAAATTTACAAACTCTGGAAAAGTAAGAGTTTGTTAAGCGTCGAGATTTAAAAGTGCTCAGATACAGACAAACAAATTTATCAGCTGAAATATAAGGTTATTTATGCTACATACTATAAAAACTTAGCGAGCTATTTATTATTACAGGTTAAAATAGTTACTGAACGTGAGTCTTCCAAATCGAATGGTGGAATAACAATTGAAATCTTAACATACACGGTTAAAAAGTTTATATAGCTCTAAACATGTTTTATTTGAGTCTAGTAGTGAACGAGTACAAGACGAAATATCTCCTGTCATCAAAGAAACAGTCATGGCATTCACGACTTGGCTCTCACGTCACTGTTGACAGTCATAACTCCGAGGTCTTACCAATATTAATTTCAGCCTGTAAATCTAACGCAGAATTATTCTTGCCAAACAGGTGCTTCTTTGGTGCAGAAGTGTGGACAATGTCGATATGTGATGGGAAAAGGAATGCTGGTGCCAAACACCGAAGAGAAGAAACCTATGGCGTTGATTCGGCGGTGCCTACGTTAATGAAGAAGAAAAATTTTTCAATTTGTAAAACCCGTTCTAGAGAACTGGAAATTAATTGGGTAGTAATAAATGCTTCAAAATGTTAAGGCTTAGCAATATCTTTTATCTTTTCTATAACAAACCAAAATTGCTTGATATAGGGATGCCTTAAACAATTTTGCTGGAGGATAAATTATACCAGCCCTCGGCGCAATATTTAAAAAAGCATTTTGGAATCGTGTTAGGTTCATAACTGAAAAAACTCTTTACAGCTTTTAATGGACATAACACATTTTCGAGAGAAAAAATTGGGATGGTAATTGAATTTTGAGGATAAAAATGCTCCTGATAGATAAAGTTTCTTTTAGAGTAATTAGACTTGGAAAATTATGCAAACATATTCGAGATATGTCATGGCGGAAGGAAACAAAGAACCTTTGGGCTCGGAATTAACCAAATCATAAAACATCAAATACAAGGTGAGACAGCCAAAATGAAAAAAAGGTTCGGCAGTGCAGACAGGCATTGATAGCTACATAAACGTGGTAAACAAAAAGAGGAAATCTAGTCCTCCCAAAAAAGTGATTAATGCTAAGAAGTATAGTACCGTTGACTCCACTATCGATGCTGATGGTAATGCACTAAAAGGGAACAGATTTGCCCCGTTAAATGAGAAAGAGCCTATAACAGACCCAAATGGTATTTCCATAGTCGCCAATACTAAACCCCACCAATGTACTTGCGGGAGCGCAGCTTCAATTTACTCGTTACGAACATAGCCAAGATAATAGGTGCCAACAATTTTCACATTGTACCTCGTAAAAAAGGAAACATAGACGAGACAAAAATACAAGTACACAGTGAAAAAGACTTTCGTGAAGTCGTTGTGTTTCTTTCTGTAAACAACTTTAAAATACCTTTTACACAGAAGAATCACGGTGGAAGAAGCGCTTAAGCGTAATGGTCCCGTGCAATGCACAAACTGTCAGGAATTTGGTCACACAAAATCCTATTGTACTTTACGTACCGTTTGCGTAGCATGTGGCGATCTTCACTATTCTACCAAATGCACCTTGAATAAAACGGATACAACCCAAAAAATTATAGAGGTTGTCCGATTTACAAAAATTTTAAATCAAACTAAAATCTAAAAACCAACTCCCATATACTACTTCATTCCTACCCAGCTCAATTATTGGTCAAATGACCTATGCCAACGTAGTGAAAGCCAATGAACAGGCCCCACCAGTCACTCCATCCAGTACTGGGGTTGAGACCATGATTCTTAATCTAACCAAGTGCATGACACATTTTATGTCAACCATGCAAAGTATGGTTCAAGACCTAATAATGGCGCAAAACCAAATGCTCCAAACCCTCCAAAAATGAGTAAACTAAGGAGTTGCTTATGGAATGCTAATGGTGTAAACCAGCATGAATTCGCACTCAAATTACTTTTACGGAATCACGAAATTTATGTTATGCTTATATCTGAAACACATCTCACCCATAAGTATAATTTTTATATCCCTGGGCTTTAACTGTACAACACTAATCACCCAGATGGCAAAGCACATGTTGGCACAGCTATACTCATAAGGAACCGTTTAAAGCACAGGTTTCGTAATTCCTTTTCAACAAATTGGTTGCAGTCAACTTCGATCACCCTTAAAAATAGGGCGGTTGACCTTACTTTGGCTGCGATTTACTGTCCGCCACGTTTCGTAACAACAGAAAAAACAATTTAGCGACCTTTTATGACTTTTGAAAATAGGTTCCTAGCTGGAGGTGATTACAATGCGAAGCATACTCATTGGGGATCGAGGCTAATTAACCCGAAAGGTCGTCAGTTATATAACATGATCATAAGTACAAAAAATAGTTACGATTTTATCTCCCCAAGACAACCAACTTACTGGCCCACGGACTCAAGAAAATTACCTGACCTGATTGACTTTGCAGTCATTAAAAACGTAGATAGGACTTTAGTATTTGCTGAAACCTGTGCTGACTTATCTTCCGATCATTCCTCAATAATCATTAAATTGAACGAACAAGCAATCGAAAGTGAGCATACTTTTCGACCTATTACATCAAGAACTAACTGACTTGAATATAAAAAATACATTAGCAGTCATATACAGACCAATCCGGAAATAGAAAGAGGAACTGACGTTGAAAACGAGTTACTTGTATTTAACCGTATACTAGCAACAGCAGCAACTATAACCACACTAGAGGAGAAAACAAAAGCAAACACATTGATAACTAATAGCGGAATAGAATTACTGGTCCGAAATAAGGGACGTATGCGTCGCGATTGGCAAGCCTAACGAACAAGAACCGAACCGATACAAGAATTCGTCTTAAGGTGGCAGAAAACAAACTAAAAAAGACATTAAGATACGAAGAATAAAGAAATATCAAACATCTTATAACGTCTTTGTCTCCCAATGTTTCTACTAAGAAATCTCTATGGAAAGCTAGCAAAAACCTTAAGCCGCCAGTAAGCACTGAAGTACCATTGAGAGTGCGTAATGATTCATTGGCAAGAACGGATGAATAAACGGCGTCTTATTTTGCAAAGCACTACAGCTCAGTATTGTAACCAAATAGTGCAACTTTGTCAACGAACCATACTGCTCCTAGATACACTGTTACATGCGGAGCATCTGTGTCTGAACTAAAAAACACTATTACCGCCTTGAATTCAAGAAAATCTCGCACTCGTTTTTCTTTCAAAGCTTTTCAGTGTCATTTTATTGCTAGGATATTATCCACAAATCTGGAAAAAGTCGCAGATAATTATGATAGCTAAACCAGGTATCCAATCAAAGCGATAAAATTTACATACATATGTCACATAATGCAATGTAAACTAAAAAACTTTTAACAGGTAACAAATGGTTAAATATCAACCCTTAAGGCTTGGCAGGGACATTTTCGTAACTTATAATATGGTTTCCTTTAGAATTATAAAATCATTTCTTCCTTCCAAGTTAACGCAGCAACGTATCATTTGGCACTTTCTTCTAGGGTCAAATATAGTGCATGGAATTGCAGGAAGTGTTGATTTGTTGAACTTTATGAATTGCGTTGTGGGTTTGGTGTTGTGTAGTTTTTTTGTTATATTACAATCATCGGATAAGATTCTTCTTGATACATCTTGCAATAATTCCAAAAAGTTCCCAGAAGGTTTTACAATGCCTGAAACAAAAATAAAACAGTAAATTAAGTTAAAGATTATATCATTATAAATAGGGTTTTCTATATGCAATTTTTCGAAATCAATCGAAGCAAGCTCGAGAAAAGTAGTTTATTGACATTATTATTATTTTTTTAATGTTCAATGTCAGGAGAAATCAGTTAAAAAAGAACTATCGATTAAAATCCTTTAACTTTCAATAGCCATTGCTCGTTTTCCTTCACATTCTTATTCCGCTTATAAGCTCTTATTAAAGATTCACCATTACTATATTTTAATGTAATTAATGTAATAACTATTGGTATTCGAGTATGTCTCAATGTATATTCTGTTAGCGTACATACCACTGTGCAGCCGTACAGTTTCTGATTGAAAACCATGTAGATCAATATCCGAAATTATTAAAAACAAGTTCTAAAATAATCTTTTCTAAATGCTGTCACCCCTCGCCAAAGAATGTCTGACATCAAATAAAAGCACCACATATATTAAACTAAAGATCCCTCCATTTCTTGATAAATCATCAAGACGCACACCACAACACAAAACACACAAAACGTCATTTTTATTCAAGGATTTCAGTCTCAGTTATATAGAAGCAGTTAGATAATTTAGTGAAAATGAGTGGAAAATTTTGTTTTTTGTACGTTAAATAAGTTTCCAGCGGGCAAATTTGATCATGTTGGTGACAAATTTTCGGGAGCGCATCCGGTTTTTGTATACTTTCTAGTGCGCAGACGTTTTCAAAAAAACTAACGGATTTGCTTATATGTATATTCAAATGAAAAAGCTTTTTGTATACATATTAATACATTCCTTTAAGACAATGTAATAAATTTATTTTCTAGTTTTCACTCACTGGCCGCAACAAAAACTTATTTGCTTGTTATTTTGTTTTACCTTATATTCCTTATAAACCACCACTTAATTGACTCAGTGGGTATAAGTCCCTAAAAGAAAGTGTTTTGGAAGGAAGGGTTCCTACACTAATAATTGTTAAGGATACGGGATGCATTGCGTATGTTTTCTATAAAAAGGGGTGTTGCGATCGTTTTGCGTAAAGGGGGCGGCACCAAGTGTGGTCGATTTTGTTAGAGAAGAAACATATATTGTAAAATAATATTGCCAGTTGAGGCAATAAGTGAAAGTAAAGCCAGCAAAGTGGGAGAATCTAAAGCCAGTCAAGGCTCATCGAGCCGTTGGAAGGCGGCTTAGTATAAACTGTAGGTCTCTCCATTTTTTGCAAGACGCAAAACCACAAATTGGAGGAGAGGCTCGGCCGAAAGTCGTGCAACCGGAGACAAAGTACCAATTAGTTGATTTTGTTTTCTTTTGGTTATAGTTTTTTGATGTTGTATTAATCTTGCGACCCGTTAGCCATTCCGCTGACCGGTCCCATTTTTTGGCTTGCGACTTCCCTTTTTATGCGATATTTCTTTTAGTTAGTGGGTAGTGTTGTTCTTGGTAGAATCCTTACGTAATTATAAATAAAGTTTGGATGAAATATAATAAAACTTTTGCGACCATAGTTCGAACGTTCTAACACAAATATCCGATGCCATTTTAATTCCGCCTGAGATTGACAAAGACAATAACATTATTGTGAATACGAACATAAAAAAGCGGTGAAAAACGACCAAGTCAACGTTACACTGAATTAAGCAGTCTTCCAAAAGACAAAGTCAAAAGCTAATTTTTAAAATCTCTTTGGTTACAGCGATTGTCTGCACAGACTGGGACTATTAAAAAAAAATCTAATGCAGAATTCCCAGATCTTGCGAAACTCACTGATAAAATATAAGAAGTAGGCTCTTTTCAGCAAATGGCAGATATTTCAACAGGGAATTCAAGAGATGTGTGTTCATCAGATATAGATAAGAGAATTACTCACATCGAAATATAATTCGAGAAATTGTTACAGAGCAGTGGCCCCACCCACCCCTGCAAAATACGAATATTGCTGATATCCTCGTCATCGATTGGAATTTCTGGTTGACAATCTCCGGGTGTATGATTTTCACATAAATTAAGTACACTCTAGAAAGTAGATGGGCCAACCGAGTAGAAAATCGTTCGGCAGTCTTTTGCGATTGCAGCTTTTCGATGGCGAACCTTCTTTATGCTTGCTGATGGACGTTCTTCAACCCATTTGGGGATGTTTCGTTGTGGATGCTGTATTTCACCGACAGATAACTCCTTTGCCCACCTTGGCGTTGAAATCGCCAAGCACCTTTTGATATTGTGGCGGGGGAAGAGCTCATAAGTATCCTTAAAGAGCTCATTAAAGGCATCCTTGGTCACATCGCCTTTTTCATCCGTGGGGGCATGGACGCAAATCGGCGTTGTGTTGAAAAATTTCGTTTTGTTGCGGATTGTGGCGAGACGTTGGACGATAAATGCATCGGAGTGAATGCCAACTCGCAACTGCATGGGACTCCTCTTCTTACTTAATCTCGCCTCCAAACGGATGTTTGGTGGCTACCCAGGGGATCGGACCGGACGTCGTGAGCTGCTTGAACCTTATGCAAAACAATCGTTTCTGGCCACTCCTAGGTAAATGTCAATTAAAAACTGTCTTCACTTGCGTAAACTTCTACACCTGGGTTTATCCCCTTCCTAATAGACAGAAAAAAAGGATAGCTTGTATATAGACAGACGCTTCTCGAAGCAAAAGACGTAATCACACAAGCAAACGCTTTCACTACTGAATACAATAACTGGGTCCGGTAGCTCCTAATCCCGTATCTATAAGATGTGACGAGCATCTTACAAAACAAATCGACAGATAGAACCAAAATAAATAGCAATACTGACACCGCTTGGTTTATTCGTATTTATTTTTATGATTTTTGTCAAGAGAAACGCAGCGCAAGCACTTTAACGCCAAATTTATAATGTGCGGTAACCGCTGGCCAGTTCACCACCGATATTCGACATTTGCCTGGACGAAACAATGACGTAGCTGATTTGCTTTCCAGAATCAACACTTTGCAATGTTATGTAATCGATTGACTTTTACCAGATGGCTGCAGCATAAGTAAGCGAATCAAAACTTTTGACATTCCTTAGCTAAGTATTGAAGTTATAAGTAATTCCACTTCGAGGTTCCCGGTTAAGTAGGACAGTATCTACCGAATAGCAAACGATGTTACGAAAAGTTGTTACTTTCGGAAGTTACACACAAGTTGACAACCGATTCCAGCTTATTAACGTTTACATAAAAGGACCTTTACCAATATCCAGCGAATTTCGTGTATGTACAGGTTTTCAGAACGGTCTGCGACAATAATGCTCACGGACGTAACAGCGGATAGTGTAGCGCACGCACTAATAAAAGACTGAATATCAGTTTACGTCATACCGCAGAAAATTTCCAACGACTTATTACGACAATTTGAGTAAGAGCGATTCGGCTACAAACACGATTGCTAGGTATACAACACCTACGAACCACTCCGTATCACCCTCAGTCAAATGGGATAATAAAATAATTGATTATGGAGGAGTGTAAATGGAGCTGAAAAGCAAGTTGAAAGATGAGAATTTATAGAAGGGGGATGATCGCAAATGAAGATAAAGCTTGGTCAGTAGGATCCTTTGTCAAAGGGAAGAATATTACGTTCAATGTTTCTGTTTAATAGACCCATTTGGGACTGGTAATTATTATGTTGATTAGCGAACTATTTTTTTTGTTTTTGGGAGACAGTGAGCTCATCTTACATGTTTTGTCTGTTGGTACCCGATGTAGACTATATTTCGACTGGACCACTGTGAAAGCGCGGGTTTAATACGCGCTGCTGCGATTGTAGGCGTTTTGAACATATTTCGGAAGATTCTTAGAAGAATGCCTCGTGGTTCCTGAGCTCTTCTGCTTCCTCTTTATTGCAGTGGGTCCCGCTTACTTATGAATGAAGTCCTCTTCTATGCAGGTAGATTTTACTATTTACAGGACCCGTCCACCATCATACAAATTAATCTAATTATATATGGATATGTATGACGAACGCAAACCACATGAAATTAATTTTAATAAAATTAAATATAAAAATATAAAATATAATAAAATAATATGAAATGAAGTAAAATAAATAAATTAAATTAAAACAAATTAAATTAAATTAAAATAAAAAAATGTAGAAGTAAAATTAAAAAAAAAATAATTAAATAAAATTAGGTGAAAGAAATTTAAACTAATTAATTAAATGAACTCAGATCAAGGCAAGGGAACAAACTAACTAAATATATACATATATAAAAACATCGTTTGAGTTTGCTAAAATCTTACATTTTTAAGGCTTCTGCTCAAATTATAGAATTATACCATATTTTGGATAGTCGCAGGCACAACTCGCAATAATTTGCCATTGAAGTTAGCGTTGGCGCATGGCTCGTGCTCAAGTCTTCATAAATCTAAGTTATAATTAATTTTTGTTATTTTTTAATATTCTTTTAGTTTTTTTGCTCTAATTTTTAAATTTTCCTGAAATCCTGTGTTCGCAGGTGATCATAATGACAAAAATAAAAATAACAATATATTGAAAGGAAATGGTCAAATTTTTTCACTTTTTTATTTATTTATTTAAAATTTATCTAAAATTTGTTTAATAATGCTAATTAATTCGCATAAATTTCATTGTTGGTTCATCTACACATGGATTACATACATACATACGTAAAAGCACATGTATAAAGGATAAATTCGGCACTATATCTGAAGATACTTAACATTTGCCCCTTCTTATTATACATATTAACATTCTCTGGTATTTTGGTGATGCCACAATAATCCCCTCCTAGTCGGGAGATTCGGCGACAAATGCTGGCTTTAAACGGTCAAGTGAGATCTTTACTGGTTTATCATTTATGTTGATTGTAAAGTACTTATGAGGTCGTCGGATGACTTTGTAGGGACCCTTGTAGGGCGCTGAGAGGGATGGTCGTACCGACAGATCGCGTACTTGATCCCATGTGTTCAGAGCCTCAGACATAAAGGGTGTCTTCTTAGTGTGCCAGGAGTTATCCGCTGGCCGAATGTCACGCATAACATGGTGAAGCTGCTTGATGGTCTCCAACTCGTTGCTTGAATTGTTGCAGTCGACGATGGTAATCGTAGTGTTGTCCCATAAACTAATTCGGCTGGTGAGCTACCGATATCGGGTTTATACGCGGAGCTTAGATCCAAGAGAATTAAATGTAAAAATGTGGTCCAATCGTGAAGGTTGTGGCACAAGATGGCTGACTTTATGCTACGGTGCTATCGCTCGACTAACCCGTTCGTTTGCGGATGATATGGCGTAGTTCGGAGATGTTTAGTACAAAGCAACTTCTGGAACAATGAGCTCTCGAATTGGCGACCCAAATCGGAAGTGATGTCAACAGGGATACCAAATCGCGATATCCATCTCCTTATTAAGGTTGTGCCAACTGTTGGTGCGGTGCTGTTTAGAATTGGAAAGGCGTTAGGCCATCGAGTAAAGCGGTCAATAACTGTAGGGCAATATTGGCAACCAGCGGAAACGGTCCAACGATGTCAATGTGTATATGTGCGAAACGTTGACTCGGACACATTCGTCGTTGTATGGCGAGTTGCCTTATGGCGTTGGCGCTGGATGCATTGTTTTACGAATTGGCGGCTGTCGCGTTGTATGCCAGGCCACACGAAACGTTCCGTCATGAGCTTGGATGTAGCACGCATGTTTGAATGAGATATGTTGTGAATAGCTCAGAGGACTGTCTGTCAGAAGCGCTTCATCACGGACGTATACGACCCGATGAACTATCGCAGTACACTTTCTTTGCGCTTGCCTTTCTAGGAAGGAGCGCAATTGGTCGTCGTTGGCTTGGTCCGTTGCAAGATCATCGTAGTTAATTGGCTCGGACGTAATTGTTTGTACACGAGAGAGCAAATCAACAACTACGTTGTTTTTGTGCTTGGCGGTCGGATGCTTTTTCTGGGCGTTGACGAAAGGCAAATGTCAACGGCTTGTGGTCTGTGTAAACATGACATTGCCTCCCTTCGAGCATAAAACGGAAATGGCGTACCGCAAGTAACATTGCTGTAAGTTCCCTGTCGTAAGTGCTACATCTTTGTTCGGTATTTGAAAAGCAGCGTTGGAAGAAACCCAATGGTTGGAGCTTGTAATTAACCAGGTGGTGTAGAGCAGCACCTGCTGCATAGTCGAAAGCATCGATCCATAAGAATAGTTGGGTGTCTGTATCTGGAGGAGCGAGTAATGTGCAGTTTGCCAAACTTTGTTTGCATGCATCAAAATGTTTTACATTATCCTCGGACCAGTCAAAGACCGTATTGTCATTACGCTTATTACCACGAATCATAGAGGTGCTTGGTGTTGCAGTGAGTTTGGCATAAATCACCTGTAGAAATTTAGCATTGCAAGAAATCGTTTGAGATCTTTGGCTACTGTAGGCTGCTTAAATTCCGTTATAGCTTTAATGCGGTTTGGAAGCGGTCGAATGCCATCTTTGGTTATTAAGTGGCCCAGAAATTCGAGTTCCGCCACGTCAAGGACTGACTTTGCAGGGTTGATCGTTAAATTGTGTTTACGTAGGCGCTGAAAAACTGCACGAAGGTGTACCTGATGCTCTTCCGTTGATCGTGATGCGACACAGATGTCGTCGATTGTTTTCCACTCCACGAAAAACTTCGTTTATTACTCTTTGGAAGGTTTGTGCTGCGTTGCGCAATCCAAAGTTCATGTGTGTAAACTCGTACAGCTCCAACGAAGTTGTAATGGCCGTCTTGCATACGTCGTCCTGATGAATCGGAATTTGATGGAATGCTTTCCTCAAATCGATTTTTTAAAATACTGTTTTACCAGCTAGAATGTGAGTGAAGTCATGTAGAAATGGTAGAGGGTACCGATCCAGAACTGTAACGGAGTTGAGTCCACGGTAGTCTCCATATGGTCTTCACGAGCCATCTGCTTTACTAACCATAGGGAGTGGGCTTGCCCACTCGCTGCTGGAAGGTAGACAGATACCGAGTTTCATCAGCAACTCAAATTCTGCGGGAGTTGCTGCCAGTTTTTCCGGGGAGAGTCTTCGTGGTCTCGCGTAAACGGGTTGACTGGATGTAATAATGCGGTGAACAACTGTAGAGAGTGTCAATGCTTCTGCCGAAACAGGTCGCGTTATGTCGTTGAAATCTTTCAGCAGAATATAAAAGTCCATATTTACCTTTATGGTTGAAATGTTAGTTGTGTTGAGTAGCGTTACTGTACAAATTGACCTTAGCGCTGTCTTCTGGTCGAGTAAGCGACATCCGTTTAGATCTGGTAGAAGGCCGAAGTGCGTCAAAAAATCCATGACAAAAATCAAATACAAAATCTCTGCATAGGTTGAGGTTAAACTTTAGCAAAACTTCGCCGAACACTTGAATAGGCGTACCATTAGCGGCAAACAGCTGAGTATCCAATGTTGATGTTGGGGCCACCGTCGAACTTCTGGGTATAATTGATGTGTCAAAAATATGTAATCGGTGGTTCGATGACATTCCAGATCGTTTGCCAAAATCTGGAATTTAGCTAGATGTGCATTGCTATTGGTTGTTGTTTGTTGTTGGTTGTGCAAACTTGCACGGTTGTCTGCATTTGCGAGCATTTAGACCAAATTTCGAATAATACCAATAAGTGTCACCGTTGACTCTGTTTCCGACATCTCGACTGCGAGCTGGAGTTGTGGATTGAGGGCGATGCGTCTTCCTGTCTTTGATGATGTCGTCGAAGCGTTGTTTAAGCGCAGCTACCTCGGCGCGCAAATCTGCGTCTGTAGTGTCGTGTGGTAACTGGAACGACTCACATATGGAATCTGCAATCTTCAATTTGTCCATCATCGGGGCACTTGTGGCGATGATAGCTGCTTGTGCATAGGGAGGCAGGCGACTGAGCCACAAGTCGTGTAGAATGCTACCACTCAAGGTGGAACCGGTGGTTCGTTTCACCTCATTGAAAAGGTCCGCGGTCACCCAAGGGCATGTCGCGGAGCACGCGTTACACGCGGCGTTGTTGACTCTCGGGGAAATTTTCTGATAATTTTGTCCGTACGTGTATATACGGGTATTTCTGCGATGCCGGTGCATCGTTGATGATGGTGCATAGTTCCATTAGTTTGGATGGTGGAATGCTAGCCAGCACGATGTTGAATTTGGTGGCGATGTTCGATGCCTCGAACTAAAAATCGAGAGAATAAAAATAAGCCTCGATATTATCGCCAGATATCGCAGGCATCGGCATTCGCAATGTAAACTCATTGCAGAAAATAATAATTTTAATATATATATATTTATAATTAGCGCTTTGTAACCGCTGAAGCGATTTTCGGCCGAGCTCCTCCTCCAATTCGTGGTTTGGCGTCTTGATGTTTTTCCAACAAATGGAGGGACCTACAGTTTATAATAATTTTAATAATATTAGGTAAAGTAAAAAGTTCGTTCGGTTTTCTTTTATGCAAATGGTTCCAAACGGGTTTCTGGTTTATCTTTAATTCTTTCACTATTTCCATGATTTTATCGCAATTTTCGACGACAGGCCTCCCGACGCGTGGTGCATCTTTGACATCGAAATTACCGAAACGGAACCTAGCAAACCACTTTTGTGCTACACGTTCGTTTACAGTATCGGGCCCATAAGCTAAATTATTTTTTCCAGCCGTTTTGGCTGCTCACTACGTACTGAGTCAATCAATCAAAAAACTATCAAAGACAAACCTTTAGCGCGAATAAACACGTTTTCAGCGCCGTATAGTACATGATGCGACACGTAACACTAGTACTATGGTCAATAACGATATCTCTTAGATAAAAACCGAACTAAATTTTTACTTTACCTAATATTTAAACGATGATACTTAGCGCGTGATCACGTCGGGGTCACCAGTGTAGCGTTTAAGATGCGAGGTAGGTTATTTAATAAAACAGACTGCTTAGTTCAAGAGTTCAACACGAAAAGGAAAGAGTTAGCTCTTATTCTTATTATCTAGGCATACAAAATTAAAGCACAAAGAAGAATGCACGATAATGTAGAGTTGCATGTTGATCGTATTGTGTGAAGATTATTTTGGTGATGCCACATGTACATTCTCTGGCATTACGTTAATTTGTTGAGTCAGGCACAAAAATTACATTGTATTAGCGGCGGCTGCGGTAACCGAGGAGTTAGCATTGCATACTGGTACGAACAACATCCAAAAGTTATAGAAAATTAAGTTAAATTTTCTAACTGCGGTCGCCCCTCAGCAGGTGATGTCAATTCCCTCGAGTGTATTTCTGACTTGAAATAAAAGATTCTCATATAAAACCATTAGCCGTTCGGAGACGGCTTAGTATAAACTGTAGGTCTCTCCATTCGTTGGAATATTATCACGAACGAAATACCACAAATAAGCCAGGAGCTCGACTGAAAATCGTTTCAGCGGTAACAAAGCGCCAATCATATATATATAGGTATATCTATTTTATGGTTTTTACTTAATTTCTTAGGCAACATTATCCTCACAGGCAGTAGCGAAGCTTAACATCTGAAAAATTAATAAAAAGGTATTCGAAACGTGGGACTCGACAAACCTCCAACTTCTTCGACTTCTTTATTGCCGTTGGCACTGCTTACGCGATTTGCTGTCTGGCGTCAGTTGGAAATACCAAGTGAAGCCAGATCATTTTCCACCTGATCCTTCCTACGGAGCGGAGGTCTTCCTCTTCCTCTGATTCCACCCGCGGGTACTGCATCAAATACTTTCAAAGCTGGAGTGCTTTCATCCATTCGGACGACATCAAAGCGTAGCCGATGTCTCTTCATTCGCTGAACTGTGTCAATATCATCGTTTGTAGAGTTTGGTTTTCGTTCGCCGAGAGAGGACTTTACTTTTAAATTGCTTACTCAGTCCGAAGTAGCACCTGTTGGTAAGAGTGATTCTGCGTTGGATTTCAAGGCTGACGTTATTATTGGTGTTAATGATGGTCCCTAGATAGACGAAACTATCTACGACCTCGAAGTTATGACTGTCAACAGTGACGTGGGAGTCGAGTCGCGAATGCAATGACTGTTTGTTTGATGACAGGAGATATTTCGTCTTGCCCTCGTTCACTACCAGACCCATTCGCTTCGCTTCTTTATCAAGTCTGGAGATAGCAGAACTCACGGCGTGGTTGTTGAGGCCAATAATGTCGATATTATCGGCGTACGCCAGCAGCTATACAATCTTATACAATAGAAGATTGTACCTTTTCTGTTCAGCTCTTCAGCTCGTATTATTTTCTCCAGCACCACTAACTAAGCGACGAATATTTTGAAGTTTTTAGTGCTATCGACAAAATACTGATATGTTATTAGGTAAAGTACATCGAGAAATAACCGAAGATATATGAAAATAAGAAGAAAATAACAAAATAATCCCAAGATGAGGAGGTATCGCACCCTCATCATTGGGTAGATGTTTGCTTTGTAAATTGGAACTTCATTTTCACTCAAAAGCGACTGAGTTTCGGAATCTAAACAGATTTATTTTAGATTTAGTTGAAGAAATCGTTTCTCAACTTTATAACCAATTAAAAGGCAATAGAATAACGGCAATATCTATAGAAAAACTGAAATGCTTGATTGTTCTAACCGTCTGGAGATTCTTCGCAACTTATGCTTTCAGTTTCCCGATGGAGAGCAATGGGGAATATCTATGAGTCAATCGTTTGTAAACCGTTGCATTTATTGTGTAATAGACGCAATAAATCAATTGATATTTTTTCCAAAAGTTAGATCTCCAATTTTCCAAAAGAAATTAAATTTTTGTTTCATCATCGTTACCATTTGTTAGAGGTACTATTGGGGCTATCGACTGCACTTATGTGTCAATCATTAGCCCAGAAATCTTGAAGAAGCCTATGTCAACCAACATGGATGCCATTCTATCAAAGTGCAAATGGTAAGAGTAAAATTTTTTCCAATTGTTATTACGGTAACACAGTTCATTTTTTTATATGTGATCCTTATCTCGAGATTTTATCGGTAAACTCTAAGTAATCGGGAGCGGGAGGCTCCTCTGCAGCGTTGTTTTGAAAGTGGAAACCATAACATGCTTTTGATTTGGTAAACTTTGTAATAAATTGTAGCTCATTTAATAAAATTCAAAGTTGAAATCATCAATTAATTACTGATAACATTTAGCAATTTTTAATAAATATATACATATGTATTTCTTAAGAACAAATGATAATTTTTAATTTCTTTTAGATGACCTTTTGCATATACATATGTACATACATATACTCACATGCTTATTATTATGTACAAACATGTATGTACGTGTATGTAACTCTTATAAGTTGTTATCAGTCATAGTTTGAAATTTTTATTAAATATTTTATTCATCAAATAATATATTTTTAATCGTACCTATGATACGATAATTTAAGCATAATAAAAATATTTGAGTATTAGATTAAATTTTGTATATTAAATATTATTTATTTTGGGAGGTAAATATCGAGACAAGTCTAAATTCATTCATAAAGTCATTTTAGCGTTTGAGCGTACGAACATATGTGGCAAGTACGCATGCACGCATGCACATATGTATGTACTTATATAAATTCATTTGTATTTTTTTTTTGAAACATTAATATTTATTTATTGAATCTACTTCGACTTCGGAAGCCTAACAATAAGTAATAAAATCTTAAAATAAATTAAAACATAAAGCCCATTAGTGGGAATGGGCTGCTGGCTTGACGTTGCTCTTTAGAAGGCTGCTTTGTCTCTTCTCCGCAGGCGGGCTTGACTTGTTGCATGGGCCAAGGTGTTAACCAAAGGGTTCGGATGGTTACGCAGTTTTGTTAAGTATTTTTTTGCTGCGATTTCAATTTCCTCCTTGATGGTAGGTATATTTAGATCTCTATGAATATTTTCATTACGCATGTATCATGGTGCGCCCGTTATTACTCTTAACGTTTTCGATTGGAATCTTTGAATTATATCTATATTCGTCGCGCAAGCTGTGCCCCATAACTGGATCCCATACATCCATATCGGTTTTATTGTTGCATTATATAAGAGGACTTTGTTGTTAAGGTTTAGTCCAGACTTCTTGTTTAATAGCCAATGTAAACTGGCAGATTTGAGTTTAAGCTGTTTGAGCTTAACAGTAGGACACGTTTTTGGCCTTAATGTAAAAGTTATGTATTTGCACTTGATTTCATTAACTTTTATGCGCCATTTCGCTAGCCATTCTTCAATTTGTTTAAGATGCTGCTGTAGCACTTTTGTGGCTGCAATAGGGCATTTATGTTGACTTAGTATAGCAGTATCATCCGCAAATGTTGACGTAATTACTTCGTCACTTGTAGAAATATCTGCGGTAAACAGTATGTACAATATTGGTCCAAGAACACTACCCTGCGGAACACCTGCCGTAACAGAAGAGTTTCTGTTATGTAATCATTTACTTTTACTGTGAATCGCCTGTTGGTTAAGTAGGATTCAAGGATATTGTGGAACGTGTTAGGTAATGATTTTTTAATTTTATGAATGAGGCCATCATACCACACTTTGTCAAAAGCGTGTGCCACATCAAGAAAAGCAGCCGAGCAATACTCTCTTATTTCGAAAGCTTTCCTTATTTCATTTGTTATACGATTTACTTGTTCAATTGTGCCGTGTTTTCCCCGAAAATCAAATTGATGTGTAGGAATAATATCATTTTGATGGAAGAAAGGAGTTATTTTTGATAGCAGCACTTTTTCGAAAAGTTTTGATAGGCAAGGCAACAGGCTGATTGATCTATATGATGACGGCAGGGTTGCGTCTTTACCTGGTTTAACTACCATAATTATCTGCGACTTTTTCCAGAGTTGTGGATAATATCCTAGCATCAAAATGGCACTGAAAAGCTTTGCAAGAAAAACGAGAGCAATGCCTGGCAATTCTTCTATCATTTTTGGTAAGATATGATCGTCTCCTGGAGATTTTTTTGGATTTAAGGCGGCAATAGTGTTTTTTAGTTCAGACACAGATGTTCTGCAAGTAACAGTGTATCTAGGAGCAGTATGGTTCGGTGACAAAGGTGCACTGTATGTAGCAGTATTTGATTGAAATACTGTGCTGAGGTGCTCTGCGAAACAGGACGCCTTTTCTTCATCCGTTCTTGCCCATGAACTATTACGCATTCTCAACGGTACTTCAGTGCTTACTGGCGGCTTAAGGTTTTTGCTAGCTTTCCATAGAGATTTTTTAGTAGAAACGTTGGGAGACAAAGACGTTATAAGATGTTTGATATTTCTTTCTTCTTCGTATACTAATGCCTTTTTTAGTTTGTTTTCTGCCACCTTAAGACGAATTTTTACATCGGGAGATCGGTAGGCTTGCCAATCGCGACGCATACGTCGCTTATTTCGGACCAGTAATTCTATTCCGCTATTAGTTATCAATGTTTTTGCTTTTGTTTTCTTCTCTGGTGTGGCTGTAGTTGCTGCTATTGCTAGTATACTGTTAAATACAAGTAACTCATTTTCAACGTCAGTTCCTCTCTCTATTTGCGGATTGGTCTGTATATGACTGCTAATGTATTTTTTATATTCAAGCCAGTTAGTTCTTGATGTAGTAAGTCGAAAAGCATGCTCACTTTCAATTGGTTGTTCGTTCAACTTAATGATTATTAAGGAATGATTAGAAGATAAGTCAGCACAAGTTTCAGCAAATACTAAACTTCTATCTACGTTTTTAGTGACTGCAAAATCGATCAGGTCAGGTAATTTCCTTGAGTCCGTAGGCCAGTAAGTTGGTTGTCTTGGGGAGATAAAATCGTAACTATTTTTTGTACTTATGATCATGTTATATAACTGACGACCTTTCGGGTTAATTAGCTTCGATTCCCAATGACTACGCTTCGCATTGTAATCACCTCCAGTTAGGAACCTATCTCCTAGAGTCATAAAAAAGTCGCTTAATTGTTTTTCTGTTATTACGAAACGTGGCGGACAGTAAATTGCAGCCAAAGTAAGGTCAACCTCCCTATTTAAGGGTGATCGAGGCTGACTGCAACCAATTTGTTGAAAAAGAATTAAGAAAGTTATGCTTTAAACGGTTCCTTATGAGTATAGCTGTGCCACCATGTGCTTTGCCATCTGGGTGATTAGTGTTATACAGCTTAAACCCAGGGATGTAAAAATTATACTTCTGGGTGAGATGTGTTTCAGATATAAGCATAACATCAATTTCGTGGGTCTGTAAAAATAATTTGAGTGCTAATTTATGCTGGTTTACACCATTAGCATTCCATAAGCAAATCCTGAGTTCACTCATTTATTGGTCAACAGGGTTTGGAGCATTTGGTTTTGCGCCTTTATTAGGTCTTGAACCATACTTTGCATGGTTGACATAAATTGTGTCATGCACTGGGTTAGATTAAGAATCATGGTCTCAACTCCAGTACTGCATGGGGTGACTGGTGGGGCCTGTACGTTGGCTTTTACTACGTTGGCATAGGACATTTGACCAATATTTGAGCTGGGTATGTTGGAAAGGCTCGGAATGGAAGTAGTATATGGGAGTTGGTTCCGTTTGGCTTGTATACCCTGAGAAAGTTTAGATTTTAAATCTTTGTATACCGGACAACCTCTATAATTAGCGGTGTGGTTGCCACCGCAGGTGCTACACTTTTTTTGGGTTGCATCCGTTTTATTCAAAGGGCATTTGGTAGAATAGTGAAGATCACCACATGCTACGCAAACGGTACGTAAAGTACAATAAGATTTTGTGTGACCAAATTCCTGACAGTTTGTGCATTGCACGGGACCATTACGCTTAAGCGCTCCCTCCACCCTTGCTCCTCTAGAGCTTCTTTTATGTCACATGAGTCAACAATCGCTTCAATTCCCTTAATTTCAACAATCAGGTCTTTCGCACTCTTCAACTGGTAAGAGTAATAATTCTTGTTGTTTGCAGAGAGAAACACAACGACTTCACGATAGTCTTTTTCTCTGTGTACTAGTATTTTTGTCTCGTCTATGTTTCCTTTTTTAAGAGGCACAATGTGAAAATTGTTGGTACTTATTATCTTAGCTATGTTCGTAACTAGCGAATTGGAGCTGCGTTCCCGCAAGTAGATTGGTGGAGGTTTAGTACTGACGACTGTGGAAATACCCTTCGGGTCTGTTATAGGCTCTTCCTCATTCAACGGGGCAAATCTGTTCCCTTTTAGTGCATCGATAGTGGAGCCAACGGTATTATACTTCTTAGCATTAATCACTTTTTTGGGAGGACTAGATTTCCTCTTTTTATTTACCACATTTATGTACCGATCAATGCCTGTCTGCACTGCCGACCCTTTTTTCATTTTGGCTGTCCAGCAGCTCAGTATTAGTCGCCCGCACTGGAGTTGCTGCTGCTGCTGTTTGTTTTTCTGTTGGGAAGAGAGTTTTTTTACTCTTTGCTTTCTCTGTTGTTGCTAAGGTCTGCGTTGGCGCCTTTAGAGTTGAACTGCTTGCCTTTGCACTGCTGTTAGGTGGTGATTTACTCGCAACAACAGTGAAATATGCATTTCTCTCTGTCGTCGCGACTGAATGCCGACGCTCTTTCTGATTGGGGCGTTGATCACTCATTACATCATATTTGTTTATTGCCAACTTAAATGGCTATACACCCGCTACAGTCGATGTATAAGTTTAAACGATTTAATATTTACGTTTTCTTAGTCTTTAAGTGAAGTTACGGAGCCGATCAAAAAACACGTCCGTACACTTTATTATCGCCTCTTAGTATTTGTATGAATGTTTGACTTCTGCTCAACTAGAATTTCTGAATTTTGCAAATCTTGCCATCGTCGCGAAGATGTCGCTTATGGGTGCCTGGTAGAAGGGAAAAGAATGGGCAAGTTTTTGTGGATGTATATGTTTTTCTTATACACACATATTGCCTGCTTTGATTGTATGTGTCTTCAATCTCAGACCAACTAGAATTCTGATTTTTCTGAAATTTTATGGTCGTCGCGAAGAAACCATTTGTGGACAGCGGGTTGAAAGAGGGAAGGGCATGCGCATTTTTCGTATACATACTAAAATGCTTGAATGTATGTGTTTTTACTTTGAACAAGTTCAACATCAATTTCTGACATTTGACAAAATTTCTGACCGAAAAAGCTTGTCGGTGGAAGGAGCGAAGGGAAAGTTGTGCGATCTCTTTGTGTGTATTTGTTTTTTGTATACATACATATAGAGAGCTTTTAATGTATAGGTTTGCTATTTTTGCTCAACTAAAATATTTGATCTTTGGCAAAATTTGACTTCGTCTTCAGGAAATTGTTTGTAGATGAAGAGTCCAAGGAAAGGGGGTTTGCAAGCGGTAATAGTTTTTGTTCTTCTTCTTTTCCTTCTTGTACAGAAAATCAAATATTCTTGAATTTTAACATTTTAGTATTTTGTAATCCTCACAAAATTCAGCTTGTATGTATGTAGCAAAGCAAAATCATGCGAGAAGGCAATGAAATTCTTGCTGGGCCATATGGCCCATGCTTCAATTGAGTGGACAATTTTAGTCAACGCCTAAAGAATTTTAAGCAATGCTAACAGAGAATGTTCATGCCGCAGTATTGTTACGGGACTTTTTATACCCGGCTATACTATGTGCACAGAGTATTAGCTTTGTTCTGCTAACAGTTTTTTTTAGGTATAGACCCTATGTAAAAAACTACATGGAATGATGAGATAAAACGATTTAGGAATATCTGTGCCTCTATTTATCTATTTATTTTGAAAATCTGTTTGTTTATTGCGAAAACGGAGAAAACGCATTTTTTCATATACTAACGTAATTGCATGCGTAAGTCTGTTTTTCAAAGTTTTCATGAGAGCAGTTTGAAAGTTCAGTCTTTCATACGTCTCCAATGAAATTTCAGTAGGTTTTATGCTAATAATTTCCGTTCTAATAGGAACACACCCATAAATTATCTGTAGAATGTAGATATTGACCTGCTGAAAACGATGGTGATGGTGTTTCAATTTTGCATTAAATTGAGTTAGGCGTAACTATGTACATATGCAAAAGTTAAAATGCCCTCGGCAAAATTTGCGATATTTTCATTATTTTTATCAATGTTGTCAATTTACGTTCTGTTTACAAAGTAACATACTGTTACGCTCAATTTTGTTAATTAACAGCAAATTTTGCGAATCATGTGAGGAGTGTGTAACGATTACGTGAAGTAATCGTCGTCTTTGACAATTTCCACTCTGATCCGTAATTGCACCTTCCAGAGAACGTAAATACAACGAGAAGGTTCAATTGCGGACCAGCGTGTAAACTGTCAAAAGATGCCAAGTTTCGATGGATGCATTTCACCACAGGCCGCCAGAAACTAACAGAGTTTGCTATTGATGCATAACATTACTGAGCGTAGCAAAAATAAATATGCTCAGTGCTCTGTCTCCAACTCACTTTGCTTATGTTAATTTCAGATAAAGAATTTTTGTAGGCTTGTTATCAAAATAAACGAAATTATTTTTTTTTTCAAAATGTTAATAAATTTTTTGGAATAGGGGTGAAAGGGTATATTTTAATAATGTGTTTTACATCTTTTTTCAAATTTCTGCATTATCTAATAATAAAGGTTGAATGTATGTCCTCATAAAAGGACGATTTGCCGTCGGCATTTCGCAATAGCATTTTTTTTATAAGGAGGCTTATTTATTCATGAATTGCATTTGTTACAAATTAATGAGATGTTTGATTAATAATTTTATTAACTTATTAATCTTTAAATACATTCATTTGTACATATGTACGTATTACCATACAAAATACTGACCTGCCTCAAGAATTACATACACGCATATATGCATATGTAAATATGTATGTATATTCATATACGCATATGCAAAAACATATAAACACATTAACACATCTGAAATCAAATACAACAATAACATATTCATTCATTGACGCCTGCGTTCTACAACAAAGCAAAGCGCGTGCATTCATAACACCGCCGCACATGCCATGTCAACAAGTTGCTTCTTCGCGACAGTGTCAAAAAACACAAACACACAAAATCATCATGGTCGCGAAAAGTTAAGCAACAACAACATACATTACCATACCCTTCTTCCTTCAACCCGTAACATTCATGTATCGTCTACAAGCGATGCTTCAAATTCTTGCCACTGACAAAAATTCAATCATCGTCTGCAGAAATGAAGCAAATAGGCATCCTGCTACGAAATTTGCTGTTCGCCTGTTAGCTCATATTGCCCAGCAAGCATTTCCTTGCATGCACCTTGTCGACAAGATGAATGTGGTGGCGAGCATTTTGTGCTAAAATTCTAAAAGTTCCAGAAAATTCTAGAATGTTCTAGAATATTCTAGAACATTTGATTACAATGAAGAAAAGTAGAACAAGCATAAAAGCAACAAACAGTTTCCTCAAACCGAAGTCAAATTTTAGCAAAAATGTAAAAATTGATGTTGAACTCACTTCGAAAACCCATCCATACAAGCAATTTAATATGTATACGCAAAACGCACACAACCTTAATAACGATCACAAAATTTTTGCTAGATTTCATATTTTTGGCATTTTGGTGTACGTATTCAGGTACAGTAAACTTTGTATACCACGAATATATCAATCACTAATCAACAGCTATAGGAGTGATTCTTATATAACTTCATAAATTTGAAATTTTTATTAAAATCTTTAACTGTTCTAAGTTAATAAACTTTTTTAAACAATATTCCTATATTTTTCATAATTAAAATATGTATGAATCTAATAATCGAAGAAGATTTAGAAGTTATGGGAGTCATTTGTATATATTATAATTAATTCCTCTTAGATTTTAAGTTTCCATTAAATTTTACATATTTTCGAATTACTAAACATAAATTAAATTAAAAAATTCATGTTTAAAAATAATGAGGCTTTTTTATAAGCATTTGTTTGGCATTCATTTAAAATACGTTTTGTAATTCTAAAGAAAAAGTTCACTCTATCGAGAGCGCGATTTGCTGTTGTCGAAGAAGACACAAATTTGTTCAACTTCCAATTTTTGGCACTTTGGTTTGTGGGCGAGACGCATGCGGGGAGATGTGTGCTGCTTGCGCAGCTCGTTTAGTAGACGGTGCGCCAGCGTTCGTCTTGAGAAGGATTTTTTTACAATTGAACTAGCAGCGGCCATTCAAATAGTGTTGTCATGGTGATGGCGTGGCATTTTTTTTTGCTAGATGTGTACGTTTTTGCTTCTTCTTAATACATTTATATGTGCATACATACATATATACTATGTAAATATGTATGCACGCACGCTCTTACGTTTAAATGAATGAATGAATTTTGAGTTGTTTACTTATTTCGATATTTACCCCAAAAATAAATAATATATAAAATAATTTTATTAAATATCTTTTATTATGTTTCAATTATCATGACTACCATTAATTTTATCTTTAAAAAATTATTAATACAAATGAGAAATATGTAAGTACATACTATCATATGATTTGATAAATTAATAAATTAGAAATGTTTAAATTTGCAAATTATTTGAAGCAAATAAACAGAAATTGAAATCAGAAATTTCTGATAATACCCATCTACATGTTTACATTTATCTTGAATAGGTTTTTATCAATTTTGCATGGATACTCTCATTATTGTACTCATTCTACTATTTTGAGCAAAATTCTGCTAGTTCTCTGTTAAGTTGTGGTGAACAGCGCTCATCCATATCTGGGGTGAAATGCACTAATAGAAATCTGGCGTCGACTGCAAAGCGGAACAAAATGACAAACGGCACGCCCTGGACCTTCTCGTTGTATTTACGTTCTCTGCACCTTCTCTATGTTATACGTTCTCTGTGTTGAGCGTATTTGCAATGTTTTACAGAAGGTTTATACCAGCTCCTTTAAACTCACTTAGTAGTGGAAGTTAAATTCATTTGTAATGAAAATTGTTAAAATCAGTCTTATAGCCTATTTCCACCGGACGTTCACTGCAGTTTAGCTCGAATGCATTTAAACATCGCATTTAAATGCGAAATTCCCATGTGTTTGTTGTTGTATAAAAGTGTGTTAACTCAATTTTCAAAGTGAGTTAACTCACTTTCGGTAACTTAACAGAAAATTTTATGTTAACAGTCGATGCTCTCACTACTAATGTAAACATTTCGGACGTTTCGGTATACTTGTCGCCAGAGTCGTGTATTTTCGGATTTAATGAGGGGACAGACTTTTATTTTGCATGCTGAAATTTTTTCTGCAAAAGTTACTTTTTGCATTAATATTGACATAAAAAAATATATAAAGTAATTGGCGAAGAGAATGCTTCTCCTCTTTTAAAAATAAAATAAAATAAAAATAAAAAACAAACAAAAAGCAATTGTGGAATAGAAAACGATCCCCTCAACATAAAAATATACGCGACTCTGGTAACTATCAGCGCATGCGCAAAACAAATAATTATGTATGTATATATAATTGGCGCAAAACAAATATTTATGTATATATAATGTGCGCTTTGTAACCGGTTAAGGGATTTTTCGGCCGAGCAAACTGCAAATGTAAACAAAAATCAGCTGTTTGAGTTAACTCACTTTCGGTGGAAACGTTTGACATTTCATTCACTTAACAGAGGCCTTAAATGCAGTGAAGTGCTTGGTGGAAATAGGCTATTAATGACGTCTAGATTGTTACAATAAGCCATTTATAATAACAGTCGACGTATCAAAAACAGTTGTTATGCAATACTTAGCCAATTCATTTGAATAAAATGTGACCATAGACATTGACATCGACATCCTCGTACATAAAATGCGAAACCAATGTGGTGCAAATGCACTCTAACGCATCATCATAGTTGATATAAAAAATACAGTTAAATATTTTTTCGTGCCAACCAGGTCAATAATAAAGAAATATTCTGATCCGCAACTAGATTAAATTAAATTTAAAGTGCGTAAAAATCGACTTACTAAATTTTAGTTCGTCAACGAAATAATGACTTTCGAGGCTAGAAATATAAGCCTGCAAACACAAAATTATAATGATCAATAGTAAAAATATTTTTCATGTACCTGAAAACTACGAATTTGAAAGACGTCAGAAATAAGGTATTACGAAATGTACAAATTATATTAGCTCCGTGCGGTGAGAAGTGTCAGTAACGAAATCGGGAAAGTAAGTTGTTTTACTTTCCCAAAGGGAGAAATTTAGTGAGTTTTCACTGAACAGGATTCAGTCAAAATTTTATCCAACAAGTTGACAACAGCTCTTTATTTTGACGGTTATATTTGAATTCGTTCATTTCTACAGTTTAATGTTTCCGCCTTTAAGTATTTTTCTAAGTATTTTAATAAAATTGGCAAATATATGGCATTTGTAACTTATTAATTGTATTCAAAACTTATTGTATTTCAGCAACTATGAAATTACCTATGTTTACGAGTGCAACCTTGAGCAGCAGCCGTGACATACATCTAGAGATGTCGCTGCTGTCTTTTGTTCTAGCAGATAGCTTTCTAAACGGACAAAGTTTATGTGAAACTTGCTTTGCAGCAATTTGTCGCTTAGGCTTCAGATTTTCAGGAAGAATGATTATATACGAAAATGTGTTTGGAATTATTTTGTCGTTTAAGCCAGAAATATTAACTGAACATTATTATAGCATTTTTTCGATTCTGCTTAAATAAAATCCAAGCAATAGCTTTATTTTTACTTACTTTTAAACAACAACAATATTTTGTTTTGCGCACCCGTCGCCACTTTCGGAAGCTTACGCTAGAAACGCTTGTGCAGTAACACTGCGCAGTAAAATTTTGAACACACCAGTTTGTATGTGCACTGCATGATGTGCTCAAATTAAATTTCACCGCAAAAACTACAGTTTTAAGGGCGCTGTATTGATTAGAACAAAGAAAATGTGCCAAATATAATATGACAAATACAATATGTGAAATAAGCAAAGGTTTTGATATATCGTTTTTTTTTTTAATGGAAGAATATTTAATGTATTTTGTGAGGGAAAATAGATTTTTAGATGACAAAGCACCACTCATACAAAACAACTGGCTTCGCGAAAAGCAATTTGCAGAGTGTGTGCCTCCAAATATTTGTTATTGTCTTATTTCAGCCATAATTTTAATAATTTTATATATTTCAATTCAAACTCGAAAGTAGAAATAATGTTTTATTTTTTTATATTTTTTACATCCATTAATATTTTACAAATATTAATTTGAAAAGTCACTGCAGGAAACTGCCAAACAGAACAATATGCATGTGCTTACAAACATAAAATGTCTGCAGAAAACGTGCAGTGTTACTGCACGTGTGTTTTAGACATTAAGAACGCATTATCTCCATTGTGACCGTTGCAATGTTTGTGGCTCATTTGGTCGACACTGCTTTCTAGTAAATTTAAGGAATCCTAAATCAATGTATATATATAATTGGCATTTATAAACCCTGAATCTATTTTTAGCCGAGCGTCTTGTGGTATGCGTCTTGATGTTGTTGATGCAGTTTATACTGAGCAGCCTTCGAACGGTCGATGAATTTTTATGAGGAGTTTTATTTCATGGCAGAAATACACCCGGAGAGCTTGACATTCTCTGCCAAGGGGCGACCCCAATTGAAAAATTAATTTTCTAACGAGGACTCGAACCTTGGTCTTCAGAATGGCAAATCAATTTGTGTTATACAAAAAATAAGAATATATTGTAATTTAATTCTATGTCTTCAGCATACCTAATTTAATTACACTCCACTGCCACCACATTTTCTTTTAACCTAAACTATTTATTGAATCGTTGATATCATTAAATTTCGTTTAACAAAATTAGATTTGGGCATATCATTCATATTATTTGAATTTTAAATCAATTACGGTTTGTTGGCAAAAGTTCAATCACATATCTGTTTTTCATACTTGCTAGGTTTTAGTGACTGAAATTTTCCCAACACGAATTTGCAACTTTCTCTTCAAAGTAAACGTCAAACGTCTCTCGACATTAATTTGACTGGGCTTTTGGCTCACCGAAAGCGGTTCAGTAAAATTCAGTATTAATTTTTACTGTCCATCAGATCACGTTATCAGGTGAAACCAAAAACATATCGGTGTCAAAACCGTTGTAAATTATTAGACAACGTAGTTATCGACACAGTAAGCGCTTTGACTTCATCCAGAAAGGGTAATAAGTTCGTATTAACTATTATTTTTCAATCAAAAATTGTTAAAAATCCAATTCGATTTCGCAATGAAACAAATCAACTTTTTAGCAAACGAAGCAGAAGAAAAAGGCTGAATGTTACCAACAGTGTTGCCATACCATTTTCAGAGATCCAGCTAAAGCGACTTAAAAAATCTAAAAACAATCAATAAATCCTCTGAAAAATCTTTAATTACAAAAAAAAAGAATGAAAGTTGATTTATAAATTCATATCATACTTATTGTGAGAAAACGTTTTTGAAAATATTTTGAATTATTGTTAATTATTTAAGTGGATCTAGGTATTATACACCAGTAAGCACAATTCTTCCTTCATTTTGATCTCTCAAAAATGTTTAGCCTTCGCCGTGTTAAGGTTTGCATTTCTGTTTACATCCAAATAAAAATGCATAGATGAAAGTGGTACTTTACTACATTTAAACTGGTATTGAAAAGTATAAAATAATAGAGCTTATAAATATGATTTTGATATAGGCGATCACTAATTATCAATTTAGTTGAAAATAAAACTCCCAGCATCTTTCTACGACTATGGAGTATAGGTAGATTAATAAGCCGTAAACGACTTTTGTAAGAATGCAGATTCTTGTTCGCATCCCAATTTAAATTTCTTAACGCGAATAATAGGAATTGCTTTTGTACAGATTCCAATTTTTCACTATACAATTGATAGTGCGGACTCCATACAACTGAGCCATATTCCAAAATGGGCCTAACAAGTGAGTTAAAAAGTAATTTGGTAATGTATGGGTCCTTGAACTCCTTAGCCCAATGTTTAATGAGACTAAAACTCCTTTTGCCTTATTAGCACAAGCATTTATATGATTTCTAAAATCTAGCTTAGGTTCCATTGCGACACCTAAATCAATGAAGTCAGTTACTTGTTCAACACCGTGATTATGTATCACATAGGCAAAGGATTGGAAAGATTTTCTGGAGAAACACATATATTTGGACTTATTTAAATTTAGGGAGATACAGTTCACAACGCACCACCTAACTAAATTATTTAGGTTATGTTGCAAAAGCTCTCTATCTTCAATAGAATGAACTGATTTAAAGAGCTTGACATCATCTGCGTACATGAGTATTTTAGAATGAAGAACAACATTTGGAAGGTCATTGATGAATATAAGGAAGAGTAAGGGACCGAGGCGACTGCCTTGAGGAACACCAGATGTTACTACCATTTCACGTGATGTAAAATTTTTAAAAATCACTTTTTGTTTTCTACCAAACAAGTACGATGAAATTCACTTAAGAAGGGAAGGTGGAAACCCGAAATGTTCGAGTTTAAAGTGCAGTAAAGGATGATAGACCTTGTCAAATGCTTTGCTGAAGTCAGTGTAGATAATATCCATTGATTACCATTTTTGAAACCATTACTGACATGGGTGGTGAATTCTAGCAGGTTCGATAGGGTAGATTTACCTTTACAAAACCCATGTTGTGAGACGTCTATAATTGATGATACAGAATGGGCTAATTGATCAGTTATAATATTGTGGCTTCGAAAATTTTGGGGATAGAACACAACTTTGCTGTCCCCCTGAAATTCCCTTTTAAAGATCTACTACCAGATTTATGTATAGGTACAATGTATGAATATTTCCACAAAGAAGGGAATAAACTTTGCGTTAATGAAGCATTGAATATGTTCGTCAATGGGATACGTGTATATAGAGATTCAGCACAAACTTTAAGTACACTAGTAGAGATATTATTTGGACCGCATGTGAATGAGCTCTTAAGGGCATTAAGATGGTGATAAGCAACATCAGCGGATATATGAGGTAGTTTTACGCAGTCTAAAGAAGGCATTAAGTAAGAGTAAATGAATGGCTGCAGGGTTGAATTTGTGTTCGACACATAATTAGATTCGAAAAAGTCTGCGAACATATCTGCGATTCTGTAACCATCGTTAGAGACTTCATCATTCAATTTCATGGATAATGAAAACCCAAAAGTCTTACGTTTCGGATTAACAAAACTATAGAATGACTTCGGATTCGAAGTAATGTTATTTTGAATCCTTATCATATACTTCTTGTAACACGACTTATTCAAAATATTATACTTTAGTCTTACTACGGAATAAACACCATAATTATAAGTTCGGATTTTTTATATAGCTTGAATAATCTAGTCTTCTTATTTTTCCAGCTATACAATTCTTTGTTAAACCAAAAAGCATTTTGAATGCGGATGGGCTCATTTGTTATAGGAACAAATTTTCTGAAGGCAGAATGTAAAGCACTTGTGAAGTGAAGAACGCTTTCTTCCACGTTTCCGTCATACATTGGCCAGGAAATTGTAGACAGCGCTTTTCTAATATTAATATAAATTGGGTTTTTAAATAAAAAACGAGAATTTTTCGATTATGAAGTAGATAATGGATAATTAAGATTAGAGGGAATATCTAAAGATAATTCGATTAGGTGATAACCATCTTCGGGCAAAACGAAAGCATCGCGACTTAAAGAAAATGAGGAAACGTCATCAAAAAATATTAGATCCAAAGTCTTTTCAGACTTGTTATGAATCATATTTATTTGAAAAAGGTTCAGATCAGAAATCTCATTTAGGAAATCATGAGCATTACCTCGAGTTGAGCTAGGTACTAGTAAACTGTCATTAAAATACACAGGATAAATTGAAGTCGCCTATCACAACAACATTGTCAGATGTTTTAATAATGGAAAATAATGATTTTAACCTTGACGACTGGAGAGAGTAAGTAGAAAAGTCAGAATTTGGCGGGATATAACTGGCGACAATACAAATATTTTTATTAATTAAACGTATTTGAACACAAAGAAATTCCATCGCTTTCGATTTCGCAAAATGAATTTCTTCCACAGCAAGGTCAGTCTAAACACCAATATGTACTCCACCACCAATTTTATTTAAACGATCATCTCTAAAAACTTCAAAGTTGTTCACTAAGATTTCAGAGTTGAAGACATTTGGTTTAAGCCAAGTTTCGGAGAAAACCAAGATTTTATAGTCGCAGTTTAAGCTAAATATAAAATAAATAAATATAAGTCTTTCAGCTTAATGTTCAAACCTTTTACGTTTTGATAGTAAATATTCAAGTTAATATCTGTTAGCAGTTTTTTGGCTCAAAGGAGGCTACAGGTAATCTTTCCTTGCTTTAAATCAAACTCTCGAACAAAAGCACCATTCGGCCGAAATGATGAGTTCAAAAGTACGTCGAAGTAATCAGCGAAAACTATTGATCTTTCATAGGAAAAATTGAACTTCCTAATATCCAGACAACTGTATTTAATTTTCCTGATATATAGGATCGCACGTAATCCGCAGTTGCATCTTTTGCAAACCGCGATACAAATACGAGCTTCCTTTTCGGAACCACAACTAGCTCTTTTCTAGCTGTGGTTAAGGCCGAGGGAGGTGCTGAAGGAAGTAAGCGCTCCGCAGCCGCGACTATTTCAACATACTTAGATGCAGTCGAAGTAGTAGTAGGAGAAGGGTCAGATGCAGAGGGAAGTAGACTTGACCTATAGTGGACAACCTATAGGGTTTTGAGGATTGTGTACCCCGGGGCAAGGGGAATGACGTCAAGTCTTTATTTAAATTCGGACTGAATAATGAATTTATAGGAGCGTCCGAAGCAGTAACTGGATTTATAACAATCCTATCGTTACTATGTTTTCGCTTCTTGGACCCTGGCTTCATTTTCGAGGAATCAGAGGAACCAACGCATTTAAAAGATGTAAATGCATCCTCATATTTTTGAAATTTTTCGGTAAGGACTTTCAAATCCTTCCCTATTTTCAGAAAGCCACCCCTTCTAGTTTTAAAAAGTTCAAAAATGTCGATCTCAACTTTTCTACATTTTGGGCATGCCCAGCGAAGGCCCTTGCCATCACGTATTAAGTCAAGGGCACGACCGTTTAAGGGGGGACATCTGAGTAAAATTTTGAAAAAATCAAAAAATTTATTTTTCGTTTAAAAGATGCTTTAGGATCTTAAAAATAATATACCACAAGATAGAATCCGGCAAAAGTGTCTAAATGTCCAAATTTTCCATTCTGCGGCAATGCCTCATAGGCATATTCTATATATATATAATAACTTTAAACGCGTTTTTCTCGAAACCACTTTTTTTTAGACGGCCGGAAACATAACTCGAGCAAATCTTAACCGATCGATCTGAAATTTTGACAGTATATTCAAAATTCCTTCCTCTATCGACACACGTATAATTTTTTTTTTATATTGCTTACTTTTTTTTTTATAAACAATTTTTGGACTTTTTTTCCTCGTGAAAATTTGAACTTTTTTTTCGATCACGCACCATTTTGCGAAAAATCAATATATCGAAAAAATCCTACGTGTGTCGATAGCTGTTGATGTATAGAAACTAACAAAACTTTATTTTTTGTTCCAGATCAAAAATTAAGGACGTTAGCTTTCCGGCCATGGACCCCCTTCCCAAAAATAGGGCCTACGAAGAAATGCTGCACAGCCGCCATTTTGTTTTCGATTTCTTTCAAAAAATCATATTTTGTACATCGGATCGCATATTATAAAACCTACTTTACAAAATTTCGATTGGCTCTTTCGTTTGGTCAAAAAAAATTCCAGAAAATCCGCTTATTTTTTTTGAGTTACTCAGATGTCCCCCCCTTAAGCCAGCGCATTTAGCGTGAGCTAATTCATCGCAAAGCCAACAAGAAATATGACGCTCGGCATCACTTTTCAAATTACACTTTTCGAACGAACAGGCCATCTTCTTTATAAAATAAAAGTAAATAAAAATAGATATATAAAAGGAAAAAAGTAAAAGTTATAGATGCACAGAATAATATAATTTAGCAAGCTTAGAAACAAGCGAAATATCACAGTTTAAGAGGCAATGTAATAAAACCACGATCGGCTGATTGCTGTTAAGCGAAAATAATGAGAATTATTACAGAGAGCGAAGGTAATAATTTATATGTATAAACAAAATGAAGAATAAGAAAAAAATAAATAAATAAATAAAAACAAACTGTAACACTCTCTCTTCTAAATCTAAATAATAGTATGTAGGTATGTATTAATGTTGAGTTGTGCACAAAAATCAAAAGATTTTAACAAAACACTAAGCTACGACGGTACGCTAATGTTTATAACAAACTTTTAAGGCAAATATTAAAGATTTTGGCACTTTAAGCTTAAAAATTGTTCAACAGAAGTTAGATGTAAAGATTTAGGCAACCGTACAGCACGAATATTCGAAAGTACAATAATTCGCTGATATTACTGTTAGGAACATTGAATTATTACATTGAATTTATATACATGAAATAATTAAACTAAATATTACATATATATATATATATTTACATACTTAAATTATTGAAACGCTGAAGCCTATAAGCATGTTAGAACATGAATTTATTCGTATGCACATACATACGTACATATAGAATAAGTGAGAAACTGTACGCACAATAAATTGTTATTATAAAATAACATTCTGCCTGCGTGCAGAATAGTATAAAAGGCGACGAAAACGCAAAGGAAATCAAGTAGCCTTTGTGTTGTCGTGTCGATAGGTATACTTGCCCGTGGGATCAACACCATCGGCAAACGTAGTGCACCTGAGGGTTTACACCTCACGAGCATTTAGCTATATTCCACTGAGGGTTTACACCTCACTGGAACGAGGGCTGGTAGAGGTTTTACACCTCCACAGTGCCATACGAGAGAACTAGTATCTGTACAATATTATCATTTGGCATACTTGCCCTTGGGTTCAACACCACCGGCAAACGTAGTGTACCTGAGGGTTTTCACCTCACGAACACTTATTTACTTGTCGTAGAAATATCGAGTAGTACATAAGGAACCGTGTACATATGGGTGTTTCCACCACGACTTAAAAAATCAAAACGCTCGCAGAATTTTTATAGACACAGAAAATAGAAGAAAAATGTTGATATTTTACTATGCAAAAAAAATTTCAGCTCTTTCTAATTTTAAATTCCAAAAAATTGTATGCAAAACTTATAACTCTTTTATTCACTTTAAAACCTGTAGAATGAATTACTTTTAATTGCTGCTGACGAAATAAATATATATGTAATATCGCAGTTTGGTATATAAGTAATTGATACAACTACAAGTTAATATAAAAATGAGAGAAGAGATCAAACTGTGCACCAATAACGGTATTTTTTCATTTCTATTTTGGCAGCATTCGTGTGTCATGTGCGTAATGCAAAAGAAGTACATAGTTCCATAATTACCGTAATATAAGTTTAAGTGTCTTATTATTTTGTGTGTTAAGCAATTTTATTGTTTACTAAAATAATATATTAATGTAAATAGCAATCTGCAAAAATTAAATTTTTTTTTTACTTTTGAACTTTGTCACGTGCGTAATGGTAAGTACGAAAAATTTAATGCTCTTAATTAAAGTCCATTTGATAAATATTATTTTACTTTTACAATAAATATTAGAAGTCAAGTAATGCTAAAAATCAAAATCGGTGGAGGGAGAGGCTTAAGCAAGATGAAAATAAGCGAATATGTAAATGTTGCTCGAACAGGATACTCACTTAAGGAAAAAATTAAGTTGGATTAATTTTGTAGTACCTTAATTTTTAATTTTTATTTTCCATTTTTGAATAAAAGTTTAATTTTTTTTTTCAAAAACTTCTGAAAATATATGTAAAATTACTAAAATATGTATGAAGGTAAAAAGTGTCACGTGCGTAATGTCACGTGAGTAATCAATATTTTCTTGTTTTTTTAGACAAAGTATGATCAGTTGTTTTCGAAGCAAACATAATTATGAAGCTCCATTATTAACCTTTATAAAAAAAAATTTACCGGAATAAAAATCTCCTACAATTCGCTTACTTTCACATTTTTCCTCTTGGTTCTAAAAGCAACTTCCATTTTTGTCACGTGCGTAAGTCAACTTTGATTGACTGCAACTTGGGTACCCAGTGCTCAATTTTGCAATATTTATACTTTTTGGATAAAACTCATCACATGCAATGTAGCGATCCTAAAAGAAGTAACTGCTTCCCATTATGTTTCTATTTTTAAACCATTCAAACGCAATTAAACGCGTACAAATGTCGCGTGCATAACCATGGAAACACCCATATAGATTGTTTATAATAATAACTTTGTTGTAACGAACACAGCGTGGTATACTTTAGCAAATCCTTGGCAAGGCTGAGCTTACCCCAGCCAAGTGGAAAACTCTGTTACATTACTTGGTTATTAATATTTTGAATACTTTTTCGCAATAATTTCGGTTTGGGTTTGAACATCTATATATGAAATAAATATTAAAATATTAATTAAGGAATTTAATTAAGTATAATAACCATTCACTGGAAATTGTCTTGCGCTTTTCTATCAAAATCGGACTTTTTAAATTATAAAACTAAATTTCCATTTAAATTTTGATTTCATACTAAACTCCTATGAGAGCATACTTTGCATTGAATTTGAATAACGAAATTAACGTAGGAAGTAAATACTAGTAACAGTAATTTAGGTAAATAATACCTCCGCGCAATTCATTAATTCAAGCAAATAATACATAACCAGAGATGCTCAATAAACGCTACGACGTCATTTCGTTTCGCTAGCAAGAAAAAAAATGAAATCGTTTCGTTTCGGTGCCGTGCTATTAAAACGAAATGAAATCGTTTACGGTGGAATCGCACAAGCTCATGGATAACGTCAATTTTAAAATGGCTGCTTGCTATGATTTAACAGCACACTTCAATTATCGATTAACATTATCTGTTAATGATTTAACATTAACGACAGTTTTTTTTTTTTCTGTTACAAAAGAAAAGAAATTTGTTTTGATAACTGCTTTAACAATGTTCCAACCAACACGACAGAAATTTTTTGATTAACGTGAAATTTATCGTTAAAATGCAGCCTTGCTTAAGAGCATTGATCGCTGTCACAAATTCCTCTTTCCCCAAGGAGGGTTATGTAGTCTCTTTCATTCTCTCATTACAGACCATTCTTATTGATCAAAGAGCTAATTTCTGCTCAATTCATATTTACTTAACGGTACAATGCTACGAATAAAAAAACTTTTGACGCAACTACAGAAGCGAACGGTTCAGGTGATTCTCTTCTAGTATTATCAAGTTTATAGAATATATACATATTAGTATAAGCGGAACAATGTCAATTAATTTAATATTATCAATATTTCTAAAATGTATGGATGCGTAGTTGTAATATTGTTTTTTTTTTTTTGCTTATAATTGACTTACCTTCGTTTGATTTCATTTCGACATTTAAATACACTGGCTGAAAATAATAATACTTTAATTAATACACTACACTTATCGTCAGTTTTAAACAGATATTGGTTATACACGTTTAGTATACAGCGAATAACGATGTTAGGAAATAAAAAAATTTGCAGTAATAATAAAATAATGCCAATAATTTTATACTTAGTAAGCGTTACACGATTTGTATTGTAATATTGAGTGCTAATAATTTTACCTAGTTAACTTGTTATTAATTAGTCATTGTGCCCCTGATCGAGGGCATTTTGACCTTTAAAAAGAGAAACCTACACTTTTCTAGTTGTTCAAATCATTTATTTTCTTTAATAAAACACACGAGATTGTTGACGCTCGTTGAGGCAATTTCTGTAAGGTAGTCAATGTGAAATTAGTAAGGAAACGATGTCGGGCTGCAAATAAGATGAAATAGTGCCAGTGGTAGTGCACTAGCGTCTCTTCTTCGTCTATGTCTGCAGCTATGATAGAAGTAATTAGAGAAGTTGCCCATCCTTCTACCAGACTGTGAGTGATTGTCATGCTTATGGAGGCCTGGGCAGAGTTCCCTTTTCTTTCATTAATGCTCAGATCAGTTTGATTACATTGCATGTGGTTTCACCCTTCCGTTTACTATTGACCCTACTTATGAAGGCCAATCTTAGTAACTGCTATGCCGAGGAAAGAGGTAGGCCCACGTCGTGAGAGTTTATTGTGGTTAGTTTTCCGCTTCTATCTAACTTGTCGATATTGGTGAAAAACTCAATAATTGGTGGGTATCCTTCGCGGTATCTTCATAGTTGGGTTGCATTTATGCTTTTCGGACTAGATCACTTAGAACTTGGAGGTATACTCAGTTGTGATGTCGATACTAATGTTGACGGCGTATGCTACTACTTCACAACCCGTTCCTCTTAGTTTGCGAAACGACGTGTTAACTATGAGACATCAAAGATGTGAAAAGAGAACTCCTCCCTACGAGGTTTTTCCTTTTTACTTACCCTCCTGTGGATGCGCCTTTTAGTCAAAAACAAAGCGATTCACCTGAAACAACCTACTTCCTAAGAGCGCCATGCAAATGAATAGTTACTACAGCCTGGTGATGGCGTTGCTGATTATTTCAACTTAAGAACCAGCGGCGATTTGATTTTATTAAAAAAATAAAACTGAAACCGTAAAACATAGTAACATTGTGTAAATGTAAGAAGCAGAACAAATATAATAACATAAATTTTTTACTTTTCGCAGTACAACATTTTTCCATTCGGATGGTATGGCTGGGAGGTACGTAAATTGGCTTGTTGGGCTAAAGGTTAAGAGTAGGAGTGCTGGTTATTCCGAGCCCTTCCAACCTCCTCAACTCAAATATTGGTCAAATGACCTATGCCAACGTAGTAAAAGCCAATGAACAGGCCCCACCAGTCACTCCATCCAGTACTGGGGTTGAGACCATGATTCTTAATCTAACCAAGTGCATGACACAATTTATGTCAACTCAGGAGTTGCTTATGGAATGCTAATGGTGTAAACCAGCATGAATTCGCACTCAAATTACTTTTACGGAATCACGAAATTTATGTCATGCTTATTTCTGAAACACATCTCACCCATAAGTATAATTTTTATATCCCTGGGCTTTAACTGTACAACACTAATCACCCAGATGTCAAAGCACATGTTGGCACAGCTATACTCATAAGGAACCGTTTAAAGCACAGGTTTCGTAATTCCTTTTCAACAAATTGGTTGCAGTCAACTTCGATCACTCTTAAAAATAGGGAGGTTGACCTTACTTTGGCTGCGACTTACTGTCCGCCACGCTTCGTAATAACAGAAAAACAATTTAGCGACTTTTTCATGACTCTAGGAGATAGGTTCCTCGCTGAAGGTGATTACAATGCGAAGCGTAGTCATTGGGAATCGAAGCTAATTAACCCGAAAGGTCGTCAGTTATATAACACGATCATAAGTACCAAAAATAGATACAATTTTATCTCCCCAAGACAACCAACATAATGGCCTACGGTCTCAAGGAAGTTACCTGACCTGATTGACTTTGCAGTCATTAAAAACGTAGATAGGAGTTTAGCATTTGCTGCAACCTGTGCTGACTTATCTTCTAATCATTCCTCAATAATCATTAAATTGAACGAACAAGCAATTGAAAGTGAGCATTATTTTCGACTTACTACATCAAGAACTAATTAGCTTAAATATAAAAAATACATTAGCAGTCATATCCAGACCAATCCGGAAATATAAAGAGAAACTGATGTTGAAAACGAGTTACTTGTGTTTAACCGTATACTAGCAACAGCTGCAACTAAAGCAGAAAACAAAAGCAAAAACATTGATAACTAATAGCGGAATACAATTACTGATCCGAAATAAGCGACGTATGCGTCGCGAATGGCAAGCCTACCGAGCTCCCGATACAAGAATTCGTCTTAAGGTGGCAGAAAACAAACTAAAAAGACATTAAGATACGAAGAATAAAGAAATATCAAACATCTTATAACGTCTTTGTCTCCCAACGTTTCTACTAAAAAATCTCTATGGAAAGCTAGCAAAAACCTTAAGCCGCCAATAAGCACTGAAGTACCATTGAGAGTGCGTAATGATTCATTGGCAAGAACGGATGAAGAAACGGCGTCTTATTTTGCAAAGCACCACAGCTCAGTATTGTAACCAAATAGTGCAACTTTGTCAACGAACCATACTGTTCCTAGATACACTGTTACATGCGGAGCATGTGTGTCTGAACTAAAAAACGCTATTACCGCCTTGAATTCAAGAAAATCTCCATTGCACTCGTTTTTCTTTCAAAGCTTTTCAGTGTCATTTCATTGCTAGGATATTATCCACAAATCTGGAAAAAGTCGCAGATAATTATGATAGCTAAACCAGGTAAAGACGCAACCCTGCCGTCCTCATAGAGACCAATCAGCCTGTTGCCTTGCCTATCATACCTTTTCGAAAAAGTGCTGCTATCTAAAATTACTCCTTTTCTCCATCAAAACGATAATATTCCTACACATCAATTTGGTTTTTGGGAGAAACACGGCACAATTGAACAATTAAATCGTATAACAAATGAAATAAGGAAAGCTTTCGAAATAAGAGAGTATTACTCGGCCGTTCTTCTTGATGTGGCGCAAGCAGTTGACAAAGTGTGGTATGATGGCCTCATTACATAAAATTAAAAAATCATTACCTAACACGTTCCACAATATCCTTGAATCCGATTTATCCAACAGGCGATTCACAGTAAAAGTAAATTAATGGATAACAGAAGAGTGTCCAATTACGGCATGTGTTCCGCAGGGTAGTGTTCTTGGACCAATATTGTACATACTGTTTACCGCAGATATTTCTACAAGTGACGAAGTAATTACGTCAACATTTGCGGATGATACTGCTATACTAAGGCATTTACCATTACAGACACATCATAAACTAATTGAAGAATGGCTAGCGAAATGGCGCATAAAAGTTAATGAAAACACATTACTTTTACATTAAGGCCAGAAACGTGTCCTACTGTTAAGCTCAAGAATGTGTCGATACGCAGGCTGACGAAATTACATACATCGGCATTCACTTGGACAGGCGCTTAAGTTGGAGACGACACATTGCAGCTAAAAAGCTGCAGCTTAAACTCAAATCTGCCAGTTTACATTGGCTTTTAAACAAGAAGTCTGGCCTTAGCAATAAAGTCCTCTTATATAATGCAACAATAAAACTGATATGGATGTATGGAATCCAGTTATAGGGCACGGCCACGACGAATATAGATATAATTCAAAGATTCCAATCGAAAACGTTAAGAGTAATAACGGGCGCACCATGATACATGCGTAATGAAAATATTCATAGAGATCTTAATATACCTACCATCAAGGAAGAAATTGAAATCGCAGGAAAAAATACTTAACAAAACTGCGTAACCATATGAACCCTTTGGCTTACACCTTGGCCCATCACCTTGGCAACATCAAGCCAGCAGCCCATTCCTACTAATTGGCTATAGGTTTTCTACTCGACTTGCACACCTGCTCTCTGAGGGCACTCATCAGCATCCCGATATAAGGGAATTGTGGGACGGCATTGCAAACTCCCTGCGTACAGCTGCAAACGAAACCATTGGATTTCGGAAAGGTCACAAAAACAGCTGGTACGATGAGGACTGCCGTGTCGCAGTGGAGAGAAAACAGACTGCCTACCTCTCAACCTTGCGATCGACCACAACACGTGCGGGGTGGGATAGATACCGAGAACTGAAGAGGGAAGCAAGGCACGTCTGCAGACAAAAAAAGAAAGAGGCCGAAATGCGCGAGTATGAGGAGCTTGAGAAGTTGGCCGACAAGGGTAACGCTCGAAAATTCTATGAAAAGATACGGCGACTTACAGAAGGTTTCAAGACGGGAGCAAACTCTTGTAGGACCCAGGGAGGTGAGCTAGTGACAGATGCCCAGAGTATACTCGATTTATGGAGGGAGCACTTCTCCAGCCTGCTGAATGGCAGTGAACAGGAAACACGCGGAGATGGTGAACCCAAAACTCCAATTGATGACGATGGAAAAGTTGTTCCGTTACCCGACTATGAAGAAGTGAGAATAGCAATCGTCCGCTTAAAAAACAACAAAGCGGCAGGGGCCGATGGATTACCGGCCGAGCTATTCAAATACGGCGGCGAAGAACTGATCAGATGCATGCATCAGCTTCTTTGCAAAATATGGTCGGATGAAAGCATGCCCGACGATTGGAATTTAAGTGTGCTCTGCCCGATCCACAAAAAAGGCGATCCCACAGTCTGCGCCAATTACCGTGGAATAAGCCTTCTTAATATCGCATATAAGGTCCTATTAAGCGTATGGTGTGAAAGACTAAAGCCCACCGTCAACAAACTGATTGGACCTTATCAGTGTGGCTTTAGACCTGGTAAGTCAACCATTGACCAGATATTCACCATGCCCCAAATCTCGGAAAAGACACGTGAAAAGAGAATCGACACCCACCACCTTTTCGTCGATTTTAAAGCCGCCTTCGACAGCATGAATAGCAGCTGCTTTTACGCCGCTATGTCTGAATTTGGAATCCCCGCAAAACTTATACGGCTATTTAAACTGACGTTAAGCAACACTAAAAGCTTCGCCAGGATCGGGAAGGACCTCTCCGAGCTGTTCGATACCAAACGAGGTTTCAGACAGGGTGATTCCTACAGCTGCTGGCTTATGCCGATGATATCGACATTATTGGCCTCAGCAACCGCGCCGTGAGTTCTGCTTTCTCCAGACTTGATAAAGAAGCGAAACGAATGGGTCTGGTAGTGAATGAGGGCAAGACGAAATATCTCCTGTCATTACACAAACAGTCATCGCATTCGCGACTCGGCTCCCATGTCACTGTTGACAGTCATAACTTTGAGGTCGTAGATAATTTCATCTCTCTAGGAACCAGCATCAACACTAATAACAATGTCAGCCTTGAAATCCAGCGCAGAATCGCTCTTGCCAACAGGTGCTACTTTGGACTGAGTAGGCAATTGAAAAGTAAAGTCCTCTCTCGACGAACGATAACCAAACTCTACAAGTCGCTCATCATACCGGTCCTACTATATGGCGGAGAAGCGTGGACGATGTCAACATCGGCTCTAGGAGTCTTCGAGAGAAAAGTTCTGCGAACGATTTATGATCCTTTGCGCATTAGCAACGGCGAATACCGCAGACGATGGAACGATGAGCTGTACGAGCTATACGATGATATTGACAATATTCAGCGAATGAAGAGACAGCGGCTACGCTGGCTAGGCCATGTCGTCCGAATGGATGAAATCACTCCAGCTTTGAAAGTATTTGATACAGTACCCGCTGGTGGAAGCAGAGGAAGAGGAAGACCTCCACTCCGTTGGAAAGATCAAGTGTTCACTGTGTTCTTGACGTGCATACGCTCCGAGCAGTATGGATGCACCCGCCACAAGTTCAAATAGCAATCGTCCGCTTGATATACAACAAAGCCGTGGGCCGATGGACTTCGGCAAACTACTTATAAGGTAAATGCTACAGCGTCTTTGCAAAATATGGTCAGATATAACCATGGCCGACGATTAGAACCCAAGTGATCTCTGTCTAGTCCACAAAAGAAGGATACCACGGTATACGAAAACCTAAAGCCTATCGTCAGCAAACAGATTGGACCTTATCAATGTGACTTTATAACTCGTTGACCAGATATTTCTCATGCGCTAACAAAGAATCTCCAGTATATAAAAATTTGAGCATGGAAAATAACGCAACCTCTCTGAAGCTTTGCTTAAGAAAGAAGAGAATACAAGAACATATTGGAACGCTTTCGAGCAAAGATCATGTGATATGAAACTTACTCACTTATCTATTATCTTTGGGCCTCGATTAGGTTTTGTTGCCAGCTCAAGCTAAGAGATCGAGGCCCAACAATCAGCTGTGAGTTAAAAATGTGAGCTGCCGTACACAATTCGCTAAAAACTAATTTTCAAGTCAGTGCTTTTTTTTTTAATTTTCAACAGAAGTTTGCTTTAATTATACCTATTTATAACAAAAGTGTGCAAATTAGCTTTGCTGGCGAAAGAACAAGAAACCCAAGTCCACAAACGGTTTAAATTCTTTCAAAAAATATTAGGTTGAGTGTTCAATGCACAATTTAAGATCCAATTTTTTTGAATAAATAGTAGTCAATAGTTACGAAAAATATTTAATAACACACAAAAATACTACTTAGACATTAACATTTCTTGCGGGCTTATCTTTTTTATTAAAAAAAATTTTATTTAGATTTGTGACAATATTTGGTATTTGCAGTTATTTACTGTTTATTATTATTATTTTTATATATTATCTACAATAATATCTTTTGTAGTTTGTTTATATCCCATTATTTTTAATTTTACATTATACCTGTATATTATGTAATGTTATTGGCTTTAATATACATACATAGTTCACTTCAGTGCTCGCAGTTCATATAGTGATGAATTGGTACGTTTAAATATTCGCTTTTTGACGTTGTTTGCGTATCAGAGACTTTGCTACCCTATCCCACACTATCATTTATTTCGTAATGATCGCTTAGATGGAAGAGGTATTGGAATGGCTTTGTTTTGTAGAAACAGTCTGAATGTTAATATTATAAGTTCCAATTCTTCTGATATTGTGTTTCTAACTGTCGAGATTTCGGATACGAGCACGAAAGTTTTGGTGTTTTGTATGTATAATCTGAACAAGAGCATTTCACCGCAATTTTTCTTCTATGATCTTGCTTCTCGTCTTGACTATGATCACTATGTTATTTGTGTTGTACTGCTGATTCTTTATTCTAAATTTTTTTAGACTTAGTCACATCTTGTTGCAAGTTTGAAGTTAATTCTTTTATGTGTGAGAGTTTCTTTCAATGCTCGTCCTAGTCTTCTTGGCATTTTCATAGTCCCACGTTCTACCGCTGTACTTTTGTTTGAACAAATCTCTTTCATTTCTGATCAGGATTAGATTTTTTCTCTTTCGAATTAACTTAAAAACTGATGTAGGAACGAAGTTCTATTGACGTGGCTTTAAAGCCATTAAACCTGAGTTGTTGTCAGATTTAAACCGGTTCCAATGGACCAACAGAAGAATATTGTCCCGTTTACAAACATGCTCGGAATTCGGCTACTTTTTCTCTGCGACTAGCTAAGAACAACTTTTTTTGTGAGGAGGAAGAGGCAAGATGAGTTTGCACTATTTATGTGTTCTTAGTGTGAACGGCTCCGTAACTTTACTTAAAGTTTAGAAAAAGTGAAGTATTAAATCGTTAGAATGTATACATCTGTTGAACTGGATGTATAGCTACTTAAGTTGGCAGTAAAATAAAATTATTTCTAAATATAAGCAGGGAAATGAAAAATAAAATTATGAAGAAAAGTAAAAAGTGAACCGTCGATGTAATGAGTCATCAACGCTCAAATCAGAAAAAGCGATGGCAGAGAGAAATGCGCATTTTACTGTTGTTGCGAGAAAATCACCACCTAACAGCAATGCAAAGGAAACAGTTCATCTTTAAAGACGTTAACGCAAACTTATTCTTCAGCAGCTACGGAGAAAACATAGAGTATAATATCTCTTTCCACTGCAACTGTAAGTTCTTCAACAATAGCAAAATATAAACAGCTATGCAGTCAAGCAGCGCAGCACCAGCAGCAACAAGGTATGCCAGCCAAACGAAATAGGGTCGGCAGTGCCGATAGGCATAGATCGCTATATTATCGTGATAACTAAAAGTATGAAATCTAGTCTTTCCAAAAACTTGAACAAAAACAGGTTTGCTTCGCTATGCGAGAAACAGCCAATAATAGACATAAAGGGTGTTTACACAGTCGCCAATAACAAACCTCCACCAATCTACTCGTAACGAATATAGCCAAGCTAAAAGGCACGAACAATTTTCACATTATACCTCTTCAAAAAGAAAGCAAAAATAAAAGTACACAGCGCAAACAACAAGAATTACTACTTTTACCAGTTGAATAGTGCAAAAGTAATTAAGGGAAGCCACAGTTAACTGAGGCAATATAAAAGAAACTCTAGAAGAGCAAGGGTTTGCAATTAGGGGGGTCGTTAAGATAAACAATACTGTTAAGAAGTTGGTCACACAAAATCCTACTGTACATCACGTACTATCTGGGTAGCAAGTGTTGGTCTTTACCATTCTAGCCAGTGCCCCTTGAGTAAAACGGATGTAGCACAAAAAAAGCGTACCAGCTGCGGTTGCAATCACACCACTAATTATAGAGGTTATTCGGTTTATAAAGAATTAAAATCTAAATTTGCTCAAAGAACCAACAATATACTATTTCCGTTCCGGCCCTTTCCAACCTATCCAACTTGAATATTGGTCAAATTACTTATGTCCACGTACTAAAAGCCAGTGAACCGTCCTCACCAGTCATTCCTTCCAGTACTGGAGTTGATGTCGTGATTCTTAAACTAAGCCAGTTCATGACACAAGGCCAACCATGCAAAGTATGGTCCAAGATCTATTGTAATAAAGCACCAAATGCTTGTTTATGGAATGCTAATGGTGTAAACCAGTAAAATTAGCATTCAAATTATTTTACAGATTCACGAAATTGATGCTATGCTTTTATCGGAAACACTCTCACCCATAAGTATAATTTTTATAATCCTGGGTTTAAGTTCTACAGCACTTATCACCCAGACGGCAAAGCAGATTGTAGTGCAGGTATACTTATAAGGAACCGTCTTAAGCACAGTTTTCTTCACTTCTTTTCAACAAACTGGTTGCTGTCAACTTCGATAACTCTTAAATATAGGGGATTAACCTTACTTTGGCTGCGATTTACTGTCCGCCACTTTTCGTAATAACATTTAGCGACTTTTTCATGACTCTGGGAGATGTTTAGGTACTGGTGACTATAATGCGAAGATACATTTTGTGGTTCGTAACTAATTAACATTAAGGGGGTCTCCTCATCAGTCAGTTTCAAAAAATCGATTTTTTTTTTTTGCTTCAATCGTTAGAATTATTATTAAAGAATATTCTTGCAAATTTTGAGAGTCCAACTCAAACTCGTTTAGGATTTACAAATCTGAGTAGAGTCTCGCGTGGGGCAAGCGCGAGCTAAACTAAAAACTTTAAAGCCTATTTCCCGAAAACCGTATTTTTTAAAATTCCGTGCACGATTAAAAATGAACCATTAAAGCTATGTATACAAGTAAGACACCGTTTTTTAGATAATTTTATTGTCCATAGATTGAACTAAAAATATTAATTAAAAAATTTTTATTTTACAATGTTATCAACTCAATTATTCTTAGAAAAAGCACTAAAAATCGAGTACTTTTTTAAAAAAATGACAAAAATGTTAAAATTTCAACTTTCAATCACCATAATAGTCTATGATCTGCAAAAAAGCCTTCTGAACAAGGAAGTATTTCCATTTTTTGTTTCAGATAAAAATTACGGGCTGAATCATGCACGGAGTTTGAGTTGTTAATCGCGAGCTGCTGCGCAAGATTTTTCATAAATCAGCCATTTTTAATTATTTTGACATACAATAAACTTTTTTTTGTTGAAGAAATATATGTTCAAAAATATGCAAAAGATCATTTGTTTCTCTTGTTGTTTTCATGTTCAAAAAAAATCCTGAAAAACCTCTTTTTTTGTAAGCTACTGATGAGGAGACCCCCTTAATTATGTCAACAGTTAAATCATAACGTCATAGGAGTACCAAAATAAGCTACGATTTTATCTCCCCAAGACAACCAACTTACTGACGCAAAGAAATTACATGACTAGATTGACTTTGCAGTCAGTAAAAATGCTAGATATGAAGGAGGAGACTAAAGAAAGATGGTATAAAACAAGATAAAACAGGCATTTAGGTACGAAGAAGAAAGAAATATGAAATATTTTATACCGTTTTTGGCTCCCAAAGCTTCTGCTAAAAAATCCCTTAGAAAAGCTATCAAAAACCTTAAGCCATCTGTAAGCACTGATGCACCGTTGAGACTGCGTTACGGTTCATGCGCCAGAACGGATGAAAAAAGGCGACTTGTTTCACAGACCACCTCAGTATGGTACTTCAACTTAATACTGCTACAAATAATGCAGCTTTGTCCTCGAACCATACTGTTCCAAGAAACACTGTCATATGCAGAGCATCTGTGTCTGAACCAAAACACATTACCGCCTTGAATCCAAAAAAATCTCCAGGAGACGATCATATCTCACCAAAAATGCTGAAAGAACTACTCTCCGGTTTTCATTTCCTAACTTTATCCAGCTTGGGCAACTCAACCGTTCAAATTCGCCCTGCTGCTCCAAAACCATCAAGTCCTCCGTTAAGGTACATCGGGACAGGAAAACGGCTCCCAATATAGTGGAGAAGCTTAGCGCCGTCCCTGCCGGAAAACTGACGGAGGTTCAAAGAGCCAGCCTAAAATGGGCGATAGGCATTCTCGCTGCCAGTGAGAAGCGGACGGCAGGTTCAGACAGCGAGAAATCACTCTCTATAACAAAAAGCCCTAGGTCTTAGGAAAACACCTCGAGTAGATCCAAGAGGCCCAGGCCCGCAGCATCACATCAAAAGCCGACCACCCAAACTGCAAGACTCTTTAGCTAGGTTGCCAAAGAGCACCTCACTCTTTTGTTCGTAGACTGGGGGCACCCGGACGGATATATTGCTCCAGAAAAGTGGAAATCTGTAGTGATGAGTTTGTGTAGGGTGTACAAGGAGATACTACAAACGCACCCTGAACACGTCGTTCGTGACGCAGGGTGGCACAAGGGCCGGTCCGAATCAAAACATCTTATCCTTCTAGACAGGTTCTGCATGAACATAACGACTGGCATAATAACTGGACACTGTTGTATTGTTGTTGTTGTTGTTGTTGTTGTTGTAGCGATTCCTTAGCCCAGCTTAGGACAGGCTTGATCAATCTGAGTCGTCGAGGTCATCTAAAGGAAGGTCCAGGATACGTGTTGTTTCAAAGTGATTGGACCAAAGGGAGAGCGGGGTTAGATGAGTCGGTTTAAGGGGGCATGTGAAGAGATGCGGAGACACTCCACATGCAGAGCATACGTTGGGTATGCTGGGGTCGAGTCTGGATAAGTAGCAGTTTAACCTGCTACAATATCCAGAAATAAGTTGTGCCAGGGTCACGCGGGTCTCTCGAGACAGCTCGAGCTCGTTGCCTGCAATAGGTGGTGGTTTATCTCTGAGCACGCCATTAATGGGAAGGGAGTCTTTGAAGGTATTGACTGACTACTGGTGAATGGCGTTCAGTACTTGTCAGTACGCCGTCCTGTCCAGCGGTTGTTGGCCGTGTTGCTGGATGGTGCTCTTCATATCAAGTACTCCCTTTTCGATGTGTCTAGGTGGAGGTTCGGCTTCAATAAGCTCCCCACGGTAGCATCCCAGTAGGAGCTGCTTGCACAGCAAAGCATTATGCTCCTTAACTCGTAGCATAGATGCTGCGCTGTGCAAGTGATGTTCCGGCGACATTAGGAGGTTTCCTGTCGCGGTCCTAAGGGCGGTGTTTTGACAGGCCTGTAACTTTTTTAACTGCGTCTCGTTCATCCCCGGTGAACAGATCGGTGCAGCATAGCTTACGTGTGGTCAGCCAATTACTTTGTAGGTTGCCAGCAAGGATTCTCTGTCTTTACCCCAGGTGCTGCCGGCTAGCGCTTTGAGTATTTTGTTGCTTCCCTGGAGTTTTGCCGCAATTACGGTCGTATGCGGAGTCAAGGAGTGCAGGTTATCGAATGTGACTCCTAATATCTTTGGGAGCCGGTTGTATTTTTAATTGTCATGCAGTGAAGAATTGAGAAAGATCGGCGAGATAGCAGTTCACTTCCGAGCAGAGGTTATCAATATCCTGGCCAGACGCCAATATCGTGCAATCATCGATATACGAGGTCACGAAAACTCCTTCTGGTGGCGGAGGGAGTTTCGATATATAGAAATGAAATAATTTAACTTTCATAAATTTCGATGTTTCGCCTCGGAATATTACCGATAATTGTTGACCACTCAGGTAGCCCATGATCCACCTCTGCAACCCCGGCGGTAAAGAGGATTCCTCAATGTCCGTGAGCAGCACTGAATGGTTGACGGTGTCAAAAGCTTTTGACAAATCCATTGCTACCAGGACAGTTCTCGCGCAAGGTCGGTTTTGGTTTAGGCCATTGACTATCTGAGTGTATATGGCGTTTAGTGTTGTTGTGGCACTATGCAATTAACGGAAGCCATGTTGATGTGTTGCTGAACGCAGTTGGTGAGTGGAAGTAGAGAGCAGCAAGGCCTCCAATGTCTTCGCTACTAGGGAGAGGAGAGTTATCAGCCGATAAGACTCTCCTTTGTTGGCTGGTTTCCCCGGCTTGAGTAGCGGGACCACCCGGCCCCTTTTCCACACATTAGGTATCATTAGGGTGGACAAAGACAAGTTGAGGACCTTGGTGAGGAAGTCTGCTCCCGCTGGTCCAAGATGTTTTAGCATCAGCATGCTTATTCTGCCAGGGCCGATGGATTTGGACGCTTTTGCCTTCCCGATGACCCCCTGAACCTCTTTTCTGGAGAAATCAAGCGCCGCGCTGGTGATTGGCAGTTTGCGCATACGGCGGGTTACACGTCGCTTTGTTTTGTCTACCGCAGGTTGTAGTGTAAAGAGTCGGCTGAAATAGCTCGCGCATCTCTTCGGATGAAATTCCACTCGGTCAACGCGTCTCGGCGGGTTAGACAACGACTCGACTGTAGCCCACAGCTTGGTTGGCCTGAGGAGAGATTTCAGGATCTTAAGTACTCCTCCCACTTTTTCCGCTTGTGGCTGTTCACTACAGTACGAATCTCTGCTTTAAATCACTGATTAGGGGATTCCCGGGATCGGAGTTACGAAGGGTGTCACGACTAGATGCTGAAACACGGGCGGATTTCCGCAATTCAGTACAGGTCGCCAGGCTATACTGTTTATCAGACCAGCACTCGCATTTGTTTTATCAGGCGAGCTTTGGGAATTACCCACAACTCTGGTGGTCAATGATCGATATTGCGCAAAATGTCGAATCGTCTATCTGTTCCGCCAGCTCCATTCCTCTACGGTCAATTGACAGGCTAGAATGCCAAAAATCGTGATGCGCGTTAAAGTCGCACAAAACCAAACGGTTTTCGCCTCTGAGTAGCGCACTTATATCAGGGGTATGTCCAACTGGGCAACTCGTAACATTAGGAATGTATATGTATATGTATATTAAATATTTCGAGCTCGGCATCGTCTGACCGGATAGCTATGCCCTGACATTCTAGGGTAGTATCCCTGCGGCCGATGTCGCCATGGATGAGACGATACTGCACGGTGTTGTGTAAGATAAACGCTAAGCCTCCACCATGGGTTCGCTCGCGATCCTTATGTTGTATCCAGCCCTGCTCAGAAGATCCGAGCGGGCGGTCAGCTTCGTTTCCTGAATCGCAGCAATTGACAGATGCTCCCGGCTCATTAAGTCGACTATCTCGTCGATCTTCAGTCCATTGCAGTTAAATTGTAAAAGTCGTGTCTGTCTCGGGGGAACGTTCGTGATGCGGGGGGTGAGAGAGTGATGCGTGGATGGAGTGTGTTGCTGCTGTGTTCCGCAAGTTGTTGTTGGTTGACGGTGTTGTTGTAGAGGTAAGCGGGGGCAGACTCCTACAGCACGGGACAACGTTCGCATCACGTGGTGCGCAGGCCAGAGCACTTCCGAAAATGACACCAGCCAGAGCAGGAGTTGCATATAGATTTGGAGCAGGCCAGCTGCGAGATGTTGCTCCGTTGGCGTACTTCGATTAATTTTACCTGTTGACCTAAACGGGGTTAGATCGCCGAAAGGGTGACAGCCTTTGGCCGGTGTGCTGCTGGCGACCAGCAGCCGCATCAACTCAACTCAACTCAACACGTAGGTCGCGCTAAGGGGATATTTGATTCATTGTCCCCACATTGTTGATAGAAATTTTCTTCTGTCAGTGTCACTGCAAGTTGGACATATAAGATGGACAGCATAGCTATCTTATCTTAAATGACATCCAGCACTATTACAAAGGCAAATGTACAAATCCTTCTATCATCAAAAAAGTTATCAAGGGTGTAGTCGTTTTATGTTTAACTAAAAATCTCAAATGCGTTAAATCAGTACAAAAATTAAATTAAATTTGTTTTCACAAGTCTGTTTCCAGCAGATTCGAAAATCGGGTTTGCTTATCTTCGAAAAAAGTAAACCAAGTCAGTTTCATAACACCATTTCAAACAGATATGGATTTTCAATTCGGATCAATAAGCAATTCAGTGTCGGTTTCCATAACACCCCTGAGCCACAGGTTTATTATATGAACAAAGTTGTTGGTATGGAATAGACGAAAAAAATGCAAAACAAACTTACCGAAAAATAATAATTTTTGGCCTCAGAAACACAAAAATTATAATTTTTTACCATTTTTCACCGTTTTTTGCCAATATCTCAGCTATAGGTCCACAAATATTGACTTTTTTTATTTCGAATGAAACAAATGATTTTCAATTAATTTTTTACCTTTTACGTCTATATACCTATATGATAGCTTCATTATCCGCAAGGGTAGTTCACCATCAACATCATATTCAGCAACAGGATCAGGGTCAGAAAAAGCATTTTTGTTCTTCGTATTTAATTTTTTCCAATAAGTATGATGAATCCAATTGGAATGGATGGTTTTTGGTTCATTCTGTGCAACAGCAAACTTGTCATTGAACCGTCAATGAATAATCGCCATACATCTACGTTATAATTCATTGCCAATTTACGTACCAAACCTATCATAACATTGCAGTAAGTAAACGTGTTTTCATCGTTAAGGGTATACAAATTCTGGAAATCAGCTTAGCGTTTCTGGTATGATGTGGATGCGAGTTTTCTGTTCTTCCAAAATGTGGTCCGCATTCCATCGCGATAAACCCAATTTTGCATCAATGTAACCCATTCAGTTCTGTTTGAGCAGTTTTGGTGCAGCAACATTTAGTACCCAATCAAAATCAAATTTATTGGTACGATTGGGCCAAGCAGTTCCTTCTTCCTCGGATACATTTTTCGGAGTCGGAGGCTTGAGTATATCGGTTTTGGTGCAGCATTTTGAACATTTAGTACCCAATCAAAATCAAATTTATTGGTACAATTAGGCCAAGCAGTTCCTTCTTCCGCGGATACATTTTTCGGAGTCGGAGGCTTGAGTATATCGACACCAGGAGCGCGCTTCATAATGTCCCTGTCGGTCTTCCATCCACATTCCTGGCTTCACATAGTGCAGATCCAGTCCAAAAGATTTGTATAGCAACTTTTACAAACCCTGTTCGGCATATAGTATTGGAATTATGAATATTTTTCTGCTTTTTCAAATGGTATTCACACGCCTCCATGCTTATATGCATAAGTACAATTCTCAGGTGTACAGTGAAGCAATAAACATAAAGTGTATTAAGAATGGTCTACGATTGGTGCAACATTACGGGTATTTCCTCACGTTTGAACTAGCTTTAGTCGTTGTGTTTATTTGTGAGTTGATACATCATTGAATATTCGTGAGTGGGGTATCCCATTATTTTGCGTCCGTCATTGAACATCGTATTGCGGACAGTATTGTTCTGTTAACTCGTTCCGCTTGACCGTTTGCTCGGGGTTTTCGAACTGCAGTTTTTACATGTTGTATTCCGAATCGTGACATATAATTTTCAAACTCCTTAGACGTAAAGGCGGTTCCACCATCGGTGGTAATACGTAGTGGCTCACCAAATATAGCCATAACGTCTTGAAGTATTGATAAGACCGGCGCTGTCTTGGTGCTTCGTACAGCTTTTAACAATGTGTATTTCGAGAATCCACAAACCAAAACAATAATGTGCTGGTTGCCTCTTTTGCTTTTTATAAATGGACCAAGATGATCCATGTACATCGTTCTAAATGGAATAGGCAGAATGTAGTTAAGATGCATCTGGCTTTTGAACTTACCCCTTTTATTTTATTCAGACAACATTCGGGACAAGCTGCGATATATGATTTTACGTAGCGTCTCATACGCCTAAACCAAAAATATTTCTGCATTCGTTGTATGGTCTTCTCCACTCTAAAGTGGCCTGCGTCGTCGTGAGATGCTCGGGTTATACGCCCAATCGTTGGACGTATCCTCTACAACGGCTAGAACTCGTTCAGCTACCGTATCAGCCTTCTGAGGCGGTAGACTCGGTGATCGGTTTAAGCAGTCAACGTGCTACATCTTTGACCCCGGGCGATGTTTGTAGTCAAACCCGTACTCTTGCAATCGCAAGGGTGTACCTAGCAGATACATTCGGAACCTGTCGAGTGTTTCCACAATGGCTAATACATCTAACTCGTGACTGGCATAGCGTGATTCGGCATCGTTACACTGGCGGCTGTAAAAGGACACCGGCTTCAATCCTTCTGGTTCCTCTTGAAATAAGATACCTGATAGTCTTATATGACTAGCATCCTTATGAACTTCGTGCGCTCTTGAGGGATCGTACAGTGCTAGAACCGGTTTGCTTGTAATTGTTTTCTTTAATGAGCCGAATGCATTCTCATGTTCTTCATTCCAAGTAAAAGATGCGTCTGGTGGTGCTTCGTGTGGCTATGCTTATCCAGGAACTTTCGGAAGAATCCCGTTAGTCCAGGAAATTGACGCACTTCATCTGCATTTGTTGGCTTCGGAAACTCGTTGATGCACCCTTTCTGCTAACGTTGTGTTTAAGGAACCTAACGCTTTCTACTAGGAAACTACATTTTGACGGTGGCAGTGTTAGCCCAGTTCGACGTATTGCACCCAAAACCCCCTTCAATACGAATTTACCTTCTTCCACTTTTGGACTAGCTATAATTAATTCATCAACGTAACTAACAACCTTGTCGCGTTGCTGTGGACTAGATGTCAATTTTGTTACCATTTCCTGAAAATGCATTGGCGCATTTACCAGACCAAAAGGCAATGCGTGAGGAATGTCGTGTACTGCTTACTATCCTCTGCTATCGGAATTTGGTAGTACCCTCGTTTGCCAACAAATTTGCAAGAGTTGTTGTCAACTCCTTTTGCTGTTAACGGTACTTGGTTTTGTCACTTTGCTATCCATTGTCGTAGTATTGCATTTACCCAATTGTGACACGTCTTCGGCAAACAATCGAGTAAAAGGTTAAGGTCGATACGTTGGGCTTCGGGAAGGTTATCGTTGACTTTGAACTCATTGCTTTTAACGTGCAACTGAAGAGCTCCGTTGTCGATGATTAACCGTTTATCCTTGTGACATAGTATGTCCCTACCCAAAAGTAAATCATAACCTAGAACGTTTGTTATTTTATAGTGAGCTAAAAGGCCTGGTTTGTCTGTATGAATTGAATATTTTGTTATACAACAAAGAAAATTGGTAGAAGTGACAGCTGTTTCGGAGATCACATTGGCTGGTATGACAAAGAGATATGCTTTGATAATAGCGTTGTTAATATTTAGTTCGGCTGCACCTTCCATTTGGATTCGATTATTGAGCATTCAAACCCTTGCAGAAGTTTGTATACTGGTACGGCTGTGACATCAGGCGGTTTTGCAGTCTCACAAATCAATGAGTAGTCGCTGTCTGTGTTTACCAAGGCATGATGGATTTTATCCGCGATGATAACCTGTTGCATTATCGGAGGAACGATGTTGTTTACTTTAGATTACCCGATTTCGGCAACTGTTACCTTAGTGTTAGCTAGGCAATTCTTTACATCATTGCCTCCTTTGGAACTTCTGCTGCAGCGTTGCTCCTTTTGTGGATATGGACACTTAACAGCGATGTGTCCATGCTTTAGCATATCGTTACTCCACATATACGTTCCCTGTGATTGTTCAGCCTTCGTCACAAACTGATGCGCCATAATTGTTTTCTTTAGTGGATCGAATTCAGGAAGTACACCGATGACATCTTGTACTTGGTACCTTGGTGCTTGATGAATGTCTGACGCATATCTTGAAGTCTGTGGTGCTTCCATTCGCTGTGGATCATTTCCCTTAAATCGCTAATAAGTTTTTCCCATGGATCTTCCTGCTCTAAATCACTGGCCTCGACTTGATCGCTGCCGAATGCTTCCATTAATGTTGCAACTTTATGAGCCTTGTTGCCGGTTACTGATATTTTTGCGTTCCGTAGCAGTTTATTTAACTGAGTAACATTTAAACTGTCTAGCTTTTCTTAACTACCAAACTCTTTTACAACTGTTCTAAGTATTCTTTCATACAACTTTTTACTTTCTTGATCAGTTGTTTTTCCGCAAAGTAAAATTGATGTGTCTGCTACGATGTTTGAACTAGACTGCCAAAAAATTTACTTCTTCCCCTTTACTTTTGCGCCACTTACTTTTCTCTGAAGTAATCTTTGCTTTGCCGCCGCTGCTACCAAGCTGTCGTTGTCGCGTATTTCCTGTGTATTTCCCCTTTCCTTTATGCGTTGTACACAAGCGTTGTCGATTTCGGCGAATTATTTCCGTTGAGCTAAACGTTGCTTCCTTTTCGTATAAGTGTGATGCTTGCTAACCAAGCGTTGTTAGCGTCGTTGACTCTTTCGTGGAAAGTTTTAGCGTTGTACGTTGCTCGTTACTTTCCCCTTCGTTGTGCGATGCGTTGCCCCGTTGAAATTTTTGAATTTCACTTTTTCCGTCGTGAAATCTTACTTTTTTTAATTTATTATATTAACATGTAGGCTTATGTGAATGAATCCTTCTTCTGAAGAATGGTCCACGATTGGTTTAACATTAACTTTCTCTCTCTACTGCTCGTTCAATACTTACTCTCCTTGATGACGTTCACTTATTTGTCGTTGACAAGTGTCCATTAGATGCTAAACTCAGCTTGCATGTTTGCTTGCTTAGACGCTTAACAACACCAGGAACTACTGAAAAACGTCAGTTCCCCTAAGTGGTGTAAGCTTGACTTACAAAACCACTGGAGCACTCCCTCGCTCAGCAAATTTTTAAGAGCCAAAGAGCTCAATAAATTATCGACGTAATAAATGGGATGGTCTCCCCGCACCATATCCAATTTTTCACCCGGAGCTCACACCTGAGTTCCACCCAATAAATACATAGTGAGTAAAGAGGAATGGTCACCCCGCACCACCTCTAATTTTTTCCTATGCAGGGGGATGGGGCCATGTGCAGAAGTTCACGCAAGTGAGGAAAATTTTTGACTGCCATTCACCTGGGAGTGGCCAGAAACGATTCTTTTGCATATGGTTCAAGCTGCTCACGACTTCAGACCACGTATCCCCTGGGTAGCCAACGAATATCCGTTTGGAGGCGAGCTAAAGTGAGAAGGCGAATCCCATGCGGTTGTGCGTAGGGTTTGGAACCCACCACATGAAAAAACAACCCAATGAAAAACCATTTTAAGCCTCGGATGAGAGACCTCTATTTTGATGACGACCCTCGCAAATGTTTTAAGGATTACGATTTTAGGGCATGCACCTGGAATGTCCGGTCCCTTAAATGGGAAGGTGCCGCTGCCCAGCTGGTTGATATCCTCATAAAGTTAAAGGCTGACATCACTGTCTTCCAAGAATTGCGATGGACGGGACGAGGACGGAAGAAGGTAGGTCCTTGTGAATCTTACTACAGCGGTCATATAAAGGAGCGCAAATTTGGTGTCGGATTCGTGGTGGGAGAGAGACTCCGTCGCCGAGTACTGACATTCACTCCGGTGGATGAACGTCTAGCCACAATTCGCATCAAGACAAAATTTTTCAACAGGAGAATGATGACTTGACCAAAGATGCCTTTTACGAGCGCCTTGAGCACACTTATGAGCGCTGCCCCGTCACGACGTCAAAATTGTGCTTGGCGACTTCAACGCTAGGGTGGGCAAAGAAGATATCTTTGGTACGACTGTCGGAAAGTTCCCAACATTGACTTGGATCACTATCTTGTCGCAGCGAAGATACGCACGCGGTTCTGTGTATCGAAGAACGCCCGTCAACAAACACAAGGAAGGTTCGACGTTGAAAAACTGGAATCACAGCAGACTGCCGAGCGGCTTTCTACTCGACTTGCACACCTGCTCTCTGGGAACACTCATGAGCAACCCGGTATAAGGGAACTGTGGGACGGCATTGCAAACTCCCTGCGTACAGCTGCAAACGAAACCATTGGATTTCGGAAAGGTCGCAAAAACAGCTGGTACGATGAGGACTGCCGTGTCGCAGTGGAGAGAAAACAGACTGCCTACCTCTCAACCTTGCGATCGACCACAACACGTGCGGGGTGGGATAGATACCGAGAAATGAAGAGGGAAGCAAGGCACGTCTGCAGACAAAAAAAGAAAGAGGCCGAGATGCGCGAGTATGAGGAGCTTGAGAAGCTGGCCGACAAGGGTAACGCTCGAAAATTCTATGAAAAGATACGGCGACTTACAGAAGGTTTCAAGACCGGAGCAAACTCTTGTAGGACCCAGGGAGGTGAGCTAGTGACAGATGCCCAGAGTATACTCGATTTATGGAGGGGGCACTTCTCCAGCCTGCTGAATGGCAGTGAACAGGAAACACGCGGAGATGGTGAACCCAAAACTCCAATTGATGACGATGGAAAAGTTGTTCCGTTACCCGACTATGAAGAAGTGAGAATAGCAATCGTCCGCTTAAAAAACAACAAAGCGGCAGGGGCCGATGGATTACCGGCCGAGCTATTCAAATACGGCGGCGAAGAACTGATCAGATGCATGCATCAGCTTCTTTGCAAAATATGGTCGGATGAAAGCATGCCCGACGATTGGAATTTAAGTGTGCTCTGCCCGATCCACAAAAAAGGCGATCCCACAGTCTGCGCCAATTACCGTGGAATAAGCCTTCTTAATATCGCATATAAGGTCCTATTAAGCGTATGGTGTGAAAGACTAAAGCCCACCGTCAACAAACTGATTGGACCTTATCAGTGCGGCTTTAGACCTGGTAAGTCAACCATTGACCAGATATTCACCATGCCCCAAATCTCGGAAAAGACACGTGAAAAGAGAATCGACACCCACCACCTTTTCGTCGATTTTAAAGCGGCTTTCGACAGCACGAGTAGCAGCTGCTTTTACGCCGCTATGTCTGAATTTGGAATCCCCGCAAAACTTATACGGCTATTTAAACTGACATTAAGCAACACTAAAAGCTCCGCCAGGATCGGGAAGGACCTCTCCGAGCCGTTCGATACCAAACGAGGTTTCAGACAGGGTGATTCCTACAGCTGCTGGCTTACGCCGATGATATCGACATTATTGGCCTCAGCAACCGCGCCGTGAGTTCTGCTTTCTCCAGACTTGATAAAGAAGCGAAACGAATGGGTCTGGTAGTGAATGAGGGCAAGACGAAATATCTCCTGTCATTACACAAACAGTCATCGCATTCGCGACTTGGCTCCCATGTCACTGTTGACAGTCATAACTTTGAGGTCGTAGATAATTTCATCTCTCTAGGAACCAGCATCAACACCAATAACAATGTCAGCCTTGAAATCCAGCGCAGAATCGCTCTTGCCAACAGATGCTACTTTGGACTGAGTAGGCAATTGAAAAGTAAATTTCTCTCCCGACGAACAAAAACCAAACTCTACAAGTCCCCCAACGTTCCTGTCCTGCTATACGGTGCGGAAACATGGACGATGACAGCATCAGATGAGTTGGCGTTAGTGGTTTTCGAGAGAAAGGTTTTGCGTAAGATATATAGTCCTTTGGGAGTTGAGACGGCGAATACCGCAGAACGATGAGCTGTGGGAGATATACGGCGACATTAACTTAGTGCAGCGATTCAAGAAACAGCGGCTACGCTGGCTAGGCCATGTCGTCCGAATGGATGAAATCACTCCAGCTTTGAAAGTATTTGATACAGTACCCGCTGGTGGAAGCAGGGGTAGAGGAAGACCTCCACTCCGTGGGAAGGATCAAGTGGAGAGTGACCTTGGTTCACTTGGCATTTGCAACTGGCGCCAGGCGGCTATAATCGCGTAAGCGGTGCCAACGCCAATAAAGAAGAAGAAGAAGAATTTCACCCTCGGACTCCATTAAGAGCCAAAAGGCTCTATGAATATATTTAAGGTATTACTAACCATCACCTTCGCTACTCCTAAACATCCTCTCCCTCCTATCCCCAAGCGTAGAGAACTTTTAACTTCTAATCACGAAAGTCTTGTCGGAAAATCTCCTCCTGTGAATTCCCAAAGCTATGCACTAGGTACAAACATTAAAAGAACCAAATCATATAAATAAATATTGAACGAAAAATATAATAATTATCTCTCTCTGGACTTTTTCGAAGAATTCCAAAGTGAGAAAAACTGGCTAGTCTACACCAAATTTTTCTTGAATCGGAAATATGCATTTAAAAAATTTATATATATTTTACCTTGACGCCATGTGTAGAAGTTCGCGCAAGAGAGGAAAGTTTTTGACTACCGCTCACCGGCGAGTGGCCAGAAACGATAGTTTTACATATGGTTCAAGCAGGTCACGAATTCCGGTCTTAGACCAAGTGTAATCTGCGTAGCCAAGAAACACCCATTTTGAGGTTAGATAAATTGAAAAGGCGGAATACCTTGCGGTTGTGCGGTCGTGTTTGCGGCCCACCACGTGGAAAAAAATCCAATGAAATACAATAAGAGATCAAAGATCCCTATACTCGTAAAATTTTATATAATTCTTCGGTTCGTGCAAATCTGTAGTATACCAGCTTAATTTGGAATCCAATTTATTGTACACATTCCTCTAGACTTGAAACCGACCAACGTTGGTTCGTTTTGATCTTGATCCATTTCATTTCTCTAATACTCTACCTTCTTATACTTCCCGATGTGTGATTATAAATCTCAAATCTATTAGTCTTCGACGATCTATCCAGTCATTACTATTTATTTATGATATCATCAATGGCTTAGTGGATTGCCCTGAGCTGCTTGAGCAATTCAGCATTAATGTTCTTCATAGAACTTTGCGCTCTCATTATCCATTTTATTTAGATGTAAAGAAAGTGAATTATCACAATTACAATCGTATTGTCAGAGTACTCTGAATTTAATGAAGATTGATTTCGCCTTCCCGAGATCTCATATTGGCTCTATTCTTAATGTTTTTTATTCATAGTATACACACATAGGTTTAAGTTTTTAATTTATTGTACATATAGTCTGTAAGACTTGTAAAATCGAATTCAAGTTGAAAATTATAAAAAATTTCTCGGATGGGAGAACTCCCATTTGATAAAGACCACCGCAAATATATTAAGTATCACGATTTGAGGGTATGCAACTGGAATGTCCGATCCCTTAAATATGAAGGTGCCGTTGGTTGATGCACTCGAAAGGATAAGGGTTCACATCAGCGCTGTACAAGAAGTGAAATGTACGGACGAAGGTGGGTCTTTGTGAAATATGATGATGTCACCAAGGATACTTTCTCTAAGTAACGGATAATGATGGATAATTATGATGCATTAATGCACGCCGTAGAAAGACGCTATTGTATTGAACAGAATAGACAAATGTACGAGATGATGCTGGAGATTCGCAACCAATAACCCAATCTCTGCAAGAACTTGCTTCCGAAATGTAGATATTTTATCCACTCAGTCGTTAAACTAAAATGAGCCAGCCGAATAGAGCGAATACTAATAGTGGATACCCACGCTTTGCATTCCATCTGACTTTATCCTTAAAGAAAATAGGCCATTGCCACGAACAAGACGAAAGACGGCAACTGGTGAGGACACCCAAGATGTAGCGGATGTAAATGCAAAATCACAATACGGCGGTGTTACACAAGTTCATAGCCGGGCAGATTGGAGATGAGGACTTCATAGAAATAGTTAGATTTAAAAGCTTAGATATTCTTCTTAGCACAAAGATGTCTAAACATCCAAACCCGTGTAGTATGTACATTATTTATTCAAGTTTTTCCCAATGTTATTATTATCGGCCATCCCCGATAGTGAAAAATATTTACATAATTGACACAAACGCATTGAATTTTCATACATACCCTGCAATGAAAAATATAAGTAGTTAACTAAACAAGTTCATTTTCCATCTATTTATTATGTTAGGCCTCCATTCGGAGGCGATTTAGTATAAATTGTAAGTCCGTCCATTTGTTGGAAAAACACACGCAAAAACCCCGAATTGGAGGAGGAGCTCGGCTGAAAATCGCTTCAGCGGTTACAAAGCGCCAATTAAATATAACTGGTATTTTAACACAGCGATGTTTTATGCTCCATGCTGTCGAGCGAATTGTGTGTAAGACTAAAGCCCACCGTCAACAAACTGATTGGACCTTATCAATGTGGCTTTAGACCAGGTAGATCAACCATTGACCAGATATTCACCATGCGCCAAATCTTAGAATAGACACATGAAAAGAGGATCAGAGATGCTACTTCGGACTGAGTAGGCAATTGAAAATTAAATTCCTCTCTCGACGAAGGAAAACCAAACCCTACAAGTCACTCATCGTTCCCCTCCGGCTATATTGTGTGGAGGCATGGACGATGACAACATCTGATGAGTCGGCGTTAGGAGTTTTCGAGAGAAAGAGGAAGAGAAAGACCAGATAGAGAGGGACCTGGCTCTACTTGGTATCTCCAAATAGCGAGAAAAGGGAACTAATGGCGCAATGTTATAAATTCGGCTATAATCACGTAAGCGGTGTCTACGCCAGTAAAGAAGAAGAAGAAGTATTTATCATACAAATTTAAATTAATATTTTGTTGCCAATATGGAATGAAATATACATAGGTATATGGTATGTTCAAACGTATCCACGTCCTCTATGTATCAGAAGAGCTCATCAACGAAACGAAACTGACTCAATTTAAGTTCATTTTTCGTATATGAGCAAAAATCTTATTACGTCTTCGTTTAGTAATTGCGAGAGTTAAAAAATCATCGGCTAATAACAGGGTGCTAGCGAGATGCAAATTGATCCAATAGTTGACGGCAGGTAGTACCTATTGGATTACTCCAATGGACCATATGATCCACAAATTCAGCCACATCAAGAAATACTGCTGGTATCAAAAAACTATTAAATGCTTCATTAGATTGTAATACTTCGCTAAGGGGATTTGGAAAGCATCTTGAATATTTTCTTAAGAACGTCCTCAAGTACCGGTTCCCTTTTTGAGTGGTATCTCAAATTCTACAGGTGGCCTTAAGATTTTTCGACCTTCTTGGTGAATTGAGAAAAATCGGCGTTAAAGTAAAGATACATCTCTATAGGTGCATCTCTTTTTCACGTTTTAAAACTATATACATACGCTGAAGCCTATAAGCATGTTCGAACATGAAATTTTTCGTATGCACATACCTACATACGTACGTACATATAGAATAAGTGGAAAACTGTACACAGCAATAAATTGTTATTATAAAAGAACATTCTGCCTGCGTGCAGAATAGTATAAAAGGCGAGGAAAATGCAAAGGAAATGAAGCAGCCTTTGTGTTACCTGTGGGATCAACACCACCGGCAAACATAGCGTCCCTGAGGGTTTTTACCTCACGATCACTTATCTATACTCCACTGAGGGTTTTCAGCTCACTGGAACGAGGGCTAGTAGAGTGTTTTCACCTCAACAGCTCATACGAAAGAAGTAGTCTTTGTGTTATCATTAGGTATACTTGCCCGTGGGATCAACACCACCGGCAAACGTAGTGTACCTGAGGGTTTTCACCTCACGAACACTTATTTATACTCCGCTAAGGGTTTCATTACCTGACTTGAGCGAGGGCTAGTAGAGGGTTTTCACCTCCACAGCTCGTACGAAAAAAGTAGATACTTGTCGTAGAAATATAATATAATATATTAGAAACCTTGTATATATATATGGTGTTTACCTAATAAATTTGTTGTAGCGAAAACAGCGTGCTATTACTTTAGGAAACCCTTGGCAAGGCTGAGCTTACCTCATCCAAGTCGAAAACTCCGTTACACTGTATACATTTTTTATTAAATCGCTTGTCTGTACCAGAATTACATTGTTTCCTCAATTTTTGAGGCTGACTGAAATAGCTTGCTGTAAATATTCCGTGTTTGATTAAATGAAAATGCACGTGAATATTTTAGTTTTTGAATTTGGATTTAATCCTTATTCTTTATTGTTATTTCAAAAAAAACAGTATAATTTTAGATTTTTGCGAAAACCGTATAATATTCTAGTTTAAGGAAACCGTACAATTTTTTTTTATAATTTTTACGAAACCGTATAAAAAATATATATATTTTGATTTACAGAACACCGTACAATTTTTTTGCGTATGCAAACGCGCTTGCTTAGTTCGCTAATTTTTTTTCTTTATTTATACTATTTGTATATACATACACTGGAAGGAGTAACGGAACTGAGTAGGGTTGCAGGTAAGTGCGTTTGAGTAAAAGCAGGGAGGTTATTTTTCGGGTAAGTATTCGGGTAGGTATTCATGTAGGTATTCGGGTAGGTATTCATGTAGGTATTCGGGTAAGTATTCATAAATTCAATTCATAAATTATAAGTTATAATTAGTTTTTACATTCATTTCTTTTTCTTATCTTTTATTATAGGTACGACTTATTATTTACAGGATGATGAGGTCATCCTCATCCATGTCTTCAACATGCCGGCGGGCCTGCGGCGACGATGCTTCGACGAGGTTTTCGAGCTGATTTAGCGTTTCTCTCGCTTTCTGCACCAACCCGCGTATTTTCCTCTTTACAGCAGGAGCATTGCGGGAAACAGCTCTTTTTACAGCAGGAGCATTGCGGGAAACAGCTCTTTGGTTTCGCCGGGTTGACGGTTGCTCTTTCCTTGTTTTCCTTGAAGGTGGATTGGTGCGCCGAGTGTCAGCCGGTTGAAAGGTTACCTTTTTCGTTGTCGGTTTAACTTCGGGGAGGTTGTGTATTGGCCGATGGAGCATTGTGTGATGAGCTAGGCCGCAGCGGCGGCAACTGTCGGGGCTATCACAGCATCCCGTGGTATGCGAGGTCGCCAAGCAATTTAAACAGTAGCGATGGACCTTGGCCGATTCATATCGCTCTTCGGGAGTCATCGCTATGAAGGCTCGGCAAAAGCGCAGCGAATGGATGCGGCAACAGAGGCGACACTTTCGGAAACCTTGAGATCTGTAAATATAGAGTTGCAGTATTTGTTAAGAAGCATGTGGGATCGTGTGGAAAACGAGATAAATGAATTGAAAACGTATAAGCTAAGCGGGTGGTAATACACAGAGTTTTGTGATATTGCGAGTAACGACTCCGTTTTGAGTTCGGATATCTACCACTCGGATATTTTGGTCGGGAGCGGGATGAAGTTGTATGACGCGTCCTAAACGCCATTCGTTGGGGGGCAGGAGGTCATCTTTAATGACAACGAGATCTCCTTCAGTGAGATTGAGCTCTTGGCCTTTCCATTTATGCCGTTTGTGGAGCTCTTGGAGATATTCCGACTTCCAGCGTTTACTGAATTGGTGGTGGAGCACTTTCAATTTTTCCCATTTATTCATTAGAGTTAGCTCTTCCGAGTTCGGTTCCGGGATGGAGAGTAGGGGAGCTCCACGCAGAAAGTGGCCTGGGGTCAGAGCTTTTAAGTCGTCGGGATCTTGAGACATTGGGGAGAGCGGTCTGGAGTTAAGAACCGCTTCGATACGAATAAGGAGTGTAGTGAACTCCTCGAACGTAAATTTTTGGCTGCCGGCCACCTTCGTAAAGTGAGTTTTGAAACTTTTCACTGCAGCCTCCCATAGTCCGCCCATGTGAGGGGCGTATGGCGGGATGAATTGCCATGTGAATCCGTGAATGGCGTATTTTTTTGCTATATCCTCTGAGGCTTCTGCAAGGAAGGAGGATAATTCACGTGAGAAACTACGTTGTGCTCCTACAAACGTCTTACCGTTGTCGGACATGACTTTATGTGGGATGCCTCTGCGTCCGACGAAACGTGCAAACGCGGCTTTGAAAGATTCGGTGGTCAAGTCGGAGCACACTTCGAGATGAATAGCCTTTGTGGAGAAGCATATGAAAACGCATACATAGGCTTTTGAGTGAGATGCACGACGGAGTATAGAAGTTTTCACAAGAAATGGACCTGCAAAGTCAATTCCTGTGGTGTGAAAGGGGAGCGAGTACGTTGAGCGTTCAGGAGGGAGCGCCGACATGATTTGGGATTTCATTTTTTGTTTGTAAATTGTACAAACTTTGCAGTTGAATATACACGTCTTGATCTTCTGCCTCATTCGTGGGATGTAATATTCCTGCTGAATCATTCGTGTCATAAGCTGTTTTTCAGCGTGCAAAAGGGTAGCATGGAGAAATGCGAGGAGAAGAGTGCAAAATCTAGAGTTATCTGGGATGATAATTGGATGGCGCTCACTATAACTGAGAGCCGCATAGCTTAGTCGTCCATTCGCGCGTAGAATGCCAGACGAATCTATGAATGGGTTGAGGGAAAGCAGTGGGTCCTTTTTACCGACCGGGGATTTTGCTTCTAACGCTGTAATAGTTTTTGCAAAATATCTTCTTTGCGTACATAAAATGAGACGAGTTTTTGCTTGATTTATTTCCGCTTGTGTGAGGCTAGAAGTATTGGGAGGAGGCAGTTTCCGTGCCTTTTGTGAGAATCTTAATATGAAAGCCGTCACTCTAAGGGCTCTTGAGAAGGAGGAGAAACGGTCTAAGAAGTCCGTATCTTCTAAAGCATGGAGTACTTCTATGTGTCTCTGTTCGGGGGGGGGACGAATGAGTTGGTGAACTTTTCGGCCAAAGTGGGGATGGCCTAGTCAACCACTCGGGGCCTTTCCACCAGAGTGAACAGCTGACGAGCTCTTGGGGTTTGACTCCACGCGTACCTAGATCAGCTGGGTTGTCAGCGCTGGAGACATGTCGCCACGTAGCATTGTTTACGAGTTCGAGGATCTGAGATGTCCTGTTCGCTACGTATGTTTTCCACGTCCATGGGGGTTTTTCCAGCCATGCTAATACGATTGAGGAGTCTGTCCACAAATTTAGTTCATGAGATGGCAGATTTAGGGAGGATCGGATCTGCTTTACTAATTTTGCGAGTAAAACTGCGCCGCAAAGTTCCAGCCTAGGGAGAGAAACGGTTTGTAAGGGGGCTACTTTACTCTTGGCTGCGAGTAAGTGGGATGTAGCAGATTCACCTTGCTGGACTCGTAAGTATACGCAAGCGCAGAATGCCTTCTCGGAAGCATCTGAGAATCCGTGTAGCTGAATGGAACTGTTTGGACTGAATTGCACCCATCGCGGTATCCTTATTTCTTCGATTGCGGCGAGATTTCTCCTGAAGGAGTTCCATTTGTGGAGTGAGATCGGCTTCACGGTTTCGTCCCATTCTGTTCCTTCCATCCATAGTTGCTGAAGAAGAGTTTTCGCTGCTATCATTATGGGCGATAGCCATCCTGCCGGGTCGAAAAGTTTCGCGACAGATGAGAGGATCTGTCGTTTCGTTGCAGTGTCTGAGGATAAGGGGGGGTCAACTGAGTACGAGAATGTATCAGTGAGAGCATTCCATTTTATTCCGAGGGTTTTTGTAGAACTTGCCTCTTGGAATTCGAGAAATTCTTCATCTAAAAGATCAAACGGGGGGATGTCTTTCAGCAGTGACTTGTGGTTTGCTGTGATCTTTTTTAACGGGAATCCGGCTGACTTGAGTACTTCGATAACTTGATGTATCGATTCGCCAGCTGAGTCGAGATTATGTCCGCCTGAGAGGATGTCATCTACGTATGTCTCTCCTCTTAATATTTTTGAGACATGGGGGTATGTCTCCTTAGAGTCCTCGGCTAATTGGTGGAGTGTCCTTATTGCCAAGTATGGAGCGCAGTTGACACCGAATGTCACCGTTTTTAGTTTAAAGTCTTCTATCGGACTATGGGGGGTTCTGCGGAATAGAACGCGTTGGAAGTCTTGGTCTTCCTTATGGACGTATATTTGGCGGTACATTTTTTCAATGTCGCCGTTAAATACATACTTATATAATCTCCATTTTAGAATGATGAGCATTAAGTCATTTTGGAGAACGGGGCCAGTATGTAATACGTCATTGAGTGAAAGACCGGAATGCGAGGTTTTTGAGGCATTGAAAACTACACGGACTTTAGTAGTTTTACTTCCTGGTTTAATCACCGCGTGATGGGGTAGGTAAAATGAGAAATATTTACCGTCGCGTATGATTTCTCGGGAATGGGTGGGTTCCATGTGTTCTAGCGTTAGGTATTCCTCTAAGACTTCTGAATAGGTGTTCCGAAGCTCATCTTTCTTTTCGTTGGTTCGTTCCACGCTGAGGTATTGCTGCTGTGCTGCGGGTCTGGAGTGCCCGAGTGCGATGGAGTCCGGGAAAGCTGGCTTGAATGGCAGCTTTACTACATATCGGCCGTCTTCTCGTCGATGAGTCGTTTTTTTGTAGAGATCTTCACAATATGCATCATCGTCTGTGTATGTGGGGGCCGGTGGTACCTCTTCTTGTTCCCAGAATTTCTTGAGTAATTCTCCTAGTGATTCTGAAGGGGTTTCAATCACCTGAGTAGAGAATGAGGAGATTTCTTCAACGACTGGTCCACTTAATATCCACCCAAATATTGTGTTTTGGGCTATTAAGCTGCCGCCTACATTAATTTTGAGACCTGGGGTGAGTATTTTTGGGATTATATCGCTACCAATAACCATATCTATTCTAGCTGGTGTAAAGCAGTTGGGTCTGCTAAGGGTAGCGTGAGATATTCTGTTAGATCTAATTCTTTTATTTTGAAGGATGGGAGAGTGTGCGTCAATTGAGGCAGTATTATCGCTTGAGCCGCGATTTCTACTGTTTGATTAGCTGAGCATATTGTAATAGAGCATATTCTATTCGAGTTTTGGACTGTGTTACCGCCCATGCCAAGAATTTGGTAGTTGGCTTTTGTGGTGGGGAGACCAAGTAACTTTTGTATACGGGATGTTACAAAAGTTTTTTGAGAGCCTTGGTCAATGAGAGCTCTGATGTGAGTTAACTCTCCTTTGTGGAGAATGGGAATATTTGCTGTGGGAAGCAATGTCCTCTCTTTGTTACTCGAATAGTGAGATAGAGTTTTTGTTCTACTGCTTTCATTTGCCTTTGAGTTTTTGGATGCCTGCTTAGAGGTGCAGGGCTGTTCTTCCTCGACTGTCACTTGAGAGGTAGTGAAGTTTCTTTGAGGTTTTGGGGGGTAAGGCGTGGGGGTGCTCGCAGTATAATGGAGGAGGGAGTGGTGACGTCTTTGACAGTACACGCACGTAAAGTTGCTTTTGCAATCTTTCTCCAAATGCGAGTACGCCAGGCAATTTTTGCAGTAGTTGTTTTCTTTAATAAACTTGTTCCGGTCTGAGACGGACAGTTCTCGAAATTTGACGCACGTTGTCATCGAGTGGTTTGATTGGCATAGTTTACAGGAAACTTGCCTTTTGTTTTGAGTATGGAACGCTTGGGTTTTGTTCCGATAATTAAAAGTTGGGGGAGGGACCGCTGGTGTCCGTTGAGGGTAGCTGGGTTGATTCATCTTCGGCTTATTGGGTCTGTAGGTGCTGAGTCGCTCCACGACCTCGTACCGAGCTGTCAGAAATTGGTCCATTTCTGACCATCGAGGTAACTCCTTCCTTGAGTTGAGGGATTGCTCCCAGAGAGCTAGTGTCTCGTCCGGCAGTTTTGACGAGCAGAGGTAGACAAGCATTATTTATTGTCGTCTGGATCTGTTGAATCCGTTCTCCATTCTCTGTGTGGGCTGGTTGGATGTTGAATAACGTCTTGATTTGGCCATCCACTACTATTCTCCTGTTTTCGTAGCGTGCCTTGAGTGCATCCCATGCTAATGAGAAATTGTGGCCACTGAGAGGGTAATTTTTTATGAGGAGTGCAGCTTTACCTCTTGTTTTCTGTCTCAAGTGGTATAGTTTCTGCACTTCGGATAATTGGGGGTGGTTGATGTACACTGCTGTGAACATGTCCCTAAATGAGGGCCAATCTTCGTATCCTCCGTAGAAGATTTCTGTGTCACACGCAGGTACCTTGAGAAAGCTGAGTGAGTCAGATTGTGTTGGGGGGGGCATCTTTGTGATGGGGGTAATGGGCCGGGAGGAATCCATACTTTGTTGGATTTGGCCAAGTAACTCACTTATCCTGATTTTCGTGAGCATTGCGTTGTCATTTGTTGTCTCATAGGCCTCTGCACATGCTGAGCGTGTCCTTTCATCCTCCACGTTGCTCATCTGTAGGTTTTGGTTGGCTGCCTCCACTAGTTCCATGTGCCTGTCCAGATGGTCCTTGAAAATTTTGAGGGCTGCTTCGGAATGAGTTTCTTCACGGGTGTCCCACCATTTCCCGCAGAATTTTTCCATCCTGGATAGCTCATATAAAAATTTTTTATGCAGCTGGGAGAATTCCTCTTCTTCCGCCTGGGATTTCGAGCGAGTTCGGGGTCCTGTAAGGGGGTGGAGTGATTGGGGCTTCTCCATTTTATCCTCCATTGTGAGATATTTATTTAATTTAATTTTAATATAAAATATTTATTTATATTTATATATATATATATATTTAAGTATATATATATAATTTATAATTAATTTATTTAGGGGGTTAGCTTTTATGTATGTATTGTACTGTCTCAGCGCGTCTGAGCACAGCAATGTATAAATGTATACTGGGTTTTTGTTATACCCCGTTTGTATACTGGGTGTTTAGCTTGCTTACACGAGTATGTACGTATGTATCCTTATATACATACGTGCCTTTGTCCGTTTGCTATTGTAAATAGCGAAGAAGGGGAAATTGCCGGAATTGAAAAAAACACTTTATGTATATATGTGTATGTGTACACATGTACCACAGTTGAGTAGCGGTGGCTTGCTATGCGGTGGTGACTTTGGGCAGTGTAATGTACTTACACTGGTCCGGTTTTGGGCCCGTAGTATTGAGTTTCGGCCCTATTGGGGTGTATATACTGAGAGTATGTATATACTTTAGAGGATATATTAGAGGGGCAACTGGTCCGAACTGGTCCTTTTCGAAGGTGTTTTTGGACCAGTTGGCGTATATAAAAAGGGGAGTTTATATACGTAAGGGGATATATAATAATAAGCGGTTTTTTTGAATTAAATATATTCTTTTTATGGGGAATGCGTGAGTTTGCGCTGTTATATTCGGTAAATGAAAAGTAGGAGATTTTCATTTACCGATTTTGGGGACCCGCTATATATTATTATATATTGTGATTAATTTTTTGTTTAGCGGATTTTGAGATTTTGCTCGAACTTTCCTTGGGAATTATAATTTAATTTTTGAGAATATGTGTGTGTATGGCAAAAGAGTTTCATACACTTCACGAGCAAAATCCGCTAAACAAATATGAGTAAGAATGGGTGGGACTTACTTTGACATCCGGGCTAGTACAAACCAAAATTATTCTGGAGACGGGGACGGGGGAGTGTTGTCTTCTGTGTAGTGCTGTTTCCGTGTTGTTGAGGTTTTGCTGGTGTCCTCTGCAGACTTTTTTTATATTTTTAAATTTTATTTAATTCTTTTTTTTTCTTTTTTTTTTATTTTTTTTTTTTTTTTATGTATATGTATATTTTTTTTTCGTTTATTTTTTTTCCGATATTGTTTTAATTTGTATTTAAGTTTATTATTTATGCACGGAAATTTTATTTATTCAAAAAAATTCTTTTGTTTTGTTCACTTTGTTTTTCGTTTTGCCACTTAAGCGGTTTATTTTATTATATATATTTAATGTTTCACTTTTTTTATTTTTTTTATATTTTGTGAACACACTATGTGTTTATTTTTATGCTTTAAAAATTTTTTGTTTTAATTTTCTGTGTCTTCTTTTGATTATTTTGTTTAATCTTCACAACACTGAGGAATATTATTTCCTTAATTTTTTATTTATGTTCACTCCGTAATTGGGTTTCGGCACCATGTAAATATTCCGTGTTTGATTAAATGAAAATGCACGTGAATATTTTAGTTTTTGAATTTGGATTTAATCCTTATTCTTTATTGTTATTTCAAAAAAAAACAGTATAATTTTAGATTTTTGCGAAAACCGTATAATATTCTAGTTTAAGGAAACCGTACAATTTTTTTTTATAATTTTTACGAAACCGTATAAAAAATATATATATTTTGATTTACAGAACACCGTACAATTTTTTTGCGTATGCAAACGCGCTTGCTTAGTTCGCTAATTTTTTTTCTTTATTTATACTATTTGTATATACATACACTGGAAGGAGTAACGGAACTGAGTAGGGTTGCAGGTAAGTGCGTTTGAGTAAAAGCAGGGAGGTTATTTTTCGGGTAAGTATTCGGGTAGGTATTCATGTAGGTATTCGGGTAGGTATTCATGTAGGTATTCGGGTAAGTATTCATAAATTCAATTCATAAATTATAAGTTATAATTAGTTTTTACATTCATTTCTTTTTCTTATCTTTTATTATAGGTACGACTTATTATTTACAGGATGATGAGGTCATCCTCATCCATGTCTTCAACACTTGCATTTAGGGGTTTTCATAAGATTCTTGGATGTTTTTGTCTCGAGCTTAAAGCCAGCAATCTGAAAGTTATAGTTGTTCCTTAAATACTTTTCAGCTAGTAGCATAACTCCAACTTCCTATTCTTATTAGCTAATACAGTTTTAATACAGATCTTTAGTTCACTAACTTTTTATTTATTTACTAAGCAACATCTGATTTTGGGCTTTGATTAAGTCCTGAATCATTTTTGCAAGGTAGACATACCTACATACGTAAATTGTGGCATACACTCCCTAAGGATAAGTTTTGCTTTTACATCTCTGCTATTCGCGCTTGAGGACAGCTTCTCAGAATATGATTTCAATGCTTTTGAATATGAGGGTTTATTCGTCGGAATTAAGGGAACAATGTGGAGGTTGTTAGTTTTTATTATGTGCGGTAAATTTTTAACTAATTCCCGCTTTGCAGTTCCCACTTGTGCACTTCAGCCAAGCTTTTGGCCATCGATTCGTCCTCACTAAGTGCTGCGAATCTATTTCCGGCTACTGAGGTTATAGCTTTTTGAGTATCATTATTCGTGTTACGTATCTTCATATTGGTTATATTCTTAAGCGGGCTCGATTTTCGTTTAACGGTAGTATTACGGCCAATACCTGTCTGCACTGCGGGAACATTCTTATTTTGTCTTTCCTGTGTTGGCAGCTTTTCTTTCCTCTTCTGCTTCTATTGATTTTGCTGCTTGCGTAGTCAAGCGATTGAATTGAATGACTTCGCTCTGAGCGCTGATCATCATAGTGATAATCTCTAACCACTTCACTATCGGAACCATCTATTTATGAACGCCATTTAGCGCAGTTCAACAAAGTGTGCCGCAGCATGCTAGATGTAAAAACAACACCCGGTAATGGATACTCTCGTTACTGGTGAGCTGCTATACGAATAGCCAACTGGTATGATTTCATCTTTAAAATACTAGTATTTAACTAATATTTCTTCTCCATGCAGTATATATATACTTCAGACATTATTCAACACAAGCTTATAACACTAGTATTTTATATAATTCGGTTTATCTTGCAAGTGCGTCTCCAACTAGGGGTTTGTACAAGATTTGATGAGGTTTTATGGGACAGATTTTGGACACTACCTCTACAAAGTCGGCATCGGTTTTGAATCTCGGAGAACTTTACTTAAGCAACTGAACTTCTGGCAAACAAAGGTTTCGCACTTAGGTTTAGAGTCTCTTCGTACATTTCCAAAAAGTTCATATTACAAGATTCTCTCACAAAACCTTCATTTATTTCGAAATAGTATTCTAATAAAAATATTTAATATAGAGTGCTAATATAGAACCGTTTTTGGCGAATAAAGTATGTATGATCTGTATAAATTTCTCATGAAGTACAAATATGTAAATATTTACTTGATTTTACTTGCCTTATGATCCCCCATGCAGATGGACTTGCCCATTGTATTGTACTGTTCATAGGTTTTGTTAGGAGAAGAAATTTCTGGTATTTGTGAACTCATTAAAACGCGATCACACCATGCTGGACACCTTGTTTTCATGTATTTATTAGGAAACTCTGGGTTCTCTTCATATGGATATGAAGGCTGAAAATCGAACTCAAACTCGCATAAAATATCATTGAAAGGTTCCGGATCTCGATCATATTTGCTTAACTGAAATGAATAATTTTTTTTTTGTTTAACTTAAAAAAGTTTTAATTATACTTTATTGAGTGTTTACCAAATGATATCAAAGTATTGTGATAAAGAATACATACATATATTGTATTGTACAAATATACGTACGACAACTTTCGATTATGCAAAAAACAAGCTTTACGCATAAATTTCGTACTTATGTACTTTTATATTATGTCAGTTATATTAGCTCATAAACATATCTATTGCATTAAATTTTTTAAAATATATTCTCATTTTTTCTCATAAAGGCAAAAATTATAATTTTCTGTTTCGACTTGAAATCATAATAACGATGCCCTATAGTTACAGAAACTATAACTAACTCTGTGAAATTTTGAATTTTATGTTTACCGAGAAAATATAAATCAAAGCTATTTTATCCATTTCATTTAAACGAGAAACCCCTCATTCACACTATAAGTTAAATAGAATAATAAAAAGTATTAGCGAAATTATAAATATTAAAGAACCGACAAAATGTAGTTGCTTTCAAGTGGCCAAAAGTTTGTCATAACTAGAATTCATTGCTTTTTATCACTGAAGATGTTTGCAGTTCGAAACAGCTTTTCGTACTTTTTGGACATTTGAGGTTAATTTTCTTTAGTGTGAAACTTCATAAGTGCTTACAAATAATCCACACCAGATAGTACAATTTTGTTTGATCCAATAATAAAAAATATATCCTGCCATGTATTGTATATACCATACATATATAATTGGCGTTTTGTAACCGCTGAAGCGATTTTCGGCCGAGCTTCTCCTCCAATTTGTGGTTTTGCGTCTTCATGCTTTTCCAACAAATGGAGGGGCCTATAGTTTATACTAAGTCGCCTCCGAATGGCTGATGGCTTTTTTTATGAGGAGCTTTTGATTTTTTATGTCAGAAATACACTTGGCTACCGCGGCAGCCAATAAATTTTGAACAATTATCAACAACTTTGAATACATGTGCGTCAGAATGACCCAGTAATATAGGCTTTGGGAAAATAATAGAAGACGGCTTCAAGCAGATTCTTGCTAGAGCTTGTCTCTGCTACTAACTAAAATTAGAGTGCACTTCATGTTTTTGCTGCCATTATCATTAAAGTATACTTTAACTCAGGACTATGATTAAGGCCCAATGCAAATATTAGCAAGTGGGCCAGCGACAATGGATTTATAAAAGGCCTTCAATATTGAAAGCTTTAAAGACCTACAAAATAATGTTTTAAAATTGGTTGACACTGCAAAAAATTTAAAAGTGATTATTCCATCATTGTGGTTTACCGAGCACTTTACCGCAGTGAAAATTCGATTGCTTTTAGATAAATAATTTCTCCTACTGAGCGCAGTCAGAATTAAGACAGACCTCTCATTCGATACCAAACGAGGTTTCAGACAAGGTAGCTCTTTATCGTGGGATTTCATTAATTCGATGCTAAAGAAAATTATAAGGTTACAGAGCTGAATAGAGAAGTTAAAATCTTTTACAAGAGTGTACAACCATTGGCGTATGCCGATAATATTGGTACCATAGGCCTTAACAATCGCGCCGTTAGTTCTGCTTTCTCCAGACTTGATAAAGAAGCGAAGCGAATGGATATGGTAGTGAACGAGAACAAGACGAAATATCTTCTGTCATCAAACAAACAGTTATAACATTCGCGACTTCGCTCCGAAGTCATCATTTCAGCCTTAAAATCTAACGCAGAATCATTCTTGCCAACAGATGCTACTTTGGACTGAGTAGGCAATTGAAAAGTAAATTTCTCTCCCGACGAACAAAAACCAAACTCTACAAGTCCCCCAACGTTCCTGTCCTGCTATACGGTGCGGAAACATGGACGATGACAGCATCAGATGAGTTGGCGTTAGTGGTTTTCGAGAGAAAGGTTTTGCGTAAGATATATAGTCCTTTGGGAGTTGAGACGGCGAATACCGCAGAACGATGAGCTGTGGGAGATATACGGCGACATTAACTTAGTGCAGCGATTCAAGAAACAGCGGCTAGGCTGGCTCACGTGATCCGGATGGATAAGAATACTCCAGCTTTAAAAATTTTCGATGCAGTACCCGCCGGTAGAAGTAGAGGAAGAGGAAGACCTCCACTCCATTGGGAGGACCTGTTTGTGCTTGGTATTTCCAACTGGCGCCAAACAGCGAAAACGAATGGCGCAATGTTGTTAACTTGGCTATAATCGCGTAAGCGGTGTCTACGCCAGTAAAGTAAGTAAGTAAGTAAGTGAGCGAAGAATGAAAAAAATCCGTTCATAAATTGACTCCCACATCATTGTTGCCACTCATATTTTTGAATCCGCAGATAATTTCATCTGTTTTGAAAATAGCATTAACACTAACAACAATAACAGCCATGAAATCTAATGGACTGAAAAAAAAGTTCTCTTTCAAACCTACCAATCATTCACCCATCTACTAGCAAGAGCGCAACTCTAATTTACTCGGCAAATTTCACATTGCACCTCATAAAAAAGTAAACATTGACGAGACAAAAAACAAGCACGCAACAAACTAACTTTCGCAAAAACGTTGTGTTTCTTTGGTAAACAACAAGGTTGACTACTCTTACCTGTAAGAGTAAGAAAAGTAAGATTGTTGTAATTAAAGGTATTGAAGCCACAGTTAGCATTGATATAGGTATATATAGTTCCGCAGCCCATGTTTAAAGTGTTTGTCAAGCTCTGCTCAGCTCAAAAAGATCGAAAGTCATCAAATTTACAGTTTGACATACTTTTTACACCGAAAAATCATGGCGGAAGAACCGCTAAAGCGAAATGGTCCTTTACAAACGTCAGAAATATGGTCACACAAAATTCTACTTTACTTTATGTACTGTCTGCCAAGCATGTGGTGATCTTCCAGCACAAAAATAGTGTAGCAATTGCGGTGACAATCACACCTTTAATTACACAGGTTGTCCTGTTTACAAAGGCTTACAGCCTAAACCTGCTCAACGTATACAAGGAAAACGAAACCAACTCCCATATACTATTTAAGCCTCCAACAGAAGTGAATATGCCAATCAGGGACCCAAATGGTAACTGGACACGCAGTAACGAAGAAAAGGCAAATTATTTTTTTTGCCGGAATTTGTCGTAAACGTCCAGGAAAATCAGGTGGCAATTAAATTATCAAGCCTAGAAGTGGTAAACGCGGTACAGAAACTGAATCCAAAGAAATCTCCAGGCCACGACCTTAATACACCAAAAATGCTAATAGAACTACCAAGGGTTGCACAAGCATTGCTCTCTGAACTCTTTAATGTCGTTCTAAAACCAAATTACTTTCCAAACGCGTGAAAAAAGTCGCAGATATTAATGATAGCCAAACCAGGCAAAGACCATACACAGGCGTCTTCTTACAGACCAATAAGCCTACTCCCAGTCTTTCCAAATTATTTGAAAAAATTCTGCTATCAAAAATATCTCCTTTTCTCCACCGTAACAATGTGATACCAGATCACCAATTCGGCTTTCGTGAATAGCATAGTACTATTGAACAAGTTAACCGAATAACTAATGAAATCAGGAAGGCATTCGAGCTCAAGGAGTATTGCTGTGCAATCTTTCTTGACGTGGCACAAGCGTTCGACAAAGTCTGGCATAAAGGTTTTATATGATACTTAAGTCATATCTGACTAACAGACAATTTACAATTAAACAATCTGAATTTATCAGTGAGGAGTATCCGGTAAAAGCTGGTGTTCCGCAAGGTAGCGTCCTTGGGCCTATTTTATATAATATATACACTGCAGACATCCCATTAAACCGAAAAGTGCAGACATCTACCTTTGCGGATGACACATATGTTTTATGCCGGGATAAGTGCCCTAAAAGAGCAGCAAAAACGATTAGTGATCATTTACTCCTTATCGAAGAATGGCTAGAAAACTGGAGAATTAAAGTTAATGAACAAAAGTGTAAACACGTTACATTTACTTTAAGACCGCAATCATGTCCTGCAATTCGCTTAAATGGTATAAACATTCCCCAAGTACCATAAATGATGTTACATATCTCGGTACACACTTAGATAGACGCTTCACTTGGAAGAGACACATAGAGACAAAAATACTACAGATGAAATTAAAAGCAGCTAGTTTAAAATGGCTTTTAAATAAAAACTCCGGTCTAAAACTCGACTACAAAGTCCTTATTTACAACGCAGTATTAAAACCAATTTGGATGTATGGTATTCAATTGTAGGGTACGACCTGTGAAACTAATATTGATAAAATACAGAGGTTCCAGTCCAAAATTTTAAGAGCACTAAGAGTACCATGGTACGTTCGTAACGTAAATATTCATAAAGACCTTGGTATTTTACTGGTTAAGCCTGAAATTGAAAGAAGCAGGACGAAGTACTTCACAAAGGGGAGAAATCATCCCAACCCGCTAGCTAATGCTTTATGCAACCCATCAAGGAATTCCCGCCTGCAGCGAAGATATGTTCCCGGAAAGAGCTCAGAGTTACATAACTAGAGCTATCATGTTTGTAATTTAGTTTTTAAGATTTGTACACTTACTCCTAGGCTTATATTAAAGCAGCTCCAGTAAACAAATGAATTATGTAAAAAAAAAATTCTGTTCCGATCCCTTCCCACCAGTCATTCCTTCCAGTATATGGAAACGAGTTTAGTATTAACCGAAGAGTTTCTGGTCAGAAGTAAGCGACGTTTGCCTCGCGAATGGCTTCCTTACCGATCGCTGATGCAAAAATTCGACTAAATATGGTAGAAAACAAGTTAAAAAGACACTCAGGTATGAAGAAAAACCTTAAGCCATCTGTAATCACGAAGCACCGCTGAGACAGAGGAACGGTTCACGTGCCAGAACGGATGAAAAAAGGAGACTTGTTTTGCAGAGCATTTCAACCAAATATTGATACAAATAGTGCACCTTTGTCACCGAACCATACTGCTCCAAGATACAGTGTAACTTGCGGAGCATCTATGTCTGAACCAAAATATGTCATTACCTACTTAAATACAAAAACATCTCCAGGAGACGATCATATCTCACCGAAAATGCTAAAAAAATTGCCAAGCATTGCCCTCGTTTTTCTTGCAAAGCTTTTCAAAGCCATTTAAAGCTAGGATATTATCCACAAATATGGAAAAAGTTGCAGATAATTATGATAGCTAAGCCAGGTAAAGATGCAACGTTGCATCATATAGACCAATTCGCCTGTTAGCTTGCCTATTCATACTTGTCGAAAATTTGGTGCTATCAAAAATTTCTCCTTTTCTTCATGGAAATCTACACATCAATTTGTTTTGCGCAAAAAACATGGCACAATTGAACAAGTAAACCGTATAACAAATGAAATAAGAAAAGCTTTGGAATGCAGAGAGTATAGCTCGGCGATTTTTCTTGATGTTGTTCAAATATTTGGCAAGGTGTGTCATTATGATCTCATTCATAAGATGAAGCAATCATTACCTAACACTTTCCATAACATCCTTGAATCCCACATTTCCGACAGGCGATTCACTGTAAAAGTTAATCAATTCATAACAGAAGAGCTTCCAGACAAGGTAGGATTTCTGCAGAGCATTTTTCTTGTATATACTGTTCACCGCAGACATTTTTACAAGTGACAAAGTAATCTCGTCAACTTAAAAACTTAAATTTTCCAGTTTGTATTGGCTTTTGACCAAGAAATCAGTCAAATAAAGTCTTTCTTTATAATGCGACTTTAAAACCGATATGGGTATATGGAATCCAGTTATGGAGCACAGCTTGCACGAAGAAACTCGCTATGACAACGATTTCAGTCGAAAACATTGAAAATAATAACGGGCACACCATGGTACATGCGCTGAAATCGCTACACAAAAAGGCGTAGCGAAACTGTACAATCGAACCCTTTGGCTATCACGTTTGCCTCCGCAACAAGTCAAACGCACATGAAGAGAAGGGACATAATACTCTTGTAGAGAGCAACAATGAGACAGCAACACATTCCACAATGGGCTATTGAATTTTAATTTAGTTTTTAAGATTTGATAACTTATTGTAAGGCTTCTGATATCGTAGCAGCCTCAGTAAATACCGTGCTTAAATTTTCACTATTTGATTTCACAGGGTGAATTAAAAAATTTCCTGATAAAGTGAATTGATGTGCTTTCATTTTCAAAAATTTTACCATCGATGAATTACCACAATTTTACACTCTTTTTTCTATCACTCATATCGTTTATCGCTTTGGCAACAGTTGAAGCTGTCATTAACTTTTAATCATTCTTTACCTATTACCAAATTTATAAAATATTGTAAATTATAATTTGAGAATTGGGCAAAATACAGGTAGACACAAAAACTCAAAAACTACGGTGTTTCCAAAAACGCAAATTTTTAAAAAACCCGAGATAAAACAAGCTCAGCCATCTCGATAGCTAATTACAGCAAAACATTTTTTTGTCTTTGTTCTTTTCTTTGCGCTCTCCTCTCTTCCCCTAGTTATGTGAAGGAGCAAAATGGCGAGTACTCGACTACCAATGTAGCTATTAGATCTACTTTTAATTTGACATGCTACACTGAGTAGACGCAGCGTTGTCAGTATTACATGGAGTTTCAATAAACTTTACTCTATTGGAACCATTGTAATATAAAAATGTAAGATGTTGCAGACTTAAAAACCCAAATTCATAAATAAACTTACATATTTCCCTACGTATTGTAGCATGAAAATATCTTATTGATAAATAAAATCGATTGAATTATACAAAACCCTTGTATTTAATATAGCTATTCATTAAGAAAACTAAAAAGTAAAATATAATTTCATTTATTTACTTTCCTCAAATATCGCAAATAAAAATTGAAAATAATGTTATCCGATGGCAAAGCAAGTGCCAGCCATAATTTAGCACTTTGACATAAATATACAGATTCAGCCCTACATGATTGTGTTTTTTATGCATTCTTTTATCGTGAACTCTACTCCAACCTGCTGAATGGCAATGAATAGGAGAATGCGAGCCCTATTTCCCAGACATTCACCATGCGCTAAATTTTGGAAAAGACCCGTGGAAAGGGGGGAATTTGGTATCCCCGCAAATTTATGCGGCTGTGTAAACTAACGTTAAGTATCACCAAAAGCTCCTTCAGGATGGCAAACGACCTCTCTGATCCGTTTGATAACAAACGAGGTGTGAGATATTGGCCTAAACAACGGCACCGTGAGTTATGCTTTCTCCAGACTTGATAAAGAAGTGAAGCACATCGGTCTCGTAGTGAACAATGACTACCCGAATTATCTTCTGACATCTAACAAACAGTCATCGCATTCACGACTCGGCTGCAATGTCATTGATGACAGTCATAGGTAATTTCGTCTGTCTTGAAACCAGTATTACTCGTGCCAACTGGTGCTACTTTAAACTAAATGAGCAATTGAATTGTAAAATCCTCTCTGAACGAACAAAGACCAAACTCTGCAAGTCGCTCATCATTTTATGGTCATTTAACGAGTTGTACTGTCGTTAAGCGATCCGTTTTCATAAATGCCTGACTTTTAACTAAAACAAAACATATTCAGTATTTTTGAAACCATGAAATGGGTAAACTTGTATATTTACTTTAAATAGACTTAGGCCTTTGAAAATGTTAAATAGTTATGGTTGAGGTAGTACAAAATCAAGTAATGGTCGTGGTCCGCTCTGCAAATGATTGTATTTGTTCCAAAACATAATGAATATCATTTGGGTCCCGGATTACACCTGTATAGAAAGACGGTTATAAAAAGACGGATGAGCTGGCTTCCGATGGCTCCTCAGACCTTTCAACGCCTTCAAATGTTGTCTAAAGTAGTGAACCGGAGGACGTATTACCAAAATTTTATAGGACAGTGTGGATTGTAGACGGATCACATTGTAACTAACTTTAAGCAAACGAGAATCTAGTATTCAAAAGGGAGTACTGATGGCGAATCTACCCTTGGGATATCATCTCCACAAGCTAGATGAAGTTCAATCGGCACAGAAGATGACGAAACTTAACAGGTTTATCAAATTGAGCGAAATGTTGTCAATGGTATAGTTAGGTTCTGCTGGGGGCACAATGAGCACACTCTTTGGTTTGGGTGTGGCCGCTTTTCATCAAGAACTACCAACCTACCAACTTGCGGCTGCTTGAAAAAGCTATATGTACATATATGCTTTACCTATTTTTTTATTACAATTGGTATTTATTTATTGGAACTGCTCCGCCATCGCAAGCCTAACAATCTTAATATATAAAAAAATCGTGTCCGTGTGTATGTTCCGAAATATCTCAAAAACGAGTCAACTGATATTCATGAAAGTTGACATTATATGTTTTTGGTCCAACCTAGATGATAGGATAGTTATTATTTAAATTAATGGTCTCAATAACTAGTATTTAATAAAAAAACTAATCGCCCAGCTACAGGCATAGTAAATAGTGATTTGAAACGAGAAGAATAATTTAATAATCGTGATTTAAATACATTTATTACTAATGATGAACCATTATTAACTGACGAGCAGAAAAACATATGCACTTCAGGTCATTGTTATTTTGAATTATTTTTGGGTTTTTGTTTAAATGGAACTGTTTAAGACCATATATTTGTTGAATTACAACAATAGTTTTGGACGGTAGAAGTTATAGCTGCTATTTCGGAAACCACCAAGTTTTCTAATCAGACTTCTTCTTCCAGATACCTTTATTCGAGTGGGATTCGAACTTGGGATGCCCACAGCACGAGCCAATGGTTATCCCATTAAGCTACATGTGTGCCTCTTTCACTTATTGTTGATTTTCACTTCTTACCTATACGCACGAGAGAGCTGTAAAAGCACACAAGCAATTAAGCACTGCTCATAAAAATAAGATAAAATAAAACCAAACATACAGTGAAAATTCAAATAAGTAAGCGAGTGCCTTTAGTGTAATCTGAAGAACACTTGAAAAAAGGAAAACATTATTAAACTCCAAATTAAATAATAGAACATAACATTAATAAACAAAAAGTGCAAATGGAAAAAATAAACAAAAAAGTTATCCAGTGAGTACAATAACAAAAATGAATGCGTCGCGGTCATACTCGCCGTATCGAACGCTCTCAAATGCTTATTTTTCCTATTTTGAGCAAACAACGCCAACACAATCAACGGCAAAAGAAAGCAACATGCAAGCTAGCGCTAAACAGACGGCGAAGTCGGCAGAAAAACACGAGAAAAAAGGTAACAGCAAGCAAACACCCAGTAGGAAATCGCCCACCAATACAAACGAAAAGGAACAGGCAAGCGGTAAGCTCAATGAAATAAAAAAGAACAAAAAAATACAGACAGGACTAGATCGATATATAAATGTCCAGAGGAAATCGAGTCCTATTAAAAACGCTAACAACAAAAAAGTGCAAATGAGTGGAACCAATGTAAAAATTCAAGAACCCTCTAATAGCAACCGATTTACTATATTAAGTGAGGACAACGTAAAGGATACTACCACAGTTGCAAATGCCAAACCACCGCCAATTTATTTGCGCGAACGTGTCTCAAGCATGTTAGTTAACAATATTACCAAAATAGTCGGAACTAATAATTTTCACGTTGTGCCTTCATCGTAGGGTAACAGTAGAAGAGCCACACAAAAGAAACGGCCCAGTGCAATGCACCAACTGCCAAGAATTCCGCCATACTAAATCCTACTGCACATTGCGCAGTGTTTGCGTAGCATGTGGAGACCTACATCCCACGTCTGAATGCACGTCAAAGAAAGATGATGCCACCATGAAAAAATGTAGTAATAGTGGAGGTAATCACACTGCTAATTATAGGGGCTGCCCTGTATATAAAGATATAAAAGTTAGGTTGGCAAACAATATACAGACTCACCGAAGTCAATTGGTAAATACACCTCAAATCCAATTTGTAGAAAAAGCTACGGATAAAACTGTTCCAAACGTGCAAAATTTGAATCCAAATAAATTATCTTATGCGAATGTACTAAAGAATGATTCAGATAGTATTCCACAGAACCAATCTAATGGAGGTATTGAATCGATGATTTTAAACCTTACGCAGTGCATGACACAGTTCATGTCAACTATGCAAAGTATGATCCTAGACTTGATTTAAGCCCAGAATAACATGCTACAAATCTTCATGCAAAAAAATGAGCGTGCTAAACATTTGTTTTTGGAATGCAAACGGTGTGAACCAACATGAATTAGAATTGGCACGATTTTTATCAGAGTATGCTATAGACGTAATGCTATTGTCTGAAACGCACTTGACGGATAAATATAACTTTTATATACCTGGGTTCATATTCTACTCCACTAACCACCCTAATGGCAAAGCGCACGGCGGCACTGGAATACTTCTAAGAAACCGCCTTACATACTACGTCTTACAGTCTTACGCCACCAATTATCTACAAGCTACCTCTGTAACTTTGAATATCTATGGCAAAGAGCTAAATCTCTCAGCCATTTATTGCCCTCCAAAATTTAAGATCACAGAAAATCAATTTAAGGAATTTTTTAATAATCTTGGTGATAGATTTATAGCAGGACGAGACTACAATGCAAAGCATGTATACTGGGGATCCCGTCTAATAAACCCCAAAGGCCGTCAGCTATACAATACTGTTATAAACAAGCGTAACAATTTAGATTGTATTTCCCCAGGTCAACCAACATACTGGCCTACCGATTGGAAGAAAATACCTGACTTAATAGACTTTGCTGTCTCAAGAAAAATCGATAGGCAACTAGTATCAGCTTTGACAGTTGCTGAGTTGTCTTCAGACCACTCACCAGTTCTAATAAAAATTTATGAGCGCCCGAAGATAGTTGCACAAGAATCAAGACTAACAAACAGAGAAACAAACTGGCTAAAATACAAAAAATATACTAGTAGTCATATTAACATCAACCCAATATTGAATTGTGAAAACGTTATTGATGACTACATTAATGAGCTCAATAATGTCCTTGTTTCCGCGGCAACCATAGCAACTCCAAACAGTAAAAAGCCTACTACGTGCCCAAAAATCCTAACAATTATGGCAATAGAAAAATTAGTAAAAAATAAGCGCCGTTTGCGGAGAGAATGGTAGGAATATCGCTCCCCAGCCGCAAAGTTACGGTTGAAAGCAGCAGAGAGGAAGCTGAAAAGTGCACCGAAACAAGCAGAAGATCACAATGCCAAGGCATAAATAGAAAAACTAGCGCCAAATTCTGCCAAAAAATACTCACTCTGGAAAGCACCAGGCCACGACCTTATTACACCAAAAATGCCAAGAGAGCTACCAAGAGTTGCACAAGCATTGCTCTCTGAACTCTTTAATGCCGTTCTAAAACTAAATTACTTTCCAAACGCGTGTAAAAAGTCGCAGATATTAATGATAGCCAAACCAGGCAAAGACCATACAGGTCTTCTTACAGACCAATAAGCCTACCACCCAGCCTTTCCAAATTATTTGAAAAAATTCTGCTATCAAAAATATCTCCTTTTCTCCACCGTAACAATGTGATACCAGATCACCAATTCGGCTTTCGTGAAAAGCATAGTACTATTGAAGAAGTTAACCGACTAACTAATGAAATCAGGAAGGCATTCGAGTTCAAGGAGTATTACTGTGCAATCTTTCTTGACGTAGCACAAGCGTTCGACAAAGTCTGGCATAAAGGTTTACTGTACAGAATACATAAATTTTATATGATACTAAAGTCATATCTGACTAACAGACAATTTACAATTAAACAATCTGAATTTAATAGTGAGGAGTATGCGCTAAAAGCTGGTGTTCCGCAATGTAGCGTCCTTGGGCCTATTTTATATAGGTATTATATACACTGCAGACATCCCATTAAACCGAAAAGTGCAGACATCTACCTTTGCGGATGACACAGCTGTTTTATGCCGGGACAAATGCCCTAAAAGAGCAGCAAAAACGATTAGTAATCATTTACTCCTCATCGAAGAATGGTTAGAAAACTGGAGAATTGAAGTTAATGAACAAAAGTGTAAACACGTTACATTTATTCTAAGACCGCAATCATGTCCTGCAATTCGCTTAAATGGTATAAACATTCCCCAAGTAAATGATGTTACATATCTCGGTATACACTTAGATAGACGTCTCACTTGGAAGAGACACATAAAAAATACTACACATGAAATTAAAAGCAGCTAGTGTAAATTGGCTTTTAAATGAAAACTCCGGCTTAAAACTAGACTACAAAGTCCTTATTTACATTGCAGTATTAAAACCAATTTGGATGTATGGTATTCAACTGTGGGTTACGACCTGTGCAACTAACATTGATAATATACAGAGGTTCCAGTCCAAAATTTTAAGAGCACTCACGGGCGCACCATGGTACGTTCGTAACGTAAATATTTATAAAGACCTTAGTATTTTACTGGTTAAGCCTGAAATTAAAAGAAGCAGGACGAAGTACTTCACAAAGCTGAGAAATCATCCCAACCCGCTAGCTTATGCTTTATGCAACCCAACAAGAAATTCTCGCCTGCAGCGAAGAGATGTTCCCGCCTTCTAAGGAGAGCGCCGTAGTTTGAAAAGGGCTCAGAGTTACATAACTCGAGCTATCATGTTTGTAATTTAGTTCTTAAGATTTGTACACTTACTGTTAGGCTTATATTAAAGCAGATCCAGTAAATAAATGAATTGTGTATAAAAAAACAAAAAAAAACTTCTTACCTACATATCCACGATCAAGTGCTCAAGTGCATATTTGTTATTTTTCATTCTTGCGAAACTACGCTGCTACTTTCCTGGATGGTGCGCGGACAGCATATTCTGCTTTCAAGCCACCATTAGATATTCATAACAATCTAAATGCAACGTGTAATATCAAAAAAAAGAAGCGGAATGGCAGCAGTGTTACGTAAGACTTCGATCATAATTCGTGATGAGTGTACACGTACTATGGCTCATAAGCATTCGCTTGAAGCATTAAATAGGACTATGCAGGATTTAAACAATAGTGACAGACTTTTCGGTGGTACCATTTTACTACTATCTGGTGATTTCCGGCAAATGTTGCTAGTTATTCCTCGCTCTACTTTTGTAGATGAAATAGATATGCATTTATTCAATTAATTTTATGGAGATATGTTAAAACACTCAGACTGACAAAAAACATGCGAGTATAACTCAAAAATAATCCAACAGCACCAGAAATTTTCTAAGCAATTACAATGTTGGAAACGGTGAAATGGAATTTCATCAAGATACTCAACATATTAGATTGCCAATGTCTTCCCAGACATAATGAATTACTATTTAAATCATGGCTGGCTTAGTAACCGTGCAATTTTGTCAGCGAAAAATGTTGATGTTGATCTGATTAACAACCAGATAAAACAATTATTACCAGGTGTTTTAATGTAATTTAAGTCTATCGATGCTACTGTAGAAGAAGACGAGGCAGTGAATTTTCCAATTGAATTTTTAAATTCTTTAGACATATCAGGAATGCCACCACACAATCTTCGATTGAAAATTGGATTTCCGCTTATTCTACTGCGTAATTTAAACACTGCTAAACTAAGCAACGGTACACGTTTGGTGAAAAGAATCAATGGAAACGCTCTTGAAGCAACTATTTTAACAACAAACTTTAAAGGAGAAACCGTTTTGTTACCACGCATTCCGATGATACCATCCGATTCTCCCATACCATTTAAAAGGCTAAAGTTTCCCATTCGTTTAGCTTTCGCGATGTCTATAAATAAATCTCAAGGCCAAACAATGTCTATTTGCGGCTTAGACTAGGAAAACCCATGTTTCTGCCATGGGCAATAATAAGTGACGTGTTCACGAGTAGGAAGACCATCAAGTTTATTTGTATTAACAAAAGACCGCTTCATTGAACATAAACTGTGATTTATTACGAATAAAGATATTTAGGGCATATATATCAAATAAAAAATTTAAAGTATTTATTAAATAAATGGTTTAAAAATGTAATGTTAATTTGTGTTAAATTTTGTCTTTTAAATTCTTCTTAAATTACTCAGCCACAGCAACGCGTGGCCGGGTCTGCTAGTAGGTAATAAAATCATCTACTAAACTTAAACTGGCGGCCGCAGTAGCCGAGTGGTTAGCATTGCGTACTGCCATTCGGAGGGCCCGGGTTCAAATTCTAGTACGACCAACATCCAAAAGTCAAAGAAAATTAATTTAAGTAAAACAATTAAGTTAAATTTTCTAATTGCGGTCGCCCCTCGGCAGGGAATGTCAAACCCTCTGAATGTATTCCTGACATGAAATAAAAGCTCCTCATAAAAAATCGTCAGCTGTTCAGAGGCGGCTTAGTATAAACTGTAGGTCCTTGCACAAATCGGAGGAGGAGTTCGGCCGAAGATCGCTTCAGCGGTTACAAAGCGTCAATTATATAAACTAAACCATAAAGCCAATTAGCAGCACTGGGCTACTGGCTTGACGTTACTCTTTAGAATGCTGGATTGTCTCTTCTCCTCACGTTTGTTTTTGACCTGTTGTGTAGTTCATGGTGTTAGCTAAAGGGTTCCTATGATTAAGAAGTTTTTTAAATGCGGTCGGGAATGTCAACCCCTCCGAGTGTATTTCTGTATGATTACATATATATATTTATTTAGATATCTATGAATATTTTCATTACGTATGCACGATGGTGCGCCCGTTATTACTCTTAAAGTTTTCGATTGGAACTTCTGAATTATACCTATATTTGTCGCACAAGTATTTGACCATAACTAGATTCCATATATCAATATCGGTTGTATTTTGCATTAAATAGAAGGACTTTGTTGTTAAGGCTAAGTCCAGACTTCTTGTTAAAAGCCAATATAAACCGGCAGATTGAACTGTAGCTTTTTAAACAAAATGTTTCGTCTCCAGGTTAAGCGCCTGTTTACGAGGATTCAGCGGTACGTAACTTCGTCAGCTTATGAAAGAAACACGTTGAGCTTGACAGTAGGGCATATTTTTGGCTTTAATGTAAAAGTTATGTGCTTGCAGTTATTTTCATTAAATTTTATTCGCCATTTTGCTAGCCATTCTTTAATTAGTTTAAGGTTCTTCTATAACACTTTTGTGTTTGTAATGGGGTATTTATTTCGACTTATTATAGCAGTATCATCCGGAAAAGTTCACGTGATTACTTTGTTTGAGGTGAACAGCATATACATGGGGAACACCTGCCGTGATAGAATACTCTGTTATGTGTTCATTTACTTTTACAGTGATTCGGCTGTTGGATAAGTAAAATTCAAGAATTTTGTATTAGGTAGGTTAGGTGTTGTTGATTGTTTAATTTTATGAATAAGATCATAATGCTTGAGCAACAATAAGAAAAATTGGCGAGCAGTATTCTCTGCATTCAAAAGTTTTTCTTATTTCATTAGTGATATGGTTTACTTGTTCAATTGTGCCATATTTTTGGCGCAAAACAAATTGATGTTAGGGATTTATGACGGCGACATCTTAGGTCTTTACCGGGTTTAGCTATCATAATTATCTGCGACTTTTCCCATATATATTGCAAGATAATCGAGATCAATGCTTTGCAATTATTTTAGCATTTTTGGTGAGATATGATCGTCTCCTGGAGATATTTTTTGGATTAAAGGCGGTAAAAATATTTTTTAGTTTAGACACAGATGCTCCGCAAGTAACATTGTATCTTGAAGCAGTATGGTTCGGTGACAAAGGTGTATTATTTGTAGCAATACCTGGTTGAAATGCCGTATTGAGATGCTCTTCAAAACAAGTCGCCTTTTATCATCCGTTCTGTCCCATGAACCGTCACTCAGTCTTAGCTGTGCTTCGGTGCCTAGGATTACTTAGTAGAAGCGTTAAGAGACAAAGACGTTAAAATATTTTTCATAGTGTTTTGTTCGTAGCGTCTTAATGCCTCTTTTCGCTTTATTCTGTCACCTTAAGTCGATCTTTTGCAACGGGCGATCGGCAGGCTCACCATTCTCGGCGCAAGCGTCACTTGTTTCTGACTCGGTGTAGCAGCAACTATTGCAACATTATTGCTGTCGCTAGCATATTATATATAATTGCTTTGTAACAGCTGAAACGATTTTTCAGCCGAGCTCATCCTCCAATTTGTGGTTTTACGTTTTGATGTTTTTCCAACAAAATGGAGGGACCTAAAGTTTATACTAAGCTGCCTCCGAAAGGCTGATGGATGCCGAGTGGCGACTGCAATCAAGCCGAGACGTCTGTAGGCCAGTATGTTGGTTGTCCTTACTTACTTATTTTACTGGTGTAGACAACGCTTACGCGGTTATAGCCGACTTAACAACATTGCGCCGTTCATTTCTTTTTTGCTTTGGGTCTGTAAGACAGTAAGTTGTTGTTCTTGGGATATAAAATCAAACCTATTTTGGGAACACATAACCGTATTATATAACTGGAAATTTTTTGGGTTTGTTAGCCGAGGGCCCCAGCGAGTGTGCTCGCACTGTAACCTCATCCAAGTGTTACAAAAAAGTCACTAAATTGCTTCGCTGTTATCAAGAGCTATGTAAATTGGTACGGGCTCTAAGTGAAATTTTAGGTGGGAGTTGGTCGCGGTTTGCTTGAATACCTTGAGAAAGTCTTGTTTTTAAGTCTTGATATACAGGACTACCTCTTTAATTGGCAGTAGTATTGCCACCACACTTTTTCACTTATGTATCGGTTTTATTTGAAGATCTCTGACAATAATGACGGAGGTCGCATATATGACGTACAGTACAGTAAGATTTGGTGTGCTTAAATTTCTGAAAGTTCGTATATTCCCCAGGACTACTTCGTTTAAGTGGTTCTTCTACCATAACTCTGCTGAGTAAGAGATATTTTAAAGTGTAAACTGGATCGGTTTCATTCTTGTTAAGTTGAGTTGAACATCGTGAAAAAGAACTTTAAATAAGAGTTGCGGCTCTTTATTTCTATTAATTACGTTTACTACCGAAACCGAAACATTATATGGGAGTTGATTGCGTTTAGTTTGGTGGAGTCATCTTTAGAGATCGGACCGAATTGCTTTAAAGATATATTGTATTATCAGAGATTTACGTGTGTTTAATAGCAACTGTTTTGTAGTCCATGAGTTGGATGTTTGAATAAAATTAGCATTACATTTAAATTTTACTACAACACTTTAGACACACGTAGTTTAATAAGACAACCATTGGAATAAAGGTGTCTGGAAAAATAAGTCTGAAGAGGAAAACGTTGTAGTTTCCATTTTAGCTATAACTTCTACCATCCAAACTGTTGTACATTCCAAAAAAATATATGGTCTGAGTTAGCTCAATAAAAATTAGATAAAAATAATCCAACAGAACAATGGCCTGAAAAAGCATTTTTAAATTATAGCACCTACGTTAACTATGTTTTATTTATCGGTAAAAACTGCATGTAAATCCATTTAGTTACTTTTGAGATTAAGGGCAATGTCTAGGGAACCCAGCATCACTTTGTTTCCAATTCTCTTGTATTTTAGATATTGCTTTTATTAAGCTTATGAAAAATATTAAGTTTCTTATTACGTTATTGATCTACTACATATTATATTTTTTTATACATACATATGTGTATGCGTACAATGTGTGGTTTTGCCTAGTGCATCGTCTGTAAAATGGTGGCCTTAGGAGGATAACGACTTCGTATTAATCATTCGCAAAACTAATAATTGTGTACAGTAAATGAGCGACAAATGGAAACAAGGAGAAATATCTAATGCCTATTCGTACATCCGACTGTAATGTATTCGCACATATTTATATATTATATTATATATCAATTTTACTCAAGTAAATACCTACAAAAATAGCCGCGTCTATATTTGTTTGATGCATATTCTAGCTAAATCTAAACTGCAGCGTAAAAAAGTGGCTTTTGGATATTTAGATATAACAAAAAAATATTTTAATTAAATAAATATTTATAACACCTCTCTCTTCTTTTTAAGTTTATTTAATTTGTAAGTTATTTTTTAATATACCATATGATTCATAAATTTGTATACCTTTCATGATCATGAATTGGTGTAATGACTTTGGTCCAAAGAAAGAACTAGAAGGAGAAGAATGGCGGGCTAAGTTGATTTATCACTGTCAGTTTGTCCGTCTATCGCTTTATTCTTATACTTGAGCTTGAGTTGAACTCGTTTAAATCCAACTAGAGTAAAATGATCGTAACTTCAAAGAACTTGAAATACCTTTTTTGTTTTGTAGCTTTTACAGAATTTTCTAATTAATCCGGATTAAAAATGTCGTCTATCTACGCTAATTTATTAATAAAAAGATAGCTTAAAGGTGTTCTGTAACCTTAGAAGAAAACTAAAATAGAAAGTAGTAGATAATTGAAATCTTACCCAGTTTTCCGTAATCTTGCTTTGATTTTCAACGAAGTGGAATTCTTTTTTCCCGATAATTAAAACATTTTCTCCCGTTTCATTCCGATAATATACTTTTGAATTGTTCGCATTAATGGTCGATGCACGATGTTTCGTTAAATTTCTTGTCAATTCCTTAAAAGAAATGATAGAAATTTTCATAACTGGCGGCTTATTACATGACGTATAAACATAATAAGGTTTTAATTAATACATTCAAAAACAAAAACTGTAACGAAGATTCTCGTAACTCTATATGAGACGTATGAGTTCAGCGACCTGATTGCTATGGTCAGTTACTCCAAATATATTTCGCTGACGTATGAGTTCAGGTACCTATCTACAATGGTCAGTTGCTCCAAATATATTCCGCTGCCGAATGAGTTCAGTGACCTATCTACTATGGTCAGTTGCGATAACCTGATATTTGACTATGCTGCAAATGTCTACGACATCGTTTATGCTGAGTCGCCTTGTTGACTGTAGGTTTGAAGCTTATGGGTCAAGCCTTAAAAACAATTTTGTACCACAGCCAGTTTGTATTTTACCAGGCGTGTTTGTTGAAGTGTGCCGGTTTTACTAGTAGATGTCGCTAGCAATATGTATAAATTTCTATGATTTGGCATGTATGTAATTTTTTCTATTGACATTAACCTACAAAAATACGCTAGTCACATTCCGCCAAAATAATAGCGTCATATTTGCTTACCGCAGTGAATATGTCAAGTTTCGTTATAATTAAATCGCATTTGCGGCATTCGTTGCTTTTCTTATTTCATCAAAAGAAAAAAGCAGCTGAAGCTGGTAGAAACTTATGGTGAACATGCTCCAGTGATTAGAACATGTGAGACATGGTTTTGTCAATTTCAAAGTGGAGATTTCGATTTGACAGACAATGAACATCCTGGTGCAGCGAAAAAGTTCGAAGACGAGGAATTGCAGGCGTTATTGGATGTTGATCTAACCCAATCGCAACAAAAATTGGCAGAAACACTACATGTGACTCGAGGGGCAATTTGCCAACGTTTAAAAGCCATAGGAAAGATCCAGAAGTGTGGAAAATGGGTGCCACACCAGCTGAACGATAGACAAATGGAAAATCGAAAAACCGTTGGTGGAATGCTGCTTCAACAATTCGAAAGGAAATCTTTTCTGCGTCGAATTGTCACGGGGGACGAAAAATGGATTTATTTTGAGAACCCGAAGCGAAAAAAATCATGGCTTTCCCCTGGTGAAGTTGGCCCATCGACTGCAAGGCTTTGGCCGTAATACAATGCTCTGTGTTTGGTGGGACCAGTGTGGTGTGGTGTACTACGAGTTGTTAAAACCTCGTGAAACGGTGAGCACGGATCACTACCGACAACAAATGATCAATTTTAATCATGCATTGATCGAAAAACGGTCGGAATGGGCCCGAAGACATGGCAAAGTTATCTTGCAACATGACAACGCCCCGTCTCATACCGCTAAACTGGTGAAAGGCACATTAAAAACACTTAATTAGGAAATATTATCGCACCCGCCGTACTCTACAGACCTCGCCCCGTCCGACTATCACCTTTTCGCATCGATGGGAAACTCCCTTGCAGAGCATTGCTTCGCTAACTTTGAAAAAGTAGAAAAATGGCTCGTCGAATGGTTTGTCTCGAAAGAGAAAAAGTTTTTTTGGAATGGTATCCATAATTTGCCTGAGAGATGGGCGAAATGTGTAGAAACCAATGGTCAATACTTTCATTCCTCTGAAAATTAAGTGTTTTCTTTATCGAAAAAACGGCAAATTTCAACTAACACACCTGGCAATTTCAATAAATATACTTGCTCAGACTTTGCTTTTATAACATAACATAACATATTTCCATCAACAACGCGGGACTTCAACCCATTAATTCGGCCTTGCCATTATAACATAACATACTTCCATTAACAACGCGGGACCTCAACCGATTAATTTATGTATTATATGCAAGTTAACGGCAGCCTGCACACATCTTTATCGTAATTGTAAACAAAATCATAATTGATTCTTCTCATAAATTATATTGGAAGTCATTCTTTAAAACAACACACTTTTTTTACACAAGTGGCTATTGTTGACATTAACAAGCCTTCTGCATCTTTGCAGCTACAATGAAGTGTTCTTATTTTATCTTCATTTCAAGATTAAACTATTTCACAATTCAGTGAAACTAAAAATAAGTAAACAATTTTGTAAGCCTATAAATAAGCTTGGATTTATATTTAAGTCAGTCTTTTGAGAATTATTGAAATAAAGACACGTTCGGTCGAAGCGAACTAAAAAACTTCGAACTTTTTAAAAATTGTTTTGCTTGACGCAAAAACATAATTGGCGCCCAATGTTACTGCACGAATGTCAAGGATCAACGTGGGAGAAAAAATCAAGTACCCCGATCCTTGATATTTTTTTTAAAGTAAACGCGAAAGGGGAAAAGTACAAGCACCCTAGTTCGTGTTAAAAAGTGTTAAAAAGGAAGAAAACACTAAAAATTTTTAACCACCCTTACAAAGGAAGAAAGTGAGGAAAAAAAAGAAATCATCTGTAAAAGGAAAAAGTAATTGGAAAAAGGACCAGCAGCAGAGAGCATAACTGGAAACCACAATTTCGAGTGATCATCAGCATAATTAAATAAGAATTCGCCGACAAGTTAAGTTAGCTTTAAATAGTTTTTATAAATATTAAATTCCGTGATTTGCCAATTGATGATGAAAATGTAGTGATTATATATTTTTTGAAAAAAAAAAACTAAATTAAAAAAAAGAAAAATGGGTAATGACCTAAATAAACCTAAATACATTAGGTTGTATTATTGTGATTATTGTGGAGGAGACCACGAGATACTAAAATGTCCCTTATTAAGAAATGAAAATTAAATCTGAAGTTGATACCTAAATAAAAATGACAGATTCTCCAAATCGCTCCAAAAAATTAAATTTTGGAGAAGATGAGATAGAAAATGAAATAAATAAAATTTTAAAAACTTTAGACTTTCAAGGAAATAATCCTTCTTCTTTGGATCAGGACTCTCTTCAAGATCCTGATGAATTAGATGAAATTTTAGAAGCGCTACACAACGAAGAAAGTAATTAAAAATTAATTTAATAAAGGAAAATAAAGTGAATTATAAAAATGGCTCACGGTGAAGCATTGACCGTATACTTGATCACTAGATTAATCGCGGATAGCAATTTGGAATTGAGACAGGAAGTTCAAACGTTAAAATTACAACTCGGAAATAATAATAGTAGGGCTACCGAATATGAGGTTGAAACAATTGATGATTCTGTCCAATGTCAAGAATCATTGGACGTTATTAAATCCTTATTAGAATTTACTATAAAATTGAATGCCTATGTAAGCTGGCGTGAAGCAGCGCATAACGCGATGAGCTTATATGTTAGGAAGAGCAGGAAATAATTTGCTGCTTTAACAATTTTAGGAAATAAAGTGACTAATGAAGCCAATGATGTTCTAACTAATCATGGAACAGTTTTAACTTTTGATGCGATAATCGCACGTTTAGATTTCGCATATTCGGACAAACGTCCAATTCATATAATTGAACAAGAGTTGAGTGTCCTACGACAGGGCACAATGACAGTGATCGAATATTATAATTTAGTCTACAAGAAGTTGACTCTTCTAATTAATAAAACTATAATGACTCATGGTATTTCAGCGGAAATTACCAAAGAATTAAATAAAAGAAATAGGGATCATGCCCTTAGAATATTTATAACTGGGTTAAATGAACCCTTAAGAGATATAATTTTCTCCTTGAATCCTCAGGACCTCCCTGATGCTTTAGCAAATGTTCAAGATCTTGAGTCAAATAACCAAAGAGCGCGTTTTGCACAAAACTTTGCGAACGAACAATTAAGGGTGAGACAAAATTACCCAAGCAACAATTTAAGATTTCCCCGGCGAAATAATTATTCAGGGGAGCAACAGAATGCCTTTCTCAAAACTCAAGCAAATAATTTTGTTAAAAATCAACTGAGTAGTTACTCAAAACTTGAATCGATGGACGTAGATCCATCTGTTTCCAGGATCTATAACGGAAACTATAATGCCCGAGTACACCAAAACGCAAAAATACTAGGGCCGCATGGAATAATTCAAATCCTAATGCTACGAATAATAGTCCTCAAACCCAAAATTACCCTGGAGTAAAACGCGCTAGAGAAGCTCAAAGGATTAATAATATCCGGGAAGATAATTTTTTAGAAGAAGAGAGGATACCATCCCCTACATCACAGTCTGCGATTATAAATTAAATAAAAAATTTAAAACTCTTGTCGATACAGGAGCAACTTCTTGCTACATAAAGCAGGGAATTTATGAAAACAAAAATGAATTGGCAATTTATAAAAGAGTTAAAACCATAAATGTTACTCAATAATAAAATATTATCATATAATATCTTTGTTTGGGGTAAAACAGGTTTTCTATGAAATAGACAACTTGGGATCAGATTTGCTCCTAGGATATAATTTTTTGAAAGAAATAGAAGCGCACATTGATTTGAGCAGTGGAAAAATATTTTACAAAATACAACAAGGTCAGAAATTAGTGGAAAAAAATATAAAAATAAACTTTCATGATGAAAGTCAAGAAAATTTAAACCCCTTGGAACACAAAAGTTCTAAGGCGCCCGCCGATGGTAATACCGGCAGTAACGAAAGCAAAGTTAATAAAACATTAAAAAATATTGTGGAACAAAAAGTTTCCACAAAGCCAACCGAAGATTTTTCCGGCAATATTATATTAAATAAATATTTTTTGGCGCAGCATAATGAGTGTAATGCGAATATAACTGAAAATTTTTCGATGCTAAACGAGAATGGTTCGGATATACGTGAGAATAGTGACCGGAATAGTGGCAATGGAGAATTGTCGAATTATAAAAAATATGTTAGGAATAAAATTAATAATAATAACGAAGATGAAAATTCGGAAATTTTTTTTTAAGAATCTCGTCATGGTTTTTTCGACGAAAAACTCCTAGAATTTAAAAAACATATTAAAGGGAAAATTTTAAATACACATTCAAATATAAATACCAGTTTTCCATTTATAACAAATGTAGAAGCAGAGATTAGAACGAAGAGTATTGAACCTGTCTGGAGTAGGCAGTACCCATATCCTTTATCCGTAAATTCCTTCATAAATAAAGAAATTGACAAAATGTTGAATGAAAATATAATAAGACCCAGTAAGAGTTCTTATAACTCACCAATTTCTGATAGATATCCCATTCCGGATACCAATATAATTTTGTCGAATTTAAGCAAATCAAAATATTTTTCAAGCATTGACTTAGAATCAGGTTTTCATCAAATTTTAATGTCAGAAAATGACATAGAAAAAACGGCTTTTTCCGTTAATAATGGTAAGTGCGAATTTTTACGCATGCCATTCGGTTTGAAGACTGCGCCCAGAATTTTTCAAAGGGCAATGGATGATATGTTACGTGAACATATACGTAAAATGTGCCATGTTTATATGGATGATATAATTATTTTCTCAGAAAACCTAACCCAGCATTTGCAAGATTTGGAAACAATTACAGAAATATTGAAGGAAGCTAATATGAAAATTTCAGTTAAGTAATCAAAATTTTTTGAAAGAGAAATAGAATTTTTAGGATACATAATAGCCCAAAATGTGATCAAAACAGATCCCAACAAAATAAAATTGATTTTAAATTACCCAATACCCGTAAGTCTACGAGAATTGAGAGGATTTTTAGGAATTGCAGGATATTATCGAAAGTTCGTTAAGAACTATGCTACAATATCAAAACCATTAAATAGATACCTTGCAGGCAAAAATGGAAGAGTTTCCAAAAATATGTCAAAAAAATTAAAAATTGAATTGGACCAAAATGGAATTTCTGCATTCAATAAATTAAAAAAACATTTAGCGTCAGAAATGGAATTGACGCAACCAAATTATTCAAAAACATTTGTTTTAACTACCGATGCATCAAATGTAGCAGTTGGTGCTGTGCTTTCACAGGAAGGTAAACCAATTACCTTTATTTCAAAAACTCTTAATAAAACAGAAAGAAATTATGCAACTAATGAAAAGGAATTATTTGCCATTGTATGGGCATTGAAAACTCTTAGAAATTATTTATATGGTGTTACAAATCAAGAAATACATACTGATCACCAACCTTTGACATTTGCTTTGTTACCCCGTAACCCTAATCTGAAAATGAAAAGATGGCATGCTTTTATAGAGGAGTTTGCTCCAAAATTTATATGTCAGCCTTGTAAAATTAATGTTGTGGCAGATGCGCTGTCACGCCTCGAATTAAATAATATGTCTGATGACGCACAAAAATTAAAATTTGTTACATGTGTAGATGCTTATTCAAAGTTTTTGGTAATAAAACATATAGAAGATAAATCTAATATCGAAGAAAAAGTTCTGGAACTACTTCAAACCTTCACTGATGTAAAGCAAATAACTTTGGACAAAGAACCAAGCTTTACAACACCAACTTTTAAATCTTTAATGCAAAGACTAAATATCGAACTTCATTTTTGCGATCCGAGACATAGCATAACAAATGGACAAATAGAAAGAGTCCATTCAACTATAATTGAAATCGCTACATGCATAAAAGAAGAATATAACATAGTTAGCGACCTTGAAACAATCCTTAGAGCAGCTCAACAATATAATGTGACAATTCATTCAGTAACGAATTTGAAACCTAATGAAGTACTTTACAATAAGGTAAATCATGAGACTTTACCAATAATGCTTAGAAAAGCACAAGAAAAAATGCTTATAACACATAACAAAAATAGGATAGAAAAACAATGTTGTCCCGGCCAAATCGTTTATGAAAAGGTCATAGGAGAGAGGAATAAGCTCAGACCTAGGTATAAAAAACGACAAGTTAAGGAAAATTTAGAAAAAAAATTATTAAAAAATAATAATAAATAATAGAGATAGAATCATACATAAGGATAACGTTAAATCTTAACTTTTCACAGATTTCTAAAATGATATTTCGGCTCGATAACTGCTGACATCGTGGATTACACCAGACAAAATTATGTATTAATCGAAAATGGATACGCCTCTATATACGAGGATTATGGAGATATTTTTCATATTACAAATTTAACATATTTAGAAAATTTAGTAGAGGAAAAACTTCTATAATATTCCATTTTTAGTTACCAAAAATAATTATGATAAATTGAGCATAAAAAGTTTAGATGACGAATCTGATATTGTGTTAATCGAAGTTCTATTAGGGCAACTAAAAGAAACCCCTTTCAGATAAATGAATTGGGAACACTTTGGAAATGAATAGCAGGAACCCCTGATCACGATGATTTTATAAAAATTAATGACAAATTAGATGAGTTGGTTGAGAATAATAATAAACAGTTTACTACGAATTCAGAAATTTTTAAGGTTATTACTGAAATAACCAATACAGTAAATATAATACAATTAAAGGAGATTCGTTTGTTGAAACGTTAAAGAAGAAAAGAAATCAGTACATAAAGCACGAGCTTCAAAATTTAATAAATACAATCACTCTTGGGAAAGTGGGAACACTAAACCCAGTAATCTTACATTTGGATGAATTAAAAAATTTAATCGACCATCAAAATGGTTTAATGTCAATTACAGATTTAATGGACATATCAGATTTTAAAATTGCTCAGAAAAAGAATGTAATCATAATTTATATTAAATATCCAAAAATTCTATTTACTTGTAAGTATTATGAAACTAGAAGTATAGCGCAACTAGATAGTAAGATGATAATTGACCAAAATGTAATAAATTGCAACAATGAATTTTTTAATGTATAAAATTGCAAAATTGAAATAACAAGCACTTACTGCAAATTGAATAAAGAAAAAACATGTTTTTCAGAACTTTTGAAAAAAAAAACCTGCAAAATGTAAAAAGATTAATTATATATATTAATTTCAGCCTATAAATAAGCTTGGATTTATATTTAAGTCAGTCTTTTGAGAATTTTTGAAATAAAGACACGTTCGGTCGAAGCGAACTAAAAAACTTCGAACTTTTTAAAAATTGTTTTGCTTGACGCAAAAACATAATTTGCATATGAAAATATGCAAGTTAAGAATTCCTAAAGATTCTGCTTAAACTACTATTCGGCTAAATAAAGCCCATTGATTGTGCTGCTGATCTCCAGCTACTCTTTATTAAATTGAATTTCTTATTTCTAGCTTAAGAATTAATGTTTACATTAAAGCCACTATTCTTATTGCTTACTTTGAATTGTTATATAAATATTTACGACTTTTTCTATTTAGTTCTTAACGATTGCTATTGGATTGATCATATTATATCGCAAAAGCTTGCATTTTGGCGTATGGTCTCTTAGCTTGTATTTTGATTACTTAAGCCAGGAATGGGCAAATTTTGAAGACAAAATTTAACCCAAATTAACATTACATTTTTAAAATACTTTAATAAATACTTTAAATATTTTTATTTGATATATATGCAAAACGGCTGCAACAGTACTGGCTTTGTGCACAAAACAAAGTACGTAAATTTACTTCATAAAAAAATTGTAAAATGTAAACAAAAATATGTTGAAAGTTTTAGATTTTCACATTATTATTAGGGATTTTTATTACAAAAACAAAATAAGTCAAAGTTTCAAACCTCTTACCAAAAAAAAAGGTAACAATGGCACTATCCGACAAAATTTCAAAATGTTAAATCCAGATTTTCAGAAAATGTTAAAGTATTCACTCTGTTCTATTTTACTACTAGCAGACCCGGCCATGCGTTGTTGTGGCTGAGTGATTTAAGAAACATTTGGAAACAAAATTTAACACAAATTAAAATTACATTTTTAGGTATAACATTTATTTAACATTTATATGCTCTAAATATATTTAATCGTAATAAATCACTGTCGATGTTCAATGAAACGCCAAACGGTGTACAGTATTTTTAGTCAATCGGTCCTTTGTTAATACAAATAAACTTGATGGTCTTCCTACTCGTGAACACGTCACTTATTATTGCCCATGGCAGAAACATGGGTTTTCCTAGTCTAAGCCGCAAATAGACATTGTTTGGCCTTGAGATTTATTTATAGACATCGCGAAAGCTAAACGAATGGGAAACTTTAGCCTTTTAAATGGTATGGGAGAATCGGATGGTATCATCGGAATGCGTGGTAACAAAACGGTTTCTCCTTTAAAGTTTGTTGTTAAAATAGTTGCTTCAAGAGCGTTTCCATTGATTCTTTTCACCAAACGTGTACCGTTGCTTAGTTTAGCAGGGTTTAAATTACGCAGTAGAATAAGCGGAAATCCAATTTTCAATCGAAGATTGTGTGGTGGCATTCCTGATATGTCTAAAGAATTTAAAAATTCAATTGGAAAATTCCCTGCCTCGTCTTCTTCTACAGTAGCATCGATAGACTTAAATTACATTAAAACACCTGGTAATAATTGTTTTATCTGGTTGTTAATCAGATCAACATCAACATTTTTCGTTGACAAAATTGCACGGTTACTAAGCCAGCCATGATTTAAATAAAGGGTGGTTAAATTGTAAGGGCCGATGTTGAATGTGAACCACACCTAAACGCCAAGTTTTTTTCCGAATTTAATTTGACATTTCTCTATTTCAGACTTACTCAATGTGAACCATGGAGAGATACACAATCCAACAACGTGTTAAAGTTATCCAGACTTATTATGAAAATTTTCGAAGAAAATCATCTTCAGTGATGAGGCACATTTTCACCTCAGTGGATTCGTCAATAAACAGAATTGCCGCATTTGGGCGAATGAGAATCCAAGAGTGATTGTCGAAAAACCAATGCACCCACAAAGAGTGACTGTTTGGTGCGGTTTATGGGCTGGCGGCATCATCGGGCCGTATTTTTTCCAAAATGAGGCCGGTCAGGTAGTTACTGTGCATGGTGTTCGCTATCGTGAGATGATAACGAATTTTTTATGGCCACAATTGGAAGATATGGATGTGGACGATATGTGGTTTCAGCAGGACGGTGCCACTTGCCACACAGCTAACGAAACAATGGCTCTTTTGCGCAACAAATTAAATGGCCGTGTTATCTCACGAATGGCGATGTCAATTGGCCCCCAAGATCATGTGATTTGACACCGTTGGACTTTTTTCTCTGGGGTTATTTGAAAGAAAAGGTGTACGTCGATAAGCCAGCAACAATTCAAGAGCTAAAGGATGAGATAATTCGGCACATTAACGGCATAGAAACTCCATTATGCCTCAGCGTCATCGAAAATTTGGACCATCGTATGGAGGTGTGCCGCCGAGGTCGCGGCGCTCATTTGGCCGATATTTTGTTACATACATAATTGAGTAATACCAATATATCATAATAAAATAAAATTTCAATAATTTCCTAAATAGTTTGTGTTTTATTCAAAATCAACATCGGCCCTTGAAAATTTAACCACCCTTTATGTATATGGTATCAATTTATTATTAGTTCTCAAAATATCAACACATTGTATTACAATTTATATAGTTATTTGAGTTCATATGTATGTAGAAATGTAGGTATATATGTATTTATGATTTCTAAAACTAAAAAATATGTTTAATGATAATTAAACATCTTGCGGACGGCTATTATTTATAAGTGATTCGAAATGAATTCTTACATTGGGCTCTTTCTTCCGAAACAATTTAATGTATAATATTAATAAAATAATTATAATTAATATGCATAATATTAAGGATGTATGACCTGTCACATGATGGAAGTCTAATCCACTTAATTTCAGTCGCTGCTTTTTAAATTCATATAAGTTGTGTGTTGATGGTCGATTGTTGTGGATTGGAAAGGCTTAATATTTTCATCCTCTATGACATCAATGGTTGTTATCCAAGTTGTTTGTGAACCTAAGTAGTTTTCAGATGAAGTGATTGATGAAGATTTTAGAAATCCTCCCATGTATCTCAAACTATAATCAGGACTCAAAGAAACAATGCCTTGTGGCTCTAAACTCTGATTTTAGTTTAGCTACAAGAGTCATGTTTCTTTTACTTAGTGGTACCGCGATTAGTCTGAAGACTTCTGACATTTGGGATTGTGTTAATTACTAACTTGTTGTCTACAATAGCTCCAGTCATATTCTTAAATACTTCTTTTAATTCATTATCTCCTTCGCCAGGTAATTTCAATTTCGACGGAAGATTGAGCCTCACCAGGAGCTGCCGGTTTTTTCGATAAAGAAAACACTTAATTTTCAGAGGAATCTCAAAATTTTTTTATTGAAAGTATTGACCATTGGTTTCTACACATTTCGCCCATCTCTCAGGCAAATTATGGTTACCATTCCAAAAAAACTTTTTCTCTTTCGAGGCAAACCATTCGACGAGCCATTTTTCTACTTTTTCAAAATTAGCGAAGCACTGCTCTGCAAGGGAGTTTCCCATCGATGCGAAAAGGTGATAGTCGGACGGGGCGAGGTCTGTAGAGTACGGCGGGTGCGATAATATTTCCTAATTAAGTGTTTTTAATGTGCCTTTCAACAGTTTAGCGGTATGAGACGGGGCGTTGTCATGTTGCAAGATAACTTTGCCATGTCTTCGGGCCCATTCCGACCGTTTTTCGATCAATGCATGATTAAAATTGATCATTTGTTGTCGGTAGTGATCCATGTTCACCGTTTCACGAGGTTTTAACAACTCGTAGTACACCACACCACACTGGTCTTACCAAACACAGAGCATTGTATTACGGCCAAAGCCTTGCAGTCGATGGGCCAACTTCACCAGGGGAAAGCCATGATTTTTTTCGCTTCGGGTTCTCAAAATAAATCCATTTTTCGTCCCCCGTGACAATTCGACGCAGAAAAGATTTCCTTTCGAATTGTTGAAGCAGCATTCCACCAACGGTTTTTCGATTTTCCATTTGTCTATCGTTCAGCTGGTGTGGCACCCATTTTCCACACTTCTGGATCTTTCCTATGGCTTTTAAACGTTGGCAAATTGCCCCTCGAGTCACATGTAGTGTTTCTGCCAATTTTTGTTGCGATTGGGTTAGATCAACATCCAATAACGCCTGCAATTCCTCGTCTTCGAACTTTTTCGCTGCACCAGGATGTTCATTGTCTGTCAAATCGAAATCTCCACTTTGAAATTGACAAAACCATGTCTCACATGTTCTAATCACTGGAGCATGTTCACCATAAGTTTCTACCAGCTTCAGCTGCTTTTTTCTTTTGATGAAATAAGAAAAGCAACGAATGCCGCAAATGCGATTTAATTATAACGAAACTTGACATATTCACTGCGGTAAGCAAATATGACGCTATTATTTTGGCGGAATGTGACTAGCGTATTTTTGTAAGTTAATGTCAATAGAAAAAAATTACATACATGCCAAATCATAGAAATTAATACATACCTATTGCTAGCCACATCTACTAGTAAAACAAACATCAACTAACACCCCTGGTATATTTTAAATTTCTTTAACAAGTTGAGAAGGTTCAATTAGAGATGGATTTCCTGTGTGTTCTCACACTCATTTAATATTAACTGAAATGACGTGGAGAATTTAAAGATGTCAATCGGATTCGCCATTAAATTTTGGATGTTATTTATTTGATTATCAATTTTAATAAATTGATTATTGACATCTGTTGTAGTTTTTCTGAAGACGTTGAGTGTACCGTCGATGAGTGATGCTTGTTTTTTAATCATGCTTTCAATGTCATTTTGGTTTTCAAATATGTTTTTCATGTTTAGCTCCATTATATCTCTATCATCACTATCCATTAGTACGAAGAGTAAGTGATAAAGTGAGCCTATGATTTCTAACGGCACTTTTTTGACCCTTTTTGTGTACAGAAGAAGCTGGTTATTTGATTTTAGTAGTTCATATTTACTATTAAAATTTTTTGCTATTATCTCACATCTACTATTCCATAAGTATCCAAGTACACAACTGAACTATTTGAAAGAGCGGTTTGCGTGATGTAATTTGCACTAGCTGATGCTTCTCCTTTAATACTACTCACTTTTGATATAATGACCAAAAATAGTAGTAACATTGCAACTACTGCCTGAGTAGGTTTATTTAAATTATTATTGCATTTTTTTGTGAAAGTATATTTAGCTCTAACTTTTTCCTTTTGAGTATTATTTTCGACATCTTGAATACAATGTAATGGACGCAATTTATGTATTGATCTTTTCATAGTTCCATCACTTGCTTTTATTGTAGCTACGCGTACTTTATCATCCGTACCTTTGTGTACTTGTGTTACTTTGCCCAAAGGTCATCTTGAAGGCGCTGTCTTTTAATTTTTTACTATCACAATTTGACCTTCTTTTATATTCAAATGATCGTCTTTCCATTTGTTTCGCTTTTGTAATGTAACAAGATATTCATGTTTCCATTTATTCCAGAAGTCTCGCTGTAACCTTTGAGTAATTTTCTAGCGGTCTCAAGCCTCGATAATTTCCACATTTCGTGTAACTTCTGGGATATCTAATAGTGGTCTGCCAATAAGAAAATGTCCAGGCGTGAGAACATTGTTATACTCTATTTCCGATCCTAGTGTATACAATGGTTGTGAATTTAGTACTGCTTCTATTTGGCATAACAATGTGAACATTTCTTCGAAAGTCAATTTAGTTTCACCAATGACTCTTCTTATATGGTGTTTTACTGATTTTATACCGGCTTCCCAAATACCTCCGAAGTGAGGACTTGCCGGCGGGATAAAATGCCATTCGATCTTTTCGTTTACTAATATCAGTGCTATAGAACAATTGTTTTTGAGGACATTTTTAAATTGAGATTCTATACTTCGATTTGCTCCAATGCAATTTGTACTATTATCTGAATACATATGTGAACTTTTTCCTCTTCTAGCAAAAAACTTTCTTAGTGCTGCTAAGAAGGTTTCTGTCTGCTTCTAAATGTATAGCTATACACACAAATATTGCAATGTATCATTTATATGATATGATACTCTTATTTATGGAGCACCTTACAAGTAATGGTCCAGGGTAGTCGACACCAGTATGTGTAAAAGGGGAAGACTGCGAAACTCGCATCTCAGGTAAGTTTCCCATTGTTTGTTGTGAAGTTTCATGTCGGTATCTTATGCATTTGACGCAATGTCAAATACATTTCTTAACTCCTTTTTTATGGTTTATTGCCCAGTACTTTCTTCGTATTGTTGCTTCCATTAATTGATTGCCACCATGCAATATTTTATTATGTGCATCCGTAATTATTAACCATGATAAGTGGGATTTGTTAATAATTGCTGGACGGTTTCGTTCATATGAGATATTTGAGTTCTTCAACCTACCGCCTACTCGCATCACACTTTCACCATCGATGATTGGATACAAGATTGACAACTATATATGTATATATATTTTTTTTCAACATTTTCTGAAATTCATTTTCAAACTCTTTATGTTGATGTCGCTTGATAATTTCTATTTCTGCCGCTTTTAATTCTTCTGATGTTAAATATCGTTCTTCAATTTATTCTTAAAACGCAATACATAACATAGACAACAACTCTAAAGGATGGTCTTTATTAATTTTACTCACTGCTGTTACTGCGAATGTTGTCTTCTTATTGATTGATTGTGGCCACTTGTCTTCTGATTCTGTCAACCAGTCTGGACCATTCCACCATAATTTTTGTATTTTTAATTTATCGGGTGGAATTCCTCTCGACAACAAATTTGCTGGATTATTTTTAAAAAGTCTACGATTCCATTTTGCACTTGGAATCAAGTTCTTAATGTCGTTGACTCTAGTTCTAATAAATGTGTCTTTACTTTTATGGTTTTTTATCCAACATAAATTAATCGTAGAATCGCTCGATGTGCAGATTTACGTTCTTTGCTTGATCGTAATTAATATTCGATGTATTAGTTTTTAGTTTTGATAATAGGTGAGCTGCACAAAACTCTAATTTTGACAAGGTTTTTCTATTTCCTATATTCTGGCGACAGCTGGAAATACCAAGTGTTGCCAGGTCACTCTCAACCTGATCCTTCCAACGGAGTGGTGGTCTTCCTCTTCCTCGATGAAACGGTGGTGTGTGTCGATTCCCTTTTCACGGGTATTTTCCAAGATTTGGCGCATGGTGAACGTCTGGTCAATGGTTGACTTACCAGGTCTAAAGCCACACTGATAAGGTCCAATCAGTTTGTTGATGGATGTTAAGAAGGCTTATTCAACGGTAATTGGCGCAGACTGTGGGATCGTCTTTTTTGTGGATTGGGCAGAGCACACTTAGATTCCAATCGTCGGGCATGCTTTCATTCGACCATATTTTGCAGAGAAGCTGATGCATGCACCTTGCTAGCTCTTCACCGCCATGTTTGAATAGTTTTGCCGGTAGGCCGTCATCTCCAGCCCCAATGTGGTTTTTTAAGCGGGCGATTACTATTCGGACTTCTTCATAGTAGGGTAGAGAACAACTTTTCCATCGTTATCAATTGTAGTTTCGAGTTCCCCATCTCCGGGTGTTTCCTCTTCACTGCCATTCAGCAGGCTGGATAAGTGCTCCCTCCATAAATCTAGTATACTTTGAGCATCTGTCACTACCTCACCTCCCTGGGTCCTACAAGAGTTTGCTCCAGCTTTGAAACCTTCTGTAAGTCGCCGTCTTTCTGTAGAATTTTCGAGCGTGTCGGCCAGCTTCTCAAGCTCTTCATACTCACGCATCTCGGCCTCCCTGGTATTTTTGTCTGCAAATGCGTATTGCTTCTCTCTTCAGTTCTCGGTATCTATCCCAGCCGCATGTGTAGGGGCCGATCGCATGGTTGCGAGGTAGGCTGTCTGTTTTTTCGTTTGCAGCTGTATGTAGGGAGTTTGCAATGCAGTCCCACAGTTCCCGTTCACCGGGTTGCTTATGAATGCTATCAGAGAGCAGGTGTGCAAGTCGAGTAGAAAACCGCTCGGCAGTCTGTTGTGATTGCAGTTTTTTAACGTCGAACCTTCGTTGTGTTTGTTGACGGGCGTTCTTCGATACACAGAGGGACGTGCTGCGACAAGATAGTGATCCGAGTCGATATTAGGACGTCGGAACATACGCACGTACATGATCGATTTGATTGAGAGTTTTACGATCTGGAGACAGCCAAATAGCTTGGTGAATATTTTTGTGCTGAAATCTAGTGCTACAGACAACCATATTTCGGGCCCCGGCGAAGTCGATCAGCCTCGGCCCATTTGTGGATGTTTCGTCGTGGAGGCTGATTTTTCCGACTGTTGTTCCAAAAATACCCAACCGTGCGTTGAAGTCGCCAAGCAAAAATTTTACGTCATGGTTAAGGCAGCACTCATAAGTGTGTTCGAGGCGCTCGTAAAAGGCATCCTTGATTACATCGTTCTTCTCTTCCGTCGGGGCGTGGACGCAAAATAAGAGTGGTGTTGAAAAATTTCATTTTAATGCGGATTGTGGCGAGACATTCATTCACCGGGGTGAACGCCAGTACTCGGTGACGGAGTCTCTCTCCCACCACGAATCCGATACCAAGTTTGCGCTCCTTTATATGACTGCTGTAGTAAATTTCGCAAGGACCCACCTTCTTCCGTCCTTGTCCCGTCCATGGCTTCTCTGGGACGGCGGTGATGTCAGCCTTTAACTTTATGAGGACATCAACCAGCTGGGCTGCGGCGGGAGTCGTCATCAAAAGGGGGTCTCTCGTACGACGGCTGATTTGCATTTTTCATTGGATTTTGTTTTATATGTGATGGATCCAAAACCCTACGCACAACCGCATGGGATTCGCTTTCTCACTTTAGCTCGCCTCCAAACGGATGTGTATTGGCTACCCAGGAGATACTTGGTCTAAGATCGGAAGTAGTGAGCTTTAATGCAATGGTTATTGGAGATAGCCACCCAAGTGGGTCGAATATAGTGGCTAAATTAGACAATATTTCTCCTCTTGTGATTTTTTGGTTTTCTTTTAATTCAATTTCGAACTTAAATTCATCGTTTTTAGGATCCCATTTTCACGACTTCATCACTATTTATTATGTAATTTTCTTCACTGCACTGTTGTACATTATCTTTAAGTTTTGAAGAATTATTTGTAAGCCACTTTCTTAATTGAAAACCAAACTTCATTAACTGTTGCCCAATTTTTTGTTTTATTTTACTACACTCTTGTACACTGTCTGCTTCGGTCATGAGGTCATCCATATATAAATCCTCCTCGATAACTTTTTATAAATTCTTTGTTGCAGTCTTCAGCGATTTGAATTAGGCTTCGAACTGCCAAATATGGGTCTGATGCTGTTCCATAAGTAACAGTATTTAACCTGAACACTGTAAATGTCTTTTTGCTGTCATTCCGCCACAGTAGATTTTGGTACTGCTGATCTTCCTTGTGTACTCTAATTTTACGGAACATTTTTTCGACGTCTGCTGTCACCACGAATTTCCATAATCTCCATTTTAAAATTATGTCAAATATGTCTTTTTGTAATTTAGGTTCTGTGTACATCACGTCGTTAAAACTTCTTCTGTCGATGTTTTAGGTGATGCGTCGAATACCACTCTCAGTTTCGTTGTGGTACTGCTTTCACGAATAACAACTTGATGGGGAAAATAGTATTTGCAATCTTGTTCACTAAATGTTCTTACCATATGTCCCAGCTTTTGGTATTCGTCGATGAATTTAATATATTCATTTTTCAAGGTAGTATTTTGTGCCCTATTTTTTTCCAATGAGAGAAACCAAGCCACAACCTGCTTTCTGGATTCTCCTAGTCTTTCTTCCTTTTTCGTTTAGCTTACACAGACACTACGTGTATTTTTATCCACAGCTCGTCTTCAGTGGATGATTTGGGTTCAGTTGGTACCTCTTCCAGTTCCCAAAACTTCTCTAAGCTGGTTATTGATGACAAATATTTGTTCATAAGACATAGTTCGTCCATTCTTCGAGATCTTGTTTGATTGACTTTTCTGGTTGTACACTTGTTAACGTTGGCAACACCAAGGCTTCCACGGTCCTTCCAAGACCGTATATTGCAGTTTTCGATTTCGTCCGAGGTAGAGTAAATAACTGACTAGCCTCTTCAGAAATCGTTATTTTTTGTGACCCTTGATCAACAAGACCTCGAAGTATTGTAATATAGGTATGTTCGCCAGTAGCTGATTTGATCCGTATTTGAGCTGTAGCTAAAAACACTGCTGGTGAATTTTCTCTTGATACCATTGTGGCCACTTTTCCGAATTCTTTCGTTATATAGTCATCATGCAACAGAAAGTAATGTTTAAATCCACATTTTACGCACCTATTTTCAGGAATGTTGTACTTTGAGCTATAATAGTGTTCCATGCCAATGAAGCATAGTTTAGCTTATGTTACATATTCTCGTCTTTTTGCCGTCGTTAAGGTTTTGAATTTTTTGCAGTAAGCAATCCTGTGCCCTGATATTTTACAATACACGCAGTATATTTGTTCTGTATTTTTTGTGCCATTGTGCCATTGAATGTTATATGTTATATGTAAAACTTTTTTCTCTTTTTTGAAACCTATTTCCGCTTAAAGTTTCATTAGAAACGGCTTCTAAAGCAAGATATTGCTGTTCTAAAAAATTGAAGACATCTGCAAGAGCTTGAATTTCTCTTGTCTTTTTACGCTTTGCTCATACAAGCGTAGTTCATCTTTATCAAACTTTCTTACTATTATTCTTGCTAAGAACGGCTCAGCGTCGGAGAGATTCATGCTTAAACCTTTCATTGCATAGTTTTTTAGACTTGTTGCTGATTCTTATTTATAGTTGGTAAGTCTAAACTTTTGTCAAACTGAGAAGTGAACAGTAATCTGCGATTCTCGTATCTGTTGTTCAAGATTTCCCATGCTGCCATATAATTTTCATTGGTAACCGTCAGATATTGTATCAGACGTCCAGCTTCATCTTTTAAGTGATTTAAGTCGATACATTCTTTTGACTTTAGAATAGTGCGAACTTTCGTGTATAAGACTATTAAATATGTCTTTAAATGTAGGCCATTGTGACAAATCTCCGTAAAATGGAGAAATTTTGATATCCTCTATTTCTCAGTTATGAGTAGTACTCGGATTTTGCGATTTTTTTATTGTTTAGTTCTGAAACTGCCATTCTTATGTAATGCATTTCGCTCTCACATTCATCCATTATGTGTCGCATGTCTTTACTTGTGGATGAATATTCTTCATACTTTTGTTCAAGTAAATTATATTCTTTTTATAAGTTTTTCAGAATTATTTCTGGTGCTTCCTTTTTAGTTCTTGAAGCATATTTCTCAAACCGACTTATTTGATCTTCAAGTTCTTGTTTTATATAATGATTACTTTGTATCACATTGTAATCTTTCTTTGAAGTGCTAGATTCTATATAGTTTTCTTCGCATTCTGCACATGAATCGCATCGCATTCAGTCATCATGATAATTTGATGTAAAATGAGATTCATTTATTGGTTATGGTTTGATGTAAATATCTCTCTTTTATCGCGAATATTTTTCCTCGCTTCTTCTGTTGCACGAGTTTTTCGGCCTTCCAGTTTCACTATCCATGTTTTTAAAAGCTCGCCCAAATTCTTCTGCTTCTCTAGTAATTTTTGCTTAGTAGCCATTCTCTTTTTTTTATTATAAAATAGCAGAATATTGTTTTCTTCTCCAAACGAACCTTTGGAGGAAATTGATTTGGTCGCCTGGTTGACCTTGCTGTGCCTGGAATCACAGCCGCTTTTTTTTTGGATTACAATTTATATTATTTTCTTGCGTATAGTTTTCTCGCTAATACGAATTATTTGTATTTGTTAATGCGTGCAGACTTACTGTCCCAACTCACATAAATTAATTTTTTCTTGGTAATGCTCTTCTTCTTTTGTTAGGCTTACTATACCTTTGCTGAGCTCTTTTGAGGCTCGTATGGACCAAAAATGTTAAGGTCTAAGTAATTGCCCCTTACCACTGGCGGGGGAAGCAAACTACTTGGTTGAGATTTTGTAAGAATCTGATTTATTCAATAATATCAATTATTTTCCTAATATAATTATGTATGATTGTATGTGTATAATTATGTTTGCCTTAAAATACATTTCTGAATATAGACAATCAGTTGATCTTTATCTGTTCTAATATTTAATAGTATTTTTATTGCTTTGTGTGCATTTGTGGCACTTAAATGTGGCATATATTTTAAACTATTTGTGTATGATAAGAAATGTATCTTATGTTTGGCTATAAATGTCACACACTGACCAAACGAATCACCGCACGAAGAGGAAGGTGACAAAACGATTTAACAGAGCGACCGGCCAGCTGAGTGAAGACTGCGTGGATCGCTAGCTAAGTACAATAACAACAACTACTAGCAAAAGCAAAACCAAGTGAAATTGTACCAATGATATAGACAAAAGATGTTCGCACGAAAACAGTGAACGAGCAAGCAACTATATAACTATAGAAGAAACAAAATATATTTTTGAGGTGCCCTCGAGGATTGGTCCAACCAAACTGGTTACGAACCCACTCGCACTACTTCCGTGCTGTCGGGGGAAATTTCAATCCGTCTAAATGACTGTGCTCTGGGTGTGGGATGCTAGAGGGATGGCTAAGGACGTAACGAGGCACTACAAAAAAAAATATGAAAACAATAGATAAACAAAATGAAACGTATGGTTCTCAGTCGTGTGTGGGTACCCAACTTCGGTGCTCCTTCGGACGATGTCGTCAAACTTCAGTTCCGCTATCCCGAAACACCGCTGTTTAGGCCAGAAGCCTAAATGTTATAATTTCCTACTGGGTATATGCGAGTACCCAAACGGCTTAAGTAAATATGTATGTAAATATATAGCAACCGTGTTTTGTCTTTATATCGGTAATTTATTAGTTCGACCACCAATATTATAATTCAATTAATCCAATTCCCATTTGCAAGTTCAAGAAGATACCCCGAGTCGACACAGCGATTGCCCAAATTTACAAAGTGCAAGTAAAAAATATTGTTTCCAACACATATACATATGTACAAACATGTTAATGTTACAATAATTTGTTCGTTTGAACAAATTCATAATTAAAAACTAAATTAATTAAATTCGATTTTTATTTATTCTTTTCGGAATCAACGACTGATTTTGAGGCCGATTTACGTCAGTCGTTGACATGATCCTTCGAGCCGGATATTTGGAAAGGTCTCAACTACATTAGCCGTGTATACCCAAAGGACGAAAACATCAGCGTTGGAACATATTACACTTGCGTCACAACATGCAAGGACAACATCTCGAAACCAAATTTAGAAAACCGCATTCGCCCCAACAACAAATGCAAAAAAAAGAATTCACCAGGTGGTTTAAGATTCAATTTGCACATACCTACATATATACAATATATATTTTTTATATTACGTTTTGAGTGCGTCGTATATATGTATATACAATATATACTTATTTAAAAAATGTCTTGAGTTCGTTTCTGTTTATTGATTTAAATATTTAAAAATATAGTTCACTACATCATAATAAATCTCCATTTCAGTGGTGTATGCTTTCGGTAAAAATGTGTGTATGTTGTTAGTGCATTTTTCCACTCACTTTTGTTTAAAAATTTTCTTTTCGGCAATTGACCAACATTCCGAATTAATTTTCATATATTTGAATTTATTGATTTTCACAAAATTACGTATGTTCTTGTGATCTATTAACAAGGATTGGACATTGCAATTTTTCATTAGTTTTAAACTTCAACACAGGCGCACTAACAACAACAACACATCGTTTTAGCACATGTAAGAATTACTATGCTTATGCATACACATAAGCATACCTACTTATAAAATAAAGTAAATTGTGGTATACTTTTAGACAAAAATTATTTTCTATTCGCGAGTAAATTATTAAAAATTAAAGCGAGTAAAAGAAAAAAATAGAAACACAAAACAAAATAAATAAAAGCATATTTCTTAATAGCCGCATGAAGAAGAAGTTGCACAATTTATTTCAAAGAGTTCAAGTAAAGTTTTGTTTTTCTTCTGTTTAAGAAAATTTGCATTGCAATTAGTATTGCAATAATTACTACCAATTTTCGGGGCCTTATATATATTACTTTCGGAAAGTTTTCAAAGTTAGGCAACTTTTCAAGATCGACATTTCGTTTAATCTAAAATACTTTCGTTCGGCACTACGTGCAAAGATACATTTTTTCATTTCGTTTAGATTTTCATAGATTTCTAGAAATATGCAATTAGTTTTTAACAACTAGTAGAATCACTTATAGAATTCGATTCCGATTTCAAAGACAGAAAATCAATAGAACATAATAAATTTAGTCTTGAAATCCAAAAAGATGAATTGAAATATCTTTGGGACAGAGTTAAGTCTGCTTATAGCGAATTTATGGGCTCAGATTCTATTGGCGGTACAAAGGAAATTAGCTCAGCCAAGAAAAAATATAAAATGTGTTACCAAGCATATTTAAGATGCATGTCAGCAATCGGGCAGCTTTCAAGTCAGTTTTCCGAAGTCGAAAAGAAGAAAGTCGTCATAGATCATGACATTCGTCTTCCACCGTGTGATATAGACACTTTCAAAGGGGATTATTTATCTTGGCCAACATTTCGCTATTTAATTACGGTCATATACATACATACTAAACAAACGTATTAGCCTGGTGGAAAAATTATTTTACCTGATAGAAAAGACAAAGGGTGAGGCAAAGGAAATGAGGGTTTTGCAACCGCTTGGCAAAACCCTAGGGATCGCTTTGAAAATAAAAGAATATTTGTTAATAGCCAATTGAAAATTCTCTTCAATCTTTTCCCGGTAAAAATTGAATTTGGCAGTGCAATTCAAAATCTTCAACGAGAAATAAATAATTGCATTTCGGCACTCCAGGTTCATGAAATTGACCTAACCAATTGGAACGCGATCCTAACTTATCTTTGCTCAACTAAACTGCCTGAGAATTCACTGTCTTTATGGGAGCAATCAATTACAGAGAATCCGAGATTCCAAAGTAGGAAGATATGGATAAATTCTTGACAGGTCGGTTTCACACTTTGGAAACAGTATACGACCTCAGAGGTGCTCATTTATCAGAATCGCCAAATGAGCAATATTTTAAGCAAACAGACTCTAATAGCAAAAAATTTAACGCAAGTTGTGCAAAAGCGATGCATATTATATACGGTTCTGCCAACTTTTTCAAAAAATGTCTCCTTCTGAGCGATGCAATGTCGTTCGAAAATATAAACTTTTTCTAAACTGCCTGAATGCCGGACATGGGGTTGCGAAATGTACTAGCGCTTTTGATTGTTCGATTTTTCACTCTAGACACCATTCCAGGCTACATACACACCCAGGCCAGGAAGCGCCTTCAGGCAAAAATGTATTAGTTAGCAATCCGATTAGCTCCGAAACTACCCCAAAACGGACAGCTTCTGGTATTTGTGCTACCAAACTTCATGAGCCACATTAAGTCGTGTTTTACGAATTTACTTGCAACAGCCCGAGTCAATATCAAACATCGTTAATCGATACATTCAGCTAGAGCACTTATAGATTCTGGTTCCGAGTGCTCATTTATTACCGATCGACTTCGGCGGAGCATAAGACTTCAGGTTAAGAAAGTAAACGCGCAAGTTTCCGGAATTAATACGCTTTCGGCACAAACAAGCCAAGCATGTTCCTTCATAATTGAATCGCCTATCAATGCACAGTTTTCGATAAGAGCTGATGCATTAGTATTACCTCAGTGAACTGGAAATCTTCCAACATGCGATAGTGATCCCAGAGTTAAACAGGCCTTTCTAGATATTTATTTAGCGGACAGCCAGTTCTTCGCGAACGAGAATGTGGACCTTATCCTAGGAGGAGACATAGATCCTCAAGTCATGCGTAGAGGTCTACGAAAAACGCGATAGCACAAGAGACAGTATTCGGTTGGATTCTCATGGGCCAGACTAACGCAAACAAACCGAATAAAGACAAAAAGCATGATGAAGCAGAAGGTGAAGTATCAGTAACACCCCCATATAATGAAACGGTACCCAGCTGCTCGGAAACACGTTCTTTCCGACCGCTTCCGCATCACGGAATAAGCAAGCGTGGCGTGGAAACTAATTCTTTCCGACCACCTAGGCAGGACGGCTCTGAAACTTGTCCTTTTAGACCGTCATCTCGAATTCGTCATCAGGTAGGCTCAGAAGCTCGTCCTTTTCGACCACCAGTTCAACAAAAATACAGAAGATTCGGTGGCTTGGAAATTCGTCCTTTTCGACCACCCGTTCAACAAAAATGTAGAAGTTGCGGTGGCTTGAAAACTTGCCCTTTTCGACCACCTGCTCAACAAAAATGCAGAGGATTTGGTGGATTGGCAACTCGCCCTTTCCATTCACTTCGACAAAGTCCAAATAAACAGTTTTCGACAAAATTACATTGCGTTTCGGAAGTCTCATCACGCAGGCGAAAATGAAAAAAATAACAACTAAAACCTGAATGACACATTTAAACGAGTTATTTAAGAAAAATTACTTTTAACAAATTGTGCAAATTGAACTTAAACTAACGACCTTTCTTTCAGTTGATTTCTTTTTTCATTCTTCTTAATCGTTCTTTATTGAAATAGATGTCCCAAGCTGGGAATGTGTGCCCTTACGGGCCTTCGAGACACGAAAGGAAATCTAGTTTAAGTTGACAATTGTAAATGTATATAATAACCATTGTACAGGGCATACGTTGAGTCAGCTAATCCGGGTAATTAAAATATATTGCCGCGGCAAGGCCGGTATGTTTAAGCCAGCAGCCTAAATGTTATAATTTCCTACTGTGTAAGTTAACACGGTATACGCCGAAATACCATTCCCACGATCTACCTGAGCGTATGCAACAACACAACTTCCGCCGTGGACAATATGCCACAGGCAAACGACACCACACGCGCAGTTGCCAAAATGCTGACTCCACATGAGAACGTTTGACCAGCCAGCCCACAACAACAACGATATGCAATTGCACCTGCCTTGCAACGTGACTTATTAGCATAAATTAGCTGTAAGGCAAAAATGTATCTTTCAGTTCTAATTTGACTCTTGTAAAATAACCGCTTGTAGCTTAACCGCTCTTTAAAAAACAAAACTTTGTTTTTTTTAAAAATCTATTAATGCAATAGATTAACTGGCGCCCAACGGCCAGTCGCGTCCGCTCGTATAAAAAGTACAAATCGGTGTTTTCGATCGTCGCGTGTGACGGTGTTATAAAAAGGCCCTCAAGTAGTGCCAAAAACACGGTATCGTAAAAAGGCCCTCAAGTAGTGCCAAAAACCCGGTATTGGAAAAAACGAGAAAGGCCCTCAAGTAAGTGCCAGGACTGCGTCAGGACCCGTCAACAGGGATAACTTCAGTGGAAGAACGCCCGCACCCACGAAGAGTGCGCAACGCTGGACCTTAGTAGCAGTGCAAAACGGATCACCCAACATGCGCCGTGGGATATTAGTGTAAGAATAATTTATAAGTTATTTTAGTGAAAGAAAATAGGAGAATATCGTGAAAATAAAGTTTATAGAAGTTTCTCGAAAATTAAAATAGTGCCTCTATTACATAAAAATAAAATTAAATATTATAAAAAGTAAAAGTGAAAAAAAAGAGAAAAGAAAAGCTAAATATACCAATTACAATTAACGGAAGGGAATAAGATTAAATTTTGACAATAATTTTTCATTAGAAACTATATTAAAAAGGAAAAAGGGAAAAAAGTTAATTATTAAAATAATATATAATAATAATTAATTGAGAAAGTAGAGAAAAAAAAAACTATAAACTGAAGGCTTGTACAGCCAATAAACTAAAATAAAGCAAGGCCGCGATTCACCACCTTTAAGGGGGACCCTCTGGCTTTATAACACAAAACAACTCTGCGATTCACCACAAAAGGGAACCTCCAGAGATTGATAACTTAAATTCAATACAAAGATTTTTAAAGGAATAACTTAAATTATAAAGCAAAATGCAAAATCAGAATATTATTAGACCACCCGTTTTAAATCCAAACGTTCCCCCTCCACAAAACCTAAATGTTCCCCCTCCACAAAATCCCAATACAACTCCCGAACTAGAAGCCCTCATTAGGAGAATTGTTAAGGACGTTGTAATTAGAGAAAATAATCCAAACAGTATACTGACGAATGCAACTGACCAAACTATTGACCAGGAACACCGTGGACGACTAGATGACCTCGATAAAATTCCCGACATTATACGAAGCCTACGGGAATTCTCTGGTAATCCAGGAGAATTCAACTCGTGGAAAAAAAGTGTAGAACGCGTGCTTAAGATCTACGAAGGTATCAGAGGTACCCCAAAGTACTTCGGTATCCTAAGCGTAATTAGGAATAAAATTGTAGGCAACGCTGACGTTACATTAGAATCGTATAATACCCCACTAGACTGGAGAGCAATCTCACACTGCTTGACGCTTCACTACGCGGACAAACGCGACATCACAACCCTTGAATGCCAACTATCATCTTTAGTACAGGGACGAAAAACTATCTCAGAATTTTACCAGGAAGTTTATAATCATCTTTCCCTCATCCTCAACAATCTATCGGGTATCGAAATGGGACACGAAGCCATTCACCTTCTGACACAAACTTACAGGAACAAGGCTTTGGAGATTTTCCTAGACTCTTAGGAATAAAGGAGCCAGTAGACCTCCCGCAAGCCCTTCACCTTTGTCTAAAATTGGAAAACCAAGGATACAGGGCACAACACACATAAAACCACCAAAACGCAAGTCGTAGATTATATCAACCGCCACCACCTCCAATTCCTCCAAGGAAGCCCCAGTTCCAAAAACAACCATTTTGTCCACAACTAGCATACCAACCACAAATAACAACATATCAGCAAACAACACCGTATAACCAAACAAAACCATATCACCAAATGTCACAAAATTACTTCAATAGACAACCTATCGGTCAAAACCAATACGGTAGACCACAATACCGACAATATCAACAAAATTTTCAACCACCAAGACCTAACGGACCAAAACCACAGCCTAAGCCAATTCCAATGGACATAGACCATTCGCAACAAACAAGAGCAGTCAACTACATAAATAGACCCAACTTCAACGGAATTGCAGGAAAACGACCACCACCACCATCTAACCAATTAAGCAACAACTACCCGAACAAATTCCAACGAATCAACCATATTGCACAAGATACTAATGAAAATAATAAAGACTACGAAGAAGATACCATCCAATATGAGGAAATGCAATCATGGGAAGAATACAACAACGAATACATGAGAAAAGAGCAAGACAACCCAGAAAACAATTTTAATGATTTTGTAGACGTTCATTTTTTAGATTAACCTCCTCATCGCTACCTTACTTCAAGTGTAAGACAAGCGATGGAAAAATATTAAAATTCTTAATAGATACCGGTTCAAATAAGAACTACATTCAAACTTCATTAGTAAAAAATCCCAAACTCAATGAAAACATTTTTTACGCAAAATCAGTAGGCGGCAATATCGAAATATCACAACACACCGAACTCAACCTTTTCGGACTCGAGGAAGAAAAACACAAATTTTTTATCTTACCCACACTTAAATCCTTTCACGCAATCCTTGGCAACGATAGCCTAAAACAGCTAAACGCAGTTATATACACATCTGAAGACTATATGCTCGTGAAAAACAACATAAAAATCCCCATAAAGCAGCAAATATCCAAATCAGTTAACAATATTGACCTCAGAACCGAACACTTAACAAATGATCAAACAAGACAATTACACTCACTATGCGCTAGACATCCAGCACTTTTTTCAGAACCTAATGAGAAATTGACATATACATCGACAGTGGTAGCAGAAATTAAAACAACAACAGATAGGCCAGTTTATTCAAAATACTACCCCTACCCAATGGCAATGAAGGACGAAGTTGAAAAACAAATTAAAGAATTGCTAGATCAAGGCATAATCAGACACTCAAGATCACCTTACAACTCACCAGTCTGGATAGTCCCAAAGAAACTCGACGCATCAAAAGAGAAAAAATACAGAATGGTAATAGACTACCGTAAACTAAACAGTGTAACAACACCAGACAAATACCCCATCCCAGAAATAAATGAAGTCCTCACCCAACTTGGGAAAAACAAATTTTTCACAGTGTTAGACCTTAAAAGTGGTTTTCACCAGATACCCCTACATGAGAAGGATATTCAAAAAACAGCATTTTCGATTAATAACGCTAAATACGAATTTACCCGTTTACCATTTGGCTTAAGGAATGCACCCGCTATATTTCAAAGGACACTAGACGACATTCTTAGAGAACACATAGGGACAAAATGCTACGTTTACATAGACGATATAATAATTTTTGGACAAGACGAAGAAACACATCTCCGCAATATAGAAACTATATTTCAAACATTACAAGCAGCTAATATGAAAGTACAGCTAAATAAATGCGAATTTTTAAAATCAGAAGTTGAGTATTTAGGATTTATCGTTTCTACTCAAGGATTAAAAACTAACCCACTAAAAATAGCTACAATCAGTGGATTTCCGATTCCAAAAACGTTAAAAGAACTTAGGTCATTCTTGGGAATGTCTGGCTTTTACAGACGTTTCATTAAGGATTACGCCAAACTCGCGAAACCCCTAACTCTCCTTTTGAGAGGGGAAGAGGGACGAATGTCCAAAAATATGTCAGCCAAAATAGCAATAACACTAAACCAACAAGCAATAGAAGCATTCAACAAAATCAAGAATTCACTTACCTCAAACGAAGTAATGTTAGAATTCCCTAACTTCAACAAAGAATTTCACCTAACAACCGACGCCTCTACATACGCAATAGGTGCAGTACTGGAACAGGACGGCAAACCGATAACTTTCATATCACGAACACTGACGAAAACAGAAGAACACTACGCGACGAACGAAAAGGAAATGTTAGCAATAATATGGTCATTAAAATCATTACGGAATTACTTATACGGCTCAACCGCAGTTAAAATATTTACAGATCACCAGCCATTAACATATGCCCTCAGTAACAAAAACACCAATAGTAAATTAAAAAGATGGAAAGCCATTTTGGAAGAGTACAACTATGAAATTAAATACAAACCTGGAAACACCAACGTAGTAGCAGACGCATTATCACGAATACCACCAGATCCACAAATAAACTCATTGACAGCTACACAACACAGTGACGAGAGTTCAGGACAAACACTAATACCCTACACAGATGCACCAATAAATGCTTTCAAAAGTCAACTTCTAATCTCAACAGGAGATATCTCTTCACACCAATTTCAAATCGTTTTCCCAACATATCCTAGACATATTATAATAGAACCCGAATTTACCGAAGAAATCCTTACCACACTTTTAAAAAAATTTCTCAATCCCTCAGTCACCAACGCAATAAAAACGGAAGACAACATCTTAGGAAAAATTCAAAATATCTACTCACAAAATTTCGGCAGATATAGAGTAAAATACACGCGAAAAATAGTGAAAGATCTAACAAACGAATCAGAATAAGAAACGGAAATTATAAAGGAACATAACAGAGCACACAGGAATGCGACAGAGAACAAAATTCAACTACTTGAAAAATACTATTTCCCTCAGATGAACGCGAAAATTAAGAATATCACAAAACAATGTAAAGTTTGTCAAGAAAATAAATATCAGAGACATCCGGCAAAACCAATATTGAAAGCTTCCCTCAACTCATTCGAAGATTTACTTTTCAGAGCCATTCACAAATATAACAATTCGATTCATTCAACCATCAATAAAAAACCCGTAGAAGCTTTTTTCGGACGAAGAGTTACCACTAACCCAGCACAATTAGAAAAAGACAGACTAGACAACATTAAAAAAATCCGTGACAAACAGAAAAAAGACTTAGATTACCATAATAAGAATAGGACAGAATTTAAGGTATACAATACTGACGACATCGTTTATGTAAAGATTAATAAAAGACTAGGCAACAAACTTACACCCAAATTTAAAAAAGAATTAGTAAAGGAAGACAAAGGATGTACAATAGTAACAAAATCAGGTCGAATTGTGCATAAAAGCCACATTAAAAATTAAAAAAATTACTACATTACATTTACAGGATAACATATTTAATTGCCTTGTGCAATGCAGAAACACAAATACTGGACTACACGAACAACAAAATTGTGACTATAGCTACAGGAAACGCAAAGCTCCAAACAGGAACTTTTAAACTAATACATTCAATAAACTTGGATCAGTACGACGATATAATAGAAAAACTGGACAACTCAATAACAAATGACATAACAAAAAAGAATTCTCTTTACCCATTCCTATCCCACGAAATAGAAACCGTAAAATCCTTATTATCCCAATTGAAACCTAATAGACTTAGAAGAGCAATAGAAACATTAGGAACTATTTGGAAGTGGATAACTGGCTCACCAGACCACGAGGACTTCCAGATAATTAGCGATAAAATTAATAATGTATTAGAAAATAATAATCATCAAGTAGTAATAAATAAGTCAATAATTGAAAAAATAAATAAATTAACTAGTGTAACAAATATGATATTGAATAATGTAAAATCAAGCAACGAACTAAAAGATGAATTAGCAAAAATTATAGAAAGAAAAATAAGAATGTTAAAGGAAGAATTAGTAAATATTGACTATTCTATACAATGGGCAAAGGCCGGAATAATAAATTCATTTATACTATCAAATCAGGAAATAAATGTAATAAAAGAAATGTTTGAAAAAGAAAATGTACCATACATAAATGTCATAGAAGCTATCGAATTAACTGACGTTAAAATTGTGTCGAATCAATCTAATATTATCTACATTATAAGTATACCTATAACAAAGAATGAAATATGTAAAACTATTGTAATAAAACCAGTAAAAGAAAATAAAAAAATAATAAAAATTCCATATGAAAAATTAATAATATGTCAAGATAAAACTTATGGAATCAAGAGTAATTGTAAAAAATTTAGTAACGTAATAGTTTGTAAACAAATAGAATTAGATGATATTTCAAATACAAGCTGTATTCCACGATTGCTTAAAGGGCAACCTTCGAATTGCACAACCATCAACAATCAGCACATACCAACACAGGAAGAAATCCTCCCAGGAACACTACTCATTAATGGCTACAACGGAACAATAAACATAGATGGAAACCCACTAGAGTTAACGGGAACCTTCATTTTAAATTATGTCAACTCCACTATCAATATCCAGGACAAAAGTTATTCGAATAAAGAAGTATCACTTGCCAACCCACTACCAGCGATCAGACAATCAACTAACTTTACTACAAAAACAGAAGAGATTCTATCTTTGCAATTGCTACAAGAACTAAACGTAGCTAATATAGAGGAAATAAGCCTGCTGAAAACGAAATATAGAACCAGTCTTTGGACAGGCTCCGCATCTACTACAATAATCATAATCCTGATCCTCGCAGCAGCGGCAAAAAGATATTTAAAGAAAAAAACGAACAAAACGCAAAACCAAGATTCAAACCGCAGACAAGAAGATACAATAGTCCCAAGCGTCCTATCGGTCAACGAGGACGTTGCACCTTTTAAAGGGGGAGGAGTTAACACGGTATACGCCGAAATACCATTCCCACGTTCTACCTGAGCGTATGCAACAACACAACTTCCGCCGTGGACAATATCCCACAGGCAAACGACACCACACGCGCAGTTGCCAAAATGCTGACTCCACATGAGAACGTTTGACCAGCCAGCCCACAACAACAACGATATGCAATTGCACCTGCCTTGCAACGTGACTTATTAGCATAAATTAGCTGTAAGGCAAAAATGTATCTTTCAGTTCTAATTTGACTCTTGTAAAATAACCGCTTGTAGCTTAACCGCTCTTTAAAAAACAAAACTTTGTTTTTTTTAAAAATCTATTAATGCAATATATTAACTTGTATATGCGAGTAGCCAAACGGCTTAAGTAAATATGTATGTAATTATATAGCAACCGTGTTTTGTCTTTATATCCGTAATTTGTTGGATCAACCACCAATATTATAATTCGATTTATCAGAATTCTCTGGCGAGTGTATTGATGTCCATATAACCATTAGCGACAACCATGGCGAGTGTGGTGATAATTTTTCGGGGGGAGGGGAGGTGCAGATCTTTTTTCTCTATTTCAGTAGTATGCTACTGTTCTGTACTGTACTGCTAGTGTTCCAAAACACTTGATTCAATTTTATTAAAGAGTAAAAAGGCCTTGAGAGAGGTCCAACTCAAAAACTGAATATAACTACATATGTACAATAAGTAATGAAAAAACCATCAAGTTTGCCAAACTGGTTATTTATTACTCAGTAAAACGATAATCTTGTAATTTTACAAAAATAAATCACACGTATTGTACAAAACTATCGAATAACGGTTTAGGTGATTCCTTATCGTGTGACTTTTTTAATTTATTGCTGGAAAAAATAATAATACGAGCTGCAGGGGCGTTACAATCTTTTATAAGAGTATACAGCTGCTGACGTACGTTGATGATATTGACATTATTGGCCTCAACAACCGCACCGTGAGTTCTGCTTTCTTGAGATTGGATAGGGAAGTGAAGGATATGGGTCCGGTACTGAACGAGGGCAGGACCAAGTATCTCCTGACAGCAAACAAACAGACATCGCATTCGCGAATCGGCTCCCACGTCACTGTTGATGGCCATAACTTTAAAGTGGTAGATAAATTTGTCTGTCTTGGAACCAGTATTACCACTAATAACAAGGTCAACCTGGAAATCCAACGCAGAATCACTCTTGCCAACGGGTGCTACTATGAACTGAGTAAGCAATGGGAAAGTAAAGTCCACTCTACCAAGGAAGGTGAAACTCTGCAAATTCGTCATCGTTCCCATCCTATATGACAGAGGAAGGGGAAGGCCTCCACTTCGTTGGAAATACGAGGTTGAGAAGGACCTGGCAGAACATGGAATCTACAATTGGCGCCAAACAACAAAAAAAAAGGAATGTAATGTAAGAAATTCGGCTATAATCGCAAACACAAAAACAGAAAATGAAAAACTGTGAAATTTACGAGAAAACTTTTAAGAATGGATACACATTAAAAATACATATAGAAACTACTCATAAAGGAAAGAATTTTATTTGTAAAAAATATCACAGATCTAGAAAATATTAGTATAAATAAAACTTTTTATATTAAACTTATTAACATTTCGTTAGTGGAACAAACAACAACACTATGTAAACGAAAACTTTTTTTATTAACATTAGTAATTATTTTTTTATTCTGCTTCGACATCGGAAGCCTAGCAAAAAGCAATATGCTCTTTAAATGCTGCTTTGTCTCTTCTCCGCTGGTCGGTTTGACTTGTTGCATGGGTCACGGTGTTAGCCAAAGCAGCTTTGCTAAGTATTTTTGTGTTGCGATTTCAATCTCTTCCTTGATGGGAGGTATACTTAGATCTCTATGGATATTTTCATTACGTATGTACCACACCATGGTGCGCCCGTTATTACTCTTAATGTTTTTGATTGGATTAGCTACAATATGTCGTCTCCAGGATAAGAGCCTGTCCAAGAGGATTCCGAGGTACACATGTAATTTCTTTAGCTTACAAAATGTAAACTTTGTTGAACTTGACATATTATTGGCTTTAATGTAAAAGTTATTTGTTTGCACTTGTTTTCATTAACTTTTATGCGCCATTTTGCTAGCAATTCTTCAGTTAGTTTAGAATGCTGCTGTAACACTTTTCTGGCTGTAATGGGGCATTTATACCGACTTTATAATAGTATCATCCGCAAATGTTGACTTAATTACTTTGTCACTAAGAATGTGTGTGTATAATATTGGTCCTGCCGTGATAGGATACTCTTGTGTTATGTATTGATTAACTTTTATAGTGAATCGCCTGTTGGATAAGTAGGATTCAAGGATATTTTGGAACGTGTTTGATAATACAACCATTATTTTTATTAATGACCATCACCTTATTAAACGCGTGAGCGAAATCAAGAAAACCGGCCGAGCAATACTCTCTCCATTCGAAAGCTTTCATTATATCATTTTTTAAGCGAATTACTTGATCAATTATATTATGGCTTTCACGAAAGCCAAATTGATGTGTAGTAATTATATCATCTTCGTGAAGAAAATTAGTAATTTTTGATAGCACCATTTTTTTCGAAAGGTTAGGATAGGCAAGGAAACAGACTGATTGGTCTATATGATGCAACGTTGCATCTTTACCTGGTTTAGCTATAATAATTATCTGTGACTTTTTCTATATTTGTAGGTAATACCTATTCTAGCTTAAAATGTCACTGAAGCGCTTTGCAATTTTTCCGGCCTTTAGCGGAGTTTTCTGACTCGGTGAAGGAATAGCTGCTGCTGTCGATAGCTATTTAATAAAAGTACCTCGTCATCTATGTCATGTTACCTTTTCAGTTCCCGACCGATTTAAAACTAAAAAAAAAACCTTTAACTTGCTCTTAAATCAATTTTATAATTACTGGGGAGTTATCTGTTACAGCACGCACTAATTTGCTATCTACGTTTTTGGTGACGACAAAGTCAGTAAAAATCTGCCGCCAAGGCTGTAAGAGGTAATTTAATTTACAAAATTGGATGGGCTTCATTTTTCTTAAGCTGAGCTCAACTTGGAGATTACAAAATTTTTAACATGGGTTGCGGTACTTTATTTCTATTTATTATGATTACTAGCGCCCTAACATCAAAACCTTGCTCGCCTAGAGCTTCTTTTACTTCATCTGAGTTAACCGAAGCTTCTATTCCCTTTATAACTACAATCAGGCCTTTTCAACTGGCAAGATTAGTAATTCTTATTGTTTGTTAAGATAAATGTAACGACGTCACGAAAGTGTTTTTCGTTGTGTACTTGTATTTTCGTCTAATCTATATTTCCCATTTTAAGCGGCACAATATGGAAGTTGTAGCCAATTAGATTTGTTAATTTAGATACCAGTGAGTTGGAGCTACGCTCCCGCATACAAATTGGTGAATGCTTGGCAATGGTAACTGCGGGCGCACCCTCCGGCTGAACTTTAGTTTCTTCAACCCTAATCGGTGCAAATCTATTACATTTTTATATACATATTATTTTCATCTTCTACATTGGAGCCTACAGTGTTAACCCTTTTTGCGTTGCTCATTTTTTTGCTGGACTTGATTTCCTCATAAGGTCTGTTATATTTGCATATGTAAAGATCTATACCAGCCTGTTTTACCCACTCTGTTTTCTTTTTGGCTGTCCATCTTTTTCTGTATTTATCGCCCACACTGGAGTTGGTGCTTCTGCTGCGCTGCTTGTTTTAGTATGAGCTTGCTTTTCTGCTGCGGCTCCAGTTAGAGAGCGCATTACACTCTATGGGTTTTCTGCTACCGATGAGCTTCTGGTTTGCGTTAGTGTTACTAGCGATGACCTGTAAGTTTTTACTCTATTTATTGCTGCTCGTGGGGATCTTTGGGCAACAACAGCTCTGCTTGTGAGCAGAATTTTTTATTGATGAACCATCTTTTGAGGTTTGGGAAGAGATAATAATCCGAGGGAGCCAAATCGGGTGAATACGGTGGATGCGGAAGCAATTGGAGCCCTAAGTTATTGATTTTAGCCATGGATGCGATGCTGTTGTGCATTTTTCGTTTTTGTCCATAACTCAACATGATGCCAAACACGTCAACAACAATCAGCTGTCAAAACAAAACTAAGGGTAGTATCGCACGGAAAGTTGGCATGTTTGCCTAATTATTAAAGAACTACAAGCCACTATAACCTTTTTTGCAGTTGCAGCGCATTTTGGCGGTCAAGGAGGTTACTTTTCAGCCCAGCAAAATTTGTATAACAAGAGCAGCGTCAGCAATGAGAAATCCCTTCTGTTTGTGCTGTGGTAGATAGTGGTTCGGCAATGTTGCAATTAGTTCATCTTGAGATAAATGTTAATCGATATATACCCCTTAGAGGTTCATCATACTTAGAAACGCCAAAATTTCCTCACATAAGTTACCCTGCGTTAATGTGAAAATTGTTTACGATGAATACTGTTTTAAGTGAGCGGCAACAGCAGCGCTTTCTTAAGTAAAAATTAACTCCAACACGTGAGAGTCTTACTATGTTGTGAATATTAATAAGAAAATAATAAGGCTTTCTGATAAATTTGAATTGAACTTTGAAAACAGACAATAGTATCAAAGTTTTTGCATTCGATTATGATCGAAAAAATAAATCCATATAAAATAATCCAAATAAAATCCATACTACACGTATATTACAAACATACTACCTCCACAGGATGGCGATAAGTTTTAGGCATGGATAAAAAATCTGGCAAGATACGTATGTAAACAAATTTCCTGCATACACTAGCATCGAATACTTTCAAAGCTGAAGTGCTTTCATCCATTCCGACGACATCGCCTAGCCAGCGCAGCCGTTGTCTCTTCATTCGCTTCAAATGTTGACATCGTCCACGGGTATGATAAATTTGCCTTGATCCGATCATATTTTGCAAAGAAGCTGATTCATGCACCTTGTCAGCAATTCACCACCACGCTTGAATAGCTCTGGTATTTTACTTTACAGACTCGTTGTAAGGCAGATTTCGGAAAACAACAAAGCAAACTGTAAGCCATTACAAAAAAAAAACAAAAAAAAACAATTAGTATGTAATAGAACTGTAGCAGAAAGGCATTAAGATATTTACATAATGCTGATAGTCTTGACATATTTATAATCTAGGAGGAGGGAATATGCGAGTGAAAAATTCATTGAAACTTTACCAAAATTAACAAGGAATGAATTTACTATCCACGTATGGAGAAGCTTTGAAAAAAGTACTATTTGTCATATATGTGAAAATGTACTTTAGGGCAATAAGACCAATGATCATTATATCTTCGCTTTTTGGACTCAGATAGACTTATGTCAGCAAGTTCAAGTACATGCTCAAAAAGTTTGGTCCGTCTTCGAGTGTCAAAGCTTAAAAGATTTTAAGCTTCTTTATCTCAAAAGTGATGATTAGTTATTAACTGATATTGGGCAACATTTAAAGCAAGTCAATTTATAGTGTTAGAGCCATGTCATTATAAAACTCTTTCGGGCCTACCAGATGCATTGGCCAAAGGCTCAAAGATTGAACTTGAACTCCTTAATGATATTAACATGTATTATTTCTTTAAAAACGGAGTAAGTGGCAGAATAGTTCAAGTTAGCCAACGTGAATCCTTGGGCAATAAGAAATATATTGTCGCCGGGTATGCAATAGCGCGTAAACGCAAAATACAATACCGCTAGCCAAAATGAAAAAAGGTCGGACAAGACTTGGTTTTGCAGTATTGCATGTAGTTCCTTTGTGTTTTATATGAGGTGTTCAAAAAGTTATTATCTATGTAAATGAGTTTATTCACTAAATTGGTATTTATATTCAAAATTTATTTAGATAAATTAGTATAAAAAGAAATAAAATTAAGTGAATTATCATTCAAAATTTGGCGGTATAAAAATTCTTAAACTCTTGCTAAAATTCAAATTTATTTTTTGGTATTTTCATACACGATTTGTAAAGTATAGACGCTTTTTTATTTTAAATTTTTTGGTTGTTGAGGCATATGCTAAAATCCTTTTACACACTACAGGGCTTACGGCTCACTGCTCTAATAAAATTATGTTGTCTATGAATATTAATAAATTAGCAATTCAAACGTAGAAAAATACAAAGTAAACATTACTGTCAGTACATCAATTAAAAACTGTGCAGATTATCGTCTTGTTGTTAAATTCTAAAGCTGATAGTATCGCGTTGTGTATTGCAACCACCGCCGCCGTACACTCTGAAAAATAAAATGTCAGGTACCCTGCGATTACCGCCATTCCTTCGCCTTGAACTACTGTTCCATCTGTTCCGAAAGGTGCTCTGCATTCTTCAAAAAGGTCCTGGTATTCTATTGGACTTGTCGTTGATTTGGCGTTGTTTGAAGGACCGAGCAGAAATTAAGCGTGCCAAGGTGGGTGCGAGACTATTCCTAAATTTGTAGCATACTCAAGCACTTTATATAACGTTGGCTTACGACTTCGTACTTTGTTAGCTTCCTACACTGTTGTGGTAGTGTCGTGCAGAATACTATTTCTGCAGTGAAAGACATTTGAGACAAGGCTAATGGTGGTATAATCCATACTCTCCTATAAGGTAGGCATTCTAAGAAGCTTTGAATCGGCGATATTAGAAACGCACAAAAGTTCCTTCGAATGGTCGCATGATACGTAGAATTTATATTTAAACCTTAGTCAATTTTCAATAGAATTCAGGTCACACAATTTCGGCCGTTAACGACGGATGTTTTCGCTCAAACGCCTCAAAACGCTCAAATAATACTCTTTATTGACTTTCTGGTTTTAGGTGTATGAAAATATATTAAATATATAGAGTAATAGGTTTGCTCCTGATCAAAATGACCAGTTAGATATGTCAGTTAGTATTTTTACAAATTTAGTTTGAACACTGTTTACATTATTTAGTTAAGAAAAGAGTAAGACGCTATCCGCATAGCTATTGTGCAAAATGTTTTTATGTTTGAAAATGATATGGCTTATTTCGTTATATTTTCGATCGGTGAGAAATAGCTTGATATAAAGATATATTTTATTACATAATTTACATTTTTCTTATTGTCGTAGAACTATGTGAGCATCAACACGTTCGAAAACCTTTTGGAAATTCAGACTGAGCGTACGATATAGGTATATTCTAAAGCTTCGGAGGATGGTTTGTAGAGTTTGGTATGAGTACAAGTTTTGCGTTTTTCCAGTTATGAGGATAAATTTCGTGACTTAAGCTCACAAGATACGGTTTTTATCATATCTTATGAAATTCTATCAGAGCCAAAGCGTTTTTATTTATAGCAAGATGAGAGGTGTGTGGAGATTTCCCTAATGAAAATATAGAATGTATATTAAACATTGAGGAAAGATACGAATCAATGGACAAAAATTGGGTTGCATTTTTTTAATAATCTGAAGTTTGCAAATTTGATCATAGCGAGCTGCAAATATGGTACCTTTTAAAAAAATGTATCTTTACATCACATATTCCACTCAATCGCTTCGTAGCTAAATACTTTTGTGCTATGTTGAGGGTTTTCACTCGAACCAGGAAAATGCTATTACGTAGCTCAGAAATGGAAATTATTCATTTGCTTACCGCTTCTAACGCTGAAATGTAGAACACGAGTATTTTGATAGTAGTTTAGTTAAATCAACTGCATGGTAATGAATTTGGGATTGTCCTGTGTTTGTAGCCATAGGGAACGTTTTTTATACGTTAGTGCTTAGCAATAAGCAGAGAGGTGAGCAACTACAAAGGAAACGAGAATGAGAAAATATCTCCACTCGTAGTGAATATCAGACGGGGACTGTATTAAATTTTAATATCTGATGAATATTTAGGAAAGAAGTAATAAAATTTTCTCTTTTTACATATCCGTAGCATTTTTTACATTCAATGGTCAGAAACATTTTCTGTTCTGAGACCAATAAAAATGTCGTTCATCTTTTTTTTTGTTTAAATAGTGATATATTTTCTTCGCATAAAAACAGAAACAAAACAAACCGAATGGTTTTCTTAAAACAATATTATCTATAGTAGACCTAACACATAAAAAACTATGTATGTTATTCCCTATAGAAACTTATAACAATGTTTTCATAATATGTAAAATTGGTCAAAATTCAATGTATTTTCCAATTTAATCAACCTCCAATGAAAAAGAGTTAAAGCTTAATCGTAGCTAATATTTAATATACATTGTTATTTTTATTCTAACATCATTAACATTATTAGTGATGTATTTTAATCCGTATTGGTGGTAAAATTTTCATGAGTTAGTTATGATCGCAGCTTGACAACTTTTAAATTCGCAACAATTTTAAAGTGCAAGTTTTTCGTGGCCAATTATTATTCTCGTTTCATATACATATAATTATATTTATACATTTACAAATATAATCTTAACTTTTATTGACTGAAAATAGTGAAGTGCTGAAATGCAATTCAAAACAATGCTCAAGATACAGCTAAATAAATACCGGTACATTATGACTGTACTTCCTTAGGAAATATTAATAACAATCTGTATCCACAGGAGAATAATAAATTTTCCCCTTTAAAAATTGGTTAAATGACATGAGCCGTCGGAATTTTATTGATATCAAGTAGCTCACCGAACATGGCCTTAGACCAAGTATCTGTGTGAGACGAGAAGGCGAATACCTTGCGGTTGTGCGTTTAGTTTGGGACCCACTACATAAAAAAGATATAAAAATGTAATTGACACTTTGTAACCACTGAACCGATTTTCGACCGAGCCCCTTCTACAATTTGTGATGTGCGTCTTGATGTTTCTACTTATGGTTATTCATATCAGGAATACAATCGGAGAGCTTTTAATTGCCGTTGGGCAATCGCAATCATCCAATTTAATTTTTCCTAATTTTTGGATGTTCGTGGGACCATGACTCGGGCTGAGGCTGATCGACTTAGCCGGGACCCGAAAAGCGGTTCTCTGTAGTATCAAAATTTCTGCGCAAGAAATGTTAACAAGCTATATGATCGAAAATGTCGCAACCCGATATGTCTCGAGTGTGTGTCCAGTGTACCAGATGCGCGTATGTTTCGATGACCTAGAATCGACTTGGATCATTATATTGGCGTAGGAAAGATACGCACTCGCCTCTACATATCAAACAACGCCAGTGATCAAAGACCAAGAAGGTTCGACGTCGCAATCATAACGTACAGAATCACAACTCCTCTTGCACACCGGATTTCTGAGAGTACTCACAATCAAATATTAAGTCCTTTCTCGACGAACCAAAACCAACCTCTACAAGTCTTTCTTCATATCTGTTTTGCTATATACTGCTGGATGATGTCGACATCTAAGAGAGAGGTTTTCCGAATGGTGTATGATATACTTCAACGAATAAAGAGGCCGCAGCTATTCTGACTAGGTCATGTCGTCCACTTCAGCTTTGAAAGTGCCCGCTTGTGGAAGTAAAGGAAGCGGTAGACCTTCAATCAGTTGGAAGGATCAGATAAATAACGACCTGGTTTCACTTGATATTTCAACTGGGGACGAGCAGCAGATTATAGTTGATTCGGCAATAATCGCCGAATTTATCAAGGTTTCTAGCTTACGAAAACGTAGGAAAAATATTTATCTAGTTTAAATGAATCGTATTTTATTATTGAATTTACAATCCATGTAATAACTATGTCACCACTTAAAATTTAGCAACCTGAGTACTAGAGCCCAATAACGTAATTTATTTCATATTGTTAGTGCATTCTTTACAGTTATGTAGAAAAATACGAAATCCAATTATTTCAAACTGTATTATTACCAAATAAATAATTTGAGTACCCCAGTTTTAAATTTAATTATTAAGAGCTTAAGCGCATCCTACAACGTCCTAGAGAGAACCAACTCTGAATAACATTTTCATTACATTTTAATTCGGGTTCTCAAGATTTGCGTTACTTCAACACAGTGCATAAAAACTTTGGTTTATCACCAGAGAGGCTTTTAATTATATATTTTAATTGATACGACAAAATTATATTGATTATTATTCAAGACTTGTTGAAATAGCAAGCTTAGGATATCAGTTGAAAATCAAGATTTCTTACCATCTTCTGAAAGTGGGAAGAAGAACATCTAGTTATATTTATACAGTCCGGACGGACCGTCTTCTCTTTTGGAAGCAAGCTACTCCCTTAGTTTTGAAGATGTTGCAACCAAATTTGATAAGCATGTATTTTTATACTGTATTTATAGTTTACTACAATAACATATATATAACCAATTCCTTAATAGATGACTCCATATTTGCACTGAAAATCATCGAAGTCGTACGGACTAGACCTTAATCTAAATAATAATATTTTTTTATTTTATCTTTATTAACAAGTTATATCACAAATATATTGGTCTAACATAATTAAAAAATTATTAAAACTATCGGTAATATTATTAATTCTTCAATTTCTCCTAGCATGTCGACCTTTGAATTCTTTAAAAATCTGATTGCAATAAGACGACTCAATCAAGGCACACTAAGCGTTCAAAATTTAAAATTATAGCCAAACAGGTAAGTTCAAATTTAAATATTTCAATATATATAATGCACGACTCTGCAGATAAGTTTGACACCATTTCCTTTATAATTTTAATTTTCTATGGAGCATAACTTTTTTTACTCATCGCAGATCAACGAAATATTTCAGATGCATAAGATATTTCTGTATTTTTTTCTCATATGTATGCGATATTTTTTTTATTTGCCATATTTATTTTCTCAATCTTTTTGTTTTGTTAAAGATGACTTACTAAAAAATGAATTCGTATATCATGGAAAAGGAACTTTATTTGAAAAAATCAATTTGTAAAAAAACAGTTGTCTCCTGATCTAACAAATCATATTTTAGTTGTACGAAAATTTTGCTTCAAAAAATTTAATATATTTTTAGATCTCTTCTTTTAGAAATTTGTGGTTCTCAGATATGTATGTTTGTGTGAGAACATATTCGTTAAGTTATAATCATTCATATTTACCTTGACTACGGAAGCAGTATCACATCTAAAATTGAAGTCGCCGAATAAAAAATATGGCACAGGTTCGTTGTTCTTATCGTTATAAAACCTGAAAAAACAACATACACGTAGACGCATTTAAAAAGAATCAAGAAATATTGCCAAAAACCTTTGCAAAGTGTGTAATAATGCTTTTCTCCGCATTTGGGAATAAACTGAAGGAGAATCTTCAACTGCAGTTAAGTTAGACGCATCATGAAACAAATGTATATTTACAAAATCTACGATAGTTCCGTTAATATTCCAGCGTGTTCTCATAAATCCTTTTCTCGACCATTTACTCTAGAAAAAAAACGTATATATAATATAGAATATGATTACAGTTTCCGAAATACAATTAAAATTAAACTATTTTTATAAGCCATGCATTTAACTTTAAAAAGTAAAACAAAATCAAATAAATATTTAAACCTTGAATATAGTGGACACGTTTTGCCTTCCATAAAATCTACTCAAGCTCCCTTTTCTGATTTGTTTAATTTTGAATTGAAAACTTCATCTACTTTACAGGGTAAGAAAATAGTTTTTACTTGCAGTACTGCAATGTATAAGTAAAGTTTTTTTTCCCAAATTTGTTCTCCTATTTGGTGAAAAAGTCATTTGCAATTTGTATTGCAAGTTCATTTCGCTCAGATTTTTCATAATGTGCGAAAATTCCTTATTTATGGCGGATTTATGGGTTCAGATTCTGCTGACGGCACAAAAGAAAGTATATTTGAGATGCATGTCAGCATTTAGAGATCTACGAAGCCAATTGTCCGAAGCCGAGCAGAAGAAGTTAGCAGAGTACATCGTCTTCGATCATGAAATTCGTATTAGCTTCGTAGAAAAATTACTGTAAATGAAATTATTTGTAAGTCTCCACTTGCAAATGGATAGTCATCGCTATGAAAATAAAACAATATTAGTCAGCCGCCAGTTGAATATTCTCTTCAATCTTTCTCCGGTAGGAATTGAATGTGGTGGTGCTATTAAAGATATTTAAAGAGATATAAATAATTGTATTTCGGCACCGGAGATTCATAAAATTTACTAAACAAATTGGGATGTGAGCCTAACTTTTCTATACTCAACTAAACTGCCTGTGAGTTCACTGTCCTTATGGGGCCAATCAGTTACAGAGAAGTCTGACATTCCAAAGTGGGATGATATGGATAAATTCTTGACAATTCGGTTTCAGATTTTGGTAACAGTATGCGATCCCAGAGGAGCTCATATCCGCGGTGGTGGATAACCGGCTCTTCGCGAACGAGAAAGTGGACCTTATTCCGGGAGGAGAGGTCTACACTCTCCGTTCGTTTCCAGCTCAAGAGACAATATTCGGATGGATTTTGACTAAAGGAGACAACACCATTAAAAACGAAAAGCATGGAAAAGCAGAAGGAAGGTGGCAGCAACACAAAAAATAACGAAACGATAATTAACTGCTCAGAAACTCATTCCTTCCGACCGATCCCGCAGAATTAAATGAGCAGGTGTGGCTCGAAAATTATTCCTTTCCGGTCACGCAGTCAGAAAGGATCTAGAACTCGTCTCTTCATAACCATATTATAATTCTTTAATTCACTTCCTTTCCATTACTACTAATCGTTCTTTACTCAAAAAGATTTTGCCAGTCCAGACTGTGCGCCCTTAGGGAGTTTTGAGCAAAGAAGGTATGTGTTAGTTGGCCCGTTAAAATATATTGTCCTGGCGAAGGGCCGGCCATGTGGGAGAGGGTCTTTTGTAGTTAAGAGAGGGAATGTATTGAAGATATTGACTGATGGCCATTCCAATTTTTTGCGCTGTATCTTTCCTGGTACCTGAAAACATCTAAGCAAGCAATCATGCAAGCTTTCGAATAAGTACCGAGCACACTAGGGGTATTCTCTAAGTCCAGGAAAATAATGCAACGGAACCCGGATTGTAAAGTTTTCTTTTCTGTGGAGTGGGACAATCACAAAATCCATACAAAAAATATGCTGCGATAGGAAAAATATTCTATATCCAAACTTATGCATCCACAGGCTGGCAAACAAAAGAATGGAAATTGATGTGAAAAGATGGAAATAGAAAATAAGTTGAGGGAGAAAAATTGGTAGCTGAAAATAATGGAGGTGGGAATGAAGGAAAGATAAGGAAATGTGAAACTGTCAAAAAATGTAAATAAAAATACAAATATAAAAACACATAAAATTTAGGTTTGTATATATTTATAGGGTAGTGTGTTTGAGCTTTTCGACCGTTAATTAAAAGTAAAAACCTTTGTTTTCCTTTTTTGCCTCCTACGCATTTCGATACAATTTTGTATCTTCCTCAGGGAGTCTAATTTATTTTAAACAAGAAAACATTATTTACAAACATTATACATACACTCATCTTTTTCAACCAAACCCCAACACAAATATATTCACATGAATAATAAATACTATAAGTGGTCACTGCATCTTGTCTGATCACTTACAGTGCAATAAATACAATAATGCTACATATCAGCTTTTACTTTTTCATTCGTTATGATCGCTGTGTATGCGCAATTTATGTTGTCTACGTCTTCTTTGTATTTAATCGCACAGTGTATTTTTTGTTATATTCTAAGTCCTTCTAATGTCATTATTTTTCTTGTTTTCTTCTCTATATCAGCAGAGAACGTAGAATAACGAGAAGGACCGATTGCGGACAGGCGTGTGAACTGCCGGAATCGACGAAAGAAATAAGAGACTATTTCACCACTGCCGCCAAAATTTAACAGAATTGGCTCTGTTTGCCAACATTTCTGAGCAAGACAATAATAAAATTGCTCAGAAATGTAAGCTTCTGTAATTAAACTAACATTGCTGTATGTTAATTTTGAACAGACATTTATGCGATGAATTATCAAACTAGACGAAAATATATTTTTCAAAATAAGAGACACTTTGTTGATATCTTTTCATTGATATTTTATTATGATTTATAAGATATTAAAAATTTTTAGAAATATTAAAAAAAAAATTGGTTCAATGGTTTAGAAAATTGTATTATTTTGAAAATTGGAACCTTTTCATATTATCATCTGATTGATGTAGAAGCGAAAATACAAGTTACCCGCATTTGTTTGTTTGTATTGAAAAAATTGAAGATTTTGTCTGCATTTACCGGCAAGCCACCATCAAATACCTAATAATATAAAAATTTCTTGAGGATGTTCGTGGTAATGAGGGGTTGGTCTCTTTGGAGTGGTTTCTTTTGCCTAGGTTCGCACCCCAGCGAGCACACTAATTTAATTTTTTTTTATTAATTTAAAAACAATTATTTTTGCTGACCATAAATTTCAACTTTTTGCCAAATTTTTAAAATGTTAAAATAAGTAAACAAGTCAAAATTCATTCATTCATTTAAACGTATGAGCGTGCGTACATACATATGAACATATTATATATGTATGTACATATAAGTGTATTAAGAAGAAGCAAAATCGTACACATCCAGCAAAAAAAAATACCACGCCATCACCATGACAACACCATTTGAATGGCCGCTGCAAGTTCAATTGCAAAAAAGTCTTCCTCAAGACGAACGCTGGCGCGCCGTCTACTATACGAGCTGCGCAAGCAGCACACATCTCCCCGCATGCGTCTCGCCATCAAACCAAAGTGCCAAAATTTGGAAGTTGAACAAATTTGTGTCTTCTTCGACAACAGCAAATCGGGCTCTTGATAGAGTGAACTTTTTCTTTAGAATTATAAAACGTATTTTAAATGAATTCAAAACAAATGTTTAGAAAAAGTCTCATTATTTTTAAACATGATTTTTTTTATTTAATTTATGTTTAGTAATTCGAAAATATGTAAAATTTAATAGAAACTTAAAATCTATGAGGAATTAATTATAATATATACAAATGACTCCTATAACTTCTAAAACTTCTTCGATTATTAAATTCATACATATTTTAATTATAAAAAATATAGGAATATTACTTAAAAATGTTTATTAACTTAGAACAATTAAAGATTTTAATAAAAATTTCAAATCTATGAAGTTATATAAGAATCACTCCTATAGCTGTTGATTAGTGATTGATATATTCGTAGTATACAAAGTTTACTGTACCTGAATACGTACACCAAAATGCCAAAAATATGAAATCTAGCAAAAATTTTGTGATCGTTATTAAGATTGTGTGCGTTTTGCGTATACATATTAAATTGCTTGCATGTATGGGTTTTCACTTTGTCCTGAGTTCAACATCAATTTTTAGATTTTTGCTAAAATTTGACTTCGACTTGAGGAAGAGTTGCTTTTATGCTACGTCTACTTTTCTTCATTGAAATCAAATATTCCAGAATATTCTAGAACATTCTAGAATTTTCTGGAACTTTTAGAATATTTTACAATGTTAGCACACAATCCTCGCCACAACAAGGTGCATGCGGGAAGGCAAGGAAATTGCTTGCTGTGCTATATGAAGTAATAGGCGAACAGCAAATTTAGTAGCACGATGCCGATTTGCTTCATTTTTGCTGATGGTGATTGAATTTTTGTCAGTAGCAAGAATTTGAAGCAATGCTTTTAGACGCAATATGAATGTTACGGGTTGAAGGGAAAAGGGTATGCTAGTGTACTCGTATGTTGTTGTTGCTGCACTTTTCGCGACCATGGTGATTTTGGGTATTTGTGTTCTTTGACACTGTCGCGAAGAAGCAACTTGTTGGCATGGCTTTGCTTTGTTGTAGGGCGCAGGCGTCTATGAATGAATATGTTATTGTTGTAATATATTATTTCAGTTCTGCGCTTTTGGGCGACAGAAGTCTTTAGCGAGATGGAGTAGTTTCCACGCAAATAATATGTTTGTATGTTTTTGGCATATTTGTATACATATGCCTATGAATATATTTATGTACATATGTATGTACATATGTATACATTTATTTCTTGAGGCAGGTCAGCTTTTGTATAGGTATATGTATGTACATACGTTCATATGTACAAATAAATGTACATATTTCAGATTTAAGTTAATTAAAATCTCATTAATATGTTAAAAACACTATTCATGAATATGGTAGATAACAGTATACATTTTTGTGGGAAAATGAAAAAGAAAAAACTTATACTAAGTTTTCTCATAAATAGAATTTTGAATAAAATTTTTATAAAGTAATTTTTAACAAAGTACTGAACATAGTATATTATGATTAGTAACTCGCGTGGACAACATATTCTTTTATATAAGATATTATTCATATTTTTTTATTTTATTTTTGTTTTATTTAATTTTTTTTATATTTTTATTGTTATTTACATTGTATGCTAATATTTTTTGTACATTTATACATATTTTAATCAAATGCTACAAGAATTACTAAAAGGCAATAAATGTGTAACGCTTATTTTAACCTACATTTTCATTTACAGAAATTGTCTCCCAAATATCATTCTTCTGTAAATAATTTGTCAGTCTCTGGTAGTTCGCTGTTAACCAGCGGTGAAATAGTCTCTTACTAATATCGTATAAAGGTGAAATAGTCTCTTAGTAATCCCGTAGGAGGAACAAATGGCAATCAGCACGCCCCGGTCCTTCTCTTTAATATACGTTCTCTGATATCAGTTATTTTTGCATTGTCAAAGTCTGCTGCAGAGAACGTAAATACAACGAGAAGGTCCAGGGCGTGCTGTTTGTCAAATCGTTCCGCTGCCTCGCCAGCGAAAGGGAATTTAACAGAGCAAATCTGAAAGGAATTTTACGGCGCCTTAACAGTGCGTAAACAGAAAACGTGCTCAAAATACCAGAATAAACAAAATTGTATGTTAAATGAGAAAATACATGCAAAATAAATGTAAAATAGATAAAGCCTGTGCAAGATAAAGCATGCAGATGGTTATCAAAAATTTCTGATATTATAAACTTTTGCTTATTTGTTTTTAATAATTTGTAAACTTCATTAAATATTTTTGAAATTTATCCATATGATTTTTATATACTCCCATATATTTCATTTTATTTTAAATGAATGGTAGTTATGATAATTTAGATATATTAATATAAAAAAGGAGGGTATGGTAATGTATGTTGTTGCTTCACTTGTCGCGACCATAATGATTTTGTGTGTTTGTGTTTTTTGACACTGCCGCGAAGAAGCAACTTGTTGACATGGCATGTGCGGTGGCGTTTATGAATGACCGCACTTTGCTTTGTTGTAGGGCGCAGGCGTCAATGAATGAAAATGTTATTGTTGTATTTTATTTCAGATGTGTTAATGTGTTTATATGTTTTTGCATATGCGTATGTACATATGCATGTATGCGTGTATGTATTTCTTGAGGCAGGCCAGTATTTTGTATGGTAATATGTACATATGTACAAATGAATGTATTTAAAGATTTATAAGTTAATAAAATTATTAATCAAACATCTCATTAATTTGTAACAAATACAATTCATTAATAAATATCCCCTTTCCCTAATGTGGTATTGCGAAATACCGACGGCAAGTCAACACTTTTTGAAGGCAAATATTGAATAAAACCTCTATATAAGTAAACCTCTATATAAATAAATAAATCTGTTCTCATAATTTATTAAATATTTGGTAAAGAGTATTTTCGTTTATTTCCAAACAATAGTACAAAGATTGGTTATCTATCGTTAACATACAACAATGTTATTTCGAGACGGTAAATAACATTTCTGAGCATATGTATACACTGTTACCACGCTCATCACTGTTATGAGCCCAAAACTGAATTCTGTTAAATTCCCTTTCGCGAACTTGGCATCTTTTGACAGTTTACACGCTGGTCCGCAATTGAACCTTCTCGTTGTATTTACGTTCTCTGTCTGCTGTGTGGTTGCTTTGTGCAAGGTGTTGGGCGAACGCAGTTGTTTCCTTTTAATTTTTCGCGTCCGCCTTATGCTCGCCTATTCTAACACCTAGCGTTCGCTTTGTTGTTCCGATATAAACTTTATTGCATTGTTCGTCGTTTTTTCCATTGCACTTTATTTTGTATATCACATTGTGTTGTTGCTCCTTATCTATTTTGTCTTTCGTTTTGGTAAAGATTGTGTTGATATAGTGTTGTTGTTGATATATTTGCCTCACGATTTGTTGTCCGTTAAACCTGGTATGTGTGTTATGCCAGTAAATGTTTTGTTTTCGTTTTTAGTTTTAACATTGTTGTTGGTGCCTTCTATTTTGTTAATTGTTGTTATTATAAATCTTTCTATTATTGCGTTAGGGCACCCTTTTTTGTATAGTATGTTCCTAATTTTTTCCTTGTTTTTGTTTCTGAACTCCTGGTCGCTAAGTTTATATATTTTTTCTATTAGGTTAATGACAGTGTTTTTCTTTTGATTCCATGGACGATTGGAATGAAAGTTTATCATCCTGGATGAGGACACAGCTTTTGAATACCAGTTGAATTTAATCTGCTTGTTTTCCCGGTGTATTTCAACATCTAGGACAGAGAACGTAAATACAACGAGAAGGTTCAATTGCGGACCAGCGTGTAAACTGTCAAAAGATGCCAAGTTTCGATGGATGCATTTCACCACAGGCCGCCAGAAACTAACAGAGTTTGCTATTGATGCATAACATTACTGAGCGTAGCAAAAATAAATATGCTCAGTGCTCTGTCTCCAACTCACTTTGCTTATGTTAATTTCAGATAAAGAATTTTTGTAGGCTTGTTATCAAAATAAACGAAATTATTTTTTTTTTCAAAATGTTAATAAATTTTTTGGAATAGGGGTGAAAGGGTATATTTTAATCTTTTTTCAAATTTCTGCATTATCTAATAATAAAGGTTGAATGTATGTCCTCATAAAAGGACGATTTGCCGTCGGCATTTCGCAATAGCATTTTTTTTATAAGGAGGCTTATTTATTCATGAATTGCATTTGTTACAAATTAATGAGATGTTTGATTAATAATTTTATTAACTTATTAATCTTTAAATACATTCATTTGTACATATGTACGTATTACCATACAAAATACTGACCTGCCTCAAGAATTACATACACGCATATATGCATATGTAAATATGTATGTATATTCATATACGCATATGCAAAAACATATAAACACATTAACACATCTGAAATCAAATACAACAATAACATATTCATTCATTGACGCCTGCGTCCTACAACAAAGCAAAGCGCGTGCATTCATAACACCGCCGCACATGCCATGTCAACAAGTTGCTTCTTCGCGACAGTGTCAAAAAACACAAACACACAAAATCATCATGGTCGCGAAAAGTTAAGCAACAACAACATACATTACCATACCCTTCTTCCTTCAACCCGTAACATTCATGTATCGTCTACAAGCGATGCTTCAAATTCTTGCCACTGACAAAAATTCAATCATCGTCTGCAGAAATGAAGCAAATAGGCATCCTGCTACGAAATTTGCTGTTCGCCTGTTAGCTCATATTGCCCAGCAAGCATTTCCTTGCATGCACCTTGTCGACAAGATGAATGTGGTGGCGAGCATTTTGTGCTAAAATTCTAAAAGTTCCAGAAAATTCTAGAATGTTCTAGAATATTCTAGAACATTTGATTACAATGAAGAAAAGTAGAACAAGCATAAAAGCAACAAACAGTTTCCTCAAACCGAAGTCAAATTTTAGCAAAAATGTAAAAATTGATGTTGAACTCACTTCGAAAACCCATACATACAAGCAATTTAATAAGTATACGCAAAACGCACACAACCTTAATAACGATCACAAAATTTTTGCTAGATTTCATATTTTTGGCATTTTGGTGTACGTATTCAGGTACAGTAAACTTTGTATACCACGAATATATCAATCACTAATCAACAGCTATAGGAGTGATTCTTATATAACTTCATAAATTTGAAATTTTTATTAAAATCTTTAACTGTTCTAAGTTAATAAACTTTTTTAAACAATATTCCTATATTTTTCATAATTAAAATATGTATGAATCTAATAATCGAAGAAGATTTAGAAGTTATGGGAGTCATTTGTATATATTATAATTAATTCCTCTTAGATTTTAAGTTTCTATTAAATTTTACATATTTTCGAATTACTAAACATAAATTAAATTAAAAAATTCATGTTTAAAAATAATGAGGCTTTTTTATAAGCATTTGTTTGGCATTCATTTAAAATACGTTTTGTAATTCTAAAGAAAAAGTTCACTCTATCGAGAGCGCGATTTGCTGTTGTCGAAGAAGACACAAATTTGTTCAACTTCCAATTTTTGGCACTTTGGTTTGTGGGCGAGACGCATGCGGGGAGATGTGTGCTGCTTGCGCAGCTCGTTTAGTAGACGGTGCGCCAGCGTTCGTCTTGAGAAGGATTTTTTTACAATTGAACTAGCAGCGGCCATTCAAATAGTGTTGTCATGGTGATGGCGTGGCATTTTTTTTTGCTAGATGTGTACGTTTTTGCTTCTTCTTAATACATTTATATGTGCATACATACATATATACTATGTAAATATGTATGCACGCACGCTCTCACGTTTAAATGAATGAATGAATTTTGAGTTGTTTACTTATTTCGATATTTACCCCAAAAATAAATAATATATAAAATAATTTTATTAAATATCTTTTATTATGTTTCAATTATCATGACTACCATTAATTTTATCTTTAAAAAATTATTAATACAAATGAGAAATATGTAAGTACATACTATCATATGATTTGATAAATTAATAAATTAGAAATGTTTAAATTTGCAAATTATTTGAAGCAAATAAACAGAAATTGAAATCAGAAATTTCTGATAATACCCATCTACATGTTTACATTTATCTTGAATAGGTTTTTATCAATTTTGCATGGATACTCTCATTATTGTACTCATTCTACTATTTTGAGCAAAATTCTGCTAGTTCTCTGTTAAGTTGTGGTGAACAGCGCTCATCCATATCTGGGGTGAAATGCACTAATAGAAATCTGGCGTCGACTGCAAAGCGGAACAAAATGACAAACGGCACGCCCTGGACCTTCTCGTTGTATTTACGTTCTCTGTCTAGGAGGGCCAACTTCTTATTCTTTTCTTCTTCCATTGTGAATTTAATTTTGGTATGCTGTGCGCAGAGAACGTAAATACAACGAGAAGGTCCAGGGCGTGCCGTTTGTCATTTTGTTCCGCTTTGCAGTCGACGCCAGATTTCTATTAGTGCATTTCACCCCAGATATGGATGAGCGCTGTTCACCACAACTTAACAGAGAACTAGCAGAATTTTGCTCAAAATAGTAGAATGAGTACAATAATGAGAGTATCCATGCAAAATTGATAAAAACCTATTCAAGATAAATGTAAACATGTAGATGGGTATTATCAGAAATTTCTGATTTCAATTTCTGTTTATTTGCTTCAAATAATTTGCAAATTTAAACATTTCTAATTTATTAATTTATCAAATCATATGATAGTATGTACTTACATATTTCTCATTTGTATTAATAATTTTTTAAAGATAAAATTAATGGTAGTCATGATAATTGAAACATAATAAAAGATATTTAATAAAATTATTTTATATATTATTTATTTTTGGGGTAAATATCGAAATAAGTAAACAACTCAAAATTCATTCATTCATTTAAACGTAAGAGCGTGCGTGCATACATATTTACATAGTATATATGTATGTATGCACATATAAATGTATTAAGAAGAAGCAAAAACGTACACATCTAGCAAAAAAAAATGCCACGCCATCACCATGACAACACTATTTGAATGGCCGCTGCTAGTTCAATTGTAAAAAAATCCTTCTCAAGACGAACGCTGGCGCACCGTCTACTAAACGAGCTGCGCAAGCAGCACACATCTCCCCGCATGCGTCTCGCCCACAAACCAAAGTGCCAAAAATTGGAAGTTGAACAAATTTGTGTCTTCTTCGACAACAGCAAATCGCGCTCTCGATAGAGTGAACTTTTTCTTTAGAATTACAAAACGTATTTTAAATGAATGCCAAACAAATGCTTATAAAAAAGCCTCATTATTTTTAAACATGAATTTTTTAATTTAATTTATGTTTAGTAATTCGAAAATATGTAAAATTTAATGGAAACTTAAAATCTAAGAGGAATTAATTATAATATATACAAATGACTCCCATAACTTCTAAATCTTCTTCGATTATTAGATTCATACATATTTTAATTATGAAAAATATAGGAATATTGTTTAAAAAAGTTTATTAACTTAGAACAGTTAAAGATTTTAATAAAAATTTCAAATTTATGAAGTTATATAAGAATCACTCCTATAGCTGTTGATTAGTGATTGATATATTCGTGGTATACAAAGTTTACTGTACCTGAATACGTACACCAAAATGCCAAAAATATGAAATCTAGCAAAAATTTTGTGATCGTTATTAAGGTTGTGTGCGTTTTGCGTATACATATTAAATTGCTTGTATGGATGGGTTTTCGAAGTGAGTTCAACATCAATTTTTACATTTTTGCTAAAATTTGACTTCGGTTTGAGGAAACTGTTTGTTGCTTTTATGCTTGTTCTACTTTTCTTCATTGTAATCAAATGTTCTAGAATATTCTAGAACATTCTAGAATTTTCTGGAACTTTTAGAATTTTAGCACAAAATGCTCGCCACCACATTCATCTTGTCGACAAGGTGCATGCAAGGAAATGCTTGCTGGGCAATATGAGCTAACAGGCGAACAGCAAATTTCGTAGCAGGATGCCTATTTGCTTCATTTCTGCAGACGATGATTGAATTTTTGTCAGTGGCAAGAATTTGAAGCATCGCTTGTAGACGATACATGAATGTTACGGGTTGAAGGAAGAAGGGTATGGTAATGTATGTTGTTGTTGCTTAACTTTTCGCGACCATGATGATTTTGTGTGTTTGTGTTTTTTGACACTGTCGCGAAGAAGCAACTTGTTGACATGGCATGTGCGGCGGTGTTATGAATGCACGCGCTTTGCTTTGTTGTAGAACGCAGGCGTCAATGAATGAATATGTTATTGTTGTATTTGATTTCAGATGTGTTAATGTGTTTATATGTTTTTGCATATGCGTATATGAATATACATACATATTTACATATGCATATATGCGTGTATGTAATTCTTGAGGCAGGTCAGTATTTTGTATGGTAATACGTACATATGTACAAATGAATGTATTTAAAGATTAATAAGTTAATAAAATTATTAATCAAACATCTCATTAATTTGTAACAAATGCAATTCATGAATAAATAAGCCTCCTTATAAAAAAATGCTATTGCGAAATGCCGACGGCAAATCGTCCTTTTATGAGGACATACATTCAACCTTTATTATTAGATAATGCAGAAATTTGAAAAAAGATGTAAAACACATTATTAAAATATACCCTTTCACCCCTATTCCAAAAAATTTATTAACATTTTGAAAAAAAAAATAATTTCGTTTATTTTGATAACAAGCCTACAAAAATTCTTTATCTGAAATTAACATAAGCAAAGTGAGTTGGAGACAGAGCACTGAGCATATTTATTTTTGCTACGCTCAGTAATGTTATGCATCAATAGCAAACTCTGTTAGTTTCTGGCGGCCTGTGGTGAAATGCATCCATCGAAACTTGGCATCTTTTGACAGTTTACACGCTGGTCCGCAATTGAACCTTCTCGTTGTATTTACGTTCTCTGCTGTGCGTTTAATCAAAGAACGTATATTAATAAGAAGGGAAAAGAACTGTGAACCAATTTGAAAAATTTTGATGAGGTGAATAGTGGCGTGCCCATTGCTGGAATTCGTGTTCCTTCAAATTTCTCGCGATTTTCGTACCACAGCGGGGCAAAAATGACGGCGAAACGAAATATCGTGCCAAAACAAATAAGAGCCGATTGAATTGGCAAAAATGTGAAAAATGTGCAAACAAATAGTGCATTTTTGGACAAAAATGAGAATAATTTGAAATTAGTGCAGTTTATTGTTCAAAAATTAGTAAAAGGAAGATATTAATGTGGAAATAAAGAAGTGATAGTGAGTTTTAAACATTTATATGGTGATTAAAATGTGGTTTTGTGAAAATTTGTGGTCGTTTCGTTTGCCGTCGGCATTTAGAATAAAGTAATTAAATGTCTTGTGCACATAAACGATTTGTGAATTATTGCTTAATATATAAATAAATACTTCTACTTCCAGAATATTTGTGAAAAATGTGTTTAATAAAGTGAAGTGCGTTAATATTTACAAAATAAGTGTGCACATTATATATAAATTGCATTAGTTGTGATAAAAATCTATGCATATATATATGAATGTACAAGAATTTTGTATCCATCAAGAGTTTTTCAAATTGCCATTTATTTAATATTATTGAATAGTTAAGTTATCAATCAAAACTGGTGTATTTTCATTTTAATGAGATAAAATAGAAGAAATCGTTCGCACATTCATGCAAAAGGACAAGAGACATTCATTTATAAATATATGTACATATGTAAAATGCTAAAGCGTTTGTTTGTTTGTGTCACCTCGCATGTCTCTCAGCTTCATTCATTTCTAAAAACCGAGAATTTTGCATTTTGTCTACTCGTGGACGACAGACATTGGCTTGCTTAGCTCTCAATAAGCAAATTTAGCAGGACGATCGGTCTGGATTTTTGTCAAAGTCGCAAAAATTGGAAGCAATTTTTGTCTCTGCCTCAAATGTATGTTGTTGTCGTTATTCTCGAAGCATGATTGTTACGGGATTTTTTATAACCGGCTATACTATGTGAACGATTACATTGGGCTAACGGTTTTAAAATAATCGAAGTAAGAATGAACTCTATGTAGGAAACTTCATGGAATGGTTAGATAATTCGATTTAGGAATGTCTGTCCCTCCGTATCCATACACGATAGCTCGAATAAGAACTGAGATGTTAAACAGTGTGTCATATAAATATCAGCCGAATACCTGTTGTTCGGTTCCACTCGAATTTAGCCTTTCTTGAATGTTAGAGTTTGCGACCGTCACGATGAAGCAAATGTTAGGAGTTTATGAATGAATATGCCAAATTTTTTCCTAGTTTCATGTATGTATAGGTCTCTCGTATACATACAGGCACCTTTGAATGTGTTTGTTTTGACATCAACTCAACTTGAATTTCTGATTTTTGCAAATTTTGCCATCGTCCCGAAGAACTCGTTCGTCGATGAGGGGGTACAAGGGAAGAGAATTTGCAAGTTTTTGTGCATGTATGTATGTAGTTTTCGTATACATATTTGCCACTTTGTATGTATGTGTCTTCAACTCAGACCAACTTGAATTCTGATTTTTCTGAAATTTTGTCATCGTCGCGAAGAAGATGTTTGTGGATGGCGGGGTGAAAGAAGGAAGGGCATGCAAGTTACTAAGATTGTGTGCGTTTTCCGTATACATAGTAAAATGCTTAAATGTATGTGTTTTCACTTTGGCGTGAGTTGAACATAAATTTGTTTTCTTGTCTTTCGACAAAATTTCTGAACGAAATGGCTTGTTGGTGGAGGGAGCAAGGGATAAGGTATCTGAGAATACTTTGTGTGTATTTGTTTTTTGTACACATATATGAAGCTTTCAATGAATGGGTTTGTGTGATTTTTGCTCAACTTCAATTTCTGGATTTTGGCAAAATTTGACTTCAACTTGAGGAAACTGTTTGTGGTTGAAGAGTTGAAGGAAAGAGGGGTTTTCTCATTGAAATGAAATATTCTAGAATTTTCTGGAACTTTTAGAATATTTTAGGATATTAGCATTTGTCATCTTGTCGACAAGGTGCATGCGGGAAGGCAAGGAAATTGCTTGCTGGGCAATATGAGCTATTAGGCAAGCAGCAAACTTAACAGCACGATGCTGATTTCGGTGTACGACGAGTGAATTTTTTTTAGTCACAGGAATTTGAAGCAATGCTAGTCGATGGCGCATAATGTATTGTACATATTTTGCGAGTTGAAGGGAAAAGGCAAGCAATTGTACATACATACATGGTTGTTGTTGCATGCCTTCAGCAGTGAGATTTGTTTTTGTTCTCATTTTTGTTGAGCGTCAATGACAATGATGGTTGGCTTTTGATCATTGCACATGACTTTACACAAATATATATGTATATGTATGTATTTGTACATATGCTCGTATGCTTGTATATGGATATTTAGGATTATTTAGACGCATATGCAGGTACATAATATATGTATGTACGAAGGTAGCAGTAGGTCAACTATTTTGCATATGCAATTTCGTTGGAACAATAAATATAAAGGTCACTTTGCATTATATGGCATTATGTGAACATACATACACATGTATAGTATGATCATATGTACATACATACGTTACAGCATATGTAAATTTGCATAAATTTACAATGTGATTAGTTTTTAAAGAAAACCACATAATTAAAATTCAATAATAGATTTCATTCTAAAAATTTATTTATTTTATCAAATAAATATGGAAGCAAAAGTATTTAAAATAATATGAAATAAATCCAAAGCAAATTCAAATCATTGCCTCCTTTTCGTTTTTGTTGTCATCGTCGCCGTAAAAATGCCGAGAAAACATAACAACATTACCCCTACGAGGTGAATTATTGTGCGAAAGAAGGTCCAAAGAGGACACGCATTCTGCCTGTGAAACGTGAGCCACTTCAATCAACAATTCACAGTTCATTTCCCTTCTTATTAATATACGTTCTTTGGTTTAATGTTTCAGGTATGACCTCCACGTCCGTTTTTTTAATTAAAGCAAATATATCATCTACTTATTTGTTTATGTATTTTATATACCTATATGCCTTTATGTCCAAGTTCAGCAATGCTCTCGTCAAGTATTTTATCTAAGACAATATCAGCTACAGTTGGGGATAGGGGGTTCCGTATATCTGTTGATAGTCAAGAATGGAATGAAATTGTTTTTAAGTAATTGTTGTGTGGTTTTCCAAAGACTTCCAGTTTTTCATAATTGTCCTGATTGCGGATTGAGTTGGTATATTAGTAAATAGGGACATTACGTCAAAAGATATTAAACTTTCGTCGTCTTCAATAGTGATCTTGTTCTTAAGCTGAAAGGTATTTTTAATGTTATATTTTTCTGATATCATACTTTTTAATATTCCTCCTACATATTTAGCCAGTTTATGACACGGTACGTTAATTGATGACGAGATGAATCTAAGTGGGGTATTTTCTTTTTTATTTTAGTAAGTCCATATAATCTCGGCGCTGTAGCTGTATGACATGTCAGTTGTTGTCTGAGTTTGGCGTCTATGCATTTTTGTTTATAGATTTCGTTTATAATGGTATTATTTTTTCTCAACAATTGTTGCGTTTGTTTTTTGTTTTTAATTATTATTATCACAAACTTCTGTGCTTTGATTGTAAAAAATCGACTCTTTGAAAAATAAATTTTATGATTTTTCCCTGGCGCTTCAAAAGATTTCGACCATCAATATATCCTATACAATTAAACTACTTTTGATATGTTTTTGAAACTAATTCATATATATTACATATTATTTATTATATTATGCGATATATTTAAACTTTGATTCTAAAAATGCATGAAATTTTCTCTTTCTTATTTTGTAAAGCAACTCCTACTCCAAACAATGTAACAACTTTTCGTTCAGCTGCACTTTCACCGGATGAGTTCAAATGGTAAAAGACTTTGCAACACTAGTAGTATAAACATGCCGGTCCTTCCAAATTTTGGTGAAAGGGAGAAATGGTGCTTTGTAAAATATAGGTATACATACTGTCATACATAAATCTAACCGCAAGTGTATATTTACGGTTTTATAGTTTGAGTGGTTTTTGCGACTTTGCGGTTTTTAGACAGACATGCATTATGCAGGAGCGGTTCAGGGTTTTAGGTGGTTTGAGGAAGGGGGGTTGGGGGGCTTGCATTGGTGCTGGTGGTCTGAGGGCCCTGAGCCCTTTTTTGTAAGGGAAAAGTGAGCGTTCCCTTATCAACAAAACAATTTTTTTTTTCCTTTTTATTGTACTGTCTACTTGATACTAAAATGTGTTCTCCCAAGGATTACACTAGTAGTGTGAAACTTGTGGTTGGCGGAACTATAATTTCCGCTGCACGATATATAACAATAAAGATAAGATAAAGCTACTTGTTCCAATACAAATAAATTAAAATATAAATTAAACGTCTTTTCAGTGAAAACATACAGTAAAGTTCTTGAGGCGACTATTGTTTCAATTCATAACAAGAATTTTTAACGTTCTTTAACCTACAGATAACACTTTTAATAAACGGTAATAAACTAATTATTATTTATGCATTGCTACTTCTCCAATATCTCCTTATTATAGACATACTACACATTATGAAATAAGCTCTTAAGGTTTTAAATTCAGTTTCGAAGAAGGAAAAAGTACAAAAACCAATATAGAAGGCGCTTGATGTACCGATTTATAAAAAAATAAGAAATATTGAAACAATAAATAATAATAAATCTTATACCGAATTGATTAAACCTGATGAAAAATTTACCGTTATTTGAATTTCATAAAGGATAAACTTGTGTTTAAAAATAAATCTCAAAATATGTATCCGTGTAGTTTTTGTGAAAAAAAAATATGCTCGCAGCAGGAGTTTAGAAACGCATATTACAACGATACATCAAGTTTCAAAAAAAAAAATTATTTTTTGTGAGCAATGTAAAATTCATGTGAAAGAAAATGTATCGGCAACACACGTGAGAACAAACATACATACAAAAATTTGTATATATAGTGTAAATAGTAAACACCAAGTTTCAAAAAAAAAAAACAGTTTTTTGTGAGCAATGTAAAATTCAAGTGAAAAAAATTGTATATATGGTGTAAATAATAATGTTAAATGTATTAATACTATGTTTAAGAATCGTATTGAAACATACGTTTTAGAAAACGATCAGCCCAATGTTTTAATTGTTGAACATCTTTTTGAAAAACATATAAATAAATTAATTGAACTTTTGCAGAAATCTTTAGAAAGCATGAAAGTATCAAATTTAACTTTGAACTATTTTGTAAATATATTCAAATAAAAGAAAATATTGAAGAATTTCCTATATTATCACACCAAACATTAATGACTAAAGCATTTATGGAGAACAGCAATGTTGTTATATAATTAAAGAAAAGTTTAGTAAATTGATTGAAAAAATGAAAACATTTCAAGATCGAGATAGTGGTTGGAGTCCAAGTGAAATTATTTATCTAGAAGTAAACATAAATAAATACCAACGAATTTTCTTGAGCTGGCGGAAGGAAAGTATCAATTTAGCATTGATACTTATGAAATAACAAAAGCAAAAATTGCTGAACAACTAAAATTAATTAGTGCAGTGAATCAACCAATGTCTAGTTCTAAAATAGAACCCAGACCCAAAATAGTTGAACAACCGGAAGTATATCTCCAACTTCCGCCCTGTGACACTGAAACATTTTATGGTGGATACGATGAGTGGCCGTCTTTCCGAGACATGTTCATTGCCGTATATATAAACCACCCCCTGCTATCTCCAGCTCAAAAGTTATACCATCTCCGGTATAAAACAAGAGGCCAAGCAGGAGATATAGTTAAGCGATTCGCTTTAACTAACGACAATTTCCAATTGGCTTGGGACGCTCTCCACTCCCGATATGTAAACAAGCGCCAATTAGTCGACAATCACGTCACAAAATTATTGAACTTACCCAAAGTTCGAAAAGAATCCAGTGAAGAGTTAATTGATTTGTATTCCACAATCACAAACTCTTTATCAGTGCTCGAAACTCTCCGCACACCCGCTGATAGCTGGCACCCAATTCTGGTGAATATATGCTCATCCGCATTACCAGAAAATTCTCTAATGCTATGGGAGCAATCTCTTGCATCCTGAAAGCAATGCCCAACATGGCAACAAATGAAAGAATTCCTATACAGGCAATTCGAAATTAAAGAATGCGTTGAACACAAGCTCGCGAAATCCCCTACTTCGCATAACATAACTAAGCCTTTTCTTTCTCCACAGAATAGCCACCAATCGTGCAAATTGTGCAAAAAGAATCCTACGTTAAAGCATTGCAAGCAATTTTAGAAATTGCCGATACCCCAACGGTATAAATTTATAAAAATTAACAACATTTGTACAAATTGTCTTGCGTTGCACCACACCCTTAAACGGTGTACATCGCAACACACATGCTTGACTTGCCAAAAAAGGTATAATACTATTTTGCACGTAAGCCCAACTAATGGGTTGGACCGAATAAATAAAAGAAATGTGCCCTTGACCCCCCTGTGTCAAGATAAACATAGGCACACTTGACCACCCCGAGTCAAGACACACAGAGAAATTCGATTTTGACCTTTCCGAGTCGAAATATACAGATGATCAACCCAGATCATAATTTCCAATCGGTCAGCAGAAATAACATGCAATCGCACTGCTCAAATCATGAGAAGATCTGCTCATTGCATACTCTGATCATCCCCAGATCAGACGTTTCCCAAGGACGCATTATAAATAAGTTCTACAAGTCCCGTAGAACAGGCTCCTATCGGCAGCATGACACTCATTCATGTCTGCGTGATCAAAATATTAATAAACATAATATTAAGAAAAAGCACTTTCCGCTGCAGTATACTTCCGACTTTTTCTTTCCAGGCCACGCGCAGGGTGGCCCAGTATACCCTAATGTACCTGCTGCAGCAAATATTATATAAGGCGTGCTTGCCAAACGAAATGCGAGATTTCTATTCAACATATTGGTAAGCGCGCACGGGGTTAAAATATTTAAAATTAATTTTGTTTGCTTAAAAAATACATGCATATGTACATATATATATACATAGAGACATTTGTATAACAAAAAATTTCTAATACACAAATAGAAAACAAACCTACAAAGACTTGGTTATTAATAATAAATAAACATTTTGTAATAAAATAAAACATTGTACAAGTTAAATTGAAAACGCGAGCGACTTTTATTTCAATAACTTCGAAGAAGGTACCTCGCGTGAACACAATTTTTCTTCTTTTGTTAATTTATACTGATTTGTTTGTTTCAAAAATTACAATATCTGTTATTTGTAATGGAAAATTTAAATTTTTAAAATTTACTACTTTCTTCTTCTTATTCTTTATTGGCGTTGGCACCGCTTGCGCGATTATAGCCGAATCAATTACAGCGCGCCGTTCATCTCTTCTTTTCGCTGTTTGGCGCCAGTTGGAAATGCCAAGTGCGCCCAGGTCATTCTCCACTTGATCTTTCCAACGGAGTGGAGGTCTTCCTCTTCCTCTGCTTCCACCAGCGGGTACTGCATCAAATACTTTCAAAGCTGGAGTTATTTCATCCATTCGGACGACATGGCCTAGCCAGCGTAGCCGCTGTCTCTTCATTCGCTGAACTATGTCAATATCGTCGTATAGCTCGTACAGCTCATCGTTCCATCGTCTGCGGTATTCGCCGTTGCCAATGCGCAAAGGACCATAAATCGTTCGCAGAACTTTCCTCTCGAAGACTCCTAGAGCCGACCCATCAGATATTGATAACGTCCACGCTTCTGCGCCATATAGTAGGACCGGTATAATGAGCGACTTGTAGAGTTTGGTTTTCGTTCGTCAAGAGAGGGCTTTACTTTTCAATTGCCTACTCAGCCCAAAGTAGCATCTGTTGGCAAGAGTGATTCTGCGTTGGATTTCAAGGCTGACATTGTTGTTGGTATTAATGCTGGTTCCTAGATAGACGAAATTATCTACGACCTCGAAGTTATGACTGTCAACAGTGACGTGGGAGCCGAGTCGCGAATGCGATGACTGTTTGTTTGATGACAGGAGATATTTCGTCTAGCCCTCATTCACTACCAGACCCATTCGTTTCGCTGCTTTGTCAAGTCTGGAGAAAGCAGAGCTCACGGCGCGGTTGTTGAGGCCAATAATGTCGATATCATCGGCGTACGCCAGCAGCTGTACACTCTTATAGAAGATTGTACCTTCTCTATTTAGCTCTGCAGCATTAAATTAAAAAAGTCACACGATAAGGAATCACCCTGTCTGAAACCTCGTTTGGTATCGAACGGCTCGGAGAGGTCCTTCCCGATCCTGACGGAGCTTTTATTGTTGCTTAACGTCAGTTTACTTAACCGTATAAGTTTTGCGGGGATTTCAAATTCATACATAACGGCGTAAAGGCAGCTCCTATTCGTGCTGCCGAAGGCGGCTTTAAAATTGACGAAAAGACGGTGGGTGTCGATTCTCTTTTCACGGGCCTTTTCCAAGATTTGGCGCATGGTGAATATCTGGTCAATGGTTGACTTACCAGGTCTAAATCCACACTGATAAGGTCCAATCAGTTTGTTGCTTTAGTCTTTCACACAATACACTTGATAGGACCTTATATGCGATATTAGAAAGGCTTATTCCACGGTAATTGGCGCAGACTGTGGGATCGCCTTTTTTGTGCTTCGGGCAGAGTACACTTAAATTCCAATCGTCGGGCATGCTTTCATCCGATCATATTTTGCAAAGAAGCTGATGCATTCACCGTATTTGAATAGCTCGGCCGGTAACCCATCGGCCCCTGCCGCTTTGTTGTTTTTTAAGCGGACGATTGCTATTCGGACTTCTTCATAGTCGCTACCCGAACAACTTTTCCAACGTCATCAATTGGAGTTTCGGGTTCACCATCTCAGCGTGTTTCCAATTCAGTGCTATTCAGCAGGCTTGAGAAGTGCTCCCTCCATAAATCGAGTAAACTCTGGGCATCTGTTACTAGCTCACCTCCCTGGGTCCTACAAGAGTTTGCTACGGTCTTGAAACCTTCTGTAAGTCGGCGTATCTTTTCGTAGAATTTTCGAGCGTTACCCTTGTCGGCCAGCTTCTCAAGCTCCTCGTACTCGCGCAGCTCGGCCTCTTTCTTTTTTAGTCTGCAGACGCGCCTTGCTTCCCTCTTCAGTTCTCGGTATCTATCCCACCCCGCACGTGTTGTAGTCGATCGCAAGGTTGAGAGGTAGGCAGTCTGTTTTCTCTCCACTGCGACACGGCAGTCCTCATCGTACCAGCTGTTTTTGTGACCTTTCCGAAATCCAATGGTTTCGTTTGCAGCTGTACGCAGGGAGTTTGCAATGCCGTCCCACAATTCCCTTATATCGGGATGCTGATGAGTGCCCTCAGAGAGCAGGTGTGCAAGTCGAGTAGAAAACCGCTCGGCAGTCTGTTATGATTGCAGCTTTTCAACGTCGAACCTTCCTTGTGTTTGTTGATGGGCGTTCTTCGATACACAGAGGCGCGTGCCTATCTTCGCTGCGACAAGATAGTGATCCGAGTCAATGTTGGGACCTCGGAACGTACGCTCATCTAAAACACTGGATATGTGTCTTCCGTCTATCACAACATGATCGATCTGGTTGGAAGTTTTCCGATCTGGAGACAGCCAAGTAGCTTGGTGAATTTTTTTTTGCTGGAATCTAGTGCTACAGGCAACAGTATTTCGGGCCCCGGCGAAGTCGATCAGCCTCAGCCCATTTGAAGATGTTTCGTCGTGGAGACTGAATTTTCCGACAGCTGTACCAAAGATACCTTCTTTGCCCACCCTAGCGTTGAAGTCGCCAAGCACAATTTTGACGTCGTGGCGGGGGCAGCGCTCATAAGTGTGTTCGAGGCGCTCGTAAAAGGCATCTTTGGTCAAGTCATCCTTCTCTTCCGTCGGGGCGTGGGCGCAAATTAGGGTGGTATTGAAAACTTTTATCTTGATGCGAATTGTGGCTAGACGTTCATCCACCGGAGTGAATGCCAGTATTCGGCGACGGAGTCTCTCTCCCACCACGAGTCCGACACCAAATTTGCGCTCCTTTATATGGCCGCTGTAGTAAATTTCACAAGGACCCACCTTCTTCCGTCCTTGTCCCGTCCATCGCAATTCTTGGACGGCAGTGATGTCAGCCTTTAACTTTATGAGGACATCAACCAGCTGGGCAGCGGCACCTTCCCATTTAAGGGACCGGACTTTCCAGGTGCATGCCCTAAAATCATAATCCTTAAAACATTTGCGGGGGTCGTCATCAAAAGGGGGGTCTCTCATCCGAGGCTTAAATTGGTTTTTCATTGGGTTGTTTTTTCATGTGGTGGGTTCCAAACCCTACGCACAACCGCATAGGATTAGCCTTCTCACTTTAGCTCTCCTCCAAACGGATGTTTGTTGGCTACCCAGGGGATACGTGGTCTAAGACCGGACGTCGTGAGCTGCTTGAACCATATGCACAAGAATCGTTTCTGGCCACTCCCAGGTGAATGGCAGTCAAAAACTTTCCTCACTTGCGTGAACTTCTGCACATGGCCCCATCCCCCACTACTTTACTTTATTTAAAGTTATAATGGAATTTTTGATATTTCTAATGTTATATGAAGAACATCTTTCTCTACGTTTTGAGGGTTGGTAAAGAGATGAAATTATGGCACACTTAAAGCAATATACGTGTACATCATTGTTAACAATATTAATACATGCTTTTTTATTTGCAATTAATTTTGATAGTGGTATATATAACGAGACTCTAATTGGATGGTATTTATTTATGTTTACTTCTAGATGAATAATTTCACTTGGACTCCAACCACTATCTCGATCTTGAAATGTGTTCATTTTTTCAATCAATTTACTAAAATTTTCTTTAATTATATAACAACATTGCTGTTCTCCAAAAATGCTTCAGTCAATAATATTTGGTGTGATAATATAGTAAATTCTTTAATATTTTCTTCAATTAATTCATTTACCATATATGTTTTTCAAAAAAATGTTCAACAATTAAAACATTGGGATGATCGTTTTCTAAAGCGTATATTTCAATACGATTCTTAAACATAGTATTAATACATTTAATATTACTATTTACACTATATATACAATTTTTTTTATGTATGTTAGTTCTCATGCATTTTCTTTCACTTGAATTTTACATTGCTCACAAAAAATGATTTTTTTTTTGAAACTTGGTGATTACTATTTCCACTGTACATACAATTTTTATAGTTCTTATTTCTTTATTATTCGGTACATCAATCGCGTTCAATATTGGTTTTTGTACTTTTACCTTCTTCGAAACTGATTTTAAATCCTTAAGAGCTTACTTCATAGTGTGTAGTATGTCTACAATAAGGAGACATTAGAGAAGTTGCGTTGCATAAATATTATAGTTTATTACCGTTTATTAGAACTTGACTGTGTGTTTTCACTGAAAAGACGTTTAATTTATATTTTAAATTATTTGCATTGGAACAAGTAGCTTTATCTTATCTTTATTGTTATATATCGTGCAGCGGAAATTGGGAGAATACATTTTAGTATCAAGTAGACAGTACAATAAAAAGGAAAAAAAAATTGTTTTGTTGATAAGGGAGCGCTCTCTTTTCCCTTACAAAAAAAGGCCCAGGGACCCCAGACCACCAGCACCAATGACCCAAGCCCCCATCCTCAAACCCCCTCAAACCCCTGAACCGCTCCTGTATAATGCATATCTGTCTAAAACCCGCGAAGACGCTAAAACCACAAAACTATAAAACCGCAAAATATACACTTGCGGTTAGATGTACTTATGTATGACAGTATGTATATATTTTACAAAGCACCATTTCTCCCTTTCACCAAAATGGGGTAGGACCGGCATTTTTATACTACTGATACTAATAAAGAAAACGGATTTCTGGTCGCACGAAGCATTTGTCTAAGTCACCTTCCATCCAGCTGTTGATTTTGATCGTTGTCTGAATAGTTGCCATTGCTTATTCATTCTTAAAAAAGAAATTCCAATAACATCTTCAAGAAGAATGTCGCAAATTGCTTGTTTCACTAAGAAATTTAAAAATTTTTAATTTTCGGATGAGGGATTTAACTAATTAAATTCATACGTTACCTTTTTTTATTCGCGTGTTTTTCAATGCGGTAATAGCCTTTTCGAAGTTGGTCTCTTTTGACAGCTGGGACTTGATTTATACCCAGTTTGTTAGACGTTTCATAATTAACATACTTACTCCGGGGCATAATTCCCGAATGTCCCAAAGCAATTGTTATCAAATCGCCTATAGCAATAGGAGAGCTCGGCTATACAATTCACAACATAATCTACTATATTAAAGCTGGGCTTATATCCCTATACAACAGTTATACCCAACTCGAATAAAGAATTTACATCTTGTTAAGACCTCAAGCCAATCGTTGCAAGTTTCTCACTATAGTCATGAGCCTTAACATAACTCCACAAAAAATAAGCTAGTAGCTCTAAATCACATACGAGTATACTAGGCGGCCAATTGACCGGCCGCAAACGTGACATAAATTGCTCTTAGACCTCGCCTCTCAAATAAATTGTAAATTGTTTCACATGCTGTGTGGCAAGTGGGACCTTCTTGTTGAAACCGCAAATCGGCAAGTCCAACTCTAATGATATTTGAAAGATCTTCTTCGGGTCAAAGCAATTTGCATAATCATCAGGAACCTATATTTCTATAAATAACAGCACATTTGCAATAACGCAAATATAACTTCCCAAACCTATTCTTTTCAAATACCAAAATTCCAACATGTAATTGCGAAGCCGGAGCTTCAATTATAAGCAAAATTTCAACTGCAAAAAGGTTACACAAATGCTTACCAATACTTTCAGCTGTTCAACGGCGTTTTTCAAACATTCACATTGGCTTTATAATTGAATTTTTACTTAGTAAACATTTCATCCTTGGGGAGTGTTTCAGGTCCTGTATTTTAGCAGAAATATGGCTCTTCCAAGAAAATGGCCTATTTAGCTGTTTAACTTCGTTTCCTTATCTTGCCATTCTCGTGGTTCGTTTTGTGCTTCGGAGAATCTGTTGATTTTCACTTATCACTTTTGTTTGCTGTTGATTGTGTGCCAAGGTATTTCTTGTAGTTATGATAATATGCTTTGGGTGTTGTTAGGGGAAATGGTTTCTGAACCATAACTGGTTGCTCAAATAGCTGGATCATATCTGGCGAATGACTGGAGCACAAGTCGGAGCTGACTTCTGCATTTACATGTAATTGTGTTATATAATCGTAAACTTTTTGGGTTAACAAGACGAGAACACAACCTATTTGTCGTAATCGAGTTGATAATTTTTTGATTTTGGGTATTGGAAAATCTATCAATGCACTCTACATTTGAAACTTCAAACAAATATTTGCGCTTAAAATCATCGAAATCAGACTATATTATAAATCATTCCCGAATTTTCAGATATGATATTTTAGGTTAAAATCGTGAAAAAGCATCCAGTACATAAATTATGATACGTGTATATTGGTGAAAGGTGTGCAGACTTTAATACACACATTTTTAACTTTTGGGGCCTAAATTGTAATTGTTTTATTATATATTTTCACATATACCTAATATCAATATATGAGGTAGAACACAAATATAAAATTGTCTGACATATTTGAAAAACGATTAATAATCGGTAAGATTATTGTATATTGTGAATCTCTCTTAACCTACTTAAAAGTATTTGCCAAAAATCTCCATACTAAAAGTTTCATCTTAGAAAATTTTGGTCCGTGTTCAAATTTAAATATCGCAATATAATGCAGGATTCTGCAGATTAGTCTTGTACTTCTCGCTTTATTAAATATCATACACGTACTTATGGATATAAAGTATCTCGTTGATCTGCGATGTGTAAACAAAGTTACGATGCAAAAAAAAATTGGGAAGACTTCCAATAAGGCGATTTCTGTATGAGAAGTTGGAACTTTTATATTTTGTTAAACAAAAACTAAATCTAAATAAGGTTTACCGCGGGATTAATTGCACAAATTTTCTAGTGTAACATGAAAAAATTTTGTGCAACCATCAATTAAGCAAATTCCAGACATAAAAACTGTCCCAGGCTAGAACCTACAAAGGACTTTTTTCTTCATGCTGATCATTTCTATTTTTTGGAGAAAATGACAACTACGGTTGTGTGAAAGAGAGGCCGATAACTAAAGTATGTGCATCGAATGTTCGTTATCGAGAACAATCAAACAAAACCTTCTAGAGATGCATGCGATAAATAGTTAGGCATGAAAGCAAGAAAGCCGACAGCATATTCAGTTGAGTTTGGAGCTTAGTAAGACAACATCAGGTAAAAACGAAGTGCAGCAAATGACGCGTTTACAGGAAAATAAGCTTGGTGTATCAGCGTTTTGAAAAATAAAATTGAATTATCTTTCTTTCGCGTAGCCTTTGCCCCGAAAAGTTGCCGTGCATTGCTTGCTATTCAAGTACTTATAAATAGAGTTGTGAATAGTCAGGTGGCTTCAGTTGTAGTGTGAGCTGGACTTTATATAGATGTAGATGTAAGAGCAAGTGTAAAATACGCCAGGATGTGCCGTCCCAACTCTGGAGAACATTGAGAAATGTCAAATTCGAGTCTTTGACTACACTTTCACTTCAGTAGCAATATTTGAGGTGGAACAAGCAAAACGATGATGCTCAGGCCTTATAATATCTTTATCCGATCCAGTCAATTCAAATTTATTTACAATTTTACGAATTGCTTGAGTAGTTGCACGATTATGTGTACCATAATCTCTTAAAGCATGTGACCACGTTTAAATCATCATTTTTGTAGTATGTTTTAACAATGTTAATGCATTGTGTGGTTGTTAAGCGATCCAATTTCACCAATGCCTGACTTTTAACTAAAACAACAGTTTAGTTTAACAAATGTCAAAATACAGCCCCGTACTTTTGAAACCACGAAATGAATAACCCTATATAGATATGAACAGTGTTTTTAACAGAGATTTAGTGAAATGTATGTTTAGAATAAAAAATCTGAGTAACAAAACTTAAGACTTTTATTTAACAATCCACTACTCGAACTTGAAGAAGTTGGGAAATCAAAGGTAGATGCTTCTTTTTCTTTGCTGGCGAAGACACCGCCTACGCGATTATAGCCGAATTTATAACATCGCCCCATTCATTCCTTTTTCTCGCTGTTTGGCTTCAATTGGAGATTCCAACCTCAGGTCCTTCTCAACCTGGTCTTTCCAACGGAGTGGAGGCCCTATGCTTCCTCCGGCGGAAACTACATCGAAAACTTTCAAAGCAGTTTTCTTATCCATACGGACCACATTCTTGTTTTGCTGAACTATGTGAATGTCGCCGTATAGCTCATACAGCTCATTATTCCATCGGCTTCATTATTCGCTGTTCCCAATTCGTAGAGGAACATATATCTTACGCAAAACCTTTTTCTCGAAAACTCCTAACGCCGACTCATCATATTATATGTTGTCACCATGCCTCTGCACCATATAGCAGGAAGGGAACAATAAGCGACTTGTAGAGTTTGGTTTTCGTTCGTCGGGAGAGGACTTCACATTCCAATTGCCTACTCAGTCCAAAGTAGCACATGTTGGCAAGAGTAATTCTGCGTTGGATTTCCAGACTGACATTGTTATTGGTGTTAATACCGGTTCCAAGATAGACAATGTTATCTACGATTTCTATGTTATGACTGTCAACAGTGACGTGGGTGCCAAGTCGCGAATGCGATGGCTGTTTGTTTAATGACAGGAGATATTTCGTCTCGCCCTTTTACTACCAGACCCATATCCTTCCCTTCCTTATCCAGTCTGGAAAAAGCAGAACTCACGGCGCGGTTGTTGAGTCCAACAATTCCAATATCGTCGGCGAACGGTAGTAGCTGTACACTCTTCTAGAAAATTGTACCTTCTGTATTTAGCTCTGCAGGTCGTATTATTTTCTCCAGCATTAAATTAAAAAAAGCCACACAGCGAGCTGTGGAAAGCTGCTTTAAATTGAACGAAACGTTTATGTGTGTCGATTCTGTTTTATGAGATTTGTCGCATGGTGAATATCTGGTCAATGGTTGCTTTACCAGGTCTACAGCCACACTGATAAGGCCCAATCAGTTTGTTGACGGTGGGCTTTTGTCTTTCACATAACAGGACAGGATCTTATATGAGATATTAAGGAGGCTTATACCACGGTAATTGGCGCAGACTGTGGGGTCCCCTTTTCTATAGATCGGGCAGAGCACAATTAAATTCCAACTGGCGGGCATGCTTTCGTCCGACTAAATTCTGCGAAGTAGCTGATGCATATATCTTGACAGCTCTACCGGTAAGTCGTCAGCTCTGGCCGCTTTGTTGTTCTTTAAGCGGGCAATCGCTATTCGAACCTCGTCATGGTTGGGTAGTGGAACGTGTAGGGAATGGCTGCTGAAGTGTTCACTCCATAAAGTCAGTGTGCTCTGGGCATCCGTCAATAGATTACCTCTTTGTGTCCTACAAAAGTCCGCTCCGGTATTGAAACCTTCTGTAAGCCGTCATATTCTTGTGGATAATCGCAACGTTTCGAGGTAGGCAGCCTACTGTCTCTCCACTGCGACATGGCAAGGAAGCTTGAAATTCCGTCCAACAGTTTCCGTATACCGAGTTGCTGATGAGTGCTCTCAGAGAGCTGGAGTGCAAATCGAGTAGAAAACCGCTCGGCAGCATGTTCTGATTGCAGCTCTTCAACGACGAGCGATCTTTTATACACAGATGCGTGTGCGTATCTTCGCTGTAACAAGAAAAATGTCTTCTGTCTATCACAACATGATCGATCGATCAGCCAAGTAGCTTGATGTACGTTTACAACAATATTTCGGGCTCCGGCGAAGTCGATCAGCCTCAACTCATTAGGGGATGTTTTATTTTGAAGGCTAAACAGTCCGACTATCCTATCGTCCTTCTCTTCCGTCGAGGCGTGGGCGTAAATCAACGATAAGTTGAAAATTTTCGCTTTGATGCGGACTGTGGCGAGACGTTCATCCACCGGGGTGAATACCAGTGCTCGGCGACGAAGTCTCTCTCTCCCGCCGGAGATCCGACACCCAATTTCCGCTCCTTTATGTGGCCGGTGTAGTAAATGACATAAGGACCCACATTCCGTTATTGTCCATCACACTTCTTGGACGGCGGTGATGTTAGCCTTAATTCTTACGAGTACATCAACCAGGTGGGCAGCGGGACCTTCCCAATTAAGGGACCGGACATTTCAGGTACAAACCCTCAATTCGTTTGCAAGGGGAGTCATCCGAGGCATGTTAATTGTTTTCCTTGGAGCAGCTTTATACGTGGCGGGTCCCGAACACAGCGCACAACTCCGCTAGGCGAGTAAGTTTAAAGTTTTTACACATTTCTACAGCGAGCCGCTTTCTTTAAGACCGGCGGCCGCTCGCAGCCGCGCCTCTGGTGAAAAGGCGCTGCAATTAAACTTCAGCGGACCCTTAAACCGAATAGGTCGGAGTGGCTCCACTGGAGCTTCCTCTCTTTTAGCCGTAACCCAATACTCCACACTGGTTGGAAACCGCATCTTGTACAAGGGCTGCTCACGTTTCTAGGGTGCGCGACGTGGACGCAAGAGCTTGACTACACTAAGATAGGGGCTTATTCAGCAAAAAATCTTACAATATGTACATATTTTTATATGGACATATTTACATGTAAGTATGTACGCATACATACATATGTCTAGTAAATTATATATATGTGAGTGAATAGCATACTCACTAGGGTGATTCAAAAAAACAACAATTTTTTTTTTCTTCTTTCCAACATGCTTAAGAGTTCAATATAGATGTAAAAAGATCCCAGTTAAAATTTGAGCGCGGTAGCCGAGTGGTTAGCATTGCGTCCTGCCATTCGGAAGACTCGGGTTCATATCCCGGTGCCACCAACATCCAAAAGTTATGGAAAATTAATTTAAATTAAAAATTAAATTAAATTTTCTAATTGCGGTCGCCCCTCGGCAGGGAATGTCCATCCCTCCGAGTGTATTTCGGACATGAAATAGAGCTCCTCGTCAAAAAAAAACCATCAGCCGTTCGGAGGCGGCTTAGTATAAACTGTAGGTCCCTCCATTTGTTGGAAAAACATCAAGACGCAAAACCACAAATTGGAGGAGGAGCTCGGCCGAAAATCGCTTCAGCGGTTACAAAGCGCCAATTATATATTATATTATATATTGTATTAATATTAAGGACGTCCGCATCGCACTTTTCTATTTCCCATAAGAATAACATAGGCAAATATTTGTTTGCGCCTTCTGATTTTTATTGCTTATCCATCGTAAGTCATACAAACAATCCCTGTACATATTTTTGTAGAGAATTGAACGCTCTACAAAAAAAGTCCCGAAAACCTAACCAGTTGAAAGTTATTCGAGGTCTAATTTCAATATGCTAAAAATTTGACCGTTTGTAATGCATTACAGTGAATTCGATGAAGTTATGGAAATCATTTATCAAAGTTTTATGTTTTTCTTTAATGTAGGCTTTCAGGAAATCTTCATAAATTTTCCGCAGTAATTTGGAGAAGTAAAATAGTTTCATAAAAAATTTTTAAATTATTTAAAAGATTTTTATTTTTCTATTTTATATTTATAGAAATTTCGAAATCATGTTAAGTACAACACTTCATTTGATTGGTTTTTAAATTATCCAATAATTTTTGTTCATGTTTTAAAATTTATCATTATTAATATTTACATTTAAAATTTTATTTGAATTATTTTCTTATCGTTCTTAGAAACCCGTTAAAAAAGAAACTTTTCAAACTCTATCGGTAATGTAACTGTTCTCTTGTTTGGCGGAGTTGTCAATAAAGTAGTATAATTTGTTGATATATTTGTGGAAATTGAGTTTGCTGTTCTTTATAGTATTGTTTTTAGAAATATTAGTTTTATTACATACGTACTTGATAACTTTTAGTTTGTTTCTTATTATTTCATCAGAAGAGTTATTTATTAACATGGATTTTGCTGATTAGACTTAAGATTTCCTTAATTCAATATTATATTTATGTTCTTAACTTTGATTTACTATTAA